>OX392536.1:47200753-48577280 GCA_947623455.1 Mimachlamys varia
GAGCAATGTAAATTTATTGTCCTCATTTCAATATCCACGGCCTTACCCATTTACTGATTATGAATACATGTATTATCAATATAACAGAATCATTGACAGTTTTCATTTATACTCACTACGATAAGAAATTCCTCCAAATATTTGAAACTTGGATATAGGAAATCACAGGTTACATATTGATGCTTATTTGCCTTAATAACATGCAGGAGGCGTCGACCGTGAAACTCAAACGAGTTCAATATAATATTATAATGAGTTTTATATAAGTGTGATTGTGAACATTAGGAAATATATTTCGAAAAATCTAGCAAGACAATGTGACAAATCGACCAGTTTTACTACATGTACACTGTTCCAGTGTGTACTGACGTTGTACGACACATGCTGTATATGTATCTATATCTATCAACGGAAATTTTGTACACACCATTTATATTCTTCTAATTTTTGAATTTCTCTCGTAGAAACAGTACATAATATTTATAAACAAGATGTTGCTAAGGAAAGTATTTGAAAACAATAAAAGATACCAAGTGTTACCGCCAGGGTTTTTGTTTTTCATGTTTGTTTTTGCTTTCTAAAGTTTCTTTCTGTGGACTATACATATAACAATGACGGATGCTATGAAATCAATACCTTGTTAGTTTATGATATAAAGATGTAGATGAAATGTTTCTGAAGCCCTGAAATGTTGACATTATTAACATTATAAGAGCATGATGTACCAGCTAAACATAGAAAGACAGCTCTTTAGTCCTCTAACAATGCCTACTTGTATCTGATCGTAATTGTTCTGAATAATCATGCATTTATCCAATTATTTACTTATGTTACTGTGCTATCTAAATAGCAGGGATGACAACGTACACATTTATCATCCAAATGTCAATATTAATATGGTTACATCTGAATAAACGAAGTATATCATTTGTGTAGATGTCCAAGTAAGTTTTATTACCGACAACTGTGCCCATGTAATTTACTATTCATTAATGGCAATTGGAAATTATTGACTATTTCGTGACTAAGTTTTATTTGATTAAATCATACCATTTTATATAATTACCATTCATTTTAGACTTGTGTGGTATCTCAAACAAACAACACACCATGTCAATGAGTATCTTGTCTTACAAACTCACTCGTGTGAAATTGCGCACTGAATATCTCCTTCAGATGTTTATCATCCTGCACGTTATAAAATATCAGATGGTTAGAATCTACATTTAAGTGCTGAAAGTGAACAGTAAGCGAACAGGATCGTGCTTGCAACAAGTCATAAAACATGTCTCGATATATATTTCTAGTGATTTTTAATGTGCGCAAGCCAGACTGTTAATTCGGCCGGTAGACTATTAAAACCTCGTTTTTTCCCATGACCTTTAACTTTTAAGTTCTTTCTGACACGATATGATATGAAATTCTTATTCGAGCATATTTACAGTTTGCATGATGGCTTCCCATTAATGCAGTGTTATTATGTTCTGCAGTCGAGACCATCGGACAACAGCATCACGTCATTTTGCGCCATTTTGACCTTTGCTACTTTAACGCTTTGGACGTCGCCTCAAAGAACACGCCTTATAGCTTTATGTTAATCATGAAGGTGATTGTGCTTTTCAAAAAAGGCTCTTCCGGTATGTTTACATACAAGGACCAAAACCTTTAAGAATTGCAAAAAACATGACATATTACTTAAAATTATATTGCAAAATATATGAAATGTAAATATAACCATTGAACGTCTGCCAGATTGTATTTATTGTCAATAAGAACGCAATCTGGGTACAAAGCAAATAGATTGACGTTATATTTCATCTTTATGTCATATTCATCTGGCACCCAGATTGCATACATATTGACAATATATACAGTCTGACAGACGTGTAAAGTAAATACCATTGAACATAAACGTTTACGTTAGTAACCCTGTTTTAAAGGGACCTTCTTTTCTTTTTTTATCAAATTCACAGAACATTGTAAGTACGGATTTTCACTTCTGATGACCTTAAGTAACCTTTGATAAATGCGACGTGACAACATTATCGATTTTTCTTAGTATTCAAGCGAAACCAAACTAGAACCTTTAAGCCTATTAAACATTTGATGAATTTGAAACCGGAAATAGGATTCTTTCTAATTGCAACGTGTTTGTTAAAGTTTGTGGCATAGCGACTTAAATTAGTGCATTTGAAATGACTGTACTCATCAACTTGCATATTGTAAGTGCTCTTTCAACGCTGCAAAATTAATGCATTCATTAATTTTTAATTGGTTTTCTAACACAATCCACTAGGACCTTCATGAAAAGCATATGTCAATAGCCACGCCAATTGCCATTCAATATGTGTATTTACATTCTAGAAATTAATCTTAAAATGTCGGTTTCAGATAATTAGTTTATCTGGTGTGCTTCACGCCAATTATGTAATATTGACAGTTACATTGCGGCGGGGAAATCCTTGTCGTTTGAGCGATTGATAAGCTAATTAGAAGGTCAAACTAGCAAGAGTATCACCTGACGTAATGACGTATAAGACGCTGTATCCTTCAGCAGGTATAAGTTTAGTCAGCTTCCAAGGTAAAGTCAAGATGTATCTAAACTAATGTCATCATATATGTTGTTCTTGTTTCAAAACAAACGTCATCAGCAGTGTAGAAATGATGACAGGGCCTGTGTGTTAACACAGAGCCTTGCTCGATTATATGAAAAATGCCATGTTGGCAAGGTTTATATAAACATACAAAAATACAGGATTTAGTTTAGACGTTTTATTTTACATATATCAAGAACGACATTTTCAATCATTTCACAACGGGTGCGTAATATGTATATGGTCAGAATGATTGATAGGTGCTTTTAAATTTTAATGATTTTTCTACATGTCATATATTAAAATAATTACAAAAATTTTATTTTCTGGAGTTTTGAACGATAAGAAAAGAAATACTTACTCCGCTGTATAAACGCCATTGTTTCTACATGTATCTGTCAAATAGTTACAATAACAGTGAGTTATATACATGTATCTGTCAAATAGTTACAAAACAAAAACAGTGAGTTATATACACGTATCTGTCAAATAGTAACAATAACAGTGAGTTATATACATGTATCTGTCAAATAGTAACAATAACAGTGAGTTATATACATGTATCTGTCAAATAGTAACAATAACAGTGAGTTATATACATGTACCTGTCAAATAGTAACAATAACAGTGAGTTATATACATGTACCTGTCAAATAGTAACAATAACAGTGAGTTATATACATGTATCTGTCAAATAGTAACAATAACAGTGAGTTATATACATGTATCTGTCAAATAGTTACAAAACAAAAACAGTGAGTTATATACACGTATCTGTCAAATAGTAACAATAACAGTGAGTTATATACATGTATCTGTCAAATAGTAACAATAACAGTGTGTTATATACATGTATCTGTCAAATAGTAACAATAACAGTGAGTTATATACATGTACCTGTCAAATAGTAACAATAACAGTGAGTTATATACATGTACCTGTCAAATAGTAACAATAACAGTGAGTTATATACATGTATCTGTCTAATAGTAACAATAACAGTGAGTTATATACATGTATCTGTCAAATAGTAACAATAACAGTGAGTAATATACATGTATTTGTCAAACAGTCACAATAACAGTGAGTTATATACATGTACCTGTCAAATAGTAACAATAACAGTGAGTTATATACATGTACCTGTCAAATAGTAACAATAACAGTGAGTTATATACATGTATCTGTCAAATAGTAACAATAACAGTGAGTTATATACATGTACCTGTCAAATAGTAACAATAACAGTGGGCTATATACATGTATCTGTCAAATAGTAACAATAACAGTGAGTTATATACATGTATCTGTCAAATAGTCACAATAACAGTGAGTTATATACATGTACCTGTCAAATAGTAACAATAACAGTGGGTTATATACATGTACCTGTCAAATAGTTACAATAACAGTGTGTTATATACATGTACCTGTCAAATAGTCACAATAACAGTGAGTTATATACATGTATTTGTCAAATAGTCACAATAACAGTGAGTTATATACATGTATTTGTCAAATAGTAACAATAACAGTGAGTTATATACATGTACCTGTCAAATAGTAACAATAACAGTGAGTTATATACATGTACCTGTCAAATAGTAACAATAACAGTGAGTTATATACATGTATCTGTCAAATAGTTACAATAACAGTGAGTTATATACATGTACCTGTCAAATAGTAACAATAACAGTGAGTTATATACATGTACCTGTCAAATAGTAACAATAACAGTGAGTTATATACATGTACCTGTCAAATAGTAACAATAACAGTGAGTTATATACATGTACCTGTCAAATAGTAACAATAACAGTGAGTTATATACATGTACCTGTCAAAAAGTCACAATAACAGTTAGTTATATACATGTACCTGTCAAATAGTCACAATAACAGTGAGTTATATACATGCATCTGTCAAATAGTTACAATAACAGTGAGTTATATACATGTACCTGTCAAATAGTCGCAATAACAGTGAGTTATATACATGTACCTGTCAAATAGTCACAATAACAGTGAGTTATATACATGTACCTGTCGAATAGTAACAATAACAGTGAGTTATATACATGTATCTGTCAAATAGTCACAATAACAGTGACATATATACATGTACCTTTCAAATAAGATCAGCATCTCTGTGAAATTAACATGTTTCTGTCAAATAATCACTACACTGCATAATATATATGTATAAACAACAATAATCATGATAAACTAGTGTAACAGCAATTTTAAATAATCAATGCATCAGCTATGGTTTACTGTTATTATGTGTGAAAAAGGTTCTGCCAATATTTGGTAACATAAGTTTAGTAAAACCGACTATTCATTTTCATATTTGAACTCTAGCAATATTAGCGACAATGTTTCTCTTTTATTTGTTTCTCCATTAAAATGAAATAATAGAAACGAATTAAACAATTTGACATCATCTATTTAGCTCTATATACCGAATATATCAATAAGCTTGATACAGCGGTACAAACTGGCTTCACATAACAACAATTAAAGGATGTCATTTTGTTTTTAGCGTTTCTCAATGTTTTAACGTTCTCGTATATAAGGAAAATACCATTCTTTAGCAATGTATGCTATTTTCGGAAGCCGTGTGGTGGGATAGATAGCACACCTAGCCCCTTTCTGACCCTAAAACAAATAAACTATTGATATAACGTAATGGAAACGTGTTGTTCTGTTGAGTTTCATGTCTATTAACAAACATACACTACTGGACTCGCTTTTATCAGGCCGCATTGGTTGTATAAACACATTGTTCGAAAATATGCTCCAAGATATTCTTTTGTTTATACAAAATCCATGAAAATAACCTGTTCCAGGTTTAGATGAAAATACAGTGTTAACTAATTGCAAACTAATAACACGACAGTAAATATCTGTATTACATTGAGGTGAATGCCCGATCAAAAATAATCGTTAATGGTAACAGGAATCAATAGTGTTTGAAAGGCCATTCCTAATGGAATTACAAGTCACTGACCTGTACACGTATGTTGGAATTACAAGCCAGTAACCTGTACACGATATCGATTTGTTGGAGTTACAGGTCACTTACCTTTACACGTCTGTTGCAATTACAAGTCACTTACCTGTACACGCCTGTTGCAATTACAAGTCACTTACCTGTACACGCCTGTTGCAATTACAAGTCACTTACCTGTACACGTCTGTTGGAATTACAAGTCACTAACCTGTACACGCCTGTTGGAGTTACAAGTCACTTACCTGTACACGCCTGTTGCAATTACAAGTCACTTACCTGTACACGTCTGTTGGAATTACAAGTCACTAACCTGTACACGTATGTTGGAATTACAAGTCACTAACCTGTACACGTATGTTGTAATTACAAGTCACTAACCTGTACACGTATGTTGGAATTACAAGTCACTAACCTGTACATGTATGTTGGAATTACAAGTCACTAACCTGTACACGTATGTTGGAATTACAAGTCACTAACCTGTACACGTATTTTGTAATTACAAGTCACTAACCTGTACACGTATGTTGGAATTACAAGTCACTAACCTGTACACGTATGTTGGAATTACAAGTCACTAACCTGTACACGTATGTTGGAATTACAAGTCACTAACCAGTACACGTATGTTGGAATTACAAGTCACTAACCTGTACACGTATGTTGGAATTACAAGTCACTAACCTGTACACGTATGTTGGAATTACAAGTCACTAACCTGTACACGTATGTTGTAATTACAAGTCACTAACCTGTACATGTATGTTGGAATTACAAGTCACTAACCTGTACACGTATGTTGTAATTACAAGTCACTAACCTGTACACGTATGTTGGAATTACAAGTCACTAACCTGTACACGTATGTTGGAATTACAAGTCACTAACCTGTACACGTATGTTGTAATTACAAGTCACTAACCTGTACACGTATGTTGGAATTACAAGTCACTTATCTGTATACGATCTTTTTGAATCACAAATATTTACCTGTTGTCACACGAATCACAAGACAAATCTAAACACTAATCTTCACACAAACCTAACCCTTCATGTTCACACAAACCTAAATCGTCATGTTCAATCAAACCTAACCCTTCATGGTCACACAAACCTAAATCGTCATGTTCACACAAACCTAACTCGTCATGTTCATACAAACCTAAATAGTCATGTTCACACAAACCTGAATAGTCACGTTCACACAAACCAAAACCTTCATGTACATACAAACCTTAACCTTAAATAGATTTATTATGGCCTATACACGGTCTGCTATAATTACGAAGTAAATCAATGATTACGTAATGACTATAATAAGTAGGTTAATGTTCACACAAACCTAAACCCTAATATTCAGACAAACCTAAACTTAAACGTTTCGTCATTGACTTTTTACAGTTTCCTCAATACATGTAGTTAGAAATTTATAAATACCAAACGGGGTTTACTTGACACACAGTGTAAAGTACAATAACATCGGACAGAAAACGCTTGGCGATGTTGCAATACGTGATATTAAGCTTCCGATGTTAATGATAACATGTATTTAAGGCTTAAACATTAAGGTGTGACGTATAGCGATACTAATACAGAATGTGTTTGATATAGTTTCTCTGTAAACAATGAGGTATTGTTTACGCTCGGTCATCTAGTTCCTACGTGTTTAAAGATGTCGCGTGTGTTATACGTAAATACCTGGTTTTCCCGTGATTCGGATGATGCACGTTATTTGCAGTCTGTATTTGATTTGCCTTAATGGATGTTGAATTGCGTGTTGGTATGGTGTCAGGGATCGCCTCTTTATCTGGTGTTTCGTCAGTTGTCATCGTATATTACAACATAAATTTTCTCTTTTTCTCCGATATATGTAAATTCAAGCACGTCGGTACACAGATGTTTACATCATCGACATGTTGTTTAAGAAGCCGGTTTGTGTGGCAAATACGATCTCAGTCACTCAGCTAAGGGAGCATGCTTCTTCTGCTCAGTTGATAGAATTGTAGATTATTACATCAGATACCCGGATTCGAATCCTGATCGGGCACTCGCGAGGAATGTGATTTCTCTGTTCTATTTTATTTTCTTATCAAATCATAATTTTCCAGTAAAGGTTGACAATTTTTCCCTTGTGACTTCTCATAAGTTGTCTTCTCTATGAGTGTAACGTTTTTACTTGTTGTAGCTGACTCGAGATTTTACACCACATGTGAGCGAAGAGAAAAATGTTCGAACGACAAACTATGAAAATACAATTTGATAATCAATAACTGTTTCATGATCACTTACCTTACATACATTTGACATAGCTATATTTTAACAGTGGTAGTTAATATGTTCACTTACCTTACATAAATTTGACATAGCTATATTTTAACAGTGGTAGCTAATATCATGTTCACTTACCTTACATATATTTGACATAGTTATATTTTAACAGTGGTAGTTTATATGTTCACTTACCTTACATAAATTTGACATAGCTATATTTTAACAGTGGTAGCAAAAATCATGTTCACTTACCGTATACAAATTCGACATGTGTAGTAATATTGATCTTTTTGTCGACATCTTTACAGGTGTACCACCCCCTGTCCCCGGGCAGGGCAGAGTGGATCTCCAGGGTGCTCGTCAAGTATTCATTGGTCACCGTCTCTGTTACTGTATATCGGTCCACAAATCTACTGTGGAAATCCATGGGCATACTGAAATTGTAGCCGTATTCCGTCACAAAGTAGGACTGGGCATGGCGGAAATACCAGGACAAACGCATGTTGTCTTTGACTTGTGCTCGGCAGAACAAAGTTATTGGTTTGAATTCTTTAAATGTTGTGGAGCTGGTGTTTAAGAAATATGGCACTGAAATAGATATAGGTCATAGTTTAGAGGTTGTGGATTGCCTGGCCTTCATTGTCATACGTGTAGATGAAGCCATGCGAGAAACATCAAAGCTTTCTGTGTAATATTTAAGGTTCTTTCTTTAATTTGCCCCATGTACACGAAGCAATCTTCTTTATCAACGTATGTCCAATTAACATACCCAGGCCTTTACACGTCATGTAATAACATATATAATATAAATTATTGTAACCATTAACCTGGAAAGTAAGACAGAACATATTAAGCATAATTCTGTGCTTTAAACAAGTTGAGATGTAAAACAATGTACCATTAGTGGGGGAACTGTCATAAAACAATAACGACGTCTTATGCTTTGGGGGGAAAAGGAACAGTGAATTAGTCAACAACATAACAAATACATATTATTGGACAATTACTCTCGAGTTACATGTGTACGGTGCCTCTTTATCTTAACGCTGATCTCTATATCGTTATGGATATTTTCATTGTAAGATAAAATCATATCAGGAATATTGTGTTTATATATACAAGTTTGTTGTTTTACTTCAACATTAAAAGGTGTATCATGCAATTTATATCTACTTTATACAATCTTTATCTTCTTTGTACAATCTATATCTACTTTGTGCAATGTATTGCTACTTTGTACAATCTATTGCTACTTTGTAAATCTTTATCTTCTTTGTACAATCAATATCTACTTTGTACAATCTATAGCTACTTTGTAAATCAGGAAATTACGACCCAGTTAAACTGGTCCTGACCTTTTGACCTGTTTGTGACGTCCGGGCCCTATAACCTAGAGGTTTCGGGCTCGCGACCCTGATTTCCCAGATCGGGGTGTGTGCATGTACAAAATGTACTAATTATCACAATGATGATTTCTTAAATATAATTACAGCCCCTGGTACCCGATTAAACGTTACGTCGTGACGGATCTGTTTGATTTGTACTGTATGCATGCATTAGGTTCTATATGCCGTCACGTTTCGCAACACTATATATACTTTGTACAGTCTATACATTTGTAGCTACTTTGTACAACCTTAAGCTATTTTGTACTGGATATTCAGTTAAGACATTTCTATTGAATCTTTCACTTTCTGTATACTTCATAAAGCGTTGCCATGTCGACTTAAATCTATAGATACTGTCCGTATTTCTAACATGGAAGAGTGAAGTTCCCTGGAAATCCCAACCGTCATTAGCTCTATAAATACATAATGGCGTAAATGCTGTTATACGTTATTCAACGGTTAAGAACTTCCATTTGATAGTATCGTATTAGGAGAGAATATAAAATTGACGAAATGACCTTCCATCTCTAAATTGCCTACTCTATCTGGCCTTATACTTGCTAATTCGTTTTGTTTCACTGGCTCAATGTATTGCTTACTGATCTCCGTTTTAGTCAATCAAGCAGATACTGTAAGGTGTGGGCGATCACTCCTCCAACTACTGACCACTATAACATTGCCTGACCACTATTACATTGCCTGACCACTGTAACATTGCCTGACCACTGTAACATTGCCTGATCACTATAACATTGCCTGACTACTGTAACATTGCCTGACCACTATAACATTGCCTGACTACTGTAACATTGCCTGACCACTATAACATTGCCTGACCACTGTAACATTGCCTGATCACTATAACATTGCCTGACTACTGTAACATTGCCTGACCACTATAACATTGCCTGACCACTATAACATTGCCTGACCACTATAACAAGTCTGACCACTGTAACATTGACCACTATAACATTGCCTGACCACTGTAACATTGCATGACCACTGTAACATTGCCTGACCACTGTAACATTGCCTGACCACTGTAACATTGCCTGACCACTGTAACATTGCCTGACCACTGTAACATTGCCTGACCACTGTAACATTGCCTGACCACTGTAACATTGCCTGATCACTATAATATTGCCTGACTACTGTAACATTGCCTGACCACTATAACAAGTCTGACCACTGTAACATTGACCACTATAACATTGCCTGACCACTGTAACATTGCCTGACCACTGTAACATTGCCTGACCACTGTAACATTGCCTGATCACTATAACATTGCCTGACTACTGTAACATTGCCTGACCACTATAACATTGCCTGACCACTATAACATTGCCTGACCACTATAACAAGTCTGACCACTGTAACATTGACCACTATAACATTGCCTGACCACTGTAACATTGCCTGACCACTGTAACATTGCCTGACCACTGTAACATTGCCTATTCACTATAACATTGCCTGACCACAATAACATTGCCTGACCACTGTAACATTGCCTGACCAATGTAACATTGCCTCACCACTATAACATTGCCTGACCACTATAACATTGCCTGACCACTGTAACATTGCCTGATCACTATAACATTGCCTGACAACAATAACATTGCCTGACCACTGTAACATTGCCTGACCAATGTAACATTGCCTCACCACTATAACATTGCCTGACCACTATAACATTGCCTGACCACTGTAACATTGTCTGACCACTATAACATTGCCTGACCACTGTAACATTGTCTGACCCCTATAACATTGCCTCACCATTATAACATTGCCTGACCACTATAACATTGCCTCACCACTATAACAATGTCTGACCACTATAACATTGTCTGACCACTATAACATTGTCTGACCCCTATAACATTGCATGACCACTATAACATTGCCTCACCACTATAACAATGTCTGACCACTGTAACATTGTCTGACCACTATAACATTGTCTGACCACCATAACAATGCCTGACCACTACAACATTGCCTGACCACTATAACATTGTCTAACCACAATAACAATGTCTGACCACTGTAACATTGCCTGACCACTATAACAATGCCTGACCACTATAACATTGCCTGAACAACATAACATTGCCTCACAACTATACCATTGCCTGACCACAATAACAATGTCTGACCACTGTAACATTGTCTGACCACTATAACAATGTCTGACCACTATAACATTGCCTGACCACTATAACATTGCCTGACAACAATAACAATGTCTGACCACTATAACATTGCCTGACCACTATAACATTGCCTGACCACAATAACAATGTCTGACCACTGTAACATTGTCTGATCACTATAACAAGTCTGACCACTGTAACATTGTCTGACCACTATAACATTGCCTGACCACTATAACAATGTCTGACCACTGTAACATTGCCTGACCACTATAAGATTGCCTGACCACAATACCAATGTCTGACCACTGTAACATTGTCTGATCACTATAACAAGTCTGACCAATGTAACATTGTCTGACCACTATAACAATGTCTGACCACTGTAACATTGCCTGACCACTGTAACATTGCCTAACCCCTATAACAATGTCTGACAAATATAACATTGCCTGACCACTATAACATTGCCTGACCACAATAACAATGTCTGACCACCTTAACATTGTCTGACCACTATAACATTGTCTGACCACTGTAACATTGTCTGATCACTATAACAAGTCTGACCACTGTAACATTGTCTGATCACTATAACAAGTCTGACCACTGTAACATTGTCTGACCACTATAACAATGTCTGACCACTATAACATTGCCTGACTACTATACCATTGTCTGACCACTATAACATTGTCTGACAAATATAACATTGCCTGACCACTATAACATTGCCTGACCACAATAACAATGTCTGACCACCTTAACATTGTCTGACCACTATAACATTGTCTGACCACCATAACAATGCCTGACCACTACAACATTGCCTGACCACTATAACATTGTCTAACCACAATAACAATGTCTGACCACTGTAACATTGCCTGACCACTATAACAATGCCTGACCACTATAACATTGCCTGATCAACATAACATTGCCTCACCACTATAGCATTGCCTGACCACTATAACATTGCCTGACCACTGTAACATTGTCTGATCACTACAACAAGTCTGACCACTGTAACATTGTCTGACCACTATAACAATGTCTGACCACTGTAACATTGCCTGACCACTGTAACATTGCCTGACCACTATAACAATGTCTGACCACTATAACCTTGCCTGACTACTATACCATTGTCTGACCACTATACCATTGTCTGACCACTATAACATTGTCTGACAACTATAATATTGCCTGACCACTATAACATTGCCTGACCACTATAACATTGTCTGACCACTGTAACATTGCCTGACTACTATAACAATGTCTGACCACTATAACATTGCCTGACTACTATACCATTGTCTGACCACTATACCATTGTCTGACCACTATAACATTGTCTGACAACTATAATATTGCCTGACCACTATAACAATGCCTGACCACTATAACAATGTCTGACCACTATAACAATGTCTGACCACTATAACATTGCCTGACTACTATACCATTGTCTGACCACTATAACAATGTCTGACCACTATAACAATGTCTGACCACTATAACATTGTCTGACCACAATAACAATGTCTGACCACTTTAACAATGTCTGACCACTATAACATTGCCTGACCACTATATCATTGTCTGACCGCTATAACAATGCCTGACCACTATAACATTGCCTGACCACAATAACAATGTCTGACCACTGTAACATTGTCTGATCACTATAACAAGTCTGACCACTGTAACATTGTCTGACCACTATAACAATGTCTGACCACTGTAACATTGCCTGACCACTGTAACATTGCCTGACCACTGTAACATTGCCTGACCACTGTAACATTGCCTGACCACTATAACATTGTCTGACAACTATAACATTGCCTGACCACTATAACAATGTCTGACCACTGTAACATTGCCTGACCACTGTAACATTGCCTGACCACTATAACAATGTCTGACCACTATAACATTGCCTGACTACTATACCATTGCCTGACCACTATAACATTGTCTGACAACTATAACATTGCCTAACCACTATAACAATGCCTGACCACTACAACATTGCCTGACCACTATAACATTGTCTAACCACAATAACAATGTCTGACCACTGTAACATTGCCTGACCACTATAACATTGCCTGACTACTATAACAATGCCTGACCACTATAACATTGCCTGACTACTATAACAATGCCTGACCACATTAACATTGTCTAACCACAATATCAATGTCTGACCACTGTAACATTGCCTGACCACTATAACATTGCCTGACCACTATAACATTGCCTGGCCACTATAACATTGCCTCACCACTATAACATTGCCTGACCACAATAACAATGTCTGACCACTGTAACATTGTCTGAACTATAACAATGTCTGACCACTATAACATTGCCTGACCACTATAACATTGCCTGACCACTATAACATTGCCTGACCACTATAACATTGCCTGACCACTATAACATTGCCTCACCACTATTACATTGCCTGACCACAATAACAATGTCTGACCACTGTAACATTGTCTGACCACTATAACAATGTCTGACCACTATAACATTGCCTGACCACTATAACATTGTCTGACCACTATACCATTGTCTGACCACTATAACATTGCCTGACTACTATAACATTGTCTGACCACTATAACATTGTCTGACCACCATAACAATGCCTGACCACTATAACATTGCCTGACAACTATAACATTGCCTGACCACAATAACAATGTCTGACCACTGTAACATTGTCTGATCACTATAACAATGTCTGACCACTGTAACATTGTCTGACCACTATAACAATGTCTGACCACTGTAACATTGCCTGACCACTGTAACATTGCCTGACCACTGTAACATTGCCTGACCACTATAACATTGCCTGACCACTATAACAATATCTGGCCACTGTAACATTGCCTGACCACTATAACATTGCCTGACCACTATAATATTGCCTGACCAATATAACAATATCTGGCCACTGTAACATTGCCTGACCACTATAACATTGCCTGACCACTGTAACATTGCCTGATCACTGTAACATTGTCTGACCACTGTAACATTGTCTGACCATTTTAACAATGTCTAACGACTATAAAAATGTCTGACCACTTTAACATTGCCTGATATCTATAACAATGTCTGACCACTATAACATTGCCTGACCACTATAACAATGTCTGACCACTATAAAAATGTCTAACCACTATAACATTGCCTGAAATCTATAACAATGTCTGACCACTATAAAAATGTCTGACCACTATTACATTTCCTGACCACTATAACATTGCCTGACTACTATAACATTGCCTGATATCTATAACAATGTCTGACCACTATAACATTGCCTCACCACTATAACAATGTCTGAGCACTATAAAAATGTCTGACCACTATAACAATGCCTGACCACAATAACATTGCCTGACCACTATAACAATGTCTGACCACTATAACAATGTCTGACCACTATAACATTGCCTCACCACTATAACAATGTCTGACCACTATAAAAATGTCTGACCACTATAACATTGCCTGACCATAATAACAATGTCTAACCACTATAACATTGTCTGACCACTATAACATTGCCTGACCACAATAACAATGTTTGACCACAATAACAATGTCTGACCACTATAACATTGCCTGACCACAATAACAATGTTTGACCACTATAACAATGTCTGACCACTATAACATTGTCTGACCACTATAACATTGCCTCACCACTATAACAGAATTCAATTTTCCTGCTCCCTAGCTGTTATAATATTTACAATGCAGGAATTCCTAACATTCCTACCCGCACTAAGGGTTTTTGTCCTATACAGAAAGAGGTAACTGAAACATGATCAGAACGATGGTCGCCATCTTTATCTCGATGAGAACTATTTTGTATCTTTGCATGATATGACGATGGACGTGTTTGAGTATGCTCATTTGTGTGTTTAATAGTTGTGATTGACAATGCTGACTCAGCTCTCATTTTGAGGACCTGATGTTTACTTGGATGTAACCAAGATTAACATGGCGGGTGTCGACAATGAAGCAGAAGACGCTTACTCTTTCGAAACACCTGGTCTTATTCTCATGTACTTTTATAAGGGTCTTCATGTAAATATTTCCTTTTCGTATTGTACCCCTAGTTTAATCGATTTTGTTTTCGGATCGTGGTTTTGCTAACGTTAACGGTTTTTTCTTTACCCTAGATTTTAGAATAAGATAAAGCCTCCTAAAGACCTCATTGTCTGTAATACGTTTCAGCCACTTTTTAATATGTCCTTTCCCTGTTCGTTTTTCTTATCCACACTTATTTAAAGTGATGGTTATTATATGTGTTGTTCAATGTATGGTTATAGGCAATCTTTCAATACATCAAGTGCATTTGATCAGGTTTGTCATGAGGGGTTTTAATCAAAAATTAAATCTTATTGAATGATTGAATGAACAGTTCCAGCAGATATTATTTAGGATGACATATTTTCTGGAAAACTTTATTTGTTTTTCTTTCAAGATCTGATTATCTTTGGCAGAACAAAAACGTTCCGTTCTCGGTCAACGGCTTTTGAGAAAGTAACAATAACGTTTTTCTTGCTTTTCGATCCGTCGCTCCTTTTTTTTTTGCGAACATTGAAACAACGATATAGAAACTAACACTCATTTACTACATACATGTACACAAAAATTTATTTAGTTTAGGAGGGATCACATGATTCACCCATACAATCGGCCTGTCCTTATGTTGGAATTAAAATTGAAGATTTTTAGAGTACTGTTTTCTTTTATATTTAAAATGGTAGGTCCATATGTAGTTGTACTTCTGTAAAATTTTAGAATATACAACTGTTTGGGTTAACATTTATGTATTTAGGTCGTTAAAATCCTGCTGGATTTTAATTGCCTTTTTTGTTGTCATCGTAAATTACTTCAATCCTGACGCTTTAAATCTGGATGTTGCTATAGACACAGCTTTAAATCTGGATGTTGCTATAGACACAGCTTTAAATCTGGATGTTGCTATAGACACAGCTTTAAATCTGGATGTTGCTATAGACACAGCTTTAAATCTGGATGTTGCTATAGACACAGCTTTAAATCTGGATGTTGCTATAGACACAGCTTTAAATCTGGATGTTGCTATAGACACAGCTTTAAATCTGGATGTTGCTATAGACACAGCTTTAAATCTGGATGTTGCTATAGACGCTTTAAATCTGGATGTTGCTATAGACACAGCTTTAAATCTGGATGTTGCTATAGACACAGCTTTAAATCTGGATGTTGCTATAGACACAGCTTTAAATCTGGATGTTGCTATAGACGCTTTAAATCTGGATGTTGCTATAGACACAGCTTTAAATCTGGATGTTGCTATAGACACAGCTTTAAATCTGGATGTTGCTATAGACACAGCTTTAAATCTGGATGTTGCTATAGACACAGCTTTAAATCTGGATGTTGCTATAGACACAGCTTTAAATCTGGATGTTGCTATAGACACAGCTTTAAATCTGGATGTTGCTATAGACACAGCTTTAAATCTGGATGTTGCTATAGACACAGCTTTAAATCTGGATGTTGCTATAGACGCTTTAAATCTGGATGTTGCTATAGACACAGCTTTAAATCTGGATGTTGCTATAGACACAGCTTTAAATCTGGATGTTGCTATAGACACAGCTTTAAATCTGGATGTTGCTATAGACACAGCTTTAAATCTGGATGTTGCTATAGACGCTTTAAATCTGGATGTTGCTATAGACACAGCTTTAAATCTGGATGTTGCTATAGACACAGCTTTAAATCTGGATGTTGCTATAGACACAGCTTTAAATCTGGATGTTGCTATAGACACAGCTTTAAATCTGGATGTTGCTATAGACACAGCTTTAAATCTGGATGTTGCTATAGACACAGCTTTAAATCTGGATGTTGCTATAGACACAGCTTTAAATCTGGATGTTGCTATAGACACAGCTTTAAATCTGGATGTTGCTATAGACACAGCTTTAAATCTGGATGTTGCTATAGACACAGCTTTAAATCTGGATGTTGCTATAGACACAGCTTTAAATCTGGATGTTGCTATAGACACAGCTTTACCTGTCCTCCCCAGAACAAAACCTCCGTGTGTAGAGCAAATATTATACATTATAGAAACAAAGGCATATTAAAGTAGCAAAAGGTTTAGGGAAAATTGTTCTCTGATCTACATATAAAGACGTTACTTTTTGGTTTTGTTCTGCAAATTGGATTTTATTGCAATCAATATTGAGCAATATCTCATTCAATGCTACCGTGTAACACAAAGGGCCACCGTATTGTTGTAATTACCAAGTCTGTTCACTTCATTAGAATAAAAGTATATACACAAAGCTATTCAAATAATGTATCCACAAGTAAACATATCAGCGAGCATAGAAATGTGACCGCCGGCAGCCCTCTTTAATGACACCGTGAGTGGTAATGACAGTGATCCTGTATGGTGTGTTTGCAGATACACACCCGCAATAGAAGACTGGGCATTTAACCTTTACATCATCAACGAAGCATCCCAGGAGGAAATTTACAAATAGGATTTTTTTCTAACAAATGAAATAATTGATATCGCTTTACATGAAGTGACCCTTTTTAATGATACTTGTTATACAGTAATGGGAATATCAGATAAACACACAACAGAAATCTTGCAAATCAACACGCCATTAACTATATATAGCTTGGTCTGAAAAAAACGACCTAACAATGTTCTGCCTCTGAGGATAGAGCATTCCTACATAGAAATGACTACCCCCTCTCCCAACTTTACCTAACTTACAACACTAAATATACAACAGAGTAACGAAGTTGATCTCCGATTTAAGGCGCTACCCGGGACCTTCTGTGTAATATAGGACCCTAACGTTCTTGATCAAATTAACGACTTTTTCACGGACGCTATATTGTTGCGATATATTTACCACTCCATGGCATTGTCACTATATAACCGAGTCCGAAGGGTTCTGACTCTCCGACCCGCTAAATATTTTGACGACAGGCGGGTGCGAGAGTCAGAATTCCTGCTTAGTTAAAAAGTGGAGATTTTACCGATCCGTGCACGGGTAGCCTTTTAAGCCGTGTTTTATAATATGAAACATTTCCGATCACATGTAAATTAAGTATCAATGGAAAGAACATATATATTTCTACTAACCTACACATTTAATCAAGTCACAGGAGGTCGTAAACCAACTGTCGTCATCAATTTCTAAAAATAACCAGTTTCCTGACGTCTGTTTAAAAATGGCCGCGCGTTGCGAGATCCCGCGAGAATTTCTTTCTAACCAAGCTATTTTTGATCACATGACGTGAGGCGGCGGCCATTTTCAAACAGATGTCAGGAAACACATAATTAAGTCGCTAACGAATAGGGACTAGTGATTTGCCCATAAATGTAGATGAGTAATTTCTAATGTTTAAAGGTATGTCTGGGTTGTATTATAATGTCCTGTTAATCTCGGGGGGGGGGGGGGGGGGGGGGGGGGGGGGGACTTGAAGCGATAGTAGTTGAGAATATGTAGCTGAACTAACCGTAATAGGAGTATTTCTGATTGTTATATATTCTATCCATATCTATGTAACTTTGATATTTCCCTCAGAACAGTATTGCCATTAACATCGGAGAAAAAAATCGATCCAAATTACGCCGTCAATTCGATATAGGATCAGTTAGAAGGATTGCTCAAGAAATAATCAAAGAGAATGGGTAATCCAGCACGTAGATATCTCAGGTAATCACAGAGCAACCAACAAAGACCACTCGTGGGTCACTGATAATGATAATGTGCTTCCCGAGATATTTCAATGTAAAAGACAAATTAAGCCCGTATGAAAGTTGCAAAAAGTAAAATCAATAGAATTAAGGATATTGCTATTGCAGGAACGTTGGTATAAACCAATCTTATAATCAATGTCAGGAAACTGGTTATTTTTTAGAAATGGATGACGACAGTTGGTTTACGACCTCCTGTGACTTGATTAAATGTGTAGGTTAGTAGAAAAATATCTGTTCTTTCCATTGATAATTAATTTACATGTGATCGGAAATGTTCCATATTATAAAACACGACTTAAAAGGCGACCCGTGCACGGGTCGGTAAATTTTACACTTTTTTACTAAGCAGGAATTCTGACTCTCGCACCCGCCTGCCGTCAAAATATTTAGCGGGTCAG
Source organism: Mimachlamys varia (assembly GCA_947623455.1). Lineage (NCBI taxonomy): Eukaryota > Metazoa > Mollusca > Bivalvia > Pectinida > Pectinidae > Mimachlamys > Mimachlamys varia. The sequence continues at coordinate 47,220,413 of OX392536.1, forward strand.
AGAGTCAGAACCCTTCGGACTATATATAAGCTTACTAACATTAGTTGAGTATTACCATCTCATAAACTACCAGCCGGCGCATCAATAATGTGGTCAAACAGCAGTTGCAGAAAATTATAATAAATACACATTTTCCTTTTGAAAAAACTAGACGGACAGTTCAAATTTTGTATTGTCATAATGTTAATAAACATTAGAATATTTGTTTTACATTAATTATTTTTGCCACGTTTTCAATTATCTTACGCACCATTGTTTTACGCGGAACAACATGGTAGAGCTGTTTATAGCCGAGAATGGCGGGGGAACTGGAATTCCCTTTATTAGGCTATAGTGAGTTTTTTTTTTAATCGCAAGTGGTTACAGTAAATATTCAAATAATCCATCATCTGATTATGACGTCATAGTAGTGCTGATTTTAGCCATGTGGGCACACTTGTGCCGTGTAGTAGTTCCACCCTTCACATGTGTATTTTCTTTTAAAGCAGGACAAGATTAGCATGCCAACCCCTAGAGGGAAAGTTTGTGCAAAATGGCGCGATACAAGACAAAAAATAGAATGTCACGTTAAAATTAGTAAATCATACAAGACAACTCTCGATTCCATGGACCAAACATGAAATCACCGCCCTTGTGAGTGAAACACAATCATCCTCTACCTTGAAGGTATGACAAAAATCTTTCAGGATGATATTTTTAAATGCCTTTTTTCTATTCATCCCTCGTGTTGGAGTTTTTTCTGTCACACCCTCATGGTACGGATACATGTTATTAATCTTTCATATGTAGACGTTGGACAATGTAAGTCACTATTAGGGAAATCTTCAAAAATAGACGTAATTAACAGCATTGGAACGGACTCACGGAGGACACAAGAAATCATAACCATCTACATCTGCTCTTAACTGGCTGCATGTTAAAGTAATAAATGTTTCAATTATTTTGAAATACGTTTAACATGTGCAATAAACAGTATACGTTGGAAATATTGTCGAAAAAAAATTATTGCATCGCAGTATGTCTCGGATCGGATATGTAAATCAAAATTTTAGTAAGACCAAGGATAACTGACAGAACCAATTAAGTTACAATATTAGTAGTCTTTTCCCATTATTTACGTATATAGTCTGTAGCATAACGTTTGACCAAAAATAAGCAATCGGAAAAACATAATTAAATCGCTAACGAATAGGGAATAGTGATTTATAGATGGGGAATTTCTAATGTTTAGCCATTTCGCAGGAGAACGCCTGATTATTTACCGCTTAATTGGTCTCTTGAATAAGCTGAAGTCCTGTCAGTACAGAGAACCACCATGTCGACAGGAAGCAAAGGTATGTCTGGGTTGTATTACAACCACCATGTCGACAGGAAGCAAAGGTATGTCTGGGTTGTATTACAATGTCCTGTTAATCTGGGGGGGGGGGACTTGTAACGGAAAGGGAAGTATCATTAGACTACCTTAATACATACAGCAAATCGAGATTGGGTAGTTATTGTATTCAATGTAATACCGACGGGTATAAGTCCATCTCAAATCAACAGGCATGATGAAATATCTACAATATTATTTAACATCAAACAGACATTCCCGCAGAGCGATAGTATTTGGGAATATGTAGCTGAACTAACCGTAATAGGAGTATTTCTGATTGTTTTCCCTCAGAACAGTATTGCCATTAACATCGGAGAAAAAATCGATCCAAATTACGCCGTACAATTCGATATAGGATCAGTGAGAAGGATTGCTCAAGAAATAATCGAAGAGAATGGGTAATCCAGCACGTAGATATCTCAGGTAATCACAGAGCAACCAACAAAGATCACTCGTGGGTCACTGCTAATGATAATGTGCTTCCCGAGATATTTCAATGTAAAAAACAAATTAAGCCCGTATGAAAGTTGCAAAAAGTATTATCAAGAGAAAGGATACTGCTATTGCAGGAACGTTGGTTTAAACCAATCTTATAATCAATGTCAGGAAACTAGTTATTTTTTAGAAATGGATAACGACAGTTGGTTTACGACCTCCTGTGACTTGATTAAATGTGTAGGTTAGTAGAAAAATATCTGTTCTTTCCATTGATAATTAATTTACATGTGATCGGAAATGTTTCATATTATAAAACACGACTTAAAAGGCGACCCGTGCACGGGTCGGTAAATTTTACACTTTTTTACTAAGCAGGAATTCTGACTCTCGCACCCGCCTGTCGTCAAAATATTTAGCGGGTCAGAGAGTCAGAACCCTTCGGACTATATATAAGCTTACTAACATTAGTTGAGTATTACCATCTCATAAACTACCAGCCGGCGCATCAATAATGTGGTCAAACAGCAGTTGCGGAAAATTATAATAAATACACATTTTCCTTTTGAAAAAACTAGACGGACAATTCAAATTTTGTTTTGTTTTACATTAATTATTTTTGCCACGTTTTCAATTATCTTACGCACCATTGTTTTACGCGGAACAACATGATAGAGCTGTTTATAGCCGAGAATGGCGGGGAAACTGGAATTCCCTTTATTAGGCTATAGTGAGTTTGTTTTTTAATCGCAAGTGGTTACAATAAACATTTAAATAATCCATCATCTGATTATGACGTCATAGTAGTGCTGATTTTAGCCATGTGGGCACACTTGTGCCTTGTAGTAGTTCCACCCTTCACATGTGTATTTTCTTTTAAAGCAGGACAAGATTAGCATGCCAACCCCTAGAGGGAAAGTTTGTGCAAAATGGCACGATACAAGACAAAAAAATAGAATGTCACGTTAAAATTAGTAAATCATACAAGACAACTCTCGATTCCATGGACCAAACATGAAATCACCGCCCTTGTGAGTGAAACACAATCATCTTCTACCTTGAAGGTATGACAATAATCATTCAGGTTGATATTTTTAAATGCCTTTTTTCTATTCATCCCTCGGGGTGGAGTTTTTTCTGTCATACCCTCATGGTACGGATATATGTTATTAATCTTTCATATGTAGACGTTGGACAATGTAAGTCATTATTAGGGAAATCTTCAAAAATAGACGTAATTAACAGCATTGGAACGGACTAACGGAGGACACAAGAAATCATAACCATCTACATCTGCTCTTAACTGGCTGCATGTTAAAGTAATAAATGTTTCAATTATTTTGAAATACGTTTAACATGTGCAATAAATAGTATATGTTGGAAATATTGTCGAAAAAAAATTATCGCATCGCGAGTATGTCTCGGGTCGGATATGTAAATCAAAATTTTAGTAAGACCAAGGATAACTGACAGAACCAATTAAGTTACAATATTAGTAGTCTTTTCCCATTATTTACGTATATAGACTGTAGCATAACGTTTGACCAAAAATAAGCAATCGGAAAAACATAATTAAATCGCTAATGAATAGGGAATAGTGATTTGCCCATCAATGTAGATGGGGAATTTCTAATGTTTAGCCATTTCGCAGGAGAACGCCTGATTATTTACCGCTTAATTGGTCTCTTAAATAAGCTGAAGTCCTGTCATTACAGAGAACCACTATGGCGACAGGAAGCAAAGGTATGTCTGGGTTGTATTACAATGTCCTGTTAATCTGGGGGGGGGGGGGGGGGACTTGTAACGGAAAGGGAAGTATCATTAGACTACCTTAATACATACAGCAAATCGAGATTGGGTAGTTATTGTATTCAATGTAATACCGACGGGTATAAGTCCATCTCAAATCAACAGGCATGATGAAATATCTACAATATTATTTAACATCAAACAGACATTCCCGCAGAGCGATAGTATTTGGGAATATGTAGCTGAACTAACCGTAATAGGAGTATTTCTGATTGTTATATATTCTATCCATATCTATGTAACTTTGATATTTCCCTTAGAACAGTATTGCCATTAACATCGGAGAAAAAAATCGATCCAAATTACGCCGTACAATTCGATATAGGATCAGTAAGAAGGATTGCTCAAGCAATAATCAAAGAGAATGGGTAATTCAGGACGTAGATATCTCAGGTAATCACAGAGCAACCAACAAAGATCACTTGTGGGTCACTGATAATGATAATGTGCTTCCCGAGATATTTCAATGTAAAAGATAAATAAAGCCCGTATGAAAGTTGCAAAAAGTATAATCAATAGAATTAAGGATATTGCTATTACAGGAACATTGGTCTAAAATAATCTTATAATCAATGTGAAGAAAAGAAGCATCCAATTGAACGATCTAGAAAGTATCATTTAGTTAATATGTCACAATATATTCACAGTTGTACTGTAAAAAAAACGTGTCTTAATATAAGTAATCTCCCATTTCCAAACATTGTCGGATATAACAAATCAATACAGTATTACTGTATAGAAAAAACTATGTACCTGTTAGAAAAAATATGCCCTTATATTCTCAAATTGCGTTGTAGCAGTAACCGAATGTTGCATTTTATTTCAGATAATTTAATGTTCTAATCGTCGCTACGGTAATGAAATTGGGCAGTTAGCATCATTTCTTTACAGAAATATATATTTTACCCACATCATGTTCTAGCCAGGATAAAGCAAATATGTATATGCATGTATGTCACAGGAGAAACAACATCTTCAATGCAATTTATTTCTGACCGGGCCAGTTCCACAAGGAATTGTGTTAATGAGGTTCAACCCTTCCATGACTCCAATAGTCATACTCCTGACGATATGCCTCCTACTGTTACTGGCGAACTGAGCACGGGCGCGGTTTAACACTAGTTTTATTAAATTTCCGCTCACATTTTCAAGCATTCTTACAAACTCACTTGCTAATTTACATATAAGTCGTAAACAACACCAAATAATGAATAAACAACCGAACACCTGGACGTACCGACACGACACGTGTACGACATGGACAGATATATTAATAGTAACAAGGTGATTCCCAAGTTACAAACGCCCAAACGTAACAGTTCACAACATAATTGGTATTTTATTGTTGAAATCAATATTACTGTAACATATATATATTCAGATATATTCAGATTATTGCATCACATTATTATAGTCTTTAACAAATTGCTGATACAGATATCAGGAGCAAGTCTGTTACATTGAAAGGTCATCTCAGACTTTCTATAACTGATATAAAAGTGTATAAAAATGCAGTTTAACACAGAAAATATTTTTTTTTTAATTCGTAAGCTAAAATACAGAAGTATACACAATGTGGAAATACACATAAATAGCAATATTTCAACCTTGCAGTAACTGGCAGATAGTGTTTTATAGCCCTAATCCACAATTCACCTGTCTTTGAAATGATTGGGTGATTGTTTTTACGTCCTATTAACAGCCAGGGTCATTTAAGGACGGCCTCCCGTTGATTTAAAGTGCTACCATGCTGAAGTATACCGCCGAAGGCCCCCGGCACAACACTCCATCCAGTCACATTATACTGACAACGGGCAAACCAGTCGTTTCACTCCCATAATACTGAGGGTCAAGCAGGGAGTAATAATTCAATTGTTAGATACCCTGATATGTCTCGTCTTGGGGATAGAACCTATATCCTTCGTCTAAGGGGCGAATGCTCAACTAAAGGCCAGATGTGAGGTTGTGTCAAGGGAGACATTAGGAAGGAAGGAGAAAGTTGTTTAGAAAGAATGGAAAAGATAAAATTAGAGACATTTTGATACCTTTCACTTAAATAAGATTCGAACTAAGCCATTTTATCACACTTTTATTCAGCAATAAGTACAAAACAAATAATCAACTGGCGACTGCCTAGACCTGTAGGCCAAATAAAAATGGGTTTTTTTTCTGTCAACTATACTTTTTTCACTTTGTATACAATAAATTCTGATGGCAATATAACGCTCAATGATTTAAACTGTCTTTGTGAATGATGACGTGACACACACATATGCTGCTGCGCCTTTTAAATTGAGTAATATATACAGTAAGCCGAAAGAATGAATTAAACTGTATCATACAGAAACCATGGGATAAGTTCTATGTTAATAGGGACGTTACGTTTTACATTTGTATCGTTTCAAAACTGATGTCAGTACTTTGTTCGGCTTGTTCATCCGACGCATGTTTTGTAAACAATAACAGTTATCGTCTTATCAATATTTATATCATAGCAAGGTACACCACCTTATAATGTATAACACGACATGCACACATCCACATAGACATTGATAGAGTTTCTGTTAATAAAGTTTAATCAAATGATACCACGGTCGTATACCTGAATTTAACTTGTGTTTTACTGTATCAGCATAGAAAAATGTATAATTGATAAAATAAAGCTATCATTTCGAAAGTGGCATACTACAGAAATAGAAGTGTGGAAGATCAGTGTATCGGCATTGGATGGTAGAATATCTACAATTGGTAGTAGGTGTTAGTATTCAGAATATAAATATCTAATTTTTACTACCATCGACGCATACAGTCCTTACAGAATAAAAATTGCGATCATCGATAAAAAAAAATAACATAAAAGTCATATACAGTAAACAATTAACGTGAAAAATCTTCAGCAGAAAAAAAAGAAGACAGAAGAGAGTTTGCGGATATTTACCTTTCACTGGCCCCTGGGACGTGGAGTTAGTTGTATCCATTGGTGGTGTGGCCGTGGATCTTATGTCGTCCGTGGAAGCTGTATCACTGGGAGCTGTACCTGTGGTGGTGACCATGGAGGCGGTCACAGTACCAACTATTTCAGGTTCTTCACTTGTAGTTAGCGAATCTATCGTAGTTGTTTCATTTCCGCTTACAGAAATTGCATTCAAAATGATCACAATAACTCCCAGAAATGCGTATTGGCGATACAAAGTCTTCATGGTGCAGTTATGTCAAAAGCTCTTCACTAACTCCAAATTCATCATTCGCGACAGAAATTAAGTGTATAACTTGACAATACTCCTCTTGGTACATCTGTTCACATCATTATAAATGATACTTATGGAGATAAATATCATGTGGAAGGGCAAATGTTCTGCCTAATTTAAATTGACAATTACAACGAATAACAACATTAATAGCGCCTTGCCGATTCGCGGTGACCCTCCTAGTGGAGGAGATTTACTGGTCCAATTGTCCCCGCATCACATCTATGTATCAATATGTAACGATTACCCATTAAGCCGCCGTTGAACAACAGTAACTGTCCATAGCGAGTTCAGATTAAATCTGTAATGACATGATTTTCGATTATAGCCTGTAGCAGCCTATCAGGCCCAATCAGTCTGATCGTGCACGCGGATATATCACTGTTTTGATATAAGAATAATGAGCTGAAAGTTTTGCCCAATGTCCGTCATTTATCTCTGTTTTAATGTAATCAAAACATCACTCGCATCTCTCAGCATTGTTTCATTCCCACCTTGTTTTATTTTATCACTTTCCCTTAGAGTATTCAGAATCCGAGATACATGATGTCATGTGCGATAGTGTGTTAATAAAGCTAATGGGACATGACGTAAACCCATCCTTTAGTCAGGATTACACGTTAATGAAGTAAGCAAACATTATCATTATAAGGTTAGTCTTTGACAAATCATACATGTAACTAAATGCGTCCTGTGTATGACATCAACTTTTAGAGAAATACGATAGACAGACCTATCACCGAATATGTGTGATATTTCAACATGTCATTGTTCTATGAATTATTAAAATATAATTATTTATTATTGTTGTGTTATAACTTAACAAAATCAATATACACGTTTATTTGATTGAGTTATATATAAGCTGAGATGGCCTGTATTGAAATGGACCATTGTTTTATTATTAATGTATTCACTGTAATGCTTGTATTAAACTTCGATAACTATGTATTATTCAGTCGGACATTATTCTCAACAGAGATTGTATTTTAGATAGGACAGTAATATATCGAGCTGACCGACACGTAAATGAAGTCTCGGTTAATGTTTGGTAGTGTCCAAGCATTTGAAAATAATAGAGAATACCGAAGCATCAACAAAACCATAATCCGAACTAAAAATTGATTAAACTTGTGACAAATATGAAAAAGGAAAGATTTACATGGATACCCTTTTAAAACTACAAGGAATTTAGACCAAGTGTTCCGGAAGAGTAGGCGTCTTCTGCTTCATCGACGACACCCGATTATATTTGTTTTATTTATTAGGATTAACATATTCAGAGAGATACCTTATTTACAATACGGTCCCGATAATACTACATATATTAAGGTCACCTGCCCGACCACGTGGGTTTTCTCTGGGTACTCTGGTTTCCTCTCAATATAAGACCCCTCGCGTGCTAACATCCGGGCCAACAAGAGTGATTAATTTAAGTTGTATAAATAGGTTCATAAATGTTGTAAAATAAATAAAGTTTATATATTTCATATTAGGGTTCTATAGCCCCGCTAAAGATGCAACAGCCACCCTAAATGTCAACCCATGGAATGAGTCTTATTCAATGACCCTGATTAAATCGGAACTTGTATCTAATAAGAATATGTTGAACGTTTTTATTGTCTATAAAACATTAGCTAGATTAAGATGCTTTAAAAGCACATTAGAAAAATAAAAGCAAATGTTCAGAAAAATAGCCCATGGATCCGCAACATTTCTCTTTCGTACCGCTGTTGAGTGCTAAGAAATGGCGTCAAATTTAAAGTTCATTTCTATATCTAGGTCATGCGGCGCTTTGTTTCTCTTTTTATAGTTGCTGAGTGGGTGCTAACCTCATATCATTATAGATGTGGCCATGCAGAACTACCAAAATCATGATAAGATCAAATTGTCATATGATTTAGCAGATTATGAATTACACATAAAAGGCTGAGTGATCTTGATCGATACAATATGCTGAGCATGGGTCTATGGTTTTGCGAATATGAACTCAGTGTTTCTAGGGAGTTTTACAATGATTTTTGTTCATTCCCATAGCCATCATTACATACGTGTTAGGAAGATTTGCTTCTCCACAAGGGGGCCCAGTGGTTAAGGTGTTCCGACATTTAACCACTAGCCCTCAAACTCTGGGTTGCGAGTTCCAATCCTTCGTAGGGCAGTTACCAGGTACTGACGTAGGTCGTTGGTTTTTCACCAGGTACTCCGGCTTTCCTCCACCTCCAAAACCTGGCACGTCCTTAAAGTACCTTGGCTGTTTATAGGACGTAAAACAAATAAACCAAACCAAAGCCTGTCCACATCTAGATCAGGAGATATAATTCAGCATGATTTAGGTATAAATATGAACTTTGAATAATTGGCTACTTTCGATAAAAATAAGAGAATACCGAAGCGTTAACAAAACCATAATCCAAACTCAAAATCGATTAAACCAGTGGCAAAATATGAACAAAGGAAAGATTAACATGGAGACCCTTGCAAAAGTACAAGAGAATAAGACCAAGTGTTCCGGAAGAGTAAGCGTCTTCTGCTTCATCGACGACACCCGCCATGTAAATCTTTGTCACATCCAAGTAAACATCGAGTTCTCAAAATGAGAACCGAGTATCATTGTCTATCACAACAAGTAAAAACACTAATGAGCATACTCAAAAACATCCATCTTCATATAACTTAAAGATACAGAATATTTCTCAATGAGACAAAGATGGCGACCATAAAACTTGCCCATAGTTCTGATCAACCTGCATCTCTCGAATCCTTGTGTTGTTAGTTGTTAGCAGTCGACATCGATCACGAAAATCCCGATATTTAGAGCAAGCCCTGGAATACCGAATTAACTGCGACATGTTAACACCATAGGTTGGAGAAGCAGTGATGTTACTATCAAGAAATGGAAAGTTAACAATCGGAAAAGTGAAATCATCACGTTTATCGTATAGCTTAGTAGTAAGCTGTCTATGTTGGTCGTAGTTTAAGTGGAGATCGAGGTAAGCAGCTGATGAGAAAGAGTTTGTTGTGTCCTTTATTTCAAGTTCAGAAGGGTATATACGATATACGTGGTCAGCAAACTGACGAAATCGCTGATATCATTCAGCATGACCTAGGTATAAATATGAACTTTGAATAATTGGCTATTTTCGATATCATTCAGCATGACCTAGGTATAAATATGAACTTTGAATAATTGACTATTTTCGTAGCATTTAGTTCGTTAGCTGATTAAATTGTCTTTTCATAAGTCCGGTAAGCTAATTTAATGAAGAAATCAGTATTAATGCCTTATTATTGACCTTTTAAATAGCGTATATACAAGTTCGGTTTACATGTATCTACATTACGTAGATATATTAAAGTTTTATAAGGGTCTTTGAATATAACTAACAAGGGGATTGACATTTAAGGATGTATTCCTCTGAGTTTTCAATCACATTCAAGCCTCGTTTAATTGCATTAAAACACTTTTCATTATACTAAAGAAATTTTAATCAATTTTAATAGCGTATATGCATCTGAAAATTGTGTCAACAATATAGTTGTCTGTTGCTTGTAGAACTTTTTTTACATGGATTTAAAAAATTTACCTATTTAGCGGCCACTTTGAAAATGCGTTTTTCTGTGTATATTTTGCGAAAGGCCGCAATTTCAACTTTTGTTAAGGCAGCAAGGCATTTCGTCACATTATTCCACATTAACTTTTTGGTGACGAAATGACTAAACGGACAAATGCGATGATACAAACTTTGTCGCCTCAACATTTCGCTGTCAAGATTCTGAAAGTAGTAATTTGATTGGCTAATGCAAAAGGTCATCGGGACATGACCCCCTATGGGATGTTCTCAGATCTTAATGCAGCAGAGAGAAGTTTACGGAACGGCGCGGAGATCACGATATGATTTTAATCAGAATGGTTCGATGGTCTACTCCACATCACAAAACAGTAGGGTAGATGTGCTAAGACAATGCTATCATACATTTTCTTTATCAAATCGATGGACATAAAATTTAGTACACGTTTAAGATCACCAATGATTGCTTACAAAGTCATTATGATCTAGTAAGTTAAAGTTTGTTTCATAAATTATAACTCCAAATATTATCAAAAGTACATTCCCCCTATCATGTGTCGTATACACACCAGCTTGTCTTGGGTGTGCTTTTTGCTAATAATGAAAAGCTCCTCATCAAACTCATGATCAACTGCAGCAGTTATCGCAGCCCTAAGATTGACCGCTTCCATCATGATAGTCAGTTGTAATCTGAGTTTACAATGGTAAAAATAACTTTAAAACACATGGACAAAGGGCAATCATGAATATATACTAAAAGTTTTATTGGAATTCGTCAGAGAGAAAGAACGCCTAGGAAAATCTTACACAAAGATTGGAGTTCGACAAGGCTCCACTTTGGGTCATGCCGTATATAATAAGAATTATTAACTTAAATCAGCCTAACTTTTGAATGTATCAGTGGATCGTCACAAAATCAATACTTGACCTGCATTTTGTCATGATGAATCAACATACCCAATTACTTTTCAAAATCATTATTCATTCTATTTCATTGATAAGTAAAAGTGTGGAAATATACTAGTAGTTCGAATCCTTCGACTGCCATTTGAATCACTAGAAAGAGTCTCCATATCGATTTGTTTTTGTTTTAAGCGTGTTCCCCTTCCAACATACTACTATTTTTAAAAAAAAGTTTGGAAAAATCTTTCAATAAATGGCTGAGATATGACCAGTATGGTTTCTCGCTCAGTTGGAAACATATTGGGCATGATGGAAAAAATCTATAAGGATTTCTAGCGAGAACCCAATTTTTTTAAAGCCTAGAACCTACACTACCATATAAAAATAGGTTTTCTCCTATACATATCAATGAATACAACTCTGATCCAGCCCCTAGAGTATAAGACACGTGTTGGAGACTCTAAAGCATTATAATGTATGGAATACAACATTATGATGTAAGGTATCAAAAGCCTTTCTTAGGTCGAGGAAGAGTACACCAGTCATAAACTCTAAAACCATCCTTTAACAACGTTGATTAGTGGCTTCTCTTAAGAGAGGTAGAGTTATATCTAACTTACAAAGACGTATGATACTTGTTCATCATCAATGAATCTATGAACCTTCGTGAAAATAATTCAACGAAATTTAAGATACATGCCAGCTTAACCAATCCTGTTTATATTGATTCCCTCAAACCAAGTGTCATTATCAAGTAAAACTTATCCCTCATTTTGCTTTTGTGTTTTTTGTCCGTTTTTGTTTATTTTTTCATGATAACACTGTTTCGATGTTCCGACAAAGATTAGAATCATTACCGTGACTTTTCAAAGAGGTTAAGTGACCAGTGACGTAGTGAGTGACCACTGTAAGTGACCAGTGACGTAGAGAGTGACCAATGTAAGTGACCAGTGACGTATTGAGTGACCACTGTAAGTGACCAGTGACGTAGTGAGTGACCACTGTAAGTGATCAGTGACGTAGTGAGTGACCACTGTAAGTGACCAGTGACGTAGTGAGTGACCACTGTCAGTGACCAGTGACGTAGTGAGTGACCACTGTAAGTGACCAATGACGTAGTGAGTGACCACTGTAAGTGACCAGTGACGTAGTGAGTGACCATTGTAAGTGACCAGTGACGTAGTGAGTGACCACTGTAAGTGACCAGTGACGTAGTGAGTGACCACTGTAAGTAACCAGTGACGTAGTGAGTGACCACTGTAAGTGACCAGTGACGTAGTGAGTGACCACGGTAAGTGACCAGTGACGTAGTGAGTGACCAGTGACGTAGTGAGTGACCACTGTAAGTGACCAGTGACGTAGAGAGTGACCAATGTAAGTGACCAGTGACGTATTGAGTGACCACTGTAAGTGACCAGTGACGTAGTGAGTGACCACTGTAAGTGATCAGTGACGTAGTGAGTGACCACTGTAAGTGACCAGTGACGTAGTGAGTGACCACTGTCAGTGACCAGTGACGTAGTGAGTGACCACTGTAAGTGACCAATGACGTAGTGAGTGACCACTGTAAGTGACCAGTGACGTAGTGAGTGACCATTGTAAGTGACCAGTGACGTAGTGAGTGACCACTGTAAGTGACCAGTGACGTAGTGAGTGACCACTGTAAGTAACCAGTGACGTAGTGAGTGACCACTGTAAGTGACCAGTGACGTAGTGAGTGACCACTGTAAGTGACCAGTGACGTAGTGAGTGACCACGGTAAGTGACCAGTGACGTAGTGAGTGACCAGTGACGTAGTGAGTGACCACTGTAAGTGATCTGTGACGTAGTGAGTGACCACTGTAAGTGACCAGTGACGTAGTGAGTGACCACTGTAAGTGACCCGAAGGTGTACAGTTTAATTTAGAACAGAGGCTTTCCGAGATTCTGACACCATATTACACCCAACAGAATGTCCCTATCCAACATACCTATCATATACTGTTCTATATTTCTCGCGCCTTTAATACGAAATGAAGGAGAAATTGATCCAATATAACGAAATTGTACCTATATATATAATTTGTTTTATTTTTTTTTTCAATAACTGACAATCAAAGCACATGTTAAAAAATAAGCAAAACGTATGGTAGGTTTATTACGAAAATAAGCTAACAGTAAATGTACTAAGATGAAAATACGTGTAAAACAATTATATAAAAGCAATCCTTGAACTGAGGTCACTGAGTGCACCTACATGTATGTGGGATGAGTTATCGCACATAGATTCTTCACATGGGACACGTGTTTCTTACATAGGAAGAGGTGTGAGCAAACATAAATTATTGCTACATGTATCATGCATAGGTTCTGTTAACCACCTTACAAGAATCATATGGATAAAACAATTCAATATATCGGTATGGTTATTAATTAGTATGGTACATCTTCTGTATACAATAACATAATGTCAGGAATTCTCCAGAGAAAACCGTATGATGCTGGTCAATGTAAACTCATAAAGACGATATTCCGAACGTAAATGGTCTGTTTTATTGTAGATCAAAGATATATTGCACATATTAATCAATTATCACAGCATATAGCCAAAGTAATTTGGTTTTATCAAAGAGCAATTTACTATTACTCACTGGTGCGATATCAGCGTGATTAAATATACAATAAAACAATGGACTATAACAGGTGGAATGATATTGATAAACTAAACAATAAACACAATGGACTATAACAGGTGGAATGATATTGATAAACTAAACAATAAACACAGTGGACTAAAACTGGTGGAAGGATTATGATAAAATATACAATAAACACAGTGGACTAAAACTGGTGGAAGGATATTGATAAAATAAACAATAAACACAGTGGACTAAAACTGGTGGAAGGATATTGATAAAATAAACAATAAACACAGTGGACTAAAATTGGTGGAAGGATATTGATAAAATAAACAATAAACACAGTGGACTAAAACTGGTGGAAGGATATTGATAAAATAAACAATAAACACAGTGGACTAAAACTGGTGGAAGGATATTGATAAAATAAACAATAAACACAGTGGACTAAACCTGGTGGAAGGATATTGATAAAATAAACAATAAACACAGGGGACTAAAACTGGTGGAAGGATATTGATAAAATAAACAATAAACACAGTGGACTAAAACTGGTGGAAGGATATTGATAAAATAAACAATAAACACAGTGGACTAAAACTGGTGGAAGGATATTGATAAAATAAACAATAAACACAGTGGACTAAAACTGGTGGAAGAATATTGATAAACTAAACAATTAACATAGTGGAAAAAAACAGGTTGAATGATATTGATAAAATAAACAATAAACACAGTGGACTAAAACTGGTGGAAGGATATTGATAAATTAAACAATAAACATAGTGGACAAAAGCAGGTTGAATGGTATTGATAAAATAAACAACAAACACAATGGACTAGAACGGGTGGAATGGTATTGATAAAATATATAATTAACACAATGGACAAGAACAAGTACAATGATTATAATAAAATATACAATTAACACAATGGACTAGAACAGGTTGATTCATAATGATAAAATATACAATAAGCACAATGAACAAGAGCAAATGGAATCATAATTATAAAATGCAGTGTTAACATATAATCGTGGTAAAAGACTACTAAATGAGAACAATACATAGGGTGTTTTACCTGGAAGCAAAATCTTTAGCTCATTATCAGGTTCAAAATCCCATAGCAACAGGAAAAAGGCTCACTATATCTTTATTTCATTAGGCAAAGCTGGCTCAAAAGCTTGTCTAACGTCAGGCTTAAATATTTCCTTTGTTCATATTTTGCCCCTGGTTTAATATATTTTGAGTTTGGATTATGATTTTGTTAACACTTACGTATTCTCCTATCTATTTACACTATTGGTACACTTGTTACAGTGTTTCAGTGATATCAGTGATTGGTTTTTCAACAAAGTGAAGTTTCGTTCGTTTTTCGTGCCGTGATAAGTACCCATTGCTACACCATATCACAGACTATGGAATTCGTTTTATTTCTTATAAAGAGATTTGCCTATTGGGAAAAAATCAGAGAATACCAAAGCGTCAACAAAACCATAATCCGAAATCAAAACGATTAAACTAGAGGCAAAATAGGAACAAAGGAATGGTTTACACGGGGAATGTTATGGCATTTCTGTGTTGAAGCCCACAGGACAGCGATTTTAAATATAAGTCCAGCTCATGTTTTTTTCTATTCAAACACAAGAGTATAAGCCATTAGCAGGATAAATTTCGTTACACAGTTTGAATAAAAAAAAGCATGTATCAGGTTCGGCTACAAGTTTTTTAGATCCGATAGTTTTTCCGTATCAGGTAACTAACAAACTATGTAACTGATAATATTTATAGATTTAGTTAAGATTAACTGATATCAGCAATATTCAAGATGAATTCTTACGCGGTTACCGGTACAGCAGCAGTTGAAACTCTGTATTTGTAAACACGCGTCCATTTTGGACTGTCTTCTAACTTCGGCTTGTTGTTGAAGTGGGCACCACCTGAATTATTTTCAAATCCTTTGATTTTTCTGCCAAGAGTTTCTTGTTAGTTACCGCTCAGGTTTACTTCGTTTTAGGCTTATTTTTGCATTATTTCAACTGGATTTTTTCCGAATTTTTCAGAATCACGAAAAATTTCCTGAAGCTAGGCCTTTAAACGATATAGTAACACATACACAAACACAAAATTTATTTCATTTAATATTTATTAGTTTTCAAAATACTATAAAGGATTTAAAAATTAATAACACCATATAATTTGATCGTTGAACAATGAAAATATAGTACACAAATTGTGCGCAATGATATAGGAATTTGATAAATTCTTATACTTCACCGGTAAAAATGAAATAAATGCTTTTAGGTATATGTTCTATACCGTGACTTTTATTAGTGGAGATCATGGACTAGTTGTGATCTATATTTAAAGGGGACTAACTACTGATTATTCTCTCTTATTTTGCTAAGCTAAGGGGAATAACTCCTGTGTTCTAATGATGATTTTACATTAAGATTATTTATAGAAATTGTGTACAGTCAATTGATATAGGTTGAAAGCTGCATACTCCCATTTAACACTGTATCCTTACACTTGTAAATTGTATGATACGAATTGATTAAAATGGGTACAAATAAGCGAAACATCAGTGTACATGTAACTGTGCAGAATATATAGCTGTGTTAACCGATGTCTTCTCGGCTAACAAGTTATGATTAAGGGTAAACTGAACAGGCTTAGATCGTTTGTTGGTGGTGGTTATAGGCGATACATTGAGTTTAAGCTCTAAGGCGAAGTTCATATTGTTAAAGATATATATGTCATCTGTGTACACACAGTGCTGCTATTTTAAAGGGAATTCGAAATAGTAAAGACGCTGTTTAAATATATATTGAATGTTCTTATTGGCAGACCCTTACGGATAGATAGCGTTTTCAGACTTTCGGCTACAATCAATACTCATTCATTTAAGCATAGTCTACAATATCGACTATGCTTCCATCGCCAGTGTATTTGTTATTGACTTTTTATTATGGTAATACATAATTAACGGGTGTTTTAGTTACTGACCCTTAAGAACAGTGTGTATGTCCTGTTAAATATCTCTCTACCAGTGTGATTAAGAACAGTGTGTATATACTGTTAAATATCTCTGTACCAGTGTGATTAAGAACAGTGTGTATGTCCTGTTAAATATCTCTCTACCAGTGTGATTAAGAACAGTGTGTATATACTGTTAAATATCTCTGTACCAGTGTGATTAAGAACAGTGTGTATATACTGTTAAATATCTCTGTACCAGTGTGATTAAGAACAGCGTGTATATCCTGTTAAATATCTCTGTACCAGTGTGATTACAAACAGTGTGTATACTGTTAATATCTCTGTACAAGTGTGATTATAAGAACAGCGTGTATATCCTGTTAAATATCTCTGTACCAGTGTGATTACGAACAGTGTGTATACTGTTAATATCTCTGTACAAGTGTGATTAAGAACAGTGTGTATATCCTGTTAAATATCTCTGTACCAGTGTGATTAAGAACAGTGTGTATATCCTGTTAAATATCTCTGTACCAGTGTGATTAAGAACAGTGTGTATATCCTGTTAAATATATCTGTACCAGTGTGATTAAGAACAGTGTGTATATACTGTTAAATATCTCTCTACCAGTGTGATTAAGAACAGTGTGTATATCCTGTTAAATATCTCTGTACCAGTGTGATTAAGAACAGTGTGTATTTACTGTTAAATATCTCTGTTCCAGTGTGATTAAGAACAGCGTGTATATCCTGTTAAATATCTCTATACTGGTGTGATTAAGAACAGTGTGTATTCTGTTAATATCTCTGTACAAGTGTGATTAAGAACAGTGTGTATATCCTGTTAAATATCTCTGTACAAGTGTGATTAAGAACAGCGTGTATTCTGTTAATATCTCTGTACAAGTGTGATTAAGAACAGTGTGTATATCCTGTTAAATACCTCTGTACCAGTGTGATTAAGAACAGCGTGTATATCCTGTTAAATATCTCTGTACCAGTGTGATTAAGAACAGTGTGTATACTGTTAATATCTCTGTACCAGTGTGATTCAGAACAGTGTGTATATCCTGTTAAATATCTCTGTACCAGTGTGATTAAGAACAGTGTGTATATCCTGTTAGATATCTCTGTACCAGTGTGATTAAGAACAGTGTGTATATCCTGTTAAATATCTCTATACTGGTGTGATTAAGAACAGTGTGTATACTGTTAATATCTCTGTACAAGTGTGATTAAGAACAGTGTGTATATCCTGTTAAATATCTCTGTACCAGTGTGATTAAGAACAGTGTGTATATCCTGTTAGATATCTCTGTACCAGTGTGATTAAGAACAGTGTGTATATCCTGTTAAATATGTGTGTACCAGTGTGATTAAGAACAGTGTGTATATCCTGTTAAATATGTGTGTACCAGTGTGATTAAGAACAGTGTGTATATCCTGTTAAGTATCTCTGTGCCAGTGTGATTAAGAACAGTGTGTATTCTGTTAACATCTCTTTACCAGTGTGATTAAGAACAGTGTGTATAATCTGTTAAATATCTCTCTACCAGTGTGATTAAGAACAGTGTGTATATCCTGTTAAATATCTCTGTACCAGTGTGATTAAGAACAGTGTGTATATACTGTTAAATATCTCTGTACCAGTATGATTAAGAACAGTGTGTAAATCCTGTTAAATATCTCTGTACCAGTGTGATTAAGAACAGTGTGTATATCCTGTTAAATATCTCTGTACCAGTGTGATTAAGAACAGTGTGCATGTCCTGTTAAATATCTCTGTACCAGTGTGATTAAGAACAGTGTGTATATGCTGTTAAATATCTCTGTACCAGTGTGATTAAGAACAGTGTGTATATACTGTTAAATATCTCTGTACCAGTGTGATTAAGAACAGTGTGTATGTCCTGTTAAATACATCTGTACCAGTGTGATTAAGAACAGCGTGTATATCCTGTTAAATATCTCTGTACCAGTGTGATTAAGAACAGTGTGTATATACTGTTAAATATCTCTGTACCAGTGTGATTAAGAACAGTGTGTATATCCTATTAAATATCTCTGTACAAGTGTGATTAAGAACAGTGTGTATATCCTGTTAAATATCTCTGTACCAGTATGATTAAGAACAGTGTGTATATACTGTTAAATATCTCTGTACCAGTGTGATTAAGAACAGTGTGTATATCCTGTTAAATATCTCTGTACCAGTGTGATTAAGAACAGTGTGTATATCCTGTTAAATATATCTGTACCAGTGTGATTAAGAACAGTGTGTATATCCTGTTAAATATCTCTGTACCAGTGTGATTAAGAACAGTGTGTATATACTGTTAAATATCTCTGTACCAGTGTGATTAAGAACAGTGTGTATATACTGTTAAATATCTCTGTACCAGTGTGATTAAGAACAGTGTGTATATCCTGTTAGATATCTCTGTACCAGTGTGATTAAGAACAGTGTGTATATCCTGTTAAATATCTCTGTACCAGTGTGATTAAGAACAGTGTGTATATCCTGTTAAATATCTCTGTACCAGTGTGATTAAGAACAGTGTGTATACTGTTAATATCTCTGTACAAGTGTGATTAAGAACAGTGTGTATATCCTGTTAAATATCTCTCTACCAGTGTGATTAAGAACAGCGTGTATATCCTGTTAAATATCTCTGTACCAGTGTGATTAAGAACAGTGTGTATATCATGTAAATATCTCTGTACCAGTGTGATTAAGAACAGTGTGTATATCCTGTTAAATATCTCTGTACCAGTGTGATTAAGAACAGTGTGTATATCCTGTTAGATATCTCTGTACCAGTGTGATTAAGAACAGTGTGTATATCCTGTTAAATATCTCTATACTGGTGTGATTAAGAACAGTGTGTATACTGTTAATATCTCTGTACAAGTGTGATTAAGAACAGTGTGTATATCCTGTTAAATATCTCTGTACCAGTGTGATTAAGAACAGTGTGTATATCCTGTTAGATATCTCTGTACCAGTGTAATTAAGAACAGTGTGTATATCCTGTTAAATATGTGTGTACCAGTGTGATTAAGAACAGTGTGTATATCCTGTTAAATATGTGTGTACCAGTGTGATTAAGAACAGTGTGTATATCCTGTTAAGTATCTCTGTGCCAGTGTGATTAAGAACAGTGTGTATTCTGTTAATATCTCTTTACCAGTGTGATTAAGAACAGTGTGTATAATCTGTTAAATATCTCTCTACCAGTGTGATTAAGAACAGTGTGTATATTCTGTTAAATATCTCTGTACCAGTGTGATTAAGAACAGTGTGTATATACTGTTTAATATCTATGTTCCAGTATGATTAAGAACAGTGTGTAAATCCTGTTAAATATCTCTGTACCAGTGTGATTAAGAACAGTGTGTATATCCTGTTAAATATCTCTGTACCAGTGTGATTAAGAACAGTGTGTATGTCCTGTTAAATATCTCTGTACCAGTGTGATTAAGAACAGTGTGTATATGCTGTTAAATATCTCTGTACCAGTGTGATTAAGAACAGTGTGTATATACTGTTAAATATCTCTGTACCAGTGTGATTAAGAACAGTGTGTATGTCCTGTTAAATACATCTGTACCAGTGTGATTAAGAACAGCGTGTATATCCTGTTAAATATCTCTGTACCAGTGTGATTAAGAACAGTGTGTATATACTGTTAAATATCTCTGTACCAGTGTGATTAAGAACAGTGTGTATATCCTATTAAATATCTCTGTACCAGTGTGATTAAGAACAGTGTGTATATCCTGTTAAATATCTCTGTACCAGTATGATTAAGAACAGTGTGTATATACTGTTAAATATCTCTGTACCAGTATGATTAAGAACAGTGTGTATATCCTGTTAAATATCTCTGTACCAGTGTGATTAAGAACAGTGTGTATATCCTTTTAAATATCTCTGTACCAGTGTGATAAAGAACAGTGTGTATATCCTGTTAAATATCTCTGTACCTGTATGATTAAGAACAGTGTGTATATCATGTAAATATCTCTATACTGGTGTGATTATGATGATAATTTCCTCAGCTTGATCATTACACAAACATGTTAAAAATAAGAAAAAACTATGCAACACTAGATCAGTTAGAATAAGAAAATGGCTAGACACATTGACTAAAAGACGAGCGGAGGACGCACATGTGTGATTGAATATAATCTAGTAAGTGAGGTTTCCCAATTGTTAAAACACTGAATATATGTTCTCTATATCTCTGTATCTTATATATTCTCCATATCTCCACATCTTATATATTCTCTATATCTCTGAACCTGTATATTTTCTGTATAGTATATATTCTCTATATCTCTATATCTTATATATTCTCTATATCTCTGAATCGTATATTTCTCTAAATCTCTGTATCTTATATATTCTCTGTATCTTACATATTCTCTATATCTCTGAATCTTATATATTCTCTATATCTCTGAATCTATATATTCTCTATATCTTTGTATCTTATATATTATCTATATCTTTGTATCTTATATATTATCTATATCTCTCTATCTTATATATTCTCTATATCTCTGAATCTTATATATTCTCTATATCTTTGTATCTTATATATTATCTATATCTCTCTATCTTATATATTCTCTTTATCGCTCTATCTTTTTTATTCTCTATATCTCTGTATCCTTTAGAGATACGTTATATGTTGTCGTCAGTATGCGTCTGTATTAATCAATGCTCATAATTTCTCTCTTTATAGTTGAAAATTATGAACAAAATTTAAATAATTGTAATAAAGAGTCCCTTCTGCACTATGATGAACCCGAGAAATGAAATCTGAACGGCACATGTGGAGTACTTTATCTATCAATTATTTGTTAGGATACTTGAAAAGAATATGATTTTTCTATTAATAAATATGCCCTGCATTACATGCAAATAAAGTTTTGCTCATAACATCATTTTAACCGTTTTACAGATTTGAAAAGGGTTAATACTAATCTAATGAGATGCTTTTGAAAGTAAGATGATACTTTCTTGAAAGTGCAAACCATTTTATATTTAAGCCATCGGTGTGTGGTAATCGTTTAATATCAATGAAAGAAGAATAACAGTATCATTTATTTCACCACTTTACAAGTATTCATTCTTTCCTCATGCCAAGTCAGAACATATGACATAACTAAGTCCACATGTAATGAACGACTAAGCTTTACTAAAACAGATATAAGACACATACGTTATGGGCGACAATCACTAGTACCATGTACGTAGTTTGAGACGTTATGGCGGACTATATTTGGTACCATGTACGTTGTTTGAGGCATTATGGCCGACTTAATTTGGTACCATGTACGTAGTTTGATATGCTAACGGGGAACCTTAACAACAGTGTAAGCGACGGCGGCTATGGTAGTTGCTTCCCCTTGCGAGAGGTCCCATTTCAGGTCTGCTCGGCCTTCGACAGTCGGCACACACGTCGCATAGTAGTTACCTGGAAATGCACATGTAATACCAAACACACAATTGACAATAGAAAAAATAAAAACTTCAAATAAAACATGATTAATCCAATTCAAATTTTACTTATTGGTACAATAATAGATCTGATACAAATCTAACAAGAAAAGCATTGGGTTTATAACTCTGTTATCAACGATAATGCATTTGTAAGTTTCTTTCTCGGAATATATCATAAATAAAATCTAACACTCGTGTTCATCTATAAATTGTTATAATTTATTTTAAATTGTTTATTAAGTTCACATGAAAGTCATTTGATGAAACAACACGTAACGCACACCACGTGCTGCACCTTTTAACTTCAGTAATAGAACTGCATAACACAACTGTTTCGTTTTTTTAAATAATCAATCAGTATTTTATAATTTCCAATCGTGTACGAAAGTTTGTATATTATGAACCATTCAACTACGCAAATGAGATAACTGTGATACGCAAGGCTTAAGCAAAGATGACGTAACACACACACATGCTGCGCCTTTTAAATTTAGTAATAGATAGAGTATGCCAAAAAAATAATTGAACTGCATCATACAGCTGTTTCGTCCTTCTAGGACTCTGCCGTGATGCTAGAGACTAAAGGTGGAAATCCAAAATCTAAACTAATGTAAAAGCAGAAGGATCAGGTGGGTAAAACCCCTTTAAATTATGAATTAGAAGTAAAATTAAACTAATTCTGACGATTTCAAATCGTGTACTACAAAAACCTCGGGACTAAAAAATCCACCAGCAGAGTCTTCCACTAGATGGCGAAACATACACACACCCTGCACCGTTTAAATGAATTAAACTGCATCATACAGCTTTGTCCTTCTAGGGCTCGTCAGTGATGCTAGGGACCAAAGGATGGGAATCGAATTTTTCTAAGCTAAATGCTTTCTGTTTCTACATTAGTTTAGGGAATTTCGATTACCACATTTTGGTCAGTAAGACTGCCATATTGGTCATAGTTTGAGTAAAGATCGAGGTTAGCATCTGATAAAGAAAAGCCTGTTGTATCATTGCTTTGAATTGCAGAAGAATATATACGATCGACCGGGTTTAAAATGTCATATTTTCGATATACCTGAAAGTGAAATTAAAAGTTCTGGCAAGTTATTTCGAAAGTTTTGTCTGGATGGTAAAAAGTTCTGGCAAGTTATTTCGAAGTTTTGTCATCCATCCTGACAATCTACTTCTAAGGTCGCACAACTGTCAATATTTTATATTTTATTGAATGCTTTAATAGCGCAATTTCACCCAGCCAGTTTACTTCCCGACACCTTAGCGAGCATACAGCCTGTGTTGCTTACAGCTAGCATTCAACAATTCCAACACTGTCTAGCCACTTACTAATTTACAACTGAGTAAACTGATACAGACACAGTACATTACCGTGGCTGGACTCGAACCCGCAACCCTTCGGTCACGGGCCCAATTTTCGAACTTCCTGGCCTCCAGTACAGTTAGTGATGTAGAATACTCTATGGTAAGTATAGGGTAGACATATGCATTCACTATCATTCTAATAACACTTACTAACATGTGGGAAGTGGTCACACTCTGTATGTGGTAGTATAGGGTAGACATATGCATTCATTATACTTACTTACAATACTTACTGACAAAATTTGGAAGTGGTCGCACTCTGTCGGCAGTTACATCGGTCAAGCCCATACCATTTGCGGCTAAATCGGATGAAAGACAAACCCACACGGTTCTATTTTGGGGGATACGGGGTCGGAAGTGGAGGATCAAGCTCCCCATGGGAAATTGCCAAGTCATTCTACCCTTCTTACAACGACGGGGTATCGTATGGTGCATGACTGTCTCCAGGCTGAAATACATTGTAGATGTGAAATAGTGTCAGATAGTAAAGGTGAAACAAAAAATCGATACTTTTGAAAAAAAAATGAGAAACATTTCAAAATATTCTTGTAGGAGAAATAAACAATTTTCAATTATCAATAAACGAGCTAATAGACCAAAAGGTTGTAAATTGAAGTGTATAGGAGGGAAGTACCTGGAATTATTTTTGAAATGTGTGTCCAAATCTCATTGTATAAAGTACCTTTACAAACTACTAAAAGGACACTGCTTTGACGTTTACCGTAGTCTTTGTAAATAATAGATCACCATCTTTGTCTCATTGAGAAATATTCTGTATCTTTAAGTGATATGAAAATGGACGTTTTTTAGTATGCTCATTAGTGTGTTTACTTGTTGTGATTGCCAATGATACTTGGTTCTCGTTTTAAGAACTTGATGTTTACTTGGATGTGACAAAGATTTACATGGCGGGTGTCGTTGATAAAGCAGAAGACGCTTACTCTCCCGGAACACCTGGTCTTGTTCTCTTGTACTTTTACAAGGGTCTCCATGTAAACCTTTCCTTTGTTCATATTTTGCCCCTGGTTTTATAGATTTTGAGCTTGGATTATGATTTTGTTAACACTTCGGTATTCTCTTATTTATTTTCAATGAATACCAAAGTGTCAATAAAACCATAATCCGAACTCAAAATTGACTAATCTGGGGACAAAGTATAAACTAACGACTGAAAAATTTGATTTACACGTACAAAAGAAAAAAAAACTTTGATGAAGCAAACGACGCTTACTCTGGAAGTCGACAGCCGCCATTTAAACGTAGGCCACATCCTAGTTAATGCCACGTCCTCAAGGTGAGAAGTGAGGAATTTGTAAAAATAATCATAACATAACAATAGAACATCAAAGTGAGATAAATGTATCCGTTTTCGTAACTGAAGGTGATGAATCAAACCTTGATGTAAAACACGTATAGCCGTTAGTATTCACTCCCCATATTTATGTTAATATATATAATAACTACGACTCATGATTATTCCACTGGTATTACCCTCCGGATGTTCGTTAGTTTTATTTGAGATGTAGGCTCATTTTCAATGTTACCGGTGAGCTTTTCAAATAATGTTTTCATGGAGATTTGTTTAACATTAGATACTTAAACAAACCCTACCAGTAAACTACTCACACGAAACACTTAGCAGTGTAATATATCGGAAATCAATATACCCTTTCAATTCAATTTGATTGTTTAATACGTTGCACTCATGGTAGATATGACAAGGACAGTTGGGGTTGTCTATGTAAATCAATAAAACCATTCTCACTTAGAAATGTAAACTTAGGTGTAGAACACACATGTACGTACCTAAAAGAGAATTGTGATGCACATGTTGATCGTGACGTGATACTGTCCACTGTTCCCAGTACACACGCTAGAATAACCAAAGTAAATAATAGAACAGCTCGGCACTCCATACTGCTGATGCTTCCTTCCCTTGTCTGCTGGCAGCCAGGATCAAAGTGCATACACAGCTAGCCGGTATAAGAACCCAGACCACTTGTGTGAGTGATGCCGGATGGTTTATTGTTACAAGTTAAGAGCAGACTTTCATGTATTGCCTAATTGGTAATAATTATGTACACAACGTGTGCAATTAAATGCCAATTATCAGAAAAAATACTATTAGAACCATTAATGGTCTTGTGTCAGGCAGAAATATAACTGTAACGGAAAATCTGATCTTATAAAGAAGAAGATATATTTTGTTTCGTCATTATTTTTTTTGTGAGTAATTCCAAGAGAATGTCGCATATTGCAGCTCAGAATTTTTTGTTGTATTTTGTTATTTGAGGTATGAAAGAAAGATCGAAAGTTTTTTCAATATCAATAAAGCTATGATCCTCATCGTTTCTATATTTTTCTTTTTACTATATCAAATTCAAAAGACAAGTTCATTACTTAATCAGCCTCTTCCTCCTCCTCTTCGTCGTCATTCATACATGTATATGGTACATAAAGAATTATGTACTATCACATCAGACTTAACATGATTATATCTAGTCAGACAGCATCATATTTTTAAAAGCTTTAATATAAACGTGGCTAAGTTAACCATCAAATTAACGCTGAATCCAATTGTGTTGTATTTACCTGACAAATTAAAATATAAACTTGTGTCAAATTATATGGGTTACAAGTACAGTTTAACAACGACAGCGTAGACAAGGAAATGTGTTCAGGGTTATCTGCCCCTTTAGGACTCATATAACTAAATAATTTACTACTTGTTATAACAACGTTTTAGAGCTGATAACTTAAATATTTGAAGTTCACTGGTGACAACTGCCTACAGGCTACAGGCGTCTGATTCGGACAATCGGAAATTTACATGTCAAACCAGTGAAATGGGACGGGAATAAGTAATAAGTTTACCGTTACATTCTTTAAATGTTGGATATAATTACGTTAACTTGAGTTTAAATGGTTACTCGGTTCTCAATTCGAGCATTTGACGTGTACTTGGATGTGACTGAGATCACATGGCGGGTATCGTCGATGAAGCAGAAGACGTTTACTCTTCCGAAACACCTTGTCTTATTCTCTTGGCTCTGACATTTGACCCCATATCCATCCGCCATCACATATCAAATACCAAAAGCATACAATGTTGTAAAATTAAATATCTATAGATATTATTCAATGCAAAATATGGCAACAATTACCTTTTTAATTTACGCAGAATCACTGTACTTAGCCGGAACATATTTTCATTAGGGACTACAAACGTATCAAACACTTCGTGATTGGTTGGTTAAGTGGTGTAAGTCCTTTATCAAGTCAAGACACGAACATCGAAATTGATATATAGATCAAAATGTCAAACATATATATGTTAAACATTCAAATGACACTTGATACTTACGAAATTATGTTTGTGCGATGCGCATTACTTAAAAGTTAGAGCAAGTGTGATTTTTAATCGATTTTGAGTTCGGATTATTGTTTTGTTGACGCTTCGGTATTCTCTGATTGGGGGAAAATTGAAACTGTGACTTTGATATCTGTATGTCTATGGCCTAGGTCAATTGATATTTTAATCGTGGTACACTGCCTAGCAACACAAACCGGGTGGATAGACAATAATTAAGTAATGCATTATTCATGTCTATTACTGCAAAGCTAACAGTATCAATGACAAGGTCGATAGACTCATATAATTGGTTTGATACAGAATGATGAACGAATAAATCGGTATAAACGTGGATCATCATGACTTGGTAGACTCTTGTGAATTGACAACGTTTACATATACAGCAAGAACGATAATTAAAACGCAGTCAGGTAAAATCAATGACAGTGTATAAAGAGGGATTCAACGATGATATGGATTCTGGTTATTGTATTATTATTACAAATAAACACACATATCTACCATATCTGTGTGGCCTACGTCATTGATTTATTTAACAGCAATTGGCTGTTTCCAATAGCGTTCTATCATGTTTGATACAGTTTGAAATCAAATACTGACACCGGAGTATGTAGCTGAATACTACAGCTAATGGTAGGTAACATTTACTACTTATAATGAGTTTACTATTCATCTCACACACTGTCACACACTCTCACACCGAAACAGGCAACATATTTGTGTGAATGAAACATTCATTTCATGAAATTTTTATGGTTTAAAACCGATATTGATAAAAAAAATTAGTACATAAAGAAAAAAAACATTGGAAAATAGTTCTTTCAACATCATTTGAAAAAGTTTCATTTAGTCTTACTATTCCAAAAAATATTACAAAAGTAATTCTATAAGAAATACATAATGGGGCTCTAATGAGACATGGTATGACAAGAACTTAGACGTACGTTCAAGACAGTTTTTCTAAGTCATAAAAGAGATTCTCTGAAATTTCAATAAGCACACGTGTCTTATTATTTCTCTGTATGTATTATTTGGGTCGGGTTTAACATCATCGGAACAGGTCGAGGCGAGATATGGGGGTAAGCTGTTTCTCTTTAGGGGGACATTTACAATAAACTTATGAACAGATGGGTATGATACTCACATGAGCAGCAATAACCATTACATTCTTAAAAGGTTAGGTACAATTACGTTAACTTGAGTTTATATCGTGATCGGTCCTCAATTTGAGCATTTGACGTGTAATTGGATGTGACGAAGATAAACATGGCGGGTATCGTCGATGAAGCAGAAAACGTTTACTCTTCCGGAACAATTGGGTCTTATCTCAAAATGAGTCGCCATTCAGTGTTTACGATTCATGCAATGGGGCAAGCAGGTAAAAGTTTACGTCCTACCTACATGTACAGGGCAGATATGCTCAAATTGAAATTTGGACTTAGAATCATTGATAAGAATACATTATTTTGCTTCTTGCTGGATTTGCTCAACAAATAGATATAATTTAGGACATGTTTTAGTTTATGTTTATAGTTTGTACATATAATCAAGCTTATTATGGAATAGATCATTTTTGATACACAAGCGATAAGTGTTTTAATGTTTTGGTGTGTAATATGATACCTACTCTGTCACCGCCATTTGACAAAGGTGACAACTATGTACGATACATAATCTTAATCCATTCTAACCACACAAGGAAAACATTCTGGTATTAAATTACACTGTAATTGATATTCAGTATATTTGTCAGAATGTGATTAATATGGAGATATGTACTAATGTATCTAAAACACAAATAACAGACACATCAACTTTGTTTGCACATACAATGGACGTTAATTCTTTAATACAACACAAGTAAGGCACAGTTATTATAACTTGAAGCCCTGTGATCATGGGACCGTGACGATCGTGTAGGCAATGGCTGACATGTAATTCACCACCTGTAAAGCGTCCCACTTCAGCTTGACCCGACCGTCTACCGTGGGGACACACACTGAGTAGTCAGCACCTGGAATCACACAAATTCATTACCTAGAATAGCCGAAATGCTTAAAAGACAAAACAGCAAAGCAAAACATTAAGTGAATAATGTTCATTAATATTGAATACACAAATTGGTAATTATAACAATAGAAATGGAAAACGGAAATCAGCAAAAGAGGTTGAAACTTAAACTGCCATATCTAGGATAGCTACATATAATACCCCCGCATTATTGAATGGACTTGGTTTCACTTTGGCATAACGGGGCGTTACTCGCTTACTAATGGACGCAATCTGTAGTAACAATGCCACTGCGCAACGATGAACATGTAATTTACTGATCATTCGAGTGAAGTGTCAATGAAATCTGCTGGTAACCTAAGATGAGTTTAACGGTTTCATCTACCATTAAAAGGGTCGCAAATGAAACTCAAGATGGCAGTGTACATTTACATCAATGCTGTTTTCTTGAAATCTGAAAATAAATAAATTAGTATAGATTTTCTGTCAAGTTACTGCTGACGACAGATATACAGACACACAGACAGAGTGATTCTTGTATACCAACCTTCATCTTAGCAATGTGTAACAAACTCTTAGAACCCATCACTCTCATAATATGCCCATTCAAAATAATAATGAGATCGTAAGGTCGTATTACGATATCCGAAAGCGACCGGACACCTTCATTACTTTTATGTTTAACAATGTACAATGGTACACTTTTTATCATTTTTCTGTTCGAAAGTGTACCTTGTTGAATGATTCAATTGTTATCACATTTATAAACAATGTGAGATACACTTTTGTGTATAAAAATCTTAAAAATTGTACCTATTTAACACCAACAGCCGATAGCGGCCGGACAGGTTTAAACACTTTTGTGCTTAAAAGTATACCACATTGTACAATTTCAGCGGAACACTTTTGTTCAGTTTCACCGTCAATGTGTAACATGGCACACGTTTAAGTGACCGAGAACGGCCAGATCGTGATAAGTTACGTAAAGGAGAATGTCCGAAAGCTGTCTATTCTTTGAAATAATGGATTGGACGAGGCCGAAGGCCGAGTGCAATCCATTATTTCAAAGAATAGACAGCTTGAGGACATTCTCCTACTTAAAACATAACCCTCTCTTGTAATAAATAGATATACTATTCATCGAATTACAAAGCTGACAATGCTTGTTGCATGTGAAGGTATGCTCAATCAACCTTGAAAAATATTGGACAGGTACAGGTAATGGTATGATGAGAGTGTGTTTATTCAACCGTAAATATTTTTGGACACATACAGGTAACAAATAAAGGAAACTATTTGTAGTAACTGCAGGAGTTTTTCATGCAATGCTATTTTATACTGCCAAAATTCATAGTCTACTTACAAAGGACCATTTTTTAGTTGGACATTGAAGCCACAACATGTCTGATAGTGATTCTGAGCCAATATTTATAACACAGTCAACTTTTGTTGAACCGCCAACGAAAGGATCTGATACGGATACAGTACTAAATGATGTCTTAGACATGCAGGAAAATGTGCGTCCAAATTTTGAATTGAAAAACAGTATTTTTTCGGATATTTCATCGGCTGACGAGGAAAACCTTGTCCAATGTTCTGTGGAAGTTGAAAAATTGGACAGGCGATTTAGGATTCCGTTGAAAGCTGAGGATCTTCAGCGGATTGTGGATAATGGAAAATCAACAAAAACTGAGAATAAAACACGTTGGGCAATCAACCTTTTTCATAACTGGCAGTTACAGCGTGAAAAGGTGACTAAGACCAAACTGTATTCCATTCCAATTTTGGAAATGTCGGATAGCCTTCTAAATGAAGCTTTGAGTTTTTTCATTGGTGAGGTGAAGAATGAAGCAGGGTCAGAATACAGACCAAGCACTCTTTACGAACTGATAGTGTCTATCCAACACCACTTTAGGGCCAATGGACGATTTGTAAGTTTTCTAGATGACAAAACATTTGCAGGCATGAGAAGTATTCTGGATTCGAAAATGAAGGAATTATCCCAAAAAGGCATTGGACTACAAAGACGTCAAGCAGATATTATTACGCTAGAACAGGAAGATCTGATGTGGCAAAAGAATGTTTTGGGGTCAGATACACCACAAAAACTTTTAGACACTATGGTTTTCTTAATAGGACTGAATTTTGCTTTGCGTGCAGGACAAGAACACCGTAACTTGCGAGTTGGTATCAATTCTCAAATTGTGGTCAAAATGGACAAGGAAGATCGTAAATTCCTCGAATATACCGAAGACGTTTCAAAAACCAACCGTGGAGGTATATCACATCGCAAACTGGAACCAAAAATTACACGGGCATATGAAAACCTAAAGCAACCAGAGAGATGTATTGTAACACTCTACTCAAAATATATGCAAGCCAGGTGAGTAAAATATCAAAATATAAAATCAATAAATAAAGTAACATTCCATTTAGCTATAAAATAATGTTATTTGGAAATATAATGGAATCTTGACTCTCTCTGTTACACAGAATTTTGTAATATTTAATTCAAAGCGAAATGAAATTGAAACTATAAAGTGTGATACAATATTTATATCGTTTAATTCTTGTTTTCAGACCTGACAACTGTAAAACTGACGCTTTTTACCTACGACCCAGAAAATATCCAAATGGAAATATATGGTACCAGGACACACCAGTTGGAGTTCACATACTACAACAAACAGTGAAACGTCTATGTGATCAAGCTGGATTCAATGGATTCTATACTAACCACTCACTTCGCGCTACCGCTGCAACACGCCTGTATAGTGCTGGCATTGACGAACAGCTCATTTCTGAGAAAACTGGCCATCGTTCAAACGCTGTACGTGCATACAAACGCACTAGTGATCAACAGCAGTCTGATATGAGTGATATTCTCAGTGGAAACAGTGCTAAAATTCTCACAAAGGAAAGTGAAAGTAGAGGGTGTAAGGAAATTAATATTGAGTCTGGAAGTATCAAAATCAACGTTAAGTATTGAAAATTGATCAGATGATTGTTCAGATAATGCTACCTTTATAGCAGCATCCCATTGGACTAAATGCAGTGTTGGATATAGTTATCATTGGATTAATAAATATGAAATGTGTTTTTGTTGTTTGTATTATTTTTCCAGCTGTTTAAAAACTGTCCATTATTAAAGGTAAATAATGGACAGTCCTCCTTAATAATGGACTGCTAACAGTCCATTATTACATATAATGGTCAATGCAAACAATGGATGACGTCATAGTTATGTTTTAAATGTTGTTTATACGAACAGGAAAACACGTTTGAAGGTGTCGTGTTATAAGATACCAGAGAATTCAGTACCATGTTGTAACAAACGTCGCCACATGGAACATTGTGCAACACCACGGGCCTCTATAAATAGTACCGACATACACGCATTTATTGCTGTGTAATGAAACCCCGAGTATTTTGAAACGCCTCACCTTCGTAGGGTGTGTTTACACAGCTTTTGTAAAAACGTTTATAAGATGCCTATTTTGAGGTTTAAGTATTTGAATATTTTTTTTCAGTTCAGCAAACAGTCTGTCATTTGTAATGATACGCAATCTAACACACATTTATAAACAGTCTGAAATAGTCTTTGCCAAAAAAGGTGATTGACTTTAATTCTTTCAACATTCAGCTTACAATTATAGGCATCTAGAGGGTACTTGAACATACTACATATTGACGATATTATATATTTATCTAGTGGCATGCCTATTTGTCTAGTGTAATAATTAGGGATATAATGCATGCCCAAATAATTCAAGTGTTATATGAAATGACCTACAACTTGGAGTCAGTGATTTAGATAAAACGGAGTTTCCTAACGCAATCCAGTTGTTTTTCATCCAATGCAAGAAAGACAATTTGGGGCAGCTTATTGCAAAGCTGTTCCGGTCTTGAACATTCCCTTTTCTTGATACTCATATCCCTGAATTCTGATCTATGATGTTCACAAGTCGCAGTTGATTCTTTATTCTAGGGCATGCTCTTAATATTGAGATTTTGGCGAAAGATGTAAGCTGCTGGCGAACAAACTTACTGTATAGGAATTCGTGAGATACATGTTGATGAGGACAATGAGCAAGTTTTATGGCCGCCATCTTGGTATCAGTGGATACTATTCTGTATCCTTGTAAGATTTGAAGTCGGACGATTTTGAATATGCTCATTAGTATGCCTACTTGTTGGGATTGAGAATGATGCCTCATTTCTCGATTTCAGGCCATAACATTTACTTTGATCTCAGGTAGATTTACATGGCAGGTGTCGTCGATGAAGAAGAGGATGTACCCTTCCGTAACACCTGGTCGTGTTCTATTGCATTCTATTCTATTCGTTTTGGCCTGGTGGTAACATCAAGGCTCCATAATCTGGAAGTCTCAGTCTCGCACACGCTGGTTTCACTGGATTAATTTCACAATTTCATAGTATCATTACAGTTCGATTTTCATTTTTTTTATCATGACGGATCTCGTTTGGTCTGTCTGTCTACGTTGTGTTCTATTCTGTCACATGTGTAGCATTGTTTGTACTGCACTATATCTGATCAAACACTCGTCATGGATCACAGTGTCACGATGTCTGATCAAACACTCGGCATGGATCACAGTGTGACGATGTCTGATCAAACACTCGGCATGGATCACAGTGTCACGATGTCTGATCAAACACTCGGCATGGATCACAGTGTCACGATGTCTGATCAAACACTCGTCATGGATCACAGTGTCACGATGTCTGATCAAACACTCGTCATGGATCACAGTGTCACGATGTCTGATCAAACACTCGTCATGGATCACAGTGTCACGATGTCTGATCAAACACTCGTCATGGATCACAGTGTCACGATGAAGGAGCAGGAGATACATCAATAACGGATCCTCTAAACACATCAAACGAACCGTTCCTGGTATTTGTGTACATTACTGTCTTCCAAGAATAACATTTAGATAGATCTAATATACCTCAGAGCTGCATACAACATGCAATAATATACTTGGTATCAATGTACTGGAAAAAAGAAGTCATTTTATTACAGTTTTTATATAGTTTGTATTGCTACATTGTATTTCACGTTGCCCTAATGTCGACAAACATATTTATTTGTCATTACAAGTGTTACTTTGTTAAAGAGACACATTATGTATTTAGCTGAGGAGTTACTTACTGGCAAAGTTTGGAAGTTGTCGAACATTTTTCCTGGTAATATCAGAAATATCCATCCCAAAGGATGACAGGTCGGCTGACACACACACCCAAACAGTTCTGGTTTTACGGATCTTTGGTTTGAAGTGAAGGATCATGCTTCCCATAGGATAGTGCCAAGTCATTTTACCCTTCTTACAACGACGGGGTATCGAATGATTCATGACTGTTTCCAAGCTGAAATATACCTTATTTCATATTTAATTATGTTTAAGAAGATACTTGAAGCAATCCGATCGAAGTATTATTGTACAAGCTTGAAATGTTATCAGCTGAAATCAAGTTGGTCCTAAATGCACATGTGAGAGACAGGAGAAAATATCAATACCTATCCCTATATTCATAACATTCCTATCAACTATATGAATGGTTGGTGCAAGGACAACCTTTAGCGAAACGTATAAAATTTTGATAAAAATTGTATGGTAGATTTTGTAAGTGAATTATTTAAGTAAAAATAGATATGCGATTTCGACTTGAATCGGAATAATGTATATAAACAATCATAGCATAAAATAAAAGCAAAGTGTTTAATAAACATCCACACACATCCAGAAACAAAGTGTAGCATAAAAAACAACACAAGAACAATACGTAGTATAAAAGGTAA
Organism: Mimachlamys varia; assembly: GCA_947623455.1. NCBI lineage: Eukaryota > Metazoa > Mollusca > Bivalvia > Pectinida > Pectinidae > Mimachlamys > Mimachlamys varia. Next base: position 47,255,447 of record OX392536.1, read on the forward strand.
CAACACAAAAACAAAGTGTAGCAAAATATAAACACTAACGAAGCATAGTATGAACAACAACACTAAAACGAAGCATCGAACAGTCAACAACACTAAAACGAAGCATCGAACAGTCAACAACACTAAAACGAAGCGTCGTACAGTCAACAACACTAAAACGAAGCGTCGTACAGTCAACAACACTAAAACGAAACGTCGTACAGTCAACAATACTAAAACGACGCGTCGTACAGTCAACAACACTAAAACGACGCGTCGTACAGTCAACAATACTAAAACGACGCGTCGTACAGTCAACAACACTAAAACGACGCGTCGTACAGTCAACAACACTCAAACGAAGCGTCGTACAGTCAAAAACACTCAAACGAAGCGTCGTACAGTCAACAACACAAAAACGAAACGTCGTACAGTCAACAACACAAAAACTAAACGTCGTACAGTCAACAACACTAAAACAAAGCGTCGTACAGTCAACAACACGAAACACACGGCGAGTTAAAACCAATAAAACTATGACACACATTCGTTTCCGTTTTGAAAAAGAATACTTAATGTATGGTAGCACAAATTATAAATACAACGAATAATATGATTTCCTGGAATCATTACTAATCGTTCGATAATTATATGATATAAGTTATGGCATAGAATTTAGCTTTTTGATGTTTCACATCTTCAAATATATAGACTTGTTTATTAATTCATATGAATAGGTTTATCTATTTATTTCTATCTAAAAGTTTATAAAAGGTAAAAACGAAACAATGTATTTTATTAATACTAAACTTGTTCAAATGTTTGTTTGCAAAATGAAATTTACTTCAAATAGAAACACGGGCAATGCAATACGCTTGTCTGTTAACACATGTATGTGTCTTGGAATAAACAGCGAAATATCCTATAATACCCTCATTGTATGTACTCATCATATGATCTCATCAATCCTTACTGATTACATACCTAGCAGCCGCCTGTGTGTCACATGTTGATTGTGTGGGTTTACTGTCCACTGTGCTCAGTACACACGCTAGAATAACCAAAGTAAATAATAGAACAGCTCGGCACTCCATACTGCTTCCTTTCTCTTGTCTGTTGGCAGCCCGGATCAAAGTGCGGAAACAGCTAGTGAATACGAATTATTGACGGGGCGAGGGTTTTATGGTCACAAGCTGAGGAAGATTACATACACACATCTGTAAATGTTTTACGTCATAAAGAGTATGTAAGCTTTGAAAACTATGTAATATTCGCACGTTCATTTAATATTCAAAGTTAAATTTATATTGCATTTTCATGCATTTATAACTTGAATCTTAACCAAAACGAGTTTTTAAAGACATCCGTCTCATCTCTAAAAACGTATTGGTTGATAATTACAATTATAAACTGTTAAATAATTAGGACTATATTGTGCAAAACAAATACAATAAACAATATTCAAAAATCAACAACAAAAAAATGTAAACATTTATTCAAAATCGACAAAAATACATTAATGAAAATACAACAAAGCATGAAATATTTACAAGGAGACCTTTCGAAAAGTACAGATAGTAAATGTTCCGGAAAAATAAAAAAATAAAATAAATATTTCTGAAATATTTTTCAGTATTAATACGCTTTGTCAAAATTTGACTTGTCAGCGACAACATTTGTCATGAATCTTTAAAAAATGAAAGTCTCTAAATGATAATCGATTTCATAACTGGACAGATCCTCTTTGGAGATTATGTACTAAAACAGGACACAAAAGGGGGATGACCATTAAAGTTCAGTGTATTGTTAAAGTCCTTTGTGGTGTAGACCGTGTCAGGACTGAAAAATATGATCGTAAATATAAAGTCAAAAAATATAGCGAAAGTTTACAAAACAACATAATCAGAATATTGAACAGGATGAATAATATTCAATATAAAAAATAGGAAGACGATCAGCTTCATCGACATATGAATTTTGCAATTCATCTGTGGCATATAGTCAGTGATTAGTAAATGTAAAAAGAGTTATTTTTATTTGGTATGCAATCCAATATAATATCAAAATCTCCTTCAATGGTTTATATAGAGGGAGAAGTTATCGGTTATTTTTGTAAAACTACTAGTTTAATAACTAAATCGAAGTCGGACTTTCTAACAATAAGGAAATATCGCTTCTAGCTACTCTACATGTAGACACGATTTGCATAAAATTACAATTTCAGCCGCAGTCGTTGTTGAAAATTTTCTAAATAAATTTTGATGTTCATCTCCTACAAAGCTGAAGTATGGATGCCATAATTATTCAGTATCCCTTTGCGATATTTACTTTCATTATGGCAACAATGGTAGTCTAAGGATCAAACTGAAGTTCTTTATTAACTTGATGAAGTTCTTTGATTGTTTACCCTAAACATAGCTTTATCTCCTTCTTGTTTTGGATACTTATCCAAGCATTTCTTATAGAAACGCTTTACGCTCTGATTACTATGTCACTTTGTCAATATGTTTCTGGATTATTGCTTTATAATGTTAGTCATGCTGCAATGTTTATTTTGTTATTAAGTTACACTATGTCTCAATGTGACTGTTTACAATGTTTGATATGCTAATGCATGTGATATGGTCGTACTTTGTCACTGTATATATATGTTTATTGTACTAGAATGTGTTCACTTCACTAAGTTTCTACTTAGATACTGTATAACTAAGTTTACAAAGCTAGAATGTGTTAACCACACTGTGTTTCTACTTAGCTACTATGTAATTATATTTACTGTACTAGAATGTGTTCACCTCACTATGTTTCTACTTAGATACTGTATAACTATGTTTACTGTACTCGAATGTGTACACTATTTTTCAAATTTGCTTCAATATTTCTATGATAACATACCAACTTGGTTTGCTGGTGGTAGTTCACACTCTAGTTACTGTGGGGTCATACGAACAGTGATACTGTCTACCATGGTTCACACGTGCTAACTGAACAAACCATACATCCCATAAACAGCTTGTTACATGTAAATGTACCACAGTTTAAATCACAATATATTTTGTTTTTTATTAGGGTGATTGGTTATATTACGATTAAGCTACAAAGGCGAGTTATAATCTTGGTTTTTTCTATTCGACATAACTGACTCCGATCTTACTTCTGCTGATATGAACTGTCTGAACACGAAACTAAACAAAACTACCGTTACGCCTCAGTAACCACCCTGTATGTATTGGGGTGTGGGTATCATGTACATCAGGTGGGTATTTCCCTGTGACGTCACACGTACGGAAGTTAAGTTAGGTGTGCTTGTATTATATCGAACGAATCGTGCCGATGGGATGTGGGATCCTTGTTGTATGGTATACAGGTATGTAGTCTTTCAACCACTGTATCACAAGATAAGCAATGTTAGATAAATGATACATTGACACATGACGGCTCATCATAGTGAAACACACTTTTCGTTTCCATTGGACCATGTACAATACACCTGTTTGAACATCCGTCCTGGCGTGATCAGTTTGTGTGTCTGCTGTTTCATTATACCTACTTCAACATACACGTGATATCTGGGACAGCGTTATATGGTACCGGTTATATCAGGCTGATCATTACGTAAAGCACGTATATATTGAAACAGAAGACAGCCTAATGGAGCGCACCTCCCTTGTATCATGCTTTGGTACAGTGATGTATACTGTGATTAATATGGATTACTTACGGTGTCTTCCACTATGCCGAGTTCGCATTAATATATGAAGCATTTTGTTTTCGTGCATATTGTTTCTCATGTTTAGACGCAAGTATTTTAACATTGATTAATATGTATTATTGCTTAACTAATTGATTCATAGTCAAAATCCTGAATCGTTTATGTAGGAAGGGGAATAACCCAAATGATTACAGAAGTTAGTAGAAGCCTTTCTTTAATGGACTAGCTGCCGCTATATCACCTCTAGCAAGATTGAGAAATTAGACTAGGCTTTTGAAATGTTAACACATCTCACATTAATAACCGACCTGCTATAGTGCATCAGGTTATGAGGCGATCTGCATACTAGTAACCCACATCATTTAGCTTTTTAAATTGTATTGAAACTCTATCGTTTGACTATTGTCATAAGATAGAACATACCGATTTTTGATTAACTGATCGGTTCGTTGTTAAAGCAGAATATACACACAGCAAGCTTAATTTAAGAAAAGATAAAACATAGGACAATTAAGATAAGATACAACATAGGACACGTACATTTGTAAGATAACACAGATAGACACAACATAGGACACTTAAGATAAGACACAACATAGGACACTTAAGATAAGACACATCATAGGATACTTAAGATAAGATACAACATAGGACACGTACATTTGTAAGATAACACAGATAGACACAGCATATGACACTTAAGATAAGACACAACATAGGACACTTAAGATAAGACACATCATAGGATACTTAAGATAAGACACAACATAGGACACTTAACCTAAGATACAACATAGGACACTTAAGATAAGACACAACATAGAACTCTTAAGATAAGACACATCATAGGATACTTAAGATAAGACACAACATAGGACACTTAACCTAAGATACAACATAGGACACTTAAGATAAGACTCAACATAGGACACTTCAGATAAGATATAACATAGGACACTTAAGATAAGACACAACATAGGACACTTAAGATAAGACTCAACATAGAACAATTAAGATAAGACATAACATAGGACACTTAAGATAAGACACAACATAGGACACTTAAGATAAGATACAACATTTGACACTTCAGATAGGACACAACATAGGACCCTTAAAATAAGACACAACATATGACACTTAAGATGATGATACAACATAAGACACTTAGGATAATAAACAATATAGGATAAGATACAACTGAGAACACTTAGGATAAGATACAACATAGGACACTTAGGATAAGATACAATATAGGATAAGATACAACTTAGGACACTTAAGATACAATAAAGGATAAGATAAAACATAGAAACATAGGATAAGATACAACTTAGGACACTTAGGAGAGACACAAGATAGGACACTTACGATAAGACACAACATAGGACACTTAAGATAAGACACAACATTTGACACTTCAGATAGGACACAACATAGGACCCTTAAAATAAGACACAACACATGACACTTAAGATAAGATACAACATAGAACAATTAAGATCAGACACAACATAGGATAAGATACAAAATAGGACACTTAAGATGATGATACAACATAAGACGCTTAGGATAATATACAATATAGGATAAGATACAACTGAGAACACTTAGGATAAGATACAACATAGGACACTTAGAATAAGTAAGATGCAATATAGGACATTTAAGATAAGACACAGCATAGAACACTTAATGTAAGACATAACATTGGACACTTAATGTACGACATAACATTGGACACTCAAGATAAGACACAACAAAGGACACTTAAGATAAGACACAACATATGACACTTCAGATAAGATATAACATATGACACTTAAGATAAGATACAACGTATGACACTTAAGATAAGATACAACATAGAACAATTAAGATCAGACACAACATATGATAAAATAAACATAGGACACTTAAGATGATGATACAACATAAGACACTTACGATAATATACAATATAGGATAAGATACAACATAGGACACTTAGGATAAGATACAATATAGGACATTTAAGATAAGACACAGCATAGAACACTTAATGTAAGACATAACATTGGATACTTAAGATAAGACACAACAAAGGACACTTAAGATAAGACACAACATAGGACACTTAAGATAAGACACAACATAGGACACTTCAGATAAGATATAACATATGACACTTAAGATAAGATACAACGTATGACACTTAAGATAAGATATAACATATGACACTTAAGATAAGATACAACATAGAACAATTAAGATAAGACACAACATAGGACACTTAAGATAAGACACAACATAGGACACTTCAGATAAGATATAACATATGACACTTAAGATAAGATACAACATAGAACAATTAAGATAAGATACAACATAGAACAATTAAGATCAGACACAACATAGGATAAGATACAACATAGGACACTTAACCTAAGATACAACATAAGACACTTAGGATAATATACAATATAGGATAAGATACAACTTAGAACACTTAAGATAAGATACAACATAGGACACTTAATATAAGACATAACTTAGGACACTTACGATAAGACACAACATAGGACACTTTAGATAAGATACAACATATGACACTTAGGATAATATACAACATAGGACACTTAGGATAAGACACAACATAGGACACTTCAGATAAGACACAACATATTACACTTATGATAAGGCACAACAAAGGACACTTAAGATAAGATACAACATAGGACGCTTAGGATTGGACACAACTAGGACACTTAAGATCAGATATAAGATGACGTAACACACCCATATGCTGCACCTGTTAAATTTAGTAATAGATACAACATATGACATTTGGTCCTGTTTCTCATAACCATTATCTTGCTTTTTGCAGTTCTGCTAATTTGAAGGCAGGACTTTCTCAAGCTTGAACAACGTATAGATAAGGTCCAGAAGTTTCATATTCCCTAACACTCGTCACGCTTTTTTTCTACTTTAGTGTAAATAGGATCATGTAGATCGTAAGAGGAAACTAAATTTGGGATCTTCTCTTTTCCATTATTGTTAAACAACTTTCTCCCTTCTTATGTCCCCCTTGGGTACCTCACGTTTGTTGAGCGTACGCCATGGGAGGGAATCTTCGAGTTCTGTCACCAGGCGAGACATACCAGAGTCTTTAACAACGGTAGTTCCTACTCTCTGCTTTACGCTCAGCATTATGGTAAACCCTTTGTCATTGCAATGGGACCGGGTTGGGTGTTCTTTCTGCCGGGGGCCTTCAGCAGTATTCTTCAGTGTGGTAGCACTTTAAATCTTAAGATCCCGACTATTGCCATGAGGCTTACACGAACATACCACAGCATCCCCAATACACATGTATGCAACACACACACTAAAACCTATGTTGAATAAATGTGCCAACTCTTAACGCTAGTGTTCTATGGTTGAATCTGGATTCGTCTTGAGTGGATGATATGTAAACGGTAGAGGCCTATAGTGACTTTTTATCTGAAACTTAATTGGTTGAAGGATTTAAACAAAGGACACTGGCTATATATAATATCTTAGACATAATCATTATGATTATCAAAATTTTCAAATGAATTGCCTCACTTTACTTTCTATTTTGAATAGAATTGATTATGTTTAAACACACAGGGGATTATCTCGCTACTCATATTTGTTAAACAGACTGAGCAAATGCTAATAGTTATGCTACATGTATTATATTATATTAATTAAATAAATATTTTCAAATTAATTGTTTCATCAATGTCCTGTATTTGTCATGTCTGCCTATAAGGAGAAAACTTATATATGCCTAGCCTGCTGTTCGATCCGATTGTTTTCACAATAAAATATAATGAAATGAAATGAACACACACACAAGCACATCTTTCACGTACAACGGGAGGTCGTTGGTTGGTCGGTTGGTTGTAGTTACGTCAGCTAGTCATTTAAAGGTGGTCTCCCTGTGTATGCGATGTGGAGGCGTGTGTTGAGAGCGTGTGTATCTTAGAGACTGCAGTATGTTCGTGTAAGCCCTTTTGTGACAGTCTGGTTTTTTGCCGTTTTAAAGTGCTTCTTAAATGACCTTAGCTGTAAATAGGACATAAAAATTAAATAAACCAAATAGTACCACCTAAATCGCCGGTCAATTCCTCACAATCTCGTCAGTACTAGTACGATTCATACGTCTGATTAAAGAGACAGTGTAGTCGTTGAAACGTCACATTTAAATATCCTGTTTTTGTGTTATATAACTTTTTCTATTGAAAATACCATCCTGCAGAAAATGTTCTGAAAAATTCTGAATCGGTGTGTGGTATGAAGATGGACGTTTTCGGAATTTGCTTATCAGTATGCAGTGTTTTTATATTGAAAAAATGCCACAGTTTGAGGACGTGACATTTACTTGCTTGTGATCTAGAAGCTGTAAATAATCACCCTTCCGGAACACTTGTGCTTTTTTGTAACTTTCAAAAGGTCTCTTTAATCGATTTTGTCCCTAGTCTAATCGCTTTTGAATCAGGATTATAGTTTTGTTAAAACTTTGTTATTCTGTGTTTATTTTTTCCATATAATCTAAGACCAATTATTGAATATAATAATGCTGGTATCAAAACATATGATTTGTTACATTACAGAGAAAATATGAAACAAAGTCCTTTATCATCTCGGTAAGCTTCGATTTTAATCCATCAATTACATGTATGTTCGATGTTTCGTTTCATGTTCGGCTCGTGGTTTTAATATTACTTAACATGTGACAGAAAACGACATTTCTATTTAAATGCGGAAGCACAGACCTTTGTATTAGTTAAAAACTTCAAAACTGGCATCCTGATGTGAATCGATAGATGGAGGTTAGAAACTCATCAATGGTTACATAATGTTTTACTGGTACGCCTGCTTGATCTTCAAATTTAACCGATTATGATGAAAAAACTTTATGTTATTTCTATGATGTATTAGTTGACAGCGAATAATTCAGAGATGTAACATATTTCATAGATACATCACTCTTTTTCAGATCTTTAACCGACAAATATTAAACCTTGCTGTTAATTTATACATTTACTTATATATGTGATACATATGTTCCAAATCAATAAATAAGTCCACCGTACTGTTTGATGATTGCTCAAGTAGGACTATATTTCATTTTGTGAAATCATATAGACATGATATAATGTGTCCTGTTATTTTTCAGACTTGGAGTTGGAACCAAAAATGATGGCTTGAAATGGTACAGAAACTGTGTTAAATAGTCGGTAACGTTCAACGTAAATAGTAAAAGTCCAACAGTTCACATTTTCTGCTTTGATAATAGACACTGCTTTGCAATGGTACAAGTTATTACAGGCAATATCAAGAGCTTAATGGACAGTGATGTGAACGGTTCCTATCACGTAAAGATATAGATCTAGAATGCAGTGCAGTAAAACGGTTTAGTTAACGTGTAACCCAACTATGTTTAGGTGTATAAGGCGATGGGGTGGTGTGAGTGTGGAAACGTTTTGGATGCGCCTTATAGTCATTTTGCTAAGTCAGTGTGCATTAGCGTTTATGTTTATCCAATACCAGGCAAGTGGATATCAGAGGATACGAATAGGAGACAGGTCATTAGAACCAGGAAGTCCCGCGCATGTCACAATGGATCAAATTCGCTCTATTAACATCACGTTAGATAGGAATTTCATCAATGTCACCCCAGATAGAAACTCCGTCAACGACACGTCAGATAGGTACTCCGTCAACGACACGTCAGATAGGAACTCCGTCAACGACACGTCAGAGAGGAACTCCGTCAACGACACGTCAGAGAGGAACCCCGTCAACGACACGTCAGAGAGGAAATCCGTCAACGACACGTCAGAGAGGAACTCCGTCAACGACACGTCAGAGAGGAACTCCGTCAAAGACACGTTAGATAGAAACTCCGTCAACGACACGTCAGATAGAAACTCCTCCGACCCTGATCTTCCTGGTTGTCCGTTGGTGCCACCAGGTCTAAGTAAGTCATAGTTTTGTTACTTCCCCTTCTTACATAGCAGTACTGGTACTAAAATATCTTAGCATGCAGTGCGATCTGCAAGTTACTAATCTGTACAATTAATCATCTTGGTCTCACAATAAGCAATATTTGAAAATTTACCAAACTCTCACAATAAACTATATTGGAAAATTTTCAAAAAGTGAAAACTTGCAAACCAAGGTAACAAAACAACACTTTGCCATAAATAATGTATGTAAAAATAATGATGATATGAAATCTCGTCTTGACACTTCTATCAGTAGTATTTTGATATACGAAACTAATATTTGGGAAATTCATAAAGCACCTAAACTAGAAAAAATGCATATTTGTTTCTTGAAACAATTATTAGGATTAGGAAAACCTTTGCATTTTTATATGTTGATTTTAAAAGATATAAAATTACAACATTCAGATTTGTATGCTGAAAGCTTGTTATAGTTCATACTTCTTCAAAAGAAGTATTATATGAGCATTAATTACGCGGAGATAATTAGATTGTAACTACACGTATATCATCATAAAGCAATTAATGTGAATCACCTAAAACACATTTCTAAGATACGTATTTGTGCACGTGACCTGTTCATTGCTACAGAGGTATACCCACAGAAGAAAGAAAAGGTTCAAAGGCCTAGTATTCTATGTAATGAAAATGAAATAAAAATTAATACCATTTTCATAAAATCGTATAGATATTCAGACATCAGGTCTGAATTAAACAGCAATTTTTTGAAGCTCTTTTAAGTTTGCATTTGTTTAATTACTCTAAGTTGAAAATGTAAAATAACTTTCACATCGGGAAAATAACTTTCACATTGGGAAAATAACTTTCACATTGTCGTCGGTGAAGCGGAGGACGTTGACTCTTCCGGAGCACCTGGTCTCGTTCTCTTGTGATTTTACGAGAGTCTCCATGTTAATCTTTCCTTTGATTGTGCCCCTAGTTTGGTCGATTTTGGGTTCGGATTGTGGTTTTGTTGACGCTTTGGTATTCTCTGATTTTCTTTTCATTACATTAAGAAGTCATCATTAGAACAGGCCTTGTAAAGGTACATATCGCATACAGTCTATTAAAAAACGAATCATATAGAATATATCACTGCATACTGTTTTGTTCATTATGTCATATCAGAAAATACTAAAGCGTCAACAAAACAATAATCAGAAATCAAAATCGATTAAACCAGGGGCAAAATACAAATTAACACGAAAAGATTTACACGGAGATCTTAAAAAAATAAGTTTTGCGTCCCGTACAAAGTCTCAAAGATTGACAGACGTGCTAGTGATAATTACTTGTTGTTTTGTTTTTTTATCTATCTATATGAAATATTCATAAAAAATGAGAAAAGTGTAAAATAAAAAGTATTTAAACATTCACCGTATATAAACTCTTGATTGAAATATTTTAAACACGCTATTAAAACAATACAAAACAACCCATTATATATACATGTACAGGTAATCTACTTTTAGTGAGTACCGTATAATACATCCTGTTTATTTTGTGTTTAGATGGACACATTTCCGTTAATACCACTGAATATAGCGAGAAAGAGTTGGCGGAGAGGCTACCCCTGCTGAAGGCTGGTGGTACATTTCGACCGTCGTCCTGTACTCCAAGACACAGTGTGGCCATCATCATCCCATTCCGTAATAGGCACACTCATCTCAAAATACTCCTGAATAACCTTCACCCGTTCCTCCAGAAACAGCAGCTCGACTACGGCATTTTTGTCAGCGAAGTGGTAAAACATACTTTTAATTCAGCAATTAACAGAAAAAATTTCTGACTGTATTCCTGACTATATTGAGCTTAAGGGTTTTATCCGAAATATTTAAGTGCCACATCAACTACCGTCTTTCTGTATCTAAGGATGACACACATATGCTGCACCTCTTTAATTTAGTAATAGATACAGTATGCCGAAAAATTAAATTAACTAAAATAACTACAAATAGCTATTGCTGTATATTAATTGGTACACACGTTATCATGACTGTTAACATTACACTAGCCTTGTCCTTCAAATTCACATTTAGATGTGACGTCGATGTTTTACCTTGAAATCAAATAATTGATTGACAAAGCAAAAGTATATAAATCCTACTACATGTTCCTTACGACGATAAACGGAAGGAAAACGATATTTCTGTGTAACTACATGCTTTTAATCCGTATCTAAATCTGATAAGTCCAGTGAGCAATGTCGACTTCTTATGAACTTAATTTACAATACAGGATTAAGCAAACTTATTAAACAAAAAACAGATTTATCGTCATTATAATGGTATTCTTTGGTAATGTGCAATTGCATCGAGTAATATTAAATTCTAGGTATTTCCCCTATTAATGTGCCTATTTCATTTGTAACATTAGTTTTAGATGCAAATTGATATCAAAGCATGGCTTCATTAAATCTGATTCGGGACAAATTTATATAAAGCCTGCAATAAACGTTCAAGCTGCCACCTTTTAACTGAAATAACCTCTAGATTTGACGAATTCACGCACCTTCTTAAATGTGTGTTTATAGACGTTTACCAGCAAACAAAGTAATTGGGCAGTCACACCGGTGCGGTAATATTAAAAATCTTAATTTATTTTAGTTCTGTTTTGTTAGAAAAACTGAGTTTCCTAAGATTTCTCCAATAACCACAATACTGTCGTACTTTTCACTCATTGGATAAACGTGATATGATTATGTAAAAGTTTTGGTTTCTCTGACGCTGGTAAAATCCGGGTCATTATTAAAATCCACTCATTAAAACGTAAAGTAACAATGCTTTGCAACGCCTTCTCCAAGTGTGATGAATTTATTTATGACAATTTCGTATCCTTCCATAAATAAATGTTTTCCCAAGAGAAATGTTTTTATGAAGTATCAAAATATTTTGGATGAAAATGGTTGGTAAAGATGCCGTAACACACATATGCTGCACCTTTTAAATTTAGTAATAAAACTTCGTGTCTGTACAATTTATAAATTAACTACCTCAGGTTAGAGAAACATGATAACCGATCATCACCCGTTTGAGAACGTCTTTATCCTCTATCATTGTTTAGAAAAGACAAGGATAAAATCAAAACTTCCGTTTTTTACTGGAGAATGTCGATTGTAGTTTTTTGAACAAGGACAATATTATTATGGTACGTCTTCTTAAATGTGTGTTTATAGACGTTTACCAGCAAACAAAGTAATTGGGCAGTCACACCGGTGCGGTAATATTAAAAATCTTAATTTATTTTAGTTCTGTTTTGTTAGAAAAACTGAGTTTCCTAAGATTTCTCCAATAACCACAATACTGTCGTACTTTTCACTCATTGGATAAACGTGATATGATTATGTAAAAGTTTGGTTTCTCTGACGCTGGTAAAATCCGGGTCATTATTAAAATCCACTCATTAAAACGTAAAGTAACAATGCTTTGCAACGCCTTCTCCAAGTGTGATGAATTTATTTATGACAATTTCGTATCCTTCCATAAATAAATGTTTTCCCAAGAGAAATGTTTTTATGAAGTATCAAAATATTTTGGATGAAAATGGTTGGTAAAGATGCCGTAACACACACATATGCTGCACCTTTTAAATTTAGTAATAAAACTTCGTGTCTGTACAATTTATAAATTAACTACCTCAGGTTAGAGAAACATGATAACCGATCATCACCCGTTTGAGAACGTCTTTATCCTCTGTCATTGTTTAGAAAAGACAAGGATAAAATCAAAACTTCCGTTTTTTACTGGAGAATGTCGATTGTAGTGATTTGAACAAGGACAATATTATTATGGTACGTCTTTATTATTTTTTTTTTCAAAGGACAACAATGTTTCCTTCAACAAGGCAGTATCCATGAATATAGGGTTCCTTGAGGCTAAGAAATACGGCTACAACTGCTTCATTTTCCATGACGTGGACCTTATCCCGGAAAACGATAACAATATGTACATTTGTCCTGATAATCCCAAACACATGTCGGTAGCCATCGACAAATTCGACTACGAGTGAGTATGCCTTTCATTGAGGATTCATGAGCTTTTGTTTGTAGTCAAGTGAAGAAGGCTGATATGTCGACAACACTAAGATCGTAGTCAATGCTTAGTGCACTGTACTCTTTATACTAACAAAGACCAAAGAACTGTCTATCTGCAGTTTCACTCAATTTAACGCTGGAAAAATACAGTTTAACAATTTTCCCCACGTAATATATCTATAAGTCAATATTTTTTTCTAATTCGTAACTTCACTTTCTACCCTAGATTACCTTACGTAAAACTCTTTGGAGGGGTGACAGCGATGACGAAAGAACAATTTGAAGCAGTTAATGGTTACTCTAACAAGTATTTTGGATGGGGTGCCGAGGACGATGATATGTACGCAAGGTATGAACTTGTATTGTGTGCAAGAAATATCTGTGGTAACGACAATACGTTTGTATTTGATTAAATATTTAAATTGGAGACTTCAGTACCTTAAATTTAAACTAACTATAAATTAATCAATCATAATCAACGATAATTTTGATATTTGACATCTTTCACAAGATGGATGCCAATGGTTTTGGAACGATGTTCGTCTTATTCACCTTCTAAAAGTATACGTATTTCGCCAACACTTTATCTTATATAATATCAACCAGTATTTCCTTAAAATGTGACATCCATGTGATAGGAAAGTTATTTTTTATTTCAACAGTTTCAATCTGATTAAAATACAGATCCTTGTTCTCACCAAAATAAATTTGCAGCAAGCCATTTTGTAACGTTATTCCACATGAACTTTTTGGTCACGAATCTACTAAACGGACAAATGCGATTATGCAAGCTTAGTCGCCTCACAATTTCAGTCGATATTCTGAAGATGACGTCAAACACACATATGCTGCACCTCTTAAATTTAGTAATAGAAACAGTATGCCGAAAAAATGAATAATTAAACTGCATCATTCAGCTGTTCCGTCCTCTTAGGACTCTTTAGTGATGCTAGGGGCCAAAAGGTAGGAATCCGAAATTTCAACTAATGTAGAAGCAGGAGGGTAATTTGATTGGCTAATGCAAAAGGTCATCGGGACGTGAACCCCTATGAAATTTTCTCAGATCTTAACGCAGCAGAGAGAAGGTTACGGAATGGCGCGGATATCAAGATATGATTTTAATCAGATTGCAACAGTATTAAAAAAAATCAGAGAATACTAAAGCGTCAACAAAAGCATAATCCGAACTCAAAATCGATTAAACTAGGGGCAAAATAGGAACAAAGGAAAGATTTACATAGAGACTCTCGTAAAAGCACAAGAGAATAAGACCAGGTGTTCCGGAAGAGTAAGCGTCTTCTGCTTCATCGACGACACCCGCCATGTAAATCTTGGTAACATCCAAATAAGCATCAATCCTCAAAATGATAACCGAGTCATCATTGTCATCACAACAGGTAAACACACTAACAAGCAAACTCAAAAACTGTCATCTTCATATCACCCAAAGATACAGAATATTTATCGATAAGATCAAGATGGTGACCAAAAAACTTGCCCATAGTCTTTATCAACCTGCATCTCTCGAATCCTGTGGCATAAGTGTGTTTCTCCGCAGTTGACATCTATGACAAAAATATCGAAATTCAGAGCAAGCCCTAGAATAACGATTCAACTGCGACATGTAAACACCATAGGATGGAGAAGCAGGGATATTACTATCAAGAAAGGGAAAGTTCACAATCGGAAAATCGAAAAAGTCACGTTTATCATACAGCTTAGTAGTAAGTTGCCCGTGTTAGTCATAGTTTAAGTAAAGATCGAGGTAGGAGCTGATGTAGGAGAGTCTCTAATGCCTTTAATTTCAAGTTCAGTAGGGTATATACGATCGACTAGGTCAGCAAACTTCTTGTTGTTTATAAAAGATGACGTAAAAGTTATTGTTTATTAAAGATGACGTAACACACACATGTGCTGCACCTTTTAAAGTAAGTAATAGATACAATATGCAGAACGAATGAATTAAACTGCACCATACAGCTGTTTCGTCCCCCTAGGACTCTTCAGTGATGCTAGGGGCCAAAAGGTAGGAATCCAAAATTTCTAAACTAATGAGAAAACATAATGGTCAGGCGTGTTAAACCCCTTTAATTTATTAATTGAGAAGTAAATTAAACTAGGTCTGTATAATTTTAAATCGTGTACAACGAAAATGTTTACATTATATACCGTGCCACTACTCAAATGAGATAAACTGTGGCTATGGAGGCTCCAGCAAACCTCGGGGACTAAAAAACCCAGCAGAGTCTGCCATCTGCTTTCATTGAAGATGACGTAACACACACACGTGTCCTGCATCTTGTATGCTTGGATTGAATAGTTAAGATAGAGTTAGGAAACACCGAGTAATCCAATCCGATAACATTGTAGATTATTATTCTCACTCCCTTATGAAATGATGTGTCATCATCTTACATGAGGTCATGTTCTGATGACCTTTTGCATAAGCCAATCGAATTACTGCTTGCAGAATCATGCATGTGAATGTTTGTGGGCGATAAAAACCTTTTATAATCGTGTCTGTGCTTTAGTCATTTTGTCACAACTAGCTTATGTGCATATTGTGACGAAATCAGCAATCAGTATGCTCTGACATGCTATTATTGATCATGTATGATGAGGACAGTGCCTACATTTATCAGTATGCTCTGACATACTATTATTGATCCTGTAGGTTTGGGACAGTGCCTACATTTATCAGTATGCTCTGACATACTATTATTGATCATGTATGATGAGGACAGTGCCTACATTTATCAGTATGCTCTGACATACTATTATTGATCCTGTAGGTTTGGGACAGTGCCTACATTTATCAGTATGCTCTGACATACTATTATTGATCATGTATGATGAGGACAGTGCCTTCATTTATCAGTATGCTCTGACATATTGATCCTGTAGGGTTAGGACAGTGCCTTCATTTATCAGTATGCTCTGACATACTATTATTGATCCTGTAGGTTTGGGACAGTGCCTACATTTATCAGTATGCTCTGACATACTATTATTGATCATGTATGATGAGGACAGTGCCTACATTTATCAGTATGCTCTGACATACTATTATTGATCCTGTAGGGTTAGGACAGTGCCTTCATTTATCAGTATGCTCTGACATACTATTATTGATCCTGTAGGTTTGGGACAGTGCCTACATTTATCAGTATGCTCTGACATACTATTATTGATCATGTATGATGAGGACAGTGCCTACATTTATCAGTATGCTCTGACATACTATTATTGATCCTGTAGGGTTAGGACAGTGCCTTCATTTATCAGTATGCTCTGACATACTATTATTGATCCTGTAGGGTTAGGACAGTGCCTACAATTATCAGTATGCTCTAACATGCTAGTATTGATCCTGTAGTGTTAGGACCGTGCCTACATTTATCAGTATGCTCTGACATACTGTTATTGATCCTGTAGGGTTAGGACAGTGCCTACATTTATCAGTATGCTCTGACATATTGATCCTGTAGGGTTAGGACAGTGCCTACATTTATCAGTATGCTCTAACATGCTAGTATTGATCCTGTAGGGTTGGGACAGTGCCTACTGTTAGCAATATGCTCTGACATACTATTATTGATCCTGTAGGGTTGTGACAGTGCCTACATTTATCAGTATTCTCTAACATACTATTATTGATCCTGTAGGATTAGGACAGTGGGCCTGGCAGTGACGAGATACACATCCGACGTGAGTACGTACCGAATGCTGCATCATACACAGGAAACCAAAAATGAATACAAGTGAGAACTATTTTTATTATTTCACTTTAGTTGTGTTTGGTCTCCATTCTTATTAGATAACTATATGCTTATATTAACCTGGCTTCATATAGCGTGTTTGCATTTGATTATAATCATACTATATGTAGATTGTCAATTAGGATTTCATATATCGTACGTGTGGTGTCATTGCAACACACTCGGTCAGTTTCGATATCAACATTTTAGTACAATGCTGAATATTATTGTATGTCGACGATTTTTTAACGGTATATACATAAATATTTACATTCTATATTGCCTTTGCCTATATATCATTTCTAAACTAAATTGTAGTATATCACACTGTTTACAACAATTTGCAATCCGCATCACATGTTATATTTCTGACGCCATGTTGGAATACGTAATATCAAAGCTTTGCACTCCGCCTCAGATAACATGTATAATGGCTGTGCGTCAATAGCTCAGATGACATTGATTTAAATTAGGCTATTCCAGTAAAGAAACACGAAAAAATGGGGAACGTTTACAGACTGAAGAAATAGACACGTGGATATTTTGAAATTATCCGCAATGTAAATATATGCATTGAACATAACGGGCGACATTCTTTTATCTGTCACCAAAATCGTATTCATATCGACTGCATTCTACCTCTAGTAGCATTTCATTGCCTAGCTGTCCACATTGTAGGTAGCTATATTGCATTTTTATTACAAAGTGTATTAACAGTATCATCAACAATATTGACAGATTGTCATGTGTAATCGATTGTTCTGTAGAATTTATTGTCAAGAGGAATTTGAATGTCATGTGGAATTGGAGTGTTATGTTGAATTGGAGTGTTATGTGAAATTAAACGTCATGTGGAATTGATTTTAATGTGAAATTGTTTGTAATGTGGAATTAAATTGCATGCACTAATGTGAAAAAACCTTAATAAAGAAATAAAAGAAAAAATATTGACAGAAATATTTTACATTCAGAAATTTTAATTATTTTTACAAATCAAATATCGAATATTATTCAGTCTATTACAGTAAATATTTTCATTGCATAGAAATATTGTTTTTATATCAAAACACTGTTTACAAGCAACAAAAGTGGTATTTTAAAGCTGTCCATTTTATAAAAGCTGGTAAGCTGAATGATATGAAAACCTCATCTAATATATTTATAACGTTAATGTTATAGTATAGACAATTGATAACTATAGGCGGGCTTATTAGCGCGTTTTAAGAGGGAAATAGTTAACACGTTTTAGAGAAAACTAACGCGTTTTAACGAAACATATTTTTGTTTTATTTTACAAAATGACCCGAATAAGGTTTCATTAATTACAAGATCGATGACTATATTACAAACAAACGACATTCTTTCTCGTTGAAATAAGTCATAACGTTATATGAATTATAGAAATTAAGTAATAAAACTATCCCACTTTTTGTGATTTAATAATCATTCCTTCTTGTGTTTTGTTACAGAGATCAGCTGTTAAAGTCTGGTACTGACCGATGGAAACATGATGGCCTTAATACGATTAAATACCGAGTGTTAAAGACAGTCCGCAAACCGCTATACACTTACATTCTGGCTGATATTGACATGAAAGATAAAGCATATCACCAATCTCGTGAAAAGGTAGATCACCAAACTGGAGTCGAGGTACATCAGCAGCCTTACATCAACAAGCCTATTCATCTCCTAGATGAAAAGGTAGAGGAACTATTGATTGAAAAAGCAAAATATCTATTGAACACTGATCAGCTTCACCCCCGAGTAAAGAACATGCTTATTTTTGAATTTTATTTGTTAGGTACTTCCATGGTAACTACAGAAAATGTCTCTGGAACCTTAAAAAAGATTTTACCTTTATTCAGTTGGTCTGCAGAGCATTTACAAAAACTGAACAAGTTCCATCAGGAACAGTGGTCTGCGGATAAAAACGGGAAGCCTCCGCGTTTCTGGTTTAAAGGCAAGGACGATGTGTTCTCAAATGTGAAAATGAGTTTACTAATCAATAATTTTCATGAGAACATGAAAAGGATGATGCTAAAACCTTTCGAAGAGCAAAAATCGTTTAAGCATCAATAATATATTTCAATAGGCCACAAAACAACGATCACTCATTGTGTGACTTTCTCCTTCCTTATGTCTCCCTTGACACTACCGCACTTTTTGCCTTAAGTTGATATTATGTCTAACAGAAACTCATTTCCACTGGAGTGTTAGATTCGAGTATCACCATTGATTCCTACTCACATGACAGACAGGACCGAAGACCGGGCCCTATTGGTGGAGGAATTGTTAATCATATAAATTACTGTATCTACAAAACGATCTGACCCTGGTTGTGGAGGAATTATTTATAATAAAAATAAAAAACTGTATCTACCAAATGACGAACAGACTTGGATCATAGTGACTCAGAACTACTTTAGGTTGAAGTGTATATCGAGTCTTGTACATTTTTGCGATGTTGCATTTATAGACCAAAGTGCCTGTCTCTTCTTGGGTAACATTTGAAAAAAGCTATATAAAACAGCTGTCTTTCATATAAACAATACAAATAATGGCATTCCCCTCTTAAATGTGATGGAGCTTTCATCCATCATCCATTTGACAAATCAGAACTAACAAGTACTGTACTTCTATATCTACTACTGCTGAGCATCTTGATTATATTCCTTATATTTACATTATATGTCCAAACTCGTTGTAAAATAAATAAGAGAATATCAAAGCGTTAACAAAATCATAATCCAAACTCAAAATCGATTAAATCAGGGGCAAAATATGAACAAAGGAAAGATTTACATGGAGACTCTTGTAAAAGTACAAGAGAATAAGACAAGGTGTTCCGGAAGAGTAAGCGTCTTTTGCATAATCGGCGACACCCGCTATGTAAATCTTTGTCACATCCATGTAAACATCAAGTTCTCACCGAGAACCGAGTAGCATTATCAATCACAACAAGTAAACACACTAATGAGCATCTTCATATCACTTAAAGATACAGAATATTTCTCAATGAGACAAAGATGGCGACCATAAAACTTACCCATAGTTCTGATCAACCTGCATCTCTCGAATCCTTGTGTTGTTAGTATGTTTGTCAGCAGTCGACATCGATCACGAAAATACCGATATTTAGAGCAAGCCCTAGAATATCGAATCAACTGCGACATGTAAACACCATAGGTTGGAGAAGCAGGGATGTTACTATCAAGAAATGGAAAGTTCACGATCGGAAAATTGAAATCATCACGTTTATCGTTTAGCTAGTAGTAAGCTGTTCATGATGGTCGTAGTAGAGATCTATGTAAGCATCCGATGTAGAAGAGTCTGTTGTGTCCTTTATTTCAAGGTCAGAAGGGTATAATATACGATCGACGTGGTCAGCAAACTTCTTGTTGTTTATAGACAACACATCGTCGATATATCTGAAAGTGAAATTAAAAGATTTGGCAAGGTTTTTGTTACCAGTCCTGATTAGCCTTTCCACAAATTCAGCCTCGTATGAAAACAAAAACAAGTCGACTAAGAGTGGGGCACAGTTTGTTCCCATGGGAATGCCAACAGTCTGCTGGAAAATCTTGCCTCCGAACTCAACAAAAATATTGTCAACCAGGAATTCAATCATCCTTACTATATTACTTATATATACAAAGTATGCTCCAAGATAGCTCACTACCATATACTTGTATCGTCGTCTACCTTTCTTGGAAAAGAAAGCTCTGATAACAAGAGATCAAAGACGTTCCTTCAATTTTGTATGAGGTATGGTAGTGTACAGGGTGGAAAAATCAAATGTTTTGACCGAAAAGACATTTTGTAGGAGGGAGTGTTCAAGATTGATCAAAAGATCTTTCCAAGTTTTTCAAAATCCACATCCTATTAGTTCCACTTCTGGAGTATACTGTGTCACAATAAGACTGAAGCCCTGATTTTATGGTACTTAGAATGGTAATTAGAAGTTTTGATAATGGCTAGGTCGAGCAATTAGCAGGGCCAGCGATAAAACGTTGCTTATAAGGATCTTTGTGTAGTTTCGGTATCCAATAAAGACAAGGTAGGTCAGCGTCTTGCTCATTAACCGGTATCTGGAAAGATTGCAATACAGAAGCATGGTTCCACGGTATTTCATCTTTCGAAAAACCGGTCAATGTGTAAGTAGGGTTACCTAGATTATCAAGCAGGCCTACTCCTTTTTGCAAGCAATGAATGTAATAGCGTTTGCAAACAATGATCAAGTTGTTAGATGCTTTGTCTGCATACACAATCACATACTTATCATGCAGATCGTTGAGTGTTGCTCGAACATCGTGGTCAAGAAATATCGACTTGTGTTTAGTTTTCATTTTGTGACGCAAATTGCCTATTCTTTTTTGAATAGAGGACCTGATAGACTTCACCCACTCTGAAAGTGAATCCAATTCAGCATGTTCACGTTTAGTCACAACAATAACACATTTAACTAATTATACTAAATTGTAATAACCAGCTGGACCCAATGATACGGTACATAGAATAATCAAATAGCTCAAACATCAGATTTCACTTCCTCCAGTGCTTTTTTTAACGAACAGTGCAAACAGTAGTTATCCAACTAAGTTCGAAAACTAGTAACATCAAAGCAATTTATATGCGGAAAAGCTCAACTAATGAAATTTCTAATTGTAGACTAATTTATATTACTTCATATTTTAATAAGATCGTAGAAAAACTAATATTATTTTAAAAAGTTCATGTTTAATTATCTAGCTAGACATTAAATTATGACAATGCATCAACCTACCTTCCTAGTTCCAACTCTGCCCAGTCATTCTTAGGCTTCTTTATCCATACAAATTACAAATGTGCTTGAGCTTGTATAAAAAATTGTACATATGAGTTTATATATGTGTATGTGTCCCTTGTAGGTTTTGATGGCTAAATCCAACTTAAAATTCCATACTGATGGCTAAATCCAACTTAAAATTCCATACTGTGGGCAAAATATGAAATTGCTTTATTGAGGTGCTAGAGTTTACTCATACAATAAGCTGTTTATGGCATTGCATCTCCCCTACCCATATATTCTCCCTGTAAAGTGGCGGCACCCCGGGTAGCTAGAAGTGCTATATGTAAGCCTGTGTAATTGATAGATAAACAGTTAAGATGGATATCTAATAACCCTTTATGACTCAAGTTTTCTATATATTTTGGAGTTTTGTGTGAATTCTGAATGTGTTAAATTGTTGAAATTAAATAACATTTACTTAAAATACAAATTTAATTACTTCACAGAATTTAAAGTTAACAGAAAGTGAAATAACAAGATTTCTTTTCCAGAACAGTTGAGTGGTATACGTATTTGATCTGTGGGCAAAATCTGAAATTGCTAATCGCGTGCTTAGTTGAGATGCTAGAGGTAACTGTTATGAAAAAGAAATGAAAAAAAATCTGGTGCTAACTCTGAATAGCAAATGTACACCAGGTGCAATAATTGTGTTTTCTTCATAATTTATTATTCAATTTCAACCAAACTTCACCATTTCACTCGGAAATGTATATACTTTTAAATAGTTAACTTTATTTCAACATCTTAAAGGTTTGGGGCTCTTTAAATAACTCGCACAACTAAATCAGCCTATGACGAAATGCTTCATACGTTTGTAGTCCCTATCAAAACTTTTTTCCGGCTAAGTACAGTGAGTCTGAATAATCTAAATAGGTAATTGTTGACATATTCTGCATTGAATGAAATCTATAGATTTTTAACTTTACAAAATGTATACTTTGTTAGATTTTGATATGTGATGGCGGATTGATATGGGGTCAAAAGTCAGAGGGTGTTCCCGTCCAATTTCACTGGTTTGATATGTAAATTTCCAGTTGCCCGAAGCAGACGCCAGTAGCGAGCTAAAATGCCACGAAACTTCTGATGAAATGTCATTTGAAGTTTTTGCCACGTATGTATCTGTGAATCCAGGCAGTTGTCACTAGTGTTGAACGTCAAATATTAAAGTTATTGGCTCTAAAGCTTAGTTATAACGTACAGTAAATTATTTAGTTGTGTGAGTCCTTAGCCTCATGAGTACTGATGTGCTTTAGAATGATTTACGCTACGAAAAAACTACTTACGAATGGATTTCAGTTACACTCTAACCAGACTCTTTATAGCATATAAGAGAATCAATATATTAAAAAGTCTAAAATCCTCTCTTGATAGAAGAACACTCAACATTATGTTCTTATCATATATTAGACCAATTTAAGAATATGCAAATGTAGTCTGGGATAACTGTACAGAGCAATCAAAACAATTATTAGAATCGGTACAATTAGATGCAGATAGAGTAGTAACGGGGCTTCGTAAAGGCACATCACACCATAAATTATACAAAGAATTGGGATGGGAAACATTACCTGATAGAAGAGAAAAAAATATATTGATCTTAATATAAAAATATTGCATAATGCTAGCCCAGAATACTTAAATGATATAGTTAATCCCTTCGTAAATGACCAAACCAATATCAGATACCAGCTTAGGCAAAATAGAATATTTAACCCCCAATTATGAAGAACTGAGAGCTATTTTAATAGCCTTTCCCCCTCAACTTTTAGACTTTATAATAAATTAGACCCTGCTATTTCAAACGCCCAATCCCTGCCCCAATTTAAGAAATTAATTAACAAAATAAATAATGCACCAACAAATGATACTCAGACAATGGTAAAAAACTCTGGTGAAAGAAAAATCAATATTATATTATGCCAAATTAGGAACAATGCTAGTAATTTAAAATATGACCTATATATTGACCACTTGTCAGAAACTGCTTCATGTGATTGTGGTTATACACAGGAAACAAGTCATCACTTCTTCTTTGATTGTGCCCGATACATCAACCACAGGCGGTTAATATCAGCATCTCTGCCCAGTGAAAAGCATACACATTATACTTTACACGCTATTTTAAATGGTTGTAATCAATGTATGATGAAACCAATATGAATATTCTCGAAAGTCTTTCAACTTTTATTGTCAACTCAAAAAGATTCAACTAGAATATTTAATATCAACTTATATTTTGATCTCCTGTTCTTGAATCTAGATAGAAATCATAAGACACCCTATTTTAAAATGGTATGCTTTACCCAAATCAATCAGCATGCATGAAGTAGTTGGAAATCCTTAACCAGTAATTAGAAAATATTAATTACCAATGAAGTATTTGTTTGCCAAATATTCAAAAGGGCCTGTTTCCAGTAATGTTATTTCTCCATAGGAGCCTGCCCCCGTATAATTTCTTATCTAGCCCCACTACAGTTTTTTTCTTTTCCGAAGAATAATTTTACACCTTTCCGACACCCGGATTTCATAATTTCAGTGAAAATGTATTTTTATAAAGTTGTCATTTTGAGCTTTAAAGACATAAGGTCGTAAATAAAAGAAGGTTATCTCGAAATTTTAATTAGCAACATAGTATAAATTTTTTTTTTGATAAATATTTGCAAAACATCGTGTTTATTCATAAAACATAAAAAAAAAATTCTCGGATGAAAATGCTCTTGCAGAGACAAAATTAGGGGGAAAATGCCATAAAATTGCAATTTTCTCCCGTTATATAGTTTTGGATGCAAATTTCCATCACAAAATCGGATAGAGCTTAACTTGTTTCATATGTGTACCAAACATCAGCTAATTCCATGTGGTGGAACGTTCTCATATCGCCGCCTGAATGTGGTTGTAAATTGAAAGAAAAGGGGAAATGAGTAACAACCTTGTTTGAAACCCTATTATATAGCTTATTATATACAAAATTTTATATTGAATATCAGAGCGATTATTTTCATGACAGTTTTATGATATCAAACGACTAAATAAACAGTATCGATATAAAGATTTACACTGAGGACACCCTGATACATGAATAATTTTCTATCTCAAGTTATCCTCTTCTGAATTTTCTGATCGTGTAACCTTAAACATTTATCCGTATCTTCTTGTCTTTGTCTATACATTTACGGAATCATTGACTCGACGCTAGCTATTCTTGTCTCACTTTCCTTGTTTTATTGTCCCATCTCCAAAGCGTTGTGGCTCTGTCAGGGTTGGGACCCTGACTTGTTTCACTTTCTTTGTGCCTGCTGACAACGCCACATCGATTAGATAGATTATCCATATGAAATACTTTGTTTTGTTCTAAGTAATCAATCAATTCGTTATCATCACACATTTTCGCATAATTGTTCCACACTACTAAGTATTAGCTGTTTACAGCAATCATCGGTGGCTTGCTATTTTGTTACTTTATCGACGCTTCATAAACCAATCGTTATTGTTTCAAGATGGAGGGTAAATGTGTTGGAGAAGGCTGTCAACTATACTTCAAGAAACGTAGTGGCAATAAGAACAGAAGTGCACGCAATGTTAATAGTCCACAATATTAATGGCTCCTAGATACGCTGGTGCAACAAGGATTGTTGTCAGCAATGGAACAAGCACTCATTTGCCAGGAGTGCTACATGAAGTATCTTCGGAACAAAAATCAGCCTGAACCTGAAACCGAGGAGAACCAGGAAATAGAGGAAGAAGACGACTCCCCGTCCCATATCCTGCCGTTGCTGACCCTTCATGATCTTTTGAATGGATCATCTTCACACAAAAAATGCTGTCTCTGTCTTGTTACCTTTGCAATAAATGGAACAAAATCAAAGACATCACCTGATCTATTCACACAATCTGTGGTGCCCGAACTCATCCCGTGTCTGCTCCATTCACCTTATTGGTAACGACTTAGATCCGTTTACAGAGGTAGTCCTTGATGGTAGAGGTTCCTTGGAATCTCAGTTACCATCAAAATCGTCCGAAATCATCAATGACCTCTTAGAAGCGTCGCACGTCCTTTCACAGAACCAGTCTGCGTTTGCAATTAGCTTTTCTTCTCTTGATGACTTGGCATGCATGGCCTGGACAGGTTGGTCCAAAGATCAGTTCCTCGAAATCCACTCGCACTGTTCCCCATATCTTTCATCTGGTATATATACCAAGACTACACACGATGCTCTACTACTGTTCTGCGTAAAACTGAAAACCGACATTTCCTGGAGTCAGTGTTCTTCTCCTTTTGGAATTTCCAAGTCAAGTGTGTCCAAAACTTTCCACTCCATAGTACAGGCATTAGACACATCGATAGACCCACAATTGCTAGGGCCGGATCACTTGACAAGAGAACAGTTGCTCGGGCTCAATACTGTCTTTTCAGAGGCATTTTTTGGAGATAAAGCCACTGCCATATTAGATGGCACCTATATTTATATCCAGAAAAGCTTCAACCACAAGCTCCAGAGAATGTCCTACTATAGCCAGAAGAAGAGAAACTATCTCAAATTCATGAGAATCGCCTTACTAGATGGCTACATTCTGGACACAGTAGGACCATTCACTGGCAGCGAAAATGATGCTACAATTACAAAAGATGTCATGGACAAGCTAGTTACTTGGCTACAACCAGATGACAATGTTGTCGTTGACCGAGGTTTTAGAGATGTCCTACAAGTTCTCGAAGCCTCTGGCCTCAATGCTAGCATGCCGTCATACCTGAAACACGGTCAAAGTCAACATTCTGACGTCCAAGCAAATCTTGACAGAACTATCACCAAATCGAGGTGGATTGTGGAATCCTATCATGATCGTCTGAAACACTGGACGTTCTTCCGACAGCTTTATCAATGTCATTGAGGCTTTGCTTCGAACCGTCACAGCCTGTCTGAATGGTTATAGAGGACCGATCTACCAGAGATCTCCAGAGAGAGATGCCAAAGATAGGCTAATGGCTGAACGTATGAAGGACCGTTTGACAACACCGAATGGTTTAGCTCAGAGAGTCAAGACAGATCCGGACCTATCTAGACGGGCAAGGTCCGATTTTGTCAAGATGGATGCATCTTCCGTACTGTTTCCCCGTCTCGATCTCGATTACTTGAGAACCATTACGTGTGGAACGTATCAGATATATCTGGCTCCTGGTTACATCGCCGAACATTTAAGTGATGTCGGAGACTATGAGGTGCGGCTTTACCAGCACTCCCCAGACCTTCTCCGATGTCAAATACATTCGCGATACAGAAGCCAAACGAAATATAACGTTTGGGTACGGTTCACCGTTTCACCTGATGATGAGGCCCCAATAAAAGACTACTACTGCCAGTCCCCAGTTGGAGAGAGAACGATGGGAATGTGTGCGCATATCTCCAGTATCTTGTACTACAATTGTACCTTGGGTATTACAGGGCGCTGGAAAACCCTCGACCATTACAACCACAGGTAAAGAAATTCCGATAAAACTTGAAATAGTTTTCCATGCGGCAACATGTCAAAATGTCATATGTCATATGTCAAAAGTATGTTTGGGGCTCGATATGAAAGATCCCCGTTACCATGTGACTCACCAAACTTATAAATATAGGTATTATACAATCGCCCGTAGCTATGAACACTCTCGTAAATGCAAAAACCAACGAAAATCATAAGGAACACGTTTTGTGTGTTGTTCTGTCTATTTGTCAGCCAATGTCTTCAACCACAGGGACTTGTGAAGTAGCCATCTTGGATTTCTTTCATTAAAAAGTGTTTCTCTCACTTTTTTTCATATCTGTGTACATATTCTCAACATACCGAGCAAATACTCTCGTGTTTTTGTTAATTATCTAAAGAAAGTCGAAAATCGGCAATTCAACCATAGGCTAATTCAACCCAAGATTTGAAAATGTTCCACCACTTACATTTTGATGATTTTTCCTCTCATCAATTGCATATTACGTACTGTTTGATAGGATAAAAAATGGTTTGCATCCAACGCCCATAAAAGGGTGTATTCTCTAAAAAACACAGTTTTTGTGTCTAAAATGTTATCATCGAAAATGGCATTTTTGAGATTGTTTCTTCCATAAAATAGCCAAATGGCGCAAGGGAAACATGTTTTTTTTGTCACAATCATGCCATGAATGTATTCTTTACGGTGACTATCATTTGATTAGATTTTCATTAATATTTTACATAACATGCACATTTTATCAACACTTAGACAGCTTCTGAAAGGTACAACTTTGAGGAGCCATAACAAAACAAACCAAGTGACCTAAATCTTTATTCTTTATAGATTTGTGACCACAACGGCGTGGGCAATGCACCACCAACAGGAAATTTGAATCAGAGAAGGGGCCATTTTGGAAACAGGCCCATTTAAGTGAATATTGGTATTCATAATATGTATTATACATCAACGTTATATTAATCTACCTAGGAGTCATTCTGTGTTTATATTAGTTCTCCTTTATGAGAAATACACTTATAACCTACTAAGATGTTAATAACTGACCGAGGTTGACAACTAACAAGAGTTATCTCCCTTACACCATTGCCTTGCACATTGATCTTGTTTATATAATTATGTTGTGTTTGTTTATTTCAACCTTAAACTTTTAATCTATTAATAAAAAGTGTATTACTTAAACAGCAATATAATACCAACGCATGCGGGAGAGAACTGATATAGGCCTAGCCTGTTGTTCAATCCCATTCATTGTACCATCAAAATGAATAAAATTTGTTGAAATGAAATGAACCAGACTCTTTGTGTCACCCTAAATCACCCTTAATACTTAGTTAAGGATGATATTTCATTTACGGGCCCCAGGCAGGGATACCACAGGTGGTTGTCGGTCCACTGAATGCAGGGATACCACAGGGCGCGGTAGTCGGTCTACTGTTATACATCTACATTCAAGCCTGTAACTGCAGGCATACCACAGCGCTCGGTTGTCGGTCCACTGTTATTTTCATTTTATATTAATATTATTGTTGACTCCGTTTGTAATATTTTCGTAGTACAGGATTTGAAATTATACAGAAATAGTTTAATTTTACTTCTAAATTCATAAATTAAAGAGGTTTTACGCACCTGACTCTTCTGTCTCTACTTTACTTTAGACATTTTGGATTCTCAACTTTTGGCCCCTAGCATCACTGAAGAGTCCTACGAGGAGGAAACTGCTGTGTGATGCAGTTCAATTAATTTTATCTACACAATAAAAAGTTTAAGAATAAATTATTTAATCAAATAAAAATAAAAATGGGATGTTGTAATTGTTTATTATAATTATGAAACTCTGGCTCACAAATTGAGGGCGAATATGCTACAGAACCTCTTTATGTAGTTACACGTTTATCATTTATAAAAGTTTTGTGTACCCTCGAACATCCAGTAATCGACGGGGTAATCAATCATCTTATATATCACACAACACAACTATGAACAACAATTCTCAGTAGTATTTATTTCATAGTTTATCTTTTACCTTAGCTGTACAATTGTTTGCCTGCCATTTCGTTATTTACTCAGCACAATGCCGGCACTTTCTTACTGCTACTCGTAATGACACTATATTGTGTTATCGACGGTAGTGCTCCCTAGCGTTTCAAAAACATTAAGACAACACCAGTCGAATTTTGTAACAGAAAAACATTTTAAAAAATTATTATCCTTCAGAAAATGTCACATTTTGATAAAATAAGTTTTAATATTTTTCAACAGAAGTGACATCAGAACTTGATTAAGTCAACTTGTTTGTGTAATTATATCTTTAAAGCACTGCATTGCCTATCATTACATTATGTTTATGGAAATCGTATACCAGAGCACCTCACTGGGTAAGATGTAAAAAAAAACATAGTTCCCTTTTTTAATGATTAACATAAAAACTCTGCCCTTTCATTGCTTTTTATTGATAACACAACGAAAATTTCGCGCTTGTTAAATTGCAAAATTAATTTTGCCTGTTTGATATATGTCGCTAAAAAGCACTTGATTAGACTCAAATTTGACTGAGGCTCTGGACGCTGCGGGTAAGGTTTTAAATATGTGTATAAAAGGGGCTTAAATAAAAACTTTATTTTACGGAATTCTATATTCAATTTGTGATAAAATTACCCGTTTGAAACGCAAAGTCTACTTTTTTTCTTGATCAAAGCGTTTCTTGTGTGGGCATTAGGCAGGCGACACCCGGTGAGAAATCACGCGGGAGTTTGCAAGATATTTACAAGATGGCAAAAACGTCGGAAACTTCATGTCGTCGATAACGTAATGCCTGACCATACATCAAGACATGTTTATATATCAGTGCTCCTAGCAAGGCACACCTCTGACAAAATGATGTGATTAAGCTGACAAACAAACTAACACAAGGATTCGAGAGATGCAGGCTGATCAGAACTATGGGCAAGTTTTATGGTCATCATCTTTGCCACATTGTGAAATATTCTGTATCTTTAATTGATATGAAGATGGACGTTTTGGAGCTTGCTCATTAGTGTGTACTTGTTTTGATTGACTGTGATATTTGGTTCTCATTTTGAGAACTTGATGTTTATTTGGATGTGACAAATATTTAAATGGCGGTTGTTGTCGATGAAGCAGAAAACGCTTACTCTTCCGGACCACCTGGTCTCATTCTCGTGTACTTGGGTTGCAATATAAATCTTTCCTTTGTTCATATTTTGTCCCTGGTTTAATATATTTTGAGATCGGATTATGATTTTGTTAACGCTTCGGTATTATCTAATTTATTATTCAGTAGTACAAAGGAAAAAAAATAGTACAAATAAAAGATAAAAGAAATCTAATAAAGAAACACCACATCAATAAAACTTTGGAAGTGAGCGAAAGAATACCATGTGATAAACATGCCTGGTACGTGTAAGTGTATCTCCGGTAGCTTTTCGGGACGAGGCACCTGTATATCCCGAGTCCGTATAGAAGTGTCCACGAGAGCACTATGATTATAGCGCATAACTAGGCTAGGTCATTGACATTAAATGTACCATGTAATTTTATCGCAAAACCAGAGTATGTCATGGCCATTAAAGGAACCAGTACCATTGTTTTCATTGTGTAACCGATTCTAGATATATATGTAGAAGACCCGCAAAAATAATGTACCTGTAGACGCGTTTCAATCCATATTTCAATCGGATCGTGACTAGCAAGTCAAATCAGAAACAAGTATGGTCTTTATCGATCTGCTATGTCACTCGATCCAATTATGAACACGCAATGTTGTCTTTAAATCAGGCCAAGGACATCAAGTTGATCGTATATAGAATTACATGTATTTGACAAAAGATAGCATTCTATAATTGTTAACGAAGAGGTTAAGTCGATAATAATATGTTGGCTTACGGTTCATGTTTTTTTGTGGGAATTATATCAAGCGTTATATGTGCCAATTATATCTGAAATACGATTCGAGTCCCAATGTCAGAAAATTTAAAAAGAAAAAAATAACCTTAATGTTGACTAATTCGGAATCTAGTCTTTATGTCTTTGTACAAAATAAAACCAATATATAGTTTTTAAAACAATCGGAGAATACCAAAGCATCGATAAAACCATAAACCGAACTCAAAATCGATTATTCTCTAAGTTATTTAGGCCAATTACCTCGGTACCCTCAATTGTAGCCTGAAAGTAATGATCCGATTACTTGTCGACTGGTCGGTGGAATAGGACAAACTATACACTTCACTGGGATATATTTTGTCAGACCAGAACGGGATTGTAGCTAAAAACAAAATCACAGGTGATATCACTGGTGACGTTCTCTATAATAGACCATAATCTTTTTAACATCTTTATAACAATGATGCGTTTAAACGTTGGACAAACGAGTGCATGCAATACATGATTAGATGCTGATAAATTATGTTTTCAAAAATGTTTTAATAGTTAGTTCAAGTGTAATCACATGAAAATGATTACTCTTTCGGGACACCTGGTCTTACTTTCTTGTACTTTTACGAGGAGGGTCTCAATGAAAATCTCCCTTGTTCCTATTTTGCCTCTAGTTTTGTTGACGCTTTCGTATTCTCTGATTTGTTTATGTACCAGTTACTACATAATGTACCAGATAACGTTCTGCGTTTTGTTCTAAAACCAAGGAATACGACCTGTATGTTTTTTATTATTATTATTTCTTTTCGATATCTTCACGGTTTAGTTCGCTCAGCTTTTTATAACTATATATTTCGGCGTCCTGTTTGCTTAGTTCGATACATGTATTTAAAGCCAGGGTTCAATTGTTTACTGTCTATAACATTGGACCTGTAACTTGATCGTGGGCGTCACGTGATCATGGCAAACGTATAGTACGACAACAGAAGATGGAAGGTAGATAACGATCATTAGCTATATTTACTGCTGTAAGGTATATAATTGTGTGGTTTTGTCGTGACTTTACTAAATGTATTTTATAAATTATCTTTTTCTGGATTAAAAAAAAACATTTTCGTTAATATATACTCTCCCGTCTGTCATTGTTGGCGTATAAGACTGATTGAAGAGATAGGTTTATCACATAACTGATCCGTTCAGTGAAAATCGTACTGTCACCGAATTTGCCTTTCTTATAGAGAATTCATTTGAGAGTTTGTGTGTATTTTCTCATAAATATAATTAAGTTATGTGATAAATAGAATCTTACACTTATGTTAATGTTAATATAATATGGAATCAATTAAACTCGTTGAATAATTTAATATGTCACTCGCCTTAAGGCTCGTGACATTAAATTATCTAACTCGTTTAATAAATTCCATATTACATCGACACTCGTGTAAGATCCTCTATATATGAAATGAGAAAACATATGTATTTGTTATAACAATCGAGTGTCTAAGCTCAGTTTGCCTTGGCTTTAAACATTAGTGGAGCAGAGACAAAGTAAAGCATACACCAACCTGAAGTGTGGTTCAAAGAATAGTCGATGTCCTTTGACTTTTCTTACACCCTTCATCACATATTGGCAATTTCAATTATTTCAACTAAATAATATCCTATATAAATTACAAAATAGCACAGACACTGAAGTGGTTTTCTAACTAATAACTGCAAATAGAACATTCACTTGAAATACACATTAGAGAGAGTATATCCTACTTATACAGACATCTCCTCAAATATACAGGCAAAATATGGAACAGCTGCTGTACCACAAACTCCGTGTTACTAGAAAGAAAAACACTGCGCGTATTGTCACAGAGATGCCCATATTCACACAAAAAGCGTATGTCAAGAAACCGACTAGATACCGTTTTCGAAGGGAAGATAAGCTTGGAATCTTTCTTTATTCTATGTAATTAAGCATTAAACTGCTTCCAGTTGGCAGTTATGGGCTGATAATGCCAACTGGACAAAGGCAAATTTAATAAGAAGCGCTAGCACGCTTATTTAATTTGCCTTTGTCCAGTTGTCATTATCAGCCAATAACTGCCAACTGAAAGCAATTCAATGTTAATATTAACCACATGCGATTAAAAAAAGCGGTATAGCCTAATTAACGGAATTCAAGTTTCCTCGCCATTCTCGACTGTTAACAGCTCTACCATGGTGTTCCGTGTAAAAAAAACAGTGCGTAAGATAAAAGAAATTCAGACAAGAATAATCAATGTTATACAAATATTTAATGTAAATCAAAATTATGAAAATGTAAATTACAAACTGTCTAGTTTTTCAACAGAAAAATTTGCTGTTCGGCAACTTTATTAACGCGCCAGTTGGCAGTTTATGAGATGGTAATGCTTAACTTCTGTTGGTAAGGTTATATAGTGACAAAGTCATAGAGTGGTAAATATAAGCTAATAACTTGGTTCCTAATTTTGTTCATCAACCTTTTGCCAATGTTGTGGGGAATATATATCTCTATATACAAAACGCACACTTCCGAAAGAACAACAATTTGTTAGGAACTATTAATAATTCTTTCTACATCGGAACTAGAATAAGAAACTATTACCCTCTCCAATTCCCTGTGTGGGATCCAACGAGCACTTATTTTCCTAAACTTGAACATTTTTTCAGGATGAAGTGAAAAGATGCTAAACCCACGTTTGTTATTCGTGCTAGATGTCTGACCGTATAATGCGCATATTTCTCAAATATTGACTTGATTTTATTGATGTTCAATTTGACAACATCAGACAGATCTTCGTGGATAAGCATCTTTGACTGATTCGTGACCAGAATGAAATTTAGTAAACCATCTATTAACTGTAGAAAATGGCATTCGTTTATCCCAATTAGCAACACATATCTCATCATGTAGATTTGTGACGCTCAATCCCAACTAACAACGGGCTTTTATTTCAGCGACATATTTTAATTCGTTTTCTAACAATTTTAAACACATTGTAAATGACTAAACATGAAAAGGAACCGATCTGTTGATTTCAATGAAATGCATCCACACAATACAGCGATGAGCGGCGAATCAGTTCGTACTGGTTTTATGCACGTAAATTACGTGACACCCGAAAACAGTGTGTGTGCAAAAGTTTTCGAACACTCATAGTCGTCACATTATTTTTTTCTTTTCATGTGCATATCATTATGTCTTTTTCAGGAAGAAGTCATATATATGTTTTTTCTATAAAACTTACCGACACTAAACCCTTTGTTAATACGTGTATATGTTGTTAACAAATGGATAAAATAAGTTAGCAATAAATTATTATTATTTATTTCATTTCAATGGCACATGTTAAATATAAAATATTTGATTTCAAGTGTCTGAGACATATAAACATAAAATAAACCAACATCAGGCAATAAAAACTTATAAAACAGGCAAATGTGAGTTCCATCGTCCATGCATATGAAAATCGGCAATATTAAATGATTCAATTGAATGCAATTATAAACATCTTCATTCTACCTAACATAAAATCCAGTCTTACATTACACAATCAATGTACAAAGTGAACATCCCAATAGGTTTGCGATTAAAAAAATAACATTTATAACATTAATATCACAGTCGTAAAACATCACAGAAATTCTCCTTTGGATGATCGAGATTAAAAGGCTAATGTCGTTATACCAAGGACAACCTGCTGAGTACCTGTAAAACCTCACATGTAACGGAACAAGAGTTATAGTATTACCACAGCTGAACGGAATAAGAACACCTCGGTATAGGCTATTCTGCGGTAAAACACATTGGTACAACATACACACAGCGATAGGTACTTGTGATAATGCCCATTTAGTAGTTTGTTTACATGTATAATTGTGTGTAATTGGAAGGGTGTTTGATATGACGAGGACCTTCCGTAGAATTTTGATCAGATGTAAAAAACAAAATAAGAAAATACCAAAGTGTTGATAAAGCCATAATTCAAACTAGAAATCGATTAAACTGGTGACAAAATATTAACAAAGGAAAGATTTTGCACAGAGACACTTGAAAAAGGATCATTTTAAGACCAGGTGGTCCGGACAAGTAAGCGTCTTCTACTTCATTGACGTCACCCGCATGTAAATCTTGGTTATATGCAAGTAAACGTCACGTCCTGAATCTTGGAACCGATTTAGTATCGTCCACCTTTTTTATCATAAAAGGATACGCAATATGTTTCAATGATATAAAAAGGGTGACTTGCTCAAAGCCTTCATCAGCTAACATCTCTCGAATCCCTTTATACAGAAACGATTTTCCTATCGTGAAATTTCCCTTTCTTGACAGTAAAACCCTGATGCTGAAACTTTTGGTGATAACATGTCGCAGTTGATTCGTTAGATGTCTTCCTTGAAATATTGTGAGTTTTGTGATAGATGTCAGCTAATGACATAAAAATACGGCCCATGGTCTCGATGATAAATATTCTGCATCCTTGTATGTATTGAGGAGGATGTTTTATATAATTGAACATGCTCCCCCAGTTCTCGCATTTAGGGAGTGAAATCTACTTGGGTGTGACCTAGCTTAACATGGCGGTTGTCGTCGATGAAACAGGGGACGATTCCTGAACACTTACGGGAATAATTCTTATTAAGAAGTTATTTACACCTAGAGCATGAACATGGTCTCTTCGTACATGAGCCAACGTTAACATTGCTAGAGTATATCCGCACAAACTCGAATCTATAAGTGTTTCCGTCGGCGTATTTGAATAAATTACAATGTATGGCCATCTTTGTTTTTGCAGTGAATAAGCAAAAACCGTCGATATTGACTCAAATATCCCAAACAAAAATAATCGGGTTTAACAATATGTACCCATCAATCACAACTATAGATTTGAGCTCTAGTGAACAAGCATTTTAACTAACATATCAAGCATACACGTAAACTCACCGTGATGTCAAATTTTCCAGTTCCGTGTTCTTTTTGCTATACCGCTATTTCTGTAAATCGTTGTGAGTTGTTGTATTAGGTTCCCACTAGTTCTTATACACAAGAACTACTAGTGTTCTCTGATATGATATAGTGCATTTGCTATAGAGGCCCCTTACATATAGGAGTTGTCTCCTACAATCGGGGCTTGCATTTATCGGGGTGATTGCCTGTGCTCCGCCGAATTATGGTGATGCCTCCTTCGTGTTTTGATATGGCTAGTTTTTATGTCGTTTGGCGTTTCTTGCTTACTTTCAACGTTGTCTGATAAAACAGGCCCAGGAGCCTGCCGCTGGGCTTGATTTTGTCTAAGATGATCACTTCCTTCCTGGAATACTTGCTCACGATTAAATCGGGGTTTGTGATCTTCTCGGACAAACATATTTTTCCATCCCTGTTTTCCCTTTAGCACTTCGAAACGTTTTTGAAACTGTTGAAAGTCTAAAACTTGTTTGTTTTCCAGCGTATGTTGACCAACGTCAACTTTCTTAGAATCGCTGTATTCAGTTTGATTTTGCATTTGTGCATAACTTGATTGTTCTTTTCTTCCATTCTGTTGTTGTTGAATTTTGCGATCCTTGTGCTCTGGTTGGGAAGGCACAGGTTTGGGTTGTACTTGAATATCTTGTAGTTGAACAGAATGAAAGGGATTGCTATTTTCCTGGTGTGTCGTAATATTTTGTTTGGAATTCAGGTCTCCTAATTGTGTTTTAACAGAATTCAGATTTTCGTTATCTTTCTGTGGTTGTAAAGAGCGTGAGGAATTCTGGTTTTCCTGTCGTGCTGGAACAGAATGTACACTATTCTGGGTTTCTTGTATTTTTAAAGAATTACCTGGATTCTGTTTCGCTGCCTGTGTTTGCACATAAAGTATGGAATCTTGATTTATTTCTTGTGCATGCACAGATTTTACGGGAGTGTGGTTTTCCTGTTTTTGGACAGAATTTACTGAATTCAATATTGCTTGTTTTGAAACAGAATCACCAGACATATGATTTTCCTGTTTTTGTAAAGATTTGACTGGAATCTGGTGTTCTTGTTTTTGTACAGATTTGACTGGAATCTGACTTTCTTGTTTTTGCATAGGTTGGACCGGAATCTGGTTTTCCTTTTTTTGTAAAGATTTGACTGGAATATGGTTTTCTTGTTTTTGCACAGATTTGACCGGAATATGGTTTTCATGTTTTTGTAATGATTGGACTGGAATCTGGTTTTCTTGTTTTTGGACAGATTTGACTGGAACATAGTTTTCTTGTTTTTGGACAGATTTGACTGGAATCTGATTTTCCTGTTTTTGCACAGATTGGGCTGGACTCTGGTGTTCTTGTTTTTGTACAGATTTGACTGGAATCTGGTTTTCTTGTTTTTGGACTGGAATCTGGTTTTCTTGTTTGTGAACAGATTTGACTAGAATATGGTTTTCTTGTTTTTGTAAAGATTTGACTGGAATCTGGTTTTCTTGTTTTTGGACAGATTTGACTTGAATCTGGTTTTCTTGTTTTTGTAAAGATTTGGCTGAAATATGATTTTCCTGTTTTTCAACAGATTGGACCGGAATCTGGTGTTCCTGTTTTTTAACAGATATGACTGAAATATGGTTTTCTTGTTTTTGTAAAGATTTGACTGGAATGTTGTTTTCTGGTTTTTGTAAAGATTTGACTGGAATCTGGTTTATTTGGGTTTGCACAGATTTGACTGGAATCTGGTTTTGTTGTTTTTGGACAGATTTAACTGGAATCTGGTTTTCTTGTTTTTGGACAGATTTAACTGGAATCTGGTTTTCTTGTTTTTGGACAGATTTGACTGGAATCTGATTTTCTTGTTTTTGAACAGATTTGACTGATGTTTGGTGTTCTTGTTTTTGCACTGCTTTGACTGTATTTTGGGTTTCTTGTTTTTGAACTGATTTGTCTTGATTACGATTTTCTTGCTGTTTAACAGAATTAAAAAAATTCTGATTATCATGTCTTGCTCGATCAAAATGCACTGAACGTAAAGGTGTACCATGTGGTACAATATATTTGAGTTTAGTTGGAACGGTTTTGTCGACTTGTGTTTTCAATTGTGCAACGGAATTTTGATTGCCCTTTTCTGATTGTGATTGCTCTGGGTTTTCCTGTTTACCATAAACCTTTAGTTGATGATGCTGTGTTTGCAGGGATGTGATGGCGGTTTTGTATGCATAATGAGTTTGCATGGGTTTTACGGATGTATGCTCAGCATGATTTACCTGTGTTGGTTCGATGGTTTTTTGCTTTCTGTTAATGGGTGTATGTAAACTACTAGCAGAACCAGTAGTTTTTGCTCTTGTTTGCAGCGCAATATTTCTATCATTTCCGGAAGATGTGAAAAGCTGCGGCACTTCCATCGGCACAGGATATTTGGCAGGGAATATCTTTTTGATAATTCCAGCGACATCTTTTATGTTCACATCAGAAGTATTTAGAAAACGAAATTCCCTTTTTAGGTTATTAACCAAAGTATCGTCTAGGGAATATTTGTTTAATAAATACCTGGCTTTATCTAGTAATTCTTCTTCTGTCTCATGATCTAAGGAGTCATTATGTGACTCAGCGCCACGGCCTTTCGTCCAAGGTTGATAAACTATATCGTTCTGATCAACGTCAGCTAGGATATATGTATAGAGCGACTTCTGAACTGTTACCACCTCGTATTTTATCGTATTGAGTCCGTCTTCTCTCCATCGATCACCACTCTTTTTCAGCAATTCCATTCTAAAAGTAAAGGCAAGTTTATCTTATGAAAAAATACTTGAAATAAAAAAACGAGAATAAGAAAAGGAAGAAGGAATATAATAATTCATATTTCGCATACGACCAGGATCAATATTGTATTGTATTCTGGAAACTTGTTATTTTTCGCTTGACAAAAACAACAGCGTCGAACATAATCGATAAAGGAGACAAAAACAGCCTTAAAACTAAAGCTTGCCTGTTGCTGTTGAGATTTGGGTCCTTAGCATGTGCCAACATCAGGTAGGAGGCAACATCCGGTGTATACCGCGTAATAGACACGCCTAAACTCCGTATCCTAATGAAACAACAATATTATGTCTCATACAACAAATAAAAAATATATAAGTTATTGCCAAAAAATACAAAGTAGAATTAAAAAAAAAAAATCTATAAAAACATTTAAAGTTAAAATGAAAACTGATCATGATTTAATCCTTTCTTGTTTAGTTTAATGTTTGCCTGCACTTATCGCCGCATTTTTATTTTCGCCTTTTTATGTCTTTGTAACGAAGATGCAATTATCAATACAGCAGAAAATGGTGGCAACGTACATATATATATACATCAATATTCTATGTGAAGAAGGAAATTTACTCGTGGCAAAAACTTATTTGATGATAGAAAGGTGATCATTGCCACGTGTACAACATATAGTGCAGTAAGTTGCGTGTTAACAAAACCAGTCGTAAAGGTATAAATTGTTATAGAAATACCTCTTGTATAAGTCATCATCTTCAGCACCCCAACCGAAGTATTTGTTTGAGTAGCCATTCACCAGTTCAAACTGTTCCTTGTTCATTGCTGTTACACCACCAAAGATATCCCTATATGGCAGCCTGAAAGATATGTTTAGAAACATGTGTTTGATACTCTTAGTGAATATCAATTTAGGCAATACCGCGTGGAATACACTCGTACTAATGATGAGAAATAACGAAGAAGAGAACATCACTATATCTACTACAATATGTGCCAAGCACATCTTGATGATCATGAAAACACATCCGCTGATACATTTTTAAACGGACAATGGTTCGGACTTTAAGCCCTGCAGATGACCTTGACATTTGATTAAAAATGTGAATGAGATAATTATAACAATGTTTTTTGTACGATAACAATGTAACCCAAAATTCTGTTCATGTCTTTCAGCAACAATGTACAGAAACTGTTGCACGCCACCCCAAGATTACATTTCAAAGACATGGTTGATAACATTATTGTAACTAAATATTCACATATTTAGAATACTTACTCGTAGTTATATACTGACTTTGTTTTGTACATAAACAGGAACTGAACACTTAATTTGCGGGCTTTCGAAAACGTCCCCTAAATGTACTCTAATACTACAGATAGACAGAAGGACGGGTAAGATGTGTACCCATTCCGCCCCTTATTGGATGTTACTGCAGTGCTTCCCGAACTGAGAACGGCCCATGTGTATAAACTTCTACCGCTCAGCCGTTCACTTGTATCACAGAGCGGTGTCGAACTCCTATCGGTTCTATTTTTAGATTAGATGTAGCGACTGCACAATGACAGCGTACAGGTAAAACATTTTCAGTTTTGAGAACGACAAAACGCAGCTGAAACGTCTATCGATAAAACATGTGCCTCAGGCTCCGGCCGCTTGATTCTGATTGGCAGTAGGCCTAATGGATGAAAACACTTTCGGTCGTGTTTGTCAACACGGAAAACTTTTGGATAGTAATTCAAGGAACAGCATTATCCGTCTTTATGTTGAAGGTCTTTCGTTTTGGGAAATATCAAAACAGACGAGAGTGTCGAAATCTACGCGACACAAAATTGCAAGTGGTAATCTATCGAACCCTAAAGTGAAAAGAATGTAAGTTGTAGCCTACCAGTAACTAAAAAAGCTACAGCAATGAGACACCCGTCTCCGAAACAATCCCGTTTTTGCAGAGACTTATTCTTACGCGGTTACCGGTACAGCAGCAGTTGAAATGCGGTATTTGTAAAAAACGCGTCTATTTTGAACTGTCTTCTAACTTCGACTTGTTCTTAAATTGGGCCCCACCTGAATAATTTTCAATTATTTGGATTTTTCTGTCAAGGGTTTCTTGTTAGTTACCGCCCAGGTTTACTTCGTTTAAGGCTTATTTGTGCATGGTTATCAACTTGATTTTTTTTCAGAAAAATGTTCTGAAGTTACGTATATTGGGCCTTTAACTATTATGTAAAGAAAAACAAGCATTTTTTGCTGAATTATCCAAATATCTGACTGTATCATTTTGTACAAATATATTAAGATTTTTTCAACTCATATTCATATTGTTTTTATTTTGAGTGGTTTCACTACCGAGTAGCCCGATTATCCAACAGATGAAAGGTCATAGCTCGTAGGGACTGGTCACAGCTATACCAATCTAAATATAGCACCGATAGGAGTTTGACATCGCTGTGATACAAGTGAACGGCTGAGCGGTAGGAGTTTATACACCTGGGCCGTTCTCAGTTCGGGTAGCACTGCAGTAATAACTTACTCGTAGTGGAATTTGTCGATGGCTACAGACATGTGTTTGGGATTCTCGAGACAGGTATACAAGTTGTTATCGTTTTCCGGGATAAGGTCCACGTCATGGAAAATGAAGCATTCGTAGCCGTACTTCTTAGCCTCAAGGAACCCTATATTCATGCACAGCGCCCGATTGAAGACAACATCCGGGGCCTTTTGGTGATATAATAGAGTTAGAAAGCATGGGAAAACGTCAACACTTAAACAATATACATTTGTATTTGATGATATTTGAAATAAATACGTCTATATCATGAACCATTTATATGTGCAGATGCTGCATTTCTTTATTAGCAAGTAATGTGAATCATAATAATTGTTATTTACGTAATCGCGACACTCCATGTGATTTTAGCGCAAAGTTGAAGTCAATATCCGGGGTATATATTGGAGAGTTAGAAGTCATGGAAAAACGTCAACACTTTAACAATATATTTGATTATATTTGAAAGAAATACGTCTTTATCATGAACCATTCATGTGTAGATGCTGCATTTCATTGTTAATGTGAATCACAATAAATGATATTTACGTCATCTCTCCACGTGATAATAGTACTAACCAATTCGATAAGAAATATTCCGTA
Source organism: Mimachlamys varia (assembly GCA_947623455.1). NCBI lineage: Eukaryota > Metazoa > Mollusca > Bivalvia > Pectinida > Pectinidae > Mimachlamys > Mimachlamys varia. The sequence goes on from OX392536.1 coordinate 47,298,033, forward strand.
CTCTAGCTGTTGCTTCTGCAGGAAGGGGTGCATATTGTTAAGAAATATCCGGAGATGTTTCTTCCGGTTCCGGTAAGGAATGATGATAGCAACTTTGTGTCGTGACCTGCATGACTTAGGTTTGTAGACGCCCCCTTTTTTCACAAAGCGAAGTTTCCCTGCTATAGATTTCTCGTCATACTCGTTCAGATTTACGGAAATTTTACCCTCTGAAAGAGATAAGTTGACAAAGTCTTACAAGTGTCAGGGATTAATATAGGAAACAGCCGTCATTTTACAATGATTAATGGCGTTTTAACAATATCTTTTTACTTTTCATATGACAAATTGTGGAATCACTATCTTACGTAGGTTGTTTTTGTTTCACACATTTATACATTACGTCATGCAGTAATGGATGACGGTAATTTTGGGGACAATTGTAACTAAATGTACCTTGTAAATACATACATTTCCAATGATGCAACAAACGGACAACAATATTTCCGAAGAAAATAAGAATACCGATACAAAAGTACGAAAAGCAAATAAAAATGTATGTAAACATGATACCTAAGGTACAAGAGCTACAATCATAAACAGATACAGTATTAAACAAAAACATCAGAGAATGTCAAAGCTTCAATAAAACCATAATCGGAACTCGAATTCGATAAAACCAGGGGCAAAATGTGACCGGGTGACTGTTGATAAGAACATATATGCATAGCCCCAGTTGTGTTGTTATGTTGAAACATGCGTTACAAATGCCACAAGCATAAATAGATACACTATTGGATTAAAACAGAATTATAAAAATACCAAAGCGTCACCAAACCATAATCAGAACTCAAAATCGATTAAACCAGGAGCAATATATCAAAGGAAAAATTTAATCAATCGCATTTTAGAAGTAAAATACATATAACTATTCATTCTACAAGCTTTACCGAACATAATCTTACAGTGTACGTGAATGAAAAAATGTATTTTTTCGTATACGTATCAGTTGTACGTTTTTGTTTTCCGAAAGCACTGTCAACTCAACCACACTTCTTTCGTCAAACCATGCTTTTCGTCTTCTTTGATGGTGTCGTATTTCTTTTTGTTGGTCAGATGCATCTGTTCCGATATTTCAATAGTCTCTTTCAGCTTTGTTCTTGTCTAGTCTTTTGACTCTATTTTCGTCAGCCAATATTTGTTTACCGCGGCTACCTGACATATGCGCTTCCGGTTCTATTTTCATACGAGCAATCATGTGATTTTTTTTTTCGAATCATGTGACCACTATGCTCCCGGTTCCGTGCCGATTCGCAAGAAAACTTAAGAAATGTCTTTTTTAACATAGAAAACGATAATAAAAATATACCTAGGGTACTGATGTGCTAAGTAATAAATCTTGATATTAAATAAATATGTTATTGTTGGATAATCTAAACTGTTAAGGTTAAAAATAATTATAGAAAATGTTTCATGTCGTACCATGTTGAGATTCTTATAATTAGTCGAACTTGAGCAGACGAGCACCAAATTTAGCGAAAAATGCCATTTTAAGGTATTTTTCGGTTAATTGACACAACTGAGACCTTGATTTTCCTTCTTAGAATAACATTTGCCTTCAGGAAATTTATTTCATTTAAAAATTGGTCCAAACACGAGCTAATTATTATTATTATGTAAGATAATGTTTTAAAAAATGATGTGATATTTTTCATTAGTAAAAAATAACTCCTTATTTGACAAATCAAAATACTATGGACACACGACAATTGCAGAAACTTAAAAGTGTTTTGTAGGTTTTAAGAAATAGAATATCTAACTGTATTTTCAGTATAGCCAAATATATTTCAATCTTGTGACAATCTGATTAAAATACAGATCCTTGTTCTCAATCCTTTCAACGCAGCATAGAGAAGTTTACGGAACGGCGCAGAGATCAAGATGTGATTTAAATCAGATTGAATCTGAAGACTACTATTTTTATACTTTTCATTTGTGGTGTGGACAATATAAAAATATTAGCCTCACCCCTTAAATATATTTGGTATTAATGAAGATACTATTAGATATCCTCTATAGTCTTACTGAGTTTTCGTGATACTTACGTAGATAAGGCGGAACCAAAGGACATTTCGGCAATGAGGCATGGAGATTGCGGTTCCTTGTGATAAAAGTGTTTGCCACCTCATTATCCGCAGATGTAGATGTGGTGTTCTTTGAGAGACTGGTCGTGGTCCTGTAGCTACTTTTAGTAGTATTTGATGTAGCATGGGTACTTGTTCTCATGAGGTACCGTTCGGTCAAGTTGTTACTATACCTGGCATTCTTTATATATGATCCTGACGCATTGTACACTATCATCAGAACCAATAGTGTAAACTGTACCGAAATGACCACAAAAAAGAGTTTCCGGGGGAGGGTGACACGACTTCCGATGTTGCTGACTTGCATTGTTTCCGTACTACCCCAGGTCATGTGATTTCATCTTATTGGTCATCTCTACAACATGTAATAGACAAAACCTTATTTTAAACTCAGAGCGATGAATCTTTGCTGAAATATGCGCAGAGGAAGTGTTTTCGTTAAAGCCACTGACAAAAATAAAATGAGAATTAACATTCAAACTTACAAGCAGAATAAGGGTAGTGTTTTGCCAGATCGGTTTTAATTATCATGGCTGACAGGCAGCAAGCTCTGATTATGATAGTAATAGTTTGTCGCACTGTTAGTTGACATATAATGACAAACAACCATTTTGGATTTTGGTTATTCCTGAGAACTACATTATGATTCATCCTCAAATTCCATTTGTAATTTTCTTTTTGTTCTTAGTAGTGTCGTTTTGATATGGGACTGTATAGAAATATAAAATTACTGACAAGTCAGGTGGCAGCCTTGAAAGACTACTATTGCAATATCTTTGCCATATCTGGTGGACGCCAAGATCCCTCTGGGACCTCTTATTACGATATACTTTTCCTTCACCGTAATTCTTGTTAAAATTTCGTTCATAAGATGGTGTGTTTATCAAAGAAATAATCACATGAAATAATAAGGTAAAATTGTTATGATTTCATTCAATTTGTAATGGTATTCAACGCAAATTTCCTTTTTTGCTGTGTATATCAGAACACCTAAGGTCCAAAGATGATATTTCAGATTGAAATAATGGCTAGGTGATGCAGTTAAAGTAAATGTACAGCTTTCTACGTCCAGGCATTAATATGTGAAGAAATATTTAATGAGAAAAAAACCATAGAAACCAAAGCGTCAACAAGACCATAATCCGAACTCAGAATCGATTAAACTAGAGGTAAAATAAGAACAAGGGAAATATTTACATATATACCCTCGTAAAAGAACAGGATAATAAGACCAGGGGTTCCGGAAGAGTAAGCGTTTTCTGCTTTATCGACGACACCCGCCATGTAAAGCTTGGTCACATCCAAGTGAGCATTAATCCTCAAAATGAGAACCGAGTCATCATTGTCATCACAACAAGTCAGCACACCAATAAAGCAAACTCAAAAACGTCCATCTTCATATCACACAAAGACACAGAATATTCTTGATGAGATCAAGATGGCGACCATAAAACTTGTCGATAGTCTTCATCAACCTGCACCTCGCGAATCCCTGTGCCGTAAGTTTGTTCGTCAGCAGTTGACATATATCACGAAAATCTCGATATTCAGAGAAAGCCCTAGAAAAACGAATCAACTGCGACATGTAAACACCATAGGATGGAGAAGCAGGGATGTCAAGAAAGGGAAAGTTCATGAACGGAAGATCGAAATAGTCACGTTTATCATACAGCTCTGTAGTAAGTTTCCCGTATTGGTCATAATTTAAGTAAAGATCGAGGTAAGAAGCTGATGTAGGAGAGTCTGTTGTGTTTTTAATCTCAAGTTCAGTAGCGTATATATGATCGACTGGGTCAGCAAACGTCTTGTTATTTACAGGCAACACATCATCGATTTACCTGAAAGTGAAAATGACAAATTTGGCAAGGTTTTTGTTACCCGTCCTGATTAGCCCTTCGACAAATTCAGCCTCGTTTGAAAATAAAAAAAAGTGGGGCACAGTTGGAGAAATTAACGTAATACCCATATACAATGGTAGCCACAGTGTGTCAAAAATGAAGCATAACAAATATCATTGATAGAAAAACATTGCAAATGCATGATAAATGTTAGAAATGCTGTTCCTGCAAGTCCAAAGTTTAAATCCTCCACATGGAAACACAACGCGTGATTTAAGGCCATCAGCCATTTTTGGTTCAAATGGCATTGAAAGTAGTCTTTGACTAAACATCAAATAAACATTACTAGTCGTTCATGGACGTAGGTTTCCCAAATTGTTCTAACGTACATGTATAAAGGAGTCAAACAAAATACATAACTTGAGCACAGCAAACATTCGCTCGTTTTATATAAAAAGTTTTTTTATTGTTCGAGCAGGCTAGAGTAGAACTAATTAATACACAAAGATTGCGTGTTTGAAAATGGCGTTTGGGGTACGGATAGTTGACAAAATTGGGGTAAATTAATCGTTTCTGATACACTGTATTATGTACAATGACTTGATTTATGTTTTTTGGCAATTCAAATGATTATCGCTAGCTATGAAAGTAATCCCAGGACTTAAGAGCCCAGGGTTCTATCAAACGAAACTGCTAGTGAACCAGTGCGCTAGCCAACAGTCTAGCTAAAATAGAACATGAGCTTTTCCATTCCAGGTTTTACATAATTGCTCAGAATTATATAGTCCTCCCATAATTCTAACCCGGATATAAGGCTCGAATAAAAAAAGGCATTCACATGAAGTATGTTTTAGTAACACATAGGAACATATTGAACTTCAACTAAAACTGAACGATTGAAGTAGGAACATTAGATCATCAGTGGAAGACACTGCTGGTTCATCTGTTCTCAGTATAAAACGATCGGATTGTGTATTCTGCTGGATGCTTCCGGACTTTGGAACTTACACGAATATGCTCTCAAACACAGCCTCTCAAATACACTCACATAGCATGCATCGGGAGGCCGCCCTTCTGTGACCTTAGCAGTTAGTACAGTAGGATGTAATACCAATCAAACCATACAAAACAACCTCAAGAGGGAAAATGAAACAAAACGCATGCATTATATGATAAATGTTATGACAAATCCTGCTATCTTTTAACTATCAATGTCAATCACAGCGACTAGGGCATGGAGGACTCTGAGATCTTTTACATTCCTTTCTCTCATTGTGCTGGAGGTCAAAGATACAGAAGTGAAATGATGAACTTCCAACCACTGAATGGAATGTGACGAATGCAAGCATGGAACGAGATAAGTGTCTTACAATTAAAATCAAAGGGTAGTAAGAACAATATTATTTAAACTTCTTTGCCGATTTAAAGTGCTACCACACCAAAGTATACCTCCAAAAGCCCCCAGCAGAACACCCAAACTGGTCACATTATACTGACAGAGGTGAACCATTCGTTATTCGTTCTACTTCCATAATGCTGAGTATCGAGCAAGAGGCAGTACATCCCCCTTTTCTTGACTTTGGTATATCTTTGCTAGGGGACAGAACCCAAAGCCTTACTGACAAACGTTCAACTAAAGGCCTAAGGGAGACATTAAGGAGCAATTTGGTAAGAAAGAAAAAAATCCAACTTTAGTCGCCTCTTACAATCATGCAATAGGGGCAGCAAGTACAATGTATTACGCCGTACCTGCAGGGGAAAGGGGATCCTTCCAAAACCACGTCCTATGGCGATTCGGCAGAAGTGTGGAAAGGTTTGTTACTTGGTACATGCATGTATCAAACAGTGTACTTACATTTAACGTACCTCGAAGCCTTCTTGACTGTTTCTCTCTGCAACACTTTATACCTGTCATTTCACTCGTTGTTTATAAACTTGTATGAAGGGGTGTAATATTCTAGTACACACTAATTAGCTGTGTCTTGTTCAGGTTCATACGCGCAAGGCCATAATCTTTGAAACGCGCACATAAACAGGTACCTATTCAAATAGACAATGTAATTATTGGGCTGAAACTTCAACTTCTTACGTGATTTTAGATTCTATAGAATAGTCATTTAAATTCCACAGTAATGAATCCCACTAATCGAGGTCATACATATGAATCGAATTACTTTGTTACAACCTTGTCTTCAATGTCTTAACCACCAACTACAGAGCATTGACAGCATTTTACTATCCTACTTTTTAACACGAGCTAGAGTATCAATACCATTAGTGGCTTAATGTCCTTGTTTAACACTAATAACACCGTTTCAGCATGATCAGGTTTTTACTGTCCTTCTTTAAACCTCTATCTGCACGGTCTCAGCATGGTTAATTTGTTTATTGTCCTTTTAACCACGAGCGACGCGGTCTCAGCATGGTTTGTTTATAACTGTCCTTCTTTTAACCACAATCTACGCGATCTCAGCATGGTTAGTTTATAAAATGTCCTTCTTTTAACCACTAGCTACGCGATCTCAGAATGGTAAGTTTGTTTATTGTCCTTTTAAACTCTAGCTACACGGTCTCAGCATGGTAAGATTTTTTAACTGTCATTTTAACATCTAGCTACGCGATCTCAGCATGGTAAGTTTGTTTATTGCCCTTCTTTTAACCTCTAGCTACGCGATCTCAGCATGGTAAGTTTGTTTATTGTCCTTTTAACCTCTAGCTACACGGTCTCAGAATGGTAAGTTTGTTAACTGTCCTTCTTTTAACCTCTAGCTACACGGTCTAAGCATGGTAAGTTTGTTAACTGTCCTTCTTTTAACCTCTAGCTACACGGTCTCAGTATGGCTAGTTTGTTTACTGTCCTTCTTTTAACCACTAGCTACGCGATCTAAGCATGGTTAGTTTGTTTATTGTCCTTTTAACCTCTAGCTACACGAGTTCAGCATGGTAAGTTTGTTTATTGTCCTTTTAACCTAGCTACACGAGTTCAGCATGGTTAGTTTGTTTACTGTCCTTCTTTTCACCTCTAGCTACGCGATCTTAGCATGGCTATTTTGTTTATTGTCCTTTTAACCTCTAGCTACACGAGTTCAGCATGGTTAGTTTGTTTATTGTCCTTTTAACCTCTAGCTACACGATTTCAGCATGGTTAGTTTGTTTATTGTCCTTTTAACCTCTAGCTACACGGTCTAAGCATGGTAAGTTTGTTAACTGTCCTTCTTTTCACCTCTAGCTACGCGATCTCAGCATGGTAAGTCTGTTAACTGTCCTTCTTTTAACCTCTAGCTACACGGTCTAAGCATGGTAAGTTTTTTAACTGTCCTTCTTTTAACCTCTAGCTACACGGTCTAAGCATGGTAAGATTGTTAACTGTCCTTTTTTTAACCTCTAGCTTCACGGTCTAAGTATGGCTAGTTTGTTTACTGTCCTTCTTTTAACCACTAGCTACGCGATCTAAGCATGGTTAGTTTGTTTATTGTCCTTTTAACCTCTAGCTACACGAGTTCAGCATGGTAAGTTTGTTTATTGTCCTTTTAACCTAGCTACACGAGTTCAGCATGGTAAGTTTGTTTATTGTCCTTTTAACCTAGCTACACGAGTTCAGCATGGTTAGTTTGTTTACTGTCCTTCTTTTAACCACTAGCTACACGATCTCAGCACGGTAAGTTTGTTAACTGTCCTTCTTTTCACCTCTAGCTACGCGATATTAGCATGGCTATTTTGTTTATTGTCCTTTTAACCTCTAGCTACACGAGTTCAGCATGGTTAGTTTGTTTATTGTCCTTTTAACCTCTAGCTACACGATTTCAGCATGGTTAGTTTGTTTATTGTCCTTTTAACCTCTAGCTACACGGTCTAAGCATGGTAAGTTTGTTAACTGTCCTTCTTTTCACCTCTAGCTACGCGATCTCAGCATGGTAAGTCTGTTAACTGTCCTTCTTTTAACCTCTAGCTACACGGTCTAAGCATGGTAAGATTGTTAACTGTCCTTTTTTTAACCTCTAGCTACCCGATCTCAGCATTGTAAGTTTGTTAACTGTCCTTCTTTTAACCTCTAGCTACACGGTCTCAGCATGGTAAGTTTGTTGACTGTCCTTCTTTTAACCACTAGCTACGCTGTCTCAGCATGGTAAGTTTGTTTACTGTCCTTCATTTCACCTCTAGCTACGCGATCTCAGCATGGTAAGTTTGTTAACTGTCCTTCTTTTAACCACTAGCTACGCGATCTCAGCATGGTAAGTTTGTTTATTGTCCTTTTAACCTCTAGCTACACGGTCTCAGCATGGTTAGTTTGTTTACTGTCCTTCATTTCACCTCTAGCTACACGGTCTCAGCATGGTTAGTTTGATTATTGTCCTTCTTTTAACAACTAGCTACGCGATCTTAGCATGACTATTTTGTTAATTGTCCTTTTAACCTCTAGCTACACGGTCTCAGTATGGTTAGTTTGTTTACTGTCCTTCATTTCACCTCTAGCTACGCGATCTTAGCATGGCTATGTTGTTTATTGTCCTTTTAACCTCTAGCTACACGGTCTCAGCATGGTTAGTTTGTTTACTGTCCTTCTTTTAACAACTAGCTACGCGATCTTAGCATGGCTATTTTGTTTATTGTCCTTTTAACCACTAGCTACACGGTCTCAGCATGGTTAGTTTGTTTACTGTCCTTCATTTCACCTCTAGCTACACGGTCTCAGCATGGTTAGTTTGTTTATTGCCCTTCTTTTAACCACTAGCTACCCGATCTAAGCATGGTAAGTTTGTTTATTGTCCTTTTAACCTCTAGCTACACGAGTTCAGCATGGTAAGTTTGTTTATTGTCCTTTTAACCTAGCTACACGAGTTCAGCATGGTAAGTTTGTTTACTGTCCTTCTTTTAACCACTAGCTACACAATCTCAGCACGGTAAGTTTGTTAACTGTCCTTCTTTTCACCTCTAGCTACGCGATCTTAGCATGGCTATTTTGTTTATTGTCCTTTTAACCTCTAGCTACACGAGTTCAGCATGGTTAGTTTGTTTATTGTCCTTTTAACCTCTAGCTACACAATTTCAGCATGGTTAGTTTGTTTATTGTCTTTTTAACCTCTAGCTACACGGTCTAAGCATGGTAAGTTTGTTAACTGTCCTTCTTTTCACCTCTAGCTACGCGATCTCAGCATGGTAAGTCTGTTAACTCTCCTTCTTTTAACCTCTAGCTACACGGTCTAAGCATGGTAAGTTTGTTGACTGTCCTTCTTTTAACCACTAGCTACACAATCTCAGCACGGTAAGTTTGTTAACTGTCCTTCTTTTCACCTCTAGCTACGCGATCTTAGCATGGCTATTTTGTTTATTGTCCTTTTAACCTCTAGCTACACGAGTTCAGCATGGTTAGTTTGTTTATTGTCCTTTTAACCTCTAGCTACACAATTTCAGCATGGTTAGTTTGTTTATTGTCTTTTTAACCTCTAGCTACACGGTCTAAGCATGGTAAGTTTGTTAACTGTCCTTCTTTTCACCTCTAGCTACGCGATCTCAGCATGGTAAGTCTGTTAACTCTCCTTCTTTTAACCTCTAGCTACACGGTCTAAGCATGGTAAGTTTGTTGACTGTCCTTCTTTTAACCACTAGCTACGCTGTCTCAGCATGGTAAGTTTGTTTACTGTCCTTCATTTCACCTCTAGCTACGCGATCTCAGCATTTTAAGTTTGTTAACTGTCCTTCTTTTGACCACTAGCTACGCGATTTCAGCATGGTAAGTTTGTTTATTGTCCTTTTAACCTCTAGCTACACGGTCTCAGCATGGTTAGTTTGTTTACTGTCCTTCATTTCATCTCTAGCTACGCGATCTTAGCATGTCTATGTTGTTTATTGTCCTTTTAACCTCTAGCTACACGGTCTCAGCATGGTTAGTTTGTTTACTGTCCTTCTTTTAACAACTAGCTACGCGATCTTAGCATGGCTATTTTGTTTATTGTCCTTTTAACCTCTAGCTACACGGTCTCAGCATGGTTAGTTTGTTTACTGTCCTTCATTTCACCTCTAGCTACACGGTCTCAGCATGGTTAGTTTGTTTATTGCCCTTCTTTTAACCACTAGCTACCCGATCGCAGCATGGTTATTTTGTTTATTGCCCTTTTAACCTCTAGCTTCACGGTCTCAGTATGATTATTTTGTTTATAGTCTATTTAACAACTAGCTACGCTATCTCAGCACGGTAAGTTTGTTTATTGTCCGTTTAACCTCTAGCTTCACGGTCTCAGCATGGTAAGTTTGTTTACTGTCCTTCTTTTAACCACTAGCTACCCGATCTCAGCATTGTAAGTTTGTTAACTGTCCTTCTTTTAACCTCTAGCTACACGATCTCAGCATGGTAAGTTTGTTAACTGTCCTTCTTTTAACCACTAGCTACGCGATTTCAGCATGGTAAGTTTGTTTATTGTCCTTTTAACCTCTAGCTACACGATCTCAGCATAGTAAGTTTGTTAACTGTCCTTCTTTTAACCACTAGCTACGCGATTTCAGCATGGTAAGTTTGTTTATTGTCCTTCTTTTAACCACTAGCTACCCGATCTCAGCATTTTAAGTTTGTTAACTGTCCTTCTTTTAACCTCTAGCTACACGATCTCAGCATGGTAAGTTTGTTAACTGTCCTTCTTTTAACCACTAGCTACCCGATCTCAGCATTTTAAGTTTGTTAACTGTCCTTCTTTTAACCTCTAGCTACACGATCTCAGCATGGTAAGTTTGTTAACTGTCCTTCTTTTAACCACTAGCTACGCGATTTCAGCATGGTAAGTTTGTTTATTGTCCTTTTAACCTCTAGCTACACGGTCTCAGCATGGTAAGTTTGTTAAATGTCCTTCTTTTAACCACTAGCTACGCGATTTCAGCATGGTAAGTTTGTTTATTGCCCTTTTAACCTCTAGCTACACGGTCTCAGTATGGTTATTTTGTTTATAGTCTATTTAACCACTAGCTACGCTATCTCAGCACGGTAAGTTTGTTTATTGTCCTTTTAACCTCTAGCTTCACGGTCTCAGCATGGTTAGTTTGTTTATTGTCCTTCTTTACCAATTATCCCCAAATAACCTATCCTATTGATCCTTTGTTACTCGCTAGTGTTTTGCAAAAGCCTGACTTTATTGCTGCTTTAGTGCATTATTTTTGCTTGTATTTGCAAAGACGTAATGGGACAATATTGTTTCCGTGCTGTGTGCACGCAATTGGAACGGCTCACCATTATCTTTTATAGATGAAACGCTAATAATTTCATATTGTATTGGGTTTATGAAAGGTTTCTGCTAACCCTCAATGTAAGGACACTGATATTGCGTGAATTTACATATCGATCCCGATCATGGTTGGCTACTGGCAATCGAACTAGATAGCAGGCACTTTGAAAGGGACCACGATATATAATTGTTTATCCTGTTGTGTTTGTATTAGGTTCGTTTGGGAATAAACTCACGGCATTTCTAATCAATTGAACTCACCTGTTCTTTTGAGTTCGGATGGTGGCTTGGCTAACCCTTGGGTACTCTCTATCATGTTCTCCATCATAACGAGCTGGGTATAACAATGGCTGTGATTGATAAAGCCCGTAACAGCTTAGGGATACTGTATTCGTAAAAAATAACAGAGATCCTACATTCAAACGGTAACGGTACAACACAGTACATGTTTGATACCTGCGCAACAAAGTACATGTTTGTCAACTGTACAACAAAGTACATGTTTGTCAACTGTACAACAAAGTACATGTTTGTCAAGTGTACAACAAAGTACATGTTTGTCACCTGTACAACACAGTACATGTTTGTCACCTGTACAACACAGTACATGTTTGGTACCTGTACAACACAGTACATGTTTGTCACCTGTACAACACAATACATGGTTGGTACCTGCACAACACAATACATGATTGGTACCTGTACAACACAATACATGTTTTTCACCCGTACAACACAATACATGTTTGTCACCTGTACAACACAATACATGTTTGGTACCTGTACAACACAGTACATGTTTGTCACCTGTACAACACAGTACATGTTTGGTACCTGTACAACACAGTACATGTTTGTCACCTGTACAACAAAGTACATGTTTGGTACCTGTACAACACAATACATGTTTGGTACCTGTACAACACAATACATGCTTGTCACCTGTACAACACAGTACATGTTTGTCACCTGTACAACACAGTACATGTTTGTCACCTGTACAACACAGTACATGTTTGGTACCTGTACAACACAATACATGTTTGTCACCTGTACAACACAATACATGTTTGGTACCTGTACAACACAATACATATTTGTTACCTGTACAACACAGTACATGTTTTGTACCTGTACAACACAATACATGTTTGCTACCTGTACAACACAATACATGTTTTGTACCTGTACAACACAATACATGTTTGTTACCTGTACAACACAATACATGTTTTGTACCTGTACAACACAATACATGTTTGTTACCTGTACAACACAATACATGTTTGGTACCTGTACAGCACAGAACATGTTTGGTACCTGTACATCAAAGTAGATGTTTGGTACCTGTACAACACAGTACATGTTTGTCACCTGTACAACACAATACATGTTTGGTACCTGTACAGCACAGTACATGTTTGGTACCTGTACAACACAGTACATGTTTGTCACCTGTACAACACAGTACATGTTTGTCACCTGTACAACATAATACATGTCTGTCACCTGTACAGCACAATACATGTTTGGTACCTGTACAACACAATATATGTTTGGTACCTGTACAACAAAGTACATGTTTGGTACCTGTACAACAAAGTACATGTTTGTCACCTGTACAACACAGTACATGTTTGTCAACTGTACAGCACAGTACATGTTTGGTACCTGTACAACAAAGTACATGTTTGTTACCTGTGCAACACAGTACATGTTTTGTACCTGTACAACACAATACATGTTTGCTACCTGTACAGCATAATACATGTTTTTACCTGTGCAGCAAAATACATGTTTGTCACCTGTACAACAAAGTACATGTTTGTTATCTGTTCAACACAGTACATGTTTGGTACCTGTACAACAAAGTACATGTTTGTTACCTGTGCAACACAGTACATGTTTTGTACCTGTACAACACAATACATGTTTGCTACCTGTACAGCATAATACATGTTTTTACCTGTGCAGCAAAATACATGTTTGTCACCTGTACAACAAAGTACATGTTTGTTACCTGTTCAACACGGTACATGTTTTGTACCTGTACAACACAATACATGTTTGCTACCTGTACAGAATAATACATGTTTTTACCTGTGCAGCAAAATACATGTTTGTCACCTGTACAACAAAGTACATGTTTGTTACCTGTTCAACACGGTACATGTTTTGTACCTGTACAACACAATACATGTTTGCTACCTGTACAGCATAATACATGTTTTTACCTGTGCAGCAAAATACATGTTTGTCACCTGTACAACAAAGTACATGTTTGGTACCTGTTCAACACGGTACATGTTTTGTACCTGTTCTGTTGCTAAACATGGTAATCAATGCTGGATATACAACTCTATTTAAAAACGCGATGTCAAATTGCTTTCTCCATTCATGTTAGAGATGCATATATTTTTTACTAATCAAAAGAGGGGTGACCATAATTATGTTTTCTATTGATTTTTTTTTATATAAGACAGGAATGGCCATTTGCTTTCTATTGAAAATATATGAATTATGTTGATATTTTATAATATCTAAGACAAGAATGTGCATATTTGTGTCTAATTAAGATAAGGATGTCCATGATATGTTCTGTTTAAGATAGGGGTGCCAATATTCATTTTTTTGTTTTATATAGAGATGTCATTTTGATACAAATGTATCAGTTAGAAAATGTCCATATTTTTGTTTAATGCAACATTGGGATGCTCATATAGTTTGTCTATTTAAAGAAAGGATGTTCATGTCTTTGTTCTGTTTAAGAAATCGATGCCCATATTTTTTTTCTATTTAAAATAAGGGTGTCAGTTTGGTCTATATACATGTAAATAAAATATGTCCATATTTATTTTCTCCATATCTTGTAATATTTAAGATAGAGGTGTCCATATGTCTTTCTATTTAAAAAAGGGATTGTTATATTTTTGTTCTCTTTAAGATCGGGGTGCCAATATTTTTTATCTAAGATAAGGATGTTTTTGGTTTATTTTAGATGGGGATGTCAATAATTGATTTTTAATTAAGACATAGGTATCCATACCTTTGTCTATTTAATATATTGGAGTGACTATAATGAAAAATGAATCGCCGATCAGAGACGAGGACGGGTCACCATATCGATTTACGATAGGATATGTCAAAACAAGCACGGTGAACCGAACTAGAAACAACTAACACTAGTAGAAATGACTGACTCGGTTCTCAAATTTAGGACTTGACAATTACTTGGATGTGACCAAGATTCCCGTGGCAGGTGTCGTCGATGGAACAGAAGACGCTTACAGTACCCCTCCAGAACACCTGCATGGTCTTATTCTCTCGCACCTTTTCCTCTGCTCTTATTCTGCCCTTAGATTAATTGATTTTGTCTTCAGATTACCGTTTTGTAGACGCTTCGATAGTCATTGATGTCTTATCTTTCTCTTCATACGAAATATAGAGACTCCTAACTGTGTTATCAGGAATAGATACCCCAAAAAATGTAACGAATGTATCGGTATGATAAATGGCCGTAAGTTATAGGCTATACCTCCTTGTGTCGCTATGATCTACTTATACGGCCGTGTGCTAGGCCATACCTACCTGTGTCGCTATGATCTACTTATACGGCCGTGTGCTAGGCCATATCTTCCTTTGTCGCTATGATTTAATTATACGCCCGTGTGCTAATCCATATCTACTTGTGTTGCTATGATCTACTTATACGGCCGTACGCTTGGTCATACCTACCTGTGTCGTTATGATCTACTTATACCGCCGTGTACTAGGCCATACCTGCCTGTGTCGTTATGATCTACTTATACCGCCGTGTACTAGGCCATACCTGCCTGTGTCGTTATGATCTACTTATACGCCCGTGTGCTAGGCCATACCTAGCTGTGTCGTTATGATCTACTTATACCGCCGTGTACTAGGCCATACCTGCCTGTGTCGTTATGATCTACTTATACGGCCGTGTGCTAGGCCATATCTTCCTTTGTCGCTATGATTTAATTATACGCCCGTGTGCTAATCCATATCTACTTGTGTTGCTATGATCTACTTATACGGCCGTACGCTTGGTCATACCTACCTGTGTCGTTATGATCTACTTATACCGCCGTGTACTAGGCCATACCTGCCTGTGTCGTTATGATCTACTTATACCGCCGTGTACTAGGCCATACCTGCCTGTGTCGTTATGATCTACTTATACCGCCGTGTGCTAGGCCATACCTAGCTGTGTCGTTATGATCTACTTATACGCCCGTGTACTAGGCCATACCTACAATGTACCTGTGTCGTTATGATCTACTTATACGCCCGTGTGCTAGGCCATACCTGCCTGTGTCGCGATGATCTACTTATACGGCCGTGTGCTAGGTCATTACTACCTGTGTCGCTGTGATCTACGGCCATGTGCTAGGCCGTACCTACCTGTGTCGCTATGATCTACTTATACGCCCGTGTGCTAGTCCATACCTTCCTTTGTCGCTATGATTTACTTATACGCCCGTGTGCTAATCCATATCTACTTGTGTTGCTATGATCTACTTATACGGCCGTACGCTTGGTCATACCTACCTGTGTCGTTATGATCTACTTATACGGCCGTGTGCTAGGCCATACCTGCCTGTGTCGTTATGATCTACTTATACGGCCGTGTGCTAGGCCATACCTACCTGTGTCGCTATGATCTACTTATACGGCCGTGTGCTAGGCAATACCTGCCTGTGTCGTTATGATCTATTTATACGGCCGTGTGCTAGGCCGTACCTACAATGTACCTGTGTCGCTATGATCTACTTATACGGCCGTGTGCTAGGCCATACCTACCTGTGTCGCTATGATCTACGTATACGCCCGTGTGCTAGGCCATACCTACCTGTGTCGCTATGATCTACTTATACGCCCGTGTGCTAGGTCATACCTACCTGTGTCGCTATGATCTACTTATACGCCCGTGTGCTAGGCCATACCTACCTGTGTCGTTATGATCTACGTATACGGCCGTGTGCTAGGCCATACCTAGCTGTGTCGCTATGATCTACGTATACGGCCGTGTGCTAGGCCATACCTACCTGTGTCGTTATGATCTACGTATACGCCCGTGTGCTAGGTCATACCTACCTGTGTCGTTATGATCTACGTATACGCCCGTGTGCTAGGCCATACCTAGCTGTGTCGTTATGATCTACGTATACGGCCGTGTGCTAGGCCATACCTAGCTGTGTCGCTATGATCTACGTATACGGCCGTGTGCTAGGCCATACCTACCTATGTCGTTATGATCTACGTATACGCCCGTGTGCTAGGTCATACCTACCTATGTCGTTATGATCTACGTATACGCCCGTGTGCTAGGCCATACCTACCTGTGTCGTTATGATCTACGTATACGGCCGTGTGCTAGGTCATACCTAGCTGTGTCGCTATGATCTACGTATACGGCCGTGTGCTAGGCCATACCTACCTATGTCGTTATGATCTACGTATACGCCCGTGTGCTAGGTCATACCTACCTGTGTCGCTATGATCTACGTATACGCCCGTGTGCTAGGTCATACCTACCTGTGTCGCTATGATCTACGTATACGGCCGTGTGCTAGGTCATACCTACCTGTGTCGCTATGATCTACGTATACGCCCGTGTGCTAGGCCATACCTGCCTGTGTCGCTATGATCTACGTATACGCCCGTGTGCTAGGCCATACCTGCCTGTGTCGCGATGATCTACGTATACGCCCGTGTGCTAGGCCATACCTACCTATGTCGCTATGATCTACGTATACGCCCGTGTGCTAGGCCATACCTACCTGTGTCGCTATGATCTACTTATACGGCCGTGTGCTAGGCCATACCTACCTGTGTCGCTATGATCTACGTATACGCCCGTGTGCTAGGCCATACCTACCTGTGTCGCTATGATCTACTTATACGGCCGTGTGCTAGGCCATACCTACCTTGTGTCGCTATGATCTACGTATACGGCCGTGTGCTAGGCCATACCTAGCTGTGTCGCTATGATCTACGTATACGCCCGTGTGCTAGGTCATACATGACAAGTATCCCGTTACAACTAACATTATGCCAATGACTACGTGTTATTGAAGTTTTACGGATAAGGCTAAACTCTTGTGGATCTGGCAGTGATGTACCAAATACCTGGTAAAAGGTGTCTGCCCAAATAAGTCATAGATAGCTTAAGTTTATAAATAATAGTCAACAGGTAATGACAGGTGTGACAGTGGCCTACATACATACTTGTTGTAGTTTGCTCACAAAGAACAATTTATTTAGAGGAGGGGGACTAATAGCAAATCTATGTAAATCAGACAATGGCCTACTACAAACGTAATGTAGTATACAATGTACCTATTAGTGTCTAACAAATACGTCACAGATATCACAGTATATAAATAATACACACCAGTATCTATGTATAGATCTAACTGTGGTCTACTAGTATACCTGTGGGTATCTAACCAATACGTCACAGAAATCACAGTATATAAATAATACACATCAGTATATATGTATAGATCTAACTGTGGTCTACTAGCATACCTGTGTCTGACCAATACGTCACAGATATCACAGTATATAAATAATACACACCAGTATATATGTATAGATCTAACTGTGGTCTACTAGTATACCTGTGTCTGACCAATACGTCACAGATATCACAGTATATAAATAATACACACCAGTATATATGTATAGATCTAACTGTGGCCTACTAGTATTCCTGTAGGTTACTAACCAATACGTCACAGATATCACAGTATATAAATAATTCACACCAGAGTATATGTATAGATCTAACTGTGACCTACTAGTATACCTGTGTCTGACCAATACGTCACAGATGTTATAGTTTATAAATAATACACACCAGTTTATATGTATATATCTAACTGTGACCTACTAGTATACCTGTGTCTGACCAATACGTCACAGATATCACAGTATATAAATACACACCAGTATATATGTATATATCTAAATTTGGCCTACTAGTATACCTGTGTCTGACCAATACGTCACAGATATTACAGTATATAAATAAAACACACCAGTATATATGTATATATCTAACTGTGGCCTACTAGTATACCTGTGTCTGACCAATACGTCACAGATATCACAGTATATAAATAATACACACCAGTATATATGTAGAGATATAACCATGACCTACTAGTATACCTGTGTCTGACCAATACGTCACAGATATCACAGTATATAAATAGTACACACCAGTATATATGTATAGATCTAACTGTGGCCTACTAGTATTCCTGTAGGTTACTAACCAATACGTCACAGATATCACAGTATATAAATAATACACACCAGTATATATGTATAGATCTAACTGTGACCTACTAGTATACCTGTGTCTGACCAATACGTCACAGATGTTATAGTTTATAAATAATACACACCAGTATATATGTATATATCCAACTGTGGCCTACTAGTATACCTGTGTCTGACTAATACATCATAGATATCACAGTATATAAATAATACACACCAGTATATATGTATATATCTAACTGTGGCCTACTAGTATACCTGTGTATGACCAATACATCATAGATATCACAATATATAAATAATACACACCAGTATATATGTATAGATCTAACTGTGGCCTACTAGTATACCTGTGTCTGACCAATACGTCATAGATATCACAGTATATAAATAATACACACCAGTATATATGTATATATCTAACTGTGGCCTACTAGTAAACCTGTGTCTGACCAATACATCATAGATATCACAATATATAAATAATACACACCAGTATATATGTATAGATCTAACTGTGGCCTACTAGTATTCCTGTAGGTTACTAACCAATACGTCACAGATATCACAGTATATAAATAATACACACCAGTATATATGTATATATCTAACTGTGACCTACTAGTATACCTGTGTCTGACCAATACGTCACAGATATCACAGTATATAAATAATACACACCAGTATATATGTATAGATCTAACTGTGGTCTACTAGTATACCTGTTTCTGACCAATACGTCACAGATATCACAGTATATAAATAATACACACCAGTATATATGTATAGATCTAACTGTGACCTACTAGTATACCTGTGTCTGACCAATACGTCATAGATATCACAATATATAAATAATACACACCAGTATATATGTATAGATCTAACTGTGACCTACTAGTATACCTGTGTCTGAGCAATACGTCACAGATGTTATAGTTTATAAATAATACAGTTTATATGTATAGATCTAACTGTGGTCTACTAGTATACCTGTGTCTGACCAATACGTCACAGATATCACAGTATATAAATACACACCAGTATATATGTAAATATCTAAATGTGGCCTACTAGTATACCTGTGTCTGACCAATACGTCACAGATATCACAGTATATAAATAATACACACCAGTATATATGTATATATCTAACTGTGACCTACTAGTATACCTGTGTCTGACCAATACGTCACAGATATCACAGTATATAAATAATACACACCAGTATATATGTATAGATCTAACTGTGGTCTACTAGTATACCTGTGTCTGACCAATACGTCACAGATATCACAGTATATAAATAATACACACCAGTATATATGTATAGATCTAACTGTGACCTACTAGTATACCTGTGTCTGACCAATACGTCACAGATATCACAGTATATAAATAATACACACCAGTATATATGTATAGATCTAACTGTGGCCTACTAGTATACCTGTGTCTGACCAATACATCATAGATATCACAATATATAAATAATACACACCAGTATATATGTATAGATCTAACTGTGGCCTACTAGTATTCCTGTAGGTTACTAACCAATACGTCACAGATATCACAGTATATAAATAATACACACCAGTATATATGTATAGATCTAACTGTGACCTACTAGTATACCTGTGTCTGACCAATACGTCACAGATGTTATAGTTTATAAATAATACACACCAGTATATATGTATATATCTAACTGTGGCCTACTAGTATACCTGTGTCTGACCAATACATCATAGATATCACAGTATATAAATAATACACACCAGTATATATGTATATATCTTACTGTGACCTACTAGTATACCTGTGTCTGACCAATACGTCACAGATATCACAGTATATAAATAATACACACCAGTTTATATGTATATATCTAACTGTGGCCTACTAGTATACCTGTGTCTGACCAAAACGTCACAGATATCACAGTATATAAATAATACACACCAGTATATATGTATAGATCTAACTGTGGCCTACTAGTATACCTGTGTCTGACCAATACGTCACAGATATCACAGTATATAAATAATACACACCAGTTTATATGTATAGATCTAACTGTGACCTACTAGTATACCTGTGTCTGACCAATACGTCACAGATATCACAGTATATAAATAATACACACCAGTTTATATGTATAGATCTAACTGTGACCTACTAGTATACCTGTGTCTGACCAATACGTCACAGATATCACAGTATATAAATACACACCAGTATATATGTAAAGATCTAACTGTGACCTACTAGTATACCTGTGTCTGACCAATACATCATAGATATCACAGTATATAAATACACACCAGTATATATGTAAAGATCTAACTGTGACCTACTAGTATACCTGTGGGAATGTAACCAATACGTCACAAATATAACAGTTTATAAATAATACACACCAGTATATATGTATAGATCTAACTGTGGCCTACTAGTATACCTGTTGATGTCTGACCAAAACGTCACTGATATCAAAGTATATAAATAATACACACCAGTATATATGTATAGATCTAACTGTGGTCTAGTATAGTTTACCTATTTATAACGTCAGTAGATCTAATTGAGGGTGTCTGCCCAATGCGTCACATATATCAAAGTATATAAATGCATAGCAGTATATATGTATAGATCTAACTATTGTTTAGTATAGTTCAACTATCTATAACCTCAGTAGATCTTATTGAGGGTGTCTGCCCAATGCGTCAAAGTTATCACAGTTTAAAAAAATTAACACCAACCTTGATGACTGGCCTAATATTATGGATATAAATGTCCGTTTTAACAGGTAACAAAAGTTTATAGATAATAGAGACCTACCTGTTAATGAGATACCCGTCGTCCAACCACATGTAGAAGTCTGACAATAGTCACAGATACCAGTAATAACTTCATAGCCTGGGCATACGTAACGTACTGGTGGATGAATCTTAATTATAGTCTGGTATAGGCCTGAATGTCTACTTCGTTTTCACAAAGGCTTGTAACGGTTAAAGTCCCACCATAGAATGGCCGTGCTGTAAGCATGTCATTGTATGTACCCGGTGTCAAATACATTACGGTTTTGAAACCATTTAGCTCACGGGTGATTGTTTTTTTATTTATTATCTGGTGTATAGATTCTGTATCTTAATTCTGGATTATTATTTATTTTTTCAATAATTTATGTGATGCGTTTATTTAATTTCTCATTGGTAGATTCATTGTTTTATGCTATCCCTGCTTCTGCATCCTATGGTGTTCACATTTTTTACGGCACAGGGATTCGAGAGGTGCAGGTTGATGAAGACTATGGACAGGTTTTATGGTCGACATCTTGGTCTCTTTGAGAAATATTCTGTATCTTGTGTGATATGATGGTGGGCGTTTTTGATGACTAGGTCATCCTTTTGAGAACTTGATGTTTACTTGGATGTGACCAAGATGAACATGACGGGTGTCGTCGATGAAGCAGAAAAAGCTTAATCTTCCGGAATACTTTGTCTTATTCTCTTTTACTTCTTTCCTTTGTTTATAGTTTGCCTCTAGTTTAATCGATGTTTGAGTTCGGACGCTTTGGTATTCTCTGATTTTTTTTCAATGGTGTACATTACCTGTACAACAAACATTGATAAACACGCATTTGGTATCAATAAAGAGCAGCACACCTGAGCATCAATTAAGACAGACAGAGTACAGTCGTACGTCGGTTGTCGACTGAGTACGTCTCGGAATCAGACAGGAGGACCTCCAACTGTTAGCATTTGTTTGACAAGCAAGAGCTTTATTGGTTCATTAAACGTTTCTTTTTATAAAAAAAATATATTTTAGAATAGTGGTAAATTTTTATGAAAAAATTATTAGTGTACAGTGTAAAAAGTGCTAGGGCAAGATGTCGAGATTGTGCGACTATTGATTTTAGATTATAAGATAATGGTTTTTGTTGAGATGTACTACCATTAAATGTCTACAGAAATGTCCCGCTATCCGTGTTTGTTAAGTATGTGGCGCACATGTGATCTCAGTCAGTTTCGATTACCTCAACCAGTCTTTGTCAAGCATGTGGTGCGCATGCTATTTCAGTCAATCTCGGTTAACTCAACTTGTCTTTGTCAAGCATGTGGAACGCATGTCATCTCAGTCGGTCTCCGATAACTCCATATTAACCAAAGTAAATAGAGTTTTGTTCTCAAAATGTTTAAGCATTTTCCATTCGCAACGTTAATACGCTTTCCTTTTTCATGATATATTAATATCCAGATCAATTTTGAAACTATATTATGTGAACGTGTTAAGGAAAGCTTCAATGGGGCAAAACATCACAAAAATTACAATACAGACCTGTACATATCTAGCGAGGCGACCGGTACCCACAACATTCCATTCCTTACACTGTAAGTGGTAGTAAAGGGGACTTTAAAGATTCGGGTTAAGTATGGTGACGGGTATTCCGTGGATATGTCACTGTGAGATATCTTATTACCAACAACGCAGGTGAAAGCACAGCAATATTTTCCTATGAGTCTAAATAAAGGTGGGCCCATACATTTATTTGTTTAAATGGAGTAATTGTGCTCTTTGGATTTCAGTCACGCATGAGGTCCTCATTTCATACCTGTTATTGAGAATCAGGGTTATTCCGTAGTTTGCGAATCATTTTTGAGCAGAAAGGAAGAGTACAAACGTCAAAAGTTTGAACTATTTTTTAACAATTTAGAAAAAGGTTTTAGCTTCGTTTTAATGTACAGCTGACTGTTACTTCTACCTTTAGATTATGCCGAATGCTTTTGACTGTTTATATTGTAAGTTAAGTATGTTCAAACAATAAACAATAACGTGCAGTATAACAGCACGCCTTACAATGCTCTGACTAATGCCTAACACACTTTACCCAATGTTTGTAATGAGTCTAGAGCATGCTGTGTTCTATTAAGGTAAGGCAAACAACACGATACTACTACAGCACCTGATGTGTGACTTAAAAGTTTAATTCATTTCTTTTCCATGTTGTACATAGTGTACGTATGCACTTATGTATATTAAACAATTCCAGGATCAAATAAAAAGTGTTTATGCTATGAGTTGACTGGATAATGGCGAATAACGTTACCTACAATGAATGTTATGTCGCCAAACCTATAACATATATCTGGTCCATGTACAATATAAGTTGTTGGTATTATATACCTGTCGTCAAAGCAATAAACAGATTTACTGGTACATGTACAATACGTGCTGGTTGGTATTATATACCTGTAGTCAAAGCTATAACAGATTTACTGGTCCATGTACAATACGTGTTGTTTGGTATTATATACCGCCGTCAAACCTATAACAGATTTACTGGTATATGTAGAATACGTGTTGGTTGGTATTATATACCTGTCGTCAAACCTATAACATATTTACTGGCCCATGTACAATACGTGTTGGTTGGTATTATATACATGTCATCAAAGCTATAACAGATTTACTGGTACATGTACAATACGTGTTGGTTGGTATTATATACCTGCCGTCAAACCTATAACAGATTTACTGGTCCATGTACAATACATGTTGGTTGGTATTATATACCGCCGTAAAAGCTATAACAGATTTACTGGTACATGTAATATACAAATGTACGTGTTGGTTGGTATTATATACCGCCGTCAAAGCTATAACAGATTTACTGGTACATGTACAATACGTGTTGGTTGGTATTATATACCGCCGTCAAACCTATCACAGATTTACTGGTACATGTAGAATACGTGTTTGTTGGTATTATATACCTGCCGTCAAACCTATAACAGATTTACTGGTATATGTAGAATACGTGTTGGTTGGTATTATATACCTGCCGTCAAACCTATAACAGATTTACTGGTCCATGTACAATACATGTTGGTTGGTATTATATACCGCCGTAAAAGCTATAACAGATTTACTGGTACATGTAATATACAAATGTACGTGTTGGTTGGTATTATATACCGCCGTCAAACCTATAACAGATTTACTGGTACATGTACAATACGTGTTGTTTGGTATTATATACATGTCATCAAAGCTATAACAGATTTACTGGTACATGTACAATACGTGTTGGTTGGTATTATATACATGTCATCAAAGCTATAACAGATTTACTGGTACATGTACAATACGTGTTGGTTGGTATAATATACCTGCCGTCAAAGCTATAACAGATTTACTGGTACATGTACAATACGTGTTGGTTGGTATTATATACCGCCGTCAAACCTATCACAGATTTACTGGTACATGTAGAATACGTGTTTGTTGGTATTATATACCTGCCGTCAAACCTATAACAGATTTACTGGTCCATGTACAATACATGTTGGTTGGTATTATATACCGCCGTAAAAGCTATAACAGATTTACTGGTCCATGTACAATACATGTTTGTTGGTATTATATACCGTCGTCAAACCTATAACAGATTTACTGGTACATGTACAATACGTGTTGGTTGGTATTATATACCGCCGTCAAACCTATAACAGATTTACTGGTCCATGTACAATACATGTTGGTTGGTATTATATACCTGCCGTCAAACCTATAACAGATTTACTGGTCCATGTACAATACATGTTGGTTGGTATTATAAACCGTCGTCAAAGCTATTACAGATTTACTGGTACATGTACAATGCGTGTTGGTTGGTATTATATACTTGTCGTCAAAGCTATGAGAGATTTACTGGTCCATGTACCATACGTGTTGTTTGGTATTATATACCGCCGTAAAAGCTATAACAGATTTACTGGTCCATGTACAATACGTGTTGGTTGGTATTATATACCTGTCGTCAGACCTATAACAGATTTACTGGTACATGTACAATACATGTTGGCTGGTATTATATACCGCCGTCAAAGCTATAACAGATTTACTGGTACATGTACAATACATGTTGGCTGGTATTATATACCGCCGTCATACCTATAACAGATTTACTGGTACATGTACAATACATGTTGGTTGGTATTATATACCGTCGACAAAGCTATTACAGATTTACTGGTACATGTACAATACGTGTTGGTTGGTATTATATACCTGTCGTCAAATCTATAACAGATTTACTGGTACATGTACAATACGTGTTGGTTGGTATTATATACCTGTCGTCAAACCTATAACAGATTTACTGGTACATGTACAATACGTGTTGTTTGGTATTATATACCTGTCGTCAAACCTATAACAGATTTACTGGTACATGTACAATACGTGTTGGTTGGTATTATATACCTGTCGTCAAACCTATAACAGATTTACTGGTACATGTACAATACGTGTTGGTTGGTATTACAGTGTATATACCTGTAAATACTCTTCTGAACACTTTATATGTTTTCCCACAACTGCTATTATAATAAAAGATTCCCTCGTTTCGCTGAAGGAGCCTGATAATGTAGTAGCTGGTAAACACTTATAGGTATCATTTGTAGATTACACCTGGACATTCCTTATAATTGGTTAATCTTTTAATAATGATGTCATGTAACATAGCCTTACGACTTTATCTTACATTGTGACGTAACATTTGATCGTTTCCCCGACCGGAAACAAAAATAAAGTATTCCTACGAGAATCCTTTTAAATTTTCTAGTTTTTTTTAGATATGATACCTGAAAGTGGTGGGTGAAAAGATTATCCCAACTAATGATAGTTAGTTAAAGTTCATCTCACTCTTGCAATTAAACTCATTAATCGAGAAATTGTTGGGCAACCACTACACATCACTAGTATTAGAGATTTCGCATTAAGCACGAATCCGAATCTGTAAACGCATCCGTATACGTATCGGACAGGGAAAAACGTTTAATTTGGGAAATCACAAAATAATTTATTTAATCCCCCTTTTTAAGATTTTAGAGAATTAAAAGTGAAAGAAATCCACTCTTCAACTCATTTGTCCTAATCAATTAAAATTTTGGTTTTATTGATACTTGGGTTCGTCTATTTCGCATGTGTTCGTCTCGCTCCATGCACTACATACAGCCGTTTACGTGTGGACACGAATCCGAATCGGTCTTCACATTTTCAATTGTTGGTCAATGTTATACAGAAAACCCATATCTATTATCAATATGAATGCAACATTCCAAACGATCATGTATAATACCGAGTTAAGCTTACAGTGTAGTTAAAACGAATTACATTTTAATAGTTCAAAAGGAATTGGACACGTTATAACAACTTAAACTTATAGCCCCCGCCCACCCAACCCACTGCGTGCGTGCGTGCGTGCGTCCTGACCTTGTGATGTTGGTGGTCGTCGGTCAAAAAGATCAAATATCACAATTGACCTCTTTGGAATAAAAAAGCTTGCGTACAAGATATATCATGACCCTCTGTATATATTTGCTTCATATACATGCATGCATATGATTTACAGAACAGTACCCGCGTTATGTTGCAAGCATTGGTATTAAATAAAGATGACACACACATATACTGCACCTTTTAAATTATCTTAATGTTGAAACATCGCATAATTGCTAAATAATGCATTAAGTTAAGACGCTGTTAATATGCGTCTTAGTGATGCCTGATTGTTGTGATTGAGAGTGATGACTTGAACTTAGATTTACTATAGATACGTCGATGAAGCAGAAAACGCTGACTATTTCGAAGCACATGGTCTTATAATCTTGTACTATTACGAGGGTGTCTTTGAAAATCTTTCCTTTGTTCATAGTTTGCCTCTAGTTTAATCGATTTTGAGTTCGAATTAAGGTTTTTTAACGCTTTGGTATTTTTTCATTATAGATATAACATTATCTCTACATTCTGCTAAAAATTAACTTCATCAGGCTACTCGATTTCATCACATAATATTTTTTTTTTGTATTTGGTTCATTATTTTGTTGAATTAATTTTGTAGCTTTGTTATAATGCGGACTTAGTGTATAAAAACCCTTCAATATGACATCCAGATCACTAAAAATACCATATCTGGACAAAGTTCTGAACCACAACATTCATCAAATCGATAAAACACTGATCAGCGGCCAGTAACTTGCGGCTCTACCAGGTATACGTTGGTCACGAGAGCTCGCGAAAACAGTGCATATCTAAGATAAGATCGGTTTTTTTTCAATGAAAATCTCACTTGTGTAAAACAAAAAAGATTTGAAGCTGATATGGCGATAATAGTAATTTGAGTTTCCCAATTAACATTTTCTTTCCAGTAGACGCCTTTTGTGAATAGCAATGTTCGTCAACGTTTTGATTTAAAATATCACCTGCATTATTTACTAATTACCGTCAAATATAACTGAAGCAGTTTTATTTGGATCAAATACATAAGAGCTTACCGAAGCGTTAACAAAATCATAATCCAAACCCAAAATCGATTAAACCAGGGGCAAAATATGAAAAAGGAAAGATTTACATGGAGACTCTTGTAAAAGAGAATAAGACCAGGTGTTCCGGAAGAGTAAGCATCTTCTGCTTCATCGACGACACCCGTCATGTAAATCTTTGTCACATTCATGTAAACATCAAGTTCTCAAAATGAGAACCGAGTATCATTGTCATCACAACAAGTAAACACACTAATGAGCATAAAAAGTCCATCTTCATATTACTTAAAGACACAGAATATTTCTCAATGAGACAAAGATGGCGACCATAAAACTTGCCCATAGTCTTCATAAACCTGCATCTCTCGAATCCTTGTGTTGTTAATTTGTTTGTCAGCAGTCGACATTGATCACGAAAATCCCGATATTTAGAGCAAGCCCTAGAATATCGAATCAACTGCGACATGTAAACACCATATGTTTGAGAAGCAGGGATGTTACTATCTAGAAATGGAAAGTTAACGATCGGAAAATTGCAATCATCACGTTTATCGTATAACTTAGTAGTAAGATGTCCATGTTGGTCATAGTTTAAGTAGAGATCGAGGTAAGCAGCTGATGTAGAAGTGTCAAACATTTTTTTGTAGAAGAAACGTATTCATACTCGGTTCTCATTTTGAGGATTGATGCTTGCTTGGATGTGACCACGATTTACATGGCGGGTGTCGTCGATGAAGCAGAGGCCGCTTTCTCTTCCGGAACACCTGGTCTTATTCTCTTGTGCTTTTACGAGAGTCTCCATCTAAATCTTTCCTTTGTTCCTATTTTGCCCATTGTATAATCGATTTTGAGTTCGGATTATGGTTTTGTTAAGGCTTTGGTATTCTCTTATTTTTTTCATATAAAAGATATCTCAGGGCTGGTGTTCCACAAGGATTCGAGAGATGCAGGTTGGTCAGAACTATGGGTAAGTTTTATGGTCGCCAGCTTTGTCTCATTGAGAAATATTTTGTATCTTTAAGTGATATGAAGATGGACGTTTTTGACTTTGCTTGTTATTGTGTTTACTTGTTGTGATGACAATAAAGACTCGGTTCTCATTTTGAGGATTGATGCTTACTTGGATGTGACCAAGATTTACATGACAGGTGTCGTCGATGAAGCAGAAGACGCTTACTCTTCTTGAACACCTGGTCTTCTTCTCTTGTGCTTTTACGAGAGTCTCCTTGTAAATCTTTCCTTTGTTCCTGTTTTGCCCCTAGTTTAATCGATTTTGAGTTCGGATTATTGTTTTGTTGTCGCTTTGGTATTCTCTGATTTTTTTTTCTTACTCACAAATCCAAGATGGCCGCCTGTCTGCCATACTGTTTATCGGATTTGTCCGAAAATGAACCATGCAAAACACGGCATCAAGGGGAACCTACAAATGAAATTTGAGAATGACCCATCTAGGACTTCTCTAGAAATAGCGATCACAAGAATTATTTAAGAACGGACGATGGACAGACGACGTACGACGCATGACGGACACAAGGTAATTTGATTAGCCCACCATCTGATGATGGTGGGCTAAAAACCACTGCGGCAGTTTCATTAGGGTTAAAAGACTTTGGCCGGTGTTCTATGGCTAAAATATGATTTATATTGTGTTCAATTTCCGTTCTCCTATCCGCGGAATATGCAGTAGAAGTATCGTTAATACATGTACATTAATATGTATCAAGAAAGGGAATGGTCCTAGTTCAGAACCTTGTGGAACACCAGCCTTTATATATATTCAATATGAATACGTTTCTCCTACAAAAAAGTGTACATGTAGCCACATTTTTCAAATTATAAGCCTTACCTTTACAGCTATATCCATCAATCTCAATCTGATTAAAATCTTATCTTGATCTCCGAGTCGTTCCGTAAACTTCTCTCTGATGCTTTAAGATATGAGAAAATCCCATCGGGGGGGGGGGGGGTCTTGTCCCGATGACTTTTTCATTAGCCAATCAAATTGCTACTGTCAGAATCTTTAAGGTGAATTTTTGAGGCGACAAAGCTTGCATAATCACATTTGTCCGTTTAGTCATTTCGTCACCAAAAAGTTCATGTGGAAAATGTGACGAAATGACTTGCTGCAAGATGAAAGGTCATTGGAAAATTATTTCATTGTTAAGGAAAGATGCGACAAAGGTCATCTGAACGTGACCTCTTATGCGATGTTGTCAGATCCTTGTAAAACGGAGTGAGAACAAGAATCTGTATTTTAATCAGATTGCATCCAGGTTTTTTTCAGTAAACCATGGTATCAAACACTATCAAAAGCTTTTTATAAATGTAAAATACCATACATGCTCACTTTTTATTTTCTTATACTACAAACATGATTATAATGATGCAAGCTTGAATGTTTATCACTGGAAAATCAACTGATTTAGAAAGCGGACAAAATTCTGTTTCAGACGGGCAGACAGACGAGTTTGTGTGTTAAACCATGCAAGGTCAGTCTCACTGACTTGTTTGATGTTTCGGACACGTCAGATTTTTATAATATTTCCAAATGTGATATTAAAAATTATAAGATTTGTGGTATACTTAATACCGACAAGTCTTACAATAGTTCCCTTACACAAAAAGAATACTCTACCCGAAGCTTTGAACCACTAAACTGTCAGTCATCCAATGTTGTATACGGTATCGAGTGTTCGCTATGTGGTTTAATTTATGTGGGTGAAACCAAAGGCCAGTTACGACAAAGAATGAATGGTCATCGTTCGGCTGTTAACCGGGACGAGCATCAATGTTTTGTATCAACATTTCAACCTCCCCGACCATTCCATTCTTCCATGAAAGTCCGTATTCTGGAAAAAATGTATCACCCTACAATTAATCCCCCACTCAGCACTCCGTACCGTAGACAGCGTGAGGAATACCATATAAGACTTCTTAGATGATCGTATAGATTCAGTGGGAAACTTATCGAGTCCTGGATGCAGTCAAACAAATGTAATGTCTTTGTTTACCCCTCACAGGAGACGCCAGCGTAGTCATGGCCATCGACATTACAATAGTCAGACGGAATACAACGTGAAGTTTGAAGATCTGATGGATACTTTAACTGGACGATTAGGTGTACACCACGTCAGTACAACGTTGTATTCAATTCCCCGGGCAACATTACGAACTCTGCAAATAACTTAAATAAAACATGTTCCGGGTGACCTGTGGAAACTATAGCGTCGAGACTCCATAAGATTATTGATGATGTGGCAGAAATTCGACTTTTCAAGCCTGTGCAAACGAACAGGCAAGAGGCACCATCGACTCGACATTTCATGAAAGTCGAGTTTGCCAATAAGGGGACCGATGCCATTAACATCAGTAATATCTTGCACCAAAAGTCTGTTCAAGCTAACATACCACCGTACTTCCGATATAAAAGTTCACCGATTATTTCCTTCAGTTATTCTATACCAATTGCGCCAAAACTTTTCAATTACAAGCAAACATTGCAACAATTGAATATAGATGACCTTAGAATGACTCCTCCTTCAGCATGTTCATGTTCTTCATCTCAATATTGCTATGGTCCAGCTGGCCACATAGTAACGGGTAATCTGAATATTATCCCAAATATAAACCTCCGGGAGCTTTTCATGAAAGGTCCTAAGTATCGAGAGACTCCATCCATTAATTGGCATGTGAATTTCAAGATTATTATGGACTCGGTGGAAGATTACGCCAGACAATGGACTAAACGTGAACATGCTTAATTGGATTCACTTTCAGCGTGGGTGAAGTCTATCAGGTCCTCTATTCAGAAAAGAATAAGCAATTTGCGTCACAAAATGAAAACTAAACACAAGTCGATATTTCTTGAGCAACACTCAACGATCTACATGATAAGTATGTGGTTGTGTCTGCAGATAAAGAATCTAACAACTTGATCATTGTTTGCAAACGCTATTACATTCATTGCTTGCAAAAAG
The DNA here is from genome assembly GCA_947623455.1 of Mimachlamys varia. Taxonomy (NCBI): domain Eukaryota; kingdom Metazoa; phylum Mollusca; class Bivalvia; order Pectinida; family Pectinidae; genus Mimachlamys; species Mimachlamys varia. The sequence continues at coordinate 47,329,825 of OX392536.1, forward strand.
AACTAGGCCTGCTTGATAACCAAGATAACCCTACTTACACATTGACCGGTTTTTCGAAAGATGAAATACTGTCCAACCATGCGTCTGTATTGCAATCTTTCCAAGTACCGGTTAAAGAGCAAGATGCTGACCTACCTTGTCTTTATTAGATACCGAAACTACACAAGGATCCGTATAAGCAACGTTTTATCGCTTACTCTGCTAATTGCTCGATCAAGCCATTATCAAAACTTCTTACTACAATTAGAAGTACCATAAAATCAGGGCTTCAGTCGTGTTGTGACACTATATACTCCAGAAGTGGAATTAATGGGATGTGGATTTTGAAAAACTCGAAAGATCTTTGATCAATCTTGAACACCCCCTCCTAAAAATAAACAACAAGAAGTTTGCTGACCACGTCGATCGTATATACCCTTCAGAACTTGAAAAAAGGATACAACGGACTCTTCTACATCAGCTGCTTACCTCGATCTCTTTTTAAACTACGACCAACATGGACAGCTTACTTCTAAGCTATACGATTAACGTGATGATTTCAATTTTCCGATCGTTAACTTTCCATTTCTTGATAGTAACATCCCTGCTTCTCCAACCTATGGTGTTTACATGTCGCAGTTGATTCGGTATTCCAGGACTTGCTCTAAATATCGGGATTTTCGTGGTCGATGTCGACTGCTGACAAACAAACTAACAACAAAAAGATTCGAGAGAAAGAAGTGATACCTATATTGTAGTTGACACTCGCCACATTATATTATCCAAGTATAAGAGAGAAATTATTACATCTCTATAATTAATTTTAAAACAGATTTATTGGATACATGTATAAACTCACATCAAGGATTTATGCCCGCTCTATACGGATACGGATTCGTGCTTTATGCGAAATCTCTATAAAAAAAGAAAGGAATCCCAACACAATAAGTACCAATTTGATATGGATTATTTCTAAAGAGGAAGTCAATGTAAATTTTCTAGTGTAATATCCTTTGAAATAAATGTCTCTCAGCGACGAAAATAGTCTATTAAAATTCTTTCACTATAAACTATATTTCTATAGGGGTAGCCCACTCGTCTAGTGTTATATCCTTTGAAATACACTTCTCTAAGCAACTAGACGATTTGGATTTTTGTATCGTATGAAATTTTCCTTTCTTGAAAGTAACATCCCCGTTTCACCAACCAATGGTGTAAACATGTCGCAGTTGATTCGTTACTCTAGGATTGGCTCTAAATATCGAAATTTTCGTCATCTAGATGTCGGCTGCTGGCAAGCTTACAACACCGGGATTTCGTGAGATGCAAGTTGATGAGGACAATTATTAGCAAATTTATGGTTGCCGTCTTGATCACAGTGAGAAATATTTTCTATCCTTGTATGATATGAAGGTGCATATAGAGCTGATTAGCTTGTTTAATGCATCACTGCAAGTTTTAGGGTTTTGGTTATCAGTTATACCCCAATACTATTAAACTTATGTCGTTAAGCGATTTAGATTAATTTAACAAATTATACAGGGCAATATATAAATGGTGAATATCGTCATCTGTTAGGATCACTTTTGGATCGTAGTTTATTTTCTACATGGTGTAGTTTACATGAAACAGTATACAAGTTGACATCTGCAGTCAGGAGAAAGTCGAAATTTTACAATACAAGTTGATGTAACAACATTTTTATGTCTTCACACAGTTTCAAACCATTATTCACACTTGGTTCCGACAAAATGAATATTGAAAGAAGCGTGTGTTTATCTCAACTGAACAACCCAAGTGGGTAAACAACATGGTACAAATCGCTATCAAGTGCCATGTTATTCATAACTCTTATTTCATTTACGATTTTTTTGCTAATAACTGAGCATGTTTTATGGTCGCCATTTTTGTCTCATTGAGAAATATTTTGTATCCTTGTATGATATGAAGATGGACGTTTTTGAGCTTGCTTATTAGTGTGCTTACTTGTTGTGATGACAATGATGACTCAGTTCTCATTTTGAGGTATTGAAGTTTACTTGGACGTGACCAAGATTTACTTGGCGGGTGTCGTCGATGAAGCAGAAGACGCTTACTCTTCCGGAACACCTGGTCTTATTCTCTTGTACTTTTACAAGGGTCTCCATGTAAATCTTTTCTTTGTTCCTATTTTGCCCCTCGTTTAATCGATTTTGAGTTCGGATTATGGTTTTGTTGACGGCTCGATATGCTCTATTTTGTTAAACAAGTATATTGACATTCCTTATATAATCAATAAGTTTCAATATGATCACTTTAAAGCGTTTTTTTAGATACATCCTAACTTGATTGATGTAAGTATCATGTTATCACGTCATTCCCATTACTGCCTAGTGTTAAATGGATTTTTTCTAATAAAAAATGAATGTTGATCCAATTGCGTTCATGTTCCTATGATTACCAGGGTTTATACCTATATAGGGGTTTGCAAAAGAATATAAATACATGTATACAATAGAGAGGTAATAACTGGTTCGGACACAAAATAAAACACATAAACAGTCTGTGTAATTACATTTAATTTGAAGCATAGTGAGACATGAATGATAACAAGCTAGATACATATACGAACACATAATCCCTTCTCTAAAACATGGATTTCATACAGATCAGAGAGGTGACCAGACATTACAATGTAACAACAATGAATATCTACATTGAGTCCATCATATTACCAACCATTACAATGTAACAAGAATGAATATCAACATTGAGTCCGTCATATTACCAACCATTACAATGTAACAAGAATGAATATCAACATTGAGTCCGTCATATTACCAACCATTACAATGTAACAAGAATGAATATCTACATTGAGTCCATCATATTACCAAACATAAGGGAGCTACTTAAGATAGGAAAGTCTTAGTTCTGAATATAATCAAGTATCCATGTCGTAACACCAATGAGGTATTCGTTACCAAGTGCCCAAATGTCTCTGGTAATGTTGAACAGTATTTTTGTGGTAAACAGCAAATATCATTATACGAATACATCATATAAACTATTATGTTGACTTTGAATATAAATATATATTGATACACAATTAGGTAGATTTCATTTTTATCTTTTTTTTCAAAACAACCTCATTTATTATCAATCTAATAACTCCCTTAAGTTACAGTGGTCAGTCAATCTAAGAATATAATCAACAGTACGTGGAAACATGTGATAATATGAAAATAAGAACTAAAGGCACTTCATGTGACCAGCGTATCTTTCTTCATTCATTTCAATGAAAGAAAAGCTTGATGATATAATAATTGTTTACGTTACAATATATTCGACCAAACAGAATCATATTGTGTTGATATCATAATTGTTAAAACTACATATACTAAAATAAAGATCAATAATCGGACGAAAAACTAATGGTAAAATGAAGTGTAAGATGGAATGTATACTTTACATCATAATCTATATTTTCAGTCTACATATGATACTACCAAACAGATCATGTGATACACATCATGTGACATTATCTACCTGATCATGTGATATTCAAAAACAAGCACTTATAGTCTCTGGCACCATCAAACAGAAAACGTGACCAGCTGTCAGCCAATCGTATTGCGATTCCAAACAAGACGTGATACTACATGTATGGAACAGATAACGTAGCACAAAACACGTGACAAAAACAAACCATGTAACACTAGCTAAGGAATCATATGACACAATATTTACAAGTGTCCAACTGAAGATATAATCAAATTTGAAATAGATACAAAAAAATGGTGAAATAACTTTAATTTAGTAGTACCAGCCTGATTCAACATCTTGGTTGGAAGTCAGGAAACCGCTCTTACGCTCATCAAGCATTGTAACTCTTTGTAACAGACACACGTATAGATATATATATACTGGCCCTGATCCTGTTTCATGTCCTATATCATACTTCCCCCAAGTAATTCCACTTGAAGCACTGACCAACCTACTCTAAGCCAACAGAGTAACATATATTAAATATGTCAGTAAAGCAGGTAAACTAGAGGTAATACAAGAAGATTGTTACACGTCTTCCGTACTTCTACGGAAGTTATATTTATATCGAATGTACTACCTCTGTTGCATCATACAGCGTGACCATCATCTGATTATTTTAATGTCCTCAGCAGACAACAACAATCATTACTATATCAAACAACTTACAACGGTAAAGAATCGTGAAGAAACCCTGCAATGTCAGGTATTTGATTATATGGATTGGTCATTTTTGCTCGTTTGGGTGATTTTGCATCCGTGTCTAGATCTGTAGGGGTGGTAATTTCGGTAAATACCAAACATTACACACTCTCGATACAGGATAATGACCAAGTCAGATAAATATCCATGGATTTATGATCTAAAGTGGGCACAGTCAGAAAGTAATGCCTTAAATATTTTGTCAATGACGTAAGTTCTAAACGTAAGTAATTTTTTTGAAAAATACTTTCAATACATTTTAAAAATATTCCGAGTATTCTTTTTCATGTCTTAAGATAATAATACATACTTAACATCACAGTACATGAACTTCTGTATTCAAATACCAATGTCATTCATAAAAAAATATTATATTTGACTCAGAAAATCGTCATCGTGTAACAGTGATTCACATGTAACAGTGATTCACAGGCAACAGTGATTCACAAGTAACAGTGATTCACATGTAACAGTGATTCACATGTAACAGTGATTCGCATGTAACTGTGATTCGCATGTAACAGTGATTCACGTGTAACAGTGATTCACAGGTAACAATGATTCACATGTAACTGTGATTCAAAAGTAGCAGTGATTCGCATGTAACTGTGATTCACATGTTACTGTGATTCACAAGTAACAGTGATTCACGTGTAACAGTGATTCGCATGTAACAGTGATTCACATGTAACAGTGATTCACAAGTAACAGTGATTCACATGTAACTGTGATTCACATGTTACTGTGATTCACATGTAACAGTGATTCACATATTACTGTGATTCACATGTAACAGTGATTCACATGTAACAGTGATTCACATGTAACAGTGATTCCCAGGTAACAGTGATTCACATGTAATTGTGATTCAAAATGTAGCAGTGAATCACAAGTAATAGTGATTCCGTGTAACATTGATTCACATGTTGCAGTGATTCACATGTTGCAGTGATTCACATGTAACAGTGATTCACATGTAAAAGTGATTCATATGTAACAGTTAGCAGTGATTCACAATAACAGTGATTCAAATGTAACAACTTGTACTTAATATACATTATATACAGGTACATACTATGTTCATTTTAAAAGTATAATACAGTCAGGTGTTTGGGCAGTTCAATGTTAGAAATATAGCTTTCTTTCCTTTCTCTAGACATCATTGATTAGATTAACATCCACAACTAGAGAGAAAAGTTCTACATTTATCAATTACAGTTGTTGTATTTAAAAATGATCAAATAAACACATTAAGGTCTTCCTACAGACTGAAACAGTTTTCCAAAAACGAAAACATGATCCTATTGAAAACTAGATTACATGTACATTTCTATCAAAATTATAAACTTGGTAATACAGGTAAGCACCTATACAATATCATAATTTCAGAAGTTGTTATTTTTCCTGGATTTTAGAGTTAAATATCTGAAATGTACTGTCTATCAAAACTGAAAAGTTCTAGATCAATTTGGGGATAAGGTCACAAAACTCTCTTATGAAGGTGATGCTGTTACTTCAGAACTGATTTTTTTTTTATTTACGTTATTATGATGTCAATATAGGGTTTGATACCAGAAATTGTATTCTGTGGCTGGAGACTATAATCGACATACAAACACCTGCTGGTCTCATTTTGACATTTTACCACAAAGAGACAGAATGCAAACTACGAATATTTCTATTTTTTTTTATCTTTATGTGAATTTACGAGACGTTTTTTATTCTGATTTGCAAATAATAAATTATAAGATGACTAATCTATAGAGCCTTTCAATCATTGAATCAAGTTTTCACAAATATTTCCTTCAGGTACATGTATACTTGGTGTAAAGAACACACACAAAATAAGGTGAATTACAATCATATGTTTGCCCCATATTACTAACATGTCAACGTTTTTTCCTTGTTTTTTTTGTGTGTCATATCTGTCTGGCAATTTTTGTTTTTAATATTTTTGTCAAAAATATCTTTTTTTTGCAATAGAACAATTTGTCAAAAATAATATGAAAATATGCTTGAAAAGATCGGACGGATTTTCTTTGCATGATTAACAGGAAAGATCATTGTCGTGATTAAATTGATATGGTAGAAGAGGGTATAGACCTATATACACACACTGTCTGTAACATATACATCCGAAGACAAGTCTACTGTATCTAACAGATTATCAAATGTAAAGGGAGACAATCAAAATATAGATAAAACAACTTCCTTAATACATGTACATAAAACATTTTAATCGTGTGGAGATATCACACACCTAGTGAATCTTACTATAGTCAAAGCATTTCATGTGAGCTATATGAAAGCAACAAAGTTAAGATGTTCCCAAGTCATCCTCAATATCCATAAACATTTCAGATGCTGACACTTGTGCTACACACTAATTTTGTCTAACCCAGTAAACAGACCTTCTGGAATCATAGGACACTAATCCATTGATCAAATCGGCAGGTTCTTTTCTGAATGGATGCTTGTCATTTTAGCATCATTTCAAAATGATGTTTCACGCAGATCGTTATTTCGTCTGTCATGGCTTCTGAGTAGCAAATTAACATTGATAATACCGATGAGAAATGTGTTGTAGAAAATAAAAAACACATGATAATATAAAATGTAAGTAGACACAAAAAATGACACGAAAACAGATCTCGATCTTCAATGTCATTGGAAAGTCAGAATGGACAGTGAATAATACACAATGTAATAGTAATATCTTACATATAAACATATACGTTAAACTATAGTACTTTTGTACAAGTACATGATTCAGACACCAAAAGCAGATAAAGAGATATTTACACTATATATATTGCTTACCTCTGATTAGTGAGTGGTGATTCTTGATATATACAGTGGAACTACATACATCCACAATGACGAGTGGAGACTACACTACTTAATACATACAGTGTAATAACAACAGGTGAAAGTAATAACTCACTTCTGTTGAAAACTTTGTATGAGTTATGATCTACAGATAAGTTATCTTAATTAACCTTTTAATCGATTTATTTCATATTTCCACAAACATTTAAATTGATAATGAGTTTTCATTTTCCAATAAACATTTGAACTGCTATTAGATTTTTAATGTAACAAACGTTTTAATTTTCTCATAGAGAGGATGTCACTTTTAGAGCCATTTTTGTATCATAAAAATTCATTGAATAACAAAGCACTTCAGTGAGTTTCATAAATACCCCTGCAACAAGTTAATGAAAACTACCAGTATCAACAGGATATCCAACAATCAATCAACAGGATATCCAACAATCAATCAACAGGATATCCAACAATCAATCAACAGGATATCCAACAATCAATCACACAGTATCATCAAGTATATATATGTTCTCCTGGGGTCAAAACTTACACATTTCAACACACATACAAGTCTACACACCTAAATGTATAACAACAATTTTGAAACAAGTCATCCAAATTATATTAATCACTCTTGTTGTCCCGGATATTAGCGCGCGAGGGGTCTTACTGTGGGAGGAAGCCAGAGTACCAGGAGAAAACTTCCGTGGTCGGGCAGGTGACCCCCCCCCCCACCATATCTTTTCCCATCCGGTTGGGGAATCAAACCCTTGTCCCCTTGATGAAAGGCAAGTGTGCTATCCACTGCACCTTAAGATACCTACATGAATCACACATCTACATGTATCACACACCTACATGTATCACACACCTACAAGTATCACACACCTACATGTATCACACACCTATAGCTACACCTTTATGTATATAGGTATATTTGTATCCTCTATCATTACTTGATAAATATATAGCTACAATATTCAATCTCAATTAACCTTGTTAAATAATTTCCTTTTGGATTGACAGGTTCTTTGCACCGGTTTATTGATACCAATCAACAAGAAGAAAGGAGAAGTTCTACACAGAACTTCACCAATCTCTCTTTGGCATTCCTTAGACTAGAATATGACAAACCATATATGACTGTTACATGGCACTTTGATTGCAAAAAGACTGCTATTATTCAAACAATATGAAGTCTTCATTTTATATTCCTTTGAACTTTGAACTGGAAGAGTTACAGTGTGCCTTAAGGGGTGAACGAGTTAACTAATACACTCTCTGTTGCTACTAGTACCAGAACATTATGATATTTACCTGTATTTAAGACTTTCTAACTATCCAATACAAACAATGCCAGTCTTATAATAAACTCAATGGGACTGAAACTGTTTTGCTCAATGTATTTTTCCCTTTTTAGATATCCAAATAACTTATTAAAACATTAATTTGATTCAGACCCACCTGTTACTGGATCATTTGACTACAGAATGTAGATTAAGTTTGTGTGAGTTTGAAATTTAAAGAGACAGTTTTTAGGGCACTTAATGGTAAATTTTGGTCAAAATGACAGATTCTTATTTCTGAAACAAAAGCTTGGACAGTTTTGGTAGATTTAATGTTTTCATACTCCTTCATACAGCAGGGAGTTCCCAGTAGGCAGTGGAGGAATTAATGACAGCTTATTGAAGACTTCACATTGCAAGCAAACCAAATTTTCAATCAAAATATTACATAGCTTAACAAATATCTACAATGAATTAATTAGTTTCTGTCACTGATTTTAAGAAAATAATAACATCTCACAGAGTATTATTGACAATATTTAACTTTTTCTGGGTAACATATTAGCGGCAGTAACTATTAGTAGATCATCGTAACCATGGTGATACAGGTGACTGCTACACATACCACACTTAACACCAGTCTCATCCGGCTACCTTATTATGCTGTATATATCTCAAATAGCCATGTTGAAAAATATCAGATAATCAAAATTACAGCAGAACACCTTTGAAACAATAACTGTACAATGACTGTATACTGCCACAGACAAATCAGCACTAAAACCTCTGTATTAATTCACATGTTCTAAAATAAAGTTGCTTACTGAAAACTATTCTATGGTCCTGTCGACTCTTTGTCATCTTTTTGAACTCTTTTATATCCTAAGAATACAATTTCATGACTATAAAATATTAATTCCAAACATGTTATAATACCAATGATAAATATTAATTTATACAAAGTTGAACCAGAATTTGTGAAGATGAAAATCTCGTATCATTGCACATAACTTAGTATTCCATTTATCAATGAATAAAGATTAGTTAGATATATAGGTAAACATTAAAGTCTACGAAGACGGAACAAGGAAAACACAAATGAAGTCAAACAAATGTGCTTTAGAAATTACCCTTTTACAGCCAATTGTTTTTGCTCAGAGAAACATACCACAAATATGTGGTAAAATTGTAGAAATGTTTAAGTCATAATCTCATACCAATGATGGCTGTTGATTATTTATATATCCATGATGGCAGCCAATAACATTATCAAAATTTCCAAGTGATTTACATGTGTAGCACTAAGTGCTATCCCCAAAAAAAGGTCATACATATTATTTACATTGAGTTATATGGCAGTGCTAATATCATGATGAAAGTAAGTCCCATAGTATGTATTACTGTTTATCTATTCAAAAATTGAAATATTTAAAAAAAAAATCTAATTTCCTGAAAAAATGAAACGAATTTCCTGGGATGGATGAAATTTGTATTTTAGATATTTCCAAAAAAAGTTTCAGAAATAATGAATGATATGTACATTTTCCTTGGAAAATATTTTTTTTAAATCGAAAACACAGCAAAGGGAGATAATCCACTATCCATGGTTTTTAGTAAAGGAACATATCATTTATCCACAACGGGAATGTTGTGTCCAATCATTTTAGTTTGATACGTCATCGCACATCATATGTAATAAATATATTTATATACATGAGATCCTATGACATCAAGATAAGACACATTATCACACATCGCCTGTAAGATATACGTGTTTTCTCTCCAACTCGCACCCAGTGTTATCTCAACAGATGTTTTATCACATGATAACCTAACACTACTCCAAATAAAACGGAAAAACAAACATCTGCCTTACACAACAACAAAATTTACAACATACCCTAAATTAAACAATTCCTTTGTGACTAGTGACCTATCTGTCAGCAAGGCCACACTTCGGAAAAATAGTCAGAATAGTAACAGGTATTATTTTTATATTTACATATGAACACTGCAATAAAAATAAAATAACATCAGATGCTTGCATTGAATACAGGTCTTCTGGATAATATAAAGTTATATGTGTACATATAATACACGGCCTCTACCTCATACTCTTAAGCTGATATTGCTCAGCTGACAAATTATAATATCATAGGCTCTGTCTGTTCAATATTTCAAACAAGAAAGTTTTTAACAAAAATCTTAATACCGGGTACAATAATTTCGATCTTTGGATGTGATTTTGTAAACACTATCAGGACAAAATAAAATGTTTGTACTGTGGTCTGAATGTTTGGGACGAGACTCTTAGTAAACTTGTTCTGGACAAGAAACTACTTTCAGCTACCTAATAGAAGACCTTCCAAAAAGGACACCCGGTCTAAGACAGCAACATCTGAGGATGAGTGTACCAAGGGACACCCAGTCTAAGACAGCAGCATCTGAGGATGAGTGAACCAAGGACACCCAGTCTAAGACAGCAGCATCTGAGGATGAGTGTACCAAAGGACACCCAGTCTAAGACAGCAGCATCTGAGGATGAGTGTACCAAGGACACCCAGTCTAAGATAGCAGCATCTGAGGATGAGTGTACCAAGGACACCCAGTCTAAGACAGCAGCATCTGAGGATGAGTGAACCAAGGACACCCAGTCTAAGATAGCAGCATCTGAGGATGAGTGTACCAAGGACACCCAGTCTAAGACAGCAGCATCTGAGGATGAGTGTACCAAAGGACACCCAGTCTAAGATAGCAGCATCTGAGGATGAGTGTACCAAGGACACCCAGTCTAAGACAGCAGCATCTGAGGATGAGTGTACCAAGGACACCCAGTCTAAGACAGCAGCATCTGAGGATGAGTGTACCAAGGACACCCAGTCTAAGACAGCAGCATCTGAGGATGAGTGAACCAAGGACACCCAGTCTAAGACAGCAGCATCTGAGGATGAGTGTACCAAAGGACACCCAGTCTAAGACAGCAGCATCTGAGGATGAGTGAACCAAGGACACCCAGTCTAAGACAGCAGCATCTGAGGATGAGTGAACCAAGGACACCCAGTCTAAGACAGCAGCATCTGAGGATGAGTGTACCAAAGGACACCCAGTCTAAGACAGCAGCATCTGAGGATGAGTGTACCAAGGACACCCAGTCTAAGATAGCAGCATCTGAGGATGAGTGTACCAAGGACACCCAGTCTAAGACAGCAGCATCTGAGGATGAGTGAACCAAGGACACCCAGTCTAAGATAGCAGCATCTGAGGATGAGTGTACCAAGGACACCCAGTCTAAGACAGCAGCATCTGAGGATGAGTGTACCAAAGGACACCCAGTCTAAGATAGCAGCATCTGAGGATGAGTGTACCAAGGACACCCAGTCTAAGACAGCAGCATCTGAGGATGAGTGTACCAAGGACACCCAGTCTAAGACAGCAGCATCTGAGGATGAGTGTACCAAGGACACCCAGTCTAAGACAGCAGCATCTGAGGATGAGTGAACCAAGGACACCCAGTCTAAGACAGCAGCATCTGAGGATGAGTGTACCAAAGGACACCCAGTCTAAGACAGCAGCATCTGAGGATGAGTGAACCAAGGACACCCAGTCTAAGACAGCAGCATCTGAGGATGAGTGAACCAAGGACACCCAGTCTAAGACAGCAGCATCTGAGGATGAGTGTACCAAAGGACACCCAGTCTAAGACAGCAGCATCTGAGGATGAGTGTACCAAAGGCACCCAGTCTAAGACAGCAGCATCTGAGGATGAGTGTACCAAAGGACACCCGGTCTAAGACAGCAGCATCTGAGGATGAGTGTACCAAGGGACACCCAGTCTAAGACAGCAGCATCTGAGGATGAGTGTATCAAAGGCACCAAGTCTAAGATAGCAGCATCTGAGGACGGGTGTACCAAAGGACACCCAGTCTAAGACAGCAGCATCTGAGGATGAGTGTACCAAGGACACCCAGTCTAAGACAGCAGAATCTGAGGATGAGTGTACCAAGGGACACCCAGTCTAAGACAGCAGCATCCGAGGATGAGTGAACAAAGGACACCCAGTCTAAGATAGCAGCATCTGAGGATGAGTGTACCAAAGGACACCCAGTCTAAGATAGCAGCATCTGAGGATGAGTGTACCAAGGACACCCAGTCTAAGACAGCAGCATCTGAGGATGAGTGTATCAAAGGACACCAAGACTAAGATAGCAGCATCTGAGGACGAGTGTACCAAAGGACACCCAGTCTAAGACAGCAACATCTGCACATCTTCCTCATCGTCCGGCACTCTGTCTGCTGCGAGCCTGGTGTAGGACAAGGTAAGTCTGTTGTTCTGTTTTGCCCTCCTTTTCACCTTCATGATCACTATGACGACAAGCAGCGCCAGTAGCATGGCAACTGCTGCGCTGGCTATCACACCTCCAATGAACAGCCAGTTAGTCTTCTTTGGGGACGGAGCCCCAGGTGGATGGTGGTTTGTACTGTTGATTGGTACCACAGAACAAGCACTGTTCATATCGTTTTCTTTCGGCACATCATACGCCTGGTCTGGCTCTACACAGTAGTCTCCCTTACAACAGCACACTTCACGGGTGTTGTTGGCTCCTGTGGAGTACTGTAAACATAAATATTAAAGTACTATTATAAGAATGAAAAAGTTTATATGTATTTGCTGCATACTACAATAAACATCTATATAAGTGTATTTCTATATTAAATCTGGAATGACTGACATCTCCCATGTTTTACTGGTTTTTACCACAAAATTTTTAAAAAGTCCTTTGAAAACTGAGGGAATTCATAGCTGAACAAAATTGTGTGCATTTTGTTTTTATATAACAAGGTGATAAATCATTTCAGGCCACACATCTCAATATTGAACTGGCTTTTCCCACAAAATTTAAATAAAATCCATTGACAAATGAGAGAATGCATAACTGGACAAAAGTGTGTTCATTTTTAACATAAAAGGGGGATAACTCTCTGCCAAGGGTCAAAAATGCAAAGTTACTTCAGGGTGCACGTATCCATATTGTAATGGCTACTTCCACAATTTTTTTAATTTCTGATGTGGGTCTAATTTGTCACTTTTCTTCATCTCAATATAAATATCCTGCTGATTAGGGATTGTTTGTTTGAAAAAAAATCTGTGAAATATTAAACAAATTAAAATCTGCAGGTTGAGTAAAAAATTCCTTTTTTCAAAATAGTAAATCTTATTTTTATTGTGTATAAAATTTTGAAGAGTCTTGTGTTATTTCAATGTACTGCTGTGACAATGTGTTTGTGACAATGCCCTGTGACAATGTGTATGTGACAATGCCCTGTGACAATGTGTTTGTGACAATGCCCTGTGACAATGTGTTTGTGACAATGCCCTGTGACAATGTGTTTGTGACAATGCCCTGTGACAATGTGTTTGTGACAATGCCCTGTGACAATGTGTTCGTGACAATGCCCTGTGACAATGTGTATGTGACAATACCCTGTGACAAGGTGTTTATGACAATACCCTGTGACAAGGTGTTTATGACAATTCCCTGTGACAATGTGTTCGTGACAATGCCCTGTGACAAAGTGTTTGTGACAATTCCCTGTGACAATGTGTTTGTGACAATGCCCTGTGACAATGTGTTTGTGACAATAAGATTGTGACAAAGTGTTTGTGACAATGCCCTGTGAAAATGTGTCTGACAATGTGTTTGTGACAATGTGCCTGTGACAATGCCCTGTGACAATGTGTTTGTGACAATGTGTCTGTGACAATGTGTCTGTGACAATGTGTTTGTGACAATGTATTTGTGACAATGTGTTTGTGACAATGTATTTGTGACAATGCCCTGTGACAATGTGTTTGTTACAATGCCCTTTGACAATGCCCTGTGACAATGTGTTTATGACAATGCCCTGTGACAATGTGTTTGTGACAATGCCATGTGACATTATGTTTGTGATAATGCCCTGTGACAATGTGTTTGTGACAATGCCCTGTGACAATGTGTTAGTGACAATGCCCTGTGACAATATGTTTGTGACAATGTGTTTGTGACAATGTCATGTGACAATGTGTTTGTGACAATGCCCTGTGACAATGCCCTGTGACAATGCCCTGTGACAATGTGTTTGTGGCAATGTGTTTGTGACAATGCCATGTGACAATTTGTTGTGACAATGCCCTGTGACAATGTGTTTGTGACAATGTGTCTGTGACAATGTGTTTTTGACAATGCCCTGTGACAATGTGTTTGTGACAATGCCCTGTGACAATGTGTTTGTGACAATGTCCTGTGACAATGTGTTTGTGACAATGCCCTGTGACAATGTGTTTGTGACAATGCCCTGTGACAATGTGTTTGTGACAATGCCCTGTGACAATGTGTTTGTGACAATGTGTCTGTGACAATGTGTTTGTGACCATGTGTTTGTGACAATGCCCTATGACAATGTGTTTGTGAAAATGTGTCTGTGACAATATGTTTGTTACAATGCCCTGTGACAATGCCCTGTGACAATGCCCTGTGACAATGTGTTTGTGACAATGCCCTGTGACAATGTGTTTGTGACAATGCCCTGTGACAATATGTTACAATGTGTTTGTGACAATGCCCTGTGACAATGTGTTTGTTACAGTGTCATGTGACAATGTGTTTGTGACAATGCCCTGTGACAATGTGTTTGTGACAATGTGTTTGTGACAATGCCCTGTGCCAATGTGTTTGCTACAATGCCCTGTGACAATGTGTTTGTGACAATGCCCTGTGACAATGTGTTTGTGACAATGCCCTGTGACAATGTGTTTGTGACAATGCCCTGTGACAATGTGTTTGCTACAATGCCCTGTGACAATGTGTTTGTGACAATGCCCTGTGACAATGTGTTTGTGACAATGTGTCTGTGACAATGTGTTTGTGACAATGCCCTGTGACAATGTGTTTGTGACAATGTGTTTGTGACACACACAATGCCCTGTGACAATGTGTTTGTGACAATGCCCTGTGACAATGTGTTTGTGACAATGCCCTGTGACAATGTGTTTGTGACAATG
The DNA here is from genome assembly GCA_947623455.1 of Mimachlamys varia. NCBI lineage: Eukaryota > Metazoa > Mollusca > Bivalvia > Pectinida > Pectinidae > Mimachlamys > Mimachlamys varia. The sequence goes on from OX392536.1 coordinate 47,345,185, forward strand.
CCCTGTGACAATGTGTTTGTGACAATGCCCTGTGACAGTGTGTCTGTGACAATGTGTCTGTGACAATGTGTTTGTGACAATGCCCTGTGACAATGTGTTTGTGACAATGCCCTGTGACAATACCCTGTGACAATGTGTTTGTGACAATGCCCTGTGACAATGTGTTTGTGACAATGCCCTGTGACAATGTGTTAGTGACAAGGTGTTTGTGACAATGCCCTGTGACAATGTGTTTGTGACAATGCCCTGTGACAATGTGTCTGTGACAATGCCCTGTGACAATGTGTCTGTGACAATGTGTCTGTGACAATGTGTTTGTGACAATGCCCTGTGACAATGTGTTTGTGACAATGCCCTGTGACAATGTGTCTGTGACAATGTGTCTGTGACAATGTGTTTGTGACAATGCCCTGTTACAATGTGTTTGTGACAATGTGTCTGTGACAATGTGTTTGTGACAATGCCCTGTGACAATGCCCTGTGACAATGACCTGTGACAATGCCCTGTGACAATGTGTTTGTGACAATGCCCTGTGACAATGTGTTTGTGACAATGCCCTGTGACAATGTGTTTGTGACAATGCCCTGTGACAATGTGTTTGTGACAATGCCCTGTGACAATGTGTCTGTGACAATGTGTTTGTGACAATGCCCTGTGACAATGTGTTTGTGAATATCTATGACACCACTGCTCTGACAGTGTCATGATGTATAGATCATTTCTATGGGAGGACTTTGAATGATGCGGTGATAACTTACATTGTTACAAAGCAGTTCCGACTCTGTGATGTTGTATTGGGGCGATAACTTACGTTTTTATAAACTGGTTCTGTGAAGTTGTATTGTATAAATCATTTCTACGGGAGGACTTTGACTGATGCGGTGATAACTTACGTTTTTACAAACTGGTTCCGACTCTGTGACTTTGGCACACTTGTTTTCAATATCACAGTTATACATCTGAGATATGATGCCGCTCTTTAGGTACAGGGTATTCTTTATACAACTCATGTCTTCAGTGTGACAGGCCGTCTTACAACCTGAAGGTCAGTAGAAATCAGTCAGTGATTCATAAGTTAAGAGTCAGGTTTATATGTCTAAGTAAAGTCTACCCCAAAAACCCCAGCCCATTAACTCAATCTGTTAAAAAATATAAGAAATAAACATGTCTTAATGTTCTCAATACAAAATACTGTATAGTTGCGAATACTTATGCAGGTTTTAATTTTGTTAAATTAGCAAATGTATCAAAATGTAACACCTCATGAAAAGTTTTAGATGATGACTATATAACCTAGGTTGCAAAATAATTTTGTGATCTGCGAGATGAAATCAAATGGGAATACATCATTTTGAAAAATCTCCAAATTTTACACCTAGGTAATTTAACAACGTTACAGCACAGGTGCTCAACACATAAATATGTTGTGTATAGTACTACATACTATCATATAGTACTATACACAACATATTTGAGTGTCTAGCACATGTGAGTAACTGTAATGAATGCCTTCTATGAGTAGAGTCCTTTGTATACTGTATATAAATATTGCTAGTTCGATGAACTACAACATAGGACTCTGACCTCGTAACTTCATGTCACTGCCCTCCATGGTCAGTTGGTAGCAGTGGGAGTTGTTGGAGGTAGGGGTTGTCAGTGGGGTCGGCGCAGGGGTTGTCACGGGGGCAGATGTGGTCGCCGGGGGCTGTACCAGTCTGTTACAGTTGTTACCCTCACAACAAAACAGTGACACTTCGCTCCCATTGATACTTGCCTGAAGGTAAAAGTTTGAAATATTTTTAAAGTTGAAAATGTTTATTAATAGTTTAATCCAATATGAACAAACTAAGGATATATTATAATTCTATCATATAAATTGGCCAAAAGTTATCAAATTAGTCATCAAAAAAATTGGAGTTGAAATCATGAAATTTTCTCTTGCCAGCTTCATCACTTAAATCATACACATGTTACCAGTGCCTGTAGCTGTGGAGCTGTATCACATAGCTCAAGGTCTGGTTGATAAAAAATAGATCAATTTTAATGATCATTGATCAGATGGCGCCCTATAGTTTTCATTACAGGTTTCATATACATGGTGTATATTCTGTATAACATTATGGTCCTGAATCTATAAACAATCCCTGCACTCATACACTAAGTATAGGGTTACATTGCATTTCACAAATCATAAAGGCAGTGCTAAAGAAAAAGACCATTACCGTCACAACTTGATCTAGAGGCTTGCCATCACAGACACCACCGAAATCACAGGATCGCCAGGTATCCGTCCAAGTCTCTACCGTGTTCATAGGAAAATGTAGTGTTGTATCATTGGTGTAGGTTAGGCATCTCATGACTGTTGTCGTGGGAGCGGGTGTCGTCGCATTTCCGGTGGAATTATTCACCACGTCCTCCGTGTTATTTGTTGATCTTGACACCATATTAGCAGGGTGGGACTGACCGGTCAAACATGACTGATTCAAGCCTTGTGATGTATCTGAGTTATGCCAACAGTATACATCGCCTGTAGCTTTCGGTTTGTCGGTTACACTGTCACTGTAAAACAATAGTGAAAGAACAATCATGAACTATGAACCCACACATAACAAGAGTTACGCTTGACCGATAATGTTTAAGTCGCAACGGAAAATGAGTATGACAAAATACATACACGAGATGATATCTGTAACATGGCCAACTTTCAATTTAATTACATATGAATAACACTATAAATAGTGGATGCTAACGTAATTTCTCAAAATTCCCATGTTTTTGCCCTAAAACAGCAAAACCTGCAAATAAATTAACTCCAAATGTCAGTAAGGTTTTCAGTATGATGATATTACATTTGTAGTAACTACTTTTCAATTCAATCAGATATCAGTATCACTATAAAAAGTGGACTTTAACACAAATTCTCAAAATTACCATGTTTTTTCCCCAAAACACCAAAACCTGTGACATGATTTCTTTTAAATTGAGATTATACGTATGATGGTTTGAGTAATATGTGACCAACTTTCAACTTTTGAGGCAATTTCTGAATTTTTTTTCTTTAGAATTAGTCATCAGCATAACTAAATCAGATTCTTCATAAAGATCGGTCTTTACTATTTTTGCTCACTAATTAATAATGATGTTGTTAGCTCTCTTAGCTTGATGTTGTTAGCTGTTAGCTTCAATTTATGAACTTTGACAATTTCTTTTAAAAAATTTATAAAAGATGAAAGAAGGTTTCTTGTCGGGAATTTTGTTTTTCTGATCAGTTCCAAAATCCTTAAATTAAAGAAAAATCCATATCTTGTATTTCTAAATGAAAGATGGTAGCCTTAGGTTTTTTTTTCCTCCTGATCAGTCCTTAATACAACATAAAAAAGTCATAAGGACCAAGAGGGACATACCAGGTACATATGCAATTTGGCGAAGATCCATTCAGTACCTCTCAAGAAATAAGGATAACCAACATTCAATGGCAAAATCCAAGATGGCAACCTTTCAGCCATTTTGTTTTTCTGATCAGTCCAAAAATCAAAATGGCAAATCTACGCACCAAGGGGAACCTACATATGAAATTTGAGTAAGATCAAAATAGGGAACAAACTTTCATTGGTAAAATCCAAAAATCCCACCTTTTAGCCATTTTGTTTTTCGATCAGACCCAAAATCAAAAGGGCAAAACTAAGCACTAAGGGTAAATCTACATATGAAATTTTAGTAAGATCCATCAGTACTTCTCAAGATATAGCAATAACAATCTTTCATTTCAAAATCCAAGATGGCCACCTTTTAGCCATTTTGTTTTTCTGGTCAGTTCCAAAATCTAAAAGGAACAAAGGCACCAAGGGGAGCCTACATATGAAATTTGAGTTAGATCCATCTACATGTAGTCATTCTCAAGAAATATTGATAAAAAATTTTTGATGGCCAAATCCAAGACGGCCACCTTTCAGCTGTTATTTTTGCCGATCAGACCCAAAATCAAAAGGGTACAATAATTAAGCACTAAGGGGAACCTACATATGAAATTTGAGCAAGATCCATCAAATGCTTCTCAAGAAATAGCAATAACAAACTTTCGATGGCAAAATCCAAGATGGTCGCCTTTTAGCCATTTTGTTTTTCCGATCAGTCCCAAAATCAGAAGAGAAAAATAAGGCACCAAGGGGAACCTACATCAGTTAAACATTTTCCTTTCGGTAGATTACGTAACAAAACAACAGTGCCACCGCACGTAAAATAGCAGAACAATTTTAAATAATCTTGTAAAATACTTCGGACCTCTCTGGTGTGACACAATTCAGGCAACGACACGTAATATTGGATAATAGACAGTTTATTCGTAATCGTAAATTACACCGACATCACAAGTACATGTTCATGGTAATACAACATCATCAAGCTGATCATACTTCGCGTTGTGCCTCACTCTGGCTAAGTCAAATGTCAACTTATATGTCTGTAGCCCCCTGGCGGCATATCGGGTTAGACTGTCAAAGACCTAGTACTCTATGGCCATCCCAGGTGTAGACTGCAAAAGACCTACTCTAGAGTTTTCTCATGGTAAAGACTGACTCTATGACTACACTAGCTCGTACTTATGACTACTAATCCCCTTTGTGTGCAAAATAGTGCAGTGTGCATTAAGTAATATCATTTATCCAAAATATCATCTGGTGTTACTTATCTGACCAATATTTCACCCTGACCCGGTTTACTGATGTAACAGACAGAGACCTAATACTTCCAAGCTGGTAAGCCTACCATGATACATCACATCAGCATGCCTACTTTGTTACACTAGCTTAATCAAATATAATTTTGAGCAAGTAATCCCCCAAATCTTCCTCTATGAAAGATGAAATCAAACAAAAGAACAAAACCTATTATAATTTATAACATGGGAAAAAAATGATTAATGATTGATTGTGATGATGCAAATATAAACCTAGCTGCGATAACGTAGCTCTTCACGACGAGGCAATTTTTTTATATTGCGTTGTTAGAGCTACAAAGCGGTCCCATGCCTGCATGGTAGTGGAGCAAAATCAAAAATGTTTAATCTGTCAGATTTCATTTAATTACCACCTCATGTGAGCATAATGTTGTTTAAGAATGCAGGGATGCTGAAATATCAAGTGTTTACCATTATAAAATATTTTTTGCACAAAATTAGCAGAATTTAACCAGAAATGTCCTTGTTGATAAACACAAGAAACTATCACCATGACAGTTAACGTGTAATGTTATCTCAAATCTTGTTTTTATATATGGCCTGCATGGCCAAATATGGAGTTACTACGGCTTAGTACGACTTCCTTATTTGGTCCGCACGAACACACCCATTCACAAATTTAGAGGAACTCTTCAGAAAAGAAACCAAGAAATTTACTGAAGTCTTAATCACGGCTGCCGCTATACTCATTTCATGATCAGTTTATGCTTCGTTACGTAAACTTGATATTTAACAGGATTTTAATTAGAAGTTGGGTAGGAGATCGACAGAAATGGTTTATAATTTAAGTATATTAATTTTTATCAATGAGAATTAACCAATCGGCTGATAAGTGATCCAAAATTCACCCCGGTGTGAATTACACCGGGCTTGCTCCATTACGAGGAATGGGACCGTTTAATATATCCGGCTGGGGCACAGTCATGGAGGCCACATATTAATATTAGTACAATACAGACATGTGCATGTGACTGTTCATACTGTTCTTATAAAAGTTAAAAACATACATATAACATTTGAGAAAGATCAATCATCAACCATGTTACCATGTATCGATAAGTTTATATCAACAGGACTCTAGATCGAAAAATCTCACTTCATTTAGGTCTTCAGTTTATTTAGGGACAGGAGATGGGATATAGACGAAGTGGGAGTTTCGAACAAGGGCTATTATACTGACAACTTATATTATTGATACAATTTCAGGTCATGATATCGATGCCTCCACAGTAATGGCAAACATGATGATTCAGCTCATCTAACCTGATATGGATCTGTAATGACAACTAGGTCTTTAAAGTTTCCAATATCAGAAAAGGTCGGTTAGCCGTAATACATACCTAAAAGCACAGCCCAAGTGTATCAATAAGATAAAAATCGTTTGAAGGTAAACAGAACGTCCTGCCATTCTTCCGTCTATCAGGTTTATGTCGCTTACATCATTAAAATAATTTTCATTTCATTACGTATTTTCATATTCGTTACTTATTCACCTTTATCTATACTGGTTTTGGAATGAATGATTTTTTAATTAAATTTCATGTGCATTGATTGTGTATAATGAAATTACTGAAATAAATATTTGTTGTTTATGTTGAGTTTACGTTTCTCTTTTCGGAGTTGCTTCCCCTGCAGGAAGTGAATCTTTCTTTTTCCGGTCGGCCATCAACCTCCAGGTGCGCATAACAGAATAGCAAAATAAAATCTCCTAACATCCGATGTAAACTTAATCATTAACCTTAAACTAACGTCTGAAGCTATGCTGTAGATACATATGTGACTAGTTGTCATTAAAGTTTTGTCTTTTACGGCGAAATAGATATTTTACAGGCACATGAGATCCACTGTCGAGTACGTCTTTTTTTGAAAACATTCCAACTTGCAGCTTAATCGTATTTAATGCATCGCTTTGCCTTTGAGTTTACATCCAACAGATCGAGACATTCGCGTTTTAGATTAACTATGAACATCTCTGCGTTCGTGTGTAGCATCCCTCGGTCAAACTTGAAATGTGAAGTTTTATTGAAGTTCTTCATGTATCCTTTTAGATCCTTTCAAATTTAGAGCCCGACTCGGAAGTGTTTAGGGCAATTAACTTACCCTTCGAGGTGGCATATATTTACTAAAATTAAAACATTTTTTACAATTTCCATTTAAGATGTAAACATAAAGATTAGTGGGAAGCTCCTTTCCCATGCCTATAAGATAAGTTTATTTCTGGTGCAGGACATTTTATAGTCTTCTATACCAGACTGAAAAACATATATTGATATATATATATACAGAACACATATTAAAAATAAGCATGTACATAATACTTAAAAGATTAAATTTCAGTCCAGTATACTACACTATAATTTATATGGTGATTTCAGCTGTGTAATTATAAAAAAATATCTTGTTTTTTCCTCTTGGTGTTTTGTGGGTACATGCAGAATGTGCATCACAGAGCAGTAGCATTGGCGATGTGAATGATATCAGGATTGGAAATTAATACATTCAGGTCATTTCCAACTGCTACAAGCTAGAAGACAATTGGAATTATGAGATCAGTAGATTGGCAACCATCCAGATTATGATCTTAAAAGCCGTAGCTAGTATTGGATATGTTCAGTTAACATTTCAGGCAAGGAAATTAAATAGGGACATCCCAGAACTAATCACTTGCCATCAGATAAAATGAAAAAACTGTTTCTGATTTACTTTCTACCTGCCCTAAATAAAGCAGTGATCAATCTATGTTCACATGCAGAGTCCTGTACTCATAGAGAATTTTGAAAAGACCCATTGAATTTATGAAAATGATTAAACTTAACATGTGGAACCAATTGTTTTGGCATTACGAATGAAAAGGGCCCATGAAAAATATTTGTAGATTGATGGTAATGCCTATGGCTAAAAAAAACCCTTAAAATTGTTTCCTGAGAATGACATTGGTTGAGTATCTACTTAAGTTCAGAGAGTCCTGGGTTCAACCCTTGGTCTGGTGATGCAATATTCCTCTCTTTGTACACATTTCAATTTTAATTACAGGGCCCAATATGAAGTTCAACAAGATGGTGACCTCCTCCAGGAGGAAGAACAGGAAGCGCCATTTCAATGCTCCCTCCCATGTCAGGAGGAAGATTATGAGCACTCCTCTGTCTAAAGAACTTCGACAAAAGTACAATGTCAGAAGTATGCCTATTAGGAAGGATGATGAAGTACAGGTTGGTATCCGCTCTGAGTTGTAAAAAGTTGAATAGAGATACAAATGTTGGCAAACATTTAAATGAATATTAATTATATAATATTCATTAAAATTAATAAGATCGTATTCAACTGGCATGTTGTCGGTCTTGTACAGTAAATTAGGATCTCTGAATGTAGGACTGTCCTGGGCAATGCAAGTAAGGACAATTAATTCTTTGGTAATTATATAATGCCTTATATATTTGATTAATTATGATATGGTATTAATTTATTATTTCAAGCCAACAAATCATAACCAGTGAGGGGATATGATTACGGTTGGCAAGACACAGGCACAATTAAAAGTAGAATCTGGGCAAGTGCATTGCGCTTGAGGAAATTGAAAAGGATGTGCAAAAACTGACTCTTGCATATTAAAACAATTATAGTTTATTTTTTGCAACCTGGGGATGAACTTGTACAAACTTAGCATTCACTATCAAAAGTACATGAATAGCACAAAGTCTGTCAACAAAATTTAATTGTCAAGTTAACCTTTAAAACGACCATGAGATTTTGCTAAACAAAATTTGTATCATTTGAGGTTTTTTTGTGTGTTGTATTCTAGGTTGTCCGTGGCAATCACAAAAGCCAGCAAATAGGCAAGATCGTCCAGGTGTACAGGAAGAAATTTGTTGTGCACATTGAACGCATCCAGCGCGAGAAGGCCAATGGTGCCTCTGTCCATGTCGGAATCCACCCTTCAAAGGTACTGTACAGCTATCAACAGTCCAACAACAGACAAGACCCTTCCAAACGTGGTCATGGGTTTACTCTACCCACGGCCATTTTCCAACAAAGGGGAGATAAATGACTTTGATTCTGGGAATCTGGTCCATCAATGACCTGATTAACTTACCGCTCAAAGTACAAGACAAAACTTGTTTTTTACATGAAAAATTCAATACATGTCTAGCTGTTAACTTCTCTCAGTTTCAATTTGAAAATGTTTGATTTACTTAGAAATAGTATACACGTTTAAGTAATTTGCTTCAGCTCAAATATGTTGCATATAGTCATTTTTGTCTCGCCTTTGATGATAGTCGAGAAAAGCGAGTCTACCTAAGGTATTACTTTTCTGGTGGCCACGTTAACATTTGCGTTGGAAGTCCAGTTTTCACAGTGTTATAATTATCCAATCGGATTGAAAGTTGGTCACATTACTCAAGCCATCATACCAAACACCTAACCTCAATTTAAAAACAATTGTATTCCAGATTTTGGGGCAAAACCTGGGAATTTCAAGAATTTTTGTTAAAGTCCACTTTTTAAAGTGCTACTTATATCCAATTTATTTGAAATTTTAAGTAGTTGCTAATGTCATCATACTGAACACCTTGTTGAAATTTGGAGGAAATCAATTTGCAGGTTCTGTTGTTTTAGGGCAAAAACTTAGGAATTTTGAGAATTCATGTAAGGGTCCACATTTTATGCTGTTATTGATACGTAATTAATTTAGATTGGAACTTGGCCCATTTACTGATTTCATCTTGCTGTATGTATTTTGTCATACTAGTATATTTTGGACTTAAACGTTATCGACAAAGCGGGAATGGCAAGACATATAATTAAGCGTATTACTTGCAGGGATAATTCTGACTCTTAAAACCTATAGGAGAATTTGAGGGATTATATGGGATCAGCAAAATTTCTACGAGATTTTCTATATGAAGTAATACAATTTTGTATTTTCAATGAGATTTTCAGGAAAGATATGGGTAAAAATCCCTAAATCTCGCCCCAAAGTGATCCCTGTTCTTGTTATGCATTCCCAATTAGAAATAGGTCAGTTTTTGGATTTATATGATGGTGGGAACTTTAGTTTATCAAATCAAATCATTAAAATTAAGGAATTGTTACCTTTTGAATTTCAATGATTGTTCATATTATTTTTAAATCAAGCAGTGGTTTCTCAGTGTACTGTGTATAACAGTTGTATGAATATGTATATCAAAGTGTACAGAACAGTCTTGTTGATAGCTTATTACACAAAGTGTTTACTATAATACCCTTCCAAATGTGGTCATGGGTGTGCTCTCACGGCCATTTTCCAACAAAGGGGAGATAAATGACTTTGATTCTGGGAATCTGGTCCATCAATGACCTGATTAACTTACCGCTCAAAGTACAAATATTAAAAAAAAAAACCTTAAAAGATTGAAGTGATTTAACATCAAACAATAAGCAGCATTTGTTAATAATTGTTACACCATAATGTATGTAGTATTCAAATGCATCTCTGTTTTTCAACCAAAATAACCGGATATTTTTTTCTCCTTTCTACAGCCCAATTCCCAATAAAAGATAAACTCTCTTGTGTAATTCTTCAAAATAAATTTCCAATGTTATCACTATCATATAGGTAAATAAGAATAAATACCCTTCCAAACCTGGTCATGGGTTTACTCTACCCACGGCCATTTTCCAACAAAGGGGAGATAAATGACTTTGATTCTGGGAATCTGGTCCATCAATGACCTGATTAACTTACCGCTCAAAGTACAAATATTAAAAAAAAAAACCTTAAAAGATTGAAGTGATTTAACATCAAACAATAAGCAGCATTTGTTAATAATTGTTACACCATAATGTATGTAGTATTCAAATGCATCTCTGTTTTTCAACCAAAATAACCTTATGGTGATATTTTTCTCTCCTTTCTACAGCCCAATTCCCAATAAAAGATAAACTCTCTTGTGTAATTCTTCAAAATAAATTTCCAATGTTATCACTATCATACATGTAAATAAGAATAAATACCCTTTCAAACCTGGTCGTGGGTTTACTCTACCCACGGCCATTTTCCAACAAAGGGGAGATAAATGACTTTGATTCTGGGAATCTGGTCCATCAATGACCTGATTAACTTACCGCTCAAAGTACAAAATAAAAAAATACACACACACACCCAATTATGAAAATATCAATAATAGCAAATGAAAAGACATGTTTGCATAGATACATCGTAAGCAAAAAATCTGATCAAAAGGCCTGAAAACTTTCAAAAACCAATTGCAAGCCTTTACTAAGCAAGAAATAACATTGTATACCTATTGCATGATTATGAAGAAGGAAGTAATTAAACAAATTTTTGCCCTCGCTTTATATAATTGCACACATCAATCATTAAAAAGAATTTTTCAAAGACTTTGATCTATGCAGTAAGTGATTTCCATAGACCAATATGTTTGCTCACTGAAATTATAATGACGTACTGCTACTTGAATCATTTCTGGGGCCTGGTCTTGCCACAGGAAATCTCATCCAGAATGGTATAGGAAAGCAATTTAAATCCATGCTGTATGATATAAATATATTCATAAAAATATTTCCTTTAAAGGCCCAATATACGTAACTTTCGGCAAAACTTGCATTGAAAATCAAGCCTAATAACTTATTATTTTTATAGATTTAGTTCAGATTAACTGATATCAGCAATATCCAAGATGACTTCTTACGCGGCAACCGGTACGGCAGCTGTTGAAACTCGGTATTTGTAAACACACGACCATTTTGACCGTCTTATACTTGCGGTTTGTTATTGAAGTGGGCCCCACCTGAATTACTTTCAAGTCTTTGGATTTTTCTGTCAGGAGTTTCTTGTAAGTTACCGCTGATGTTTACTACGTTTTAGGCTTATTTTTGCATGGTTATCAGCTGGATTTTTTTTCAGAATTTTTCAGATTGACGAAAAATTTTCTGAAGTTACGTATATTAGGCCCAATATACGTAACTTCAGGACATATTTTGTGATTCTGAAAAATTATAAAAAAAAAATCCAGTTGATAATCATACTAAAATAAGCCTAAAACAAAGTAAACCTGAGCGATAACTAACAAGAAACTCTTCACAGAAAAATCCAAAGAATTGAAAATAATCCAGGTGAGGCCCACTTCAACTACAAGCCGAAGTTAGAAGATAGTTCAAAATGGACGTGTATTTACAAATACCAAGTTTTAACCACTGTTGTACAGGTTACAGCATATATTTCATCTTGGATATTGCTGATATCAATTAATCTTAACTAAATCTATAAATATTAAAAGTTATTAGGATTGATTTTCGCTTCAAGTTTTGCGGAAAGTTAAGTATATTGGGCCTTTAATATGTAAAAGCCTGAAAGCAAAATGAAAAAAAAAAATCTTGTCTGAACTGACTGTAAGAACAAAATTGTTTCTGTTTTCAGATCCTTATTGTGAAGCTGAAAATTGACAAAGATAGGAAAAGAATCCTTGAACGCAAGGCCCGATCAAGACAGGTGGCAGACAAGGGCAAACACACAGAAGAATCAATTATGGAGACTTCATAAATTATTTGTAAAAGCTGGAAATAAATGGACAGGAGGACATGAAAGTCTTGTATGATTTGTTTCTCTCGCCCGTATTTTACTACACCAAGTGCCAGATGAGCTGAATGTTATGGTGTGTGGTCTGTCGTCCGGTGTCCATCTAATCTTTCTTTAAATGACTTCCTAAGAACTGGAGAAGTACAGAACCTAGGGCCATAATATTTAGTCAGAAGGTACGTACCTTTGACAAAGTGTAGCTGTAATTATACATTTTCCTCAAATAAATGTCCTTGATTGACTTTCGTGGTCACAGAGGTCAAGCATGTAAAAAAATTAACAGTCTTCTCAATGACCAAAAGGCCAATAGTGTTGATACTGGGCAAATTGGCCTGTAGGTTCCTAGCATGAAGTAGTTTTAAAGTTTTCTGAAATAATTGACCTTGACCAAATTTCATGGTCACAGCTGTCAAATATATATAAAAAAAAAAATCTCCCAATTCCTTTTTAGCCTGCTATCGTCAGATGTTAGGCTATTAAAACTGCTCTGCATCCATGGTCCATTCGTTTGTGAACAAATAATATTATTGTGATAGCTATTTCTTGAAGTACTGGATGGATCCTTTTCAAACTTCATATGTAGATTCGCCTAGTTCATTATCCAAGTTCTGAGCTGATCCTAAAACAATATGGCCATCTTGGATTTTGACAGTTAAATAGGCCTACCTCAAAAGTATTATCTCCCTACTTTGCCATATGACTACATTGAGAAGTGTTTTTGAAACAGATTTGCACCTTGTTATAATGATGACATAAAGGGAATTGGGTCATCTGATTTTCACGTTGCACCACGAATCGTCGCCAAAACACTTCCTGTAAGTCAATCTTGTGGTCTATCAAGGGGAATAACACTTTCGGGAAAGGCCTATATGTTGGGATCAATATTTCGTGAGAAGTACTGGATGGATATTTCCCAACTTTTATATATATATTGTTGTACATTGTCCAATTATTTAGCTGACCCATAAAACAACATGGCCGATAGCTATAGGCAGCCATCTTTGATTTTGACAGTAATACATGTAGTTTGTGATCACAACTTCACGATAAGTACTGGATGGATCTTTCTCAATTTCATATGCATGTTCCAAGTTATGCATTGTCTAGTTTTGGTGCTGATCTGTAGAACAACATGGCGGCCATCTTTGATTTTGACAATTGCCATTTCATAAGGAGTACGTGCACTGGATGGATCTTTCTCTAATTTCATAATCATGTTCCCCTTGGTCCCTAGTTGTGCATTGTTCAGTTTTATATTTCATATGCAGGTTCCCCTTGGTCCCTATTTGTGCATTAGTCCGTTTTTGAGAAGATCCGAAAAAACGATGGCTGACGACCGGCCATCTTGATTTTTGATAGTAATACATGTAGTTTGTGATCGCTATTTCATGAGAAGTACCAGATAGATCTTTCCCAAATTTTATATTTTGGTTCCAAGTTATGCATTGTCTAGTTTTGAGCTTACCCGTAAAACAACGGGCATGCACAGCCATCTTGGATTTTGAAAGTAATGGCTTGTGATAGCTTTAATATGAGAAGTACTAGATGGGTCTTTCTCAAATTTCATATGCATGATCCCCTTCGACCCTAGTTATGCATTGTCTAGTTTATGTGCTGATTTGCAAAACAAACAAAAAATATGGCCGACAGGCGGCCATCTTTGATTTTGACAGTAAGACTGTATGATTGCTATTTCATGAGAAGTATTGTATGGATTCTTCTCAAATTTCATGTGTAGATTCCCCTTGGACCCTATTTGTGCGAAGTCCATAATTGTTGCTGGTTACAAAAACAATATTGCCAACAGGCGGCCATCTTGGAATTTGAAAGTTTGTTGTTGCTTTTTATTGAGAAGTACTGGATGGATCTTTCGCAAACTTTACATGTAAATTCTCCACGATGTTTAGATTTTCCCTTTTGATTTTAGGACTGATCAGAAAATCAAAATAATGACCGACGACCATCTTTGATTTCGATATTAAAGTTTTCATGAGAAATAACTGAAGGGATCTTTCTCAAACATATTTAGGTTCTTCTCGGTGCCTTGTTGTGCCCTTTTATGTCAGAAAAGCAGAATGGCTGACAGACGGCCATCCTGGGTTTTGACAATTGCTATTTTGCTTTTGGTACGACTGATAAAAAATGCTCACAGTCTTTCGTTAGAGGAACTCCAAAATTTGCTAAAAATTTAATACACAGAAGAGAAAAGAAGAAAAAAGATCAAACATTTTTTAAGAACAAATGAAGATGATCTGTATTGGGCGCCAATATCCCTCTGGGATCTCTTGTTTTAACTGCTGCAAATTTTCAGTAAGTCTGCAGGAGTTACTCCTCTTGCATTACTATTGATCGCCGTAATAAGCGCACCTCCACCCTATAAGCACCCCCTCCCCTACAGAGGTATTTAGATTATATAAGCGCCCCACCAATCGTGACACAACTGAATGATTCTATTTAAATTTTTCCAAGGAAAAACACCCACAAATATAAGGTGATATGTGTACAACATGTCTGAAATTGATGACAAAATTGTCACATATCAGGAGTACTAGGCATTCTTGTCATAATATATCGTAGTTGTACTTTATAAAAAAAGACATTTTGCGTCCAGATCCTAGTTTTGCTATCCTATTAAGCTTCCCATTTTAGACGCACTTACCGCTAAATTCGGAGAATACGGTATGTAGACTTTATACAATGCTTCTCTTTCTCTAAAATAGATAACGTGTTTCTAATTTCTAGCTAGAGAATAACTAATAGACAAAGCCTGTTGTTCATTCCTTTTGATTCTTAAATAAAATTTATTGAAATGAAGTAAAAAGTAGGTAAAAATGTTGAACAATCTTCTCAATAATTAGAAGGCCTATGCTATGGTAGTGATACTTGACCAGTACATGTAGGTACCTGCAGGGGCAGAGTGCTGCAAAGTGTCCTCAAACAACTGATCTTGACCAACTTTCAAGGTTACAGTGGTCAAATATGTAAAACATTTAAAGATTATATTCAGAAAACTGAGTAACAAGAAGGCTCAAGAATAATGATACTTGGCCAGTAGGTACCTGACATGAAATACTTTTTGAGTAAGTTGTCTCAAAAATCGACATTGACGTACTTGCATACGATTATACCCTTACCGTTCTGCAAGGTTGGAAAAAATGCACCTTGAAAATTGAGAAAAAGTGCTTGAATTTTCATTTTAAATATCTGTATGAACCATGTGCAAGGTCACACGGGTATAGGCGAACCAATCAATAATACTAGTACTACACGATGTTCGTTAGTTCGGCTTATCTGGACGGCCGCCGATTTGGAAGATAAACAGAAGTCCTGTAATAATTCTTAGTCTTGATTGATTAAGTCTTAGATAAACTCTGAAACTCTCAGAAACAATTAGATATCGCTGTCTTATTTTTTACCACTATAATATGTCCAAATCCATCTGTTATAGCGGTTTTCAACGCAACGGTATCTTGGTTCCATGGAGTAGCTGTATCTCAAAAGAAAAATAGTTCCATAGTGTGCTATTCCTCATCAATTGTTGAAACTGTACCGTTAGCTCAGTTTTAAACAGTAATTGTACAGGTACATGTATATACAAGTGATTGTCAGCTTAATACATACCTGTACTAAAATATGTTCGGAAACCTACAACAGTGTTTTGATCACCTGGTCCGAAGGTCCATCGTCCGTCCGTCGTCTGTCAACTAGTCATACACGTCACACCTGGTCCGAAAATCCATCGTCCGTCCGTCGTCTGTCAACTAGTCTTAAACGTCACACCTGGTCCGAAGGTCCATCGTCCATCCGTCGTCTGTCAACTAGTCATACACGTCACACCTGGTCCGAAAATCCATCGTCCGTCTGTCGTCTGATAACTAGTCATACACGTCACACCTGGTCCGAAAATCCATCGTCCGTCCGCCGTCTGTCAACTAGTCATACACGTCATACCTGGCCCGAAAATCCATCGTCCGTCCGTCGTCTGTCAACTAGTCTTAAACATCACACCTGGTCCGAAAGTCCATCGTCCGTCCGTCGTCTGTCAACTAGTCTTAAACATCACACCTGGTCCGAAGGTCCATCGTCCGTCCGTCGTCTGTCAACTAGTCTTAAACATCACACCTCACACCGTCAGCCATACAACATTACACACGCACACATACCCACTCACACCGTCAGCCATACAGCCTTACACACGCACACATACCCACTCACACCCTCAGCCATACAACCTTACACATACCACCCTCTCACACCCGCAGCCATACAGCCCTTACACAGGCACACATACCCACTCACACCCTCAGCTATACAGCCTTACGCACGCACACATACCAACTCATACCGTCAGCCATACAGCCTTACGCACGCACACATACCCACTCACACACTCAGCCATACAGCCTTACACACGCACACATACCCGCTCACACCCTCAGTTATACAACCTTACACACGCACACATACCCACTCACCCTCCGCCATAAGCCTTTCACACGCACACATACCCACTCACACACTCAGCCATACCTTACACACGCACATATACCCGCTCACACCCTCAGCCATACACACGCACACATACCCACTCACACCCTCCGCCATACAGCCTTACACACGCACTCACACCCTCCGCCATACAGCCTTACACACGAACACATACCCACTCACACCCTCAGCCATAAACACGCACACATACCCTCTCACACCCTCAGCCATACACACGCACACATACCCACTCACACCCTCCGCCATACAGCCTTACACACGCACACATACCCACTCACACCCTCAGCCATACACACGCACACATACCCACTCACACCCTCCGCCATACAGCCTTACACACGCACACATACCCACTCACACCCTCCGCCATACAGCCTTACACACGCACACATACCCACTCACACCCTCAGCCATAAACACGCACACATACCCTCTCACACCCTCAGCCATACAGCTTTACACACGCAAACATACCCATTCACACACACAAATACTACAGGACACCACTCACACCTTCACTGACATACACTAGGTACATGAACTTTACTAGTATAGAACAATATTGTTGTAAATTAGAATCTTTTAAAAGAGAGAGAGAGAGAGAGAGCGAGGTGGGGGGGGGGGGGGGGGGGCTTGGGAGGTTCTGACGTTAATCTTATGATATACAAAGTAAATATTACTACGTTACAATTGTAAGTAGTGATTTAGGGGAAGAGAAAAGGAATCAAAAATAAAAGAGAAGATATATGCTGTATGGTGATGTCAGGGCATGGAATGCAAATATATTACATCTAAAGGCCAATTGTATTTCTAACTATAAATAGGCATCCCCTTTTTCCAATTACTATCGAACTTTCTTCTCATATCAATATTCTTATTGGTAATGGCATATTTTTAAATAAAGAAATGATCTTTAATGATATGTATAAGGACATTGAGACTTAAGAGATTGGTGGAGACATGTAGTCTTATAAATATAATGATTGATGATAATTAGAATTTCATTATCAACCGGGCTAGCCACAGGAAATATCATTCCAAAAAGAAGAGCTTTTTTCCAAGTCTCTCCAACAGTGTCTGTACTTCCATACATTCCCATAAACAGTGGACAATTGTTTCTCTATCCCTATTACAAAAAGTACATGCTGGACTAGGATAAGGTTTATTTTGAAAAGAAATGTGTTTGTTACTAGGATATGGTATATAATCCTTACTTGAAACCACTGAAGCTTTGAATTTTTAGTGACAGTGAATTAATTTAAAATATTTTTCCCATTTATCTTCATCAAAATTGAATTCCTCTTCCCATTTCTTGACACCTGTAGGTGTTGAAGCTGGAGTAATAATACAGTTATAGAAGCTTCTATTGCTTTTAAACAAATATTTCCAAGAGTAGTGGTGTGAAAGGCTGGGATAGCCTATCTAACTGAAAGTCATACTTCCTTAAAAGGCGTTTGCCCGCTGTGACCAGTCCTAGGTACTGAAGAAAGTTTGTATTGGTTCGAAATCTTTGAATAAACTCTATTAACTGAGATTGTTTTTTTTTTTGTACACAAACAGGAATTGAAAACTTAATTTGCGAGCTTTCGAAAACGTCTGTTTCCTTTGTCAAGCAAAGAGTACAATAGCCGAGTGTCGGTGTTCTGACAGCTGAAATCAGCTCACTACCCAAAATAGGGCGAGTTGGAGAAGTCAGCTGTCAAAAGCGTAGCGCGACATTTCGTCCAAATGTTCTCTAGTACTACAGGTAGACAGAGGGACGGGTAAGATGTTTACCCATTCCGCCCCTTATTGGATGTTAAAATAGGGTCATAAAGATGACTCAACTGGTGTCCCCCCTCGTCTCTGTTCATTGATTCCCCTTCCTTCCTAATCCATATGGATTCTTTAATTTTCCTCATTCTCCAGTTTTCCTCCCTTTCCAACACTTTGGAGTTGTTCCAGTCAATGATATGGTTGTGTATGTTGGCATGGTCTATGTTAGCTGATTTGTTATATTGTTTTTCTGATGTTTTTCTAGTGTGTCTGGTGTAGACTTGCTGTTCCATGTCTTCCACGTCTTTTTGATGTTCTTTAAGACGCGTTCCAAATTTCCGACTAGTTTCACCTATATATGTGTGGTTGCAGATGTCACATGGAATTTGGTAAACCACTCCAGTCTTGTCTTCCTTCTGCACTTTATCCTTCGGATGTACTAGGAGTTGTTTGATGGTGTTGTGCGGTCGCATAAGTGTGCTGATGTGATGTTTGCGGAGCACTCTTGAAATTGCTTCCGACCCTCCCCTTATATATGCGGTCAGAACACCGACACTCGGCTATTGTACTCTTTGCTTGACAAAGTAAACAGACGTTTTCGAAAGCTCGCAAATTAAGTTTTCAATTCCTGTTTGTGTTTGTGTATATATCATTCATACCAAACTGATGAAACTTATTCCTAATATCTGAATAAACTCGTTAAATGAGTAAAAGGTCAAATGATCAGAGTTCTTAACAAGGTCATTCAATATAATTATATACACCTGCATTGAACCAAGATGGATAGAAGACAAAAGTATTTGTCTATTTGTAATATCCCTTTTACAGAAGTTTGAAATGAACTGTACATTACTAACACAAAAGGGCTATGTTTTAAGTAAGATATATGAGCCGAAAACTGCATATCATTTAAAATATTGGACTGTCCGAGGCGCGTAAACCCTTTACTTGCTATGCATCCTTCGAATTCCACTATAGTGCATCGTGAAGGCAAATGTTGTTGTAATAGAACTGGAAAAAACACATTCCTGTCGAGTGCCCCGATACAAGCCACATCGACCCGCTCCTGTTACACTTGACTCCCTGTTCAAAAACTGTTCGAAGTTACTAAATATTAAACACAATTCTATCAAAACGTAAATACAAGTAATAAACGTTCAAGCAAATATCATAACAGTCCTATATAACACACATTGCTATTGCTGTAACAACTCACGTAAAACATGGAAGGACTTTATGTCCGTGTAGCGAAACTGCACTGGAACGCTCATCTGCGACCAGATACATTTGTGTAGCTCTGTGTAGCTCTGTGTAGCTCAGTGGTAGAGAGTTTTAAAGGTCCCGAGTTCGAACCCCGGTCTGGCAGCTACATTTATTCCCCCCCCCCCCCCCCCCCCCCCGATACGAAATGTTGAGCTTGCCAACCAATATCTAAAGCATTGGGAGTACGCTTAGCAAAGGGATACCCGAACATAGGACTAGGACTTTGGGGGCGAATGCATGGGAAAAGAGGGAGGTATGTAGTCGAACTGGACTGGATCGATCATTAACAGATAGCTCAATGGTAGAGTGTTCGTCTAGAGCTCGGAAGGTCCCGGGTTTGAACCCCGGTGCGCCACATGTTTTCTTTCTCCTGTTTCATAAGTGTATCATCAAGAACAATGTGTTACAGGACTGTAGCAATATTTTCTAAGACATTCATAGCTTATATAATAGAATATAGAAATGGAGGGCCCTTGGGCAAGTCTCAAACATTAGCCTAGATAATGGTAAACGTTCTAACGCTCAGTCGGATTTATTGTTGGCACCATTTTAATCTGACGACCAGAAGGAAGTGTTCTACGTGATGCAAACTCTATATTTTATTAACCTTTAACTAACGGAACTTTTCCCTTTATAACTAAATAACAATGTTGATTCAAACATGCATTCATCATTCAGAACCAATTTACACGTTGATATATCATGTGCAAGATATTTCAGATTACATAGGAGTACATAACTAGGATGTTTTAAAATTAAATAATATTGCATTAATTCAGTGCCAGGGGGCCGATTGGGCCGTTTTGCTGTGCCGTTGAGTGTCAGCGGGCCGATTTACCGTGCGGTTGAGTGCCAGCGGGCCGATTTATTTAGACCATTTATAACGTTTTTTTAATCAAAGGTCAATTGACCTTTCAACGGTATTTCATTTTAGAATCCCGATATTAACCCTAGTAGTGCTATCGACGCCTTTTGGCGGTTTACTGGTGTCCTGCTAGCGACGCCTTTTGGCGTCCTGGCTATGAAGAGGGTATTCCCCGGCTAATATAGCGAATTTCACCATATATTGAGATATATTTGTAAAACCAATGTGGTACCTGGTTAGTCTTGTATATTTTCTTTCCATTCATAGAGGAAATGTATTCTGTAAGGTCTGGCATTGTCTATACGGGCGGGGAAATCCATCCCAATCCGAAGATTTTCCGGAAATCGCGACATTTATAGGTCATTACGTCACCGGAAACAAATGTAACATTTTAATGCGGTGTGCGCAAAAATCCAATGGCAGGTGCACGCAATGCTGTGTGTTACTGGTTGAATATTGCCACTAATTTACCGATGTCATGCCCCGAGAATAATGCGAATCAAATCTAAAGGTATTTAATAATCGCTTTGATGCATGTGAATTATTGCATACACGTAATTTAGTGGGAAATTACACAAAATGTTGACAAGAGTTTTAGGCGCGAGATCGACCGTTTTACGTCACTACTTTATGTGTAGGAAGATTTCTCGAGGTGTAGATTAGACTTATTTAAGTTATTTTGGAAGAAAAACTTTTAGTTCCGATTAATAAATGATTTAAACACCAAAATCATATATTTTTGTTTGTTTACGAACTGATACTGATGTTTTGAAATGACTAAATTGGATTTGTGTAGCAAAACGATAGCGATACAGGTGTGTGTCTGCCTTCGTTGGTAATGTAAACAAATATGGCGGACCAGCCAAACGCCGGCGAGCTGGCTTATGTTTTGCCCGAATACCAACAATTGTTTCAAGAAATATTTTTAGATGAAGACAGTGATGAGTTTGAGGGCTTTGACATTGATGATATTGACAATATCCCAGAGGAGAGAACAGGTTTAAACGAGAATAACTGGTTTGAAGGCAGCAAGGAACCGTCTACTTTCACTTTTACCGGTAATGCTGGTATCAACACGGAAATCTTACCGGTACCTGAAGAAGGTAGCCTGTCTTTTTTGGATTACTTTGAATGTTTTGTAACTGACACTATACTTGAAAAGATCGTGGAGGAAACAAACAGATCTGCAAGCACATCCAGATCTTCCAAGCCACTCTCGATACCTGAAATGGACTGACACAAAACTCGGAGAAATGAAGGCTTTCATCGGAATGACGATCGCGATGGGCCTTGTTCAGCAAATTGACATACAGGACTATTGGTCCAATAATGTTGTTGTAAACACACCATTTTTCAGGTCTGTGATGGCTAGAGATAGGTTCTTGTCATTGTTGAGTGTGCTTCACCTGGCTGATAATCGTGAATCAGTTCCTAGAGGGCAACCAGGTTACTCCCCTTTGCAAAAACTTGGAGACCCCTACAAAGATATCATCTCTAAGTTCCAGAGTAGTTACAACCAAGCAAAAACATTGCTATTGATGAAGGGATGATACCCTGGAGAGGAAACCTTCATTTTCGGGTTTACAGCCCAGACAAGCCCATTAAATATGGACTGAGAGTGTACATGTTGTGCGACTCTGACAATGGCTATTGTAGTCGTATGGAGCTATATACTGGTCAAACAGGACAGGCTAGAGCAACCAGTCAGTATGGAGCAACATATGACCTTATCATGCGACTCCTTGATCCTTTTCTAAATAAAGGTTACCATTTATACATGGATAACTACTTCAGTAGTCCACAATTGTTCTATTCCTTGTATCTCAACGGAATCTTGGCTTGTGGTACTTTGCGAAAGAACAGACGTGGTGTACCTCCGACTCTAAAGAATCGAAACTTGACAAGAGGTGAGATGTTCGTAATGAACAACGACATGCTAGTTGTGGTCAAGTACGCGGACAAAAAGGATGTACATCTTCTTACAACAATACACAAAGGTAATGATACATTATTGAACACTTCAAATTACTTCAATGAGTTAACATCTCATTCATATATTCTACAGTATATATAAAATAGCATAAGTAATGTATATACCAGTAGCTTACCTGGTGTATAATCTTCATTGAAATGAAATTATGTTAGTGTCATATATATTTGTTGAATAATGATTTAAATCTTTGCCTTCCGAAACTCAATTCATAATGTTGCAAAGCATGCTGAATTAAAAGTTTTAAACAAGCTGAATCAATTCATCCATGCTATATTTTATAACACTTTGTAACATCATGAAGCGTGGCATTGTTAGTTCCAATATATAATATCTATTTAGGTGTCATGGAAGACTCTGGTAAGAGACCACGAAGGAAGGGAAATTAGAAAACATGACTGCATCCTTAGTGACAACAAATATACGGGTGCTGTTGATCGATGCGACCAGATGGTATCCTATGGAAGCTTTGAAAGACGCACATTGAAGTGGTGGAAAAAGGTCTTTTTCCATGTACTTGGGCTTGCTGTGCTGAATGCATACATCATTTACAAAACAAGATGTCAGCAACCTGTCTTGCAGCGAGTCTTTATAAGGGAGTTGGTGAATCAGCTGGTGACTGCTGCAGAAATTTCCGGCGCTTCTCCTAGGGGTAGAAAGAGAGCATCAGCAGAAGTGCTGCAAAGACTTACTGCAAGACACTTCCTCTGTCACTTACCGTCTTCAGGTAAGCGACGGTGTGTTGACCATGCTAAGCGACGGTGTGTTGTATGTGGGCCTGCTGAAGCTGAGCTTTTCAAATGCTCTCATCCTGAGGAACCATTGCCAAAACAAACTGGACGGGAAACTTCATTTCAATGCAAACAATGCGAAGTGGCACTGTGCATTGAGCCATGCTTTGAAAAGTGAGCAAAGTATGATCAATTCTACTCTTATGTAAAAGACTGTAAAATCTTTTTCAAAGACTTAATCCTGTGTGACAATGACGTTTTAATGCAGTACGTGTTGCACATGTATGTATACAAGGTACTATATATCTTTAATGCAGTTTTGTATACATGTAAGTTTTCTGAAATATTACCAACCCCTTAATCAGTAAGGGACACATCTTCCTGTAAGTTGTAAATATTCCAATATTACCAAGTAGTAGTACCAATGGATTACTTTATTAAATGCATACCAGCTCTAGATATGTTAAGAAAAAAAATTCAACTTCAATACAATATATAATATGCAAACATGTTATACTGCTAGGTGTACATAGGTAGGTCATATAAATACAAGGGAGATAACCGTGAATATCTCATAATTTATTGTATGGATTTTGGTAAGTTTTGGGACACCAGTAGACTAGTATACAAAAGTCTAATGCATACTTATTGTTCTCTAAATCCAGTTTCCATCATTGAAGACTTCATAATAGTTGATAGAATTTAAGAAAGGTTGGCTGTATATTGCCATAAAGGCAGCCTTGTACATGAATCCTTTGCAGTTTGGGAGGAGAATTTTCCAACTCGGTCTCTATACACAACCGAACTGACATCACATCGCTTTCTAAAGCGAATAGATCTAAAAATCACGATGTATTAAATGAAAATGTAGTGTTTACGACAAACATGTATATTATTGTTGAAAAAGAAGAGATACTTTCGGAAAAAAACTTGCAGAAATAACAAGTACATAATTTACACAGACCTTTCCCTGGACAATTAGTGAATTACATGTATACAAATGAAATTCTTCCTTATGACTTTTAACCCTCCTTATGTGGAATAACATTGCATATTACTGTAGGTAAGGATCAAAACTATATTGTTTAATTGATTTTGAACATTTTTAAGCATTTTTAATTTTTTTGAGATTTGTTTTGTTTTCCCAAACAATTCAGCAGTCAGACATAGCCAGAATGAGACAATTCAGCACTACTAGGGTTAACGTAAGCACTTAAATCTATGACGTTATTTACCGTAATTTTAATCACGTCAAACTGTCAAAGTATGACGTCATAGCACACCATATTGCTACAAAAATACTGCAATCATGGCTGCACCGTGGGTGCGTGCTTTCCCTCTGGAATATGAAAGGACGCCGGCATTTTGTGTTGCACCTCGTTTACTGGAAATGCCTCCTGGAGACGCACGGCCTTTAACCTACTTCAACCCGTTGTTTCCAGAACAACTGATGAAAGAAATTATAAGACAAACAACAGGTATGGTCGGGCATTACGTTATCGATGAGATGGAGTTTCCGACGCCTTTGCCATTTTGTAAATATCTCGTAAACTCTCGCGTTATTTCTCACCAGGTGTCGTCTGCCTAATGCCGACACAACAAGAAACGTTTTGACCAAGAAAAGTAGACTTTGCGTTTCCAATGGGTAATTTTATTACAGATTGAATATATGCTCACGTAAAATCAAGTATTTACTTAAGCCCATTTTATATACATCTTTAAAACCTCACCTGCAGCGTTCTGAGCCTCAGTCAAATTTGAAACGCTTAGTAAACATTGTGCCAGATGTCCCAAGTCTGATTATGTGATTTTTAGCGACATATTACAACCAGAAAAAATTAATTTTGCAATTCAAGTAACGCGAAATTTTTGTTGTGTTATAAATAAAACGCTATAATGGAAGAGCATATTTCAGATTTTATTTTCGCATAAAAAATGGAAAATAATGTTGTTTATATTTTTTACATCAGACCCTGTGAAGTGCTATAGTATACGATTTTAATAAAAATAATGTAATGGTAGGCAATGCGGTGTTTTAAACAGAGAATTATACAAAACAGATTGACTTATGCAAGTTCTGATGTCACTTCCGTTGAAAAAAAATTTAAATTATTATTTATATCAAAGTGTGAATTTTCTGAAGGATGATTATTTGAAACTCAAATGTTGGTTTTTGAAAATGTTTTCCTGTTACAAAATTAGACTGGTGTAGTCTTCAATGCTTTTGAAACGCTAGGAAGCACTACCGTCGATAACACAATATAGTGTCATGGCGGTCGCCATGACGAGTAGCAGTAAGAAAGTGCCGATATTGCAAAGAGGAAATAACGAATTGACAGAGAAATACAGGTAAGGTAAAAGATAGACTATTGCATAAATAATATTAGGATATTGTATTCACAGTTGTTTCGTGTGCTATCTGCGATAATTGATTATCCCGTCGAAAACCGGATGTCACGGTCACATATATATTTTTGTAAATATTCTAACCATATTTACTGATAAAGTGTATCATTTGATTATTATTTTACGAATACGGAGTTTTGGTCATCCGTCTACGGTTTTAAAGTTAGAGATCGACAGGTAGCCATGAGTAGCCACAGGTAGATTTGCTGAATCGCTATTGGAAATTGTTAGCAAGCACAAACTACAGATTGTGGTGAGTTTTTACAATCGTTGTTAAATTGTTAGTTAAAGACATGTACATATTTGTTAATCAGCTGTGATATTTCTAGTCAGCTTACCTGTTGATTGGATAGATGGTCATACCTGTATATCGTAGGGCCATTGTTTACATTCGCGCGTACGATGCGAGTATGCTAGTTTAGCTTTATTAGATCAAGGCGACCATAAGCCTATCACATATCTTCTTTTAGCTAACATTACCTATAAACAAGGCCTCCAAATACTCATTTTTGCTATATTATTCGTTATATATGTAGTAAACAGAGATTTCATGTGTACGCGTCACGCATGAGTGGACCGCACACGTAGAATACCCTAAACATTAAGGCGGCGTGTGCCGTGCTTTTATATTTTTATACAGATATTCTCTACTTCGTAAATTGGTAGACTATTTGGTTAATATGTCCCACAGTCAGTGTTCATTATGTATACACATAGATATTGTGGGTACTTGACGTATATTTTACCTTTTAGTAAAGTAAAGATAGAGTTAGTAAATCTGATGTACATATTTTGTAGCTTCAACCATGGGTCATTGATGGGAAGGTGATGTGATAGTGTCGATCCAGTGAGGGCTTTAACATCCACTAGCTGAGGTGGTAGCTACACCTTTGGTGACTGTCCTGTGGGGACTTCATCTGTAGGTTCTTTGTGAACCGAGTGCTGTGTGCTATGTAGGTAGCTGCTAGGGTAGTGTACCCTTTATTTATGAACAGACTGTGTTCTGTGTGGACACTTCTTGTCGTTGGTTTGTTCATTCTGTGAACATCTCATGTGAGTGTGATGAGCCCATCAGCACAGGAGACATGGACACGAAGAGAGACGGGAGAGATGTCATGAGAAGAGACGATACCGGGACTTCAGACCGCGGTGAACAGACCATATGCTATGTATCCAGGCAGTGGTAGTGACTCTTGACATTCTTAGCAGTGGTGATAGGTTACTTGAGTGTATTGAATGGTTGTATGTTATTGTAAATACTTACATTGAGTGAGTGAGATGTACCAATGTTTTATATATTATGGAAACTGGAAAAAATATTGTGTATATTTTGTAAAGTAAAAGCTTGTATATATTGTAAAGCAGTCTTAGTGTCATTCTACACCACACTTGCATTGTCCCGTTCGTCCATAGTTACACCGGATGCTCAAGGATAAATAACACACTGTGATACAATTACTTCTGCAGCCAAACATTATATTTCGTGATCATATTCATGCTAGATCTAGTTTTTTTTTCTTTTTCCAATATCTTTATTTCTTAATATAAAAATTGTAAATGAAACAGCAGCAGTCGTTTTATATGTTGTTTTAGTTCGATGCTGTCCGGTGATTCTGCGCACCTAAGCATGTCGTGCCGGCATATGTACGGTGCTGTCCGGTAATCTTGCGCACTTAAGGCCTTCAACGGCGGTCTGTGTTTTCAATTTAACAAGATAAATGATCTAAGCTGTTTATTGAAATAAAGACTGAAGGTTCATTATTCGATAAAAAAACTAAAACTGACAAACTTGCCTTCTAATCGTATCTATTGTGACCGGCAAGTACCTACTCAAGCACCTCGGCAACTATTTATTCCTCCGGTAATCTTGCGCAGTGACGACGCTTGTAACACCCCACTAGTTATGGAGGCTCGTTCGGGTCAAATCACTGTTACCGTTTTTAGTCATATACGTGTTAGTTCTTTTTAAACATCTTTTAAAGTTGAAATTGGTTGGTTTTCAGTTTTTGAGATGAAGGAAGTTGTGGGACTCACATATCAGACTTCTTTTAAAGGGACTGAATAGATACATCAAGTGGCTGTAGCACGTGGCTGGAATGTGGCGGTAACACATTATAGGTGGACATCATCTTCACGAGCTGCCTCTATTACATCTGCATTGATGTGGGTTGAGTGACCGTCATAGAGAAGAAGGCATGGTCTGGCTTTTACTTGGACTACAAGTGGTTCCTGAGGAAATCTAGAAACGTTATGTAGGGGGTATGGTTTGTCCCAATGCGCTCCCAGCAGCGACGAGTGTGGTATTTGAAGTTCTTCCAGCAGTAACCATGTGAGGATTGGTGCCTGATTTTGCAAGTATCTTTGGAGGATTATGGTCCAAGTTTATAGCCGTCTCATCCACATTCCAAAAACTTGCTGGGACGTCCTTAATATGTAGACTGTCTAATACTTTGGAGAGTTCTGAGAAGTAGTTTGATAGTACATCATCTGTAACTGCGTCATCTCTTGACTTTTCTCTTTTTTGGGGGTTAACCATCTTGATATCTTTGAATCTGTTCACAAACCCATAAAACCAGTGTTTGGTTAGCGTAGCATTTGTCTTTCCCATCTCATCACACATGTTTTTGGCCATGTCTAAGACTTGCCATTGTGTATAACCATAGCCCACATGGGCCATTTTAAAAGTGTTGTGCCAAACGCTCTTCCTGCACACGACTGAAAACATTTGGTGCACCTCTATAGTAGCTACCGGTTTCTCAGAAGAAAGTCTAAATCTTAAGGTGCTTTCTGGTATACCATGATGTCGAGCTGCTTTTCTGATCGGCAAACCTTTTTTTCTGACATCTTCATAGGCTTCCCTTAACATTGAGGCTGTATAAGCTATTTTATGAGCCGATATTTCACCATCTACAAAGTTAGTTAAGAAACAATTAGACAGTATCTACTATCAAAAAATACATAAAAGTAAATATAAAAAGTATTCTAATGTTGAAAATAAAATGAAATAGTTTTTATTTATTATTTTCGAAAGCGATATGCCCATATCAAAATTTAAGAAATTGCCATCTCAGGGCTTCCATAGAAAGATTCAGTATGATTCTGCGCAGTGCGGTCCTATACCAATTTCTTAGTTTATTAGATTATCCTTGTGGCAATTAGATAGTTTCCAAAAGTCAATTAATCAGAACAATATTTTTGTGTGTTTTTCGGCTTATTTTACTAAAAGTAACATATTTACAAACTTCTGGAAATTCGCACTTACCCTTATTGCTCATTTGAGCAAAATAGTCCAGTCAAATTAGCAAAAATATAGGCCTAACCGTGACAAAATTGCGACAGAATATATTTTTATATTTTTTGAATGGTGGGTACCGATACTGTAACAGAAAAAAAAGTCCCAGAAAATCCCAATGGGGGAAAGTGTTTTTTTGGCCTCCTAAAGAACCACGAAAGTTAAAAAAAATCACACGCTTAACCATATTTGAAGTGTAATATCTACCCCATTTGTAACACTGGACATATGGATTTAACAGTATGACAAGACCAAACTACAGTACAATTGTGTGAAAAAATAAATACGGTCTAATTGAGTTCAATGGAATATTGACAGGTCAATATGGGTAATATTCATCTTTAACATAACGATAATGGCTTCGTTTGACATTTTTAGTAAAGAAAATACTAATAATCAAGATAAATATCCATTCAAGCTTAGTTTAATTGCATTGTATAAGGTAATCTGTAATTCATAATCATATATCAGAGATTTTGTTTTCACTTATAAACATTTATGAACCTTCGAAGTTGACCGGTTGCGCTAATTTTGAGGTATTCGGAGGTCCAAATTGAACAACTTCTCATTTTATATAACTTGTATTTAGACTGTGCTTAAAAGTCATCAAATTATTTTCTATGCATATTTTCTTAACAGAAATGTCATCTTGGTGAAGACTTCTAGAAATAGTGAACCAATTCAGGTTGATCCAACCCTCATTTCGTGCAATTTTGACTGAGCTGCTGAAAATGGCAAAGTCCATGATTTTGAATAACGAAAATTGGTGTATATTTTTATGTTAGATACGATTGCCAACACTTATGGTAGGAATTACTACCATAACATGCCCCTTTTGACTAAATGGAACTAAGGTTGAAATAGTATTTTATATTTGAACAAATCAAATTTTTTTCTCCCATGTTGAGTATTTTTTCTTCTTTTTTCTTACTCATCTCATCACGCCTATGAGCCAACAGCCAGATTCCGTCCGCTCGTCAGCTTCATAAACCGACAATGTATGAGTTACAAAGTTCTAATTATGACGTTGAAAGAATTGTGACGTCATAATTGGCGACGCGTCACAAACTAGGTTGTATGTTGTTCTCGTTTGAAATCAGGTGATTCAAATTTTTGGCAGTCTAAGGGTTAACCCTTATAGTGCCGTAGGCCCGATTTGGGCCGATCTTCTGGTTTCCAGAGTGCCGTTGGGCCGATCTTCTGGTTTCCAGAGTGCCACGGGGCCGATTGGGCCGATTTCAAGGGTATCACAATTCCAGTTTGGTTTAAATTAAAATTTGCACATATGACCGTAAATAATAGTCTCAACACAACCGACGTCATTCGATATGACGTCAAAACGTCATTTTCTATGACGTCAAACATGACGTCGCCTACGTCATATCCGTAATCCGTGCAAGATGGCAGGAATATGGATTCGTGCTTTTCCACCGGAGCCAGCAAGGAGAACCGAATTTGAACAAAGACCTGGACTAGCACATATGCCACCAAGAAACGCATCTCCAGTAATATATTTCAATCTCATGTTTACTATTGGGTTACTCAAAGAAATCGTGCGCCAAACAAACAGGTACGCTTAGTTGAGTTTGTTCATTTTAATGAGAAAAAAGGCATGTACAACACCCTCTAGTCAAGCATTTGTATACATATCATGTACTCTAGGTCTAATTGTATACATCCCTCACTTCCTGTACAGACCAGTACATACTACAGTATATTTATACATGTATCATAATCGATTTATATTAAGGGTCGTTCGGTAAGGTGACATATACTCCCGTTGTCACTGTAAGGTATAATAATATAGTCATGCCAGCAAAACCAAAAGAAAAGGCCATACAAATACAGGAAACATTATATGCATGAACAATATACAAGCCATGTCGACCCATTCCTTGACACTGTTTCCCATGTTTTCTAGAGACACTCGTTTACCATCACCGTGTGAATTTAGTGGTGTGTAGACAAACAGAGAATGCCCCTGCAAGGAATCGAACTCGGGTCTCCGGCGTGGTAAGACACTGCTCTACCGACTGAGTCATAGAAGCATTCCCTGTCAGCTGAGTGATAAAGACCGTATTTAACACTATGTACGTGCAAGCCACACCGACCCTGTCCTTTTACATATTTTGTTAATTTATTTACATAAAATTACCATTACCTTTACTTGACTGTGTTACAAACACAAAGCCAAACGCCGTTCCTTGATAACATATCTAATATCAATCACATGCTATATATTTTACCGTTACATTTGTATAAGCATTGGAATTCAGAAAAAAGTAGCTCGATTTTATGATTCTGATAACAGACTTATATAAATTTGACATGTAACTGTCAAACTGCCTAATCCGGGCTTCAGACCAATGACACAATATCAGGCTTAAGTGTTTGCTTAGTCAATCAAAGTCAGAGGAAACACGGAATGAACTGTAAAGAAGAAGATATTTTAATGAACATTAGGTGCGCAAGCGTCATTGGTCATTGCTATTTCATTGCTAATACAATTTAGTAATTGTACTTGGGGTTATACATATGCTCATTTAAAAAGAAAATTATTGTTATCCTTTCTAGATACGCTCGAAATCATTTGGCAACTTATGGGAATACCTTAGGAAGGCATTCGCGTTCACAAACATGGAAACCTCTTCGAATACAGGATCTACGAACCTTCCTTGCCATTTTTTCCAACATGTGTCTCCTTTAGAAGTTGTCCATCGCGGAATATTGGAACACGTTACTACCGAGTCAAGCATCTGTCTGGTTCAGGAAGGTCATGTCCAGGAACAGATTCCAAAACATAATGAAATTTCTTCATGTAGCGGATTTTCAAAGGATGGTTCCAAGACAGGTGATTGAAATCATATATATATATACAGGATATATATAATTATATAGCTATGGTGCACCGACCGATTTCGAACTCATAATCTACAATATCTGTTACTCATAACTATTTATTCAAAAGTTTGCATTTTTACATAGTGATATGAAGGAGTTTGAAGTCCGGTCCATGCACGAGTACATATATATATATATATATATAACATTTTTTTAATGGAAAATAACTTTACGTCCAATTCAAAATACGGTAGCTTTAACGCAACCTAAAACTGTTCTTTTACATTTTGAATTTTGAATTTAGGCCTTGATATATTTATAGTATTTCCATGCAATGAAACCTGATACAGTTCATTATACTTAAAATTTCAACAACACTTATTTTCAATTATTTTCAATTTCAGCACCTAGCTTATGATCCCGCCTCTAGATTCCGGCCCTTGTCCTTATAGAAGTTAAAATTTCCTTTCAGACTAACCTTTGATATAG
This sequence comes from Mimachlamys varia, assembly GCA_947623455.1. Classification (NCBI taxonomy): domain Eukaryota; kingdom Metazoa; phylum Mollusca; class Bivalvia; order Pectinida; family Pectinidae; genus Mimachlamys; species Mimachlamys varia. The sequence continues at coordinate 47,377,638 of OX392536.1, forward strand.
ATAAACTGAAACATTTTAGATAATTTTACATAAGGATAAATTAAGAGTTTAATAAGTAAAATCTTAACTGATACATATGTATATAACAGCAGAAATGAAATGCAACAACTATATATATATACATTGGACATATAATATATTTAAGCTAAGAACCTTTAATTTATTTTCTAGGAACTCTAAGGAAAAGCAGACCAATGCCATTGTCTATACGGAACGGAAATCCTAACCCGGAACATCCCGTCTATATGAGAAAGGGTCAAATGTTATGTCTGGTCTGTAGAGATAATGAAGACAAGAAGCCAACTAGATTATTGAGTACAATTTTACCAGCTCAGCAACTACCCACTGGAAGACCGCGTAAAGTCCAAAATTACAATAAGTACAGGGGGGCTGTAGATCTTGGTGATGCTCTTACATGAGTGCGTATTGTCATCAGAGAAAAAGCCAAAAAGTGTGGAAGAAAATTGTGCTCAATATTTTCCATAGAATGATGCTAATGCGTATATTTTATATTCTCAAAACACACCCGACAATCCTGTAATGTCACGACTTAAATTCATTCAGCATGTTGTGGAATCACTTGCTGATTTAGATGTACCGCCGAGAAACCCACGCCAACGTCCAAGACAGAGGCTGAATGTACATGTTCTTCCGGGCCGCAAAGAAAAGGATTGCTGTGTTTGTTCGACACGTGGTTTGGGACCGGGGGTGTCAGACGGCAAACCAGGACAATTTGTTCGTTATGCAAACGAGGAGTGCATAGGCACTCTCTCAACCGACATGTGATATGCGTGGAACAATAAAGCTGGTGATATTTTATACTGTTATTCTGCCTTTGGTGTGAGTACATATGGTGTGTAATACGGAAATATATATTCAAACTTATCACTAGCAAATACATATAGAAAAGGTTCGCTATCACATGTATCGCATGCAGGATTATTATTTCTACTCTGTTACTTATTATTGAAACTGATATTAATTATATTCAAAACAGATTTAGTCGTTTAAATATGTATGTTCTTTGTAAATACGGGTGTGTGCGTGAGGGAGGGGAGGGGAGGGAGAGAGCGTGTGTGTGTGTGAATCTATTAATCAATTAATAAACGACACATTTGTCCTTTCATGTATATATTATGGCATCCAATAGGATGTAAAACAATTGATTTAATTTAATTGTATTTGTGTAAGTTTATGTGTATGCATGTGCGAGCTTGCGGAATGATCAGACTGTATATATTGAGAAAACATCTATGTTGTGGAATAAACTATGTTGATTGATAAATTATTAGTGTTTATAATTCCCCCGGTCGTATGTTATTAAAATATTTGAAACAATCATCAGCGCATACATAAATCACACACCTGCGACGTCAATCCCTCTACCAAATCGTACGTCAATTTTTGCTACGTTGTTTCCCTCGGCCGGTTTGCTGACGTCGCGTCATCAATTGTTGGCGTCATCAATTGTAACGTCATATTTGGCAAATTCAAATGTTCGGCAGTGAAAGGGTTAAATCTATAACGTTATTTCCCGTAATTTCAATGACGTCAAAGTGTCAAAGTATGACGTCATAGCACACCATAATGCTACATAAGTACTGCAATCATGGCTGCACCGTGGGAGCGTGTTTTCCCTCTTGAATATGAAAGGACGCCGGCATTTTGTGTTGCACCTCGTTTACTGGAAATGCCTCCTGGAGACGCACGGCCTTTAACTTACTTCAACCTCTTGTTTCCAGAACAACTGATGAAAGAAATTATAAGACAATCAACAGGTAAAAAACACACTGTGATACAATTACTTCCCTGCCTCTCCAACCTATGGTGTTATGTCGCAGTTGATTCGGTATTCTAGGGCTTGCTCTAAATATCGGGATTTTCGTGATCGATGTCGACTGCTGACAAACTAACAACACAAGGATTCGAGAGATGCAGGTTGATCAGAACTATGGGCAAGTTTTATGGTCGCCATTTTTGTCTCATTGAGAAATATTCTGTATCTTTAAGTGATATGAAGGTGGACGTTTTTGAGTATGCTCATTAGTGTGTTTACTTGTTTTGATTGACAATGATACTCGGTTCTCATTTTGAGAGCTTGATGTTTACTTGGATGTGACAAAGATTTACATGGCGGGTGTCGTCGATGAAGCAGAAGACGCTTACTCTTCCGGAACACCTGGTCTTATTCTCTTGTACTTTTGCAAGGATTTCCATGTGTATCTTTCCATTGTGCATATTTTGCCCCTGGTTTAATCGATTTTGAGTTTGGATTATGATTTTCCAATCTTTTTCCAATATCTTTATTTCTTAATATAAGAATTGTAAATGAAACAGCAGCAGTCGTTTTATATATTGTTTTAGTTCGATGCGGTCTGGTGATTCTGCGCACCTAAGCATGTCGTGCGCACTTAAGACCTTCAACGGCGGTCTGTGTTTTCAATTTAACAAGATATGATCTAAGCTGCTTATTGAAATAAAGACTGAAGCTTCATTATTCGATAAAAAAAACCTAAAACTGACAAACTTGCCTTCTTATCGTATCTATTGTGACCGGTAAGTACCTACTCAAGCACTTCGGCGACTGTTTGTTCTTCCGGTAATCTTGCGCAGTGGTGACGCTTGGAATTACCCCACTAGTTATGGAGACTCGTTCGGGTCAAATCACTGTTACCGTTTTTAGTCATATACGTGTTAGTTCTTTTTAAACATCTTTTAAAGTTGAAATTGGTTGGTTTTCAGTTTTTGGATGCGTCCATTTGATTTTGTTATTTTTGTTATAAAATAATAAAACATACAGAACAGATTTATAGAATCAAATCAGATAAATAAAAACCTATTTGTAGAATAAAACAAATAAATAAATACAAAACAAAAACAAACAAAAAACTTAAAATTATGAAATGAAATAAATTAAAAATCAAAAACAAAACAAAAAATAACCAAAAATAAAAACAATTTAAAAAATACAAAAATGTGACCTCAGTCCATTTCATAATCTTATGCTCATTAGAGCATTTTGGACAACGGAATTCGTCATCCACATCCAGAGTCTCGACAGATGTACAATACTTTAAATGGACCCATTTTTCACAATAACTGCATTGTCCCCAAGATACAAATTTTAATGAACGATCAAGTCTCAACCCATCTGGCTGCCACTTCCCGCACACAGAGCATTTCTCATCACCGTCGTCATCATCAGGGTTAGCTAGAACATTTGATTTCTTCAAAATGTTTTTCCCAGTCTTGCTATTTGGATGTGGTCCCTTTCCTTTCCGGCTTGAAATCTTTTTCGATGGTTTATTTTCCTTATCTGGCTCTTCAGTGATCACAAACAATGATGTTAAAAAGTAGTTTTCCTTTTATTTGCTGGATTGTTTGCCTCTGTTGTTTTCTCTTCTGACTTCTTTTTCTCTTCATGCTTTTTTGTGTCTCTGCAAAAAATACATCTTCTGTGATGGAAGCGCCATATGGTGGAATAAATGTTTTTCTTTTCTTCCCAGTTGTTCCGATCTTTTCTTTATTTTTCTGGAACTCTTTGTCCTTCTCATTAAAAAGGATATTTACAACCCTGTTTTGCTTTCTCTCCCGCCTTGTTTTCTTTTGAGAGGGACCTCATAGACCTTACTGATAATGGGTGAATTTACGACTGGTGCAGAGGGGTCGAAAGGAAAAATGCCTGACCTTCGGAATCCTGCCATGATATTTGAAATATTCAAAGCACTCTTGTACGAGTTTCCTATAAAACCCGGAAGCAAATCAACTGTGTTGACTCTGTTTGGATTAAGATGAAGGAACTTGTGGAACTCACAGTTCAGACTACTTTTAAAGGGACTGAATACAGATACATCAAGTGGCTGGAATGTGGCGGTAACACATATAGGTGGACACCATCTTCACGAGCTGCCTCTATTACATCTGCATTGATGTGGGTTGAGTGACCGTCATAGAGAAGAAGGCATGGTCTGGCTTTTACTTGGACTAAAAAGTGGTTCCTGAAGAAATCTAGAAACGTAACAGAGTTAGACCACCCAGTTGCAGAAGCTCTATATTGTGTACCTGCAATGCCATCTGAGCACTTTTCCCTGGACAATCTCTCACCCTTAAAAATGATGTAGGGGGTATGATTTGTCCCAATGCGCTCCCAGCAGCGATGAGTGTGGTATTTGAAGATCTTCCAGCAGTAACCATGTGAGGATTGGTGCCTGATTTTGCAAGTATCTTTGGAGGATTATGGTCCAAGTTTATAGCCGCCTCATCCACATTCCAAATACTTGCTGGGGCATCCTTCATATGTAGACTGTCTAATACTTGGGAGAGTTCTGAGAAGTAGTTTGATAGTACATTTTCTGCAACTGCGTCATCTCTTGACTTTTCTCTTTTTCAGGGTTTACCATCTTGATATCTTTGAATCTGTTCACAAACCCATAAAACCAGTGTTTGGTTAGCGTAGCATTTGTCTTTCCAATCTCATCACACATGTTTTTGGCCATGTCTAAGACTTGCCATTGCGTATAACCATAGCCCACATGGGCCATTTTAACACAGTGTTGTGGCAAACGCTTTTCCTGCACACGACTGAAAACGGTTGGTGCACCTCTAGTAGCTACTGGTTTCTCAGAAGAAAGTCTAAATCTTAAGGTGCTTTCTGGTATACCATGATGTCTAGCTGCTTTTCTGATCGGCAAACCTTTTTCTGGCATCTTCATAGGCTTCCCTTAACATTGAGGCTGTATAAGCTATTTTATGAGCCGACATTTCACCAACTACAAAGTCAGTTAAGAAACAATTAGACATTATCTACTATCAATAAATACATAAACGTAAATATAAAAAGTATTCTAATGTTGAAAATAAAATGAAATAGTTTTTATTTATTATTTTCGAAAGCGATATGCCCATATCAAATTTCAAGAAATTGCCATCTCAGGGCTTCCATAGAAAGATTCAGTAGAACTTTCCCGCCTCTGGATTTCAGTGACGTCACGTTCTACAACAACAATATGGAGGTCGTCTGCATCAGTGCTCCTCACTCGACAACACTTGTTTTGTGCATCTGAATTGCATTCTATGCATTGAAGGTAGAGTAAATAAAGTTATAAATTGTAAATTGCTTTTGTTTGATCTAGTTACATAGTATGTTTTGTTTAAAGTTTGACGGCATCGAATTGCACACAATCGAAGATGGAAACTAGGCTAACTAGTTTATGAACATTTATAAGCAGAATGTAAACATTGACAACACGTGTAATTTACATACTCGATTTCACTAGTTTTCGTCATTTAAATAGACAAATGATTATACACAGACTTAATAATACTTACCTGCATTGATGTTTATGGCAATTTTTGGCAATCAGCGCTGTTTTATGAGGAGGGGATAAAAAAGGCGATTGGAAGAGGCGGTGTCTGTAAACCGGAAATAAGCCGATTTGTTGATGCGCAAGATTACCGGATACAACTGTATATAAAATGAATGCTTTCACACATTTATCAAACATTAGAAACAACGTTAACACCAATATATCATTTCCCCATGACATTCAACAAGAAACAAAAACAAAATAAAAAATGTCCACAGGACTTTACACACCTATTCCCCCGGAATTGAGAATGTTAACATGTCCGGTGATTCTGCGCAGTGCGGTCCTATACCAATTTCCAGTTGAAGTGCGGAGGCCCATACACATCGAATGTTCTTGATCAGGCTGTTCGTCATTTCCCCATATTTTGTTAGTTTGTTAGATTATCCTTGTGGCAATTAGATATTTTCCAAAAGTCAATTAATCAGAACTATATTTTTGTGTGTTTTTCGGCTTCTTTTATGAAAAGTAACATATTTACAGTCTTTTGGAAATTCGCACTTACCCCTATTGCTCATTTGAGCAATATAGTCCAGTCAAATTAGCCAAAATATAGGCCTAACCGTGACAAAATTGCAACAGAATATATTTATATCTTTTTTGAATGGTGGGTACCTATACTGTAACAGAAAAAAAGTCCCAGAAAATCCCAATTGGGGAAAGTGTTTTTTTGGCCTCAAAAGAACCACAAAAGTTATGAAAATCACACGCTTAACCATATTTGAAGTGTAATATCTACCCCATTTGTAACACTGGACATATGGATTTAACATTATGACAAAACCAACCAAACTACAGTACAATTGTGTTAAAAAATAAATACGGTCTAATTGAGTTCAATGGAATATTGACAGGTCAATATGGGTAATATTCATCTTTAACATAACGATAATGGCTTCGTTTGACATTTTTAGCAAAGGATATACTAATAATCAAGATTAATATCCATTCAAGCTTAGTTTAATTGCATTGTATAAGGTAATCTGTAATTCATAATTATATATAAGAGATCTTGTTTTCACTCATAAACATTAATGAACCTTCGAAGTTGACCGGTTGCGCTATTTTTTAGGTATTCGTACGTCCAAATTGAACAACTTCTCATTTTATGTAACTTGTATTTAGATAACATCAAAAGACTATGCTTAATAGTCATCAAATTATTTTCTATGCATATTTTTCTTAACAGAAATGTCTTCTTGGTGAAGACTTCAAGAAATAGTGAACCAATTCAGGTTGATCAAATCCTCATTTCGTGCAATTTTGACTGAGCTTCCGAAAATGGCAAAGTCCATGATTTTGAATAACGAAAATTAGTGTTTATTTTTATGTTAGATACGATTGCCAACACTTTTGATAGGGATTACTACCATAACATGCCCCTTTTGACTAAATGGAATTAAGGTTGAAATAGTATTTTATATTTGAACAAATCAATTTTTTTTCTCATTTAGCACAATTTGTAAGATTTGATGATTGATATTTTTTTTTCGTATGCGAATGTACAATAGCCAAAATAGTCTTGTGAAAAATGCTTTTTAGCCATATTGACAGTTCTTTTTTTCTTCAATACAATACCTTGGGTGGAAAATCTCAACGTATCTGTTTTCTACGGTATTCACATGCTGTTAAATCCATATGTCCAGTGTTACAATTGAAGTAGATATTAGACCTCAAATATGGTTATACGTGTGATTTTCTTAATTTTTCTGATCCTTTAGAAGGCCAAAAAAACCACTTTCCCCCCATTTGGATTTTCTAAGACTTTTTTTCCGTTATATGTATGATGCTCATCAACCAAAAAATAAAAGAATAAATTCTGTTGCAATTAGTTCGAGGTTAAATCATAAATTGACTGGACTAATAGGGACATACAATATCACCATCTTCACCCAGAATCTCAATAGATGTACAAAACTTTAAATGTACCCATTTCCACATTTTGTGCAAAGTCCCCAAGACACAAATTTGATACTCTTGTCCAGCCATAATCCAGGCGGCTGCCACTTTCCACATACAACGCAATTTTCGTTGTCACTGTCGTCTAGATCCGGGACTGGTTTTCTTTTGGCTGCTGGGTTCTTGCCCCTCTTGGAGTTTGGATGAGGACCCTTTCCAACAGTTGTTTTTGGTGCAGATTTTGTTGATACTATCTTGATTTTCTTGGTTGTTGTTTCATAATGAGAATCCAGGAAGGGAGGTGTGAATGTATTTTTCCTTTTCTTCTCATTTCTGTCCTTGGGAGTGTTGTTCTTATCTTTCTTCTGTTTTTCAATTTCTTTTGATCTTTTTTATCCTCTTTACGCAGTTTCTCTTCGTGTTTTTTCTTTGCCTCTTCATAATACCTGTCCTCTGTGATTGGAGCACCTAATGGAGGAACAAAGGTTGCTCGCTTCTTCTTTGTTTGCTTGTTCTCAAAATCTAAGCTCTTTTCCCGGAAGATCATCTTCACATTCCTGTTGTCCTTTTTTTCTTGATGTTAAGGGCTATTCTGTGGTCTTCAGTGTAGGGGGTGATACTTCAGGTGCTGATGGGTTGAATGGAAAGTGCACGGTCTTGCGAAATCCAGCCATCATGTTGCTTGACCGTCACAGCACTTTGGTATGCTCTACCTATAAGTTCAGGTACAGCATCTATAGCGACCACACAGTTAGGATGGAGATGGAGAAACTTGTGAAACTCACTGTTTAGACTTTTTTAAACGGACTAAACACTGACACATCCAACGACTGGAGATAGTGACTACTATGGGAGGTAGTACGAATAGGTGTACATCTTCTTTTCTTGCGGCTTCTATCACCTCTGCGTTGATATGGGTGGAGTGTCCATCATAGAGCAGGAGACAAGGCCTAATGGTGACATGGTGCAACAAATGGTGCTGGAAAAAAATCCAAAAATGTTGCGGAATTAGACCATCACGTTGGAGTCTTCCTGAATTGGTCCCTTTCAAGCAATTGGAAGTATATTCTTTCGAAAGGCGTTCTCCTTTAAATATTATATAAGGAGGCATAGTTTCCCCAAGTGCCCTTCTGGCTGCAATCAGAACTGTGTTAGCTGATCTTCCTGCGGTGACTGCTTCCTGATCTGGCCAAAATGTTTGGAGGCCTGTGGTCCAGAAAGATGCCTGTCTCGTCAACATTCCATATATGTGCTGGCATGTTTTTGATATCTAGGCGTTCCATGGTCTGGGTAAGTGCGCTGAAATAGTTCCTCAGCATATCTCCCTTGACTGAATCATCACGAGCCTTTTCCCTTTTCTTTGAATTGACCATCTTAACTTCTTTGAATCTGTTTAAGAATCCATAAAACCATTGCTTGGTTGGCTCCAAGCCTGTTTTCACAATAACGCCACACATGTTCCTTGCTACATCCATCACCTGTCATCTAGTATAGCCATATCCAAGGTGTGATATTGTGCTACAATGCTGTGCTAGGTGTTCTTCCTGTTGGTGAGTGAAGAAAGTTGGTCCGCCCTTTTAGTTATTGGTTGGCCAGAAAACAAACGAAGTCGTAATGTGGACTCTGGTATATTGTGAAGTCGTGCTGCCTTCATGATTGCAACGCCATTTTTCTTCACATCATCATAAGCCTCCATTAGCATCGGTGTTGTAAACAATTTTTTGACTGCCATTTTCACCTGTAAAATAAAATTTAAAAAAATGTTTAGAAAAAAACCCCACTCAAGGGTATATACTTCAGAACCAGTCGACTAAATGTTATTGTCTAGAATAAATATCTATATTTTTTTAATTAGACACTTGCAAAAAAGGTAATTTATTTATTTCAAATGAAAAATCTGGGTTATAATTTTGGCAACATCGTAAAAATAAAATTTCTAAATATTGCGCTGCAGGGCTTCCATAGAAAAAAAATCGATCGAAGTTTCCCGCCACTGGAAACTTGACTACATCATTAGTCTCCATTCACATTTCACAACGCAGAATCACCGGAAACGACTGTATTTTACGAACAAACTACAGTTATACTTTTGTACAATTTGTGTCGGCTTTTATTGCAAAATGCGACATTGTTGAGCGACAATACAAACTCTCTCTCTCTCTCCCCCCCCCCTGTAAGAAAGCGCAAAGCTTGATTCTAGGTCCTGGGTTCGATCCCTGGTGGGCTCATACTATTCCTTACTCGCTGTTAGATGTTTTTTCTGGCTTAACACTTAATTTTATTTGTACATGACAATTCTTAAGATAAAAGATCTACATGTACATGCCAACCCCTGTCAAATAAGCTCGAAAAGATTACCGCTAAAACATGTACGTTTAATTACAGTACTGTATCCTCGTGGTTTACATGATCTATCGTTTCGATACTCGATTTAAGACCCAGTGTGTGTCACTTAAGATAGTAAAGCGTTAGGCTTTGCGCTAGAAGGACAATCTCCCAAGCTAACTTATTAGGGAAAGGGAGATTCCTATAACTGATTCCCGAATGAATGTGCAATAGGACGAGGAAAAGTCGAGATAGTGCGGTCACTGGGGCTCGAACCCGCGACCCTTAGCATTCCAGCCCGATGCTCTACCGACTTAGCGTAAGGGAAATTCCCTACAGCCCACGCTTGTAAGACAACCTAATCAATGCACATCTTTAACAGAAGCACAATTCTGCTTTTCCCCGTGTTTAATGTTCTATTCATAGACAATCTTCAAATTATTATTCCAGGTATGCTCATCACCATGTCATCGAAAATGAGGGAAATTTTGGCAGTAATGCCACAGCAAGACTGTGGACAAAAATAGGCCTCTCAGAATTCAAAGCCTTTTCTCGCTATTTTCTTCAATATGGTACTCCTAAGAAAATCGTCAAATCGCAGAGTACTGGAATTCGAGATTACCCAGTCAATTTTCGAAATGGTTTCATTAGATAGCTGATTTTCGACGAATGGCAACAAGAGAGGTGAGATTTGTTTGTTTGTGATAAAAAATATATTTTATTTCATTTCATTAAATTATTAACTGATTGATTACTTCAGAATATTTGTTTTTATTCAATATAATATGCATTGCTGAAGTATTTGAATACGTCTCATATTGTCACTTCTTCAGCATGTGAAGATCTGTTCGTTTTGAATAAAAAATAAAATGCATGTATGTTGAGTATTTTTTCTTCTTTATTCTTACACACCTCATCTCGCCTATGAGCCAACAGCCAGATTCCGTCCGCTCGTCAGCTTCATAAACCGACAATTTATTAGTTACAAAGTTCCAATTATGACGTTGAAAGAATTGTGACGTCATAATTGGCGACGCGTCACAAACTAGGTTGTACGCTCTCGTTTGAAATCAGGAGATTCAAATTTTTGGCAGTTTAAGGGTTAAAGAAAAAGTCAAATTTTCCGCAGAATAATGATGAATTCCTACATTATATACAAGGAAAACACTTCAGATCGACCTGTTCTGTCACGATTATCATTTATCCAAGAAGTGGCGAGACCTTGTCCGGAGTAGATGGAATCCGTTATAAGGACCCAGCAAGAAGAAGTCTGCACCAGCGACGGCGACAGACACTTCAGCTCCTTCCCCGCGGAAAAGAGGAAGGCTACGGTTTTGTTCTCGGCGCTCGAGAGGAATTCTGTATGCGGTCGTGGTGTCCATAGAGAATGCATCAGACAGCAACAAAGATGTATATAACTATGTAATTCTATAGTTCGAATATGCGAGAGGGAGGTGAATTTTATAAACTTGTGGTAAAAGAAATGAAACTTGAAGTTTGACGACAATTGGATCAGTAGTTATTTAAATAAACTGGTTACATTACCATGGGACGGGACGGATATGGGTAACACTATATGCCCCCCCCCCCCCCATTTCATGGCGGGGGCATAACAATGTAAAAAGAATTGCATGTCATGCAGAACTTCATACGATGAAAGCTCTGTTTCTGGCGCAGAATTATTATAAGCTGCGGAAACGTTTAGACGTAAATAAATTAGTTTTTTTCTCAACCAATAGTGTATGATTGCAGGTATGCTCATCACCATGTCATCGAAAATGAGGGAAATCTTGGCAGTAATGCCAGAGCAAGACTGTGGACAAAAATAGGCCTCTCAGAATTCAAATCCTTTTCTCGCTATTTTCTTCAATATGGTACTCCTGCATCAACTTGCTTGCTGAGCGGGCTAAATGCGCTGTATCAGCCCGCTTCCAAAATTGCTGTGACGTCATAGCAATCGAAAATGAATAGAACAGATATTGAAGTTCAGCTGGACAAAAAAGTTATGAAGTCTCTCGTATCCAGATTAGAAAAGGTGACCTGTTTCATAATTCACTATTCACGAAGTACCTTTTTTATTTATTTATTGTTGATAATTGTATTTATATGAGGCGCCGTTTTACAATTTATGAACAAAACTGGATATACAAAATTTAAAGTATGAATATCCATCATTCCTTTTAGGATATCCATAATCCATAATATTTTAGATATCCTTAATTCGAATTATGGATATCCATAACTTAAAATTTGGATATCCAGTTTTGTTTATGAATAGTAAAACGGCGCCCCATGATTATCACATTATCTTATATGGAGTTTTGGTTGCATTGTGGATTTCCTTTCTTACTGATATTATTACTAAAATAAAGACAAAGATAATACTTTCCTGGTGTATGCATGTATATTTGGGAGGCCGCGGTAAGTTCGTGTAAGCCTTTTTCGATAGTCCAGATCTTTTGAAATTTTGAATTGCTACCACCACGAAATATACTGCTGCCCGAGCACAACACCACGACCGGTCACATAATACGGACAACGTATGAGCCACCTCTATAATGAAGATGGACTTACTAGTGTGCTTAACAATTATTACTCGCCTCTCCTTTTAAGGACTTTATGTTCACCTGGATGTGACCAATATATACATGGCGGGTGTTGTCGATGAAGCAGAAGACGCTTACTCTTCCGGAACACCTGGTCTTATTCTGTTTTACATTCGCAGGGGTCACAATCTAAATCTTACCTTTTGTTAGTATTTCCCCCCTAGTTTAATCGATTTTGAGTTCGGATTATGGTTTTGTTGACGCTTCGGTATTCTCCAATTATTATTGTTTGAGACCCTGGTATGACTCGGTCTGGAAACATAACCCATAACCTCCATATGAGGGGCGAACTCTGAACTTAAGCCCAAAAGTGACTGGGGTAGTGTCAAGGGAAATTAGGAAGGAAACAAGTGGCCCAGAAGGTCTGTATCGCTCACCTGGATACATAAGTATCTAGGTTACCATGGTAAACTGTTTTCCAAAAAGATTCCAGAGACAGGGACAGACCCAAAGACAAAGCCTTGGAGCATATCTGTATAAATTAAAGTTTGGTTAATGGATGGGTATCTCAACTGTTTCCAAGTTCACCTGAGAAACTAGGTCCCCTGGGGCTGTGGCTAGACCTCGACATCTTAGACCCTTACATCAATGCTTATAATATGAATGTGTTTGTCTCTTATGCCAAGCAACTAGCATTTTGGGGTAGGACGTATGCAAAGGCATGGAAGATCCTGGGATAAAATCTATATCATGTTAGCGACCGTCTCTTAATGCCTAGCAATAGTATGGATAGTTTTGGGGTGAGGATCTCAAACGTTTGAAAGTAATGATTCAGAAATTGGTTGGGGTTCACCCCCAGGACCAATCATAATTTCATGATTGTATTCGTTTCTTTTTGACAAGCAATGGATATATATTGTTTTAGGGTGGAGATCACAACCAAAGTCAACTTAAACAAGTAGCGATTTAAAAGGCTTTTCCTCTATTCAACCTGTTGGGCCCCGCCTCGGTCCTGTAGGTAGGGCGAACGAATTGTACGTGCTGCCCCCATTGCATAATCGTAGAAGGCGACTAAACTTGGGATCTTATCTTTTCCATTCTTCTAAGTAACTTTCTCCGTCCTACTGTCTCCTTTGACCAAACCTGACTTGGCATTTATAGTTGAGTGTTCGTCCCTGTGAGGAAGGCTATTGGTTCTGTCCCAAGGCCGAGACATATCGGAGTCTCTAACAATGTTAGGGCTTTCCACCCTTTAGCTTTTATGACCAATATTGAGCGGGCATTTTTATCGAAAATTGATCTTAACCCCCCCCCCCCCCCGCCCCAAATGTGTAAAATTACTCTTAACACCCTATTTTAGGCCCAAAACTAGCTGTTACAAATTCTCAGGTCCCTGTGTTCCGTCCTCTTTTGTTGTTGAAGCATTTCGGTAATTTTAGGTCTTGAAGTTTTCTTGTTTTTTATGGCATCCATGATTTCACCGCCGTTTGAAATTTCGGCCTTGTTGCACATAATTTTGACTTCTGATTCAAAGTTCCACTCTTTGTAGATATCTATGGTCTTTGTCAGCTTAAGAAAATTCAAAAACTATTTTCTTTCGTTGAAAGTTTGTATACATTGTCAAATAATGGAATTCCGCAATTCCTGGGCTCTGTTCATAGAATCTTCAGCGGGAATAAATGTCTGTATTGGGAGAAATATTTCTCTTCAAATATTCGAGACACATGGATATTTATTATATACTTACTATAAAATACAGGGAAACTGTATACTTGATAAATACGCATGTTTTAGTACATATCAGCTCACCGGGCCAATCTGGACAATTCTTCGCTAATATCGATTAAACTAGGGACACAATAGGAACAAAGGAAAGATGTACATAGAGACTTTCGTAAAAACACAAGAGAATAAGACCAGGTGTTCCGGAAGAGTAAGCGTCTTCTGCTTCATCGACGACACCCGACATGTAAATCGTGGTCACATCCGAGTAAGCATCAATCCTCAAAATGAGAACCGAGGCATCATTGTCATCACAACAAGGAAACACACTAACAAGCAAATTCAAAAACGTCCATCTTCATATTACACAAAGATACAGAATATTTCTCGATGATATCAAGATGGCGACAACAAAACTTGTCCATAGTCAAAGCTAGTATTTCATGTGTAGACTCCCTGTCAAAAAAAGCGAAAATTTTAATCTCAAACCAAAAACATTTTTTTCTGTTTTAGAAATGTGAAGCCCACATGGTCCATTTTATCATGCAAACATCAGTTTTGGTACAGTTTTATTTTTACTGTATTTTTACACGTCATATTACAGGGGTTAGCAGTTTAACAAAAAAAATCACCCATGGCCACATCCCGCTACTGGCTACTGCTACCTTATACATCACTTTATGGTTATGAAAATGAGAAAATGAGAGTACAAACACAACGACATATCCGTATTTAGTCTATCTATAATAATAATCAAGTAACATGCACTTCCCCGAGACATGCCTTTTCAGCAATTTTGCTTTGCAATTAAGCACTAAAAGTGTTAATTGTAAGGCTTTTCAGATTGAAATAATTATGCGTGCAACACTGCCATATTTTTTTCCTCACACCTTTTACAGAGGTTTATTGTTAATATCTTTAATTCTGAAAAAAATTAATTACATGTACACTAATAATCTGACTTAATTTTTATTTTCCTCTTAAAATGACATTTTTTCATGAAAAATTCTATTTTTCACCAATTTCTTCTTGATTCCTGCAATAATAATAGACAAAATAAGTTCATTAAATAGTTTTGAATACTTAACAAAAGTTTCAAATCCATTTCTGCCATGAATATCACACAGAATTCACTGCAAATTACATACAAATAGCACCCATTAATGTGAGCACCATTTTTCAGAACAATGCCAAGGGAGGTAATTTGAAAATGAAAGTCAATAAACCTATATTTTTCAGGTTTAAAATTCTTATCAGGGTGAAATAAAATCATTTGCATGTAAATAACACAAAAGTATGGTGATTTTGGTTTCCTTATTGATGACATCACAGGTATTATGATGTCATAAATGCTGTAGGGGTCATCCAAGTCAGCATCTGTGATGTCATCAATGCCAAATGATGTCATAATATCACTTGTCTATAGCAACACACTTGCAGCAACAATAAACAGTGACTGAATGTAATATGATTCCACCATGAGAACAAGTTGGTACAAAAAAGGAAGACAAAGATTTTTGGCTGTAAAACTAAATAATAGAACATGTATGTCATTATTGACTAAAACTGAAGATTCTGAACCACAACCTGGAACTTCAACTGACACAGGCTATTCACCAATCCGGACAGAAAAACCCATTAACATCAGAAGGCCACAACAGGAAATGGTGCAGGCCATTCAGCACCAGTACCAAGGGCCAGAGGCACGGTAAAGGAAGAAGAGGGCATCGTGGCTGATAACCTAATGAAAACATTATATCACTGCAATCACTGACTGTTCTGTGCCAGTCAATCACATTTCACTCATGTGCACAGCCCAACATTAATATTAACATTGTACCCAGACATTACAGTACAAGGCAAGTGCGTTCACTGCAAATTTGAAACATCAGCTATTAAGATGTACACTGAAATAGAGTCGAACGGCAAAGGACCAGCACCCGGTGCTATCCACCAGTCTTGTGCTCGCTACTTTGAAATCCAAGGCGGGCCCGTCCGATGCTCACTTATTTCTGTCATGCATGAACATTAAGCCAATATAGCAGATCATAAATTCAGAAGACATTCACAACACTTAGCACAAAAATATCTGAGATTAATAAAGCATCTACGCTCAAAAACCAGACGTTTGTGCGAGAGTGCTTGCTTCTACTAGGTGCTAAGACTGATGTTGTCGTGGAAACTGATATGGCATATAGACTATATTGACTTTTTCATTTTCAAATTACCTCCCTTGGCATTGTTCTAAAAAATGGTGCTCACATTAATGGGTGCTATTTGTATGCCATTTGCAGTGAATTTTGTGATATTCATGGCAGAAATGGATTTAAATAAATAAGAGACTACCGAAGCGTTTTCAAAATCATAATCCAAACTCAAAATCGATTAAACCAGGGGCAAAATATGAACAAAGGAAAGATTAACATGGAGACTCTTGTAAAAGTACAAAAGCCCAAGACATGGTGCTCAGGAAGAGTAAGCGTCGTCTGCTTCATCGACGACACCCGCCATGCAAATCTTTGTCATATCAAGTTCCCAAAATGAGAACCGAGTATCATTATCAATCACAACACGTAAACACACTAATGAGCATACTCAAAAAAGTCCATCTTCATATCACTTAAAGATACAGAATATTTCTCAATGAGTCAAATATGGCGACCATAAAACTTGCCAATAGTTCTGATCAACCTGCATTTCTCGAATCCTTGTGTTTGTTTGTCAGCAGTCGACATCGATCACGAAAATCCCGATACTTGGAGCAAGCCCTAGAATATCGATTAACTGCGACTTGAAACGACATATGTTGGAGAAACTTTTGTTAAGCATTCAAAACTCTTTTATGAACTTCTTTTGTCTATTATAATTGCAGGAATCAAGAAGAAATTGGTGATAAAAAGTTAATTTTTCATGAAAAAATGCCATTTGTAAGAGGAAAATCAAAATTAGGTCAGATTATTAGCGTACACATTTAGGAGATTAACAATAAACCTCTGTAAAAAGTGTGATGGAAAAAATATGGCAGTGTTGCACGCATAATTATTTCATTCTGAAAAGCCTTACAATTAACCCTTTTTGTGCTTAATTGCAAGGCAAAATTGCTGAAAAGGCATGTCTCCGGCAATCTGATTGAAATACAGATCCTTGTTCTCACTCGGATTTACAAGGATCTGACAACATCCTATAAGAGGTCACGTTCAGATGACCTTTGTCGCTTCTTTACTTAAACGAAAATAATTTTCCAATGACCTGTCATCTTGTAGCAAGTCATTTCGTATTCCACGCGAACTTTTTGGTGACGAAATGACTAAACGGACAAATGCAATTATTCATGCTTTGTCGCCTCAAATTTCATTGTCAAGATTCTGACAGTAGTAATTCGATTGGCTAATGCAAAAGGACATTGGAACATGACCCCTATGGGATTTTTTCAGATCTTAACGCAGCAAAGAGAAGTTTACGGAACGGCGCGGAGAATAAGATATGATTTTAATCAGATTGTGTCTCGAGGAAATGCATGTTACTTGATCATTATTATAGATAGACTGAAAACGTCGTTGTGTTCGTACTCTCATTTTCTAGACATCTGAAGGGTTTTCAGAACCATAAAGTGATGTATAAGGTAACTTGGCAGAAGCGGGATGTGGCCAAGGGTGATTTTTTTTGTTAAACTCCTAACCCCTGTAATATGAAGTGTAAAAGTAATACTGTACCAAAATTGATATTTGCATGATAAAAGGGACCATGTTGGCTTCACATTTGTAAAAAAAGAAAAAAAACTTTTTTTGTTTGAGATTAAGATTTTCGCCTTTTTTTTTGACAGGGAGTCTACACATGAAATGCTAGCTTTACAGGAAGTGAAATTCTCAAAATCGCAGACGACTGGCAGTAGAAAAACATCTAAACAAACGATCTATGCTGACAAAGATAAGTCTGCAACCAAGTTAGTAACCTTTAATTTTAGATAGCACTTAAGAAAAAATATCCCATCTGCATAGGTAAAATTTTGTGTCAAAAGCAGTGATATTTTGCATTTTTCGGTAATTTTTGATGAACCATAGTTTTCACACAAGGGCCATACATAGGAAACATCATTGTATACACTTCATAGTCCTTTTTATGAATTGGAAATGATATACAATTTACAAAAATGTGTACATTTACATCTATGGAGTGTACGGTAAAATCTCAAGTGTTGACAATTCTCAGGCATTGGCCTTTTTTCCATAAATCTCTAGATCTTCTGTACACAGCCACCTTGATATCTGTATTGTAGGTTGTATGCATGTCATTTCAAAGTTAAAAAAGAGGGCTGATTGGAAATTTTACACTATCAAATAATCAAAACAAGCATCCTGAAGCATTGATTTACTGAAGACCACTCGACCCTCGGTTAACATACTGCCAAACACCATTACCCCTATTCTGGGGGGGGGACTTCTGAAAACGTCATGGGTGGAAGACCCTGCTTGTGTTTTTTTTAGTCCCCGAGGTTTGTTGGAGCCTCCATAGCCACAGTTTAATCTCATTTGAGTAGTGGCACGGTACATATTATACACATTTTCGTAGTACACGATTTGAAATTATACAGAACTAGTTTAACTTTACTTCTAAATTCATAAATAAAAGGGGTTTTACGCACCTGACCCTTCTGCTTCTATAAGAGTTTAGGAATATGGGATTCCCACCTTTTGGCCCCTAGCATCACTGAAGAGTCCAAGGAGGACAAAACAGCTGTATGGTGCAGTTAATTCATTCTTTCCGGCATAATGTATCTGTTTCTAAATTTAAAAGGTGCAGCACATGTGTGTGTTGCGTCATCTTTGTAAGAAATTAATTCGAGAGATGCAGATTGATGAAGACTATGGGCAAGTTCATGGTCGCTATCTTGATCTCATCGAGAAATATTCTGTATCTTTGTGTGATATGAAGATAGACGTTCTTGTTAAAGTGGTTGCTTGTTGTGATGACAATGATGACTCGGTTCTTATTTTGAGGAGTGATGCTTACTTGGATGTGACCAAGATTTACATGGCGGGAGTCGTCGATGAAGCAGAAGACGCTTACTCTTCCGGAACACCTGGTCTTATTCTATTGTGCTTTTACGAGAGTCTCCATGTTAACCTTTCCTTTGTTCCCATTTTGCCCCTTGTTTAATCGATTTTGAGTTCGGATTATGGTTTTGTTGACGCTTTGGTATGGTATTCTCCGATTTCGTTTGTTAAAAACCTACAATTTAAGATTGATATAGTGATCTTGTTAGTGGAAAACGTTTTTGTTGCATTTGCTGACAATGTTCAGATCAGACATTGACAATAATTAACAGTGCTCATCCAGTATTTTTCAGTTGAATGTTTTGGCATATATTTTAAACTGCTCGTTATGCCATAACTCATATATGCAAATCGTTCATGAAAAGTTGAAAGTTGTTGTGTTGAACAATTAATCAAAATCTGCCATTGGTTGACCAACTTGTAGCTAATAGTGAAATTCCCACAGCTGGTAGTTACAATTTCTCTTTCCCTTCAATCAACAACCATTCTAAAATATGCTTGTTGAATTGAACAATAATCTTCAAAAGAGCACCAATCTATTCAATTATTACATAACATACAGCCAAGAAATATCATTGTCGACTGTTGACAAACATAACAACACAGGGATTCGAGAGATGCATGTTGATCAGAACTATGGGCAAGTTTTATGTCGCCATCTTTGTCTCATTGAGAAATATTCTGTATCTTTGTGCGATATGACGATGACGTAACACACACATGCTGCACCTTTTAAGTTTAGTAATAGATACAGTAAAAAATGAATTAAACTGCATCATACAATGGTTTCATCCTTTTGGGACTCGTCAGATAAGATGGACGTTTTTGAGTAAGGTCATTAGTGTACTTACTTGTTGTAATTGGCAATGGCGACTCGGTTATTACTTCGATGACTTGATGTTTACTTGGATGTGACCAATGTTTATATGGTTGGTGTCGTCAATGAAGCAGAAGACGCTTACTTTTCTGGAACACCTGGTTTTATTCTCTTGTACTTTTGCAAGGGTCTCTGTATTGTGTACCTAGTTTAATCGAGTTAGAGTTTGGATTATGATTTTGTTAACGCTTCGGTATTCTTTAGGTTTTTTTCCCATTGACAAAAATTGAATGATTAGTCAGGACTGTTTCCCCCTAAATGGGACTTTTGGTTCAATGACATAATTACATAAGATAATCGGCTGACACTACCTACCTATGAATGCCGACGTTAGGCAGTTCAATGCTTAAATGCATAAAAAAATCAGAGAATACCAAAGCGTCAACAAAACCATAATCCGAACTCAAAATCGATTAAGCTTGGGGCAAAATAGGAACAAATGAAAGGTTTACATGGAGACTCTCGTAAAAGCACAAGAAAAATTGGAATTTATCATTTTTTTATACATAGTTACCAGAATTGCAGAGGCTAGATTGGTCAAGGTCGCGAACCAGTACAGGTCATTGCACCAGGCAACGAGTTTTGAGAGATGAAAATTGTTTGTTTAGGGCTATTTGTTTTGTTCTTTTAGGCGATGAAGAATCATATGAAAACCTATGCGCAACTGCAATTGAGTTTATGAGAGATAACTTTGGGGCTGCTTAAGGACATCCAGACAATACAAGAACAACTCCTCGCCAACATATGCTCCAAGAAATTGATTGTCAAGGAATATAGTGTATGCTGGCCAGGAGAGGGTTGTAGCATTGGCTCTTACACTTGGGGCAACATCTTATTTCTATGGTGAGACGATAGGAAATCCTCGAGTTTTCACAATTCATTATCATGCTGACGCTGCAGGCAGGTTGAAAGAATTGTAGCTGCTGCCCCATTGCATGATTGTAGGAGGCGACATAACTTGGAATGTTTTATTTTCCATTCTTTCTTAACCTTTTGAGTGCCAGGGGGCCGATCGGGGCCGATCACCTATGTCTCAGAGTGCCAGGGGGCCGATTGTTCGTGTCTTTGAGTGCCAGGGGGCCGATTATTTGTGTCTTTGAGTGCCAGGGGCCGATGGGACCGATTATTCGTGTCTTTGAGTGCCAGGGGGCCGATTATTCATATAATTGATTTGTCACACCACGTTGTGATAAAATTGATTGATTTATTGTTCTTCATTGTTTACAGAAATCTGACGTTGATAATTTTGACTTTTTGTTTCTCTAAAACCGATGATGTAAATGTACGTTTTTTGACGTCATTTGTATCAAACGTGACGTCATTATTGCTAAAAAATAATGGCTGTTCTATGGGTACGGGTGTTTCCATTAGAACCTTACAGGGGTTTAGATTCCACGTTGTTCCACGTTTATTACAAATGCCACTCTGAGATTCTTTGCCTTTTACGTACTTCGTGCTTCTTTTTCCTGAGACGGTTATGAAGGAAATTATTCGTCATACGAACAGGTAATTAGCGTAAGTCGGTCTGTATTTCTTTGGTTCGAAGGCCCACTTACTGTAAAATGTGAAAAAATGTGCCAACTTCGGTTAAAATCTCATATTGTATTGGAAATAACTTTACAATGGTAGTAACATTTCGCATGATGTGGTATTTTCTGAATGAATGTATTTGCCAATAAAGGTTAAATTTAAGAGCATTTTTACATTTCCAAATGCTGATACGCACAGAATCATGTCCTGGGAAATCAGAACCTCTTGAGGCGTTATGCAAGGGCTCGGTCATGGAAGAAGATCCGCTTGTCAGAGCTTAAAACATTTCTGTTCATATTTTTCAACATGACCATGATAAGAAACCCGTCGCTTTCGCACTACTGGAACTCAAGAATTCAAAGTCAGCGTTCTGATATCATTGCTTTCACCAGACGATGATCAGGAACAGATTCCAAAACATACACTTGTATTGAAATTCATTCAAATCGCTGACTATCAACGAATGGTTGGAATGGAGGTAAATATATATAGCAGGTTATATGTAAGTGAATGTTTATATATCTGGCTTCCCGAGTCAATGACTAGTACAGTTTATAAAAAAAACACTACTTTATTTTTGAATATCGCAGGAGTACTGAAAGGTTCTTTGTCCTTGACGGGGCTCAAGCGAGTGACTTGGACAATCGTTCTGCAACTAAGCTTAAGGGAAAACCGGCGCTCCACTGGAACAAGATACTGTAAATCAAATAGATTTCGCGAATCCTTTAATTCGCGAGTTCAACTCTAAACATAAATTTGCGAATACATGTAACGTGTTCCATTTAGCGGAACGTTCCTGTTGTTCCAGAACGAACTGGACGTTCCATTAAACGGAACGCGACGTTCCGCCGGAACGAACCGATTCGTCGGGAACGTCTCATTTGAGGGTTCCAAGTTGGATCCAATATGTCGGCCAGTGAAAGGTTTTCGTTTCAAATGTTCAATTAATTGTAAATAGACCTTACTGTAACCAGTTAAAATGCATTTCATTAGTAAAATATATCATTAACGACTCTTAATGACTGAACCGTTTTGGTTATTTCCGGAAAAGTTGTTTCTTTTTCCTTTTTGATTATTACATTTTCAATTTCTACAAGACTCTTATAAATCAGGATCTTATAGCTTGATATTGTTGTACACTCTTTGTTATTAACAGTACGAGTTGTATAAAACGTCCTGTAGAGGTATTGAAAAATGTGTTCTGTTCATATGTAGACTATAACTTATTCGCAGGTCCCTGTGTGTATAACAGCAAGCTACAATAATAATTTGGTCAACATGGATGCCGTCTACATATTTTTCGTGTAAATAATCGCGATAAGTTCGAATTAGCGATTGACTCTCCTCGATAATAAACGCGAAAATAAATACCTCATTAAATATAAGAGAATAACAATAAGTCATTGTGTGCGCTCTGGTACACAGGGACCTGAGAATTTGTTATAGCTAGTTGCGGATCTAAAATATGGTGTTTAGAGTAATTTTACACATTTGGGGGGTTAAGATCAATTTTCGATAAAACTGCCCCCTCAATGGTCATAAAAGCTAAAGGGTGGAAAGCTTTCCAGTTCGAAAAATCGACCCACCTACCTTCTTGCATAAAAAATCACATTTCTAGTTGAGGTAAGAAAAAACGCTTGGTACCGTTGGAAAGATGGATAATTTCTATTTTATAAACCTCCTAAATGCAAGTCAAATGTATCCTCCTTCCGCAGAAATAATCTCCATTTCCTCCATAAACACGCAAAATTTCCGTGTCTCAAAGTTTTCGGCGGCCTGCCGGCCAGTTTAACATATTCATTGCGGTTGACGTCACCCCGCATGCTGTTCTTTTGCTATTATTGGATGCCTAAATGTAAAGGAAGACCGCCATCCAATGACAGCGTACGGCCACCGCGTGCAGTGACGTCAAACGCAATGAATAATTAAGATTTACTTGTATAATTCATATTGAAATTATATTTGTTTTAATTCAGCATCCAGCATATGACCTGGCCGCAAGATTCTGGGCCCTTTCCCAATTTTGTCAGCAGATAATTCTTGCGATCCATAGTTCCAAGGAGGGAACTTAGCGTGGATGAAGCATTGATTAGCTCTAAAGGTCATAGTGTAATGAGCAATACATTCCCTCAAAGGCGGCGAAATACGGAGTGAAATTCTGATTACTGTGCGAGTCGGCTCCAGGGAATGTACTCCAGTAGTCGGTATCTACAGGGTACCAAGCATCTCTACTTGGCCGTGGTTATCATGTGTTCTGTGACGGGTTTTCACATCCATGCATCTTGGTCATGTGCTACTGCAACATGATACTTTTGTGACGGGTATGGGTCGATCTAACACCATTCTGCTACTGAACTAATGTATTATTACGTACTTAATTAAGTAAAGCAAATTATCAGAGTACATGTATCACAGTCGTTGGCTATATTGCTCTGCTTGCTGTTACTATAATACATTTATCTTCGAGTCGACTATTTTTAACACAAAAAACTCTATGAATTATGAATTTGCTGGTGATTTCAATATTATACATTTTTGTAATTGATAAATATATATATTATATATTTTCATTCAACGAAAGGTATACTTCGGAAGACAAGACTCATGCCCTCAACTATACGGATGCTGCCCCCCCCCTACCCCACCCCCTCCATCCATATTGTGCACGCAATATTATTATCATTTACATATCTGGAGTATGACTATAACACGCAAAACACGTGCTCGACAACCTGCACTGCAAGCACTGCAAAAGTAATAGAATGACTAATTAACGGTAAACCGTTACATAATTTAGTAATTTCTAAGTTCATATAATAAACGGAAAAAATAAGAATTTTTCTGTGGGGACCTAACGTTTTCCTGAAAATGTTTAGATAATAGTTACTCCGTAGTTTTACATTTATATTTTAACATTTATCGGTAGTTCTCCACCTTATTATATTGCATTAGCTATATTTAATGGTACGTGCAATTGCATATCCATGGAGAATGTTCATCAAACAACTATACACTGCATAATATTATTTCAGTTCAGAATGAGATCACTAATGGTAAACAGTACATAGCAAACCGACGTGTAACGTCAAAATCACAGTGAGTGTAGTGAAATACATTGGCTTTTTGCTTGATGACGTCACAATTGGGAAAGCGTCACAATGCGTTCGCTGCAAGTTTCTGGCGTGATTGGCAAATTCAAATACTCGGCACTCCAAAGGTTAACAACTTTCTCCTTCCTAACTTCACCCTTGACACAATCTTTGTAATAGACATGGATACGAGAAAATATAAAGGAAGGTAAAGTGATGGCATGAAATCAAGAAATAAAGGGTCTTGTGTAAGATAAATTATCCCTGTCCTTCAAGGATAAATGTAAATTAGAAAAAAAACCCGTAATAGTGTTAAGGTGGAATACATTCGAACCCATAGTCATTCTGTTGATTTTCGACCATACTTTATATATTGTTACAGACTTTGGTATATCTCGGCCTGGGGGACAGAACCCATAACCTTCCTCACAGGAGCGAACGCTCAACTAAAGACCAAAAATTGAGGTTGTTTAGAAAAATGGAAAATATACGATCCCAAGTTTAGTCGCTTTCCACGATTATGCAATTATGGCAGCGGGTGCAGTTCTTGCGCCCTAAATGTACCTGCAGGGCACCCAGTTCTATTTTAAGCAGCCAGGAACAAAATATTTCTTTTTCAGAATCATTGACAGATGATTTTTGCTGGTGCTTATGACGGAAGAACAAACTTTTTGCTGGTGCTTATGACTGAAGATCAAACTGAAATGTAAAAGAACTTTGACACTAGGATTCTGTGCTAGGAATCGACACATAAAACCAACATGTGCAACTTGAATTGGTTGATTGTTTTTACGTCCAGGGTTATTTAAGGACGACCTTGCGGCGTACATGTACACTAAGCTAGCCCTTATGTAAAGGTTTGTCACCTGTACACACTTAGCTAGCCCTTATGTAAAGGTTTGTCACCTGTATACACTAAGCTAGCCCTTATGTAAGGTTTGTCACCTGTATACACTAAGCTAGCCCTTATGTAAAGGTTTGTCACCTGTAAACACTTAGCTAGCCCTTATGTAAAGGTTTGTCACCTGTATACACTTAGCTAACCCTTATGTAAGGTTTGTCACCTGTATACACTAAGCTAGCCCTTATGTAAAAGTTTGTCGCCTGTATACACTTAGCTAACCCTTATGTAAGGTTTGTCACCTGTATACACTAAGCTAGCCCTTATGTAAAGGTTTGTCACCTGTAAACACTTAGCTAGCCCTTATGTAAAGGTTTGTCACCTGTATACACTTAGCTAACCCTTATGTAAGGTTTGTCACCTGTATACACTAAGCTAGCCCTTATGTAAAAGTTTGTCGCCTGTATACACTTAGCTAACCCTTATGTAAGGTTGGTCACCTGTACACACTTAGCTAGCCCTTATGTAAAGGTTTGTGACCTGTATACACTTAGCTAGTCCTTATGTAAGGTTTGTCACTTGTATACACTTAGCTAGCCCTTATGTAAAGGCTTGTCACCTGTACACACTTAGCTAGACGTTATGCATACACATTTCAATTAGCTAGTCCGTATGTAAAGGTTTGTCACCTGTATACACTTGGCTAGTCCTTATGTAAAGGTTTGTCACCTGTACACAATTAGCTAGACTTTATGTATACATATTTCAATTAGCTAGTCCGTATGTAAAGGTTTGTCACCTGTATACACTTAGCTAGTCCTTATGTAAAGGTTTGTGTCCTGTATACACTTAGCTAGCCCTTATGTAAAGGTTTGTCACCTGTATACACTAAGCTAATCATTATGTTAAGGTTTGTCACCTGTATACACTTAGCTAACCCTTATGTAAGGTTTGTCACCTGTATACACTAAGCTAGCCCTTATGTAAAGTTTGTCACCTGTACACACTTAGCTAGCCCTTATGTAAAGGTTTGTCACCTGTATACACTTAGCTAACCCTTATGTAAGGTTTGTCACCTGTATACACTAAGCTAGCCCTTATGTAAGGTTTGTCACCTGTATACATTTAGCTAGCCCTTATGTAAAAGTTTGTCGCCTGTATACACTTAGCTAACCCTTATGTAAGGTTTGTCACCTGTATACACTAAGCTAGTCCTTATGTAAAGGTTGGTCACCTGTACACACTTAGCTAGCCCGTATGTAAAGGTTTGTCACCTGTATACACTTAGCTAGTCCTTATGTAAGGTTTGTCACTTGTATACACTTAGCTAGCCCTTATGTAAAGGCTTGTCACCTGTACACACTTAGCTAGCCCTTATGTAAAGGTTTGTCACCTGTACACACTTAGCTAGCCCTTATGTAAAGGCTTGTCACTTGTATACACTTGGCTAGCCTATATTTAAAGGTTGGTCATCTGTATACACTTGGCTAGCCTATATTTAAAGGTTGGTCATCTGTATACACTTAGCTAGTCCTTATGTAAAGGTTTGTCACCTGTATACACTTAGCTAGCCCTTATGTAAAAGTTTGTCACCTCTACACACTTAGCTAGCCCTTATGTAAAGGTTGGTCACATGTACACACTTAGCTAGTCCTTATGTAAAGGTTTGTCACCTGTATACACTTAGCTAGTCCTTATATAAAGGTTTGTCACCTGTATACACTTAGCTAGTCCTTATGTAAAGGTTTGTCACCTGTATACACTTAGCTAGCCCTTATGTAAAGGTTTGTCACCTGTATACACTTTGCTAGTCCTTAGGTAAAGGTTTGTCACCTGTACACACTTAGCTAGACTTTATGCATACACATTTCAATTAGCTAGTCCGTATGTAAAGGTTTGTCACCTGTATACACTTGGCTAGTCCTTATGTAAAGGTTTGTCACCCGTACACAATTAGCTAGACTTTATTTATACATATTTCAATTAGCTAGTCCGTATGTAAAGGTTTGTCACCTGTACACTCTTAGCTAGTCCTTATGTAAAGGTTTGTCACCTGTATACACTTAGCTAGTCCTTATGTAAAGGTTTGTCACCTGTACACACTTAGCTAGTCCTTATGTAAAGGTTTGTCACCTGTATACACTTAGCTAGTCCTTATGTAAAGGTTTGTCACCTGTACACACTTAGCCAGTCCTTATGTAAAGGTTTGTCACCTGTATACACTTAGCTAGCCCTTATGTATAGGTTTGTCACCTGTATACACTTAACTAGCTCTTATATAAAGGTTTGTCACCTGTATACACTTAGCTAGTCCTTATGTAAAGGTTGGTCACCTGTACACACCTAGCTAGTCCTTATGTAAAGGATTGTCACCTGTCCACACTTAGCTAGCTCTTATGTAAAGGTTTGTCAGCTGTATACACTTAGCTAGCCCTTATGTAAAGGTTTGTCACTTGTGCACACTTAGCTAGCCCTTATGTAAAGGTTTGTCACTTGTACACACTTAGCTAGTCCTTATATAAAGGTTTGTCACCTGTATACACTTAGCTAGCCCTTATGTAAAGGTTTGTCACCTGTATACACTTAGCTGGTCCTTATGTAAAGGTTTGTGTCCTGTATACACTTAGCTAGCCCTTATGTAAAGGTTTGTCACCTGTATACACTTAGCTAATCATTATGTTAAGGTTTGTCACCTGTATACACTTAGCTAACCCTTATGTAAGGTTTGTCACCTGTATACACTAAGCTAACCCTTATGTAAAGGTTTGTCACCTGTATACACTAAGCTAGCCCTTATGTAAGGTTTGTCACCTGTATACACTAAGCTAGCCCTTATGTAAAGGTTTGTCACCTGTACACACTTAGCTAGCCCTTATGTAAAGGTTTGTCACCTGTATACACTTAGCTAACCCTTATGTAAGGTTTGTCACCTGTATACACTAAGCTAGCCCTTATGTAAACGTTTGTCGCCTGTATACACTTAGCTAACCCTTATGTAAGGTTTGTCACCTGTATACACTAAGCTAGCCCTTATGTAAAGGTTGGTCACCTGTACACACTTAGCTAGCCCTTATGTAAAGGTTTGTGACCTGTATACACTTAGCTAGTCCTTATGTAAGGTTTGTCACTTGTATACACTTAGCTAGCCCTTATGTAAAGGCTTGTCACCTGTACACACTTAGCTAGCGCTTATGTAAAGGTTTGTCACCTGTACACACTTAGCTAGCCCTTATGTAAAGGCTTGTCATCTGTACACACTTAGCTATTCCTTATGTAAAGGTTTGTCACTTGTATACACTTGGCTAGCCTATATTTAAAGGTTTGTCACCTGTATACACTTAGCTAGTCCTTATATAAAGGTTTGTCACCTGTATACACTTAGCTAGTCCTTATGTAAAGCTTTGTCACCTGTATACACTTAGCTAGCCCTTATGTAAAGGTTTGTCACCTGTATACACTTACCTAGTCCTTATATAAAGGTTTGCCGCCTGTATACACTTAGCTAGTCCTTATGTAAAGGTTGGTCACCTGTATACACTTAGCTAGTCCTTATGTAAAGGTTTGTCACCTGTATAGACTTAGCTAGCCCTTATGTAAAGGTTTGTCACTTGTATACACTTAGCTAGTCCTTATATAAAGGTTGGTCATCTGTATACACTTAGCTAATCCTTATGTAAAGGTTTGTCACCTGTATACACTTAGCTAGCCCTTATGTGAAGGTTTGTCACCTGTATACACTTAGCTAATCCTTATGTAAAGGTTTGTCACCAGTACACACTTAGCTAGCCCGTATGTAAAGGTTTGTCACCTGTATACACTTGGCTAGCCCTTATGTAAAGGCTTGTCACCTGTACACACTTAGCTATTCCTTATGTAAAGGTTTGTCACCTGTATACACTTGGCTAGCCTATATTTAAAGGTTGGTCATCTGTATACACTTAGCTAGTCCTTATGTAAAGGTTTGTCACCTGTATACACTTAGCTAGCCCTTATGTAAAAGTTTGTCACCTGTACACACTTAGCTAGCCCTTATGTAAAGGTTGGTCACATGTACACACTTAGCTAGTCCTTATGTAAAGGTTTGTCGCCTGTATACACTTAGCTAACCCTTATGTAAGGTTTGTCACCTGTATACACTAAGCTAGCCCTTATGTAAAGGTTTGTCACCTGTAAACACTTAGCTAGCCCTTATGTAAAGGTTTGTCACCTGTATACACTTAGCTAACCCTTATGTAAGGTTTGTCACCTGTATACACTAAGCTAGCCCTTATGTAAAAGTTTGTCGCCTGTATACACTTAGCTAACCCTTATGTAAGGTTGGTCACCTGTACACACTTAGCTAGCCCTTATGTAAAGGTTTGTGACCTGTATACACTTAGCTAGTCCTTATGTAAGGTTTGTCACTTGTATACACTTAGCTAGCCCTTATGTAAAGGCTTGTCACCTGTACACACTTAGCTAGACGTTATGCATACACATTTCAATTAGCTAGTCCGTATGTAAAGGTTTGTCACCTGTATACACTTGGCTAGTCCTTATGTAAAGGTTTGTCACCTGTACACAATTAGCTAGACTTTATGTATACATATTTCAATTAGCTAGTCCGTATGTAAAGGTTTGTCACCTGTATACACTTAGCTAGTCCTTATGTAAAGGTTTGTGTCCTGTATACACTTAGCTAGCCCTTATGTAAAGGTTTGTCACCTGTATACACTAAGCTAATCATTATGTTAAGGTTTGTCACCTGTATACACTTAGCTAACCCTTATGTAAGGTTTGTCACCTGTATACACTAAGCTAGCCCTTATGTAAAGTTTGTCACCTGTACACACTTAGCTAGCCCTTATGTAAAGGTTTGTCACCTGTATACACTTAGCTAACCCTTATGTAAGGTTTGTCACCTGTATACACTAAGCTAGCCCTTATGTAAGGTTTGTCACCTGTATACATTTAGCTAGCCCTTATGTAAAAGTTTGTCGCCTGTATACACTTAGCTAACCCTTATGTAAGGTTTGTCACCTGTATACACTAAGCTAGTCCTTATGTAAAGGTTGGTCACCTGTACACACTTAGCTAGCCCGTATGTAAAGGTTTGTCACCTGTATACACTTAGCTAGTCCTTATGTAAGGTTTGTCACTTGTATACACTTAGCTAGCCCTTATGTAAAGGCTTGTCACCTGTACACACTTAGCTAGCCCTTATGTAAAGGTTTGTCACCTGTACACACTTAGCTAGCCCTTATGTAAAGGCTTGTCACTTGTATACACTTGGCTAGCCTATATTTAAAGGTTGGTCATCTGTATACACTTGGCTAGCCTATATTTAAAGGTTGGTCATCTGTATACACTTAGCTAGTCCTTATGTAAAGGTTTGTCACCTGTATACACTTAGCTAGCCCTTATGTAAAAGTTTGTCACCTCTACACACTTAGCTAGCCCTTATGTAAAGGTTGGTCACATGTACACACTTAGCTAGTCCTTATGTAAAGGTTTGTCACCTGTATACACTTAGCTAGTCCTTATATAAAGGTTTGTCACCTGTATACACTTAGCTAGTCCTTATGTAAAGGTTTGTCACCTGTATACACTTAGCTAGCCCTTATGTAAAGGTTTGTCACCTGTATACACTTTGCTAGTCCTTAGGTAAAGGTTTGTCACCTGTACACACTTAGCTAGACTTTATGCATACACATTTCAATTAGCTAGTCCGTATGTAAAGGTTTGTCACCTGTATACACTTGGCTAGTCCTTATGTAAAGGTTTGTCACCCGTACACAATTAGCTAGACTTTATTTATACATATTTCAATTAGCTAGTCCGTATGTAAAGGTTTGTCACCTGTACACTCTTAGCTAGTCCTTATGTAAAGGTTTGTCACCTGTATACACTTAGCTAGTCCTTATGTAAAGGTTTGTCACCTGTACACACTTAGCTAGTCCTTATGTAAAGGTTTGTCACCTGTATACACTTAGCTAGTCCTTATGTAAAGGTTTGTCACCTGTACACACTTAGCCAGTCCTTATGTAAAGGTTTGTCACCTGTATACACTTAGCTAGCCCTTATGTATAGGTTTGTCACCTGTATACACTTAACTAGCTCTTATATAAAGGTTTGTCACCTGTATACACTTAGCTAGTCCTTATGTAAAGGTTGGTCACCTGTACACACCTAGCTAGTCCTTATGTAAAGGATTGTCACCTGTCCACACTTAGCTAGCTCTTATGTAAAGGTTTGTCAGCTGTATACACTTAGCTAGCCCTTATGTAAAGGTTTGTCACTTGTGCACACTTAGCTAGCCCTTATGTAAAGGTTTGTCACTTGTACACACTTAGCTAGTCCTTATATAAAGGTTTGTCACCTGTATACACTTAGCTAGCCCTTATGTAAAGGTTTGTCACCTGTATACACTTAGCTGGTCCTTATGTAAAGGTTTGTGTCCTGTATACACTTAGCTAGCCCTTATGTAAAGGTTTGTCACCTGTATACACTTAGCTAATCATTATGTTAAGGTTTGTCACCTGTATACACTTAGCTAACCCTTATGTAAGGTTTGTCACCTGTATACACTAAGCTAACCCTTATGTAAAGGTTTGTCACCTGTATACACTAAGCTAGCCCTTATGTAAGGTTTGTCACCTGTATACACTAAGCTAGCCCTTATGTAAAGGTTTGTCACCTGTACACACTTAGCTAGCCCTTATGTAAAGGTTTGTCACCTGTATACACTTAGCTAACCCTTATGTAAGGTTTGTCACCTGTATACACTAAGCTAGCCCTTATGTAAACGTTTGTCGCCTGTATACACTTAGCTAACCCTTATGTAAGGTTTGTCACCTGTATACACTAAGCTAGCCCTTATGTAAAGGTTGGTCACCTGTACACACTTAGCTAGCCCTTATGTAAAGGTTTGTGACCTGTATACACTTAGCTAGTCCTTATGTAAGGTTTGTCACTTGTATACACTTAGCTAGCCCTTATGTAAAGGCTTGTCACCTGTACACACTTAGCTAGCGCTTATGTAAAGGTTTGTCACCTGTACACACTTAGCTAGCCCTTATGTAAAGGCTTGTCATCTGTACACACTTAGCTATTCCTTATGTAAAGGTTTGTCACTTGTATACACTTGGCTAGCCTATATTTAAAGGTTTGTCACCTGTATACACTTAGCTAGTCCTTATATAAAGGTTTGTCACCTGTATACACTTAGCTAGTCCTTATGTAAAGCTTTGTCACCTGTATACACTTAGCTAGCCCTTATGTAAAGGTTTGTCACCTGTATACACTTACCTAGTCCTTATATAAAGGTTTGCCGCCTGTATACACTTAGCTAGTCCTTATGTAAAGGTTGGTCACCTGTATACACTTAGCTAGTCCTTATGTAAAGGTTTGTCACCTGTATAGACTTAGCTAGCCCTTATGTAAAGGTTTGTCACTTGTATACACTTAGCTAGTCCTTATATAAAGGTTGGTCATCTGTATACACTTAGCTAATCCTTATGTAAAGGTTTGTCACCTGTATACACTTAGCTAGCCCTTATGTGAAGGTTTGTCACCTGTATACACTTAGCTAATCCTTATGTAAAGGTTTGTCACCAGTACACACTTAGCTAGCCCGTATGTAAAGGTTTGTCACCTGTATACACTTGGCTAGCCCTTATGTAAAGGCTTGTCACCTGTACACACTTAGCTATTCCTTATGTAAAGGTTTGTCACCTGTATACACTTGGCTAGCCTATATTTAAAGGTTGGTCATCTGTATACACTTAGCTAGTCCTTATGTAAAGGTTTGTCACCTGTATACACTTAGCTAGCCCTTATGTAAAAGTTTGTCACCTGTACACACTTAGCTAGCCCTTATGTAAAGGTTGGTCACATGTACACACTTAGCTAGTCCTTATGTAAAGGTTTGTCACCTGTATACACTTAGCTAGTCCTTATATAAAGGTTTGTCACCTGTATACATTTAGCTAGCCCTTATGTAAAGGTTTGTCACCTGTATACACTTAGCTAACCCTTATGTAAGGTTTGTCACCTGTATACACTAAGCTAGCCCTTATGTAAGGTTTGTCACCTGTATACATTTAGCTAGCCCTTATGTAAAAGTTTGTCGCCTGTATACACTTAGCTAACCCTTATGTAAGGTTTGTCACCTGTATACACTAAGCTAGTCCTTATGTAAAGGTTGGTCACCTGTACACACTTAGCTAGCCCGTATGTAAAGGTTTGTCACCTGTATACACTTAGCTAGTCCTTATGTAAGGTTTGTCACTTGTATACACTTAGCTAGCCCTTATGTAAAGGCTTGTCACCTGTACACACTTAGCTAGCCCTTATGTAAAGGTTTGTCACCTGTACACACTTAGCTAGCCCTTATGTAAAGGCTTGTCACCTGTACACACTTAGCTATTCCTTATGTAAAGGTTTGTCACTTGTATACACTTGGCTAGCCTATATTTAAAGGTTGGTCATCTGTATACACTTAGCTAGTCCTTATGTAAAGGTTTGTCACCTGTATACACTTAGCTAGCCCTTATGTAAAAGTTTGTCACCTCTACACACTTAGCTAGCCCTTATGTAAAGGTTGGTCACATGTACACACTTAGCTAGTCCTTATGTAAAGGTTTGTCACCTGTATACACTTAGCTAGTCCTTATATAAAGGTTTGTCACCTGTATACACTTAGCTAGTCCTTATGTAAAGGTTTGTCACCTGTATACACTTAGCTAGCCCTTATGTAAAGGTTTGTCACCTGTATACACTTAGCTAGACTTTATGCATACACATTTCAATTAGCTAGTCCGTATGTAAAGGTTTGTCACCTGTATACACTTGGCTAGTCCTTATGTAAAGGTTTGTCACCCGTACACAATTAGCTAGACTTTATTTATACATATTTCAATTAGCTAGTCCGTATGTAAAGGTTTGTCACCTGTACACTCTTAGCTAGTCCTTATGTAAAGGTTTGTCACCTGTATACACTTAGCTAGTCCTTATGTAAAGGTTTGTCACCTGTACACACTTAGCTAGTCCTTATGTAAAGGTTTGTCACCTGTATACACTTAGCTAGTCCTTATGTAAAGGTTTGTCACCTGTACACACTTAGCCAGTCCTTATGTAAAGGCTTGTCACCTGTACACACTTAGCTATTCCTTATGTAAAGGTTTGTCACCTGTATACACTTGGCTAGCCTATATTTAAAGGTTGGTCATCTGTATACACTTAGCTAGTCCTTATGTAAAGGTTTGTCACCTGTATACACTTAGCTAGCCCTTATGTAAAAGTTTGTCACCTGTACACACTTAGCTAGCCCTTATGTAAAGGTTGGTCACATGTACACACTTAGCTAGTCCTTATGTAAAGGTTTGTCACCTGTATACACTTAGCTAGTCCTTATATAAAGGTTTGTCACCTGTATACATTTAGCTAGCCCTTATGTAAAGGTTTGTCACCTGTATACACTTAGCTAGTCCTTATGTAAAGGTTTGTGTCCTGTATACACTTAGCTAGCCCTTATGTAAAAGTTTGTCACCTGTACACACTTAGCTAGCCCTTATGTAAAGGTTGGTCACATGTACACACTTAGCTAGTCCTTATGTAAAGGTTTGTCACCTGTATACACTTAGCTAGTCCTTATATAAAGGTTTGTCACCTGTATACACTTAGCTAGTCCTTATGTAAAGGTTTGTCACCTGTATACACTTTGCTAGTCCTTAGGTAAAGGTTTGTCACCTGTACACACTTAGCTAGACTTTATGCATACACATTTCAATTAGCTAGTCCGTATGTAAAGGTTTGTCACCTGTATACACTTGGCTAGTCCTTATGTAAAGGTTTGTCACCCGTACACAATTAGCTAGACTTTATTTATACATATTTCAATTAGCTAGTCCGTATGTAAAGGTTTGTCACCTGTACACTCTTAGCTAGTCCTTATGTAAAGGTTTGTCACCTGTATACACTTAGCTAGTCCTTATGTAAAGGTTTGTCACCTGTACACACTTAGCTAGTCCTTATGTAAAGGTTTGTCACCTGTATACACTTAGCTAGTCCTTATGTAAAGGTTTGTCACCTGTACACACTTAGCCAGTCCTTATGTAAAGGCTTGTCACCTGTACACACTTAGCTATTCCTTATGTAAAGGTTTGTCACCTGTATACACTTGGCTAGCCTATATTTAAAGGTTGGTCATCTGTATACACTTAGCTAGTCCTTATGTAAAGGTTTGTCACCTGTATACACTTAGCTAGCCCTTATGTAAAAGTTTGTCACCTGTACACACTTAGCTAGCCCTTATGTAAAGGTTGGTCACATGTACACACTTAGCTAGTCCTTATGTAAAGGTTTGTCACCTGTATACACTTAGCTAGTCCTTATATAAAGGTTTGTCACCTGTATACATTTAGCTAGCCCTTATGTAAAGGTTTGTCACCTGTATACACTTAGCTAGTCCTTATGTAAAGGTTTGTGTCCTGTATACACTTAGCTAGCCCTTATGTAAAGGTTTGTAACCTGTAAACACTTAGCTAATCATTAGGTTAAGGTTTGTCACCTGTATACACTTAGCTAACCCTTATGTAAGGTTTGTCACCTGTATACATGTATGTATTTGAGGTCACCGTATGTAAGGCAACTTCTGCCAAATCAGACAAAGATGACGACCATAAAACTTGCCCATAGTTCGGATCAACCTGCACCTCTCGATTCCCTGTGTTGTTAGTTTGTCAGCAGTCGACATAGATACAAAAAAAAAATGATATTTTAGAGCAAACCCTAAATTAACGAATCAACTGCGACATGTAAACACCACAGATTGGAGAAGAAGGGATGTAACTTTCAAGAATTGGAAAGTTCACGATCGGAAAAATTGAAATCACACGTTTATCGTTTAGCTAAGAAGTAAACTGTCCATGTTGGTAATAATCTAAGTAGAGATGTAGAAGAGTCTGTTGTGTTCTTTCTTTCTTTAAGTTCAGAAGGATATATATACGATCGACCTGGTCAGCAAACGTCTTGTCCATGGAGAACAAACCGTCGATATATCTGAAAAATAAACTTAAAATATTTTGCAAGGTTGGTTGGGGAGAAGTTCCAAAATACTAGGGTCACATTAGATGCTACCGAGGTCCCAATTCACAAACCTTCCAACATTAAGGCGCAAAGCTGGACCTGGTCAAGTTACAAGTATAGGAACACAATTAAAACTTTGATCGGATGTACACCCAGGGGTGCAGTTTCATATGTCAGTCCAGCTTATGATGGATGAGCCAGTGACCGGCAGATAATGGAGCACTCTGACCTACTGGATCCCAAACTTTACTTGTTTGAAAAGGAAGATAGCATTATGGCTGACGGGTATCATGGTGCAGGATTCATTTACCACACAAGACGTGTTTGTCAATATTCAAGCAATGTTGGAAATCTCAAATTGAACCCGCAGATGTAGTAAAAGATCGAC
Source organism: Mimachlamys varia (assembly GCA_947623455.1). Classification (NCBI taxonomy): domain Eukaryota; kingdom Metazoa; phylum Mollusca; class Bivalvia; order Pectinida; family Pectinidae; genus Mimachlamys; species Mimachlamys varia. Next base: position 47,414,342 of record OX392536.1, read on the forward strand.
GAATCGCATAAAAAGAATACACATTTATAAAGTCATTGGTCTCGGCAAACGCCTTTTCCCGCTAGTAAACTGAAACTTGGATCAAGAATCATTTATATATGCTTTTCTTTCTTAACTTTTAGACCATGTATTGTGGACAGATGTGCTTAAACTTTTACAAATGTTCTTTCTCGTCTTGATATCTGCATGCATGTTGTATGACTACATTATTGTCAAAAAGTGAAATTAAGAAACAGTGCAATTTTCAGAAGTTGAAAATTCAGACCTTTTGATCCGGCAATATTACAGTTAAATTTCTTTGATGACAGACCTAGATTCTGTTTACATATGGGAAGCAACATATGGTCTATAATACTTTGTATAAAAAAGCTGAAGTTTTGGCAACAAGCTCTATAAACATTATTTTACTACAATCACTGTCTGTTCTGTGCCAGTCAATCACACTTCACTCATGTGCACAGCCCAACATTAATATTAACATAGTACACAGTATGGGTCTGTGCATTACAGTACAAGGCAAGTGCGTTCACTGCATATTTGAAACATCAGCTAGTAAGATGTACACCGATGCTCACTTATTTCTGTCATGCATGAACATTAAGCCAATTAGCAGACCATAATTATATTCAGAAATAAATAAGAGAACACCGAAGCGTTAACATAATCATAATCCAAACTCAAAATCGATTAAACCAGGGGCAAAATATGAACAAAAGAAAGATTCATATGGAGGCCCCTGCAAAAGTACAAGATAATAAGACAAGGTGTTCCGGAAGAGCAAGCGTCTTCTGCTTCATCGACGACACCCGCCATGTAAATCTTTGTCACATCCAAGTAAACATCAAGTTCTCAAAATGAGAACCGAGTATTATTGTCAATCACAACAAGTAAACACACTAATGAGCATACTCAAAAACGTCCATCTTCATATCACTTAAAGATACAGAATATTTTTCAATTAGACAAAGATTGCAACCATAAAACTTGCCTATATAGGGACATTTCACATCAATTATGGTATCATTATTTATGAGCCCATCAGGTGAAGCTCTTAAGGAATGGGAATAGAGTGTTAACAAACAGACCACATTTCCAAACATTTTGTTGTTTTTTCCTGAAACTTCTTTGTTTCATACTTCTTGCCATGTTCGATGGATTTGGTATGGAACTGTTTTCAGGAATGAATGCTCTCATAAAGCTTGTTCATATTTCGTCGATTTGTAGTATGTGTGATGTCACCAAACCTTGATGCTGTTAGGCGCCACTGTCTTTCCTGACACCATCTTGCTGACTTTGCTTGCAATTTGGTGCTCTCCTATATCATCTGTAACCTTTGACAGCAAAAATTGAAATGCAGATATAAGCTGACACTTAGAAAACTAACTTCATATTGCAAGTCTTGGTTCAAACCACATAGAACATATAAACGCCGTCCTTATATTTTTGTGAAATTTTGTTGTGCACGCTATGTGTTTTGTTGGACATAAAATATGCTTACACCAATTTCTTCAACTTCTGTCTGTTCAAAAAAAGAATATTATTTTACAATACTTTTAATATACAGAAATGTTTTAATTACACAATATGTTTCCATTTTACTGCTCTTTACAGTACCAAATCATAGGTATTCGGTTGCTTTCAAGTAGTAATAACTTTGTCCAATGACCTTGAAATTGAAGCAGAAGACGCTTACTCTTCCGGAACACCTGGTCTTATTCTCTTGTGCTTTTAACGAGAGTCTCCATGCATGTAAATCTTTCCTTTGTTCCTTTTTTGCCCCTATTTTAATCGATTTTGAATTCTGAAAATGGTTATATGTAATATGTAGCTTTACTTATGCATGGCTAAAAAGTATTTTCTGAAACTACCTACATGTTTAAAAATATTTCTAGGTAAGTTTTTAGGGCAGCATATGGAAACAAATTGAACTCCTAACCCATCTCTGTAGAGGAGAGAAGGCATGCAGTAGGACAATGTGTACATGCATTGAAGTACAGATATACCCGTTGACAGCTTTGTTTTTTCCCTTAGAGAACCTATCATTACCTTATTTATGGAATGAAGTTTTCAAATGGAAACTATCTTACAGGTTACAGTATATATAAATTTGAACTGAATGAATAGCTGGATGCAAAAGGAAACTTTTTCTGTTTAGGCGTGTCCGAGTCAATTATGTAATTTTGCTCCTATTGCGCATATCATGCTATATTTGTCAACTGCAACAATCATTTTCAAAACTTGCTTATTGAATGACATTTATTTGTACATGTACATTAATTCCACTTTAACATTACCAGGGAAATTTAAAACCAGGTGACATGTTGTAAATCATACAACTTTTCAGTAGTTATAAGTAAATTACAGTTGAAATCAAAATTTTGTATATGTAAAACTACTTTCATTATTTCATTTGCAGTGTATATGTTGGTATTTTGCTTGCATGTCTTAAATATGACGTAACACCAGTGGCCCCTAACATCAGTGATGCTAGGGGCCAAAAGGTGGGCGCTCCTTTAAACAAACTTTTGTTTCGTCTGCTACCATTAAGCGTCTGGGACAACAACGGTCACGTGGGATCAACCACCAATTCTAAATATAGTACATTTGACATTTCTTGAATTTACGAAGTATGCAGTCGTGTCACGTCAGTAGGTTGCATTATAAGAACCAAATGCATAAGGCAACTTGACATACCTGTAAATACATAAGAGACTATGTTATCCCTGTGAAAGACCAGTCTTGTAAATGGACTATTAATGCATGGTAACATGTGGACAGCCATTCTGTGTGGCCCTTTATGCTCATTCACAGCATACTCTCTATATAAACAATCCTACCCGATCTAACACCTAATGGAGTTTTATTCTCTGTAGTGTGATATGTGATATGTTGCATTCTAAAATAAAATGTATACATGTCATCGATAGCAAGACTGAGAAATAAAGTACACTTTTCTTTTGATGGAGATTTGAACTATAGTCTGTTTCTAACTTCTAATATTAATATATTTTTTATGGGAGTTATCATTTCTTTTTCTGGACAAGTTGGTAACAGCAGCAGTGCAGTAGATCTAGAGAGGAGCTGGGATGATGCTATCAGGAGGATTGCTGGACAACCTCCTGAGCAGTTACTTGCTGATGATGCAGATGATATTGCAGTAACACCAGTAGCAGGACCATCCTCTGCATCATCGACACAAGGACAGAAAATTTACGCACAGCAAAAATGTAGACTAATTGTGCAATCAAGTTAATTATAGACTACACTGTTTTATACATTTACATTATATGTATCACTCAAATATCTAAAAACTAACACTAATAATTGATAACAGATGAATGATTTTAAATTTATTTACCAAAGCTCAGTTTTTGAGAATATGTGCAATAAAATGGAACTTATTTTTTCCAAAAATCAATTAACATTCTGCTACCTTTGAAAAGTAAATAATGAATGTTTGCCTGATACCCAAATTAATGGTGATACAATATGTGTATATTATTGTCTTGTTCCCAGATATTTTGGTATTGGTTTAGTACAACAGGATGATTAATATAAACATTGTTTTAATTGATACAACTGAAATATTTTTAACATTCTAAATTAAGAAATGTAACCAATAATAAATTAAAAGAGAGATATTTGCCTAAGAAATTCATTTTTATATCTTATCTTCATAAAACATTATGAAATTTTGCAACACCTGTCTGTGATAAAATATATGATTTGTTCATAAATATATTTACAATGTCATTTTTTTCAGTATACTGTAATTAAATGAAGGGTGCTTAAAACTATCATGTGGTTTGATAGCTAGATTAGCATGTACATTGTTAATTAGTCTTGTGATAAACTTATGTCTTAAATTTCTATAATTATTACAGACGTCAAGATGTGCAGGCCACAAACACAGTACATGTGCCACCAAAGAAGAAAAAGACTGCTGGGGATGTATGCACAATTCAGTATGCCTACATTGAGAAGGAAATGGTGAAGACGGAGTTGCAGATCCAGCTGCTACAAAAACTTCTGGATGGTGACTCTCATCAAGACACTGTTAAGTCTTCTAGCTGCTTTGTCTCAATAGCACAAGCTGATAACACAAAAGAGCTAGTAGAACTATCAATCTTTATCTAAATGTTGTAGTTGTCACTTGCTTAACTTCTACATTTGTATTGGGAATACTCATAATCGGTCTGTCCATCATTTATTTCAGTTCCAAAAATACTGATCAAACAACAATCACAAAGTTATCTCCCTTTGACCAGCTTTAATTATTAATTGTGAATATTTTAAGAAAGTTTCCCTGTAATTAGAATACTGAGATATTTTATTTTTCAACAATCATCTGATTTCACTTCAAATTGAAATCAAGTGAAAATATTATATGTTAATTGTTTGAATTACATTCATCATTGTCACTTTTTGTTCATCATGCAACCTTTGTAAAGGATTAATGTGAGTATATCTGTTCGAGGTTAAGAGAAACCCATGTGTGGAGGTAAAAAAAGGAAACAAGACTAGGCATGCAAACTTCCAGTTTACGCTGACTATTCCCGCGGCATTCATAACGATACGATAATTCCTAAAAGATGGATTTTGAAGGGTTTCAGTGCCTTTTTTAAACATTACCTGCAAAAGGGGCATATAACATGCAGTTTGTACCGCAAGAACGAGTTTGCGAGACTTTGCGCGCTATAAGACTAGGAGGTTGTTGCTTGTGATGACCATGGGCCTGTTCGATTCACTGTTCTGCACAGACGGTACAGTCGGAACCGCAATCGAACACGTTGGGTGCGCTCGAGTCGTCTGTGCAGAACGTGTTCTGACTGTGCTGTTCCCGCTGGCGACTCGAATGCACCGGTACAGGAAGTCGATATTTCAAGATGGCGTCCTGTAATTATGAAGCAGCACTTGCAGCATCGCTAATTGAGGAAAGTGACGATGATGGCGATGATAACTCTATGGATGATGGTTTAGTGTTGTTTGTAACTGCAATTTCATTCCTGCAGTAAGTATATAATGCAACAACCACGAATTAATCAAAAAAACTGTCCAGGTAGGACTATATCACTTGTACGATATTATGGTCGCTTCAACCAATGCCAACAATATCATGTAAATACTTTACCTTCGTCTCTGTTTAGATCAAGTACAATCTGCAGATCGTCATATATAGCTATACAGACATGTAATAGCTGTATCGACCTTTATGAAATAGCTAGATGGAGCTTATAATTTCGAGGATTTCGAATTTAATTAAAACAAAGCAGTCACAAACCCGCTGTTTTGCTGAATAATATAAGGTGTTTGGCTTTGCATGTTGACGAAAATAGATCTGTATGGAAACAACATATTGTACAGCAGACCTAGTACACATTTACTGAAATATGCTTTGGTATGTATACGTTGCATTAATGTTATATAAATTAAGTGTACATTAATTTATTTGCTTCAGACAAGGAGATAAAAGGTCCAAATTTGAAGGATACATTGAAGAAGTTGTACCAGGCTATGATGATGAAATATTCCGTAGGATGTTCCGAGTTAGCCGCAGCACATTCAACATACTTCTGGGCTTTTTGAAAGATAGTCCTGAAGTTCAACCAGCTGGCCCTGGTGGAAGAGATGCAACCCCCTTGGAAAAACAACTGCTCATAACACTTTGGTACATGGGAGGCCAAGACAGCATTACTAGAAATGCAGACCGCTTTGGCGTATCAGAATCATCAGTTATAGCAAGTAGAAACAGAATTATTTCTGCATTTCTGAGAATGAGGCATTCATTTATTGCATGGCCGAGTGTTCAAGAAATGCTAGATGAAGAGGATAAGTTTAGTCAGAGAAATGGATTCCCAGGCATTGTGGGAGCTATAGACGGTACCCATGTACGGATCAAAGCACCTGGCAGGAATCCTCAGTCATATGTGAACAGAAAAAGTTTTCACTCCTTGCAACTTCAGTGTGTGTGCAGACATAACATGCTATTTTCACATGATTACGCTGGATTTCCAGGAAGTGTACATGATGCAAGAGTCTTAAAAAACTCAGACTTATGGACAGATGGGTTAGCAAAATGTAACATGATCCATCACATTCTTGGTGATGGTGCATATCCACTCAGAAAGTGGCTGTTAACACCATTTCGTGATAATGGTCACCTTAATGCAGAACAAAAACGGTACAACTACTTTCATTCCAGCAACAGAGTTGTAATCGAAAGAGCCTTTGCTCTAATGAAAAGCAGATGGCGAAGGCTGCAATATGTTGACACGATCAAAGTTGAAACTGCAGTCGACATCATTATGTGTTGTTGCGTACTTCACAACATTTGTATTCTCGAAAGCGATGAGGTTGATGATTTTCTGGCACAATATGAAGAGGGTAATGGAATCGACAATGTGAATCAACCCAATATACAGCTATTTCAAGAGCAAAATGCTGAAGGTGTGTTGAAGAGAAATGTGATTGCAAGAAATCTTGTATAACAAATTGACATCTGTGTGTAGTGAAACCTGTCTAATAGGACACTTCAACCACCCTTTCAAAACTATACATGTATGTACACAACATATTTGTTCAGATTGGACAAGATGTTTGATTACACAGGTCTTATTATATGGTAGCTAATCTAGTTATATCATTGGGTATTGGTCATGTTGGAATAGATTAGGTCATAGGTCAGATTAGACAGTTTTCACTGTATTAAGCTGCAGCAGTACCTTAATATACTTGTAAGTTTCTGGGAAATAAAATATTAAAACATGTATGTACATATAACTTCTTGAGTTTTATTTAACAAAACTTTTCAATAACAAATTGTATAACAAAAACTTAAAACATAATAGGTGTACAGGTAAAACAAGACTAGAAAACTATTTAGCTGTGGGAATTACAGTTCATTTGATCACATGTGTTATTTAGTAAACGCACTTAAATAAATAACACAGGCTGTGATCTAATGAGCATGTGATACCCACAGCTAAATGTTTGAATGTAAAAAATCAATAAAATGTAGACAAAACAAAAACAACAGTTTGAACGGAACAAGAGGCCCTGAGAGCTTGTATCGCTCACATGGATATTTATGGTAGACAATCATGTCACTTGTGATCATGATGAACCAATTACACATGTGACCTTTAAAAAAGCTGTATGTCAGTGCCATTGATAAGAGAAAACTTTTAATTACAGCACCACTCTATCCAATGTAGTATTATAATTATATACCTACAGGCCAAATAGTATGACGACTGGGCGTTATCGAATGGAAGAAGATTTTAATTTATTTTTGATGCTATTTACAGTCATGTTAACCTTTAATCCTAGAGAGACGCAAGCACTCAGTTTGACTTTTGACGTAAACACAATACCAGAAACAACTGTGTGACTAACTGGTCTACACTAAAAGGTACACACTCATCAAACAGCACTGCTTTATATCTAGACCTTCTATTTAAAAAAAAAAAAATCCACACCTGTGACCTTGAAAATAGGTCGAGGTCATTTATATGATGAAACTTGAAAGCACTCCTTCCCAGATACAAATGTACCTACTGGACAAATATCAGGACCCTGTCTTTATAATTTTATAATTTCTAGAATACGTTGCTTAAAGGCGGAAAGTTGAGACGGACGACGTACGCTGCACCATGATCATATGATTATATGACCATATGATCACAGGCACTTCGTGCTAGGTGAATTAATAATACAAAACTTGAAATGAAAATTCTTTTGCATTTACATGTATATAGCTTTGGGAATCACAGCTATTTGATATATATACTATCACAAGTCATGCTTGCAGTGTATATAGTAAATATCATATTATTGTGAATGAACAATATGATATCATAGACTCCCAGATTATATCATGTCGTCATAATGTATAGGTCTACCTTGTATTTATATAAGATGCAGATGGCATAATTTCACTTCTGAAAAATAAACTAAAAACCATCTCTTTGTCAGTATTCACAAAAATCTTGATCACAATATTTGCTAACTTTAAAATAAAACACCTCACATTCTTTGCTAACTTAAAAATAAATGCTTTTATAAAACACCTCGCATTTTTTGCTGACTTGAAAATAAAACACCTCACATTCTTTGCTAACTTTTTAAACTAGCAAAGCTTCTATTTGAACACTTTCACCCGTTGTATAATGTCTGCGCGGCACATTGGGCAAGCATCACATTGTTGGGCACAGTTCATACAGACAACTAAATGTCCACAATTGCACAGTACTGTGTCAGCATTCCTGTCCATACACACACAGCACTCGGAGTCTGAAAAATATGAAAGAAAACATAAACTAATTCTCTAGATCTGGTATATATACAAATTCACATAACGTTCACAACAACAAAAAACCTTTAGACTTTTTCTGTTCGAGTTGCCTCATCAAAAATAATAACCAGCTTTAAACATTGGGATCATATGTATATACAGTGAAACCCCACTTACTCGAACCCGGTTAACTTGAATACCCCTCATTCGTCAAACAATTTGTTTGGTCCCAGCTGAGTAAGTATATATTCAACTAAACTCGGATTACTCGAATACCATGTATTCCTCGAACCATTTATCAGGTTCCCACGAGTTTGAGTAAGTGGGGTTATACTGTATATCATTGCATTTCCCAACAAATGACCAATGGTTTAAGTCTTCGTATTATATTCAATAATGTTATAACATATTAATTTTCAACTATCTACTGACCATTTTTTCTGATCTGCAATTGCCTTCACTAGGCTTTGCATGACCGAAACCCTTTCAGTATGCATTCGTTCTCTTCTGTCTAATTCCTCCTTTCGTTTGTCCTCCTGGGATTCAATGTAAGTCTTGAGGAGGTCAACTACTTCTTTAGAGGTGGATCGTCTCTGTTTTGTCTTGGGTATCTCACTGCCGCTAGACTCTAGCTCACTGTCATCAGTTTCCACAGGTCGTTTGGATGATAACGTGCAGGTTGGTACAATACTAGGATCATCACCAAATATATCATTTAATGCATCCTGATATTCATATGTTTTCGGGGCATTTCCTGACTTCTGGTTATGGTCCTTAACATTCTTATAGGCCCGTGTCAGTGTCTTCCACCGCCCACTGACCTGATCACTGGAAAGGCTGTAACCCTTTGCCTTCATGTCGGAAACAATGAGGTCCCACATCACCTTTTTCCTGATTGATCCGGACTTTATTTTTCCTTCATATTTCTTATACAAATCTATAAGCATAAGTGTTGATGACTGGGTCCAGTTAAATGATGTACTTGACTGTAGCTGAGATTGAGTAGGTGATAAACATGTACCTTGCCCTTGGTCCGAGACGGTGGATACTCTTGAGGGGCCCGTACAAATTGCCAGGTGCTGGAGAAAAAGTTGTCTATTGACAAACCATGCGGGGCAGTCCTCACACGAGAACATGGTTTTCTCTGTGTCATCCTGTACCACGTTTGTAGCTGCAAAATACAATAAATCAAATTAATTTAACTGATGGAAGATCACTGTGGTCTTTTCCTGTCAATTAATATAACTGACCACACTGAAACAGATAGTTAAACAGTATCATTTTAAGTCATTAAGGCGCTGGACACAATTATCTGGATCTTTTCATAATAACAGTATTGCTCAGCTTAAAATGAACCATTAGGCCTAAAATAAAAATAGGTATGTTTCCACTAAACCTGACCCTACCTATTTTTTCAGACCCTATACCCTACAGATTTTTTGGTGAAAATTAACTCCGACGAAAAATAAATCCGGAAAATATGTCCGCAGTATGGCTCATACAAAAAATGTTTTTGATACTAAGCCGTTTTGTGATTAATGTTTGTATAGTTAATATGTAAAATGGAAATAAAAAAACGAAATGTTAAAACAAAACTTCAGTGCATTGTTTTCTAGTGTTGACACAAACCAGGCAAAAAAAAAGTAAATAAAAAGTATTTACGTTAGTGGAAACACACCTTTTTATTTTTTAGGCCTATGACTAAATACACTCTAGTCTACATTGTATACTTTTGTTTCGGTATTAAACTTTTTTATTCGACCATATTTCACACAGATACTGCACTCAATTCATGATTTTATATGTCCACTATCTATTTACGCGCGGGCTATGCTGTTTTGTACGAGCGGGAAACGCTAGGCCTATATATAAAATGTTTTTGGAACGACATAGCATATCCAACAGTTATTCCCCTTTTTTCACCGACAAAATAATACTGCAATAAGATGTAACTTAATTACCTGTTTCCTCCGCTGATTTACTTGCACAAGAATGCTTCAGCGCAGCATCATGCGTTAAAAAGTAGCAACAGCAATCTGTGCATTTGTACAGGTTGGACGCCATGTTGTTGTTGTTGTGACGTCACTGTTCCGACTGCACCACCTTTTTCACAGGGGCAGCTAGAACTTGTCCGGAACAGTGTTCTGGTGCATTCGATTGCTGTTCTGCCTGTTCGAGACGTTCCGGACAGCGACTCGAGCGCACCCGTTGTCACAGCTGTCCGGAACATGTTCCGACTGTCCCATCTAAAAGGTGGTGCAGCCCGCACAGTGACGTCAGCAACAATGGCCGCAAGTAGCACGACTCTCTACAAATGCAAGGATTGCGGGATATATTTCGCAACTCATCATGCTGCAAGCGCACACACTTGTGCAAAAGGTAAATTTGAACTTTAGGAATCGTGGTTATGAATTTTGGGTCATGACAATATGCTTAAACTGGAAATGTTCACGTTTGTCAGCGTAGGCCACGTGCACCTCGGAGTCCGACACAAAATTTTCACTATTTTCCGTACTGTACAGTATAGGCACCTATTTCATGCATTTTGACTAATTTCCAATGATTTCTCATAACTTTGTTTTTGACTGGAATTTATTGGAATTTCACATATAGGTAGAGAATTATAGGACATTCCTCTAATGATATTTGTATAATTTTTCGTAGCTGTATTTCATCAACACTGATCAATGATAGCTAGTACACAGGGGCAATAATGATACCCAGTAATGGTATTAATACCACCATAACCTCAATTTTTACAATGTTTAAGAATGTGTATAAACAGCGGATAAAAAGTGTTTATATTATTTACTGTGCGTAGATATTCGTCTTTTTCGGGAAAAGTCGTAAAAAATATCTGACGAAAGAACTAACAATTCCTAACTAGTGTATGGAATTTTAAGAAAATCAATTGAAAAACGATGTCATTATAGTTCATTGAAAATTTGTTCAAATGCATGAAATATATAGCAAAATTATTATATGCCTGAATATATATTGCACTACACTGTTGGGCGCTGTACACTGTACTGTACTTATTGGGCGCAACTAAAAATTATAGATAGAGGTCATTATATAAATAGAAATTAGAAAATGTATCTAAATACAGATTTATCAAATAGAATCTTACTAAAATAAATGTCGAGCCATACTTGTTCCTTATGATAATTGTGACTTTTTTATTTTTCATTTCAGAACATCCAACGTTGGAGATCCCAAGTGAAACAGAAAAAAACAAAACCATGTTCATGTGTGAGGAATGTTGCGGCTACTTCAGTGATATGAAGGTGTTCCAACAGCATGTGTGTGCCAAAGAGGGAGAAGATAAAAATGGTCTAAAAGACAAAGAGCAAGATCTCCAAAATAAGAGAGGTACGTACACTCAGAATTCTGGTACATCTACATCAGCAAACTGGAGTAGAAATGCAACCCTTTTATTAATATCAGAGTTCAATGATTGGAAGCCATTGTTGGACAGTGCGAAACTAAGAAAGAAAGAACTCTGGGACAGAATTTCATCAAAACTGATCTCCAGGAACTATCATTACTCACCTGATCAGGTGTGTGGGAGATGGAAGTCTATAACTAGGGCCTACAAGAATATTAAAGACCACAATAAAAAAAGTGGAGCAGAACTCAAAACTTATGAATATGAAGATGAACTTGATAACATATTGGGGTCGGATCCTGCAATTGATCCAGAATTTGTCATCTCGTCTAGATCTGCTACTAACACAATCACTGCACCTGAGCCACCTGCTACTACATCCGAGAAGAGAAAAGAAAAGGACGATGACAGTGACAGTAGCTCATCATCACCCCAAGGAAAGAACAAAAAGGCAGCAAGAAAAAGAGTGAAAAAAACAGGAGGATCAGCTGATGGGGAAAGTCTTGTTGGTATATTCAAGAACTATGTGTCGGATCATAAGGAAGAGTGGAAGCGAAGGGAATTACTTCAAAAACAAAAATTGGATGTGCTAACCAGCTTGGTCAATGTTCTTAAATGAGATAAAAATGACACTAAAAAATAAGAACAAGAAGCTATGTTGTTTTGTAAGAAATGTATAAAGTTCTTTTTATTGTTTATTTTACAGAGTGTGTGGTATGTACCGAAGAGGAGGCAAATTGTGTCCTTTGTGACTGTGGCCACATGGTGCTGTGCATGACATGTTCCACCAAAGTTAATGTCTGCCCAATATGCAGGGCAGATATTAAACAGAGGATCAAAGTCTTCATGTAATGTCAACTAGGATCCAGTGACTGCACATATAGTGACATTTATGTTATTTGTGGGAAGTACCCAATTGTTTTTGTTTTCTTTTTACAAATGTGATATTCTTTTTTTACATACACATAAAGTGCCTAGTCTAATGTAAGTCACCTAAGATATAATAAATATCTTGATTTCAACTTTACCTATATCAACACTACTTTGTGACACAATCACTATATTACGTTTCGTTACAACTTGTCTAGTCATAATAACTGATAGTAAATCAATAGATCTTTATTTGTCACAATTTTGGTGATGAAAGTACAGTATGCAATTATGATTCCATGATATTGTAATGTTATTTTTTTGAAGAAGAATTAGATCACATTTTGTTTTCACAAAAGTGTCTTATTTTCATGGTAATTATACCACCTGACCATGAAATTGTTGGATATGGGCACAGGATACCCATGTCTGTCTGCCTGAGTTATTTTCCTTCATTTTTTTACTCAAGAAGTATCAAATATGATACTTTCGCGTTTTTATATGTTATGAACTTTTTTTTTATATTTTGTTTTTTAAATAAATAAATCAACTGTTAATAGTTTATAGTGTCTTGTTCTGCATCATTTGATTAAGGCCAAAAAAGTAGCGTTTCTGGTTTCACCTCCTCAAAAATTTTGGGTAACAAGATAAGGAAAAGTTTAAAAAATTTTATTGAAAAATAATTATAGGTAGGGAAACCAGAAACGCATAACTTTTTAGGTCATGATGACCCATAGCCATCGTGCTTCGTCTGTCGTGCATAAACTTTTCATTAAAAGGACTTCTTCTCAATAATCGGAAGGCCCAGTGTACTGGTATTTGGTCCGTGGCATGCTTGGAAGACAACCAACCAAGATTTTAAAAATGAATTACGTTGACCCACTTTCAAGGTCACAGGGGTCAAATGTCTTAAAATCTTTGAGCAACTTCTTCTAAAAAGGCCCATGGTACTGTTATTTGGAGCATTCTTGAATGAAGGGCTACCAAGTTGGTTTTAATGAATGACCTTGACCAATGCTGAAGGTCACTGGGGTCAAATGTCGCAAAATCTTTCAATCACTTCTCAGTTAATAATGGTCTCAGTGTACTGTTATTTGCTGGTTACATGCCGAGATGAAGGTATCGTATTTATCCGCCAATAAGCCCATGCCTGGTAATATGTTTTTTGCAGTTCAGTAGAAATCCCAACCAATGTTATTTCATTGTCCTGCAATAAGCCCACCCCCTACTTTGAGTCAAAGTTGATGTCTTGGCCCCCTGGGATTATTGCAGGATAAATACGGTATACAAAGTTTGTTCACTAATCGGTCACCCTTACAAGGTCACAAGGCTCAAATACAGTAATATCGTTAAACAACTTTGCAGTTACCAACAAAAACATATATGGAGTGTAAAGTTTAGTCAGGACCAACACAATACTTTGAATTAAACAGTGCCTTTGAGTCAAAAAATGAGGTTCAACTATATTTCAACATCCATTTAACAGCATAGGTCAACAACAAATCATGGGCAATCACCGACTTTTATTTTCAAAATACAATGTACATCCCTCACAAAATTGAATATACCGGGTACATGCAATTCATGCATAATCTTACGGTAATGACAACCAAATTAAAGTCCAATGTTGTTCAAGACCACACAATGAAAACAAAGTCTGTAGCCCACCGTCATGTTCTATCTAATTCAATGTCTTGACAATTGCCTTGCCAAAGCATTGCGTTTAACAATGCCCTCTGCCCAATTCTCAACTAGACCAAGATTGATTTGCTCAATTGCTCTGTTAACATTGTCATCATCTTCCATGAATTCCTGAATGTCATCATTGTGAAGGAGGCAAATATTATGCAACACACAGGCCACCATTATGATTTCAACTGCACATTTCACACTCTTTGTATCCAAATAGCGTAGTCGATAGAATCTACCCTTAAGTAGTCCAAATGCTCTTTCTATGACAACTCGATTTGCTGATAATTGGTAGTTGAAATTCTTCTGTTCTCGAGTAAGGTTTCCATTATCCCTAAAGGGTGTTAACAGCCAGCGTCGCAAAGGATATCCTCCATCAGCAAGTATATGATTGCCGTTACAGAGCTGCAAACCATTCTCCCACAAAGGTGAGTTCTTTAATACCCTTGAGTCATGGCAACTTCCTGGATAGCCAGCAAAGCAGTCTGTGAACACCATATCAGGATTACAAACTGCTTGCAACTGTAATGAATGAAATTTCTTTCTATTCACATAAGATTGGGGGCTAGTTGTGGGGCCTTTAATTGGAATGTGTGTGCCATCGAGTGCTCCGACTATCCCTGGAAATCCATTCCTTCTACTGAAATTGTTAATTGTATCTTGTAGTGTTTGACCACTAGGCCATTTAATGAACCTCTGCTTTAAATTATTTAGAACGGCATCAATAATGCGACTTCTGGAGAGGATAACTGATGATTCAGACACTCCAAAACGGTCGGCAATTTTTGTAATGCTGTCTGCTCCTCCAAAGTACCAAAGTGTCATAAGCAACTGTTTGGACACAGGTATTGGCTCTCGTCCACCACTGCCACCATTGCAAAGCTCTGGACAGTCTTTCAGATAATCAGAGATTATCTCAAATGTGCTTATGGACAAGCGGAAAAGGCGCCGAAATTCAGAATCGCTATACTGAGCAACAACTTGATCCACATAACCTAAAATTCTTGTTCTTGGCCTTCTTGTCTGTCTGGAAAAAGAAAGAATATATAATCAATTGACATGCATGTATGCCTTTTATTTTGAACATCAACACAAATGTGCTGTTTTTTTATAATCTGCAAATAAAACTAATACACAGATAAAGTTAAACTATCAAAAGTATTCGGTCATGTCATATTTTAATATATATTTCATGCAATTTGACAACTTTTCAATTTTATGACTTTGGTTTTTAACAGAATTCCCCATGCATGTAGATAATTATATTCCCTATACTGGGATAGTATTTGTAAAATTTTCCGTGGCCTTGTTCAAGAACTTTAGCATGTTACATTTGTTGTAAATTTAGCAATAGAATTATGAAGTTAGAATAAAAAACATTACAATTTTGTAACAACACATACAATCATATACATTCTGTATATCTAAAAGACGAAGCATTCGAAAAGTTTTTATATTGCATTTGTTACGAGATGAAAGAGAATACAATTATCTACAAGAATGCATTTAAGCTTAGATCTATATGTGAAAATTCAGGGAAATCTAAAGAAAAACAAAATCATAAGAGTCGGTTGACACTTTCTTTTCGCATGGTTTAATTTATTATATATAGAAAAGGGAAACTACATTGGTCTAAACTAAATTATAGATATAGAAATACGCCTATTACGACACATTTTGATTAAAAATATAATATCCATGGCATATTCACAAATAACTGGTTTTATAACAGTATTTTTAGTAACAGTTAACATAATAAACGAGTTTACAAGGTAGAAAAGTTGTTAGTCGATCTGTATGTACTGCAGATTCTATTTTTATGTCGTTAAGCCGTGTCAGATACCTACGATTGAATGATATTGGCCATAAGAGCCGTTCCAAAGACGTCAGTAAACTCGTCATCATCATCTTCTTCCGTCATCAACAAACTAACTATTACCCCAGCTGCCATCTTGAAAATACTGCTTCCTGTCCATGCGCATTCGATTGACAACTGTTCTGGAACAGCTTTCGGACAGTCCGGAACAAGTGAATCGAACAAGCCCCATAACTGGCATCAGGCATCACAACATGGGTGTTAACTGATGTTGTTTTGCGACGTAATGTCAATGGCGTCAGCAAGATGCATGCTAGGACACCTGATCTGTTATCTGCCCCAACTGTGGAGAATTGTGCTAATTTTGTCTTATTTTATGAACGTATGCAGTTGGTCCAAATCGAGACTGAAATATAATTATAAGACTGACAATGGCTACATATTGTAGAAATGGATGTCATATCAGTGATGTGCGTCTTGGAAATACCTTGGCCCGTATTCATGAAACCGTTCTCATGCTCAAGCATGGTTTTTGTGCTCAAACGAGCTTTCTTGAAACTCTCCTTCATGTCGAAGAGTAAAAAAATCAATGTTAATGTTGAAAAAAGCTTTTGGCTTCATCCCTCTTCAACTTTTTTCCAAAACTTTGACAAAATTAGATTTAATAATTTATAGCCAAAACAAGAAATAAGGCTTGAGCATGAAAACGGTTTCATGAATACGGTCCCTGGTCTTATTCTCTTGTGCTTTTACGAGTCTCATGTAAATCTTTGTTTTGTTCCTATTCTGCCTCTTATAGCTAAATGAAACAAAAGGAAGACCAAAGACATTTCAGTAATTATCATTTTATCAGTTAAAAATAGTTTTTTCTTTAAGTCATACAAAACACATATATACATAGGTCTGGACTTCCTTGAATTAAAATTTCATCAAAAAATTATAGAAGAAAAAAATACTGATTATTAAGGTGAATCAAACACTTCAATCTTATAAAAATAAAACATAAATGTCTTTCAATTTGTATGTTAATTGTTTGATTTTGCAATTAACATCATCTGCATAAGATGATGGATAATATATTAAGAAAGCTATTCATAGTAAGTTCACAATATGAATTACATAAAGGAATACTTTTGAACTTACATGCCAAACATGAATTATTATGAAATCATCAATTATAATTTATATATCAACTATTGATGGATTCCTTAAAAGGTATATGAATATATGATATATATGTATGATGCACTGATTGATGATCAAAAATAACTTTTTCACTAATGGCTGCTGAAAATTACATTGAATGCACAAACCTTCAACATCTCGTTTTCAACAAGCTTCAGCATAAAGGCATTGTGTCGGACAAACTGTGAACATTTTACAATTGCGCAATAGCCCTCTCAACATTAATTCTAAGTTTGGCAATGTTTCGTGTTTTCCTTATTTCACTAGCATTAAAATGCCCCCCCCCCCAAAAAAAAAACAACAACAACATTTTCGAATAAAAGGTGGAATTCAATGTTGCCATGACGTTCCAATTATTAAACCTTCATTAAAACCTCCTGTCTACCATGACGTCATATCGAGGTTGAATATTATATAAAAACTGAAACTCACTTCCCTTAAACAACAAGAAGTTTGCTGACCACGTCGATCGTATATACTCTTCTGAACTTGAAATAAAGGACACACCCGACTCTTCTACATCAGCTGCTTACCTAGATATCTTCTTAAACTACGACCAACATGGACAGCTTACTACTAAGCTATACGATAAACGTGATGATTTCAATTTTCTGATCGTTAACTTTCCATTTCTTGATAGTAACATCCCTGCTTCTCCAATCTATGGTGTTTACATGTCGCAGTTGGTTCGATATTCCAGGGCTTGCTCTAAATATCGGGATTTTCGTGATCGATGTCGACTGCTGACAAACAAACTAACAACACAAGGATTCGGGAGATGCAGGTTGATTAGAACCATGGGCAAGTTTTATGGTCGCAATCTTTGTCTCATTGAGAAATATTCTGTATCTTTAAGTGATATGAAGATGGACGTTTTTGAGTATGCTCATTAGTGTGTTTACTTGTTGTGATTGACAATGATACTCGGTTCTCATTTTGAGAACTTTGTGACAAAGATTTACATGGCGGGTGTCGTCGATGAAGCAGAAGACGATTACTCTTCCGGAACACCTGGTCTTATTCTCTTGTACTTTTGCAAGGATCTCCATGTTAATCATTCCTTTGTTCATATTTTGCCACTGGTTTAACCGATTTTGAGTTTGGATTATGATTTTGTTCACGCTTCGGTATTCTTATTTATTTTCCCTTCATTATTTGCCGTACTTACCACTCCATAGATATGAAACAAAATTGATACAAATACAAACAGATGGAGTAATGCTGATCAAAGCTTTAAACGTGTTTCTTTGTTGATATGAACTGAACGTCAAACTTTGTGCTGATGGTGATCTTAGCTTTTCATTGAAGAATTCTGTTCAGTCAATGATACATGTTGTCTTTGGACAAAGCATCTGAAAAACATCTTGGCATATATTTTTTTTCTCTTTTTCAGGATGAAGACCACTTAATCCAAATAATAATAATACATTTGAGACATTTTGCTTTTTGCAATTCCAAAGATCTGCTAGACAAATATCAATAAAGATAAAGCCTCACTAAAGTGAGAATAAACTCCTCAAACCATGATAGCTTTCTTTTCGGGCCACTATTGATAGCTAGACATACCTTTAGTACTCTGTCCTGACCAGTATTCCGGTGTTGGTGAAGCTCTATTCAGTATTCCTATAACAAATCGAAGAAAAATCATTTAAAAAAAATGATTTTCGCTTCAAGTTTTGCCGAAAGTTACGTATATTTGGCCTTTACTTGATTTATCAATTTTAACTCTAAATATATTGGTTACATTGAGAATATATCATAAGTCCTAAATAGGAAGCAGCCCGAGTTTGCTTTGGCCCCGACATCATATCTGGTCTGGAGCCCCCACATTAGACATCCATCGGTCAAAATTTCTGCCTGGTGTTAGGGCCAGAGGAACCTCGGGCCAATTAGGAAGGTTCAAACACCATTTAAATAACCTTGATGAAAAATATCCCGTTCTTTCTATTTGCAATATTTTATATTAAACTAATAAAAACTGTAATGAATGCATTTCAACAGTTCAATGAGAGATAATGAGCCTACATGGCTGTCGTTTTGTAATTGATGTAGTCCACAAAGTTTGGCTTCCTTTTAATGCGACGAAACGGAGAGAAATAGGACATTTTGCATAAAATGATATCTGCCAGCTTTTCGTCCGTCCGAAATACACCCTTGGACATCCCATCAATACTTGGTGGACGGCACAATACAAATTGCAGATGATTTTTCGCATGGTTGGGCAGTGTTGTTACCGACACCGGAAGTATGCATGCCTAGACTTTGCATGAAATCATATGACTTCCGTTGCGCCTATAAACCTGAACCGATTTGATTCGGACGCAACTCGGAACAGAGCTATCAATGTACCTGTTTCCATCCAAATTTCAAATGCTTGAAGTCCAACATTAGATTTTGTTTTGAAGGATTGAAGTATCTTTCTAAAATTGGATACAGTGCAGTATGGCATCAATTAGCGAGCCGTTAACAACAGTTAACGATAGTTTTAAACAACCGGACCCAGTCGTTCCAATCACATAATGCTGAACGTCAAGCAGAGAACAGTTACTAACACTGTTGGAGACTTTGGTAAGTTTCGAAGAAGAAATTTGTTTTGAAAAAATGGAAAATAAAATGTCAAAAATTTAGTCGCCTCCTTCGATATTATAATGGCGGTAGCAGGCAAAAGATCCGGACTATCGCAAGAAGGCTTTATAAGGTAGCAGTACCCAATTCGGATCAGTACCAAATCGGATCACCGATTTGAAAAAATGGCTCTTTTAATTGTGTGCACATTTAACGCGAAATTTTGCGTGTATGACGTCATAATTAAACTCGTGCGAGACATTTTAAACCGATTTTCGAAGCAGCATCAATTTTTCTTTTTTGCCTGTATGAAGACTTTGAAATGGGTAAGTAGGTGCTGTTTTGGTTCATTTTCTACCATGTCACCGTGCGACGGTCAGTTATTTTGCACTTCTATTTCGTTATATTGCACAAAACGTAAGCAAAACATACCCAGAATCATGTTCAAATAACAATCTGATACATTTTTGATGAAAAAAACACAGTTCTGAATTCATACCTTTATCGAGCAGTGGCACCCAGACACTTTTAATTTCTGCCGCCATCATGGAAACTTAGGACGCTTTGCTCATTGTGCATGTCAATCGGGCATTCTAAGCCAACAGGTACTTGCATAGCACTTTTCCAGATTTTTTGTGTGTATTGTACGAGTTATTCCCCCTTAATCAATGTTACCCTCTTTTCAACACTATGATGAGACAAATACAACTTGAAGTTATTTAATATAAAAAAGTTAAATTTTTTGAAATAGTACTTCAGTTTTGCATTTATAATGTTGAATTGAATTGCATTTTTATCTTACCGGTGTATGAATTCTCACAATTGTTTCAAACATTTTGTCACACACATAAGTTGTACAATCAAAAGTATAAAAGTCATACAAAAATTTATGACAAAGGTTATTTAAGCTTAACATCAATTCGATGTGGTTTATAATATTTTTTATAAAACAGCAATGAAGCCATATCTGATATATAAGATGGTTCAATGATATATCTTAATGATATGTTGCAAAATTCTATCTGAAATACTGTTCACAAGTTAAGTAAATACTATTACAAAAACAGATGATCAACAATTTGTTCACAGCCGTTTATGATATTTTATTGCAGTGAAATACAAACGATATTCCCCGGATGACCTAGAAAGGACATTAAGAGATTTCAGAACGGGCATGTCCGTGAGAGGGGCTGCCAAAAAACACAATATTCCATTCACAGTAATACAACGGCATATGTCCAGCAATATCCAAGGACAACCCGTACGAATGCTGTCAGGAGATGAGGAGAATTACCTTCTGGTATACATTATTACTGTTATGAAAGGGGTTTCCCCTTACAAGGAAAATGGTGAAGATGTTTACAAGGGAAATTGTTAAAAAAAAACCCATCAAAATATCAGCAAATGGACCATCGTATAAATGGTACAGAGAGTTTTGGAAGAGACATCCAAATATTTCCATGAGGAAACCTCAGGTACACATTTATCAATTAATTATTCAGTATTTTGGTGTTTCATTATTCTATAAACTAATATAGATTCAACAATTGGGCAATTACAGAGAATCTTGTTCTTTGTATTACCAGCATTGGCCGGGCAATGGCTTAACATGAATCAACTTATTGCAATATCAAAGGTTGTTTTTCTTAGATAGCAGTTGTTTCATAAGTTGTTTTTTAAATGTGATCAACATTGATTAATTACAATAATTAAAATTATAACCAATATTAGCTAGTATTATGATCATCTTGTTTCAATATGCAGTTGATTGATGGAGGAAGGGCCAGGATGTCAAACCAGACTGTAATTCACCATTATTTCAGTCTTCTTAAAGACACAATAATGAAGTATGGTAAGTCTGTTATAATAATCAGTATTAGGAATATTAGAACATTTTTTATTACAAAATACATGTGTATTCAAAGGTTTATGATAATAATTGTTTTTTTCAAATAATTCTTTAAGGAATTCTAATTGTTTTAAGAAGATGTTTTCACATCAGAATATATTGTTTAATTTTTGTTTTCTGTATTTCCAAATGATCCAAATGATTAATTGGTGAAAAAAGAATTGTATTTTACCAGATTAATTTTAAATCTTTTAATTTTGAAATGTGCAGAATTCCACACAAAACCACATTGCATTTTCAATATGGATGAAACGGGCTTTGGCAGAGGAGCATCCCTGGACAAAGTCTGTTCAATCAATGGACATGGATCTTATACCAGGATGGCAGTCACAAATTCCCATTCAACTGCAGCAGTTTGTATATCAGCCGATGGGAAAGTCCTTCCAACTTTCGTGATTTATGAGAAATCATTTTCAAGCGGGGCATATCGTGATGGTGAGTCTGTAAAAAATTGAAAAAATCCATGCACAGTTTAAAATAAATCACCAACTCCTCTTTATATTATGCTGCATTTGTCAGACAAAACATGATATTCACAGGAATGTGACATTAAGAGAAACATGCTTTTCCCACTAAATCTAGTGCATTTCCAATCATCTCCATAACTAAAAGTAAGCTATTCAATGTGCATATGAAGATGCTTCAATATAAAGATAGCATTATTTCAATTAAAAATCATTTTTTATTTTCTATGCAACATTTTGTACAAGTTGTATCTTAAATCAATGGAAATGACATTTTTTCTTGATATTTTATGTGATTGATATTATGTGGAATTCAGCTCAAAATACATGATATTAATGAAATAAAATAACAAATTATGTAGAGGGAAAAATTATGCTTGGGGAAACGTGATATTACTGCAACCTCTCGATGTCGTTATGTTCCGGCCATTGAAGAAAACGTTCTCCGAGTTGGCAATGAGCCTTGGTTATGTAAATAACCACCTTATAATTGGAAAGAACAGGTAAAAATTTTACATAACAAAATAAAATACATCGTATTTTATCAAATGTAAATATACATTATTACATTATAACAAAAAAAGGGTGTGATGATAAAGAAATAATGTACATTATTATGTATGTCAGATAGTCTTACATTTGTAAGTTATATATTCATTTTTTACCTATAATTTGTCGTTTGTCTCCCTTCAATTAGGTTTGCACAGGTCCTTCGTTCTGCAGTGGACAGAACATTCAGCCCTCATAATATAAAGAACTCATTTCGAAAGTGTGGTATCCACCCTATCAACTGCAATGCAATCGACAACTCAAGGTTGATGCCTGTTGACAAGGAATTTGTTGTCGGTCCAGGAGGAGACAACCAGGGGATATCAAACACACAGGAAGCCCAATCTGATTAAAATACAGATCCTTGTTCTGGCTCCGTTTTACAAGGATCTGACATAATCCCATAAGAGGTCACGTCCAGATGACCTCTGTCGCCTCTTTAGTTAACACTAAAAATATTTTTCAAACGACCTGTCATCTTGCAGCAAGCCATTTCGTCACATTATTCCGCACGAACTTTTTGGTGACGAAATGACTTAACGGAAAAATGTGTTTATGCATGCTTTGTCGCCTTAAAATTTCACTGTCAAGATTCTGCCAGTAGTAATTTGATTGGCTAATGCGAAAGGTCATCGGGACATGACCCTCTATCGGGTTATATCTCAGATCTTAACGCAGCAGAGAGAAGTTTACGTAACGGCGCGGAGATCAAGATATGATTTTAATCAGATTGACAGGAAGCCCCTGATCCACTCTGCCACGCATGCGGACAGTACGTCCGTGGTAATTCACTGGTCAACCAGGGGATTATCCCAGCAGATTTGGAGGACATTTTTATACCTATTCCAGGAAACACATCTAAAAATAATAAACAGACCAGAATTATATCTGGGGATATCAAACACACAGGAAGCCCCTGATCCACTCTGCCATGCATGAGGACAGTACGTCCGTGGTCATTCACTGGTCAACCAGGGGATTATCCCAGCAGATTTGGAGGACATTTTTATGCCTATTCCAGGAAACACATCTAAAAAAATAAACAGACCAGAATTATATCTACATCAAGAGTAATTACCGGTGAGTCAAAATCATGATCACTTTAAGGTCGGTCTTGTTGAAAACAACAAACACACAAATAAAACAACACTATATTTCATGAACTGTACAAAGGTAACAAATCTCTGAATACTTAAATAATTGTAATTAAAAAAAATAATATCCACTGTATTGACTTTTTCTTTGGTTCATGTTGCTCAGTAGCAACATAGGTACTAAGGTCATTGGGGCTAATAATTAATTGCAATTAATTTAAATGATATAGTTGCATCAAACTCATTAATACATTTTACTTCACAGGAGATGGAATTTACAAACAACTAAAGGAAAAGGGGGAGGCAAAAGAAACAAAAAATAAAAAAGGTACCAGGATGTTTTCTTGAAATCACCCATTATATTAGAACTTCATAATATTTGACAGAATTCTAAGCTCAAAGAAGTTTAAATCTCGAACAATTTCAATACCAGGAAACATAAATAAATCTCAATATCGGTCTAAATTAATAGGTTTCCTTTCAAACAATATAAAATGGCTTAATTTTTATGTTTAGTATGCAGGAATCTTTTAAAATGTTTTTGGCCAAATTAAATAGAAAACCCAGGACCAGCAAGACAACAAAGAAGAGGGTTACACCCGTAGATACCAGGATACAGGATACAGAAGAGCTGCCAAGAATAAAACCTCCAAAACGACGTCAAAAGGTATGAATGTTGATAATGATTACACTAATTGCATTGAAAAAATTGTAGCTTCATACATAACAGCTTGATGCAACATTTATGGCACCCTTTTTAATGTTTCAATGTGTTAAGTAAAAATTACAAAAATAATTGTTCAAACTATGGGTTTTCTTTTGATTTAAATTTCAGGCAAACACCAACATTGATGTTACAGATACTACACCTGCAACTCGGACATGGATACTAGCCGACTGAAGACAGCATGGAAACAACAGTTACACCACAGGAAGTGGACCAGGTGATGCAGATGCCTTTAACAGATGATCTGATATGCCAAGTTTGCATGTGCATAGCAACATCGGTGACACTTAATGATAGGACGTTGTTTTGGGCAACATGCTCGTCTGTCTCTTGTCAAAAGAGCTTCCACAAATACTGTCTTCCAAAAACAGTCCTCAGACAATACAACAGGTTGGGGATGTCCTGGACCTGTGGACAGTGTTAGTTATATCTATATATATATCATTATGAACAGCTACTATTTAATTATCTATGTTATTGTTCATTTTATCCAAATTTTCATAGCCATTTGACCAATCTTTTGTGAACAAAACATGTATTTGTATTGGTATAATTATTTGTCTTAGTATTTATATTGTTGTTTATGAACTTTGCTGAAAAATAATCAATTTTGTTATTGTCTACTAGTTTTAAATACAAATTGCTTATTTCCCAAGGATTTGTTTACCTAGTAACTGTGATAATTAAAATGCTTACTGTGATGATCTGTTTTATATATCATGTAAATATTTAATTTCTTTCAATATGCAATCTAATTATACACTTGTTGTCCTATATCTCAAATTATATCCTATTAATTAAATGTTATTTAAAATATCATCTTCATAAAGTTTCCTTTTATTATTTTGATACCTGATAAAATTAGTATTGCTTTTGTACAGAAATTTTTTTGACCGTCATATTTGGCTAAATTTTAATTAGCCAGAATATTAATGTTTCAAGCCGACAGACCAGACTAACAGACAATTCTGATGAAACAGTAGATGTAGCAGCTACTCTGCTCCGGGATCGATGTACTATGCAGAGTCACTAACGTGGCAGCGCAGTCACATATCCATTTATTAGGTAGTACCACAGGAACAAAACCTAAAACAACAATATAACAATCGTAAACATCACAATCTTAAACCTACTTCTCCTAGATAAATAGTTAACTTGTCCGAGTGAAACACGTTTCAATATATATATAAATACTACTTTAAAAAAAAACTAGCTAACCCAGTCGCAATCATACATTATAAAGTAAACGAACTGACAACATTATGCTTGTACAATGAAGCAGCAAGATATAGTATAGAGTTACTTGTAGAACAAAAACTACCGAATCGATTGCGACTCAATTACAATTACAGAACTATATAAAATATACATAATAAGCAAAATGCCACAAGGCTTTCAAATGGAGAGAAATGACAAAAACCTACCTCTTCAAAAAGGAGAGGCTTAGTCCAAGGGGCACAACCCGTAGATGGCAATAACAGTCTATCAAATGAATATGGATGCATGTACATGAGAGCATTGCGATGGGCGATTGAAATACAAAAGTATACAAAATCAGAATAAAAGTATTTGTATTCTTGATATTTTTGACAGTAAAGGCTATTTCAGTATTTTTCATATATTTAAAATTAATTATCATGATCACTGCTTTATTTTTCAACAGAACTGGTAGAATATTGAATTTGTAAGTATTTTAATAATTTTCCTGTTTGGTTTTCCTGAAATTGACGTTTTTCATTTAACCCACCGCGACCAAAGTCTGACGTTATCCTGTTCTAATCAAGTTGTTACAATCTTATAATCTTGCCTTGTTTTTAACTTTTTTAAATGTAATTATTGGAAATATGGATAAATATATAAATATTTTCAGAAAAGAAGATTAAAATTATTGTCCACAAGTTTGTGACAATTCACAAAAATCGACGAGAAAACAAATCCAATATCAATTTATAAGTTTATCGTCAAGATGTAAGCATACTGTTACCATTTCGATTCAAGCACGTGTTCGGTAATTGCCAACCGGAAATGAATTCCGATAAGTGGTAAATCAAGCGCGATATTAAATAGCTCGATTTAGTACCAATAATGAGAAGTTATGCATGACATTGTTATCAATTTTATCGTTAGTAATCAAATTTTTATAAACCCGATTACATACCTATTTAATGCAGAAATTGTAGCTATTTGAGGTTATTTATCCTGCTGATCCGATCTGGGTACTCCTCGTTCTAAAAACCGGAAGTTCTGCTGACAGTATTCGTGACGTCAGAATTCACGTGCGGGCGCGTTTCTGGCGAAAGTAAGTTGTTTTAAATATATCTTGCAAATCTTTCACTTGCAAATTTATTTAAAAAAGAAATAAATTATGTGCTGGTGATCCGATTTGGGTACTGTCACCTTACACGCTTTCAACACACACATCGACATGACATACACCGGGAGGACGTCCTTAAATGACACTGGCTGTTTTAAGGACGTGAAGACAATCAACCAACCAACCAACAGCATATTATTACTCTTCTTGAAAGCCAAGAACCATGGCTCTGTCTCTAAAAACAAGCTTGCATCTCAACATTTCTCCTTCCTTTCCTATATTAAGCATTATGAACGAAGCAATTGTCCTTTTAAACGCAAAATTTTCTTGTTTTTATGTAGGTTAAAATATGGAACTTAACAGAATATGAACAAACATAAAATGTACATCATTACACACCGAGCTATTGATAGGACGTTGTACAAAGCAACAAAGAATTACACATTTATAATTAGTGTCCGAAGGGTTCGATGCGCGTACATGTAAGCCGACAGGATAGCTTTGAGCCCTTGGCTATATGACAGGTTTTTCTTTGTGATCCGAGTGATAGATGAAGCCCACAGGGTCTCGTGTTTACAATGTGTTTATTTTACCTCTAATGGATTTATGTAAATACAGCGAACACGAAATTTGTTTGATCTTCTAAAGAAATTCAATAATAGATATAGTAAGTACGTATAAAGCCTTCAGCCAACGTTGTCTTCACCTTAAATGATGTATACTATTCTACATCTTCAAGGTTGTGAAAGCTTGTGCGCCAATTTTACTGGAAAGTGGTTATATTACGGCAGCCAAGCAGTGCTTTTACAGCTCCATTTAAGGAAGGCTACCCGATGTATGCGATAAGGATGCGTGTGTATTTGCGAGGCCGTGGTATGTTTCTTGTAAGCCTTCTTGCGATATTCCTGAACTTTTGCCTATAAAAAGTGCTATCCGCTCCCCACGGAAGTATACTGGTCACGTACCAACAACAGGTGAACCGGTCGTTCGACATCGATCACGAAAAGCATGATATTTGGAGCAATAACGAAAGACTCCGACATGTAAACACTATAGGTTTGAAAAGTAGGAATGTTACTGTCGAGAAATGGAAAGTTTACAAGCGGAAAATTGAAATCGTTACGTTTACGTATAACTTTGTAGTAAGCTGTCCATATTGGTCAATGGAAGAGATCGAGGTAAGCAGCTGATGTAGAAGAGTCGGTTGTGTCCTTTATTTTAGGTTCACAAGGGTTTATACGATCAGCGTGGTCAGCAAACCTCTTGTTGTTCATAGACAACACATCGTCGATATATCTGAAAGTGAAATTAAAATAATTTAGAAGCAAGTTTATAACGCCAGAACGATTAATAGAAGCTGTGCGTGTTGCTTCTTTTGACAATAAACGACCTCCAGATGACCTTTGCAGCGTCGTGCCCCTGAAGTACTTATACATATTTTTTCCATGAAAAGGTTATATCGTTCTAAGGAAGAAATGACTAGCGTATGAGTTATACTTGGAGGCGATTTCAAGCCCGATGGCTGTGTAGTATTTTGAGATTTACAAACTCTTCGTGGTTCAGATTGGGGTTCAATGACACTAGATGTAGTAAAGTTGTATGCATCTTTAACATGTCACAGTCGTCCTTTATAACGATAAGAAACTGTTTGCAAAGGAATTTGTGGATATGCTTTCAACACCAAAGAGATGCCTTCTATTTTCTGGTTTTGTTCTTTTGGAACACAATCAACAGGGGTTGTCTTTAGATGGTGGCATTCCGAAATCATTCAATTGAACTTGTAATAGTTGTGTGATACACTGCTCCAAAGATTGTACTCTGCTAAAAAAATAATACCAAAAAAAAAACATTTTCCATATTTCAATGTGCGTGTATGTCACATTTATCCATGTATGGTATGTTAAAATGTCAAGCAGGTTCTTATGAACAAAATAAGAGATTATATGTTTCTGTGTGATAATTCCGTGTCTTCGTTATGGAGCCATTTCTGAACCTTGCCACACACCTTTACAAAATGTCACAAAGAAGTTCATAGCTCTAGTCCCATGGACCTTTTGGATTTTGTTAAACACTGTTTCAGGAGAGTATGCTGGGGTGCTTTACATGACATCTTGTTTGAATTAAATTGGTTCGTGGGCAAAATCCCTTTGTTCGTGAAAGGGATCCTTTGTGCGAGTACCTCAAATATTATGCAAAGCATAAATTCTCATCTTTCATTTTAGAAATTAAACAAAAAACACATTTAGTGTCTAATATACATATATACCAATGTGGTAAATATGCATGAGCTAAGACCAAAAAAAGATATTGAAGATCGTAAAATTAATATTAAAAGTGAAATAAAACATGAAAAAATATATATATTACACATGTGACATATTGGCGTAGGTGATCAGTAAAATCCTAGAACCCATCACATTTGGGTTTGTACATAGTGTCATTATGTTTCCTACATTGTAATTCAAACGTGTTCAAGTAAACACACTAATACACATCCTCAAAAACGTCCATCTTCATATAACACAAAGATACAGAATACTTCATGATGAAATCGAGATGATCAACCTGAATTTCTCGAATCCAATGTGCCGTCAGTTTGTTCGTCACGTTTGTCATACAGCTTAGTATTAAGCTGCCCGTGGTGGTGTATAAAACATAAAAGGAAACGGATTGTGAATGTAATTGAAGAAATCTCTTGAATAGGGGATGACTAAAACTTAACTGTAGAACGAGGTTGTAAAGATAAATGGCCCCTAATCATACAGACAAATGATTTTTCGAGGTATAAATTCAGTATAACATCATTTGTCATGTGACCCTCTCTGTATTCCATACTTGTTTCTTAACATAACTAGGCAACAACCAATATAACTGCTGAGCGTCTTTTGTCAAGCAAATTACTACGTTACAGTGTGCCTTAGTTTAAGCAGATACCATCGTAACGACTCGTGTAAAAACGAGTTTAGCTTTATGCACTTCTTAACCCGTTCCTGTGCAGCGGTTGTACTTTTTTTCTACTTGAAGCTGGCTCTATGCTAGTAAGGTATGTATTGAAGATGCCGTATGTTTATTATGTGTAAGTAGTACACAGTTTCCATTGACAGTACGTGATGTAAACTTACTTCATATTGGTGTATATGAAAATAATGTTTAATTGATAAAAAATTACTTTTGGCGTGTTTTTATTCATCATCAGGCTACTGAAAATCTAAAACGTCGATACATACATTGTTTGATGTAGTCACAATTGAGTTTGAATTCCATTTCGCCAAAGGCCCGTAAATGAGTTATATACGCACAATTTCGTATTTGTTTGGGAAAGTAATAATTTTACCAAGGCAAGGGGACAATATATTTTTGAAATGCTTTGTAACTTTCAGAGTCAAGCATAGCATCAGATTTGTCTAGGTGTGCCTTTAATTTGGTTTTTTTTTTGTTTTGACAGACATTGATGGTATTGGTACAATCATAGGAACCGAGCAATAATTATGTCAGTTGTTATACAAGAGGGGCGGTGCTACTTCTCGATCGCGGAGCGCGAGAGAAGTTAGCTTCGCATTTCGATTACGATAACTGACATATTGCAGAAAGTGTCGCGTGACAATTTCATGTATTTTTATATTTGTCTTTATAAAATAAAAAAGCCATTACAACATGTCGGAATTAGTCTCTGACCAGTCTTGGTACATGATGACAAGCCGTCTGTACGACCAAATGAGTAAGTGTCTTGAAAGTGACTCGGATCTTAAGTCCTACCAATTTCCGAATGTTTGACATTTATTTACTCTCTATACTGGCGGTCAAAGATAAGCCAACTGCTGTGCCTTTTAAACTCAAGAATGTTCAGACTGAAAGTTTATGTTAAAAAAGAAAACGAAAGAAAAAGATACCTCGCGGAACATGTCTGTAACACAGGGACCTGAAAATTTGTTCGAGCTTGTTTTGGACCTTAACTAAGGTGTGAGGAGTAATTGTATGGTCATAAAAGCTCTTTGACTCCCGCCTTTCCCAAAGTGTCAAATTACTCGTAAACACCTAAGTTCAGTTCAAATACTAGAAGTAACACATTACCAGGTTCCTGTGGTTTGTAAAGGCGAAATGTATTGAATTGTTTGCAACAATGTTGCAGAACATTCTATAGGTCTATGCGTACTTTTAGTTACTTCCCACAGTTTCGATTGGCCATTTTTCATTTTCATTGACTAACCAATGCGAATTCCGAATTCTATTTTATTCTGTCAAGAGGAGAAGCCGCACTAATACCATATGGTTTCAGTAATACTGCAAATAGTTGGTTATACCGTAGCTGGATCAAATTAAGGGTGGCACGTCTCTGGCGCAGATGACCTAATATACATACATGCATTGTAACGTCTATTTCCGTTGATAGTACACATTGGAGCTTCAACGAAGTATGTAAGCTTCATTTAAAATGGCGGTATTTTCTTATACTTCTACTTTTGGAATTTAAGTCGGTGACTCGAGACAGACTTAGTATCACAAAGAGTAATGACAACAGCATATCAGTCATTTTATATCAGACCAGTTTACTATCTCCAAATTATGTTTCATCTTTTTTCATTATATAGATAATCACACCTGTAGCAATGAGGAGGATGCGTTCTAAGTGCAACTTACTTGTTGGTGCAGCAGTCCTGTCTACTCTGATATGGTTCTCCATTGAGGACCTTATTAACGTAACAGCAGTATCGCCAAACAAACAGGAAAAGTACTCTGAACAAGTTAACGAACAAGCAACAAGAAAGCATTCCGTCCCAAGAGTCGATATAAAGAAATTAAAGAATATCACGGACTATCAAAACCCGCACAAGATGGCTTTATTAGTACCGTTTAGAAACTGCACAAATGAGTTAAAGAGGTTTGCACACCACATGATGGAGTTTCTCAACAACCAAAACATCCGTCACACGATCTATGTGATAAACCAAGTAGACGACCTCCGGTGAGATTTCATAAGAATAGATTTGTTTAAGACACCAGTAATCAGTTGTTTCTTTAAATAATCTTCAGGAAAGCAAACAAAAAAAAAATCAGAATACCGAAGCGTCAGCAAAACAAAAATGCAAACTCAGAATTGATTTTACAAGGGGCAAAATATGAACAAAGAGAAGATTTACACGTACAACCCATAAACATACGCTGGAAAAGAAGACCATGTATTCAAAAAGGGTAAGCGTGTTTTGCTTTATTGATGACGCCTGCCATGTACATCTAGGAAACAGTAAATATCACGTCCTTAAAGTAGGGCCCGAAGTTTTGTTTGCTTAGGTTTTATTATTTTAACGTCCATTTTAACAGCCAGGGTCAAATAAGGACGGCCTCCCGGTGCTTGGTATATGGATACGTGGGTTGACGAAATTGACGAAATGAAACATATTTGCAGATAACCTATTTAGGAAAATTTGTCACCTATATAATATTATCAATAGCTAGTGTCCTTTATTTTAAGTTCAGAAGGGTATATGCGATCAATGTGTTGCTTAATAGCCTCCTACCTGGCGCAGTCATAGGAGACTATCAGTTTACCTGTCGTCTGTCGGTCTTCCTCACCTTTTTTGGGGTTTCCGTCCATTATTCAATATGATCATTCTTGCCAGTAATTTGTAATGGCGTTTGGTGTGGAGATTGTTTGTATTACCATAGATAAGCATATAACTTTTACACACCTTAACTTCTATATGGGACCTTAATGTGAAATTTGCTTAATTGAAAAAAGTCTTGATTTAAGTAAAATGTAACTTTAGCATGCGTAAAACGAATGGAACGAATACACAAACGAAAACATGATAATTGCTGCTGATAGGGAAGTAATTCCATGATCCTTAGATGTAACATTTGATTCATTGCTTTTTACTTTACCTTTCCTATATTCGAAACTACTTTTTGCTAGATTCAACCGAGCTTCACTTTGTAACGTTGGATTTCTCGAGAGCCACACGGACTGTGATTACATAGCGATACACGATGTTGATCTACTGCCTCTGAATCCAAAGCTTAACTACAGTTTCCCGTCTAAAGGACCGTTCCATGTTTCGTCCCCTGACCTCCACCCCTTATATCACTACTCGCTATTTGTTGGGGGAATACTATTAATGACTCGAGAACAATATGAGAAGGTAAGTTTGCATTTTTGGAAGTTAGATTTTATCAGCAGCGTAACAACATAATGTTTGGAATTTATTTCAATAAATTTATCAGAGTTTTGAGATTAATTATTTTGCTTAAAACCTTAAAGAAAATCCTGTCAAACCATTTCTTGCATTACAGATAAACGGTATGTCAAATAAGTTTTGGGGATGGGGTGGAGAAGATGACGAGCTTGCTTTAAGGATCTTACATCATGGATTTAAGGTAACCCTATTACATATATTGCTTATAAAAAGAAAAAGGGTTGCTTGATAACCAACGTAATCCTACTTACAAATTGAATGGTTTTTATTTCAATAAATTTTATTGATATATTTAACATCAATAGGATTAGACGGCAGATTTGAAGCCTATATATGTCTTAAGACCGGTTTTCGAAAGATGAAATACTAACTAACCATGGTTCAGTATTATTGGATACCGAACCACACAGGATACTTACAAGCAACGTTTTATCGCTGGCTCTGCTAATTGCTCGACCAAGCCTTATTAAAACTTTTACTATCATATTTAGTACCACCAAAAAATGTTTCAGTCTTATTGTAGACTGTATACAGAAGTTGAATTAACGGAATGTGGATTTTGAAAAACTCCAATAATCGTTTGATCAATCTTGATCACCCCTCCTTAAAAAACAGTTGTTTTCTATCATAACATTTGATTTTCATCTTATACACTACCATAACTCATACAAAACTGAAAGAACGTCTTAGATCTTTCGTTTTGAGAGCTTATTTTCCTAAAAAGGCGGACGTCGATACAAAAATATAATAGTCACTATCTTGGAACATACTTTGTGAAAAACACGACAAAAGCACAGATGTAACTACTGAAGATATACATATGTAGTACGAATGATAGATTTTCCAGCAGACTGTCAGCATTCCCATGGGAGCAAGCTGTGCCCCTCTCTTAGCTGCCTTGTGTTTTTTTTTCATACGAGACTAGATTTTTTAACCAGGACAGGTAAAAAACTTGCTAAATTTTAAATTTCACTTTCACATGATATCGACGATGTGATGTCTAAACTACAAAAAGTTGATCGTACAGTTGTGGGATCGCACAATGTGAGAAAGATACGACCCTGGGAGATTATTTCTAACGCACGTGTAGGCGTACGATCAACAAACATTGTGCGATGACAATCGTGGTTGATGTAAATTGAGAAATGGCTGAACAACTTAAACGGTTTCGCGCTACTTGTTTTAGCATATTTCTATATTTCAACTATATTAGCTAATATTTCTATCTATATATTTCTTAGAAATAGTCTTTTTGTAGTTTTTTGAATCACACCAAATAGACACATGTAAACTATTAACACGTATTGACAAGTTCTCAATCAGGTAAATATTGCCAGTTTTTACCAAGTTATACAGGTACATGTCCATAGACAATCTATTTAGATGTCTCTGACCCGGGAGCACTTAAATACTCGCCTAGGGAAAGTGGTGGTGGGGGGGGGGGGTGTTAAAATAACTAATTATAAGCGTCCAGTAAAATTAGCATAATCCCAAATAATATGATGCGAGTATATATAGTATTTCGACCAGAGGGTTCCGTTTTTTTTCCATTCCATAATACAGTTGTGGTATCGCACAACGCACCAAAAACTGCGTGCGTGCATCGTGCATACATCGTGCACACATCGTTCGCCCATGGTGCGCCCAACTGGGCGATCTAACGATCGTGCGTTTATGTGTGCGATTGAATCGCACACACGCACGATTTGGTACAATTGGTCGATACATATTACGGAATGAAAAACATATGGAACCCTCTTGTCCAAAAACTATTTAAATTTGCATCATATTTATTGGGATTATGTCAATTTAACAATATACAGTAAACAGTATTACAGTGACCACGAGACAGCCAAATG
This sequence comes from Mimachlamys varia, assembly GCA_947623455.1. Lineage (NCBI taxonomy): Eukaryota > Metazoa > Mollusca > Bivalvia > Pectinida > Pectinidae > Mimachlamys > Mimachlamys varia. Next base: position 47,449,255 of record OX392536.1, read on the forward strand.
CGGGTTTAGCTACCAGGTAACAGAAAAGCTAAATAACATGCCAGCGTTTTACCTGTCCCGTGTGCGGCGATACGCTACGACAGCCATTACCCAGCGACCGTTATGAAAACAAACTGGACTCTATAATTAGTTATTTGAAAACCCCTTCCCAGCCTTTTACCTGTGTTTTCACACCTAGGCGAGTTTTGTAAGTGCCCCGGGCCAGTGACATCTTCATATATTGTCCTTGTACAGATGCAGTTTATAACTTGGTAAAAACTGGCAATATTTACTTGAATGAGAACTTGTCAATATGTGTTGAAAGTTTACATGTGTCTATTTGGTTTGTTTCAAAAACAACAAAAAGACAATTACTAATTTTAAGAAATATATAGATAGAACTATCAGCTAATGTAAATAGTTTAAATATAAAAATATATTTAAAACAACTAACGCGAAACCGTATATATTTTTAAACCATTTCTAAATTTACATCAAACATCGTGTAACGTTGTGCGATCCCACAACTGTATTTATCGACCAATTGTTCCAAATCGCGCGTGTGTGTGATGAGAATCCCACAGATGAACGAACTATCTTTAGATCGCACCATGGGCGAACGGTGAGTGAACGATGTACGCACGCATTTTTTTGGTGCGATGTGAGTTACAACAACTGAATATACCTTTATGAACTTCAAATAAAGGACACAAAAGGCTCTTCTACATCAGTTGCTTACCTCAATCTCTTCTTAAACGATGACCGACATGGACAGCATACTAATAGGCTATACGATGAACGTGACGATTTCAAGTTTCCAAGTAAACATCGAGTCCTAAAATAAGAACCGAGTCATCATTTTCAATCATAACAAGTAAGCAAACTAATGAGCCCGCTGATACTAAATGTCCGTATTGTGACACTGAATTCTCCAGAAGTGGAATTAATGGGATGTGGGTTTTGAAAAACTCGAAAGATCTGTTGATCAATCTTGAACACACACACACACACACCCTCTCCTAAACAATGTCTCTTCGGTCAAAAACATTTGATTTGTCCACACTAAACACTACTATACCTCATGCAAAATTGAACGGACGTCTTCGATCTCTTGTTATGAGAGCGTTCTTTTCCTTCAAAGGTGGACGACGATACAAATATATGGTATTGAGCTATCTTGGAGCATACTTTGTGAAAACAACAAAAGCTAAGAGGTAATTTACTGAAGAAGATATAGTAAGGATGATTGAATTCCTGATCGATAATATTTTTGTTGAGTTCGGAGTAAAGATTTTCCAGCAGACTGTTGGCATTCCCATGGGAACAAAGTGTGCCCCACTCTTAGCTGACTTATTTTTTTTTCATACGAGGCTGAATTTGTGGAAGAGCTTATCAGGACCGTTAATAAAAACCTTGCCAAATCTTTTAATTTCACTTTCAGATACATCAATAGATATATATGTGTTGCCTAAAAACAACAAAACATTTGCTGAAATTGTCGGCTAGCTGGCACACTTAACACAGAGTTAACATATGAAATCATATCATCGAACATCGATAGCAGTATTAATGGAAAAGAAGAAGTTTAAAGAAAGATTTATGTGTTGAAATTGCTTACTGAAAGAAGGTGCAGGATATGTGTGTGTTACGTCATCTTTAATGATAGGGGGTGGCAGACTCTGCTGATGGATTTCTTAGTCCCCGGGGTTTGCTGGAGGCTCCATAGCGACAGTTAATCTCATTTGAGGAGTAACACGGTACAAAATATACATATTTTCGTAGTACACTATTTGAAATTGTACAGAACTAGTTTAATTTTACTTCTAAATTATAAATTAAAGGGATTTACGTACCTGACCCTTCTGCTTCTACATTAGTTCAGACATTTTAGAACCAACCTTTTGGCCCCTAGCATCAATAAAGATTCCTCGGAGGACGAAACAGCTGTATGATGCAGTTTAATTCATTTTAAAAGATGCAGCATATATGTGTGTTACGTCATTTTTTATGCATTGAAATTGAGAAAATTGCTAAATAAATATTGTTACACAGACTTGTCAAAACAAAACACATTCAATTTTTTAGAGAATATAATTGACATATTGATATATTTATTCCTTGCATTGCCAGATTAATACTTGAATTTCAGCGTAGAGTTACATGTGTAATTAAAACGAATATTTCTATTTCCCGATATTTCCAGATACGACGTCCAAGCGGTCTGAAGACAGGTGTTAAGCATACGTTCCTCCACATTCACGAGACCGTAAAGAGACCCAGAGATCATTCCATATTCTTCAATCAAAACAAGGTAATTTAGATTTTGAGTAATTTATGAAAATCAAACGAAGTAACCAGATTTGTATGAAATATAGATAATGAGATTGATGGCAAAAGTTCCAGACTGACGCTTACATGAACATACCACCACTCCCAAATACATGCGCTTCCGACATGAAGTCGCAGAATATACATTTGGAGACGGTCAATAAATTACCATAGCTGATCATAGGACGAAAAACAATCGAACCAACTACTTCAGATAAAATGAATCGGAGAATACTGAAGCGTCAACAAAACCATAATCCGAACTCAAAAACGATAAAGTAGGAGGGAAATATAAACAAAAGGGTAAGAGGTGATCTTAGGGTAGTTGGTTGTTTTTACGTCTTATTAACAGCCATTGTCATTTAAGGACGGCCTCCCGGTGGATGTGTTGTGGGTGTGTGTGTGTTGATAGTGTGTGAATTTGGGAAGCTGCGATATTTTCGTGTAAGCCTTCTTGCGATAGTCCGGTTCTTTTTGGCGTTGTGCTACCACACTGAAGCATACAGCCGAAGGCCCACATCAGGACACCCCACCCGGTCACATTATACTGACAACGGGCGAACAAGCCGTTCCATTCCAATAACGTCAAGCAGGGAGTAATAACTACCATTTTAAGATACTCTTGTATGTCTCGGCCTGGGGACAGAACCCATATCCTTACTCACATGGGGGAACGCTCAACTAAACGTCAAAAGTGAGGTTGTGTCAAGGGAGACATTAGAAAGGAGAAAGTTGTTTAGAAAGAATGGAAAAGATTAGATCCCAAGTTTAGTCGCTTTCTACGATCATGCAAGGTGGGCAGCTGGTACAATTCTTACGCCCTACTTAGGTGAGACCCTTGTAAAAGTAAAAGAGAATAAGACCAGGTTAATAAAGACAACTGTCTGACATTACTTCAGAAAAAGAAATAATGCAAACAATTTTCTATTTTCCCCAATCGGTCCCAATCTTTCCTACAGAGGAAATCGTAAATAACGGGGCAAATCTCCGACCCTGCCAATCGGGTCCAAGGAGGTCGGCATTTCTTTTCCCCTTCTCCCAAGGATGCTTCAAATTACCTTCATCAAAGCAAAATATTGGTTTTATATAAAGATATTTCTCTCATATCTCGCCATGTTGGATAGGGTTTGCCCATGAAAGAAAGCTATGTAAGAAAAATCTATCTTACATAGCATATCACGCGACGTGATGTCACAATTGCTCAACAATGACGTGACGTCACGCATACGGTCAATTCCGATGCTGAAAGGAGAAAACGACGGCGTGAACAAATTGAAACCTTTCACAAAAAATTTACCTTAAACGCCAGAAAGGTGAGATTAAATTTTATGAGCAAACGAAGTTTGCAAATATAGAGTATGCCTAATCTCGCTGTCTAATTTGTTTTCGTCAAAAAAGCCCAAGGAAAGGGTTTTTTCAAAATGGTAGCCGTTGAAAACATATTTTCATGGTTTTTGAGCTTATTCGGGTAGTTGATATGAGAGAAAAAGACTCTTTCGTGACCAAAGGTGTAAGATAGGGAAATTTCACCCCCGGGGTTTTCAAATTTGGCGAAACCCTCGGCAAAGCCTCGTGTTTTACCAAATGAAAGCCCCTCGGGTGGAATTTCCCTATCTTACATCCCTGGTCATGAAAGAGTCTTATAGTCTCCATTTTTTTGTCATAAAGTCAGCCCACTACTCTGCCCCGAGGGATGTCAGATCCATCGTTTTGCCTTTTTTCATGGCTGTTTCAGGTCGAATTTGGAGAAAATCCAATCATTCAACCCCAAGGGAGATTTATACAAGATGGTAGCTCGTCAAAAGGATGCTTCTAACTGACTGTGGTCAAATAACATTCATCTAAACAGAAGAGAGATAATATGGTCCCACCCGTCAGCCCCCAGAAAAAAAGAAGCTGCCCCATTAAATTATCGTAAGAGGCGACTAAATATGAAATCTTTTTTCGCAAAGTGAGGCGGTGTCAAGGAAGAAACTAGGAAGAAAAATGACTTAACACACACATGTGCTGCAATAGATACAGTATGACGATAAAATGAATTAAACTGCACTATTCAGCTGTTTCGTCCTTTCAGGACTCTTCAGTGATGCTAGTGGCCAAAAGGAGGGAATCCAAAACTTCTAAACTAATGTAGAAGCAGAAGGGTCTGGTGCGTAAAACCCCTTTAATTTATGAATTTAGAACTAAAATTAAAATAGTTCTGTACAAGAAGATAATTGTTTAGAAAGAATAGGAGAGATAAGGCCGTCTTTAAAATGATTGTTATTAGGGCAACCTTAAACAAATATAACCAAAGCAAATTGGCGCTTCTTTGGTTATTTAATAGTTTCAGCTTGTCAAATAAGATGGCATGGGTTACACTTGTATTGCTTTTTCAGCTTTTATTTTCTCAGTTTGAATTCAGTATCGAACTTTGTGTTCTTACAATATAATAATTCTTATCGTTTTTCATAAAAATTGCTTTTTTATTGCTTACAGATAAGAAGACATATGGATTTGTCGTCTGGATTGAATAACACACAATATACCGTCGAAAGTCGTAATACAACACGTATTAATGGAACCGACGTCATTTTTATCAACGTACGACTAACTTGTGACGTCAAGATCACGCCTTGGTGTCTTAAAGGAAAAGACCACTACCTATAACGAACATGAACTCATGAACATGATAGCTTAGTAACACGTAAACTTGTGCATCACTCTTTATGAAATCCCAAAAATAAAAGATTTTATTAAGGACAAAGGATTGATGTGACGCTTTGTATGTTATCCGTACTACCAACCTGATGTAATGACGCTTTGTATGCTGTCGGTACTACCAACCTGATGTTATGACGCTTTGTATGCTGTCGGTACTACCAACCTGATGTTATGACGCTTTGTATGCTATCGGTACAACCAACCTGATGGTATGACACTTTGTATGATATCCGTACTACCAACCTGATGTTATGACGCTTTGTATGATATCCGTACTACCAACCTGATGTTATGACGTTTTTTATAATATCCGTACTATCAACCTGATGTTATGACGCTTTGTATGCTGTCGGTACTACCAACCTGATGTTATGACGCTTTGTATGCTATCGGTACAACCAACCTGATGGTATGACACTTTGTATGATATCCGTACTACCAACCTGATGTTATGACGCTTTGTATGATATCCGTACTACCAACCTGATGTTATGACATTTTTTATAATATCCGTACTATCAACCTGATGTTATGACGCTTTGTATGTTGTCCGTACCATCAACCTGATGTTATGACGCTTTGTATGCTGTCCGTACCATCAACCTGATGTTATGACACGTTGTATGCTGTCGGTACTACCAAACTGATGTTATGACGCTTTGTATGATATCTTTACTACCAACCTGATGTTATGACGCTTTGTATGCTATCCGTACTATCAACCTGATGTTATGACGCTTTGTATGATATCTTTACTACCAACCTGATGTTATGACGCTTTGTATGCTATCCGTACTATCAACCTGATGTTATGACGCTTTGTATGATATCTTTACTACCAACCTGATGTTATGACGCTTTGTATGCTATCCGTACCATCAACCTGATGTTATGACGCTTTGTATGATATCCGTACCATCAACCTGATGTTATGACACGTTGTATGCTGTCGGTACCATCAACCTGATGTTATGACACTTTGTATGATATCCGTACTATCAACCTGATGTTATGACGCTTTGTATGCTGTCTGTACTACCAACCTGATGTTATGACGCTTTGTATGCTATCCGTACTACCAACCTGATGTTATGACATTTTGTATAATATCCGTACTATCAACCTGATGTTATGACGCTTTGTATGTTGTCCGTACCATCAACCTGATGTTATGACGCTTTGTATGCTGTCCGTACCATCAACCTGATGTTATGACACTTTGTATGATATCCGTACCATCAACCTGATGTTATGACGCTTTGTATGATATCCGTACTACCAACCTGAAGTTATGATGCTTTGTATGCTGTCCGTACTACCAACCTGATGTTATGACACTTTGTATGCTGTCCGTACCATCAACCTGATGTTATGACACTTTGTATGCTGTCCGTACCATCAACCTAATGTTATGACACTTTGTATGATATCCGTACCATCAACCTGATGTTATGACACTTTGTATGATATCCGTACCATCAACCTGATGTTATGACACTTTGTATGATATCCGTACCATCAACCTGATGTTATGACTCTTTGTATGCTGTCCGTACTACCAACATGATGTAATGACACGTTGTATGTTATCCGTACTACTAACCTGATTTATGACCCTTTGTATGATATCCGTACTATCAACTTGATGTTATGACGCTTTGTATGCTGTCTGTACTACCAACCTGATGTTATGACGCTTTGTATGATATCTTTACTACCAACCTGATGTTACGACGCTTTGTACGCTATCCATACTACCAACCTGATGTTATGACGCTTTGTATGCTATCTGTACTACCAAACTGATAACCATATAAAGTTTTCAATAATTCCATTATCACGTGACTGACAATAGGAAAGAAAATCACCAGGCGTTCGCTTTCCTGATTGACGCTCAGCATTATAGGAGGTGAACAACTGGTTCATTCTTTGATCAGTATAATTTGACCGTGTGGGGTGTTTTTTCAGGGGCCTTCGGCATTACATTTCAGTGTGGTAGCACTGTAAATCGGCAAAAGATCCGGAATGTCTCAAGAGGGTACTACAGCTTCCCATATACACACATCCACATCGCATACACGGGGAAGCCGTCCTTAAAAGGACCTAGCTGTGAATATAATGTTAAAGAAATCAAATCAAATCAAACGGCGCCTGAAACATAGGGTGTTGGGATGAAGTTAACGTATAACATGTAAAGTCTACACTGACATTCACTCCATAATGTTCCACTGACTATCATTATCACCTCATAACTGTGTTCAAACACGTGCCGAAATTCTATGACGTCGACAACAATACATGTGGGCGGAGCTATGCAAATCCTCCAGTTTGAAATATAATTGTGTAACGTCACCAACACTACACGTGGGCGGAACTAACAACGATTTATGGTAATTTCATGATGTTACATTTATTGCTTATTCTCACGTTTATTAGTTTTGAAATGAAATCTGTGTCCACAGATGGGATTATAATGAATTAAATAGTTACGAACATTTCACAAAAAGATACTATAAATATAAGGATAAACTTTCTCTTTTGTTAAGGTTATCGGGGGGATAACTACAATGGAAAACGGGTAAATTATACATAACCGGGTTTGCCGGCTATTGAATTTACCCTGGTTCCATTGTAGTTATCCCCCGATAACCTAAACAAAATAGAAAGTTAATCCTTAATACCCGCAATGTCAATCTATTTGAAAATTTCTATTAATTTGAATTTTTTCGAATTTGTCGAATTTTTATTTGTCTATATTTTAACCTCATTTTGAAGTAAAATGTCGTCTTCTTCACTACCTGAACACTTTGGGACTAAACAGGGGACACAGCTAGAGAAACTGAAGTATATCCTAGTTTTGTGATATATTCCCTCAGAATTCTTACTTTGGAAATACCGCACATGCAGTATTATGTGCAGTACGATTTGAGGAAGTGAAGAAGAAATGAAGTCATAGAAGCAATATTATTTATACAAGTGATTTCGATATTTAGTTTTCGTTCATGCATATTTTATCAAATATAACCCTTAAAAACTTGTTTTAAATTATCGAAATTTCATTTCCTTCATGATTAATCACAGCGCAGTTTATTTTAAGTAAAGAAAGATAACTCTGAGGTTCAAGCGTATGCTTGGTTGTAAATGCAACTTACCTCCCCTAGCACATAGGACCATACTTTATACGCGACTCGCATTTTAGTTTCGACATATTTCAATTAATATATAGGACCTTCTCCATATTAAACGGAGACACAACTTGTTTACTGCCATGTCAAAGTATCCAAAAACTCCGTAATAAGTAGGTGTCCCTTGTCTAGTGTTTTAATTTTTTATTATCTTTTAAATCTATTTCATTTGAATTCGTTTTTTTTGCTATTGTTCATCATTTATAATATTTTTTACATTACTTTCTTTTATCCCCGTTGATGTTTCAAATGCCATTGACTGCTCGGTTATGTTATCTAAGTGCCGATTTAATCTTATTTTGAACTTTCTAAATGAAATAACCTTACCCTGGTACTGTATAACAAAAACCACTTGACCAAAAATGACTATAGTTGTCGATGGGCTGCAAAACATACAAAAAAAAAAAACGAACGCATGTTGTATTTACCTTTAATCAATTTTAGTCTTCCTATGCATGCGATATTTTAATCGGACGACAGACACAGAAACATTGAAAAGCTATCATGGAAAAAGATAATTATACAAAAGAAACAACAACAATTCAATGAAAGATGACATTACAAACAATGAAAATAATAATATCACTTTTATAGAAACACACCATAACAACCACATACCGTTATACAAATTCACACTCAATCTACTCTCTCTTAATACAGTTCGTTATAGCCGGACTGTTCCTATGATCGCTCTGAACATTACAGGGACGTATATACACTGCCATCCAAAAGTTACATCTTTTCTGAAAACGCTTTGAAATTGAGCAAAACCCAATGATGAAGTATTTATTACGATTAATATTTTGATGTTATAATAAACGGCTTACGATGTTTCGCTATTTTTTAACTAAATGTATGTATGGTTTTTGATACAATTAAAATCCTCAAAATGCAGTATTTTTGCAATTTCAAATTTTTTATACATACAATTCAACAATATATTTCTTTCCTATTTTTTGACAGATCATGTTATTGATTCCAATTGTGCAAATGAAAGAAACTAAACTTATATTCATTTTTGAACATTATCAAAAATAGATCCCTCCCTTGACCCTCCCTGCAATTTACCGGACCCGGTATTTTTTAAATAAAATGCCAATTGCCACTGATAAGTGGACTATCTTGAGGAAATTACATCAGTTGTGTTTATTTTTTGTTGGTTAATGGCTTAATATCTACACAAAGTTTGTAAGTTAGCACTTTTAAAATAATGAACTTTTTTGTCAGTAAAATTGAATTATGGATTACATTTCTTTCAATTTTATAAGCCCGTCAAAAAATCTTCTACAGTTTTCAACCGATTTCTTTCAAAACCTGCTAGGCTTGACCACCATGACTTGAAGTATTGTTTTCCTGAACGACAGTTTGATTCAACAGTGTTCCCAAGAGTTATGGTCTTTTGGGATGCAATTTCTGGCATTATGTAAAAAAAACGCCAGAACTTTTTTGTGTTTTCTTCAATTCCTCTAATGTTTGGTATGGTACTTTGAAAAGCTATAATATTCGACATATATTACGGGTTTTTTGTTGAGTTGTTTCAACTTTTCGCGTAACAGCATTTCATACTTGTATAAAATGCATTTCTCTCGTAAACTGTTGTTTGTCCGGAGATCTTCTCCTACAGTTTTAAACCGATATCGTTCAAACTTGGTAGGCTTCATCATCATGATATCAAGATGTGTTTTCCTGAACGACAGTTTAATTTGGTTCGACATACTTGCTAGAGTTATGGCCCTTTAGAACTTCGTATCTGATGCAAAATCGGGCATCATTTAGAAAGCGTCAGAAATTGTTTTTAATTTTTTTTTCAATTCCTCTGAAAATAGGTATGGTACTTTGAAAGGCAATATTACGAGTTTTGTTCAGTTATTTCAATTTTTCGTGTAACAGCATTGCATATTTGCAATTGCAAAATATACATGTAGGCATTATAAAGAAAATGCATTTCTGTCATAAACTGTTGTTTGTCCGGAGTTCTTCTACAGTTTCCAATCGATATACTTCACTTTGTAGGCTTAATCATTAAGACATGAAGTTGTATTTTCCTGAATGACAGTTCGATTTGACAATATTTACTAGAGTAATGGCCCTTTGGGACTTCAAACTACTTGACTTCCGATAGGGTACGACGAACGTATCATGCCTCCGCTTATGGTGCTCTTGTACTACTTATATGGACCGTAGCATTTCTTAAAGAGCAAAAGGTTATGATAAAAATCAGAAATTACCGAAGTGTCAACAAAACCATTATCCGAACTAAACCAGGAGTAAAATATGTACGAAAGATACATGGACAATCGTTAAAATTCAAGAGAAGATGGTTAGGTATTTAAGAATAAGCGTTTGCTTTAATTCATATCCAAGTCAATGTCATTGTCGATTTTCCGATCGTGAACATTTCCCTTCTTGATAGTATAATCCCAGTTGATTCGATGGTCTGGGCTTGCTCTAAATATCGAGATTTTCGTAATAGATGTCAGCTGCTTACAAACAAACTTACGGTACATGGATTCGAAATATGCAGGTTGATGAAGACTATGGGTAAGTTTTATTGTCGCCATCTTTATCTTACGAGATATATTCTGTATCTGTGTGATATGAAGATAGACGTGTTCGAATATGCTCATTGGTGTGCTTACTTGCTGTGATTGATAATGATTACTCTCCTTTTGACGATTGATGTTTACCTGGATGTCGTCGATGAAGCAGAAGACGCTTACTCTTCCAGAACACCTGGTCTTATTTCCTTGTACTTTTACGAGGGTCACCATGTAAATAGTTCATTTATTCGTGTTTTGCCTCTAGTTTAATCGATTTTGAGTTTTGATTATGGTTAACGCTTTGGTATTATCTGATTGCTTTTCTGACACATGTTTAACATTGTTTGTGGGGTAGGCATAATTGAACACGTAATTTTTTATGAGTGGTGAGCCTTTTTAACCTTTAGCAAGCTCGATCAGGAAAACTTCATGTTTTTGTAACTCGCTGAGAAAAATCACTTAATACAATGAAAAAAGTATTCCTCGAAAACGATTTTCAACTTCAGGTCCAAAAACATAACGATGAGATGAAAGTACCTCTTTTACGAACAATGGGATTTTGCCAACGGCGGTAAATCCAAACTAGATGATATTTATACATCAAAAGGCCAACAGGGCCTGAATTATGATCTTATTTGTGACGTTTACTGAGAATAACGTAACACACACATATGATGCACCTTTTAAATTTAGTAATAGATACAGTATGATGAAAAAATGAAATAAACTGCATCATGCAGCTGTTTCGTCCTCCTAGGACTCTTCAGTGATGCTAGGGGCCAAAAAGTGGGAATCCAAAATTTCTAAACTAATGGAAAAGCAGAAGGGTCAGGTGCGTAAAACCCCTTTAATTTATGAATTTAAAAGTAAAATTAAACTAGTTCTGTATAATTTCAAATCGTGAGGGTGTTAGGTAAGGTTCAGAAATGGCTCTGTAACGAAGGCAAATGACCTTCATAGCATCGTATCACCTCTATGTTGTATATTGGAACCAGCTTGATGTTTTTAAATAACATAACTGGATAAAGACATGAGAAGGTATGCTCAATGAAATACAGAAAACTATTTTTGAAGAAAGTACAATTTTGGTGCTGTTTCACATACTTCTGGTTCCGGTGCACCAATTCCTTGGTATTATTTTGCCATTGAAATTGCTTAAATTTATTTTTTTAAATGACTCGTTACCGTTAAATTTGTCATTGAAAACAATATATTTGTAAAGAGTCGGAATCTTGAAATTTGCGTCATCAAATTGATTTGAGGATTCAATGAATTTTTTATCATTTTTTGGTTTGCTAAGTTATGACTAACTATATTGAGAGATTAAAGAAATGAAACCGTCTTTGTACATACAATAAGAGGCCTGGAGGTCCTGTAAACATCAGACATTTAAAACAAAATTGATGCATTAATCTCATATACACATGTATTGAGAGACGTCTCCCAAGTTTTCATCAGGGCTTAATCCTTTTGTTGATACCCGATCTCAAAGTGAAATTGAAAAATGGATACTAAAGCTGTTTAACAACATTAAATCTCTGAATTTAGGACTGGCTGACTGGATAATTTTAGGATTTACCTGTTTATATAATAGTCGGATACTACAAAGCTGATGCAACATGTACACACATACCAGATGTTCTTTTCCCTGAAGGACAAAGACGGTGAGATAACTTAATTTGATCATCTGATTCATTGTTTTCAAACTGGATCCGAACATGATACTTTGTCTGCGACTTGTGGCGTGAATGAATCTGACCTCGAATGAGATCATCACCAAGATGGTATACCCTGATCTCATAGTTAGCATCATTTTATTAGTGCTTAAAAATTTAACCAAGGACAGTTTCTTCTGTCTCAAGGTACTCATCATCTGGAACTTTTTTCGCAAAAATATTATCTCTTTTAAAAAAAAGACAACGTATATGTCGCCGTTTGTATATCTCGCTGCTCACTTTTTGGGCCCAAAACGTATACAAGCGTATAGGCCGTCTGAAACCATTCAGGCTTGTTGTAAGTTTTCCTACAAATTTCCCAGCTATTGTCACAGGATGATTTGAAGTAAGTTCATCTTTAAATAGTACCACTAAAAGACACCACAACACAGCGTACCTTTGTGCAGCAACCATCGTCGTTAGCTTGTCGGGGATTCAGTTGTGCCTTACCTGCAAGAGGAAGGAGAGACGGCATTTTAGCATCATATCCAAACTGGGCTAAGATATCAAGCACGTCCCTGAAACCACGGTCTACAATCATGTTGTCATTTTCATGCAACCAGCTTCTCAGAAAATCAAATTTATCGATGATCATTTTTGTAATAGAAGCATCACTGACAGTACCAAAATATGGACCGATTGTATTCATTACAAACCCATCTGGTAACACAATGAACAGGTTTCAGATAGTTGCATTTGTTCTGTCCCCCATAAGAAGCTCTTCAAAACTCAAGATGAATACTTTTGTTGAAATAAATGTATGCACCATTTCGGATAAGGCTTACATTGTCACCATATACTGTCATGATAAATACTGTGTTGTGTGATATGGCTCCTTCACTTGAAAGATGTGCTGTTCCAAGATATGTTTGCACAATTGTCGTGTTCAAAACATCAACATCTTTGTGAAAATATCTGGACAACGTTGCTTCAGAGAATTTTGTGTAAACTGTTTCCATGAAAGATTAGTTTTATCCAGTCAGCAGAATATCTAATGAACAGGCAGAGAAAGTTGAAAAAATCATGAATTTCTTTAAACTGTTTTAAGGTCCAACCAGCCTTGCAATCAGTATGAGATATTTTCGACTAATAGAAACATAACCAGTTATAGAAACGTAAGAATAAGGAAACCCCATATGTTTATATTTGAACTCTTTAAAATATCAATCGATTTTGTTCATTATATTTTACATTATTTCATGTTGTGAAAAGCTTTCACCTGCTGAGATCCATAAATGATCTTAGCTGTCAATAGGACGAAAACACTATTTGTGAAGTGAAAATTAGGCAATGGTATTATAAATTATAGAAGTGCTTATACTTCTGCCCAAATCCCATTGTACAGATGTAGCCTGTATGTTTTATGCAAATAAAATATGTTTAAATCAAAAACATTTTATTACATTTTTATCAATGAAATATCAGAAAATATCAACGTCACTGCTTATATCATTTCTAGTGATGCTATAAGTTTATTTTATCAATATGTTTTTTCTAGTTTTACTATATTTTGAACAAAAACTAGAACTTCATCCTCTGACGTATTAATATTATATAAGCCTTAGGCACTACGTTCCGATCAGTTGAAATAACAAATTTTAAAAAAAGTTTGTTTTCTTTTTTTAATTTCGAAAATGTAATAAAAAGAAAAATCAATGATTTCCCGTTAAATATCAAATATATTTCACTCGTATGTCAGATTTAAAAAAATATTTTTACTCGTGCTACGCACTCGTGAAAATATAAAAATAAACTGCCATATTCGTTAAATATATTTGATATTTGAATAGCCTCTATATATTAATAATCGATGCTTAACTTAATTATCTTCAGCATATCGAATATTTTCCTAAAATATAAAAGATAAGCTACTTTACGGTTTGATTTTAATCAAATACCGGAAAATAACTTGATTTTAATTTGTGCTTTTGTCTCAACGCATAACAAAAAATGATTGTAAATGTCGTTTAACATCTTTTGTATCATTAAAACAGAAATATCATTTGATTTCTCGGCATAATGTCTGGATTATAACAAATCATTCTATTGTTCTGGTGATTTTTTACTGTGTACATTTTTACTCTCACCAAGGAAGAGTGGGGAATGGATGCGCGTTGTTACAGATGTTTGTTTGTTCTTGAGAAATATGGGGTACGGTATTTGATGAATACGTGTTTCTACATCAACAGTGACTGTTAACAGTGGACAATGCTTCTAACAGATTGTAAATAAGCTGATCAGTAATGACACAATATGATGATAAGTTTTACATGTTTGAAATTCATTAATGGTATAATATGACAATAAATGATATCAAAAAACCTATGATATCAACAAGTTTAACGTCTAAGTGACTGAGAGTTCTTTTTTTAATTTATAACACAAACATGTCTGATGTGCAAAGTTATTATTCCTAAAACACGATTTTATTTCTAAATAATTCGGAGAGATACTTGTTGAAAGCTAATGAAACTGTCTTGTATTTTTATTGATAGTTCATCAAGTTCAATTACAAAACATTTATTTCAATTCCAGCATTTAACTGACGCAAATCATGAGACATCAGTAATTTCGCAGCTTTTTCTTCCTTGATCGAGAGATCTTGATTATCAACTTCCGGTGAAAGCAAACCAAGCCATGTGCAGTTTGATTCGTATTGTCAATCAAATTGTTGACTTTTAAGGCTACTAAATGTCTAAATAAAATTGCAAGTTTATTATAATTTTATGTCTAGATAATCAAAATGTGCGATATTTTTACCATATTAACAAGATGTGATTTTAACAATTAGGAAACAAGAAGCATTCAACGTTTCAACATGTCGTCATTATCACGTAAAATCTCGCAATAGCTCTTTGAAATCAATTTTTACAGCTCAATTGGTCTGGTTATCTTCAGTGGCACTTTAGCGTGTATGTTAGCTGATGTCTAAGACCGTAGCGTGTCTTGTTCGACAAACGGACAAACTAATGACCTTTCGCTTTTTTAACATGACATATACGACAGGTAATTGCAACGGTAATAAACGTTGCATCCGCATATTTTATTACTGTTCATAGTTCATTTCCGTTGAAGACACGGCTTGTCACGAAGACATAATTTCTACACATAATGTATCGCGCTATTATATGTTGGTCAGTGAAAGATCAAATCTTGATGTTCAAGTACACAAAGGTTGGCCAAATACATGTTTCAGGGAATTCCTGCTGAAGAAGACTCAGCAGCACCTTCAATCGTTCATCACCTAATGTACTACAATTCAATAGCGTTTATTGGACTAGTGAATCCAATAGAGTAAAGACTACTATGACTTTATACTGTGACACTGTCTTCAATTATTAAGTTATATCACGGTTTAACTGAATCATTTTTACATATAATGTAGAATCGTTGAAGTTGATATACCAGATGTTTTTGCAGAAAGCAATGAGAGGAAAACAAATTATAAAACCTGTCTTTATATTCAAAAGTTTCCGATAACTAATTTTCTCAGACGTAATTTTGCCTCGGAACACTTACTGCATTACAATTTTCTTTCTGAAAAAAAAGGTCATGATGCAATGCTGTCGACTATATGGTTCTTATTCTGGCTCCACAAAGTCGACAATGAATACGTTTAGTTTGGCTTCTAATTCATTGGAGGGGCCACTTACGAGAACTACGCTGAAGATGACAACCGAAATATTTAGATTAAATCTGGTAAGCCACTCCTAATACGGTCCTTTACAGCTAGAGAGAGTTCCCAAAATCGCTCTAACACTACGGGGATGATGTGAGTTCGGAGAAACTAAAGCAAATATTTATGTACAGTACCTTTAAAATAATGACAATTTGTTTTGTCCATTGCTAGGGCAGAGCGATGACAAGTCTCCGTCCTAACCGATACCAAATGTGGAAGTGTGAATATGAAAGCTTCATTAAATCAAGTCTATAAAGGGACTACAACGGATAAACGTGAGATGACAATCAACTCACTAGGAGGAAATCAAGTTATTTAACTCACAAGCCTCGCTTCTTTGACATGAAAAACTATGGACTGACCTCATGTGTTTTCTCACTATTTTCTAGAAATTAATTACACAAATGGTATATACATTTGTACTTTTACATTGCTAATTTAGCAGATTAAAAATACATTGGATTGAGATTTTATATAAGGATTAACCCTCACGTTGACTGCGCATGTGAAAGGACGCAGTCAAAATGAGATTCAATCCTTGATTATTTTATTAATAATGTTCAAATGATATACGGAAACGTAGTTCGAAGCGTGTCACTACAATGGCAACCACGATAGCCGTAGGCAATCAAGTCCTATCGGTATATTGGTAAGTATGCAATGTACATTATTTTTCTTCTTTTCATTCCATGGGATTTTCAAAATAAATAATATTAGTGGAACTTTTACGAACATATGAATTCTTTGTGTACAAGCATTGGCAGGCTGCGTACTATGTACGTTGGGGCGTAGCGGAAGGTTGCAAACGGATGCCGCTATTTACTTTACCGTCAAAGCATTTCGGATGTGCATTTATGAAAGAAGCATTCATTTGCTGTGCAGTTAGACATAATGGATTCCAAATATGTCATTTATAAGTTGTTAATGTTTACTGGCTAATCCCTTCGTCATTTTATGTCAATAAAATATGTGTAAACTTAAAAAAAAAGTTCTATGCTTCAAGATATTTATGGAACAAAAGATATGTTCTATGCCTCAAGATATTTATGGAACAAAAGATATGTTCTATGCTTCAAGATATTTATGGAACAAAAGATATGTTCTATGCCTCAAGATATTTATGGAACAAAAGATATGTTCTATGCCTCAAGATATTTATGGAACAAAAGATATGTTCTATGCTTCAAGATATTTGTGGAACAAAAGATATGTTCTATGCTTCAAGATATTTGTGGAACAAAAGATATGTTCTATGCTTCAAGATATTTGTGGAACAAAATATATGTTCTATGCTTCAATATATTGAAGGAACCAAAGAATGGCTGTCATCGAAAAGCTATCGCACGCGTGCTGTGGCGTGAAAGGTGCCATATTTGAAATCAGATGTAAATGCGCTGAGCCTACTTTTTCATTGTGTATACATGTAAGCTTATTCATACCGAGTCCGATCTAGAGTTAACTTATTGATTATGTAAATGATGTGTCGTCTTGACGTTATTTTTTATACAAACTATCAGGATTTCAGTTATTGCACAAGTTAATTATACATACATTTTTCTTTTGGTGTAGAACAGAGAAAATTTTGAAATTATATATATGGCTTCACTTTATATAATCTATATCTCCGATCGCGATAAAATACTGTTTTTGTTCTCGCCCTTTCTGCTCAAAGTGTATGGTACTTTCAGTTCAAGTTAACTGTTTACGTCTTAACATTTGTTGTATTTTTCAACGTCTGGGAGACTGTGAAAACAAGAGACGTACAAGATAGGAGAATCGCTAGAGACGTGCCTACCGCCCATCAAAGGAATCCATTTCTCCTCAGCATCTCACTTACTCGGTAACATGACAGAAGCAAATTGCTCGTAGAGAGAAAAGATCGCGCAGTTTCGACACGTGAGTTGGTAGATAATTTACGAGCTGGATAAATTGTAAGCGTCAGTATAAAGAATTTGTTGGAACAGGAAAAATATTATTCCCTCAAGTTGCAAAATAATTCGCCATTTTTTATGCAGGATATCACTAAAATGCCATGAGGATATAACAAACGGGATAATGTGCGCCAGTAAACTTTTTGCCGCGGAGATGAGCTAGCAGGCAGTCCGAAATAAGAGTGTGGATGTTTCCCTAGCGCTCAGCTTCATTCGATTAAGATAACATTATGACGGGACGGACTACGACGCAGCTCGTCGTACATCGTGTTAAAATGGCCACACTTCTCAATTTTGTATCGGTATCACTAA
This sequence comes from Mimachlamys varia, assembly GCA_947623455.1. NCBI lineage: Eukaryota > Metazoa > Mollusca > Bivalvia > Pectinida > Pectinidae > Mimachlamys > Mimachlamys varia. Next base: position 47,467,627 of record OX392536.1, read on the forward strand.
AACGTTTGTTCCCAATAGGAAGACAAGAGTGTACCAAAATTGTATGTTGAATTTATGATTCGAATTGTAATGGACCAACTCGGCATCACGCTGGTGAAAGCAGCAAATTATCCAGCGTGTGGGTACTTCGTAAAATTGATCACTTGTGCTGCCTATAGGTCTTGTGTTAATATAAACATAATGGAACAGGGACGGGAGAAAATCGGCCCGTAAGAGACAAACAGATGGCCTGTATTTTAGCCTCGTCTTTGATTGTCTCGTCCCCCGTGACTCGGGAGGGGTTAGGTGTGAAGAACACGAGGTTAATCGCTGCTAATGACTTTGAATGAAGAACTGTAACGGGAATCCGATATCTTGTCAGCTTTCCGAAAAATGAGGGTCGTTTTGGGATAACGAATTGTATGTTATTTTCCAGCATTGTAGTCCAGTTGCAATTAAAACCAAATTCAGTTTATGTGAATCATCAATCAAAAATGGAAATTCTGACATGAAAATAAAAATAGTTTTCATTTTAAAAAAGATATCAAACGCAAAACATTTCATTTAATAGGTCACCCGTCGGGAACCCAGAATTGGCCAACCACCCGGATGGGGTTAATCCAACCTCCTGTCGCGCCATCTTTGTAACTGGAATTTTATGAAATACTAACAAGCATTGGCCATTTGCCATGTGTTATAATTAAATATCACTGTTTCTGGTTACAAACAAAACGGGTCTCTGCCGTTTACTGAGTGATAATGCACCTATTGACATTGTGTGTAGACCATAGACAATCAGCGGGACTGTGGCTAGTATCAAATAGAACACACTATTTATCACTCATAGCACTCGGTATTTGTCAGGATCATTCGGATATTTGATGTGTTAAGTCATAGTAATAAAGCATACATTTCACCACCAAACGTTCGCGGTAATTCCATTTTGGCGAATATGGCGGCTACCAAGTATTTGTTATTTGAAACAACACACCAAAACCCTTGCCGCCTACTGTTAAAAGCCTGAAAATTGATCCAATTCAGTCAATATTTCGTCATAAATCAAGTCAGTGTCAATATGAATACATTTAGCTACATCTAATCAAGATAAGTTAGAAATATAAATGTTTAGCTATTGAAACTAAAATGAGCATTTTCCTGCTTTGTTAATAATTTGTATATAAATTGAAGGGGACGTGCAACCAACAGTTTAGAATCTTATTTAACTCTGACATTGTCTCCTATTTATCTCAGAACACATCTGTCAGAGTCCGACGGGCACTGTTAAGGTCCAACGGGCACTGTTATGGTCCAACGGGCACTGTAATGGTCCAACGGGCACTGTTATGGTCCAACGGGCACTGTAATGGTCCAACGGGCACTGTTATGGTCCAACGGGCATTGTAATGGTCCGACGGGCACTGTTATGGTCCAACGGGCACTGTAATGGTCCAACGGGCACTGTTATGGTCCAACGGGCATTGTAATGGTCCGACGGGCACTGTTATGGTCCAACGGGCACTGTTATGGTCCAACGGGCACTGTTAGGGTTCGAAAGGGCACTTTAATGGTCCGACGGGCACTGTTAGGGTCTTACGGCACTGTTAGGTTCCGACGGGAACTGTTATGGTTCGACGGGCACTGTTAGGTTTCGACTGGCACTGTTTGGGTCCGACGGGCACTGTTAGGGTCTGACGGGCACTGTTAGGGTTTGACGGGCACTGTTAGAGTCCGACGGGCACTGTTAGGTTTCGACGGGCACTGTTTGGGTCCGACGGGCACTGTTAGGGTATGACGGGCACTGTTAGGGTTCGACGGGCACTGTTAGGGTTTGACGGGCACTGTTAGAGTCCGACGGGCACTGTTAGGGTTCGACGGGCACTGTTAGGGTTTGACGGGCACTGTAAGGGTCTGACGGGCACTGTTAGGGTTCGCCTACGGTGCTTTTGTTACAAATGAAACTACCCAGTATTTATATAAATATATATGTCGACTATTTCATGGAATTTAGATCCAATCCCTCTGTATGTCGCTTTAACGTCGTTTTCGTTTATAAGAAAGGGATGTCAGATCAGTTCCTTATTCCATGTACTACATTGTACTTGTAACATATGTAGCACATGGGGCATGTACTTTGTGGAATTTTACATATGCATTGAATATTCATTTCCATATTCATCCCACAGCTGAAAATCTGACAATGCATACGTTCATTGAAACAAATACATGTATCAGCAAACAAGATGTTTTTATTGTGTATCAGGTACATAGATCTCCAGGACACGTGTCAATATTTTTGGACAATCAACTCTTGATTTTAAAACAAATGGACGCCGGCGACATCATTGCTTCATATACAACTTTATCACAATTCAACATATATGGTACTTTGTAAAATACAATGGTATTCATATTCCAATTTATTATCATTACACAGTATCCATTATCACTAAATACAGTACTATGGGTACCAATATAAATTATTTTCCCATCTCTAAGTGAAATAAATGGGCATTCAATATTTACTCAAACCAATTGTACATGTAAATTTGAATAACAAAGATGAACTTGTATTTCGGAATGATCAACAATTAACATGTCCCCAAATATTTAGAAAAAGATCGGAACAAGTCTCTCGATTCTTGAATAAGAAAACATATCTCGCGGAGAGATTGCGTAAATAAAAATAATTCTCGTCATATATACATTTTTGTATGTTGAGACGCCCAGTTTTCATAAAAATGCTTTTGGTGAACTATGCTAATGTTATACCCATATTTACTTATAAATGTATATAATTTCCGTATGTTCGCTCAGTATATTATTTCATTAAGGATGTACAGTACACTTATATTACACTTATAAATGTATATAATTACCGTATGTTAGCTCAGTATATTATTTCATTAAGGATGTACAGTACACTTATATTACACTTATAAATGTATATAATTACCGTATGTTCGCTCAGTATATTATTTCATTAAGGATGTACAGTACACTTATATTACACTTATAAATGTATATAATTACCGTATGTTAGCTCAGTATATTATTTCATTAAGGATGTACAGTACACTTATATTACACTTATAAATGTATATACTTACCGCATGTTAGCTCAGTATATCATTTCATTAAGGATGTACAGTACACTTATATTACACTTATAAATGTATATAATTTCCGTTTGTTCGCTCAGTATATTATTTCATTAAGGATGTACAGTACACTTATATTACACTTATATTACACTCACTGTACCAGATAGGTGTGGGCTCGAGGATGATTTTTATTTTATCGAATCGATAAATCTCCGTTAGTACTCCCCACGCACGTGTAACATATAAAACAAGGATATCGCGGCGACACAGACGCCTAGGAGGACGGCTGTTTAAATATATCGATACTAGTATACCATACATTTAAAAATGTGCGGTTTTTTGTTTGTCTGCTGAGGTGTTGGTATGTCTTCCGAATAGCCTTGAATTTGTTGATGCTTCGAAATATGCAGTTAAGTATTAAAATGTTATCATTTTATGATAATATGACAAATGAAAAGGCGTACTCTCTTGTATTTACTGATAATCATTCATGTACTGGGTTCAGAAACAGATAAAATTTCCACAACTTTGAGTCGGCAAATCAAACTAACCCCCACCCACCACAAAAAAATCAAATACAACCGATTCTGAAGCAACGACAGAGATAAGTACCAATAATCGTAAATAACCGATGACGGCCGAGTGTGACGTAACGTTACAACTTGTATGTGTTTCAAGTTTCCCCACTGGAGGGCTACATTGTACTTCCGGACGAAACAAGAAAATGCAGCGAAACTGCCAGAAATTTTGGCTATGAAAATAACTAACTGGCAGTAAAAAAACACACGAGAAATACATGTTGTACCAGACAAAAATAAATTTACTTAATTGTAATTCTTTAATATAATTTTGTCATTAAGAATTATCCCATTTACTTAAAAAGTTGCATTTTTGTCACGTAAGTATCATTTACATGTGAACATGTATATATATATATTGTCAAAAGGGCAGCGATTTTCACGAATAGTTTTGACAATCATTTTTGGATAAAATATCAACTGTTTTCTGGCTTAAAGCATCAACTGTAGTACCCATTTGAATGACATCAATTTTGCCTATAGGCTGTTGCTGGTTTTTTTCCGTTGACACGCATGCAATATATACATATAAGACGAAGTGATTATTGTGCCTTCGCTGGGGCTCGAACCCGCGACCCTTGACACTCGGACAGCGCGATGTTCTGTCGCTGAGCTAGAGGGAAATGTACAACCACGTACACTTGAAATCTAAAACTTGGTCTCTATACTCGCTTTATAAATGTGCTCGTACCCGGAACAACACAACCCAGGTTCTAACTCCCTTTCATGAGGGCCATGAACACTATGAATTTAATGTTCAGGAAACAAAAAAGTGAGTTTCCACATGGGGATCGAACCCTTGATCACCAAATTCCTCGTCGGACGCTCTACCACCGAGCTAAAGACAAATTCCTTCTGGCATAAAATTAGAAAGCAACCTTAATAAATAATATCTGCCAAATGTATATCGTATTTAGCTTGGAAACCATTATTTATAATACTACCTATTACATTATTTTTTTCTTTTCACGCCAAGTCAAAAACCATCATCACACCATCATCAGACAAGCGCGGGACTAATTTTTGACCAAAGGTTTTAGTGACGTCACGCTTGGCAACCATAGATATCACTGTTTTTATTGGTTTCTCACTGCAGTCATGCAAAGTGAGTGCTTTATTGGAGAAATCACGGTATTTGACTAGCATAAAGTACTAAACATGAATAACGCAGGGTTAGTTATTATAGTTTTGTAGATCGTACTCGGCTATAATTTCCCAGAAGGCTTTCACGCATGGGGAAGCACCGGAAGTGCACGAAGTATTTACAGATCAAACCCCAGCGGCGCTTGGGGTTTGAAAAAAATTCAAAGGCAAAGGGTAGCAAGGGGAAACAACTCTGCTTTGGCGCGCATGTATTACATGAACCATTTAAGAGCTTCGCTCGGGAGCTGCGTTCTTATTACATGTAAACGTATGTATTTTACAGCTATTTGAATCTTATAATTATTATTGAAGAAAACATCATAGCATATGCTTTATGTTAATGGTAATCGCCATTTCCGAACAAAATCAGTGATATCGCTGCATGTATCTTTAAGAGGGAAATTACGTATAAAAACAAAATAAATTGTCAGTTTTGTTGAGCAAAACTTGTCAAAATCTTACAAATTGTGGTAGACCAGATAACAAAACAACGTTAACATATTATTATTCCAATCAACATTTTCTGAGGCTTACTGAAGATGTCGACAACGTATACCTAGACCCTTTACAATAATAGTGTGCTGTTCTAATGACCAAAGGCAATATAACCCTGGAATAAGTACAAAATCATGGTAATAGAAAAACGCCCACCCTCTGAGGTGAGTTACTGGTGAATCTCTGAAAGTCAATATACATAATCCCATTACAATATCGCTAACAATGTATGCCGAGTCCAAATTAGATAGAGATAAGCGATGGGGGGAGATAACCACATTACATCAGTCCGAAATCTAAGTGGTCAGTGTTCCCTACTTCTGCCGGTGATAGAGTGATGACCTGTCCGGACAATTGACCGGTGTCTAACTAATACAATTGTACGGACGCACATTCCATCACTGCCCCCTCATCTCATATACCTTTATGTTATCACATGCTACTTTACAGGCAAAGACTGATGCATTCTGGGACTAACAAGACAGGGTCAATCGTCTAATTAACGCTGATGGATATTATAATATCCGGAGTAGGACAGGTTCAGCAGCGGCACTTCATTAGCACGTGGCGTGTTAGGAGCGCGAGGACCGATCGGGGTTATCTTCCGTACATTGAACATGTTGTCACCTGATGTGTAGAACAAAACTAACGCTCGGTGTTAACGTTATGTAGTCCGGCGATACGAGTTCACGGTTACCTTCAATTTATGTCATTCTTAGATATGGAATACTTTCAGTGGAAAGGTATACATTTCCTAGCGGAGTAATATAAATACAAGCGTGTTTTTGTCTTATTTATTAAATCATGTAACTTTAAAACTTCGATTTAGTATTGCGCGACATATACAAGTACCACATATATTTTTTCAAATAAGTATTTTATTTCTACCCAGTGGCCAGTGATAATACATATCATCAAAACCGTTTCTGTGCTGCTGAATACGGAGTAGTTTGCTGAAACATAAAAAAGCCATGCTCGAAACTCCAAATCGATTTAGCTAGTGAGAAATATAAAGAAAGGAAAGATTTACACAAATATCATAGGATTCAAAAGCAAAGAAATTAAACCAAGTATTCCGGAAGAGTAAGCGTCTTTCGTTTAATCGACGACATTCGCTATTTAAATAAGGTTTACATCAAGCAAACGTCAGGTCCTCAAAGTGAGAGCCGAGTCATCGTTCTCAATCATTACAAGCAATCACACTTTAAAATGAGCACTGTTCAAAAATGTTCACCTTCAAACAATGAACCATACAAGGATACAAAATATTGATTAATGAGATCAAGATGGCGACCACAAAACTTATTCGTAGTCCTCATCAACCTTAAGGTCACGAATCCCCATATTTATTCTAAGTTTGTTTGTCAGCAGTCGACATCTCTTACGAACGTCTCAATATTTAGAGAATATCGAATTAACTACGACACCGAAACACCATAGGTTGGAGATGGTCTATAGAATATCTATAGGTAACTATTGAGACATGTAAGATCGGCTTCAAAAACCAGTTATATTACCTATACTAAGTTTGTTTTGTACACAAACAGAAATTGAAAACTAAATTTGCGAGCTTTCGAAAACGTCTCTTTGTTTAACAAGCAAAGAGTACAACAGCCGAGTGTCGGTGTTCTGACCGCTGAAATTAGCTCACTACCCAAAATACGGTGAGTTAGAGAAGTCAGCTGTCAAAAACGTATGGCGACATTTCGTCCAAATGTACGATTAATATTAAACGCATGGAGTTGAGAATTTGTTATAGTTTATATTCCCTTGTCCGTGTTACATTAAAACACAGTGAAACATTTAATTCTATTCTGTGAGTAAACAGTTAATACGTATACCATACATGTACATTGTACATTTTGATTGTTGTACAACCTCGGTATGTTTTTGTACAAGACCGGTCATACTGCATTGAACCTCGTACAAAATTTTTCAAACCAAATAGTGGCGCCAAACGGAGATTACTGTGTGCTAAATATTTTATTACACGTCCTACGGTAAGCGTAACTATTGCGTTAACTAGTGAAATATCAAGAATAACCATTAAGTGACAGAAACAAATATTGTATGGGAGCTTTAATTCACGTTTGTGTATTAGTGCAACCGAAGAGTTGATGTGATGTAGAGAATGGACACTTGATCTGTTTATTTTTTGGAAAGTCGTCTTGTTTGCTTTATATGTTTGAATACAATAAAATCATCAAATCTGAATTTCAGATAACATAATGATACCGAGGGGAATTAGGGTGAAAATAACAACCCTGTTCGATGATGTAGTTTATGAAACCAGTGATTTATTGTAGTAAATACATGTATTTACACTCTGTGTGGCAGAAAGCCTTTACTAAATACCCAGTTCATACGAGTCTGTAAATAAGAATTCAAATCTCACTCTGGTCAGTCTTGATCATTGTCGCTCGCCTGTCTACCTATTGCCAAACAAAGGTTTACTACCCGTCGAATATCAGATATATACTGACGTCACACTTTAAAAACTTGACCTCTATACTGGACATAACGTTAATATAACATTACACAACAAAACAAATACATTCAATATAATTCAATCCTGCCATAATAAACTAACGAAGTAAAATCCGAAATTCACAACTTGTACCCGATTGACCTTTAACGACCATACTGTGAACTAGTCAACGGTCCAGGTTCCGGTTAAATCCCGAGTCCGGAACAGGTCGGTGGTAAAAAGAGAAGATTTACATCGAATTAAGTCTTGTTGCTTCTATACAATTTACACACTTGATATTGAGTTCTCGGAAATTTAATTGTTCCGGGGTCGATACAATCAGATAGCTGTCTCGATGTGAGACCTAAATTCTTGTAACAAATCATATTTTATTGCCCAGGACTTGAGTTTGTGTACAGGACGCTAACAATTAAACGATTATCGTTGATTAGGATTCTATGTAATGCGATCAATGGCTAGGTTCTTACAGAATTTATTATAAGATAATGAAGCCATATGTCTTGTTTATCAGCGAATACGGTCAAATTAAATGCAATAACAAGAGATGAAGCCACATAGCGATCTGTATCAGACGCTGGAACCTCTTTTAAAACTACACAACTCGAACAAATACAATACGGTTCTAAGTGATTTATGAATTATTGAGTTGAGATAATATCGCCGTCTCCGATGACGCTGGCTGTTGCAGTGATGGCGACAGTAGCAGCTAACGATGTGTCCGGCCTAACCAGATACACAAAACGTAGCAATGGCATATTGGTTCTGACGTCGACTTTCACCCTGCACAATACCCGTAGATTAGAAATACGCATAGTTATGCCACGTATGAAATTGTGAATCTGATGAATATAAATGATTTCTACAACGTGTGCTATGCCTGATACGTGCAATCACAATATAAGAGGTTTGGAATTTCACCTATCAAAGGCTCGTAAGGCTACACCATGTTAAAAATACACCTTTGGAAGCGAAATTTTGTTTCTTACTCAAGACTGCCGCTGATTCTTGAGTTTACCCCAAAGGTTGTCAAATATGTCTCAATTACTGCTTGATTTACAGTAAGTTAACTTAACAAGTTACAGCATAACGTTAGGCTGTTTCCTAATAAGCTACATGCATACAAGGGTAGAAATGTTGAAATACTACATACAAGGGTAGAAATGTTGAAATACTACATACAAGGGTAGAAATGTTGAAATACTACATACAAGGGTAGAAATGTTGAAATACTACATACAAGGGTATATAGAAATGTTGAAATACTACATACAAGGGTATATAGAAATGTTGAAATACTACATACAAGGGTAGAAATGTTGAAATACTACATACAAGGGTAGAAATGTTGAAATACTACATACAAGGGTAGAAATGTTGAAATACTACATACAAGGGTAGAAATGTTGAAATACTACATATACAAGGATATATAGTAATGTTGAAATACTACATACAAGGGTATATAGTAATGTTGAAATACTACATACAAGGGTAGAAATGTTGAAATACTACATACAAGGGTAGAAATGTTGAAATACTACATACAAGGGTAGAAATGTTGAAATACTACATATACAAGGATATATAGTAATGTTGAAATACTACATACAAGGGTATATAGTAATGTTGAAATACTACATACAAGGGTAGTAATGTTGAAATACTACATACAAAACAACTCCAAGGAATCATATTCTAAGATTGGAACACAAAAGGTTTCTATCAACTCCTTTTCTCGCGTTTCGAGACGCAGGGAAATGTTCCATAAAGAACCTTTTTCTTTTTCATGTAGGATAAGGGTTTAAAGTGAGACCAAAATGATGTATAACTTGGAATTCCGCCATACATGCAGACTTAGGCCCTAGGTTGTATTTTTGAAACGGGTTGAGACCCCAAAGCTATATAAACAGCTGTTGAACATAGAGACAAACACAATCACGGTATGAGCTCTGGTCTTCGGGTCTGGCTACATCCATAGAGACTTGGTTTCTGAGTCTCAACTTAGAAATAGTTAATACAACCCCTACACGTTTACCATATACAAAATTGTTGGGTATAAAAAGACGAATGCCATAGCCTCGGATACTAAACTCCTTGGTCATGACTTTGAAACAGTGGAATCCCAGCTCTTAAATACAGTAACGTTTATATGTCATTGAAGGGCATAGGAAGAAGATTGGCCCTGACCCTGGTGTGTGGCCACAATCCCAGGGACTACCTTACTATTGTCACAGCTTCTTAGCAGTTGAGCTCTAACCACTTAACCAACTTTTAATACAGAAATGCATCAAAGAGTGGTCTTGGGTTCTGTCCATTGCAGATACTTTTCGAGAATATATTTCCACGATTGCTGAGATAAAACTGCAACGAGATGAGTACATATGTAGGACATCTTGTATCTACTAAAAGTTTCTGGGACATGTCCCCTGGGCATTTTGTATCTACTAAAAGTTTTTGGGACATGCCCCCCCCCCTCCCCCCTTGGCCTCTTGTATCTACTTAATGTTTCCAAGATGTTATATCTTTATACGACTAGCTGAAATAACGTGCGACTACCACGCCATTCCATCAAATACACTCTCTCCTACCCAGGGTATTGCATTCCCTATACTTGGATTTAGATGTCGGGTCCAATTGAGGTTACGATTTCCAGAAGACAAGTAAATACAAGTCATTTGTATTAAACTTCGAAGTAGGGCTCCTAACGTTAAATCAATTTAAACCATAGAAACCTTGAAGATTACCTTTATTTTGTAATTGCTCCAATAGTTTGTATTTATAGACACAAGTATACTCCCTTAATGAAAGATGATATAGGGGGTGTTTACCTACAACTTTAGGTATCGTGACACTTATTCTATCCCTTCAGTGTATTGTCGTATTCTAAACGCGAGATTTGAGGAAATGGATGGATAAATCAAAGGTTAAACCAACTTTGATTAATTGCACAAAAGAGATTCGACAAAGAATAAAGTTTGCCTTTTTTGTTAAGTTACAAAGTATAAAACTATAAAATAATAATACAGTTTGATTGGAGTTCATTTTATATACAACTCGGGCACAGTTAAGTGTTTTGTAAATCCCACGGGGGTCTGAAACTCTGACGTATTACCTGTGAATATATCTGTTGCGCTTTCCCACTTATGTATGATGGTACATGTAGATATATATATCTCCTTCCTTGATCAAAGTGGGATTTTAAGTAACGTCAGTATTTACAAGTTATGTTTATTGTGGATACTTTACGAATTTCAGTTTCGAGCAAATTATCAAGGAGCTTTATTCGCCTAAAAGTCCGAAATGTATTCATGATATATGGAACCGTACATTCTGGTTTCCTAGGAAGTTTATTCACTGTTACGCTGACTGTTTCGAAAGTCTCAGTGCCCGTCACGTTTGCGCGTGCCGTGAGTCTTTCACATTACATTTTTTTCCTTCAGATGATTTAAATACTTGTACATTTTCACGGTACCCAGTTTTAATGAAATACGTGTTTTTGAGAATGTCATCCTGCTGGTAATATTAAGACACATAAGTGACTTTTATAAATACTTTTTGTAAATCACTTAGCCTATAGCTATCCTGCGACTTGAAGACACTGTTGACACTCAGTGTTTCGTTTGACTCAAGACTTTTCCGATCAAACGGACATAATTGCTGACCTTGAAGTGAAAGGAAATTGTGGATTTAAACACCGTGTTTTCCCAGAGAAATGTTCCCAAATGATAGAAAACATATCTGATAATTCTGGGCATTAAAATGAGGCATTCGTGTCGTTAAGCTAACCAGCATTTGACCAGATGGACAGCTTGAAATTTTCCCATGCTATTTTGTAAGCTGTGTTTTGATTGGTCAAATCAGCAAAAATGGTATTGTCCCCAGCCACTGGGTTTGCTTCTTCTCAGTATATCAGTATGATGTTATAACACTCACCTTCACAGACGATCTGTAATAACTGAAACACGTTATATCTGTACCAACTTCTCCCGTGTCGAAACAGTGCCTTCTGGTGATTCTCGTTTACATTGTCCTAATGTACGACATTAATTTTCTTCATATATAACACGAAACTACGTGATAGTTGGTCTACAGTGATTTTCAGCAATGACTACCTGAAAAATACGCAGCTCTTTTTTTATTTATCCAGGATCACAGAAAAGTCCCAATTGTCGAAATTCAAAAGCGTCTGGATGGGATTTTAGACGTATGAACGTCATAAGTCGTACATTTCTTATCACCCAAAACAATTTGACATGTGTGATCGAGTTCTTGAAAAAAAAATCAGAGAATACCAAAGCGTTAATAAAACCATAATCCGAATTCAAAATCGATTAAACTAGGGGCGAAATAGGAATAAAAGTAATAATTACATGAATACTCTCGTAAAAGTAGAAGAATAAGACCATGTGTTCCGGAAGAGTAAGTGTCCTTTGCTTCATCTACGACACCCGCCATGTAAATCTTTGTTACATCCAAGTACATGTAAACATCAACTTCTCAAAACGAGAACCGAGTATCATTTGCAACATTAGATACAGAGATTAGCCTTAAGCCTTTGTGTTCTCTCAAGAAAGTATAAAACGAAACGTCTTCTCACATTACATGATTTAAATTGTAGTATTTATCACAGGGTGTTCTGCTTACATACTAACATCTGAACGTTCTATGTAGTGCTAGCATCTTTCTGTCGTTACAAAGAGGGACACTTCCACTTCAAATCACCATTTAATATTTGTTCTTGTTTTGAAATGATCCAAACATAACTCGATAGTCTGTACATTGTATGTGTGCTTCATGAGCCCCATTCCACTAAACTTCACCGCCGGGATGACCTGATCAATATTACATACATGTAATAGTATTTAAAGAGTAAATGCACAACAGCTGCATCACCATTGCCAACCCGGGATTTTACATACAAATGTAGCAGTACTCGGAAGTACTCGCGAGTATACCATGTCAACCACCGAATCATCAACAAGATTGAATCTTCAATAAAAACGAACGTTCTGAAAGGGTTGTTCCGATAAACATGATTTATTTGGTACCGTAACCCTTATAAGGTATTATGTTGGCGGACACTAAGAGAAAGACATTGATGTATAGGCCTTCGTGAACTGGTCTGGGACTGTGTTTCACACAAATAACTATTGTCCTGAAATATTACAAAATAAAAAGAAATTAGAACCGTGTTTTATTTGCACACAAATAGAGCTGAAGGAGCTCCTCTTGTCCACAATGTCAACTTTGGAATGGTTTAAGCGGAAGTTAAACCCCGATGTAACCGGAAGCGGACTCTTTACAGTGTCTGCTTGGTTTTGCTTCGACCAATATTTTAGTGTATTAAATCAACTCAGGCTCATTTTCTCGTACATTCTAGATGTTTGAGACTCAGTAATCAGCATTGATTTGTATAAATCACTTAAGTAAAACCTAATTTCGTTCCGACTGTTGGCACTCGGCAGAAATTTAAATGAGATATATAAAACATTTCACCGAACATGTTGTACATGTAATTGTTCCTTCGAGTCAATGCTGGGTCAGGGTTTCGTCTGCCTTCATATCAGGTTGGTATTCCGGGGGACAGAAGATGATTTCGAATTACCTAGTTGTAACACAGGTTGGTATTCCGGGGGACAGAAGATGATTTCGAATTACCTAGTTGTAACACAGGTTGGTATTCCGGGGGACAGAAGATGATTTCGAATAACCTAGTAGTAACACAGGTTGGTATTCCGGGGGACAGAAGATGATTTCGAGTTACCTAGTTGTAACACAGGTTGGTATTCCGGGGGACAGAAGATGATTTCGAGTTACCTAGTTGTAACACAGGTTGGTATTCCGGGGGACAGAAGATGATTTCGAATTACCTAGTTGTAACACAGGTTGGTATTCCGGGGGACAGAAGATGATTTCGAGTTACCTAGTTGTAACACAGGTTGGTATTCCGGGGGACAGAAGATGATTTCGAATAACCTAGTTGTAACACAGGTTGGTATTCCGGGGGACAGAAGATGATTTCGAATAACCTAGTAGTAACACAGGTTGGTATTCCGGGGGACAGAAGATGATTTTGAATTACCTAGTTGTAACACAGGTTGGTATTCCGGGGGACAGAAGATGATTTCGAATTACCTAGTTGTAACACCGGTTGGTATTCCGGGGGACAGAAGATGATTTCGAATAACCTAGTAGTAACACAGGTTGGTATTCCGGGGGACAGAAGATGATTTCGAATTACCTAGTTGTAACACAGGTTGGTATTCCGGGGGACAGAAGATGATTTCGAATTACCTAGTTGTAACCTAGATCGGTTATCTACTCTTCTCTACAGTCTTAACGCCATACCAACTGTCCTAAAGTCATTAAAGATCACCAGTTCTGTATATTTAGATGCATGCTCAGAGCGAGAGATCGCCGAAATGAAGATGTAGATGGGACGGAGAAAAAAATATAGATTCAAGATGATATGCGATCTGCGTTGGTCTTTATAATGCCTTCGAAGAAGAATATAAACAAGGCGTTCCCCGAGATTTTAAAAGTCAAAGCACTAGTCACGTGACAGTATGTACATGTCCTGAGATACAGCACGCTCATTTAATAGCACTGGAATCAGGAAGTAAGTTAGTTTATGTCCGAATGAAATGTTGTTTATTTTGTTTGTTTCCTAATCAAAATAGTTGATAGTGTGTGCATCAAAATCAATGCATAAAACGTTCGTCTTAATTGATTTAAACAGTCATTTAGTTGTTTTATCACATGTAAATACTTTCACTGCGATTAATTGAAGATGATTGATTCCAATTGTTACTATTTTTATGATTTATAACTTTTGGTGTTAGGGTGCTTCTGGAAATGATAAATTGAAAATAATTGAATCTGACAACATATTGATCTTAAAAAGGCTGTAATTGGCTTGGAAAAGTTAACGCTATGATTTGTCAACGTACCGAAATGTAATTAATATCACAATATTATGTTTCAGCAAAGTGTTACCAATTCATCTCCCTAATGTAAACGATGAGCCGGTCGCGGTATTTATTTTCCGGAATATGACAGTCGGTATTCTGACGTCACCAATAACGCTCCCGTGAAGAAGATTGATAACCGAGAAGAAACAGTGGCAAGTGGTGGAGGTCGACCGTGCACATTTTTTATCCGATTCTTTGATCGATTTTAAGTTGATACACATCCAAATCGGTGTGTACATGTCTCGAAGCAAGATGGAAATGCGGCTATTAGGATAAAGTTTATAGACACAAGTCTTTAAATATTTATCGTTTTAACGTGGTGCAGCACCAAAGAATCTCCAAACGACCGTTCGAGTTATAGAACTCGTCCAGTAACACTAATGCGCAATTATAATTAAATAAAATTCTCAGTTACGAGCTGTTAGGTTAGGGAATTTTGAAATAAATCCTTTAGTTTTTTTTGTGTAAAAGTTAAATACAGTTATGATGATGATTGGGCTGACAGACCATAAATAACGATGACGTTATTTATCATTAAGCTTCGTTAGCTTCATATTCGTGGATTATTCAAGACTGGTCTTTGTGGTCAAGTAATGCGGTGAAAATAATTAACATCACCGATTTTTTTATATACTTGGTTTCGTTGTGATGAAATATAACTGAAATATTGCAGACTTCCGTGGTAAAATTACTGTGATACTTTATTTTGCAATAAAACAGCTTAATCAAAGACAAATGAAGCATTTATGACTTCAGTTGTACATTTGAACTTGGTGTCATTGTCAAACAACTTGCTGTAGTGTGGTTCATGTACATCACCTACAATCGGCAAAAATTCGAACATACATGTAACTTACCTCCAAAATAATACATGTACACATACAACACATACACTCGCATTCACATGTCGGGAGACCGTCCTTACATTACTGAACAAATCAAATCAAACCAAATCAAACAGTGAGACCAAATATAACTGATATAATCAATTGCATTTTTCCGTGGTTATGTAAAATACCATTTTGTTTCAATTTCAACGAATACTATTAAATTGATGATTCGTGCCTTCTTATCTTAAATTTTGATTTCAGAGTAGTCAGTGTAAGAACTCGGCGACAATACAGTAAAGGTAACAACACAGTAACTACACAGTTATTGTAATTACACAGTAACTACACAGTCATTGTAATTACACAGTAACTACACAGTAACTACACAGTTACGGTAACAACACAATAACAACACAGTAATTGTAATTACACAGTAACTACATAGTCACTGTGACAACACAGTCACTACACAGTCACTGTAACAACACAGTAACAACACAGTCACTGTGACAACACCGTAACTACATAGTCATTGTAACAACATCGTGTCTACACAGTCACTGTCACAACACAGTAACTACACAGTCACTGTGACAACACCGTAACTACACAGTCACTGTAACAACACAGTAACTACACAGTCACTACACAGTCATTGTAACTATACAGTCACTGACACAACATAGTAACTACACAGTCACTGTAACAACACAGTAAATACGCAGTCACTGTAACATCACAGTAACAACACGGTAACTACACAGTCACTGTAACAACACAGTAACCACACAGTCACTGTAACAACACAATAACAACACAGTCACTGTAACAACACAGTAACAACACAGTCACTGTAACAACATAGTAACTACACAGTCACTGTAACAACAAAGTAATTACACAGTAACTACACACTTACTGAAACATCACAGTAACAACACGGTAACCACACAGTCACTGTAACAACACAGTAACAACACAGTCACTGTAACAACACAGTAACTACACAGTCAATGTAACAACACAGTAATTACACAGCAACTACACACTTACTGTAACAACACAGTAACCACACAGTCACTGTAACAACACAGAAACTACACAGTCACTGTAACATCACAGTTACAACACGGTAACCACACAGTCACTGTAACAACACAGTAACCACACAGTCACTGTAACAACACAGTAACAACACAGTCACTGTAACAACACAGTAACTACACAGTCACTGTAACAACACAGTAACACCACAGTCACTGTAACAACACAGTAACTACACAGTCACTGTAACAACACAGTACCAACATTGTAACTGTAACAACACAGTCACTGGACAGTCTCTGTAACAGCACAGTAACTACACAGTAACCACACAGTCACTGTAACAACACAGTAACTACACAGTCACTGTAACAACACAGTAACTACACAGTCACTGTAACAACACAGTAACTACACAGTCACTATAACAACACAGTAACTACACAGTCACTGTAACAACACAGTAACTACACAGTCACTGTAACAACACAGTAACTACACAGTCACTACAAAGTCACGGTAACAACACGGTAACTACACACTCACTTTAACAACACAGTAACTACACAGTCATTGTAACAACACAGTCACTGTAACAACACAGTAACAACACAGTAACTACACTGTCATAGTAATTACACAGTAACTACACAGTCACTGTAACAACACAGTCACTGTAACAACACAGTCACTGTAACATCACAGTAACTACACAGTTACAACATTGTCACTGTAACAACACAGTAACCACACAGTCACTTTAACAACACAGTAACCACACAGTCACTGTAACAATACAGAAATTACACAGTCATTGTAACAACACAGTTACTACACAGTCACTGTAACAACACAGTAACTACACAGTCACGGTAACAACACAGTAAATACACAGTCACCGTAACAACATAGTACCTACACAGTCACTGTAACATCACAGTAACTACACAATCACTGTAACAACACAGTAACTACACAGTCACTGTAACAACACAGTAACTACACAATCACTGTAACAACACAGTAACTACACAGTCACTGTAACAACACAGTAACTACACAGTCACTGTAACAACACAGTAACTACACAGTCACTACACAGTCACTGTAACAACACAGTCACTACACCGTCACTGTAACAACACAGTAACTACACAGTCACTGTAACAACACAGTAACTACACAGTCACCGTAACAACATAGTAACTACACAGTCACCGTAACAACATAGTACCTACACCGTCACTGTAACAAAACAGTAACTACACCGTCACTACACAGTCACGGTAACAACACAGTAACTACACAGTCACCGTAACAACATAGTAACTACACAGTCACCGTAACAACATAGTACCTACACAGTCACGGTAACAACACAGTAACTACACAGTCACGGTAACAACACAGTAACTACACAGTCACTGTAACAACACAGTAACTACACAGTCACGGTAACAACACAGTAACTACACAGTCACGGTAACAATACAGTAAATACACAGTCACCGTAACAACATAGTACCTACACAGTCACTGTAACATCACAGTAACTACACAATCACTGTAACAACACAGTAACTACACAGTCACTGTAACAACACAGTAACTACACAATCACTGTAACAACACAGTAACTACACAGTCACTGTAACAACACAGTAACTACACAGTCACTGTAACAACACAGTAACTACACAGTCACTACAAAGTCACTGTAACAACACAGTCACTACACCGTCACTGTAACAACACAGTAACTACACCGTCACTGTAACAAAACAGTAACTACACCGTCACTACACAGTCACGGTAACAACACAGTAACTACACAGTCACCGTAACAACATAGTAACTACACAGTCACCGTAACAACACAGTACCTACACAGTCACGGTAACAACACAGTAACTACACAGTCACGGTAACAACACAGTAACTATACAGTCATTGTAACAACACAGTAACTACACAGTCACGGTAACAACACAGTAACTACATAGTCACTGTAACAACACAGTAACTACACAGTCACGGTAACAACACAGTAACTACACAGTCACTGTAACAAAACAGTAACTACACCGTCACTACACAGTCATTGTAACTACACAGTAACTACACAGTCATTGTAACAACACAGAAACTACACACTCACTGTAACAACACAGTAACCACACAGTCACTGTAACAACACAGTAACTACACACTCACTGTAACAACACAGTAACTACACAGTCACTGTAACAACACAGTAACTACACAATAACTGTAACAACATAATAACTTCAAAGTCATTGTAATTACACAGTAACTACACAGTCAATGTGACAACATAGTAACTACACAGTCACTGTAACAGCACAGTAACTACACAGTCACTGTAACAACACAGTCATTGTAACTACACAGTAACAACACAGTCACTGTAACTACATAGTAACTACACAGTCACTGTAACAGCAGAGTACCTACACAGTCACTGTAACAACACAGTAACTACACAATCACTGTAACAACACAGTAACTACACAGTCACTGTAACATCACAGTAACTACACAATCACTGTAACAACATAGTAACTACACAGTAACTACACAATCACTGTAACAAAATAATAGCTACACAGTCACTGTAACAACAAAGTCACTACACAGTCATAGTAACTACACAGTAACTACACAGTCACTATAACAACACTGTAACTACACAGTCACTGTAACAACACAGTAGCTACACAGTCACTGTAACAACACAGAAACTTCACAGTCATTGTTACAACACAGTAAATACACAGTAACTACACAGTCACTGTAACAACACGGTAACTACACAGTCACTGTAACAACATAGTAACACAGTCACTTTAACAATATAGTAACAACACAATAACTACACAGTCACTGTAACATGACAGTAACTACACAGTCACGGTAACAACAAAGTAACTACACAGTCACTGTAACAACACAGTAACTACACAGTCACTGTAACAACATAGTAACTACACAGTCACTGTACCAACACAGTAACTACACAGTCACTGTAACAACACAGTAACTACACAGTCACTGTAACAACACAGTAACTACACAGTAACTGTAACAACACTGTAACAACACAGTAACTACACAGTCACTGTAACAACACAGTAACAACACAGAAACTACACAGTCACTGTAACAACACAGTAACTACACAGTAACTGTAACAACACTGTAATAACACAGTAACTACACAGTCAGTGTAACAACATAGTAACTACACAGTCACTGTAACAACACAGTAACTACACAGTCACCGTAACAACATAGTAACTACACAGTCACCGTAACAACATAGTACCTACACAGTCACGGTAACAACACAGTAACTACACAGTCACGGTAACAACACAGTAACTACACAGTCACTGTAACAACACAGTAACTACACAGTCACGGTAACAACACAGTAACTACACAGTCACGGTAACAACACAGTAACTACACAGTCACGGTAACTACACAGTAACTACACAGTCACGGTAACAACACAGTAACTACACAGTCACTGTAACAACATAGTAACTACACAGTCACGGTAACAACACAGTAACTACACAGTCACGGTAACAACACAGTAACTATACAGTCACGGTAACAACACAGTAACTACACAGTCACGGTAACAACACAGTAACTACACAGTCACTGTAACAACACAGTAACTACATAGTCACTGTAACAACACAGTAACTACACAGTCACGGTAACAACAAAGTAACTACACAGTCACTGTAACAACACAGTAACTACACCGTCACTGTAACAAAACAGTAACTACACCGTCACTACACAGTCATTGTAACTACACAGTAACTACACAGTCATTGTAACAACACAGAAACTACACACTGACTGTAACAACACAGTAACCACACAGTCACTGTAACAACACAGTAACTACACAGTCACGGTAACAACAGAGTAACTACACAATAACTGTAACAACATAATAACTACAAAGTCATTGTAATTACACAGTAACTACACAGTCACTGTGACAACATAGTAACTACACAGTCACTGTAACAGCACAGTAACTACACAGTCACTGTAACAACACAGTCATTGTAACTACACAGTAACAACACAGTCACTGTAACTACATAGTAACTACACAGTCACTGTAACAGCAGAGTACCTACACAGTCACTGTAACAACACAGTAACTACACAATCACTGTAACAACACAGTAACTACACAGTCACTGTAACATCACAGTAACTACACAATCACTGTAACAACATAGTAACTACGCAGTCACTGTAACAACAAAGTCACTACACAGTCATTGTAACAACACAGTAAATACACAGTAACTACACAGTCACTGTAACAACACGGTAACTACACAGTCACTGTAACAACATAGTAACACAGTCACTTTAACAATATAGTAACAACACAATAACTACACAGTCACTGTAACATGACAGTAACTACACAGTCACGGTAACAACAAAGTAACTACACAGTCACTGTAACAACACAGTAACTACACAGTCACTGTAACAACATAGTAACTACACAGTCACTGTAACAACACAGTAACTACACAGTCACTGTAACAACACAGTAACTACACAGTCACTGTAACAACACAGTAACTACACAGTAACTGTAACAACACTGTAACAACACAGTAACTACACAGTCACTGTAACAACACAGTAACAACACAGTAACTACACAGTCACTGTAACAACACAGTAACTACACAGTAACTGTAACAACACTGTAACAACAAAGTAACTACACAGTAACTGCACTGTCACGGTAACAACACAGTAACTACACAGTTACTGTAACAACACAGTAACTACACAGTCACTGTAACAACATAGTAACTACACAGTCACTGTAACAACACAGTAACTACACAGTCACTGTAACAACACAGTAACAACACGGTAACTACACAGTCACTGTAACAACACAGTAACAACACGGTAACTACACAGTCACTGTAACAACACAGTAACAACACGGTAACTACACAGTAACTGTAACAACACAGTAACTACACAGTCACTGTAACAACATAGTAACACAGTCACTGTAACAACACAGTAACTACACAGTCACTGTTACAACACAGTAACTACACAGTCACTGTAACAACATAGTAACACAGTCACTGTAACAACACAGTAACTACACAGTCACTGTTACAACACAGTAACTACACAGTCACTGTAACAACACAGTAACTACACAGTCACTGTAACAACATAGTAACACAGTCACTGTAACAACACAGTAACTACACAGTCACTGTTACAACACAGTAACTACACAGTCACTGTAACAACACAGTAACTACACAGTCACAGTAACAACACAGTAACTTCACAGTCACTGTGACAACATAGTAACTACATGTACACAGTCATGGTAACTACACAATAACAACACAGTAACTACACTGTAACTACACGGTCACAGTTAGTACACAGTAATTACACTGTCACAGTTAGTACACAGTATATATACAGTCACTGTTACAACACAGTCACTGTAACAACACAGTAACTACACAGTCAAAGTAACAACACAGTAACTACACAGTAACTACACACTCACTGTAACAACACAGTAACTACACAGTCACTGTAACAACACAGTAACTACACAGTCATTGTAATTACACAGTAACAACACAGAAACTACACAGTCAAAG
Source organism: Mimachlamys varia (assembly GCA_947623455.1). Taxonomy (NCBI): domain Eukaryota; kingdom Metazoa; phylum Mollusca; class Bivalvia; order Pectinida; family Pectinidae; genus Mimachlamys; species Mimachlamys varia. The sequence goes on from OX392536.1 coordinate 47,489,982, forward strand.
TAACAACACAGTAACTACACAGTCATTGTAATTACGCAGTAACAACACAGTAACTACACAGTCATTGCAATTACACAGTAACAACATAGTAACTACACAGTCACTGTGACAACATAGTAACTACACAGTCACTGTAACTACACAGTAACAACACAGTAACTACACAGTAACTATACGGTCACAGTTAGTACACAGTAACTATACGGTCACTGTTACAACACAGTCACTGTAACAACACAGTAACTACACAGTCACTGTAACAACACAGTAACTACACAGTCACTGTAACAACACAGTAACAACACAGTCAAAGTAACAACAAAGTAAATACACAATCATTGTAACAACGCAGTAACTACACAGTCACTGTAACAACACAGTAACTACACAATCACTGTAACAACACAGTAACAACATAGTAACTACACAGTCACTGTAACAACATAGTAACAACAAAGTAACTACACAATCACAGTAACAACACAGTAACAACACAGTAACTACACAGTCACTGTAACAACAAAGTAACTATTCAATCACTGTAACAACACAGTAACAACACAGTCACTGTAACAACATAGTAACAACACAGTCACTGTAACAACACAGTAAATACACAGTCATTGTAACAACACAGTAACTACACCGTCACTACACAGTCATTGTGACAACATAGTAACTACACAGTCACTGTGACAACATAGTAACTACACAGTCATTGTGACAATATAGTAACTACACAGTAACTACACAGTCATTGTGACAACATAGTAACTACACAGTAACTACACAGTCACTGTGACAACATAGTAACTACACAGTCACTGTGACAACACAGTAACTACACAGTCACTGTAACAATACAGTAACTACACAGTCATTGTAATTACACAGTAACAACACAGTAACTACACTGTAACTACACGGTCACAGTTAGTACACAGTAACTACACTGTCACAGTTAGTACACAGTAACTATACAGTCACTGTTACAACACAGTCACTGTAACAACACAGTAACTACACAGTCAAAGTAACAACACAGTAACTACACAGTAACTACACACTCACTGTAACAACACAGTAACTACACAGTCACTGTAACAACACAGTAACTACACAGTCACAGTAACAACACAGTAACTACACACTCACTGTAACAACACAGTAACTACACAGTCACTGTAACAACACAGTAACTACACAGTCACTGTAACAACACAGTAACTACACAGTCATTGTAATTACACAGTAACTACACAGTCAAAGTAACAACACAGTAACTACACAGTCATTGTAATTACACAGTAAAAACACAGTAACTACACAGTCATTGCAATTACACAGTAACAACATAGTAACTACACAGTCACTGTGACAACATAGTAATTACACAGTCACTGTAACTACACAGTAACAACACAGTTACTACACGGTCACAGTTAATACACAGTAACAACACAGTCACTGTAACTGCACAGTAACTACACAGTCACTGTAACAACATAGTAACTACACAGTCAATGTAACAACACAGTAACTACACAGTAACTACACACTCACTGTAACAACACAGTAACTACACAGTCATTGTAACAACACAGTAATTACACAGTCACTGTAACTACACAGTAACAACACAGTAACTACACGGTCACAGTTAGTACACAGTAACAACACAGTCACTGTAACAACACAGTAACAACACAGTCACTGTAACAACACAGTAACTACACAGTCACTGTAACAACACAGTAACTACACAGTCACGGTAACAACACAGTAACTACACAGTCACGGTAACAACACAGTAACTACACAGTCACTGTAACAACACAGCAACTACACAGTCACTGTAACAACATAGTAACTACACAGTCACTGTAACAACACAGTAACTACACAGTCACTGTAACAACACAGTAACAACACAGTAACAACACAGTAACTACACAGTCACTGTAACAACACAGTAACTACACAGTCATTGTAACAACACAGTAATTACACAGTCACTGTAACAACACAGTAACTACACAGTCACTGTAACAACACAGCAACTACACAGTCACTGTAACAACACAGTAACTACACAGTAACTACACAGTCACTGTAACAACACAGTAACTACACAGTCACTGTAACAACACAGTAACAGCACAGTAACTACACAGTCACTGTAACAACACAGTAACTACACAGTCACTGTAACAACACGACGGCTACGCCTAGTAAGTGCAGGATTAAGTCATGTTCGGGCAATTTTTTTAACAGAACCTCGACAAGATGGTTAAATAAATTATGTCGTTTTGGGATGGAAAACTTGACGTTATTACTTTGCTATAGAACACCCCAGCTGTGTTATGTGTATGATTGGCATCGAAATGGCTACGACTTAGCTGGGCTATCGGCCTGGTTAGACAAGGGTTAGGACGTAATCCATAAATATATTACGGAATTAGTTTCATAAAACTGTGATTTACGAAACGAAGCATATTTCAAGCATGTCAGGGCGAATAATTTGATATGACGCATAAACTGAAATTTGAAGTTTTGATGAAATGATATACCTGTGAATACATATGCATCATGGCGCGTCTTTGGGTGTACACATCTCACTAGATTTATTTTAATACTTACACTATCACCACAGAATCAACATCGTCACGATTTTACATGAAGTTCGTGTAACACGATCTCATAAGATACATATAACACATATCTTAGTGTGCGTTATACATTTAGTTGTATAGATTGAACGTTGTACAATGAACGTATGAAATAACGTTTACATAATCAAATACAAAATGGATTGGTCTAACGCCTATATTGAAAGTACCGTGTAGGTATAAGCAATAAAAGTGTATACAAAATGATGTAATGGACTGGGGTTGTTAGACAGATATTCTAAAATTCTAGAAAATGAAACGATATTTCAGTCAGTTTTAAGAGAATGCCCTGTGATATTCCTCAAAACACCACTGCATTAAAGAAACTGGAATACAGACCCGCACGCTTTCACCAGATCATTTTGACTTGCCATTGAATATGAAGCCCTAATATCAATCAGTCAATAGTCCCGGTACAGCTGTCATCGGCTGTCATTAACGTCCATCAGCGCCCTCTCGCGGGAGTCGTTAGAACTAAGACGCCATGTTATTTTGTTAACAAGAACTTAGATAATTTGTCTAATGGTCTGTCGGTGTTGTGTCAGACGCCGTCAAATAATGATGTTATAGAACCATTCTCAATTCAATCGCCTATTCCATGTTGCAGTTAGCACTCCGTATCCACGTAGACGGTTTCGTATGTATTACAAGCGCCTTGATTACTTCTCACCGTCATTCGTTTTTAATGTACATTTCGTTGTCGTGTTTTATACGTAATTTCTGCGGGAGAGATTGCTTTCCATACTTTCAAAGAGAATTGTTAATGTGAAGTCGCAGACAATTTGAGACGTTGTTGTGCAGACAATACGTTGATATTTGTTAAACAGAGGATGTGGATCTACATATAAAGGGTTTTAAGTGACCATACAACTGGAAATGTTAGCATAATTGTTTACCAATATTATAAATAATTCTGCCCATATACATTTAAATATCACTAAAACACATCACTCATGTTACTGCTTTAAATTTGTAGAGAAATGTTAAAAGAGTTATTCGTATTCATAGTCAACTGTTGGATGTATTTCAATGGCATGTGGCACCTTTGTTCAGCTTTTTGTAGATCATTTAGATGCCGTTTTTATCGCGTTTTATTTACGCTTGAAACAGAAATGAAATTAAATCTTTTATAAAAGACTCATCTTCTTTTTGCCCAAAACGTTAGAAAAAATAAAACCATCTTACGCTACTACATTTGTCCTTTAAAAAGTGTCGTGAGAAAATGATATAATTATGTAGGGTTGTATATATGACTGTAGACTTACATCTTTAGGGAACGATACGTGCGTCACTTGTCAAAGTGAAACGTATCGCAGTAGGATAACGTGCAGGAAAATACAAACAGGCACTGCAAAATATCATTGTTTGTTTTAAAGTATCGAACAGTTCACCCCACTGTATAAAACACCAACGAATACATTTATTAAAATAAAAAGGAAAGAAATGTGTGAAGAAAAACCACCAGAAATGCAACTTTGTCCAGCACACACACGCGCGCACATGTAAAAGTATGTACATGTATATTGACATACCGTAAACAATAGGTTACGATGAAGTAAAACAACGAAATAAAATCGTAAACATTTAGTGAAGAACAGAAAAGTAGAACGCACGGAGGAATATAAAAAAAGAAAGTATAACGAAGTTCATAAATGTATGACGAAATACCGAACGGGGAAATACAATGAATTATAACGATTTACAAAAAAAATATAAAAAAAAAAAAATAAAATAAAATTAATAAATATAGAAGTGTTAGACGTAACAAGAAGAAGAACATGTAGCTCGGTAGGCAAACAATACTTGATATACTGTAGACTACGGATACGTACATACACTTGTAGTGAGAAAAAACCTACACGCGTTGTGCATGCATACATGATACACATGACAGCGGAATGAAATACGCAAATTATCTTAATGTCCTAACGACATCAACAAACATCATCACGGTAATGAAGCAATATGATATGGAAGGGCGGGTTGTGTTCTTGTTAGACATACTCACCTGGTTGTTTCTAAATTATTAGAACAATTAAAATAATACTTAAGAAGTATAACTCTATCCTTAGTGATACCCTGTACATCATGGCAGAATATATGCAAATTTATGGGATTTCATTTGTAATGTATGACATGTGTTCCTGAGTACGAAGCCTACGTGTTATTCACGCCAAAATGATCGTAGATTCATTGGATTTCGCCTGCAACTTTTTTATGGTAATCAACGCGACGCGACCTCCATGTGTTCGGGGAGGAATTTTGAAGAGTTGTAAATATGTTTCTCAATTTGTTGACAAGCGGGCCCTTTCCATTTGACATGTGATCGTAAGATGGCATTTTGGTACAATCTTTATCACTAGGTCATTAGCTTCGTCAGGTTTTGTCAAGAACCTTCTTATTGCGTCAAAAGTACGTTCACTGCTTTATTTCGGTAATAAAATGTTGCTACATTACAGCACAAAGGGTTTGGCCATGTGTTTTATCTGGAGTTGTCTCCCGCCACGATGTACCCACTGTACAAGATATCAGCGTCTGTCGTGTAGTTATACGAGTAGTACACCTACAATTCCATTCATGGTATAACAGGTTATTTGGCACGAGCATCGCCAATAAAAACAATATAGCATACGTACAATAAAAATGCAAATTAGTCTTGTTACTGTGAAAACATTATTGTGACGTCATAAATTAATGACGTCATGCTGTGGTATAAGTATTGATCTTCTGTTCTCAAACTATAAAATAAATCGAATATAACTTTCGTTTTCATGTGTTATTGAATTATATTTAAATCGTTTATCAATTTCATATGAAATTTATTAGCTCGTTTGAAATATTCAAAAATATAACATCAATACTTGCATAAGATCTATTATTTCCTACATTTCCAAGTTACAAAAGAATGCTTAAAATACAGATCAAATTACATGTACTTTGTTGCTAACACTGAAGTTCAACCCCCAAAATGGAGTACTCTTTTAAATTTAACAATAAGCTGAAAATGTTACAATTGTAAGGAGTGAATGAGCCTTCAGCTTTGAATAAAGTGAATGCTGTTTTTTAAACTGTTGACTGTCATTTTTAGTCAAAATATATTTCAACGTTAGGATTATTTCAGATGGCCCCGAAATCACTGCGTATTGATACACTGCAATAACCTAGCAAAATGGCGTATTCGGTTCATGTCCGCCATGTAACATACCTCTACGTAGATTTGTTATGCGTATATGAACTAAACATTAAACATAATTTGCTTTATTTTAATGTCTAGATAAAGTGATAAATGAATATGATAAAACTATACGACTCGCATAAATTCTACAAACTAATTCTAAAAATTGAACTCGATTTTGTTTGTTTTATGTAGGACCCGGAACAGGTAATTTCTCCACAACACAAGATGTTTCCCTGTTGCGATGGCCCAATGTATAAACACACAAAAACACATGTATTCTTTTCAGCTGCTGCTTGCATCTAAAAGTTAAAGCTTTTAGAATGGATATTTAATTCAAAGAATGATTTGTTTTCAACATTCAAAAGGTCACAATAACATTGGCTTAATTCCTTAGATATTTGCTTTCAGTAAGTCTGAAAGATTGACGAAAATTGCACAACAACATTGACCTGATCACGGTGTATTAGTACACTAAAATGACGTAACAAACGGCGTACTTTATTCTCGTCCGCTATGACTCGTACATCGATGTAAACTTGTAACGCCTTCTTGAATTAACATTGAACATAATATGCTAGATTTGAGTTTTAAAACTATATTTTGTTTGGTTCATTGTCATGTTGTTGCTGACCTCAATCGGAAGTTGTTCACTTTCCTGCGAGAACGCGCTGTACTCTTTGCGGCGTTAACAGGTTTTCCATGCACAAGCGAACAAAATGCCTTCAATAAGAAAGGTATGTTTGCGCCTGAAAATTTTGGCATTTAAAAATGTAAACATAAGGAATGAGATATATGTATTTAACACTCGTGCAACAGTGACTCTCAGGACGTTAGTATCATGAATCGCACGTCCAGAAAGCCGTTCTTTTTATGACCTCGTGAATGTTGAAAAAATATATCATTCAATCCTTAGTTGAATCAATGCAGTCTCCAATGCTACGATGCTACAATTATGACGTCATATTGTCACAGTGATTAATATTTAAGAATTACCTTTCTATTTATTTTCGCTTATCGACGAATAACAAATACTGTATAATATCAACTCCATTTTGGGACGGTGATATACAATGTAACACAGCTAAATATAGATATATAAATCTTATATCTATAGAAATGGTCTAAGTTGGTCTAACGGTCTTATATTTATAGAATATATAGATCTGTGAAAGGTTCGTAACTATTTTGTTCATATTATAGTTGCATCTTTGAACACAGCTTTAATTTCAAAACTTATCAACAAGAGAAGGGTCAATAAATGTAACAGCATTAATTTTGCATAAACTATTGTTAACTCCGCCCATGTCTGTTGTTTATGATGTCACACAATTATGTGTCTCAAACTGGAGAATTTGCATAGTTCTGCCCATGCATTGTTGTCGACGTCATAGAAAGGCACATGTTCAAGTACAGTTATGAGATGATACAGTTGTGGGATCGCACAACGTTACACGATGTGTGGTGGGCGCACGATGGGCGAACGGTGTATGCACGATGTGCGAACGATGCGATCCTGGGCGATTATATCTAACGCACATGTTGGCGCACGTTAGACTAACATTGTGCGATGACAATCGTGGTTGATGTAAATTTAGAAATGGTTTAACAATATTCTATATTCTATATTCTATATTTCTATATTTTAACTATTTACATTAGCTGATGGTTCTATCTATATATTTCTAAAAATTAATAATAGTCTTTCTGTAGTTTTAGAAACAAACCAAATAGACACATGTGTGTAAACTTTCAACTCATATTGACAAGTTCTCATTCAAGTAAATATTGCCAGTTTTACCAAGTTATAAACTGTACCTGTACATGGCCAATATATGTAGATATCTCTGGCCCGGGGCACTTACAACACTCGCCTAGGTGTGAAAACACAGGTAAAGTGTTGGGGAGGGGAGGGTTTTTCAAATAACTGATTATAAGAGTCCAGTTTGTTTTCATAACGGTCGCTCGGTAATGGCTGTCGTAGCGTATCGCCGCACACGGGACAGGTAAAACTCCGGCTTGTTATTTACATATTCTGAAACCTGGTAGCTTAACCCGCACTTGGCTTTCTTATGATCACTGTAATACTGTTTACTGTATATTGTTAAATTGAAATAATCCCAATAAATATGATGCGAATTTAAATAGTTTTTGGACAAGAGGGTTCAATATGTTTTTCATTCCGTAATATGTATCGACCAATTGTACCAAATCGTGCGTGTGTGCGATTTAATCGCACACATAAACGCACGATCTTTAGATCGCCCAGTTGTGCGCACCATGGGCGAACGATGTGTGCACGATGTATGCACGATGCACGCACGCAGTTTTTGGTGCGTTGTGCGATACCACAACTGTAACGACAGTTTGTCTAACAATGGTTATCAAGTGGTATGAAGTGATATCTAAAAGTTGTGCTTAAAATAAAAATGTTAAAAAATGCGATGTTGTATACGTTTGGTCAGCTTAAACCAGTGACAAATTGATATACAGGACAATATGGTTCCGTTCCGACATCCCCTTAACACCTTAAGGTTTGATGTGTAATCAGCTCGTGTCCTTTATGTCACCGTAGGATAAGCCCTGCCATTGAACGTTCAAGGTGATTTTTTTTATAAATAGGGGTAATGACGGCAAAAAAACAATGTTGTCAGAAAAAAGCCTTTTAAGAGGAATTGAGCTGTAAACTCAAAACTTAATGTTTTCAACAAACAACGTAAAGTCAAATTATATATACACTATATAAGTAAGTACTTTTTTTAGTGTTGATATATAAAAAAGTTAATTATAAAATTTATTCTATGTACATGTATACTTAGCCCTAGATTGTAAACGACAGATTACTTTTATTTACAGACAAGGATAAGAAAAGATAATCTTTTAAAGACATAAACAGTGCCAAAATTGTTAATACCGATGTTGATAATAATGTATTTCTTGTGGGGTATCTTACATCTTCTTTCTTAAAACATGTACGTGGTCTCAGTTACATTGTAAGTAAAATGGACAAAGTAGCTTTTCAGTCTTCCTTTTTCGTTAGTTTAGCGTTTCTATTGTGATAAACGTATCAAATTAACCACGTAGTTTTCATGTCTTCGCGTCACTTCGCCGCGTCGAGCGACGGTTGCAAATTAAAACAATGTCATAAAAAGTAAGATGTACACAAATGTACAATATGACAATAACATATATTGTGCAATAAGACATAAAACTATATGAAGGCTACCATTCGCCATACTTTATTTATTCACTTCTTTTCTCATTCAAAAAACATTTCATTCATTTGATTCATGCATTCATCTATTCTATATAATTTCACACTTTCCGGATAAAAGTTATCGGTTTTTGTCAAAAAATGTATTATTATTACGGTTTACTTCCGGTTTTAATAGGACTTTATACAGTCATTTTTTATCATGTTTCCTTTTGAGTACGTTTGGATAATTTCTTCTCGCTTTATTACTCGGAAATATTTATATCTCACGGAAACTATCCTATTATGGTGGGTAATATTTATTGCCTGTGTCGCTCGTGACTATTATGTTGGGTAATATGTGTTGCTTGTGTCGGTCGTGACTATTATGTTGGATAATATTTGTTCACTGTGCCGCTCGTGACTATTATGTTGGGTAATATTTGTTGCCTGTGCGACTCGTGACTATTATGTTGGGTAATATTTGTTGCCTGTGTCCCTCGTGACTATTATGTTGGGTAATAATTATTGCCTGTGCCGCTCGTGTTCGCGGACTGGGTAAGGGCCTGGTTTTACCCGTGGTCCGACCGCTGACAGCTGCTGTGATCTACCAAACGCATTAATTTACCATGCGCTATAAATCCATTTACGTTTAGCTGCGTGTCTTTGATTTATGTACATGTGCTCCGTATACCATGTTTTCCGTAATACAGTTTGGAGGGGTGAGGTCTATACCGCCGTAATGGTACGCACATGTCGAACCATCATAGACAATCATTTGCCAGCAGAAAACAAATTGAATCTGATGCCGAATTCCGGTCAGCATTGTTTGGCTATGTCAAACTGATTACAAAATACATCATAATTATCCGAGGCCAGGATTACTCGGGCCATTAGGTAGCGATGAAAGGAGAGATATGTATTAAGGTGTTAAAAGCTCGTAGGGGATATATCCAATATATATGAACAATAGTCCCACTAACCATGCACTCCATGTATTTTCTCCACGTAATTGGTCTACGTCGACAGGGCACGTGCATGCGCGGCAACATAAATCTTATAGACCATCCTATGATGTTCTCCTTATTCTCAGCCTCCGCCGTGTATTAGTCTTGTCGTCCCAATAAATCTACACAATTTGTGAAGAAGAGTCTACTCGAAAGGATACAATTACACAAAAAAGGAAGCCAAAACTTGATACAGACGTGAAAATGAAAATGAAGAAGAACATGTCACGTGCGGTCAGAAAGGGGAGGACGTTACATGTACATTGTATATGATATAACGAACATGCGCGCTAAGAACCACCAATTAGGCCAACATATTAAAACATTTCAGAACAGGAAGAAGTTCGTCAGACAAGTATATATATATATTATGTACGTCACTGTTCACGCGAACAAGACGTTAACAGGAGATTTTTGTGTCACAAAATAAGAAAGAAAAAAATCTATTGAAAAAGGCGGATGAAGACCATTTCTTAGAATTGATTCAATGATAAGTACATTTTTTTGAAAATCCAAATATATGTGTATCTCATTATTATGAAAAAACGGATACATATAATCAGATAATCCAGGATAAAAATATTTAGATTTCACGAATCGCTGCAGAGAATGACATGTAAACATGAAGGTTTAGAAATACCATTCACTCCACGAATGACGTCACAGTGTCGTTCGGTTTCACTGTTGCAGAATTGACAATGTATCATCATTTCTACGCACACTATGTATATTGTTAAAGGCCCAATATACGTAACTTCAGGAAATGTTTCGTGATTATGAAAAATTCTGAAAAAAAATCCAATTGATAACCATGCAAAAATAGAGGCAAAAATTAGCATAAAACGAAGCAAACCTGAGAGGTAACTTACACGAAATTTTAATTCAGGTGGGGCCCACTTCAACAACCAGCCGAAGTTAAAAGACAGTCAAAAGGGACGCGTGTTTACAAATACCGAGTTACAACTGCTGCTGTACCGGTAACCGCGTAAGAATCCATCTTGAATATTGTTGATATCAGTTAATCTTAACTAAATCTATAAATACAATAAGTTATTATGTTTGTTATTCACTTCAGGTTTGGCCGAACGTTACGTATATTGGGCCTTTAAGCACTGATAGGTAAATCAGCTGATATTGAAGAGTTTATAATCAGTTACAACGGATTTATTGTAGCATTAAAATTACGATCGGAATCGTGTATAACAAACGAGAACTGATGAAGTACGTAGAATGATGTCAATTCATTTTCAAAAATACTCACATTTCCTAATCTCATTTAGTTTGCCAAAATTGTGAATATGTTACAAACTGATTTAAGGTGTCGACATTAACATTCCCACGTTGGACGATGTACACTGTTTATAAAACAAGAAAACAATTTGTAAACGTTGTAAATGTTAATTAATATTTAGTTCTGTGCCTGGGAGGACCAATAAAAGGTAAGGCGGAGTTACCGGCGTTGGTTGTATATATATACACACAGATGTAATAAAACATCAAATTAATGCTGTAATTCTATTTTAAACATAGAAATGAACATGTGTAACTTTTCAAAGACTTGTTTCTCTTGGTTGATGAAACTGGAGACAATCCAGCACCTTGACGCACTGTTTATTCTGAATGTGGTAGATGTATAATGCGCCTCCGACTTGGGATTGAAGAAATGATCATATTCGAAGGAACATATATTCGCAATAATGCTGATCAAACTTTGATTTAACTTCCCAAATGTAACAGGGGTGCTGCACTTGACCTTGGCCTTCGGCCTCACGGGAGAAGATGTCCGTCATCGAATTGATTAGCTAACGAGTCTCAAAGTAGATTGAAATGATGGACTAATCGCCGTGATTGTTATGTAAACACAGCGGGTGATCAGTCTAATTAGCATAATTAGCCATCTACACCACACTGCTAAGTATGGCAGGTTCTACTGACCGCGGAGTATCTCTTTACCAAAGGATAGTCAGCTTAGCTGTCAGATGATAACAATACGACGGCAAGTATGTACCTTATGTCCAGCTCAGCGTTCATGTACAGACAAAGCACTGAAGTCGTGGGTAAAACACAAAATAAAACTACCCACAAGAAATAAGCAAGTGTGAAAGTAACATTTCTTTAAAAAAAAAAGAAGAATGCAATTATATCGAAGTTGCTCGTGCGTTTATGACATTAGCACTTTGGCCCTCTGGGATTGTTGGATGGGTCAGGTTAGCACCTTGATAAATGACCACCGGTCAGTGCTGAAATTTGGAACTGCCTGTCCTTGTTTGTTCTGGTAATTATATATATAATTAATAGTCACTGGTGATGACAACGCGGTCGATTTAGGAGTACACATCTTTCAACACTGGTCAAACGTTTCAGACAAAATAAACAAGGGTCGGTGTCAGCGGCCTTGTACATAAATACGACAGTATGCTTGAGTGTGACCTCCGGGTTTGACCTTTTCGGACTGCTTACAAACTTCCATTCTATGCCAAATATCATTAACAAACAATAAAACAGCATTAACGAAATAGTAAACTGATAACAAGCTTTCAGGATGTATTCTTCGGAGAAGTCAAACATTTCCTGCATGTAACTTTTTTTTTCACATATAATTTGGGAAAAGGGAGATCATGGCATGGCAGAAAATGCAAAGATTGTGTATGTTAGCATGCTCGTTTTTATGCTATGGTCTGTCAAAGATACCAATATGACATAAATAGTGATTTTAAGTGAATTCAGCAGTTTTGACTAATTGTATGATATCTTACAATATCTTCCGAATTTGTAATAGAAATTGTATGAATGTTTGCAGAAATGACAAAAATTGTATATTCTTTGAGGTTATGAAGTAAAATTTCTCTAACTTAATCTTTTAACTCAGGAAAGCAATTTGAGTTACCCCTATCCCTTATTTTGGAATGAGAACATTCACATTTTTCACCATTTTTTTGCAGTTTAACGCTAAAAGAAAAAAGGTCTGCAATTAAACTTTTCTTAATACAAAAATGTAGTTAGAGGATGTAAAGAAAATGGGTTTCTCTGTCTAAATCTGCCATTAAAAAAGGCGGGTTAGCGGTCTTCATTTTTGTCCCTTTACTATTTGTGTTTTTTTCACAATTTCGGGTTCAAAAATAAAAAGTGCTCCAGTTTCACTAAATATATATAAAAAATACCAAATCAATATAATTATCCATTTTGTTGCATAATATTTTTATCATATTAAATTAAAAATTGCAAAACACTGATGTTTTTAATAGATCAATATAGCATCAAAAGGTGAAATTTTAGCCTTTCGCGTAGTGCAAAAAATACACAGAAATACGCATTTTCAAAATGTTCGCCGAATTGGTAATTTGTCAAAATTCATGTAATAAAAATCTACAAGCAACAGACACCTATATTTGACACAATTTTCAGATGCATACAAATGTGTATATGCTATAAAAATTGATCACAATTTCTTCAACATGCATGCAACATACAATCTTTAAATGTGATTAAAACGAGGCTTGAACGTGACTGAAACCTCAGAAGAATACATCATTAAACGCTACGTATGTACAACTAGGCTTACAATGGTAACAAATATGAGATTCTTATTTATCACACGAAGTTAATTGAAAATCATATCGATGCTGTCTTCTCATAACGTTTTGGGGAAACAGGTAAAGATGATTCGTTTAAACCACCGTAGTGAATGAATATTATTGTCTAGAACTAAAATGTCATTGAGTACATTATATTAAACGAGAGACTTTCCACACCAAGCCCCTAGCTGCTTCATTATATCACATAACAGTGAAAGTAATATTAATCTATTTTGTTCCATTATGAACTGCAGAGTGTTTTATCATTGGGTCAACGAAAGTAGCACACCGGACGAAACCTTGGATAACAATACCCGAGTAGTTATACGTTGCAACTAGCAATACGAATCAAGATTTTCTTAAATGTTTTCAGATGCGGGTTACAGGCATTTTGAATTTCTAATTCTTCTGTTGAGGATTGTGTCACTTCTTCCTCCATTGTACTCTGTTTAATAGTCAAAGGCAAATTCTCATGAACTCTATTTCTGCTCTTAATGATATTATTCTTTTAACTACTCTTACTTTCCTATATGGATGTCAAAATCTCGATGTTAATATTAATGCAAGAATTCTGGAGATGGTTCAGAGAATCGTTAAAGATACTAAACGTTTTTACTAGATTATAACTACTTATTTATCTATCTTTGTATTATATGTACACTTGTATATAGAATTATCCCAGCACACAATTGTACGATGTACAGTTCATTATCCTCTTTGCATATTTCATTCGCTATAGCATGATGCAATTTCTATTACAATATCGAAATGAAATTATAAAAAAGGAATGACATATCGTTAACAATACTAATATATATATGTTTTATCTATATTTGAATTCAGTAAGATGTGTATAAACTGTTTATAACTGTAAGGAGAGGGCGCTTATAGGCTTTGCCTGTTGCCCAATCCATTGTGTCAAAGAACTGAACAATAAATAATCTTAAATGAAATTTAGAATTCTTAGAGTGCACTGCATTACAGGGAAAGTCATATGAATAGATAACGTAGTTGGCAATCAGAACGCCCATGAACCAATGAGTGCGTATATGTTGCGTATACGTCTTACTACAATACGTGTTATCGGAGCATAATATTTCATAGAACATCCATTGCTTAAGTATATGGTCACGTTGTATTAGTTTTAATTTTTTATTACTAACATTCAATTAATCTTTATAAATATGATATGATATATTTCCTTAACAATTCGTTTACTGTTATTTTGATACATTTTAAACAATTCAACGTTTGCGATTTTAGCCTTTTATTTCTGTTTTTTTTAAGCATTGTTTTCATTTTGTAAATGTCTGATTTTTACGATTTGTTTGGCCCTTATTGACTCGAACTGTCAATGGGACGTCAAACAACACAAACAATAATACAAAAAACGCACATGTAATCTAGGATAAGATAGTCAAAGCAGAAAGCGAAGTAGTGATCTCTTTTAGCGTATTATGTATTATGACCATTTGTTGAAGAGGACTCCTCAACTGTAATGAAGGTTAAAAGTATGAGCTAATTTTATTGAACTGTTTCGGGCATATATGTAATGCGAAGGAGTAAGTTACCGATGAAAATCTGTATACAACGTCAAAACTGAAATGACTGATTAAGGCTTTGAGTTCCGTACCACCCTGGCCAATACATACCAGAGTCTTACAAAAAATGGTAGAATTAATCCCTGCTTGACGCTCAGCATTTTGTGGGTATATGGTTGGTTCACCCGTTATCAGTATAATATTACTGTGTGGGATGTTCTGCTTGGGACGTTCGGCAGTAAACTTCAGTATGGTAGCATTATATAAAGTCGGCTCAGATACGAACTGTCGCAAAACGGCTTGTCCGAACAAACCGCAGACTCTCAAATACCCATGCGTATAATACATACAAATGTACACTCATATTGCATACACGGTGAGGCCAATCTTAAATGACCTTAGCACGTGGTTTATGTATTGTAAATGGTAAAATGACAATGGAAAACCAAGATAAAAATCTAACATTACTACAAAGCTACACTGTTGCAATGCAATTTGTCTATAGTAAAATGTATCAGGTTAAAGCTGGTTCGCACGAGCTTAAAAATGGTATTGCTAATGATAGTGTCCTCTGTATTTATACGGAAAACTGGAACATTGATGTATTATAAATTATTTTGAGTCCTACAGAAACATGAAGTATTGGCTGTCTGTATATGGTCAGCTTTTACACAACTTCGATCCACAAACTCGTCTTCCATATTATACAAAGTTAGTCCCTTGTTTAATTGAGATTACATTCGCAGTATACATGTACGTATAAAATGGTAAATACTAGCCTTGGAATTTTAGAATCGAACACCGTCGAACATTACATACATTTTTGTAAGTTTTGCAGCCACTATGGGATTTCTCTCCGAAGATAAACTAAAGAAAACAATAGGTGTGAATTATTTCATACAACGTCGTCATATATTAACACGACAAAACATGTAGACTAAGATATAGATGGATTTGTGTTCAGACATATTACATGTAGGATTTTTTATGCAATTATATATCTGAAAGGGTTAAGAAAGAAAACATATCTGTACATGTATGCATACATACCACAGCAGCAACAACCAAAGCAACAACATGAAGAAAAGGAACGGACGGAATTCACATCATACGAAAATCATTTAAGGAAAGGAACTGAATTAGTATTTTTACAATAACATGTTTCTTCAAAACATAAACTGACATTCTAAACTTGATTCTATGAAAAGATGTGTTCCCCACAAGATCGATGATATTTCAAACCTATCTGATGCTGTTGCTGCTGTGATGACTACTCAAAATGGTAGAGAAATAAAAGAACAAACATTTGGTTACTCATTCTTAAAACACGAGCAGCCTTCTTAATCATCGACATATTGCGATGACAAGGAACGAACATTGTCAATAGTCCCTGACTAGTATAGTAGGAAATATTGTTTAAGTAGCATTTACATATATACGTCATTTGTCACTGGCAATTAACGAAGGAAGGTATTTGTGTGTGTCTCCTGCAGGACCATTTACAAACAAACGTCGAAAAAAACTACTACAAAAACAATTCTAGTAAATTCAATTAAGAACGAAATGTCCCTTTTGGGAGGTTTTAAAACAAACAATTTAACGGCGAAAACGTTAAGAACAAAATAAATTTATCAAATGAAATCAAATCAAGAGGAGATTGCTTCCCCCAGGGAGCAGCGTGTTGGATGTTTAGGGATGCTGTAATTATGGCAATAGATTCATGTTTTGATGGACAACAGCTATCGCGTGATTTCCTGGGAGTTCAAAGCGACAGTTAAATGTACAACGTACCAAAGTCCGCGGACATAAACCAAGTTTCTTGGAATTAAGACAGAGAGCTGGAGGCCCTGTTGGTGATTAGTACCTCGTGCTTCTCAAGGCCCTATCGGCGATTACGCTGATTATTTGTCCCTAGTCTTCCTTTCAAGGACAACTTTTGTCGTCGTAATTATTGTCTATTTTGTCTAATCATGATGTAACATCTCATTCCCCTTAAAACTCTGATAAGTTACGTCCATATGTGGTTATGATGAGTTCACTTTTTAACCAATCACAACTCGAGAATAGCACCAACAGGCGTTTGAGTGCATACGTATGCATGCCAAAATCTATCCAAGGTTAGTGTTTTTAGCGAAAAATGAATATAATACAGGTTTTCTATTGTTTTCTCGATGTAGGATAGGGTTTTGTTCACTTTCACTTTATCTAAATAAAAATTATTTTGTGTAAAATTTAAAAAAGAATGTTTTTTTCACTATGGCTTCATATGTACGTCGGGGAAACACCAGAAATGGAAAATTAATAGTAGTTTTTGATTGATTATGTTTAACAGGTAATAGTGAATCTAAGTGTTATACTATAGATATTCCGACTCCAGAAAACAATCAGCAGCCACATAACCATGTATAACACGACATTTATTCGTAACGCTACTTCATCTGCCAGCAGATATGTCTGTACAGTACTTGCCATAGAAGGACATGAATCGACTACCTATTCAAGCGACATATAGTTCCACTCTGTGAAGTGATATACATGATTGTTGATTAACCCCTTAAAAAATGTTTTTTTTGACATCAATTTAAAAATAAAACCCTTATTCATCTAAAAAAAACCAAGACAATCACGTTTCACAAAGTACTTGGCTCAATGTTTACCACACGAATCTGCAGGATTCTCAATATCTCTAAATTGTCATACACATTTCCAACTTAGGTATACAGTACAGTGATATACTAGTTTATTGATTGTACGACGGTCAATATGGAAAAAAGAACAAAGTCTACGCAACAATAAATTGTAAACAAACATTCGTAGTGAAATCTTGTCCACCCCGGTATCACTTTATGTAGGATCCGTTATAACTACAAATGTGACACTTCAATTAGATAGATTTGAACATAATATTCAGTCATTAAAATATCCAGAGTCATCTCAGGTTAAATATAAATTATGAAGAATGATTGCAGTCGACAACTACCTAGAAAAAAATCAACCCGACACCGGGACAAAGGAACAGTAAGCTATGATTACCGAGCAGCGCTGTGATGTTATTATAATTACTCTTAGAATGGTTTCAACACTTATTCAATTAACCACGAAGTAAATCACATAGATTACCCTTTTTTCTACACGGAACATATTAGCAGGGTGGAAACCTAGTCAACACCGGTAACGAAGTACCCTACCACATATACGAGTGTGATGCTCCCATCATTGTTTGCTGTATCAATCAGCGGGAGGCCGGTCTGTTTCGCGGCAAACCTATCCCGAACACAGACGTCAGGGCGAATCCTTGCTGGTTGGATGACAGTTCGAGGTGTGAACCCCTTTGGGATCTACCAAGTGTGAAAGTGACGCCATCGACCGTTCGGGAACATGAAAACTATATGCAGTTGACTGTTATTAGCATGGCCGTAATGCACCGCCTGTCTTCATAGCAGTTGTGTCAACTTCACTTACACTCTCGTTCGTTCACGAGATTAAAAAAGGTCAGAGTTCAACCCTTAGCAATTTTGGTAACTCTTTGTTATTATGTTACGGCCGATGATAATTAGATCAAGAGAAGAACGACTGAAATAAGCGCTTGCACGTTGTCTTTTTCTCTTGTGATCTATTTGTCATCTTAAAAGATCATAAAACACAGCGTTTGACATAACATGTGTCATGGTCCGATCGAAGATGTTCGTTTAATTTACCTCTGTAAGCGACTGATTATATAAGGCTGTTTCGGGAACATGGGTCGTCTGCCTGGCCCGGGATATGCCTGACACTAATCAGGAGTAGCGAGCAGACGACAGGAGATCGGGATCTTCGCGCGCAAACTATACGTCTCGCGAAATCACACAAGAACCCGTAATTGAATCACACCTGGGACGTTAGCTAAAGATGGCAGATGAAAGGCTTGGAACGAGTCCTAGCTAAGAATAATTCCTGTCCTTATTGAATTTGCCAATTGCCATTACGTTTGATGTCAGTAGGAAAGTGGCCCCGTTCTGTACGCGTTACAAGGTAATACATTTGGCTGGGAAAACATGTATACTGTAATCAGTTATAAGACTGCGATTCGAAAACGGCTAGGAGCATTGCGTAGAAACAAGACGTAATCTCAGCTTAGCACGTGAAGTAGATATTTCATATTTAACGTCATATTATAAAATAGAAAGGGGGTTACATGCAATATTCTGAATTGCCAAAAGAGTGAAACATGAGCTGGAAAAAAGTGATTTTAGAGATTCTTTTGAGATATGGGATATGTTATCGAGAGAGAACGTTAGGTGTTTTTACGTCGTACACAGTTCTATACCTCATCAATCATCTCTGCAAAATTGGAATGTGACACAAATGGCTCAAAATCTCTGTAAGAATGTGTAATATTGCAGTGACGCTGTCTTTTTATGTAATGTGTTTTGAAATATGGCTGGTACCTTTAAGCCAGATCACGAACGGCTTTGGGGAGACAGATTGGGTTGTAAGACTGCCAGAGAACACTTTCAAAATTGTACAGTTATCACTATGTTTTGATTGACTATAAGCTAGGTATTTTTTGAATTATTTTAATATATATATAGGAGAAAAAGTATAATAATAATACCTGATGCATGAAGTCTGGGTCCATCTAAACATATTGGTAAATCAGTTTTCCCACACAAGATCTTTATATGTCATTTAATGACATTATATTTTGATATTATTTAAATTCGTTTCAAATCTTTTCAAAGTCCATTGAAAAATCTCAACGAATTCCGAAGCGTCAGCAAAATCATAATCAAACTCAAAATCGATTAAGCAAGGGACAAAATATGAACAAAGGAAATATTCACTTAGAATCTCTTGAAAACGTACGAAATAATCAGACCAGGTGTTCCGGAAGAGTGAGCGTCTTTCGCTGCATCGACGACACCCGCCATGTTTAGGTCACATTCAAGTAAATGTACGCGTCCATAAAGCGATAACTGAGGTATCATTTTCAATCATAAAATAGGCATACTTCATATGTATGTATATTATCATATAATTTTATTTAATAAACAGCATTTAAAATCAGAGTGCGGGTAATTTTTTTATAAATAAGACAAACTTTCTTATAGCATCATAAAACTGTCGTTAATATCACAAATAATGAGGAAAGAATACTCTACTCCACTTTAAACCAATGTTTTTTCGGATGGTGTTTTTCCATGTATTTACCATATACATTGTACATGTAGTCTTATCTACATAATTAAAATATATCTATGAATGCAAATAATAAAATATAACTCGCAATGGCGAAAATATAATTTGGTAATTATATATATAATGGGGGCAATACTTCAACAAATGGAAGGGTAATCGAGAGGGAGTTTCCTGTACCTCATGTGGCATGTTATTGTTTGTTGCCCTTTTTGGTGTATTTCAAGTTGAAGGTGTTGACTTATTTTGTTGACTAAGAGGTCCAATCATGTCCCTGTTTGAATTACACTAGTACGTCTGTTTTGACAGCCATATATCTATTTGTCTAGACAATACTGTATTACTCCACGAACCAGTAACGACTAGACAAGGCTCGATAAGGTAGTATTTTCCTTGTTACTGCGCCAGGAAAGTCGATTACGTCTACAAATATAGTCTAGAAATGTCGCGCTCATTCTAACCGTACTCATCTAAATAAAGTATTTTGCGTTTTCTTTTCGTACATTCATGTCGACACGGCATAGCCTTTTTATGCAAACATACGCAGTACAATGCACTTGATTATAATTCATTAAACAAATATTTTTAGAAGGTGATACACCATTTCAGATTATTTTTAATGTGTCGACAAAATCAATAAAAATACCAAAGAGAACGATTAAAAAGAACGAAGAGAAATGGAAACTACCTACCTATATTTCTGCTTTTGTTTTTTTTTTCAAATCGAACCCGCCATACATGGGCGAACCCTCAACTAAAGGCTAAACGTGAGGAAGTTTGTAGGGAGACAGGAGGAAGGAAGAAGTTGTTTAGAAAAATTGGAAAAGAAAACACCCCAAATCTAGTCGTCCCTTACGATCATGGAAAGGGGGTAGGAGGTACAATTCTTACACCCTACCAGTAACCTAAGGAAACTAGCAATAATTGATGTTTGTAGGTGTGTAACCTAACGACATTTAGAGAACATTGGTGCTTGTAGGACTAACATACCAGACTACATGTAGAAATCATTGGTGTTTGTAGGACTAACATACAAGACTACATGTAGAAATCATTGGTGTTTGTAGGACTAACATACCAGACTACATGTAGAAATCATTGTTGTTTGTAGGACTAACATACGAGACTACATGTAGAAATCATTGGTGTTTGTAGGACTAACATACGAGACTACATGTAGAAATCGTTGTTGTTTGTAGGACTAACATACGAGACTACATGTAGAAACCATTGGTGTTTGTAGGACTAACATACCAGACTACATGTAGAAATCATTGGTGTTTGTAGGACTAACATACCAGACTACATGTAGAAATCATTGGTGTTTGTAGGACTAACATACCAGACTACATGTAGAAATCATTGGTGTTTGTAGGAGTAACATACGAGACTACATGTAGAAATCATTGGTGTTTGTAGGACTAACATACGAGACTACATGTAGATATCATTGTTGTTTGTAGGACTAACATACGAGACTACATGTAGATATCATTGGTGTTTGTAGGACTAACATACGAGACTACATGTAGAAATCATTGGTGTTTGTAGGACTAACATACGAGACTACATGTAGAAATCATTGGTGTTTGTAGGACTAACATACCAGACTACATGTAGAAATCATTGGTGTTTGTAGGACTAACATACGAGACTACATGTAGAAATCATTGGTGTTTGTAGGAGTAACATACGAGACTACATGTAGAAATCATTGGTGTTTGTAGGACTAACATACCAGACTACATGTAGAAATCATTGGTGTTTGTAGAACTAACATACGAGACTACATGTAGATATCATTGTTGTTTGTAGGACTAACATACGAGACTACATGTAGATATCATTGTTGTTAGTAGGACTAACATACGAGACTACATGTAGAAATCATTGTTGTTTGTAGGACTAACATACGAGACTACATGTAGATATCATTGGTGTTTGTAGGACTAACATACGAGACTACATGTAGAAATCATTGTTGTTTGTAGGACTGACATACGAGACTACATGTAGAAATCATTGGTGTTTGTAGAACTAACATACGAGACTACATGTAGATATCATTGGTGTTTGTAGGACTAACATACGAGACTACATGTAGAAATCATTGGTGTTTGTAGGACTAACATACGAGACTACATGTAGAAATCATTGGTGTTTGTAGAACTAACATACGAGACTACATGTAAAAATCATTGGTGTTTGTAGGACTAACATACGAGACTACGTGTAGAAATCATTGGTGTTTGTAGGACTAACATACGAGACTACATGTAGAAATCATTGGTGTTTGTAGGACTAACATACGAGACTACATGTAGAAATCATTGTTGTTTGTAGGACTAACATACGAGACTACATGTAGAAATCATTGGTGTTTGTAGGACTAACATACGAGACTACATGTAGAAATCATTGGTGTTTGTAGGACTGACATACGAGACTACATGTAGAAATCATTGGTGTTTGTAGGACTAACATACGAGACTACATGTAGAAATCATTGGTGTTTGTAGAACTAACATACGAGACTACATGTAGACATCATTGGTGTTTGTAGGACTAACATACGAGACTACATGTAGAAATCATTGGTGTTTGTAGGACTAACATACGAGACTACATGTAGAAATCATTGGTGTTTGTAGGACTAACATACGAGACTACATGTAGACATCATTGGTGTTTGTAGGACTAACATACGAGACTACATGTAGAAATCATTGGTGTTTGTAGGACTAACATACGAGACTACATGTAGAAATCATTGGTGTTTGTAGGACTAACATACCAGACTACATGTAGAAATCATTGGTGTTTGTAGGACTAACATACGAGACTACATGTAGAAATCATTGTTGTTTGTAGGACTAACATACCAGACTACATGTAGAAATCATTGGTGTTTGTAGGACTAACATACGAGACTACATGTAGAAATCATTGGTGTTTGTAGGACTAACATACCAGACTACATGTAGAAATCGTTGGTGTTTGTAGGACTAACATACGAGACTACATGTAGATATCATTGGTGTTTGTAGGACTGACATACGAGACTACATGTAGAAATCATTGGTGTTTGTAGGACTAACATACGAGACTACATGTAGACATCATTGGTGTTTGTAGGACTAACATGCGAGACTACATGTAGAAATCATTGGTGTTTGTAGGACTAACATACGAGACTACATGTAGATATCATTGGTGTTTGTAGGACTAACATACCAGACTACATGTAGAAATCATTGGTGTTTGTAGGACTAACATACGAGACTACATGTAGAAATCATTGGTGTTTGTAGGACTAACATACCAGACTACATGTAGAAATCATTGGTGTTTGTAGGACTAACATACGAGACTACATGTAGAAATCATTGGTGTTTGTAGGACTAACATACCAGACTACATGTAGAAATCATTGGTGTTTGTAGGACTAACATACCAGACTACATGTAGAAATCATTGGTGTTTGTAGGACTAACATACCAGACTACATGTAGAAATCATTGGTGTTTGTAGAACTAACATACCAGACTACATGTAGAAATCATTGGTGTTTGTAGAACTAACATACCAGACTACATGTAGAAATCATTGGTGTTTGTAGAACTAACATACCAGACTACATGTAGATATCATTGGTGTTTGTAGGACTGTAGATTAACGAAACTAGAAATCATTGATGTTTATAAGACTGAGTTCCATCAAGGTTTACAGAACAGGGATGTTTTAGGACTGTAATATAACGGACTTAGCGACCATTGAGGTGTGAAGGACTGTAATCCAACCAGACATCGAGAAATATATTTGATATTTGTAGTATTGTAATCGAGTGAGACTAGAAATTATTGATGTTTGTAGAAATGTTTCCAAAAGAGACTTAGGAAACATTGATGTTTAGAGATTGAAACCTAGCGAGACGAAATTAAATAAATGTTTGTAGGACAGTAGCCTAACAAGCTAGAAACCATCGATGTTTGTAGGACTGTAACGTAGTGAGACTAGAAATCACAAATGTTTTAAGCCCAGCCTTAGGAGATCTAAAGAATACTGATATTTGTAGCGTAATGAGAAGACAATTTACTGATGTTTGTAGGACTGTAACGTAACGAGACTAGAAATCATTGATATCTGTAAGATTATAACCTAGCGAATCGTAGAAAACAAACATTTGCAGGACTGTAACCTTATGATTTTGGTAGAATATTGACGTTAAGAGAACTTTTCATAACGAGCCTAAGATATCGCTTACATGTATGTGTAAGACAACGTCCTAATCAGATTGTGAGAACATGAAAGTTTTTAACGGTACAAGCGCCTGAGAGCATCAAAGTTTGTAACAATACAAGCTCCTGAGAACGTTGAAGTTTGTAACGGTACAAGCTCCTGAGAACGTTGAAGTTTGTAACGGTACAAGCTCCTGAGAACATCTAAGTTTGTAACGGTACAAGCTCCTGAGAACGTTGAAGTTTGTAACGGTACAAGCTCCTGAGAACGTTGAAGTTTGTAACGGTACAAGCTCCTGAGAAAATCAAAGTTTGTAACGATACAAGCTCCTGAGAACGTCAAAGTTTGTAACGGTACAAGCTCCTGAGAACGTTGAAGTTTGTAACGGTACTAGCTCCTGAGAACGTTGAAGTTTGTAACTGTACAAGCTCCTGAGAACATCAAAGTTTGTAACGGTACAAGCTCCTGAGAACGTTGAAGTTTGTAACGGTACAAGCTCCTGAGAACGTTGAAGTTTGTAACGGTACAAGCTCCTGAGAACGTTGACGTTTGTAACGGTACAAGCTACTGAGAACATCAAAGTTTGTAACGGGACAAGCTCCTGAGAACATCAAAGTTTGTAACGGTACAAGCTCCTGAGAACGTTGAAGTTTGTAACGGTACAAGCTCCTGAGAACGTTGAAGTTTGTAACGGTACTAGCTCCTGAGAAAATCAAAGTTTGTAACGGTACAAGCTCCTGAGAACGTTGAAGTTGTAACGGTACAAGCTCCTGAGAACGTTGAAGTTTGTAACGGTACTAGCTCCTGAGAAAATCAAAGTTTGTAACGGTACTAGCTCCTGAGAAAATCAAAGTTTGTAACGGTACAAGCTCCTGAGAACGTTGAAGTTTGTAACGGTACTAGCTCCTGAGAACGTTGAAGTTTGTAACTGTACAAGCTCCTGAGAACATCAAAGTTTGTAACGGTACAAGCTCCTGAGAACGTTGAAGTTTGTAACGGTACAAGCTCCTGAGAACATCAAAGTTTGTAACGGGACAAGCTCCTGAGAACATCAAAGTTTGTAACGATACAAGCTGCTGAGAACGTTGAAGTCGGATCAAGACCCTGAGGAGAGCATTATAGCGTGTGAACTGGGAGGACGATCGAGTTTTAGGTACTGTTACCTAACGATCTTACATGGAAAAGATATTAGTTTCTCGTTAGAGTAAAAGTGTGACATGTCCCTTTTAGCACTTACTACATGGCTTCTAAGCTAATGAGGTTTGTCCCTCCGAGATCGCAACGCTATTTATCTCGTCCCCCTATTAGCAACCAATTGATTTTTGTTAGAAAATTAACGAGGCGGCGAGTCCTGTTTTAACAGACTGGGATGGTTATTGCACGGGGAAACTGCATGTAACCAAACAATTGAAATTGACGGTTTGTGTGCAGGATGGTGTAGCTTGTTTGAGAGCAGCGTGGCCAATCAAAGGTCCGCGTGTGTATGACTATGACAGAGACAGTGTCAGTACTTCATACCGTCCAGATATCCTCCTTTACAAGGTTACAAAATGCACGAGTTGTGATGGTTCTGTGTGTAAAGAGAACATTATAGAAACTATTTAAACTGAAAACTGTCCACCCTTGGTCTACTATGTATCTATGTCCATACATATTGGTATATTTTCAAATGCCATATATGATAATAACAGATTACTTACTTATTAAATCTTGACGATTTTCGTTTTAATGGAAATGTATTATATATTAACCGGTATAGATCAAGTGGACCAAAACAACTACATGTAGCAGTAATAAAATATCTGTAATATCATAATTATAAATAATGTGTGAAGATAAGTATTTAATCATAAAAAGACAATTTTGACAGCATATAA
Organism: Mimachlamys varia; assembly: GCA_947623455.1. Taxonomy (NCBI): domain Eukaryota; kingdom Metazoa; phylum Mollusca; class Bivalvia; order Pectinida; family Pectinidae; genus Mimachlamys; species Mimachlamys varia. Next base: position 47,516,433 of record OX392536.1, read on the forward strand.
TATATCCCACGTACATCAACATGATATGCCAATAGAACATTTACATGGATTAATTTTAAAGTATTGTTCATTATTTTGTTCCGTATTAAACAAAAATAAATCAAACAGATTATCATGTTATCCATATCAAAACGTTATTCACGAATCGGTACTTATTTTGGTACATGAAATGAATTTCAACCTGTAACATTTCAACATGGAACATCTGGTTTTATTCTTCTGTATTTTTACGAGGGTCTCAATGAAAATATTTCCTCTGTTCTTATTTTACCTCTAGTTTTATTGATTTTAAGTTCGAATTATGATTTTGTTGACGTTTTGGTATTCTCTGATTTCTTTTTTTATTAACACTTACCATTGACAGATTTTTTAAAAAATGAGGACTATGAGCAAGTTTGATGGCCGCCATAATATAGAATAAAGAGGCATCAACAAAACCGTAATCCAAATTCAAAGTCGATATTAATCTTTGAACAAAATAGGAATAAAGGAAAATTGACCAAGGAAACTCTTAAAAAAGTACAAGATAATGAGACCAGGTAATCTGTACGAGTAAGCGTATTGTGCTTCATCAACGATATATCGCGATAATCGTGTAATTTAAGTCTTACATTTTGTATCAAAGTAAATGTTATGTCCTCAAAGTGATAACTATGGTATCATTATTAATCACAGGTAGGCATACTAATGAGCATATTAAAAAACGTCCATCTTTATTATATAAGGATACAGAATATTTCTTAATGGTGCCGCTTATTTGAAAGTACTCTATTCATATACACTGCATCTTGTTAGGAACAAAATAATGTTAATGTGATTATTATGGCTGTATGGCATGTACAATAGATTTTAAACCAGTTTCTATTTAGATGACTTTGTTTTGATTACACGAACACCAATGATAGTTCATATGTTTGATAGAATGTAATGGATGTCGGGTTATTTTACATAGCCTGACCTGAATTTGAGTTTTTTGCCTGCAAATGCTAGGATTTTATCATTGAAAAAGACGTTACATTGCTAATACGATAATATAATAACATAATCACTATTATCATAATCAGAATATATTAAAGGTTATATATTTTATAGATTTGTATGTGGATTTGGTTCCGTTTTAAAAGTTGCTTTCCCTGTATTTGATATTTACTTTACGCTGCCCGACAATTTCATAACAACGTTCTACATGTATACTTCTTCAACATAAATCTGATTAAAAACTGTACACGTGTTTGCGTTTAGTAACAGAATTATTGTGATCGATGATATAATCTGTTTTACAGTATATAACACCCTTCTCTTTCTGACAAGTAATATAGAGAGTGTTCATCTAGAATTATGTAAGCACTTTGGAAACACTTGTTTACCACACAAGCCGCCGTAATGATAACAGACGCTGTCGTTATTATAATGACATTTATCATTGTACATGTCATTATTTATATAATCTTGTATCCATGCAGGCTATTATATGTATATTATCTCATATTCACGTACGATATTGAATTACGCACCTGGTATATGTACCTAAATTTCCTAAATATCGCCTATATGACATTATCCGTTTGCTTCATGTCGAATATATAAATGTTGATAGTGATTTACATGTAATGCAGTAACACATTTCCTCAGATGTCATATATATTTTATATACCAAACTTTGTGAATATACTGTTGATGAGTGTTTGTTTAAAAGAACCTATACTTGATAAAACAATATTTCTAAAATTAATATACCCCTAGCATTAATGTGACATGTATGTACATTTATACAGCAGCATTTCATAACTGTAACTCCCGATGGTTTCCTTTCCAAACTATACTAAGTTAGAAGATTTGTAATAATCATTAGTAAAAAAACTATCCATGTATATTTACCGCTCATTAAAACATAAATGCATGTTAACTCCAACAGAAATTAAGGACGTACAGTTGTGTCATGGTCTGATACATGTTACGCTTCCTAACTACTTGGACTAAATGATATTTGCTCAAATGATAATTATACGTACAAGTTAAATATATAAGAGTGCTGCTATTCATTTTATTCCATCGATTTATCAGGAGGTAAAATATTAGTGTTTGTTTTAACCAATATCATGTTCACTTAATACATAAAATGTTTCATGAACCGTCTGTATAAATAGTTGTAGACATTGGTACCGTTATTCTCAAGCTTTCACCGTGGGTTGGTTTAAAAAGAACCCGATTTTAAAGGAAGACTTAGAAACGATTTAAAATTGTTTCTAATAGTTTCAAATTGTCTGAAAAACTTAACATTTGTATTGCTTGTCAAAATTCGATGGTATTGAAACATTTTAGAACGAAACAGAAATATCATAACACCATAGCGGGAAATATTCATGTAGGAAACTAATGGAATAATTTTAGTTACACGAAAATCTACAGGTATCCATACGTCTGCTGATAATTGCTCGTGAAGTAACAATGTCGTACACTTACTCGTGAAGTAAAGATGTCGTTCACTTACTCGTGAAGTAACGATGTCGTACACTTACTCGTGAAGTAACGATGTCGTTCACTTACTCGTGAAGTAACGATGTCGTTCACTTACTCGTGAAGTAACGATGTCGTTCACTTACTCATGAAGTAACGATGTCGTTCACTTACTCGTGAAGTAACGATGTCGTTCACTTACTCATGAAGTAACGATGTCGTTCACTTACTCATGAAGTAACGATGTCGTACACTTACTCATTAAGTAACGATGTCGTACACTTACTCATGAAGTAACGATGTCGTTCACTTACTCGTGAAGTAACGATGTCGTTCACTTACTCGTGAAGTAACGATGTCGTTCACTTACTCGTGAAGTAACGATGTCGTTCACTTACTCATGAAGTAACGATGTCGTTCACTTACTCGTGAAGTAACGATGTCGTTCACTTACTCGTGAAGTAACGATGTCGTTCACTTACTCATGAAGTAACGATGTCGTACACTTACTCATGAAGTAACGATGTCGTACACTTACTCATGAAGTAACGATGTCGTTCACTTACTCATGAAGTAACGATGTCGTACACTTACTCATGAAGTAACGATGTCGTACACTTACTCGTGAAGTAACGATGTCGTTCACTTACTCATGAAGTAACGATGTCGTTCACTTACTCGTGAAGTAACGATGTCGTTCACTTACTCGTGAAGTAACGATGTCGTTCACTTACTCATGAAGTAACGATGTCGTTCACTTACTCGTGAAGTAACGATGTCGTTCACTTACTCGACAATGCCATTAAAAGAGGCAGACTGAAGTACTATTCACCTTTTAATCTTTTTCATAAATTTCCAAAGATGTATTCGGTTAAGATCATTTTCGATTGCTTCAAGTTTGAAAATAACACATTTCTGTTAAACAAATATTACACACAAACTCACTAGTTGTAGTAACTTCTTGCTTGAGGCTTTAATAATATTGGCGTCTGACGTCACTTGGTCCGTGTGGTCAAAGGTGAAGGTTGTCGCGAAGATAATCCGATAGGTGGTGCTGAAATATTTATGTTCTTCTTGTTCCACCATAATGAGACAGAAAAGTCTTTTGTCTGAAGTGCACACCACACACCAGGGCTCGTATTCATGCAACCGTTCTCATGCTCGAGAAACGAGTTTGTGCTCAAGCCAGCGTTCTTGAAACTCACCTAAATCATGTCAAAGATCAAACAGTCAATTGTAAATATTGAAAACAGTATTCGGCTTCATGGATCTTCAATGTTTTACCGAAATTATAACAAAGTAAGTGTTTTAAAATAAAATATAGCCGGAAAAAGAAAATGGACTTGCGTTCAAAGTCCATGCTTGAACATGAGAATGGTTTCATGAATACGGGTCCAGGAAATGACTAAATGTTAAACTTGTATACCCTCATCATATAACAACTATGTCCTGTCAGCATTGACACATTTTGTCTGTACAATACGCGCCCCATTATTCGTTGTTGCTTTTTTGAGTGACAGCCTATTGCATGTTCTTTTGGTCAAACTGTGTTACATGCTGACACACATTGACCGTAAAGATGATAATGAAATGTGAACATTGATATGTTGTTTACTCTCGGATAATTAAGTTTTTCATACAGATTGTCATTCTTACCAAAACTGGTATTATATAAACCACATGTAACATTTGTAAGTAACAAGAAATAAGCGACTTGGAATTAATGGCAGTTAGAACATTATATGTTTACATGGCAAAGACTTTTTTTTATTTGCGGTCACATTTACGAACTGGCTTTGTAGAGTATCAAATTCAAGTACTGCCTTTGGGCATGGAATCAGAATTGTTGGCACTATTATAACCTACGTTTTAACCCGACCAACGTTCAATGATGTACACAACACTACATCCCTTTCACACAAGATGCTATCTTCTAAATGGTGTTAAAACAACGATTACTAGTTTCAGTTTAAAAACACAAGAAAATGGCGATGAAAACAAAGCAAAACGTTTCTTTGAGTAAATACATTTCAGAAATTCAAAAGTCACCACCCAGCGGGTAGTACGAAGTTCACTTAAGGTACATTTATTTAGATCATGTGATTTTGGTGTACGAGCCACTATCTTAAAATGATGGATACAAATTGGGAGGAGGTCATAACCGTCAGCGATGGAGGCAGCTATACACGTTTGGTTTCTTTATTGTGTCGTAAGCCGAACACACAGAAGAAACCAACCCCGATCAAGCAGGGGCTTCACCACAGTGCCTTATCAACACGAATTGAAATACAACAGGTGAATTATATTTCTCTGGACTTAAAGGATGTGATCACCATTAGGACAATGTGCATTGAATTTTTGATTCGGTTTAAATTTAAATAACTTTTTAACGAGATACAGGTTTTAAAAATAAGTCCAATATTGATTAATCAACGTTTGCTGATTTCTATCTAGATACTTCGAGAGATGCAGGTTGATGAAGACTATGGGCAAGTTTTATGGTTGCCATATTGATCTCAATGAAAATGAAAAGTATTCTATATCTTTGTGTGATATGAAGATGGACGTTTTTGAGTTTGCTTATTAGTTTGTTTACTTGTTGTGTTGACAATGATGACTCGGTTCTCATTTTCAGGATTGATGTTTACTTGGATGTGACAAAGATTTACATGGCGGGTGTCGTCGATGAAGCAGAAGACGCTTACTCTTGTTGACGCTTTGGTATTCTCCGATTTTTATATGTCAGTCTATCTCTATTGTTACTTTCTACGTCATTAACTATAAGTAATCTAAATCGAAATTGTCATAATGGGATTAGAAAAGAACCTAACAGAGATCAAATTAACACATGTTCTCTGCACAGTTATGAGATTGATGAGAAGACTTTGGTAAAAGCCCCAGAACAAATCAGTTTTACTTGTAACAGAGTGAATTTGCGGTCTCTGTAGATTTCAATTTATGACGAAACCACTATTAAATGTCTTTCATTACACAAAATAACCATAATAAAGATTAATACCAGCGACTTGTTGGTTTATAGTGGATAAGGTAGTATTTTATATTCGATAAATGTCACCATTTAAGCAATTACGCTAAAAACATTTAAAAAGCTAAAAATCAAGACCAATAGGCACATATTAGAAGATATATTTTGTAAACCAACATTGACGTTGATTAGGTAATTCAACACGATGCCAAGTTACCCTTCGTCTAACAACCAGGGACGAGTCGGAGAAATATTGAGGTTCAAATGGCGTCTGACCTCCCGGGGCACGTGTGACGCATGGACATAGGTCACCCTGACTAGCACGCGCCTGAGCAACGTATGGAAACGACCTAACTTAATCGATTTCGGAAACTGGAACTGGATAAAATTGATGTCCGTCTGCTGCCTTCGAAAACAGGGTGTCGGTTTTCGCACTCTGGACGATGACCGTTTGTAATCCGAGCTTCATCTTTCCACTTGATTGATACACTTCTCAAACTCTAGCCATACATGTCCTTCCAAATAGAAACCGTTTGGCAAACGAAATAATGACTGTTGGACGACAACAGTGTAAAATTGGCCAAAGTGACCATTATTCAGATGGCAAAGTTGATAAGTCCAGGAATTGGCATGCATACCGAAGGTTGGGCAGACGGTCGTTTTTCCTGTGCATCCAGCCCTTCAATCGACAAAATGTCATTGTTGGAGCGTCTCGAAATAGTTTATTTAAGGATAGAATCTATTGTAAGATAGGCAACACCTTGCCCCAAATCCTAACTACTGATACAATCATCAATGAAGCTTAACTCTGGACTGTCGATAGCGATTAAGATGTTAGCATGCTAATAGTTTGTATTATTTCCAGCTAATATTCATCTTTGAAATTTAAAGCACAGTTGTTGATTTTCAAAACATATTATAGCTCAGAAATAAAATAACACAATTTATGTGTTATTTAGGAATGCCTTATTTCTGGTTTTCCTGGTATTAAAAAATGGATAACCTTAAATTTGTAAAGCTAAAACATCGTTGCTTTCGATTTACGTTAGAAATGATCATCAGTGCATGTTGTAGGTGTTGAAAAATTTTGTTGGGATTGATCAATTATAAGCATTTTCGAATTTCGCATTTTATATTAAACCATCGCGTCGCGTTTATTTATGTCATAAAGCCAGTGCCACGGCCGATTTTATAATTTCTCTTATATTGTTAAGTTAGATACCATTGACCTATCCCGGGTGACGGCTGTTCTATTCATTGAACAAGCATACGCAATATATACATTAAATTTTGAGCACGTCTCTTTTTTTACAAATAGTACTTGCTTATTGATGTATGCTAATTAACTAATGCCAGATTAAGGTAAAAGTCGATTCATCCCGCAACGAAGTAAAATACTATATTTTCTAGTACAAAACTTTATTGATTATGGTTAGGGTATTGGAGTACGTATCTTCTGACATTGTGGATAGCCTTAATTCTGAATTTAGTGATCTCCTACTGTTTATCGCATGCCATTATGCCTAGGTATGTGTAAAAGTAGTGATAATTACGAAATTGCTTTTCATTTTGCCATGTTTAGAAATATTGTTTTTTTTTCATAATCGACAACAATTAAATCATATATACACACTAATCACTTGTATTCAGATTGTAAAGTATGCGGTCAGTATTATCAGTAGAATCGTCCTCCTTGTTTGTTGTAAGACATACAAATTACAATCCGAGATGTAAGGTTTTTTTAATATCTAGAGAAGCTGACCTCTAGGCTTGCGATGTTTTCTGTCTTACTCATTATGTGATAGGTAGATTAAACTGATTTTATCTTTTTGATCTTTTGACCATAAACATCAGTTGAAATTAAAAACAAACCTTGAACGCATAATTTCCAGCCAACACCGTTGCATCCTTTGACATTTTTGACGAGATCAAATGCATTGTGCCTTTATAACGTAATATAGTACAGATGCCTGTGCAATATATTTGAATGAAGACGAGTGCATTGTCTACTGGACACGAAGAAGAGTGCATTATCTACTGGACATGGAGAAGAGTGCAGTATCTACTGGACATGAAAACGAGTGCATTTTGTACTGGACATGAAGAAGCGTATATTATCTAATGGACATGGAAAAGAATGCAATATCTACTGGATACGGAGAAGAGTGTATTATCTACTGGACATGGAGAAGAGTGCATTATCTGTTGGACATGAAGGAGAGTGCATTATCTATTGGACATGGAGTAGAGTGCATTATCTACTAGACATACATAAGACTGCAATTTCTACTGGACATGGAGAAGAGTGCATTATCTATTAGACATACACAAGACTGCATTATCTACTGGACATGGAGAAGAGTGCAGTATCTACTAGACATACATAAGACTGCATTATGTACTGGACATGATGAAGAGTGCAATATCTACTGGACGTGGAAAAGAGTGCATTATTTACTGGACATGGTGAAGAGTGCATTATCTACTGGGCATGAAGAAGAGTGCATTATCTTCTGGACATAACGTGGTTGAGGTACATATGTACTTACTGTTGGTGTTTGGTCATCTGCAAGAAAATATTGTTGTTTGTGTTTGTTATTTGAGAAAAGTTGACTTGATGATCTACAGGGATGATAGAGTCGGCATTATTTTCTGAACTGAAGGCGTATGTATAATTTGTTACAAAATAAATAAGAGAATACCGAAGCGTTAACAAAATCATAATCCAAACTCATGTAGGGGTCTCGATAATTACTGGAATATCTTGATTATATCTTTTAGAATGAAGGTGTTTATTTCCCTTTTACTGGAAAGGAGGTGTCTGAATAATCTACTTGAAATTAGTTTGTCTAAAGTATATATTTCAAAAAGTTTATTCACAATCAACTCCATGTAAAAATGATGTTTTTGCCAATTTCACGCAGACAGACCTGTCAGTGTTATTCTTAACCATCATATATATAAATAAACACACTTCACCTCAAGCTATCCATGCAAATCTTTTTGAAGTATCGAATAAAGAAAAATTCCATCAAGATATGAAAATTTATGACATAACTGTTGTTCCTTAATATAAGGATTACTCACAGGGCACGAACATGAACACATTTGCTGGTGCTTCGAAGCTTAACTGGTGTGTTTAAATAACGATTACCTGACACAATTACAGTGGCCTGTAAGTAGAATATGATGCTTAGAGTACATTGCTGGCTGCCAAAAGTTTTTTGTATCGTGTATATGTGAACTTGATTACTTCGCCTCCCATAGAGAAACCAACACTTCCTCATTTCTTTTGAAAAGTACATTTATTTTAAATGACAAGGTATTTTTTTAGGATATTTATTACTTTTATGCAAATGACCTTAAATGCTAACACATAAAAACCATAGTAGGGAATTTCGTTTAGTTCTTAAGTTTCTTAAGTTCTATTAACAATTCATTTCAAAAATATAGTTGAGCAATGCTACATAACGCCTGTGGCAAACTTCCCTCCGTGTTATCCTTATATCGACCAAGTGTTGTCTATAAATAACAAGGAGTTTGCTGACCACGTCGATCGTATATGCCCTTCTGAACTTGATGCAACAGACTCTTCTACATCAGCTGCTTACCTCAATAGATGACGTAACACACACATATGCTGCACCTTCAAATTTATCAATAGAACAATATGCCGAAAAAATAAATTAAACTGCATTAGTGTGTTTACTTGTTGTGATTGACAATGATACTCGGTTCTCATTTTGAGAACTTGATGTTTACTTGGATGTGACATAAGATTTACATGGCGGGTGTCATCGATGAAGCAGAAGACGCTTACTCTTCCGGAACACCTGGTCTTAGTCTCTTGTACTTTTGCAAGGGTCTCCATGTAAATCTTTCCTTTGTTCAAATTTTGCCCCTGGTTTAATCGATTTTGCGTTTGGATTATGATTATGTTGACGCTTCGGTAATCTCTTATTTTATTTTATATCAAACAGCTGTTTCGTCCTCCTATAACTCTTCATTGATGTTAAGGGCCAAAAGGTGGGAATCCTAAATTTCTAAAGTAATGTAGAAACAAAGGGGTCAGGTGCGTAAAACCCCTTTAATTGATTAATTTATAAGTAAAATTAAACTAGTTCTGTATATTTCCAATCGTGTACTACGAAAATGTATATATCAATCTCTACTTAAGATATAACCATCATAAACAATTTACTACTGATATTTACGATTTCAAATTCCGATGGTAAACTTTCCATTTCACGATAGTATCATCCCTGTTTCGCCCACCTTAGGTGTTTACATGTCACAGTTGATTCGTTATTCTAGGTTTTGCTCTAAATAACGCAATTTTCGTGATAGACGTCAACTGCTATCAAACTTACTACACAGCAATTCCTGAGATACAGGCTGATTTGAACTATGAGCAAGTTTTATGGTCGCCATCTTTGTCTCATTGAGATATATTCTGTATCTTTGTGTGATATGAAGATGGACGTTTTTGAAGCTTACTCTAGTTTAATTGATCGAGTTCCAAATGCGGTTTTGTTGACGCTTCGGTATTCTCTGATTTTTAATAAAAAATATATAATGTAAACGAAAACTTTTAATAACAAAAGTAAAATAATAGATCAATCAAATATTTTGTTTGGGTCAACTATCATGGTCTCCAGCTATTATAAAAAGAAATTGCAAATTCTCCAAATGCTTACGTAACATGAACTAATACCCTTTTTATAACAGGCATATGTTGGCATAATAAATCCTGTTGTGAGACATTTGGTGGTAAATTCCTTTTCAGAAATATTGAGCAGAACCATTATATGATTGATAATTAACATAACTAATTGTGAATGTCGAACTTTGATATATATGTTTGTGCATGCGCAAATACGGTCTGTGGACGTGCAATATTTCAACAGAGAATTCCTTAAACGAACATGGTACAAATGATTTTGTCTCTTAAAATATAATTTTGTGAATTGATTGAGATTTACTAGTGTCTTTTATATGTTAATCTAATGCATTTACTCGCGTTTTAATTTGTAAGTGTCTATTGTATGTTTATTTAATGTAAATACTAGTGTATATGTATCAATTATGGACTTTTGGTGAGGTCATTACGGTATTATTCCAACCTTGTAGAATAAAATAATTCAGATTCTACCAGATCGTTATAACACCATATTAACCGAATCAAAGGTCCTTTTTTATAGTATATATGAAACTTGTTTGAAAAAGACTGAAAATGCATTATGTCTACAATGTATCTTGATTATGCATAAAATTCATAGTTGGTTACTATGACGTCACAATGATTATGACGTCATAAACACAATATTGACTCAGTGTTTTTAGAATTAAAAACATCATGTCAATATTACATAATATGGACCTCAAGGTTACCATATTTTAGCCAATAACAATTGAGGAAATTCGGACCATATCTAATATTGTTTGCTAATTTAATGTATGCATTGGTGTGTATTGTATGTTAATTGAATGTATTAATGCTTCATCAGCAGTTGCGATATTAGCGTGATATTACAAATATTAAATATCTCACAACTTCAAAAAGATATATATATATATCTATATCAATGTGTATGAATTAAATGTTTATGATTGCGCAGATTCTTCAAATCACTACGCAATAGATAAACAAATGTTGTCGATCATTCATTATTTAGGGATATCTACTGTGTTGACAGGCATTAAAGCAAGTGAAGTGATTTGTATTGTTTTTTTTCTGTCTGACTTTCATATTATAATATATTGTGTATCTGAAGTACGGGCTGTTGCATACACCGTAAGAAAAACAATCAGAGATTACCAAAGTATAAACAAAACCATAATCTGAAATCAAGAACGATTAAACTAGAGGTAAAATAGGAACAAAGGAAATATTTATAAGGATACCCTCGCAAACGTACAACCACCCACCATGTAAATCTTGGTCACATCTAATTAAGCACCAATCCTTGAAATGAAACCAGAGTCATCATTGACAATCACAAGTAAGCACAATAATAAGTATTTAAAAAAAAAACCTCCATCTTCATATCACGCAAAGATACAGAATATTTCTCAATGAGATCAAGATAGCGATCATAAAACTTGTCCGTAGTCTTAATCAACCATTGCGTATTTTAAATAATCACCCCGTCATACGTTCAAATAATCACCCCGTCATACGCTCAAATAATCATCCCGTCATACGTTCAAATAATCATCCCGTCATACGCTCAAATAATCATCCCGTCATACGTTCAAATAATCATCCCGTCATACGTTCAAATAATCATCCCGTCATACGTTCAAATAATCACCCCGTCATACGTTCAAATAATCACCCCGTCATACGTTCAAATAATCACCCCGCCATACGTTTAAATAATCACCCCGTCATACGCTCAAATTATCACCCCGTCATACGTTCAAATAATCATCCCGTCATACGTTCAAATAATCATCCCGTCATACGTTCCGTGTGGAGTTTGAGAATTAAGCGGTGGTGTTACATCCTCTGTATGATTGAGGGGTGCATATTTAGACTGTTACCACCATATAAGACATCCATCGTGCTATCATTCTGATAGAAGCGAAACAAAACTTTTTAAAATGACATGGGATACTAATTTAAATGTGTAACTGAAAACCTGGATACGCGATCTGTAACATGAAAAGGATAGATTATTATGAAATTTGATTTTGTTACCAATCCATGGATACAAATTTAGAGCCAACAATTAAAACTTTACATCGACAAACATAAAATCTAATCAAGTTCGAACAGTACATTTAATCTACCGAGATTTATCAGTTAAACGATGATCTCATCTTCAAATCAGTCTTAGCTATATTATCTTCAAGTGGCCCTATCTGGGAACAGTTGATTAGCTACATGTAAGATATAAGCGGTGCACAATAATGATATTGCTACAGAAATAATTACAAAAACAATCTTCGAAATTACTCTTAGTTACTTTAAGTTACTTTATATATTACAATTGTCTGTTTTGCAAGTTTCTTTACTCAATCTTAACTTCTTTACCTGCAGACTGAAAAAAAAACAACATTAGAAGCCACTTTCTGCAGCTCTGCCCGCGTTTCCTCCTAGATTGGTTCTATTCAAAATTTGCCAGAGTGTAATCAATTTCAAAGCCACTCTAACTGATAAATTATATATTGTACTCATTAGACACCTACTTGGAGCAGAATGATGTACGACCTTGTACCTCCCCGGTAACGAGTCTTTATCGACTGTCTCCACTGAGGGCCAGGCATCCACCACAAATGTAGAGAGGACGAGTTGTCAGGGCTGATCGACTAGTCGGTATCAATACTACATACTGAGACAATGGTAATGTACGAATCAATGTACTTAGAGATGACGTAACACACATATATGTGCTGCACCTTTATTATTTAGTAATATATACAGAATCCCGAAAAAATGATTTAAACTGCATCATACAGCTATTTCGTCCTTCTGGGACTCGTCAATGATGCAAAAAGCCAAAAGGTGGAAATCCCAAAAATTCTAAGCTAATGTAGAGGAACGTCTTTTTAACGCCCTTAGAGGTTACCAGGACGCTACCTTAGTTAAACAATCACAACGTTTATTATATTCAATTAATTCTTGGTTGAAGACATATTGAATACGTACAATGAGTTTAACTGATGTTGACTTTCTATATTGGTTAAATTCGTTTTTCCCTCATTTGCAAAACCACTTGTATTGAAGATCGCTTCATTGCCGATCACTATTATAAAAGGTCAGAAATCTTTGTTGTGTATCTAGAATCTTTCTGAAAATAGTATCTGCAAAGCGAAAATAGAATTATATTCTAAATACAGAGTAGGAGGAGACGAAGTATGACGTATGACATCAACTCGTATGACGTTTAGTATGCTTTTTATAAACATTAACAATAATACGCGGTTCTCATTTTGAGAATTGGATGTTTACTGGATGTGGCAAAGATTTACATGACGGGTGTCGTCGATGAAGCAGAAGACGTTTACTCTTCCAGAACCCCTGGTCTTATTCCTTGTACTTTTACAAGGGTCTCCATGTAAATCTTTCCTTTGTTCATATTTTGCCCCAAGTTTAATCGATTTTGAGTTTGGATTATGATTTTGTTAACGCTCTTATTTTTTTACACTATTCACACACTAACAGCAGTACCATTTCGTTGAAGCCGTGTTGAAAACAATTATACAAGTAGGCACTTTTACATTTATTCATAAAGAACAACATTACTCTTGCTTTCATTAAGATCAATTGGAGACCAGTATTCTTCATCAATTCTTATTCATACACCACAATGATGTTACACAGGGCTTAACTGGTGCACTTTCGCCGTAGACATGCCTCGATGTATTTTGGTCAAGCTAATTTTAGTTTATATTAATACTGATTGACTTCAATTGAAAGCTTGAATAACTAAATGTTATATTTATTACTTTATAAAAGCATTAAACTCGCGTAAGTTCTATTAACTAAATGTGCACGCTTACTCTTCAGGAACACATGGTCTTGTACTTTTACGAGAGTCGCCATGAAAATCTTTCATTTGTTCATTTTTTGCCTCTAGTTTAAACGATTTTTAGTTCGGATTATGGTTTTCTTGACGCTTAAGATTTTCTGATTTTGTTTTTGAAATGAAATTATACTATGTCTTATTGTTATGATGTAGGGCTCATTTTGGACAAAGCGATTAATAAAATATCCCCAGAAAGCCAATGTTGTTATGACTAGTGTAATAAACATCGATAGAATGTATTTCGTTCCTTACTAAATAATCAACAATATCTTGTGTTTATCAATATAAAACTGGAACCAAGCCTTTATCGAACAACCATAATAACTATTTGTCATAATAACCAAACCTTTGTTTTAATATGGAACACATTTGGGGATGAATATTAACGAAAAGTTTGAAATGGTCAGTTTAAAATATTAACAATTTTGTGAAAAAGTTGTTTCTCGAAATAGTCTATTCACTATACAATATTGTGTTAGTGGCGTTACATTTTTTTATTCATTTGGCCTGTTTTTGCATATATTTTACATCTTAAGGACTTATGACATGTAGGTAAACGTTTGAACTCTTCGTTAGCGTCGACTGTTTATATAAATAACAAAATAACAGGTTCTATGAAATTGTCTGTTTGTTGATCGTATGGGGTCCGGTATCCTTATAGTTGTCTTTTTATGGAAAATTAAGAAGTCCAGATTCCCAGAAGTCGTTTGCTTAAGGAGAAATAAGAGGTCCAGTTTCACAGAGGTTGTTTGTTTATGGAGAAATAAGAGGTCCAGTCTCCCAGAAGTTGTTTGTTTATGGAGAAATAAGAGGTCCAGATTCCCAGAAGTCGTTTGTTTATGGAGAAATAAGAGGTCCAGATTCCCATAAGTTGTTTGTTTATGGAGAAATAAGAGGGCCAGATTCCCAGAAGTTGTTTGTTTATGGAGAAATAAGAGGTCCAGATTCCCAGAAGTTGTTTGTTTATGGAGAAATAAGAGGTCCAGATTCCCAGAAGTCGTTTGTTTATGGAGAAATAAGAGGTACAGATTCCCAGAAGTTGTTTGTTTATGGAGAAATAAGAGGTCCAGATTCCCAGAAGTTGTTTGTTTATAGAGAAATAAGAGGTTCAGATTCCCAGAGGTCGTTTGTTTATGGAGAAATAAGAGGTCCAGATTCCCAGAAGTCGTTTGTTTATGGAGAAATAAGAGGTCCAGATTCCCATAAGTTGTTTGTTTATGGAGAAATAAGAGGGCCAGATTCCCAGAAGTTGTTTGTTTATGGAGAAATAAGAGGTCCAGATTCCCAGAAGTTGTTTGTTTATGGAGAAATAAGAGGTCCAGATTCCCAGAAGTCGTTTGTTTATGGAGAAATAAGAGGTACAGATTCCCAGAAGTTGTTTGTTTATGGAGAAATAAGAGGTCCAGATTCCCAGAAGTTGTTTGTTTATAGAGAAATAAGAGGTTCAGATTCCCAGAGGTCGTTTGTTTATGGAGAAATAAGAGGTCCAGATTCCCAGAAGTCGTTTGTTTATGGAGAAATAAGAGGTCCAGATTCCCATAAGTTGTTTGTTTATGGAGAAATAAGAGGGCCAGATTCCCAGAAGTTGTTTGTTTATGGAGAAATAAGAGGTCCAGATTCCCAGAAGTTGTTTGTTTATGGAGAAATAAGAAGTCCGGTTTCCCCGGAGTGGCCCGGTGTCCGATAAGAGAAGTCGGTAGGGGATGCTTTACGATGTGTAGGTGTTGAAATACCACAATAAAGCACCTTAGCCAGACAGCAATAGGAGATCGACCGTAAATCGTGTAATACCTATCGTGTATAACTCGCTATTGGCATAAATATGTCTTCTCCAATCACAATAAAACGAACCCGTGCCCCTTTCAACGGCGTAGAGATGTATTTGCACGGTCGGACAATTCTTGTAATGCATTGTTAGTTTGATTCCAAGGAAATATCGCAATAACTTATTACTATGGTGTAACTCAATATTCATTCTTTTGAAAATCAACTGTGATGTTTTTGAATAATCAAATGACAGAAATTACAAACTGATTATTTCATAATTCAAGTTTTTAATATAGAATAAGGCTAGCCAACAAATGTTGCTCGTGGTAACTGGTTTGTAGGTTATTGTCCCTCTCCAACACACAGACGACAGCATTGGAAGAAGCGTTTATGTTATTGTCAATACTAAATCTATTTATTCCTAATTTGTAAACATATTGAAAGTTATTTGTATTGATGTGGAAAGGTGGGCGGGGTCGTATCAACCAATTATTGTTATTGATATTAACAGCCCCATCAAGGCATCCGCGGCTCTTCACATATAATTTCCCGGTTCTACATCTTGCCAAAGGCTATGCTAATCATGCAAGTAACTCGTCCCCGACTTAACTCAGTCATAGTTTGTATTCCACAAAATGCCGTAGTGTTAATTCGAAATAGATGTTACTTCAAATCTAACCTATTATATTATCAGGACCAAATGTTAAAAAACTCTAACCCTAATATAATGAGACTTTAAAAAAATAATTGTAAAAAAAACCTGGTTAGTGAGAATATTTTTTAAAGTCTTATAACGAAAATTATTCACGGGATACCTGCATAGCAAAACAAACGTTTTTGAAAATGACAAATATTGTTCCACTCAAAAGAGTAAATAAAAAACAGATTAACATCTTCAAATAATAGAATAAATAACTGGCTTTAAAATGTCACTTCAAGCACTATTCCTTTTTTCTGAAAATCGATTTGGATTTTCATAATATTTTTGATATTATATCACACTATTAAAGAACAAGTGATATCACGTAAAGGAGATGTATCCGGTTATAACAAAAACAAACAAATAAAAAGAGTCAGTGTAGTATAAAGCGAAACCAAAAGATAAAATTCTGCTTCATTTGATCATCAGCATCTGAAGACCGGTTTCCCCGACATGGCTATCATATTTGTTCATTTGGGGAACGCCTGTTCTTTGCAAACTGTAATGCAAACTTAATGTGTTATCTTCCATGTTCATGATTATCAATGATTAATGCTACATTGTCTTCAATGTCGTCTGTTGAATTCCGGCCAAACTTGAACACTTATTTCTATCGGCAAAACATGTAAAGATGCCATTTATAATTTAAGCGTTTTAGGCATCCCCTCTTTAATTCCACTAAACGGGCCACCATTACAACTGTTTTCCCATCAGTGATTTGCTCATCAGGGTAATACCGACATAAGCATCAGCACTATGATAAAGCATTCTCGCACCTCGTATGTCGCTGTCACCCTTCCAGCATTAGGTGGCTATTTTTTGGCGTTCTCACCAACACTTGCGCCGATTATGTCATTTGAATCTGCTTTCAAGCTCTTTAAAAGATGTTAACTCTTTTTACTTTAAATCGACTAGCACTTTAAGAGCTCAATATTTTGTTCCTGATGATAGGAGAGCACAACAAAAAAGGTGGCATCTTTCTTTTTTTATCACCGAAAAAGGCGTTCAATCTGCGTTTTTATTTCCCAGGTGTAAACAAAAAGTTGAGTAATTTGTTATCTTTAGGTTTTAATTACTTCATTATTTAGACCACGTACCTTTCTATCTCGTCAGTTTGTAGATTAACCATCATCTTTGTATATACAAAAACAAGTAAACAATTAGCCTTGACTATGATAACATTATACATAAAGCGTCTATAAATGTCAGCTGAGAAAATCCATAACTTATCTTTATTTATAAATATCTTTGAATGTCGATTAAAAGAAGCATGATACTCATATTTACATGTACATTCCTTTTAATTTTCATTTGATGAATAACTAACTCAACCCACATTTTCTCTTCTCATTTATTGTCACGAAATCTGTATAAGAATCGAAAAACACTTCAAATTATCTTACGTGTAGATAAGGGTAAGCACTATTAATTAGATACAGTTTTGGTCAGATACTTAATGCATTACTTTGTATTATTGTATTTTTTTTTTGTATTTGCATATGTAGTAATTATAAGACAGAAAACATCCGCATGCACATTGTTAAATTCAACATTGGTAATAAGGGATTATGACATGAATGGCAACATGCAATGTGATAGATTGATAAATTCTAAGTAATGTGATGCAACTGAAACTTATTCTCTTATATTTATACAAGAGTCTCCATGTAAATGTTTTCTTTGTTCATATTTTGCCCCTGGTTTATTCGATTTTGAGTTTGGATTATGATTTTGTTAACGTTTCGATATTATCTTATTTATTATTTTTCTACTGCTTGTGATCAAGGTGATGACACAGTTCTCACTTTGGGACGTGCCGTTTACTTGGATGTTACCTAGATTTACATGTCGGGTGTTGCTGAAGATGAAGTAGAAAGCGCTTACTCCTCCGATAATCCTGGTCTTGTTCCCATGTCTATTTTCAAAGGTTTCCGTATAAATCTCTACTTTGTCAATATTTTAATATATATTTTATGTTTCGATTATAGTTTTGCTGAGGCTCATAAATTTTCTGTTTATTTTATTCAAACTCGAATCCCTTCTACCGGAAAAAAACCCCATTATAAACTGATTGTCTGCTCGTGTCATTAAATATGAAAACATGTTTAGAATGTTTATGTATAACAACTACACGTTTTAGTAGTAATGTATCGACATGTTTGGACTTTGTTCTTTACATTTGTTTTTATATCGCTATGATTGTTGTTTTAACTTTGGTATTGATGCTTTTTGTTGTTTGTATTATCAGAAAGTAACGTATGCAGAGGAAATTCAATGGTTTGCCGTTAAATAAAATATTTCTCACGAGTATGGCAGATTTGTTTTTCATGTTTTCTCGAGGCTATAAAATGAGGTTAGTATTGTTTGTTTACCTGCCTTCTATGGGAACAACTCTTACAGCAGCAGGAAAGTAGTTCCGGCAAAGCCTTATAATTTCACTGCTCACCACTACAATATGATCATTTTCTATATTTCGCTGGCGAAAATATAATAGTTTTTTTACGTAACTCATATATATCATTTCCAAAACTTGATATGATCCACGCTGTGCAAATCCCTTAAAAAGTGGGCATTATAACGCCTGGGTATAAACAACAATGACTTGTTTTCAATACTGACGATGCGCATATCTCACGAAAGGGTATCGTTTTTTGTTATCGTTAATATATATACACAGGTTTGAGAGAATTTGTACCCTTTTTAATCTTGAAAATATATATTACATTTGTATATCTGAACAAAACAAACTAATGACTTTAGAAATGTAGTACGGAGGGGTTCCTGTCATTTATCACTCTTACAGACCGAAATGAAATTCCTGAAATACTAAATGTCAAGATGTATGGCAGGAATAACGTTTTATGAAGTTATTTAGTAGATTTTATTTATGACAAAGAATATAAAAGTAAGTGTAAAATGTTGAGCTAATGGAATACTTATCAACAATAACTCTCATCGGAGGTATGGCGGAGGTATCGGCGAAGTTAATGCGCCATAAACATGAGTTGATTACGTGTTGGTCTCCACGAACAAATAAGCCAGATTGAACATAATGATAAACACTACATGTGTTACCGTGGTTATTATATATACATATTTCCACTGCGCATGTCCAAGTATGTGGATAGACC
This sequence comes from Mimachlamys varia, assembly GCA_947623455.1. Lineage (NCBI taxonomy): Eukaryota > Metazoa > Mollusca > Bivalvia > Pectinida > Pectinidae > Mimachlamys > Mimachlamys varia. The sequence goes on from OX392536.1 coordinate 47,536,008, forward strand.
GACAGTTATTCTAAACACCATTATAACAACTAACGTAGTAGCGAACGCAATTTGAAATGTGAGATCTACTATCATGACTAAAACGCAGTTTTGATTAAGTTATATTCTAAAAGATTTATCGTTGGTTGTAGCATAAATCATCTTCTGTAATAGCCAAAGCTCTTCCTTTGAAGGCGGCGCTTTGATGCAGCCGATAAGTCTTGATAAGCATGATAATGATCGTTTGTGGTAGTGGGGAGCAGACTAAAGCCCGGAGTTGGGACCGGACCCGCTGCGATTTTTGAAGGAAACAACTGGCTGTGGTTGTGATTAGTAACATATTGTGTGCGTGCCGACATTCGTAAAACAAGATATGGTGTGCCGATAGACTTAAATACAGTTGTTAACTGTGCGGTAGATACAACACGAGTGATGCTATTTAATAGAAAACACGGCTGGAGCGAAAAATATTGTAACGTGATACTGAAATCGTCAAAAAACCTTCTTGGACTGCTTGACTCCATAGTTCAGAGGGAGGTAGGCTTATCTCTTTCCCGGCAAAACTACCTCCTACTAAATTACTTGCATGAAGCGGCTCAAATTTACAAAAATGATATAACGTCAAAATGAGGCTTAATGAAAAGACAGACATTGCGAAGTTAATAGCACTTTGAAATATGCGTTCATGTTAAAACCTTGTTGTTCATTAACTTGAGCTAAAAGACACCTGCGAATTACAAACGCGTTGCCTTGTTTAATTAGCTGCTGGTCTCGCATATAACCAGCGAACGGCAGGTAAGTAGTATATATTGTTTGCCATGTTACATAAATTTCGCTTTAAAGCGCCTTCTCACAGTGGATGTTTTTTTAGGCGGAACGAGAAACATGACATCACTGCCTTAACAATGCAAGTGTTGGATCATTTTGTGTCATAACTGCACCAATGCGATCGATTTCTCAAAAGGACGACATGCAGAATTGTTGTTTCCTAATCATCGCCATAAAAAAACCGTGTCGTAATTTAAAATATTGCCGCGGGATAAGCAACACGATGAACATTTCATATCGTATCCAAATAAAACAATATGTCGTTAGATTGAAGACGTTTTGGAAACTGACATGTTGGTATGTTCATATAGGGATTGAACGGCGTTTTTTAATTTTCATGCCGGTATGAATGCAAAGCGGTTACATCCATATTGCATGAAGCCCGCTAGGGCTTCATGGTCAATATGGATGTAACCGATTTGCATTCATACCGGCATGAAAATTAAAACAACGCCGTTCAATTCATATATTTACATTTTTACTATTGAACAATTGTCTAATTTATTTTCTTATTCATTGAACAACTGGTTAATCAACTGCGTTTGTTATTGCGCCGTCCTTTAAACCTAAAAGGCGGAACAGCCATAATTTGCGTAACATTGGCGCAAATAATCTACCGTAGTCATTGGAACGGTTAACGCTGGGCATTCTCCATGTTATCCGAAGCGGAGCCGTAAGACTCCCATTGAACAAGACTAATATTTTACGTCATAAGTAATTCACGTGAATGGATGTATTCATACTGTATTCATGATGTATTCATAGTTTAGTGTTTGTTGTTTTCAGTTGGTATGTTTATATAGAGAAGAAACAATCAGAATGTAAATATATTGGTGTACCTTGACCGCTCATATGCAAAACATTGTAAAACTGACTTTGCTTTAGCAAACCCAACATAACTACGGTAAAATATGAGCAACGAATGATTTACCCAGAAATCAAATGTAAGCGTGTTTCGCTTCATCGACAACCCATTGTGTATTTTTATGTTAAATCACAAGGGATTTCAACGTTCTCCAAGTGAGAATTGTAGTAATGATAACGAAACAGCTGATCACGCTTACGAGAATATTCAGAGATAGCATATTACGCAAATTCCATATTTATGAATAAGATCATAAGGACGACCATAGGTGCTGAATATCGGTATCATTTTGCATTTCTTAAATAGCTTATATAAAGCATCAATCTTAGGAATACTATGTTTTTCCTCTGGAGATTGGTTTAATGCTTTATGATATAGGCATTTACTGAGGGTCATTCAGTTATAGATAGGAATCATCTGTAACGTTATGAGATTGGCGTTCAGGTAATATCGCGGTACATCACCTGATCCATTTTTGATTTCCTCTTTGAGAAAGAACAATTAAAATGTATATTTTTACCAGATTGTTTTTATATTTGTTAATTGCTGTTTCTTTGGACAATCCAAACGAACTAAAATTGTATTCCCTTCTGACCCAGCTTGGTGTATAGCACAAATAAATGATGTGAATAGCATCATCAAACTATTTAGGTTTGAGATGATCATCTTGCCAATTTGAACATATAGCGGTCTATCACCATGCGTGATGTATTTGATCTTTGTGACGTCGTTTGTAAGATTGATGAGGTCCTAGAACATACAACGAATAGAAAATGTTTTGTATTGAATAGCATCCTGCTTATAGGTTTACAAATGTTACTTCTTTATTGTCATGGAGTTGGCGGTACGTTCGAGATGAATATTTCAGCATTTTTAATAAGTATCTGCATATGTTTAGTACATTATTTAGCATTCACGTTCTCAATATTTAACATTGTTGTATTTTCTACTCTAAAACGAAGTACATTTACTTTAATACACATACAACATTCTGTAGCGTCCTATGAATACTCTCGATATGTTTTGAATTACCCATTATGACTTTGAAAATAATATTACTGAAACTAAATGAGGACCAGATATTGACGACGCTATAGGTCTTTCATTATATAATTTTAATAGTGATCATTCGAGGTTCTTATAAACCGCTTTATCACAACCTAAATGTCGCCTCAAAGCGGTTCACAAATTGTTTTCCGTGGTTATATTACTCCCTGGGGAGCATGCAACTAGTGCTGCCATTTCGGCGCTTACAGCTACCATTCCTAACTTCATAGCACTACCTAACCACTTATTTTACAGCTGAGTAGACTGGAACAAGTGGAGTAAATCATCTTGCTCAAGGATGCAGCACAAGTCCCAGGGCTAGGACTCGAACTCTTAACCCCTTGATCACAAGCCCGGCGTCTTACCACTAAACCATGATTTCATACGAGGCTGAATTTGTGAAAAAGCTAATCAGGACAGGTAAAAAAGTTGCCAAATCTTTTAATTTAATATTCAGATATATCGGCGATTTGCTGGCTATTAATAACAAGATGTTTGCTGACCACGTCGATCGTGTATACCCTTCTGAACTTGAAGTAAAGGACACAGCAGACTCTTTTTTATCAGCTGCTTACCACAATCTTTTCTTAAACTATGACCAACATGGACAACTTACTACTAAGCTCTGCGATGAACTTGACGATTTTAATTGTCCGATCGTGAAATTTGCTTTTCTTGATAAGAGCACTCCTGCTTTTTAAGCCTTTGGTGTTTACATGTCGCAGTTGATTCGTTTTCTTTGGGCATGCTCTTCAGTGTCATCTTAATATGCAAATTATGTTGGATTTCACAACCAAGTGTAGCACAAATATAGTCATGTAATATACCAAAATGTTTGTGATCACAGGAATTGTATCAATATATATTCAATCATAAGCTGTATCTGACAAGAGATTCTCGAATAAAGTGACTTTGCGGCAAAATGCAGCTTGGAATACTTTTAAGTAACGCAATATATGAAACTAGCAGAAAAAAAGAATATCGCTGTACTCAAGTGTATATAGCACAAAATAAGGGAACTTTATTTGTTGACTGGATGTGGCTCTTTCATAGCGTACACATAACATGTCAACGAGATAGCACTTTAAAGTCGGTATCAGATCCGATCAATTACAATGAGGAAAATACACCGACATATCCGAACATGCGCACGCACACATATACATATACACACATACAACAAACACGCTATAAACACGATTTTACCAGTTCAAATCAAGGGGGTAGATGTATACCACATGAACCTATGACAGTCGTATTTACAGCATTTTTGCATTAACATATATGACGCTAGCCACACAATAATCAATTATGATATAGAAGATAATTCGTTATGTTCATATAATAAACATATGTTTCAATTTTAATTTTAAATAAACTATTCAATTTAAATATTACATGATATACACGACAATCTATGTATATAGTTTAACACTAAATTACCAAGCAAAATATAATTTCTAATGCTATATTGTTTTCGTATTGGTAAGGATTAATTTTCATAACTTTCTTAACACGTTTATATTCATAGATACCTAATGTTTGTTTGGCTAACAAATATTAATGAAAAACGGTTAGATATGCATGTATTCCGAAGTAATCAACAATACATCATACTTTGTCTAATAAATCAATTAAGCTGTAGATAGGGCTGTCAGATTGAGTTAGTGAACTCATAAATCATAATCAACTTAGTCAAAACAGACGTCTGATATACGAAATTGATTTCAATTAAATCGTTAAGTGACAAAATAGAGTAATTATTCTAATTTAATTGTAAAACAACAATTGCACGATTTCTTTTTCGATGAGATTGGTATGAGTGTTTAGATTTTTATTTAATGCTCTGACGATGTATAATTTTGTCCAAGTGATCAAATCTGTCACACTTTCAAGTCAGGCTTTCGTTTTTCACATCTTCGTAATAGAAGGGTTCTGCTATTTATGCCCAAAAAGGTTTTGGTGACCTATCGGATCACGTGGGATTTCCAAGGTTACTCAAGTTCGGCCAACATTAAGATGCCAAATACGTTATCATTTATATATTATATAAAGCCAATAACACCACACGTTCTTTTAACAGCATATTGTTTAAACAACCTGTGATTTAATTAGTTAGCAAATATATATTAAAACATGCAATGGCATACTCGAACGCTGCTTACGCAATCCATCTTGATATAAGTGATCTAAATCTGGTGTCGGAAATCAGGAAAATAGCGCTGCAGGTGAAGGTCCTCCGTAATCTACAAAGGTAGGTAGCTTCACATGAACCCAATCAAACAGCAGTATGTGCGTTTATTGTTTGTGGAATCATGCATTCTAGATAAAGGGAACTACGGAAGCGAAACACTTGGATTTAAAAGACTTTTGCATGTCGGATGTTGTCGATGAAGCAATAGACGCTTACTCCTCTGGAACACTAGGTCTCTCTTGTACTTTTACAAATATCTCCATGTAAATTCCTTTGTTCATATTTTGTTTGAAAAAATTTGAATTCGAATTATGGTCTTGTTGACGCTTCGGTATTCTCGTATTGTGTCAGGATGTAAAAACTAGAACTTACTGTACTACTTCAGTAATGTTAGTCGCCGTAGTACAATTATGTTTTTTCCGTTAATTCATCAGCTATACATATAGTGATTTATGCTATGCTACTAAATCTCACAACACAAATTCGTAAAGAGCAGACAGAAAAAAAGTGTCTAGAGTGTATCGGGAATGCCACAAATAAGTTGATACATCGCTAATCAAGATGTTTCTAGAGACGCTGGTGAAGGATACGGATATTCGTTTTGATTTTTCATTTATGATTAAAATAAAATCGCCTTTTGAAAAGCACAGCATCTTGAACTAATTTTTGTTAAATTACGTCGTCCATTGTGTAATGGTTGCCATACAATCCAAAAGTTCTTAGATAATTATATGGTGTCCCTTTTTGTAATTTGTATGTTTAAACAATAACGTTTATTACTCAAACTTGTCATCCAATTGCATGTCATAATTCATTATTCTTTTACGTAAGCATATAAAGCTTAAGGGTCAGTTGTAGAACAAAGGACAATTATGACATCTATAGAAAACCGCAGATAACCTTTGGCTGCAGCACAGAATATTAAGAATGGCTAATTATACAAGTCCTCAATGAAATACTTTATTAGTTGTAAAATAATAATATGGTTTCTTTACAGGTTTTAATTAGAACTAAATCAGACTATTTTATGTACGATATGTTTATATTAACCAAATCCATTTGCATTTGTAGACTCAATGTCACCATTAATATAGATGCATAATTGGTACATATGTTTATGCAACTGCATTACAACTTGTTTGTTAGCTAAAGATGTGATATGTTGATATGCATAAATGTTTATATTAAAGGAGTATTATCGTAAATCAGACGTATGACTGGATGCATTTCATTCACATTAAATAGTGTTTGAAAATAGTTGTTTTGCATTTAATGCACATTACAATATAAAGCACAGCGCTAACTTCATGGTGTTTCATTGTCACCGATTTTCTGTATGTTGCTATAAAGAATTATTGTTTAAGGATGTACACCTCTGAGAAGTCAAAATTTGCATGTATCAAACTTTTTTTCTGGTATACATTTTTGGATCAGGGAGTTCAAGGCATGACAGAAAATGCAAAGATAATGATATGATCGTTTAAAGATACTAATATGACATAATAGGGGATTTTAAGTGAATTTTATAGTTTTTACCAATTGCGGGACATCTTCATGTAATATCTTCCCAATTTGTCATCCGAAATATATGAATGTTTGCAGAAATGACAAAAAATGTGTTTTCTTTTACGTTATCGAAGAAACATTTCTTTAACTTAGTAGTTTTACTTAGGAAATTAATTTGAGTTACCCCTACCCCGTATTTTTAATGAGAAAATCCTCATTTTTTCACCGTTTTTTTGCAGATTTAACGCTAAATCAGAAAGTTGATATCAACTTTTTTTTCAAATATTTAGTGGATGAAAAGAAGATGGAGTTTGCTTTCTAAAACCGTCATATACATTGGGTGTTAGTGTGCTTAATGTTTTGTCCCTTTAGTATTTGTTTTATTTTTCACAGTTTCGGGTTCAAAAATAAAAACTGCTGTATAATTATCCACTTTGTAGCATAACATTTCTATAAAATTGAACATTATAAAGTTGTACAGCAAAAATAAGATTGCTATAACTAAAAGTAGCTAAACACTGATGTTTAAGAGATCGATCTAGCATCAAATAGTTGAAATTTTGGCCTTTCGCGAAGTGCATAAAATAGACAGTATTACGCATATCCAAAATGGCCGCCAAACTGGTATTTTTTTTTATTCATGTAAAACAATTCTACAAGCAACAGACACTTATGTTTTTGACACAATTTTAAGATGCTGATATATTTGAATTGATCATAATTTCTTCAATATAACAAAAATATATCTAAGTGAGACATAAACGAGACTTGAACGTGACAGAAAGCTCAGAAGAGTACATCCTTAAGCTAGAATTTGAATTTTGAATTAGACTGTAAAATACAGCAGATGCATATCTTTTCTATACATGTGAGTCCATTAAAGAAATTAATAGGAATTAACATAATAATATCGGAAAAAAGACATAAAATAAAATTCCTCACACTATGGAATAATGCCCGCAGTTGGCAAAGAACATATTCTATGGCGCATGTCAGCGCTCCATAGTGAATATGTTCGTTGCCAACTGCGGGCATACTACCGTATACGCAGTGAAAATGAGGTACAATCCTTATATTTACATCATTATTAATTTTCAAGTGTTATACGAAGAAAAAAACTTTCGAAGCGCGTTGGTAACGACAATGGCCGTTGTTGCTAAGATAATATAGTCTCAGTGAATCTTCATCGATAAATTAGTAAGTTTAGAAAATACACAGTGAACAACACTATGTTTCTTTATTGCATCATTTGTAAATTTGATATTAAATAATATTACCAGCACTTCGATTGTGTTTTTGTCATTTATAACGGTTGTTATGTAAAGGCATTGACACAGTGATCTGGTCGTGACGCGGTCCGACGTCGGACGTCACAACTGCAGGGCGCCACCATGTTTACGTTACCGTCAAAGAATTTCGCATGCGCATAATTGGTATCAAAAGTTCGCCAGATACCATTTAGTGCACAATCAGACGAAATGGATTCCATATATGTTCAATGTTTCAAAATTTTGAAGGAACGAAACAATGACCGACAGCAAATAGTTATTGTTCCCAAGCGTGAACGACGTCATATTTGAACAAAAGCCAATCCGCCGAGCCTTTTTACATTGCGTATACGCTAATTTATTCACAGTCAGAGTTTACATAGCCCAGGAAGGGAGAGGTGTAAATATTATAAATTGACGGTTCCTTAATTAGTTGACTCGTATAATATATAATACATTAAGACTCTGTTCGAGGTTTTCCTCTGTACCTAGAATAATCAGAGAATACCAAAGCGTCAGCAAAACCATAATCCGAACTCAAAGTCGATTAAACTAGAGGGCAAAATAGGAACAAGGAAAGATGTACATGGAGACCCCTGTAAAAGTACAAGATAATAAGACCAGGTGTTTGGGAAGGGTAAGCGTCTTCTGCTGCATCGACGAACCACATTCGCTTTTGGAAACACTTTGTTAGAACTCTTGTATGCGCCTCTATAACGGAAGGGTAAGTGTCTTCTGCTTCATCCACGACACCCGCGATGTAAATCTTGGTCACATCCAAGTCAGCATCAATCCTCAAAATGAGAACCTAGTCATCATTGTCAATCACAGCAAGTAAACACACTAATAAGCAAACTCAAAAACGTCAATCTTCATATCACACAAAGATACAGAATATCTCTCGATGAGATACAAGAAACAAGATACAAGAACCGTTATGTTACGTCGAATATTGATAACAGGATAATATGCTGATAGGAGCTTTTATTTCGACAAACAAATAAATAACATAACATAAAGTAAGAACATCAAACAAAACACATTAAATTCGCAAAAAACACTGTTGTACATAGCATACAACACTAAAAGGTGAATGAAATGAAAATAAATCCAAAGGACATGCAAGTTATGTTCATAAGCACGACAAACATTAGACTAAAAATGATACAAACTATAATAGTAAAAGTAGCAAACATGAAACATTAGCACCAAAAGCTTAAGCCGAATAACAAGCTACAATTTAAGAATAAATGGCAACAAAGCAGTTCATAAAAATGGAATGCATGGCATAAAATAAAGCAAAACTGAATCTAAAAAAAAAGATAAAAAAAAAAAAATTCAAAAGCAAGAAACAGGCATGTAGACACCGAAAGGCCGAAACATTTTGGAAATTTGGTTTGATCTCGGTAAAGATATAGATGTTCAACTTTTAATTACATTGGAGGTTAAGACTAGGATTGTCTATGCTTACTTCATTTGATATCAAATACACTGAGTTGTTAAATCTACATGTAACTTTGAGAATGTCTTGTTCTACATAGTATATCTTTACACATGTCACGACCTTAATGTAAAGGTTTATGTCGACGTCAGGTGGGTTATCGTGATAAATATTGCCTGATTTGCGGAAGTGACGTTGTTAATTGACTTATCGGACACCAACGGTCAATGATGACTCTTTATCAAGGAAAAGACAACTCAGTCAAAAAACATTAAACCGTATTTGACAATAATCGTAGTAAGCACAATTATCTAACAACACATAAACCGAGGACTAACTAATTAAAGTATATTAATTATAATATCAATTTAAAATTAAACCCAAATCATGACAATAAGGCGATTTATTACACGACATTTATTATACAGTGTACATGTTAACATAACGTAAAATAACGTTCCTTAATCATCAGATTTGGTGTTTATTTCCGAATAAAATGTAACGTTATGTGCTTAGACCTTGTATCAAAATGATACTTTCTAAAGAAGAATTCAAATTGTAATCGGAAACATTGAAACTGTGTTTTCATAATCTGACCACGCTTTAATCTTTACGATTTAAGTAAGTTTTAGTAAACGAATTTTCTGGGCGGAAAAACAAAATAATTTTTAAACTGTTAACATATACTTGAATCACATCTATTTTATACCATCATACATTAATTATATAGTTGTTCTAGTATGATAACCCCAGACACAACATAATACATTACACAATGTTACGACTATGCGAAATGGGAGTAGCCATATGGTTAAACGAAATGAAATTGCCACCTTCAGTCCCATCATGGTATCTGGTATCTATACAAAGAATTAATAACGCAGTTCTAATGAGGTGCATCGGTGATATAACCATGGGGACCGAATAGTGATTATAACTATAACTGTATCCGCCCTATGCATGGCACACAACACAAGGGGAAACCCATCAGTAAATAACGTCGCATTGTTTAATTAAGGCATACCTCATCCCCACAGCTCAAACATCAGTTTCGCATAACAGCATATGCGCGTGGACAAATCAAATTAACGGTAACAGCAGCGGAAGATTACAGGGTAAAGTTGAAGGTGGGCGGAAGCGAATATTTTGAGACCTTTTATGACAGGTAGGGAGCCTATAATCAAATACCCTATTAGGGGCTATTAGTCACGCGCAATGATCAATGTATAAAATGGCCCTTGGAAGGAGTGGACATGAGATCATGCCCAGCCGGGTGCAGCGTCAAGCTTGCAGATGAATATGATGTGTAAATTTAACTAATTGTTATATTAAATAAAACGTTGTGGTGACTATTTGATCGGCGCTGTATGTGTTCAATTGGGTAGATGTTCAACGAACACCCAATCCATATCCTAATGTATCTTTAAGTACAATGGTGAATAAAAATGGGCGGGTCCAGATCGCTGTGTGTCCCCATGAAGAGGATAACCAAAGCCAATGTCAACCACCCACCCAACAGATCGGTGGGGACAGACCAAAGCATCAAAGGAGACGTGATCCGACACTCAGGGTTAATAATTATAGAGCAGGTGGGCGAGGAGAAACCTAGTAAACCTCTATAATTGATATTCTCCCCACTAGGGTAGGATACAGTGTGACCAGGCTGAACCCTAATTGAAAGTTAAATATTCTTCTATCTCCCTTATTCTAACTCTATCGAGTATTGAAAAATATTTTGGTATTTTCAATACAGTACACTGGCCACAACTAAATATTACACTTTAAAATCGAGACTTTCTAATCACTTTGAGATTTTCTAACTTGTTTCATAATTAATACGTGATCAGTAGAACAGGTTTTATGACGTAAATCCTTCCACCAGTTACCCTATACTTTCCCTTACAATCAAATCTTTTAGCTCTCAAGGCTTCATTATAGTTGCAAAAGTCGAAAATTAGTCTTCTTTTCTTCTTCAAGTAATAATACCGAAACTTCAATTAACTACTTTTTTAGCGTTAATTTCCTTTAATTAGGAAACTTTTCTAAGACGTAAATGGCGATGGTAATAGCCGTGCCTGTTAGACTTTGTGCCATTTGCTGCTGCCGCTACAGACAATGAACGTTGCGGAGCCGACCTTTGTTCATTAAGACTTGACAACTACGGGGAATGTATTACACAACCACTCAACGAGAATACATAAACGGTAGTAGATATAGTGATTAGTATATACCTACCAGCCTACATCAGCATTTGTAAACGAAACAAAATGAATTTGTACAGAACCAATTAACAATGCTGTGATAAAGAAGATGCGTTCCGAAAGGACAAACATACATACACCATTTGTACTGTAGAGGCACATCTCACCGCTAAAGTAGTATACACACTATATGTTTGTTGTGTTATAGTAAAGCCTTTGTTGGCCAATAGTGTAACTATTCAAACACATCTACCAATTATCTATCATTGTGGTTATCAATGCATTAGAACAGTAACGAAGACTGTTTCGTCGGTAATCCGCCGTATATACTGTATCATTATTGATCGTTGTGCATTTTCGCTTTGAACCACGAAAATAAATTCAATGGTTTTTGAATTCTACCACGAAAATATCTAAATAACTCAAAATCCACGAAGGAAATTCCAACGCACATTTCGCGACATTCAGCATATTTTCTATCAGCAGTTGTCTTTACACTCAGAAATTCATTGTTCTTGGTCACTTTTATCAATTATCAAGTAATATTTCTATCAGTAACCAGCCTTACTAACTTATTCTCTGTTAGTAAAGAATGTGCCTTTAAGTTACTTAACCATTGTCAATAATCTTTAAATTAACATTTCATCACCTAGCAATTGTCCTTTTAAAACCTATTAGCAATTCGTTATGTTTTCTTACAAACGGCCAGTAATTCTGTTACTTAATCCCAGTCAGTAATCCATAGTATTTACCAGTCTGTTAATAACCAATTGTGTTTATCTGTGAAAGTGCTACATCTTACTTACTCTCGGTCAATTATCATTCTTCATAGTTTTGTCAGTTATTATTCAATCCTTCCTTACTTTCTGTCAGTGATCGTCTTAATTTATTTCATCAGTACTCAATAGTATTAACATACGTGTTCTTGTTAATAAATTGCCCTTTGAAAATGGACGTTTCTGAGTTTGCTTATTAGTGTGCTCCCTTGTTGTTATTAATAATGACTCGGTTCTCATTGCAAGGACTTTATGTCTACTTTGATGCGACCAAGATTTGCATTGCGGGTGTCGTCGATAAAGCAGAAGACGCTTACTCTTCTGGAACACCTGGTCTTATTATCCTGTACTTTAACGAGGGTTTCCATGTAAATTTCTCGTTTGTTCATGTTTTGCCTCTAACGTTAACAATTTTGAGTTCGGATTATGGCTTTGTTTACGCATTAGTATTTTCTGTTGTTTTTTTCTCGGTTAGTAATATATGAGTCTTACTTTTTATCAACAGATACATTATTCAGAAAGGTATCTTTACTTAAGTAAAAATATTTTCCTTACTGTCACCCTTTCAGACATCAATAGTACATATTGTTCTATCAACTTTCTCTTCTTAGTCAATTATCTTTTTTCTATCACTTATCAACAATTGTAAATTTCTCCCCTTAAGTTATAAAAAATTAGTAGTTGATAGTTATCATATTTCATTAGATGACATGCCATTCACTTCGATGTGCCTTAGAATTTACATGGCGAATGCCATCGAAAAAGCAGAAGACGCTTCCTCTACCGAAACACCTGGTCTTGTTGTCTCTTACTCTTATCGAGGCCATGCCATGTGCTTGGATCTGAACTAGAATTACATGATCAGTGTCGTCGGCGAAGCAAAAGACGCTTACTTTTCCGGAACAACTGTCTTATTCTCGTGTTAATTTTCTAAGTTGTCCGGGTAAATCTGCCCTTTTTTCGAATTTTGTCCCTGGTTCTATCGATTATGAGTTATGCTATGGTTTTGTTTATCCTTCGGTATTCACTGATTTAACTTAAAAGATTCAAACGATTCCTACATGTTTCTGACTTATCTTATTAGCCACGACCATAGAAACATTTTATTAAAAAAAACATTGGTAATGAGGACATAAATACTTAGTATGCCTAATGTCTAATCGTGAACCGTAATTTTGCAAAAGAATTTGCTAAGCTGTTTTTGGCAAAACTCGCAAAAAAATACTTCAAAGTATAAGCTCATGTAGATATTATATGAAGGACGAACTAACGATTCCTTGATTCTCACAAGTGTCTATAGCATACACTAGGGAAATGGGTTTGATCAGATACGGCTTTATGAAGGCGTATGCATTGATTCTGTTTAGATAAAAGCAAATGCACAAATATGGCATATTGGTAGAAACTCCAATTATAATAAGCTCATATTGGATGCCTTTAACAAATGAACAAATATAATATTTTGTACAAATTGTATCTTTAAGTGATATGAAGACGGGCGTGTTTAAGTATGCTCATTAGTGTGTTTACTTGTCATGATTGACAATGATACTCGGTTCTCATTTTGTTTACTTTGATGTGACAAAGATTTACATGGTGGGTTTCGTCGATGAAGCAGAGGACACTTACTTTCCTGGTTCACCTGGTCTTATTCGCTTGTACTTTTACAAGGGTATCCATGTAAATATTTCCTTTGTTCATATTTTGCCATTTGTTTGATCAATTTTGAGTTCGGATTATTATTTTGTTAAACTTCGGTATTATCTAATGCATTTGTACCTTAAACGCAGAGGGTGAACTATGTTGCCTGACACAGTTTTCTTGCTATGCTATTGCTAATGACTCGTTAGATCGCTTTTGTTAATGAAGGGCCTCTTATCTGCTAATTGTTTTTATAGTATTCACAACCGCCATTTGTTTTTCAAGAACCAAACATGATCAATGTGTACACTTTTATAGATTCATATGAAACAAGATCAATGTGTACACTTTTATAGATTTATATAAAACAGTATCAACGTGACCCCTTTAATAGATTCATATAAACACGATCAATGTGTACACTTTTATAGATTCATATAAAACACGATCAATGTGTACACTTTTATAGATTCCTATAAAACAGTATCAACGTGTACCCTTTTATAGATTCATATAAAACATTATCAATGTGTACACTTTTATAGATTCATATAAACACGATCAATATGTACACTTTTATAGATTCATATAAAATAAAATAAAAAGTCCTCAATCGCATGCTATAGACACTTTGAACATAACAGCATTGCTGTTTTATGCTATATACACTTTAAACATAACGGCATGGCTGTTTTATGCTATATACACTTTGAACATAACGGCATGGCTGTTTTATGCTATATACACTTTGAACATTACGGCATGGCTGTTTTATGCTATAGACTCTTTGAACATAACGGCATGGCTGTTTTATGCTATAGACACTTTAAACATAACGGCATGGCTGTTTTATGCTATAGACACTTTGGACATAACGACATGGCTGTTTTATGCCATATACACTTTGAACATTACGGCATGGCTGTTTTATGCTATAGACACTTTGAACATTACGGCATGGCTGTTTTATGCCATATACACTTTGAACATAACGGCATGGCTGTTTTATGCTATAAGCACTTCGAACATAACAGCACGGCATGTAACATATGTAATCCCCATGAGTTATTTTTTTCTCCTGAAACAAGCATTTTTTTCCTCATGTTTTGCCAAAATCAGCAAACAGCTCAGCGAATCACATGACGAAAGCAAAGCCCATGGTTTACCATGATACATACCAACACCTGATCAAGTTACTTAGTATTATTATTAATATTCTTTTTACAATTGACGATTTACAAATTTACGATTTACATATAAATCTTTCTTTTTGTTCATATTTCGCCCCTAGTTTAATTGATTTTGAGTTTGGATTAAGGCTTTGTTAACGCTTCGGTATTCTAAAAGTAATTTCCGTTAAATTGCGCTGAAGTAGTGATAATATGTTAAAAACATAACTGAATATGTTATATAGCTCCAACTTAATACGTAAACCTTCAAGCTAAGAAGTATGCTGCATATTGGGCCGAATTGAATGTAACGGCATTGTATCACGTTTCAATTGATTTAAAATTATACTGTTAATCCGTCAACGCCTGTAAGACAACGCTCGTAAGGACATCCCTTCACTGGAGTATTGACGGTCGTAGTTATATGATATATGCTGAATGTTCAATTTAACTGACAATCTAGTTGAATAGGCAACATTTGGACATCTGTTAGGCTTTACACCTCCAGTCATTACGTTTAACTCATTAAAATTTAATGATATGTTTTGACAGCCTTGGAGAAAAGCTCGCTCCTTTTCCCATAAATGAAATAAAGAGAAATAATCATTGGTGTTCCCCCACTAACAAAGGGTAATGTTCCAAAACCAGTGTTCCAAAACCAGTGTTCGGAACCATTGTACTGACTGTATTCAAATATCATATTCTAATATTGATCATATTTCTACTCGTTATCAATAACTCTTTATGTAAAGAAATGACATTGATTTCCGAGGTTTGCTGCTCTCTTGACTGATGTTTCGCTCATTTTACATTTTGTTGTAACGGATCACGTGTCTACCCAAAATACAAATTTCTTGTGATCAGGTTCACATGTGGAGCCTCGATATAAACCGGATTCTGAAGCCATTAAATATTTGTTAAATTTAATTGGGATGTGGCGAAAAGGAAGTGGATAACCTCTGGGTCACCAAGGTGACGAGAAGGACGCCATTAATTGAATCATCAGAAAGTAAGGGCAGATAACCAGATGACGGTATGAATGGTTTGAACAACCTGACGAGAAACCTAATCCAGTGTTTTAGTCCTATTCTGTTTGATTAAGATCTATTCGACACTTGACAGTATGGCATGTCAATTCACCCATCTAAACCCGAAAAATAAATTACTTCTCCTGTATTGCATTTCGTTTTGGAAAAAAGACTTTCGCCTCTAAATTGAAACAATAATTATCAATGCATTTAAAAGCAGATGGTGTTTCATGTTAGATGATTCTACCATTCTTGTAGCGGTGTACGTATGGTACGGCGAACCGCCGAGGCGTGAACATTTTTGGCAATATGTTGTAATTGAGAAACACCAGAGCCAATGGTTTTCTAATAGGAATCTATCGAAGCAGCATATCCATTCATTGTCTCGTTAAAAGCTTCTGTGCTATTACAATGAGATACCGAAGTAATTTATCCATCATTGTAAAAATGCGTTGTTATTCATCTTGCACAGTGTTGCTACATTTTCGTTACGCTGTATCGCTTATAAACAAATGTAATATCCTATATATATGAACTTACTGTCAGTCTTGTACATGTCATATTTGCGAATAATTTTTTCAGCGATTTGCCTCAAGCAGCGGTATTTTATTCAAGTTTACAAAAAGGAAAAAGGAACATTGGTACACTTTGTTGTTGGTAATACATAATGTGTTAATCAGATGGCATGTATGTATGTATATTGGAATGACACATGGATTCCAAAAAATACTTTAATATCTGCCAACCATTTTTCCTGTGGAAAGAATAATGTATCATTGTTAAAATGCCGTGGATTTATGTTTTTAGCAGATGTTTTGTTTCCTATTTTTGTTCATATTTTATTCAAATCTGAAATGTTCTATTCAAATTAGAATGCTTAACTGAAACGTAATCCCCTCTATAGTGTTGCGAATGACAGTAGGTATTATGATAATATGAGAAAACCTTATTTTAACTGAAATTATACTAATGATATAGCCATGAATCTACGATAAATTGCACAACCGAAATGATGTAAGACCGACAGACATTTTATTATTCTTAAAGGTTATTTAATATTCCAAACGCCGTGGTTATCAGAAGAGTCCATCAGAAAGGTCTCGGCACCCAGAATCCTGTTTTATTGTCCGCGTATACCAATACAATAGCGGAATCGTAATAAAAGTCTCCTGGTGACAACACATAGGTAAATTATGAAATTATTAGCATACATGTGACATCATACGCCACATATAAAACTAGAAATACCTGAGATATACGTGTCATACTATTGTGTAATGAAATTTAGATTAAAACAAAATTTACACGTCACTCAAAGAGCGTGTTGATTGTAATACAGCTGGTTTAAAACCCTGTTGAAGAACCGCAGATAATTTCATACAAATAAACCTACATGATACAGAATTTTTAAGTTTTTGAACGTATACGTACACATGTTAAATTTTAACACATACTACATTAGTATTTACTATGTAAAATGATAACTTAATTGAATGTACAGTTTTAGTGACACATTAAAGACAATGCGATTCATGATAAGTTCATGATTAGTTAGTTACTTACAAACAGATAATTTCCCGGAATTTAAAATTATTCCAAAATGATATATAACTCAATTATTTTGTACGGATTTATTGTTTTATGCATAATCAAGTAAAATAAATGCGTCTACATGTCGAAGTTGATTTAATATTCTAGGACTTGCTCTAAATATCGTTATTTTCGTGATCAATGTCCACTACTAACAAACAAACAACACAAAGATTCGAGAGATGTAGGTTGATCAGAACTATGGGCAAGTTTTATAGTCGCCATCTTCGTCTCATTGAGAAATATTCTGTATCTTTAAGTGATATGAAGATGGACGTTTTTGAGTGTGCTCATTAGTGTGTTTACTTGTCATGATGACAGTGATACTCGGTTCTCATTCTGAGTACTTGATGTTTACTTGGATGTGACAAAGATTTACATGGCGGGTGTCGTCGATGGAGAAGAAGACGCTTACTCTTCCGGAACACCTTGTCTTATTCTCTTGTACTTCTACATGGGTCTCCATGTAAATTTTTCCTTTGTTTATATTTTGCCCCTGGTTTAATCGATTTTGAGTTTGGATTATGATTTTGTTAACGCTTTGGTATTCTCTTATTTATTTGGACTGATACAGTTGTCCTGGGAAGTGTTTACGTTACAATGAGCATTGAAAAATACTATAGGAAATTATCTCATTATATTTTCAAACAATAAAGAATAAATTCAGAATATCAAATTTCAGAATATTTGGCTTTTTCATGGACAAACCTAAAAAGTTTACATATGCTGTATCCTTAATAGTTTTAACGTCTTTCCTACATAAATTTCGTACACACATTCTCAATTTTCGTTAAACCATAGTTAGTAACATAATGTTGAAGTTTCTCGGTAAATATAGTACATGATGCTTGACGTAGGACCGAAAACGTTTTGGAAGAAGGTTTTATGATACAATGGATTTATTTTCGAATGGCATTTTGGGTAACATAGATAAGACATATATAGATATGTAATGTCATCTTTTGAAAGAATATTCGAAATGTGCGTTGCAATGTTCTTTTCCCTTTTAGTGCTTAGATTCTTTATATCTAATCAAGTTCTTTGTAATCAAATGCGTTTATTTAAAATATATGTAAATTTTGGCCAAATGTCGTGTACGCCATTCACTTGAAAATGATAAATTACGTTAATCTGAGTGTCAGGATTTCATTAAAAGTCCCGTAATGAAATACTCCAACAGAGTTGTCTACCTTACTTGATCTATATGCTTCATTGAATATCGAAGGTTACTGCAAGCTGATAAATGATCGCTGCCTCGCTTTTCATTGATTGTACATCAATATGTACCGTCCAATATATTGATACATGATGAAATATAAAACAAACATCAGTCAAGGCAGCTTTGCATCAGCAACTGTTTAACATGCAGTACACCATGCTATGTTAAAAAAATCTGAGAATATCGAAGGGTCAACCATAATCCGTAATCAAAATCGATTAAACTAGGAGCGAAATATGAACATAGGAACGATTTACATGGAGACCCTTGAGAAAGTACAAGAGAATAAGATCGGGTGTTTAGGAAGGGTAAGCGTATTCTGCTTCATCGGCGAACCACATTTGCTTTTGTAAATACTTTTTTAGAACTCGTGTATTCGCCTCTATAACTGCCGGAGTTCATGTTGTCTCTATTGTATAGACATATCTTGCATTACTTTTGTTGCCTCTAAGTACTGATACCGTTCGTGCTGTATGTCGTGCCATCCTCAGCAATATTCGTAAGTATTGCTACGTTCTTAAGGATTCACATTTCTAAAGAATAAACAAAAAACCTGTATTTAATGTTTGCTCATATATACTTTAAAAAAAGTAAGTTCATGCAAATAAGAAAATGCAAGATGAATTAAAGCAGTTTTGTTGTTTGACCAATCGCTTGGTAATTGCATAATCAATATCTTCTAGATTTATGATGTTTACAAAAATGGCGAGAGATAGTATTATATTTTCGATTATGGAGGTGAACTCCTTCAAATATTAACTCATTGACAAGATATTTTTTCCTTTTTCTTTGCAGATTTAACGTGTGGTATAAGATGTTCTACTTTTTATTTGTTTTTGAATTTAGTGGAGCAAAATAAATGTGGTTTCTCTTACCGAACCAGCCAACACTAACGTCAATTTTGGGGCTCAAACAACATCAAAAGTACCCAAGGAACACTAAGTATGTAAAAATACATACATAAAATCTTACTTTTCCAAATGGTTATGTAAGGTTTAGAAAATGTACGGTCAAAACAAAGTTACTTTTATTTAATTAAAAATGGCCACACACTTACGATTCGAATGATCAGTTAATCATCAGAGAAAGGTGTAATTTCGTCCTTTTCTGAAGAAACACACAAATGAATTCTTATGAAGAAAAGTTATACAAACAATAAATTTCTATGTTTTTAATCTTGCATTTCTTTTCGATCATACTTTTTTTTAAATATTACGAAAATACTCCCTACATGAAAGTAAAACGAGACTTCAGCGTGATTAAATCCTCGGAAGAGCTCTTCCATAATATGACAATATTGCATTACAACCCAAAATCTGTATATTAAATTTCACTTTTTTGCAACATATATTTATAAAATATATCAAAACCAAAAGAGTATTAATAATGTTACTTAATTATTTCCATGATTCATAATGTGAGAATATGTCAGTTAACATACAATTCATACCACAATATATTATTTCTAATAAATATATATGACACAGAGGGGTGTCTTCATCATAAATATATATCTGTAAAATTCGCTTCATATATCGAAAACATAATGTAAGATCTCTACACGACAACAATTGTATGAGCTAACTCGGTTATAAAAGTGCTGACGTACGACGACTTAAATTCGAAGTGTTTCACTCACACCTTGTCCAGACAACTTACTATTTCACTATTTACATGTTGAACATCAATACAAATGTCGAGCCATTAAGGTAACGGTAGGTTTAAAGTTTAACGTCATTACTAACACTGAATCCATTTACGATGAATGTTAAATCTAACTGTATCGAACGGGAAACATTTCCAGAAGGCTCCAGACACATGTGTTGTCCCAATGGTTACACTGCTGCGTCAGTCGTCGCCTCCAAGCATCCTTTCTCTCATCGTTACCCAGTCTTGTTCCTGATGTGTGACAGAAGTTACGGCATCATTGGAGGTATTTTGTCGATCTATTTCTTCTCCACTTTACCGGTAGCAATAAAACCGGCACTGTATGTCAAAGCAACATTGGATGCAATGCATTATTATATTAAAGCTGTCTCCACAAGACAACACGGCTTATCTCACGTTTTATTTTCTTTCTTTATTTCAGTTGATGCAATAATTGCTGTATTTGCCGCTGTTGTTAATGTTTTTGTTGTTTTCATTGATACTGCTTTTGATTTTTAAATTCTTATTTCTTCCGTTTGTATTTCATTTAACCGTGGATCCAAGGTTTAGCATATAACGACAACAATTTAAAGTGGACAATTGTTTTCTTCCTTGATGATGATCGATTATATTGAAGATTAGTTTACATTGGGTTTACTCTATTAATGAAGACTGCTTTGCGATTAAATAAACCCAAGGGGGAGGGGGTGGGGGTTGTGGGTGGAAGCGGAAGAAAAATAATCATTTTAGCTCAAACAGTTAGAAAACATCCTACATAAAAATATGTATTGTTTTTCAGTAGGTTTTTCTTTCACATTATGAGTTAAAGTCACTGTAAATATATATAATCATAATAACGTCGGTAGTCTGACAGTATAATAAATAACTAGATATACAGTGTTGGTATGAATAAAACAAGGAAAAGTATATTCCAATTGGCGGTTGCGGCTGGTGTACGTGAAAAACTATGGCAACATTTTTGTGATGCCTTCAGGATTAACATTTGCAATAGACGAACATTGTACTACTTTTGAGATAAAACTTTTACAATCTTGTGTAATATTGGCTTGTAGGTTTAACTATTCTTCATTTTAACGTCTTTATCTCATAGTTTGGCTACATCTGTTCGACATTATCAGATGTCTTTGGAACCATCTGCAGTCTGCATCGACCATTTTTTATAAAAAAAGTTCTTTTCAATTATACTTATCTTGTTCTATATGATAGACCAACGGAGAGAGGTAGAAACAACAAGAACAGTCATACAGATAAAATCATTTAATTTACATTTGTAAATAACATATTTTAATGGTTAATTTACAATTTCAAATTTCATAATATACAGATAATAACATCTGGTTATGGTTGTGTAACGACTTGTGGGCTAACCAGATAGGATTATAATATAAATACTTCATTTAAATATCCGTGTTACTTCTTAAAATACTGGATAACATATAGGCCAAGACCCATTTCTTTAAATCATGAATGTGTTTTTATTATACATAATATCTTTTTAAAAGAAGTATAGTTTGCATCTCTATTCAATCACTGATTTATTATTGCAGATACATTACTCAATGTTCACGACGAAATACTATAGCTGATATAATCTTACTTACAAAATATGTTCATCTACAAAGAATTTTGCTAGTTTGATTTTTTCCTTAGGGAGAATATTCAAGGAGTTTTAACTATCAATCTTTTCATTTGACCTTTTGCATAACTTTCCTTAAATTTAGAAAACGTATTACTTCAAAATCTAAAAACCTGATCATCCTACTCTTTGGTCTGTGGTAAGTTCTATCACCAACCATTACCAGATGTTTACATGTGACGTATGGATAGTGTACACGCCGCTGATGGACATGTGGGTGACAATTGCTGACAACGACGTTATGGATGACTTAAAGGATTAGAGGGCAGTAGATGAGATAAAGAGAATACAGACAAAATCGACGATGATGGATGACTTAACGATAAAATGAGGATGAGCAGACCAGCCTTTTTACGGTCTTTTATTTATCTTGTACCGTTGTTAAACAAGCATGATAATCATATGTCGAAGCTTTATTTAATTACGTAGCCGGCGTGTATTTAGAAGGCTTGTAAATAATTGTTTAACTACATTTTGACGACATTTTGTTCCTGTGGGAAATGGTGGCAATGACATTTTTATTTCAGTTATGCTGGCTCCCAATAGTTGTCAAGGTTACATCAATTAGTTTCGTATTTCTGTGTGAAACATTTTTTCATCTTACAAACTAGCCTATATAATTTAAACCGTTATGCTATGTAGGTGAAAATAATAAAAATATAATTTGTTTTATTTTATTTAGAAGTAATACACTGACTGCTGGAAATGGATGTTTCTTTCATGATCAGGTTTCCAAAACACATGCATTCAACTTTTAAAACTCGTTCACATCAAATTGAGTATGGGTATATATTTCGCAAAATAAAAATGGAATTTTTATTATCATAGTTTTACAAATGAGTTTATTTTTCACAGTTTTAACAACGTCATGGAATTCACATTCGACAGTAAGCGACAATGGTATATATTGCAGAGGTATATATTGCCAGTTCTAAATTCCAATTTCAAATATATGCCCTGTACATATATCACAATCTACAAAAGCTAAAGAGAAAGGGAAAACAATATGTTTGTGTAAGTGAAGCAAAATGATAAAAGAATGTCCATGAAGAATGAATCATAAACATTACTGTCCGAGGTAACATTGTAGAAAGACAAATTAACACTAGTGCAGGCCATGGACTTGGATAGTTGAATTGGATTCACAGCACTATTCTGAACGTGAATTGTGCTTATATTCTACACTTACAATTGTGCAGCCCATTAAACATCAACAGTTTACATAGACGAAGGTATTGTTTTACCCTTCTTATAAGTGACATTTGACCAGAAAGCTACACTGTAGCTCAAATACAATAGCATAGTACTTTAATGAACTGAAACATGCTACATCTATAAAGGAGTGTATGGCCAAATAATTAGGTAACGAAAAGAGAAAATATAAATAAATGCTTCAACATATTCAATTTCATTCGGGCAGCATTTAATTTATTTATATGTTTTTGGCAATTAGGTTGTGAATATTTTTTTGGAAGAAATGTATACCCGATAAGTGCAAAAATATAGTAATTTAATAATTGATACCTTAACTTGTATTATTACAACATTGTACTATCTGTAGTATAATCTACAAATGATGATACCGTCACTTATATTATTACAATATTGTAACATTTGTAATATCATCTACAAAGAATGATACCGTCACTTATATTATTACAACATTGCAATATCTGTTATATAATCTACGAAGCACTGAGGTAGAACAGATAACCATGGATATATGACTGAGATTTTAACTTATTTCAAAATATGCAATTGTCCAAATGGATTTTTTATTTTTTTTTAAATGATTCAATTAATATTGTTGATATCCTATTTTCATAATTAATTAAAAAAGGTCATATTAAACTAAACTAATTAAAAAAGTTTGACGAAGTAATTCTACCATACTAAGAAAATGGTATATAGTCACACATTGGTGTTTTAAACTTTGCGAAAGGGCAACCATCAGGGATACTGTATAATATGTGTTTCAGTTGGCCGTCCAGATTAGGTTCTGGCATGTAGGATACTGTTAATTAAAGGCCCAATATACGTAACTTTCGGCAAAATTTGAAGCGAAAATCAAGCATATTAACTTATTATATTTATAGATTTAGTTAAGATTAACTGGTATCAGCAATATTCAAGATGAATTCTTTCGCGGTTATTGGTACAGCAGCAGTTGAAACACGCTATTTGTAAACACGCGTCCATTTCGAACCGTCTTCTACCTTCGGTTTGTTATTGAAGTGGGCCCCACCTAAATTATTTTTAATTCTTCCGATTTTTTTGTCAAGAGTTTGTTGTCAGTTACCGCTCAGGTTTACCTCGTTTTAGGCTTATTTTTGAATGGTTATCAACTGGATTTTTTTCAGAATTTTTTAGAATCACGAAAATTTTCCTGAAGTTACGTATATTGGGCCTTTAATTGATATTGATTTATGAATTTTGCCTTTAAGTTATGTAGATTTGTTTCAAACTATTCGATAGAGGGTAAAAGATATGACAACAAAACTGTGTCAACAAATCTAGGGAAACCATTAGGGATACATAATATTATCTTCAATAAGCATACTTTAAAATATGAATTAATGTAATTAAATGTCGATTAAAAAATGATTTTCCCTGATTGGTCTAATATTTTCTACTCATATTTGATCATTTCATTTTTTGTACCACGTAACAGATATACAATAAATACTATATAAATGTTTTCCACTGATCTTCTTCATTTCTCCTAATCTTTTCGGATTCAATAGCATATGACTTGTACGTAGTACACGTATACAAGTATGTTTCTGAAACATTAGATTCATAACAAGTCTTCCTTTACATACTACAATGTAAAGAATACATACATATTTGTTACGGGAAAGTAATTTTAGATTGTGCAACTGCAGACATGAAACGTACATTTTCCAAAGCAAATCAAGTTCTTCAGACAAAGTTAAACAGGGTAGAACATGAGAAAAAGATTAATTAATTTTCAATTAAATATGATCATTGAACAAAATTCACAATTTTGCAATAAGTAGTAGGATTTTGATATAAACGCCCGAATTTAGAATTATTGATAAATGAGGACATATTGTCAATTTGGTTCCATGGTATTTATCTGAACACATACATACTGTTCTCAAGGAAAGCTGTATTAAACAAGGGACTAACAATCGTGTACACTTCAGGCTACATAACGTCTCTGAACATACAAGCTGGGCTGGTTTTATAAATAGTTGTAACACGATTATGCAATAATAGTCAATAACGCCCAATAAATCAGAGTCACAAAAGAGCTTAAATATTCTCCAAGCAGGCTCAATGGGACCGACTTCCACTGTCATCTAGCAGAGATGAAGGTGTCAGATGTTTATGCAAAATTGCAAAGCATACGACGCCGTTAAGACCTATGGCGTAGTCGTCTACGTCACAGTCTTAATTATAAAGGCGGGTTTTACCCTTTGTGTTATCTCTTACAAAGACATGATATAGGTTGCCTTGATCTCTTGCACGTTCAACAGATTACATATAAAACATGTAAGCGACTCTGACTAAATAAGGGACGAACATTATCACATTAAACACATATTTTCATCCTAGCTATGACGTCAAATCGTCATGTTCTGCATCTGAATTATTGTTATTTTCTCTGTCCGACAAACACGTGTTTTCCTTCTCGGAATTGTCTTGATCACTGTCTACACAACTCTTTGATAATTTGGCGGGAGAAGGTTCTGAATCACTGTCCATGTCACTTCCCTGCCTTGAACGATCCATGTCGTCTTCAGATTCAAGCTTTGCATGCACGACGTCATTCTTTAGCTCCTCGAGGTCACGTTTAAGTTTTGCACGCCTGTTTTGAAACCATGTTATAACTTGTGCATTTGTCAAACCAAGTGTTTGAGCGATTTCGTCTCTATCGGCTGGTGTTAAATACTTCTGGTATAAAAATCTCTTTTCTAGTTCATATATCTGTTGGTTTGTAAATGCTGTTCTGGATTTTCTCCTTTTCTTTGGAGGTTGGTGTTTCCCGAACAGTGCAGCTTGCTCCCGTCGTTTAGCATCTGAAATTACAAATAAAATAAATGCGTTACACATAATTGGTAAATCATATTGCATGCATATTTGCGTGTAACAATGTCATGTATCTTCTTAATAGCTTCAATTAATTTCAAATAAATGACTGAATAGAATGTCACCAATCACTTCCAGAAATCATCATTAATCAGAAAATAATAGATAAATATTCCTAACTTAAAACATCATTCTACATCAGACAAGAGCACTTTAATGGTTCGACTAAACAAACAAGAAATATTGTCTTGATTGTCAACAGCATGATTGTCGCATCAGCAATTTAAACATAAAAATGACATGTATAAATGTAATTTTAATTCGATGATGAATATTAATGCCCGAGATACAAAGCGTACACGTAGAATTATGTCGGCCTGCACCGTTTGATGGTTAATGTTTTATGAAAATAAAAACATACAATGAGATATATTGATCCGTGCATTCTTGAATATATATATGGATAAGAGTACAAGAGAATCCCAGTACTCTAAACACATATGACATACAGTCATTTGTTATCCGGTCCCTGCCTCAGTCATCCTGATACTGATATATTGATTTTAAAGATGTGGTCTTTGTCTGATAGCATGTAATTATAAACATCATTCTTTAAACCACAGTATTATCTGAAGAGATTAAAAAAGAGGGAAAAAACGTCAATGCGGTGACATTATAGGCTAACCATATGAACACTTCCATTTATTTTCCAATAGCATAGAAACAGTTTATAAATTATATAAAATTAACAAAAACCAAATTTGCAAAATGTATTATTAACTGTAAACAATTAAATCTTACAAGATAAGTACAAGTTATGTTTCTAAGACATTTATGGAAATATAACCCATTTTCAACATGTAACATTAAACATGTGTGTAAGCTCAAAACTGATGTTTTTGACAAGTGCGAAAGTTTTCTTACTTAATTATTTAAACAAAAACAATCTAAAATTCGGAAAATCGTCAGTTATATTAAAGCATTAGAATATATATATTCAACGAGTATTTCATTTTTTAGCTTTTCACAAAGACCAATCAAGATTATTTTAAAGGGGTTTCAGTGTAGAATTCTTTTATCAAATCGAAGTCAATGCAAGAGCATTGCAACATACTGATTCCGTATTTCATTATATCATTAACTACATCAGGCTGTAATATTTCCATACCAAATACTTAATATATCAATAATATTTGGTTCACTATAATTTTAATTTCGTTGATTTTTTTATTTTGATTCCATGTCATACACTGTAGTTCGACTTTTATATTTAATATTTTTATTTCATGTTAAAGTTCAACTTTTATATATAATATTTTGATTTCATGTCATAGTTGAATTTTTATATTTCATATTTTGGTTGCATGTCAAAGTTGAACTTTTATATTTCATATTTTTATTTCATGTCACAGTTCAACTTTTATATTTTGATTGCATGCCATAGTTGAATTGTCATATTTCATAGTTTGGTTGCATGTCATTGTTGAATTTTTAAATTTCATATTTAGATTTCATGTCATAGTTGAACTTTTATATTTCATATTATGATTTCGTGTCGTAGTTCAGCTTTCATATTTTGATTTCGTGTCGTAGTTCAACTTTCATATTTTGATTTCGTGTCGTAGTTCAACTTTTTTATTTTGATTTTGGGTCATAGTTCGACTTTTACTTGTTGTATTATCTACTGGCTTTTGTTTCCAGAACGATAAAAGCGTAATTGCATCAGTGTAATGGAAGATGATTTTTGTCAGTTACCATGGCAAAGAGAATGATTGTGTGTTAGCCCAAATAACATCGATGTGTCTACAAAAGCTGACTGGCCCTATAGGATTACGTGAGGCTAATGCAGACGATGGACGATATGTATATTGGGTTTAGTTTAGCGAGAGGTATTAAATACCTCATTGATGTCGTCTTGCGCTCGTGTTTTCAAGCAAAAACGATATATTTACACTGACAGAGGTAAGACTAGCTTACAGCGAAACACTGAAGACGTATACATGTTTTTGGCGCATTAGTTACCGTGCATAGCGACCAACCCAATTATAGAAACATATCATTTGTATTGAAAACGGTTAATAGCGAATTACTGTTGCTTCAAATTTGTGGTTTAACATTGCAATGCCCCAATTGGCGGCATCTTAGGGGATTTTTTAGTGTTTTAATATTATTAGAAATAGCTTGTTACGGACTTGACGACAGATAACAGTCAAGCTGCCAAAGAAAATTAGATGTTTAAATTCGCAAATGAAAGAGTACATAGGGCCGATACTCATTTCAACAATCCATTTGTTCTACGAATAAATCAAGCGCGTGAGATGGTTTAATATGCACATAAAATGCGACTTATTGAATATCGGCAATCTAGGAATGTGAGCAGCAGTGTCGAGTGGTTTATGACTACTGTTGCTAACACGAGAGATGTATGAGGGGACATTGTTTTCAATGTTTAATGCCTTTAGCTGTAATAGGAGGTGAAGGGGTCCCGTGTTTGTGTGGGGTCCGCGTGTGTTGACGCTGGTCCGTCAGCGTTTACAGGGCCTAGCGTAGGCCGGGCACCACGTTCGGCCTTCTACAGTAAATGATATGTTTCACTATTTTAACTACAATTTTTATTGCGACATATCATTATTTGTCCCATTCATATCATAACAATGATTTGACTAGTTTTTCATTTTTAATGCAAACAAATAATAAAATCTATGTGCAAGCATTAATATATCGATAAAAATGTTTCGTTCAAAAGCAAAGATTACGGTAAAAAATGATTCAATGTGTCACAAGTTAAAAAAAAAACGTTTTTACTTAACAATGTACGGCTTACGTGTGCACAGTTTTGAATGCACATGTGCTGGCCAACTTTCAAGTGTGAGAAATTTTTGACTGAATAGGAAAAGTAAAGGGGCTTTAAATGACCTTACCTAGGGTTAAATATGATATAGATATGGTGGTAAAATATAACCATACATATGATAAATATGTTGGATGTTAGTTCTGTCATTTGTTTGTTTCATTTTCCTTCATCTGACATTTTCATGAAGAACAAGAGTTATGTACGAATATTTCCTTAAATTATTCTAAGGTCGGATTCGTCAACTAAGGAGTAAACTCACAGCATGTACTTTTCTGGTTTAAATCAATTTTGAGAATTAATGTTCAGAAAATGCAAAGCGTGTCTTTGTGTATGCTGACAGTCGGTAGATTTAGGAAAAATTAATGAATACTGTTTAACATAAATCCTTTTTATTCAGTTAAACAACTACAGCGTGGAAATAAGAAAATATATTACTGTTGGGATAGAGACATGACAAAGCCGTTATCAACTTGTCATCTCTGTCCGCGTCTTACGAGTTAACAGAAACAAAATGGCGAGGGCTGGACACGTTGTGAGTTCAAGGCAGTGCGATTAGATTATGCTCCCGTATCTGTCAGTATTGGTGGTTTATATTTCGTCAACCACGTTCGACCCATTAGCATTCAAAAAATCCCCATGAAGCATTTTCACAACAGCGTTTCCTAACGGCTTCGACTTACAGCAAGGAATCTGATGGATTTTTGCATCAATTTGATTACAAACTAATTTGTGTTTCTGTTGCTATTGAGTGCTTGCTCCCTGATACGTGTAGTTATCTAGTTTCTGTCTCTCTCGCTTTGATTACCAGGCATCAATGTTTAACTTGGACTGAAATAATGTTTTTCTGAAACACTGTGTTACCATGTTATGTTACACGTACTTGATATATTTTGAAAGTCGATTTAGTAAGCCAAACAAAACAATCTCGATGTTTAACTATCCTACTGACAACGTTTAATGTTTGTAGTACAAAGAATGCTTAAATTAATACGGGATAGTATTTAGATATCTCGTAAATAACCAGATTATTTTAGCACACAGAAAAACACTGAGTGGTCTGCCATGTGTTCTCTCTCTTTCCGTGTTCGTTAACTTTAAAACAAGTAACTTTACTTATAAAACATATTTGAGGTAAACATAGAAAGCAAAATAAAGAACTTTCATTGTTCTTGTATCATTTCCCTTCTAAAAAAATGAAAACTCAATAATACATGAACAGTATCGTAGTGGCTTTATATTTGGTTCGATAAGGAATAAGAACCACGATATTCGTACATAATGTTACATGGAATCCGAATGACTTAATTAGAATCATTATTTTGTAAACCAATAATTAGAAAAACAATTTTTTAAATTCTGATGAATGGCAGGACATTATGTTCTGACGTTGTGTCCTTCGTTTTGATATATCATGTTCCTATTTTGAAGCATCAGTTCGTATTTGGAAACAGCATCTTATAATTTTGAAATTGTTTGTTCTAATATTAACAAAATCATGACCATATGTTTCTAGTCTCAATAAGAACTTTGGAAGCAGTCACACTCAGGTAAACTAAACAGGTGTGTATAACAGTTGATGATCCTATGTATTTATTAGCTGATCCCGTGACCTTTTATGATAAATGGGAGGCCTACCTGACAAGTATGGTCAGGTAAATATGAAACTGATCTAGAGTTTAGGAATACAATTCTAGTTTGTTGTTTGTCCGCCGTCACGTTAACGAGAGCTACCTTTCGAAATCTGACAATTTATTTATGCATTAAGACACTCAACTTAACTATTCATATCTTGTTAAACGCCACACCTCTCAGGGAACAAGATATTGCATACAATTAAAATTAATTTAACCTAAAACAGATTTATTTCAACCTCCTCTATCATTTTTATGGCCAAAGCTAACTCGTAACATTGTAACCTGACTTTCATCGCGTCCCTTAATGTTATATAAGTGAGAAGGTCAAATTGAAAAGGTAATCGAAGCTCACATTACCACTGCCGTCAGTATATTTAACACACAATAATTATCAAATATGCCGATTGCTCAATAGGTTTAAAATATTTTTCAATAACTTTGATACACAATCAATTTATACAATTTACATTAAATATTTTCATATTTAAAACGTATCCCTTTATTCAGTCATTTTTTGCATCGTCGCTATGATTGGTTTGACTTCCATTCGCAGAAGTTGATCTCTTATAATTACAGATGCACATTACACATATAATATTGGCACAAGTAAATGACTTGGGGAACAAAACAGGTCGTCATTGAAAGTTTATGGTGTTGGAACAATCAGATACTTTTTTCTTGTCAGTCGACTACTGAATTTAAAATTAAAATTTTAGTTGATTTTCATATTTAGTAAGCAAAAATTATTCGTTTTTCTGACTTTATATGGATTGTGGGTAAAGTAATATACAAGCTATTCGTGACTGTCCCTGTCATACCGTTTATATATCCCTGTTTCCATGAAGTACTCTTACGAAGCCTTTTGTGTCTTAGTCCCCACTTATTTCTCTCTTATCTTTACCTGGGTCTATGACTCCTTTGCATCTCTATTTTTGTTATCTGTGTCTCTATTTTTATAAGTTGGTATCTCTTCCTTGTGTCTCTATTTTTATCAGTCGGTATCCCTTTCTCGTGTCTCTATTTGTATCAGTTGGTATCTCTTTCTCGTGTCTGTATTTTTATAAGTTGGTATCTCTATCTTGTGTCTGTATTTTTATAAGTTGGTATCTCTTTCTAGTGTCTCTATTTTTATCAGTTTTGATATAATTCTTGTGTCTCTGTGTCTCTATTTTCATCAGTTGGTATATCTCCCTGTGTTTACTTCAGTCTTTCTGTCTTTGTCTGTCTCCACATCTGTGTATCTGTGTCTCGGTCTATAACCGCCACGTGTCTTTATCATCAGTCTCAGTAGGAGAGTTATATATTCCCCTGTTACAGGTATTTGACAGACGGCCATGTACTAATCATTAGATTAATGAGAGATGTACCGATCAGTGATACACCTATCTATCACCTGTGTCCCCCTAACTAGATCACCCTGGTGACCGTGTACATCACTAATCATTCTTACCTAGTCAGTATATGTATTACCTGTGTAGTTCATATCCATTAGGTGAGATCATGTTTACTTACATCTGACTAGAACATACCTACATAGCTGAAATTTATCACGCAGACTCATGTACCAGCGGAGTCGAACCCAGGACTAATGATAATTAGTCAGGTGCTCTACCGATTGTCCTATTGTAGAGGAGTATTCATGGTTCAGTGTTTATCTAAAGTCGTAATGGTACTTTCAGAACAATATGTGACATGGCTTTTATATCAAGCAAACGATTTGATCGGAACATCCAGGACCGATCCTCAGGTGATTCCGTGCCATTGACGCAAAACATATCTTCGTTACTAATTAATGATTAAAATGACCACTTTTCATTATAAAGTAATATAAAAAAGTAGTTCACAAATAAAATAATTTTGACTGAACGTCATCAAGGCAACGTGTTTTTTATATGATATGCAAATACCACCAAAAACTACGAAACATACAATAGTTTCTCCAGCGTTGTGATGCCAAGAAAAGAAACGAGCTTATTACCAACTGTATGTGCTGAATGTGTACTGACGGACATTAATCGTCTGATTTACATGTCAAATGGTAATAGGTGTGTGTACCATGCCAGTAGGTACCTGCCAGACGAGTATGGACCTATGTATACCTATGTGGGTGAGTAAGGCCGTCAGTCACTGGTGTGGACGAGCGTCCTATGACATCTCCTGGACGATTTCGTTGATTGATAGGTGTAATGATGGACAGTAAACGTCGTCAATGAGTTTGCACCTTAGCTGACGACCACAGCAACGAGAGTGATACATCTTCATCTACGTAATGATGACCGCCATGTGGGGCGCTGAGGTTAGCGTGTCCAGTCGCACACGGACCGTATAGGTCAAGTGCGTACAGGCGATCGACTGGTCAGATGGACGAGTTAAGAACGCTCTCTTAACCTTTTAAAATGTATTTCATTTCGTTCTTTTGTCATATTTATTTTATGATAAACAGTTTATTTTCAATGTGAATTCTTGGCATAATTTATTTCCTCATTGAAACATTTATTGTTTTTTTAAAGGAAGAATCGCTTACTTTGGAATTGAGAATCCTTAAGATTTGCCATGCTGTCCAATAGCATAATATCGGTGATAATATGTATTAAGAAATAAAAATAATAAAAAAAATCAGCAGTTTGTGATTTGTGTTAAATCGTGACATGATTCCATAAATTTAATATAAAAGTATGTTTGAAATAAACAGGGCGCAATGGATCTCATTTTTCTTTTCTTTTATTCTTTTAATTAATATGGAGTTTTAAGCAGAAAACAGTGATGCGCGTTTTTTAGCAATCTTAATTTTTTATAAACACTACATAGTTGTGATGAAGATTTGGTCTTCAGACTTTAACGAGATGTTTCAGACTTTCAGTAATAGTAGAAATCATTATTATGTGAACGATGTCCTTAGTTGTCTTCCCCGTGATACCCAGACGTGACCACAAGCCAACAATTAACCCGCGACCTCGAAGCTTTCCGCAAAACCCCAGCCCCTGACCACACGGGCAGGCGTCCGACCGACCTTGGTACCAGCCACAGGAGATAGGGCTAAGACAGAATTACGGATTGTTGAGGAATTAGATTCTCGTGCGTCTTTGATCTAATGACGATGTTATCAAACAATAATAAATCGCTTAAATTAATGTGAAATGTCATCGATATAAAAATCTTAATTTACTAACGATTTCTTATCCTGTTGTTCCTCCCGTGTCTGTCTCACCTCTATAATATCTACACCAACATCCCGACATCTTCCCTTTCTTCTTTCTTATTTTGACCTGGAACCCTTCATCAGTTGGCCAAGAATTAAAACGTTACTTTCCTATCTATTTCGTGACCTCATGATTGATTCCCCTGCCACTTTCCCCGTCTCAATCGACGTTGGTGTACATACATGTACTACTACATGTACCTACTTACACTTTTTAGAAAGCTAGAAGGCGTATACGAGATTTTCTTTTATAAATCAATTTTTACTTTCGCTAACTTCGCTCTATATTTAATTTCAAAGTTATACCTTCCAATTATATTTCTATTCTGTTGTGACAACATTTAGTTGTCTGGTCCTAAGACTCACCCAGTCAATAAAATCTTGAATATGTACGAAGATTTTTTTTCTTGGATGTGTGATTCAGGGGGAAATTAATTAGTTCAGAACTGTTCAGCTGGGACATTTTATAAAAAAAAAACTCCTTAAAAACTGGTAGGTGGTGTGTAAAAAAGAAAAAAGTATATATAATCGAACAGCACTCCTTCCCTGCCCCCCCCCCCCCACCTCCCCGCCGTTACGCAGGCCTCCGCCGACCACACATTATATGCCAATTAAATCCGTATATGGTATGTGTATATTGGCTATCATTAATCTACCATATACCAGTCACCGGTCTGTATTAATATCGATGGTTTGTTTACTGTCGATGTTAGCCACATAAATCCATCACTTCTCTGTCAACTCGACATCTCCTTGACGATTCTTCATTTTTTGAATACTAAGTGGACATATCGGTTACTCAAGAGGAATTCCGCATGTCATTGCTACAATGAAAGATTGGATATGTTCGAAGGTCAATTTGTGAACTTGGCTACTTAACTCCCTGTACGCATGTTCGGGGGCACCAGGTGACGAGCCGTTTAAGTGGTTCAGTGCTGGTATCAAGATGTTAATTCGACTAATTAGCGTGGTGGTAGCTCCAACACGTCCGTAGAGAATAAATTTTGTCAGTGAAAATTTCAGTAAATATTTCACTTAAAATGTCATGATATTTGAACATTTAGAATTCGACCAGGTCAAAGTTATGTTAAATGTTACGACAGTCTAATGAGCATGTAACATCATTTTGAAATAGTGTCTCGTGTTAGATTGTGATGAATTTATTACCTTACTCAATGCGGAAAGTGGCCAGGTGTTAGGGAGAGAGCAGCTCATTATCATATTAAGGAGGTTCCTTATAATAATAAAGTATCTTAGAGAAGTAGGTTTTTTAATTTGATGACCTGACTGTCATCATTCATAGAAAAAAAAATAATTAAAATATCATAAGGTTCGTTTATATGTAAAGCATCGTTTTATTTGATTTAGATTTGAATTTAATTTTAATAGTACACAGTCAGATGGTTAAAATGTAAGTAATACTTGTAGTTTTGCTTAGCATGTCACATTGTCAATTATAAGGAGACAATAATTATTACAACTATAGAATGTGTGTATAGTTAGTATTTTATTATACATTTGTGTTTTTGATACGTTAACTAATTTACTACCGTTGAGTTTATGGGCAACAATACAAGCCACTGTATGTCATAATCTTCCGTTTTCTTACCAACATCAATGGTGAATTTTAACAATATCAAGATCTTTATCAGAACATGATAAAAAAGTTTTGAAAACAAAAACCCGGCAGCAATATTTAGCAATTTTACAATTGAATACGTTTAAGAATTGTGCTTAAGATTTGGTCTTATACAAATAAATTCAACCACTCTAGTGTTTCGATGGAGAATTCAGCACCGCGAATAAAAAAACAACAATTCGAAAACATTCTGAGCTTTAACCGGGTGCAAAACAGGTTCTATGAAAAAGACGAAAACATGAATAACGAGATACACAGGTGTTGTACCAGCGACCCCTTTGTGACGTAAACACGTGAACTACATAACCTATAAAACAAAGACGGATTCCGGACTAGCCCTCCTCGTAAATGATTCGAGCTGAAAACTATGCGACGCGGATGACGGGATGCGCCACCTTACGATTGATACTAATTACCGGTTAGGTTTCGGACATGATTCATTCCGGAATCCGTATCTTATAACTTGAGATCGCTATCGGTGTATATAAACGTATATACAGTATATCTGATGTAGGTACTGACTGCTAGTTTGATCTCGCCTCTGGGTAAATATCTACGGTCTGACACGAACTGTGTGGTTTTTGATACCGCGGAAAATAATTATTGCATAAAAAATGAAACCTGATTACTCTATCAAAGGAAAAAAAATATTTGTAACAAACCTTCCCATTTAACATATCTCGTACATCAAAAAAATGTAGTTTTTTTTTTAAGTCGAGCATATTATAACAAAACGCTTGGTGGAAAAGTTAGTAATTTACCGATTGATGAATGGGAAAATTCAAAATATCGCGTATCATTCCTTTTTAATTTCTTATTTTTTAAAAATATAAATCTATGATATTTCAAGGTTATTTTTTAAATTCACCTTTAACCCATTACAGAAAAAAAAAACGAACAGTTTACGACGAGAAAAATTGAGATGTATACATCTGGTATTAAATGGTTCGTGAGCAGGACGTTGGAACACTGCATTGACTGACGACATTCTTATCGTATTAGCTGTTCTGGTTTGTACTACGGTCGTTACTGATCCACGATTTAGGTATTTTCGATGGTTTAGATACATATTGTATTTATTGTATATATATCTTTGGATTTTAAATGTAATTTTTCATACACGACTCGTCTTTTGTTCCTTAGAGGGAAAGCGTGTATTAACATAAACATATTTTAAGATTATATACGTCCACGGAATGAACGTAATAAAATGTAGCATAAATAGCGAGAATGCAATTCATTTATAACGTTTTTACTCATCCCTTTTGATACAAATAAAATCAGAATACGAGGTATTTTGAAATAATTGAGAAAGATATAAAGAGAATGTGTTGTCAATATTGGTTTTAAAATGTTTTAATTAATCGAGTCAAATTTAAACAAGACAAGAAAAAGATAATGTATAAAAAACTGAGAGCATTAGTATAGTTACGACAGTTTTGCTTCATGATCAAATCCTACAATTATAAAAAGACGAGAGATGTATCATATTAAAAAGTGAGAGAAGGCGATATTTATTTTCTCTGCTAGGGTGTTATTACAGTCGTTAATAGACATGCTGCGATCGATCAGCCTTGTCGCATGCCCTGGCTGTGGTGTTAAGTCACCATTACCGCTCGGATATAAAATGACACGAACTCGTCCGTCAACAGCAGCATTAACCACACGACCAATAGATCGACCGATGATTGATTTCGTGTCGATACCGATCCATATTACAGCACTGACTCCATGTCCAATACTGTCATAGGCGTCCCATGTTTAGTTTCTCATTTTTTGAACGAAACCATTTTTCCGAAACAGTTGTATTTCACCTTCATACATGTGTATTGGCCCATTGTTTTATGGAAAACAACGGAAAATAATGAAATAATCGATCAATACATTTAATATAATGCGCTTGTGCCCAGAATTCTAATATCTACATATCTATTTCTCCGATTCAATGTCTGTTTTGAATATTTTTATCATAAAAACATGCCGTGTAGAGATGAACGTTAGACGCACATGTGTGATTACACCTTTAAACTTTCGGACTGAATACTCTAAGCCAAAACGTGTTAACCTGCACCCAAATATTTTTTTTAAGAGTCATCAATGATGCTATGGCTCTGATTGGAATCAATGTAATGCAATTCGATTATCGCATTTCTGATCGCAAAGCAAAATATTTTCGCAAATATCTATAATGACATTTACGATTTTCTTCGTAAAAGTTAAGAATATATGTACAGTCAACCTCGTTAGATTCCAATTAAAGTAAATATTTGCCATTTCACCGGACGGTGTCTTCCAGTCTAGCCAACTTTTTGTATTTTAAGTGAGAAAAGGGTAGGGAAAAAGTTGGCCAGGGTGGAAAAGGTGTTCTTCACTGAAACAACACAGGTACTTACTATCACAACACTGACAGCTTAGGTAGACACAGGTAAACTGACTTTTCGGAAGATAAATAAAAAATCACAATATTGAATTTTTAATTTTAATTCTATTAAATGGTATTTTACAAAAAATATCAAATAGACCGGACGATAGCGTGCTATAATCAGGTCCGTTAGTTATTTTATTTGTACTGGTGGGACTGAGCTACACAGTATTTTTCGTAAATATATTTGTATACGGTTTTGGGATAAGTTTAAATCCATGTGTTTAGCGCCAGTATGTGTATCTCACTCGTGTGTTTCCATCGACCCTAGAGTCATCAGTATATCGTTATGACATCACACATGGGTTTAATTACAACTAAAAGGATTGTGTGACGAGGCCTACGTGTAATGTAAAAAGTTGTTTTTAAGGTTGTGACTCCCAGCAACGCTATCATCTATCATGTTAGCGTACGATTTATTCGAAAATACTAATAACGGCATTAGGATTAATTAGTCCGCACGGAACTTAATCCATAGCACGTGCGTGGTGCATGTGAGCGGAGGTGGAACGTTTTCGATTCATTTAATAAAATT
The DNA here is from genome assembly GCA_947623455.1 of Mimachlamys varia. Taxonomy (NCBI): domain Eukaryota; kingdom Metazoa; phylum Mollusca; class Bivalvia; order Pectinida; family Pectinidae; genus Mimachlamys; species Mimachlamys varia. The sequence continues at coordinate 47,574,403 of OX392536.1, forward strand.
ATGACTTGATTATAAAACGAAATGCTTGTCCTGGCGAATAGAAATTGATATTCTAGGTTTAACCTAAACTTGTATAGCATAGAATGTATCATTAATTTCATTTTAATATAAAAGTAATTCATCCCCATCCTCCAAAACCCAACACAACCCTCATAACACAACCCAGCCAAATTACAACCCAGAGCTCAGGTATATACTAATTGTCCATAAACTAATTTCTCGGGTCCTTATCAAACAAAATAATCATGAATAAAAAGGAAATAAAAGCATGCTCTTTGTATGTAGCCCTAAGCATTCCGATCTTTAGTTGTACCTGGATACGAAAAATCACCTCTTACATATGGTTTCTTGATTTTATTATTTTAATTACATTTTTAGTTTTTATATTCCATTAAAATATATTGGTAATTGAATTGTCATAATTAAAACATATGAACTTTTATCATAGCTTAATTTAAACATGCTAAACATATTTTTTTTTTAAATATCGTATTTTTTATGAATTCCTTTCACGTAACTCTCTCTCTTTATTTCGCGGCATTTCCCATTTTTAATGTTATATTGTCTCGCAAATGCTGACAATTATCGCAATAATTCGACTGATCTTTTCATATGAACGTTTTGAAGCTTTAGTCTCATTATTTCGTGTAAACTAATGTAATTTACAATGACACATATAAAGTTAGATTATGACAATTTAACATGTTTTCATTATATTTCAATAAAAGTCAAAATGTCATAAATCAGTATTAAACAATCCATAAACTTTTCAAACATCAAACAAAATATTTGTGTTTGTCTGAATAAACATTTTTTTTAATCTGACACGAGTTTACCTTTAGGGACAACTGAATTGTCTTTTATCATAATACCCTTTCAAATAAGACACCAGAAGTGTTATGTCTGACGCTTATGTTGATTCGGCCTAAGGCTCTCCAGCTCTCCGGACTGTACCGCCACCCACCAACCTCGTGTAAAAGTCATAAATTTTAATAACGCCTCAGTGACCGTCCGTTACGCTTCGGCTGCCGTACTTTGATCATCCGTCCTGTTGTACGCTTGATGCTACCCGCGGGCTACCTTAGTTATTGTTTTGATAAGTGACCAATAATACGTCGAGTGACCATAGGTAACATACTAAGTAGCCATTAGGGAAGGTGTTGTGATTGACAAGAGAATATGTTTCAAACAGAAGATACAGATCTCATTCTGAATAGTATTTTCAAAAGAATCGTGTCAATATGATTTATTATTATAAGATAAGAGAGAATACTTTTAAGATAAAGAATAGACACGTGATCATGTGCAAAGCTCTAATGAAGTATTCATCGGTAACATGAAACAACACATGAATTTCAGTTACAGTTATTTCCCGTACAAAACGTATATGCTAAATTAATATACAACACATTTTCTTTAAAAAAAGTACGCTATTTCTAATTGTTATTCTGCAGATTTTGAAAACACGTATAAACCTTAAGTTAGCGGACTAGATAAACACCAGAAAATTAGGTACACTATATTTCCACTTTCCTTTTTTCCAAAATGCAGTACATGGGAATAATGTTTTAAAATAAGACTCTGTTTAAGACAAATGCATTTCAGTGGTATTAAACATCTTTATAATTGGCATTTAGTGTTTGAATCAGACTTATCACCCGCTAAAACGCCTCCAAGGAAAAATTAACTGACGGGCGAAAATGTCACCAGGGACGCGTTCATTACGACAATACCCTTCATTACATATTGCAATTAGTTAATAAAACTAAATTTCTTTAAAGTTCTTTAAAGACACCCGTTTATGGTCATATGGTATTGCTTTATTTTTATCAACATAGCTTCCACCAGATTTCATGTTACAACTTGTTTCAATCGTTATTTTTATTTTTACATTGTGTAAGAACATAACTGGCTTCAAACGTTTTGGCGCTTTCCGAAAGCCTTGAATAGATTAAGTGGTAATTAAAAAGGTTATGTTGCAAAATTAAAACATGATTTTTCAATAATAAGAATTTTTGAAAGAGAAATGATTAGAAATCGTTAAAACAATATTTACAAGATATCTTAGCACGTGCTTAGAGATCAATGCTAATTAACATATTCTTAGATACATGGTTATTAAAGCGGCTTGACATTAATTATGATAAAATACCAAATCATCACACATTCTGTTCATTAGAACAATTCGTTCTCAGAAATGTGAACTATTTTCTATTGTTTCTTCAACGAATTAAGTGGCATTGACTAATAAGAAAACAAAGGAACAAACAATGCTTGATTAAAATGAAAATGAAAATGTGTCTCCCATATATTAACAATATTACTTGTATATTATCTTTTGAAATAAATTCGATTTCGTTCTGGAATATTCATATTTGGTTAACGTTTTGGCATTTACATGCGTTTTTTACTTTAACGGAGCAGAACTTCATGTTTTATTAGGTAACAGATGCGTGGTTGAAATAACATCTGAACTGTTGCATGCTTCGTGCACCGCCACGTACCCTCCCCCACCCCCCGTCAGATACACACGCAAACTCGACTTCGTTACTCCCTCATTCCAACCCCCACCACCCAATCTTTATTAACATGTCAAATTCAATAGCAGAATTGAACATCGATATTATGTATGGAGAACACTGTTAAAACTCCATAAACAATTCAATGTTGTAATAAAATCCGGAAATGCTACCGAAATTAGAATGTAATGAACATGCATGTCAGTCAGCGAAGCCAAATCTTTGATTTATTTCGATGAGTCTCTCCCCCTTACCGTCTGTCTTGTTATTAAAGGAAATGAGCTCGTGCTCCTTTCATCGTGTAAAATACGCATGATGCCGCTGTTATATTTCCTTTTAACCATAGAATATGATTTTGAAGAGGTGAAAACGATGCTATTATTAATTATGATTTTATTAAGGTAATAATGATGTAATAACAATTTCGCTACGTAATTATACCCCCTCCCCACTTTGAGTTGACAGGACTTTTGCTCATTGAAGAATTTTCAATAAGGCGCGAATTCAGTGAGCGAGCCTTTGATATTCCACGTCAAATAAACTCTCCCATCTCCTTTATTCTTGTATCTGAAAGAAATTCCATCTTGCATAATTAAAACATCATTGGATGGCTAACGATGTACTTGAGGTGTAATCACATTGCAATCTAAATAACAACACCAGAGCAACAGAGATTTGACTGGAGTTTGAAATCGCGACCCCGTGAATTATGTAAGAACTCGTGAGGGATATAGACACCCAGTGCTCCGAGACGTCAATCATCTGGCTAATCAATGGTGCCCGTGCTCAGCAGTATGCAAATCATCTCGTGCATTCAGGAAAATTAAGACTCCACTCTATTCCTCGGAGAACAATTAGAGACGTTTGCTAATGAGCTTTTCGCAATCAAACTCAACATGCCAAATTTTGAAACAAATGCCTATTAGTTTGAAATATATTACACGCAAGTGGGTTTCAATCTTGTAATGATATTTCCAGTTGCAGCAACAAACAGCTACACGATAGACGATAATAACAGGTTCTCGCCTTTAGCATTTTTATCTTTGGCCATCTCGGCTGTCCCGGACTGCCAAAGAGGTCGGCCGCTAATTGCTCGGGATGAATGGTTGTACTAACTAGAGCCGGGGCGAGAATTAGTTGTCTTGATTCGTGTTGGATCGCATGTTCGACACGGGCCGAAGCAGTATGTGACATTCGTCACTGTTTTGCAGACAGAACACATTTGCCTCTACAAGTCTCTTGCTGGGCCGGAAGAGCTCGCCTTTCACACTGTATAGTTTTGCGGTCATTCCTAATTATTCTTCAACTAAGATTTATAACACAAAAAGAACTAGGGGAAAGTTGATGGGCAAAATCTTGTTGTCTCCACGGGGGACGAGGCAGTTGTTTTTTAAACTCGCTTTCGTGAGAAAATCGTTCTCGTCTTTTATTGGTCTTGGCGAGGTTATAATGGAAAAAGCTGAGAGACATTCTGTGCTTTAAAAACAAATGAACATAGCTCATTAATGTTTTTTCGTGTTTTCCAACGTATATCGGTCAGATTTTATTCCAGAATAGACTGATGATCTGATGCAGATCCGAATATTTTACAAGTGGAGAAATTTACATTAATGTAGCACATTATCAGAAATGGGTAATCAAGAAACACAATATTGCAATAAAGATTTCAAAAATATGTTTTAATCTTGGAATGTGTAATTTGAATTATTGCATTTTTTGCAGCATAGCATAGTTAACTGGTTAAAATGGAAACCGGAGGTCTTGGAACTGAATAGATACGTATTTAATGATACGAAAGTCCAATACATTCTGTTGTTAATCAATGCTTTTTTGCATTTATTCTAGACAGCGGTCAATGGCTGATTTATTTTCTCACAAAGCTTGTTGGTTTGGCGAATTTAAGCAGCAGCAACTCAGTAAAAACATTCTGTATGAATTTAATTATTTTTCATACGCATATATTTCCCATTCGAACATAAAGTTTTTCCCCTATTAAAATTGCTATTTGAAAACAAAACAACAATATTTCTTAAAAAGGAACACGATATCCTTCCGTTAAATTTACACAATATTCGTGCCTTACCTGATGGACTGTTTGTGTTCAGTAATTCGCTTTAAATACATTTTTATTTTATACAGCTCTATATATATCCATAACTAATAAGCTTTTATAGCCAAAAGGATCAATATTTCAATATTTACAACCTTAAAACACACACACCGTCTATCATTATAACAGTATTCGAAAAAGATAGCGACCGGAATGTTAATAAAACAAGTGTTTATTACAATACAACTTCTCTTCCATGGTGATGTCATGAAAACTTTATGCAAAAGGTTAGCAAGTATGTTTTATTAAAAGCTAAAATTCTTTGGTATTGCTGTCATTGATAATTGTACACTTGCCATGTATATAAGTATACAACATGGATACTAAATGCTAATTAGCAATCGAAAAGCAATAAAAACCTCGATGGCACACTCCCATTAGCCAATGCCATTTCCTCATTAGGAGAGTTTTTAAGTGTTTTATACTAACGCGCCTCAATGGCACTCAGTATTTTCATACGAACGCATCTCGCTATATAACGTCGCTGGGAACATCATATATTATTTACAAACATTCGATATACACCCTACCATGGATGTTAAGATTTGTGCTTGTGGAAACGAAGGAAGGAGCATTAGATAGAAGATGATTTGCTTGCTTTGTCATATCGAATACATACACCAATAAACATCCAAGTCAATCGTCTCTAGTTCTCTTCCGGATTGGAAAGTTATGAATCAACTGAAATGGTGTTCAGTTATCTGGCAATATCCAGATAAAAAACATCATGTTTTTATCAAATTTTGTCCGAATTTGTCCACTGATGACACACTATCACAATAGAACAAATTGTTTGTACGTTCATTTGTTGCTTTTTTATGAAGAATTTCTCTACTGAACTGTACTACTAGCTTATCGCCTTTAGTTAAGAACTGTAGAATCAGACATAAAATAAAATAAATAAATCATTTATGACATCTGTATACCTATTCACTGAAGGAAAAGTTTGATATCAAATGACATATATTTTCATGTTCTATATCTGTGTTTTGAATGATAAAAACTGGACTAACGCGTAATCAACACATCACTTTTTATTTTGAAGATCTCAATTAAGTGATATGTGGGTTTTCAAACCAAATTAATATTGGAGAATAATGAATGGCGGCATTGGAATCGTTCATCGTAATGATTTTACGCATGTCAAACTGAAATGTAATTCCTTCAGTTTATGATGTTATCAAAACATTACGTTCGAATCAGTCAGGATTTCCGATCAAATGAGTCTTCCATTAACTGATTACCTACTACTAGCATCAAGGTTTAGGATCCACAACCTTCCAAGCTTTACACATATTATATTGAGGATATACTTATCGCCCATATCGTAAATAATGTTTACACATTCTGTACACTGTGGGCTTTGTCTGTTGATATAGCGGGTGCTCAGCAACATTTAAAGCGAGGATCGTATAATGTCAGAACGAAGGCCTAATAACGCACCAGAAATGAAAAACCAACACCATAATAACATACACTCGTATCAACTTCAAAAGATACCGAGGGACGCAATTTTCCGCAGGGCGATGATCACTTAAACACACCGCCGAAAGAAATAGCAACACCCCAATCTCCATCGTTGAAAATCCCCTAGGTTTTAAAGTAAGAACTTTCCCGTGGGTCTACAACATAGAGCAACTCAAAAAACGTGAAACCCTTGTCAGTTGCTGGTAGATCTACATCACACAAATATGTTTTTCTTAGAATGCGATATAAGTATATTTATATCAAGAACTTTCGTGTAGGTCTTTATCACAAAATTCGTTTGAGGGTTCGCTCAGTAAATAATTCTACGGAAGAATATTTGATAGTAACTCCCCTGTGTTTAACCCAGTCACTTTCATGGAGATTGTTATTAAAAATGGATCTTAGAAAATATATTTTTTCTAGAGATATAATCACACGTGTTTGTATATTATAGATATACTTAATGGTCATCTCGAAGGCAGTATCCCTTAAAAGATAATACCTACTTATATACAACCAACAAATAGAAAAATAAAAAGTAGCATGATGTGAAAATAAAATAAATATTATTAAACTGCTTTATCAGTCAACGATTGTTACTTAACTAGGTAAGACAAACCAAATGCACATGTCACAAATATATAGTATAGACGTCTACGCACTCTGATCTTTATATACTAGAATAAATAATGATATGTAATCCTGGTTTAACAGTATCGTATAGATTATTTCGGTTTTAAATCTTTGCTAAAATTGCTATGTTACCTAAATACCATTCAGTCTTTTTTTTTTTCGAAAAGAAAATGTGAAATGTCACTTGTTTGTTTCGACTTAGTGTTTTCATACGTTCAAAATTAATTTGAAACGAATATATAGCTCATTTTCAAAGAAAATTAATCTTTTTTTTTGAAACTTGGTAAGCAAGTCATGACGTTTTGAATTAAGCCCCAAATCCTTCGTCTGGTGTCCAATAGATTTGGTTTCCAACATACAAACAATATGTAGGAATGCTTACACAATGAATAATGCTATAGTATTTCAGCGTTTTAAATAGATCCTTTTTGGGTCATTCTGTGTATTTAGCATATGCCAGTATTGCAGAACGTTGATCCCAAGGGCAGATTACCTATATTACATAGCCTTGCTGTCTTTTGTATATCTGTGGTGAATTATATTTCTCTAATGTACCAACAGTTATCAGTTATCTGGTCAGAAATGACAAATGCGAATTTAATCAACACCTTTTATTATGTTATACGACCTGAACATTTTGGTGTTCACGTTACTAATTTGATTCAATTCAGAAAATTACAGGTTTCTATGAGAAATTATATTTAGACTTGTTTTAATTGAAAATTCAGAGACTGAAATTATGTTACGTCATGAATTACTCCCCTACTTAGGGTCTAACGAGCCTAGAGTAGATTACAATAACAGGAAATGTCACACAAAGGACATGCATGCTTATTTTTCATTTTTCCGATTCAAGATTTGTGCATTGAAAAATATCTACATTTTTTTAATTTCCGAACTGATGACGTTTGGTTGTTTGTTCCTTATTGTACTTAGCTTAGATTATTTAAACATGAAGGTGTACACCAAAATTTTGGTTCTGAGTTTAAGATATTCTAAATGTATAACCCAAGTCTTATTTTATCTTTGATATTTTCCCGTCATAAAACGTTTTGATTTTACTATTTCCACAATATTTTATTGTTTATCGTGATTATTTTCGTTATCATACTGGCTTTTCCTTAATATTTCTCCCTTTTTATACTGTTTGTTTTTCCTATTTCCCTTTTGTCTTGACCCCCCCCCCCATTATTATACTGTTTTTCTTTATAATTTCTCAAATGTTATGCTGCTTGGTTTTTTTTCCTTTTTCCAAATTGTTATACTGTTTGTCCTTCCTATTTCCAAATAATCATACTGTTTGTATTTTTCATTTCCCCATTTATATAGTGTTTAATTTGTTCAAGAGATATACAACAAATTACGTTCGCACTTTAATTTTCTGTATTTTTCTTGAACTAAATAATTTGCAATATAAAGTCCGATTAAATATAAATAAATCCACATTATCTGGTCGTAGTGTTGCACTCCGACTAATGTACCACACTGGCTACCTAGATTGAGGGTTATCACCGATCGATCCATCATTATCCCATTTCCAGGTTGTTTATTTTACTCCACCAACAGGCCATCGTGTCGCTGCTTTGACCGTCTGATTGAAGGGTCCATATTTAAGTTAATAATACACTCTATTTGTCGGTTTATGATCTTATTAATAGATCATAAAATATATTTAATATGCTGGTGGTCCATATCGGGACAAAACAAGTGAAACTGTATAGTCCTCCACCAACGAGAGCCGCCATTGTTGATTGTGACGTCACCACTCAATATCAAAGGACTTTGAGATCACAATCATAGCATTTTGACATTTACGAGCTTCAAGTATGAGTTTATAGTGTCTGTTCTTTCAATAAGTGAATAAAAAAATATATCGCACATCTACAAAAATTTATGTTTCAGAGATATGATATTTACTCTCTCGTTTTGCAAGTTTATGTTTCTGCTTGGTTAGCACGAGCTCACCCGACATGCGTGATTGGGTTTCGGTACGTCCAATGCTACATGAACTGTAAAACAATTTCCGATTTTTCAAATTTTACGACAAAATGTAAATAAAAGGAGAATAACTAGCACAATAAAACGAGGAATGTTGACATTCGTATATTCGTTTTTTATTTCTTTGAAGGGTGATTTGAACGGAAGTATAAGGGTACTTAACAGGTGAGGCGATATTAACTGTAATTTATGCACACTTTGTAACTTTAGACACGTAAAATCTCGATTTCAATCTATACATTCATAAAGCTTGTTATTGCAGTATTTTTTGTTGATTCAACGTATATACACCGATACGCAATTCATATAACACAATGATTAAACAAAAAATATGTATTTTGTTTTATAAAATATATATTTAACAGAAAGTAATATTTCTATACACAGTGAACTTTCACACATATTTATAAGTATTTGGAAGACATAAAATTCTCGTAAATTTGCCTGCTTATAGTCTACCATTTGTGCATCTTCTTTGGATTACATTTAGCATCAAATGGGCTGATTAGATTACACCTAACGACATGACCAGGTTACATGTATGTATAAATTCTTCCGACTTATCACTTGTAAATGTCTAGTCAAATTAAAACAACCTACCACCCCTACATATTCCTAAATCGCTTCGGTCTTTGGGATGATTGTCAATTCGAGTTTGGAAATAGGGGTTCATTAATATCATTTATGATATTTTTCTATCGGTATTGGAGCGTTTCGGCTAACGTTAATGGGGACTTATATTCTGGTCGGTAACAAGGTAATGGTGATGTTGATGAGAATACAAATGGAGCAACACATACATAACTGTCAGCTACAAAGTCGAAGCAAACATCTCCGCCTTGTTGCTGTTAAGAACGAACACTTGGAACAAATAAAGCTATATTTTACTCACAAGCAAACATTATATTCATCATATCATATCATCAAAACTTCTGTTGATACGCAGTAATTGGATTTCTCACCTCTGACCCCGAAAGGTCATATTAGTACCGTAAATTCTATGTATTGTTACAGGTAGGTCGACGATCACGAGACACCGAAGGAATAAAACATGGCTAGATACCGTTCGGAATTCCTGTGGTCCGACTGATGTTTCTATATTTAATGATAATCACATAAAGAAGACGGTGTCCGCCGCCTATCACACTCACTGAGTGTTCACCAAGCACGTCGATACGCTGTACAGGAAAAAGTCCTTATTTGATCAACATAATCTATAGGGACAGTCTCTGGTTTACACTGGATCGATAGTAGAAGAATATCCACATAAGAATACCCCCGCTCTCACATTGAGAGCATGACATTTACTCTGCTTTGTTCTAGATTTAAATAGCGGGAGGCAGAAAATGCTTTGTCTTCCGGAAAATTTGAACTTATTTCTTCCTTTAACTGTTTCAATGATACCTGTATAAACCTTTTCCTATATCCTTTCTTTAAGACATTATTGGAGCATTACTCATTGTTACATCATCTAGAAGATCATTTTATATTCGATACATTTGATATTTTAACACATTTGTTTTCTATGTTAAACTTTTGTATTTATTTCATTGTGTAAACTGTTTTCTGCTTTCATCTATTATGTTTAAAAAACGAACAATGTAAGCCATCTGTCCTTTTATGCAATGTCAAGCATTATAAAAGCAGTAACATTGAATTTGTTTAAATCATCTACGCAGAATTGACAAAAAATATTTCTTTTTATGTGCGTAACATACACGAAGACATCCATCCCTTTATAGAGAATCTCATTTGTCTCTTACCTGTAAGTTAGAAACTTTTATCACATAAGCTATTAGTAGTAAATGTGGGAGCTCGGTGACATGGACAGAAAGAACGCGTCACTGTTGCTAAATAGCAGCGTTAGTTTTCATCCGAGAACTACAAATACCTACTTAATGAAAAATTATAGCGGCAATCTTTATGACATTTAAGGTATTAATCGATAAAACGAAAGCGAAAGTGGTTTTTATGTCACATTGACCTATACCAACCTGTCAATGCTGTAGACTATTTTGCTATAAAGATTCGTTGTTTTAACAAAACGCCTCTTATTTGAAACAAATCGTTGGTTTAAGTGCTAGTCCACCTGATTTATGCACAAACAACATCATTAAGACCACGTCGCGCTGAATCACAACATAATAGTTTAATTTGATTCCGTTGGCACAACTTGCAGGCGCCTCATTCTATCATTTTGTACCACAGTTAGCAAAACCCGATGTCTTGTTCATTCAACGCTTGCAAATTGATTATAAGGCATGCCTATGTATACCTGTTAATCAAGATATTTCAGTTGCTCATACTAATTTGGACAATTTGTAAAAGGTTCTGAATGGTTCGAGATTTACGTGGTTTTTTTCCTATTGCACCTTGTATGCTTACCTGCAGCAGGTACACGAGTTCGAACAGCCTTCTATCCCAAAATAGCAATTTATTTAATTTTTCTAATTTAGTCGTTTCTTCATTATCATCAAATACATATAGGAAGTATAAAACGTATAATTATACCTCAAACGTAGTACTAAATAAAAGAATAGCATGAAATGGATATATATGTATAAATATTTCAATTTTTAGTGTTCGAGAATATGTTCAGTTGCTACCTTTTTATGTCAAGTTGTATTCTGGCGAATTCCGCTACTTTGTGTTCTAAGTAGTTTAACATATATAATGCAATTCATGAGTTGACGACGTTTCAATCAAACTAGAGCACAAGTTTTGTCCTAAATAGGCAGTTACCGGCTACAGCTGTACGTATTCTAGCATAAGTACACAAGCATGATCAGCTTAACTCTCAGACGAAGAGAGTTTCTTTCTCATATTGAAATAAAGAAAACAGCCAATAAAAACATATTTCGGAATAACTGTTTGATAAACGAATTCATTAGTTATATAAAATAATCTTAGTTTAACGCGAGTTTATAGAAATTAGATATAGAATTCGCTTGTTGTAAGATTTTAGCAGTACTTGTGTGTAGGGATGGCGAATCGATTGGTATATCTAATCTAAGGGAAATGAAGCATTCCGTTGGTGATAATACCCCCTCCCCGTCCTAACCATACATCATTGTATGTTTTCAGCTTGTTACCAGAAAGGAATGGGAATGAAAGTCTTTGAGGTTATGATATATGTTCGGAAAAAGCATTTCTTTCTCGAAGGGAATGCAATTGTAGACGACGTGTGTATGTTCAGTGCATCTTAATCGGATCTTCAAACACTTAAAAAGACAGCTTTACGTCATCGAGTACACGGACGCCATTTGTAACTATTGAGAATACCGTATATACGAGTTCATACTTCTCCTTCCACTTATTTTCTGCCGTAGTATCGCGCTTTTACTCCTGCTTCGCTTCCCCTATTCCCATGTTCCTCAGATGAACCTCCGAATCTCTCCTCTCCTTCCTTATATGATATTCTACTCTTACCCAGATGTAAAAGCAAGCCCACAAACGTTATGTATTATTTAGCAATTTGTTGGCAATATGCAATATGAAATTTTTAGATTCCTACTATCAAGAAATCAAAGTATATATATATTTTTTTGCATTTTTAGTTTTCAGTACATTTTAAAGTTTATATCAATTGGAATAAATGTCAGCATATCTGGCTTTGAACAGCTGAAAAAAAATAACATTGACGTTCATTGTTTTCAACGCGCTCTTCATTTAATTCGGCATTCTCTTTTTTCACTCTTTCTTTATCAAACATGGAATTTTAACCACTAAATTATTGGAGCACTGTGCAAAATAAGTGCTTTTTTAAGTCTATTGCGAAAACTTTTTATTACGTCATAACATTTTTTTTTTCGTAACATTGCAGGTGGATGTGATCGGATGACACTGACACCATGGGTGAGACTGATTTGACAGAGTGATAGCATTAAGCAGGTTTGAAACTGACATACTGATTTCCCTCTATTCATTTAAACAAGGTGTGTGTTTTATGAGAGTACAGATTAAAAAGAAATGAATTTTAAAAAAATGAAATAGGTGTATGATGAATTTCGTGACATCTAATGACACGTTTGTCACCGAGCACCTTTCTTTGTTCTGGGACCAATATGATGCATGCATTCCGAAAAATGAAAATTATTTGTAAGAGAAAAAACTAATTTGCTGAATAGCTAATGCAGAAGTAAACAAAGAGATTTGTGTCATTATGAATTTTGCTTTGTATTGATGTGAGTAATTCCGCAAGGCCCATATATAACAGAGTAAAGGCGATAAAAATAGAATGATGTGTTTACCAGCATACAAAGGTGAAGCTGTCATATTTCAATCTGTTTTTGCATTTCATACATCAACTAGGTGCATGTTTTACGAGGTAAACTTAAGTCGATAAAAAAATCTTGTAAAAGTGATTGATGTATTTAGCAGAAAACAAACATTACCTGTCATGTTCATCTAGTTACCTGTATAACTCAGGTGTGGCGGGGGATTAACATATAGGAAATCTCTGGTGTGACGGGGGATTAACATATAGCAAATCACCAGGAATCGATAAATATCAACAGAAAAAAAACATGGACATTGTTGGTAGCCTTCTGTTTACAAATATCAAACTTAACATATTATTAGTTCTGACATCTACATGATTAATACGAAATGTCACAAAAATAGAAAATTAATACTATTTTTTAAATAATGTTGTACGTCATCTATCACACCATATATATGTTTTACAAGCTTTAATTTCCATTTATTTACAAATCGTTTCCCATAAACTTATCTCATACTTCTTCCTTGTCCTTGTTTGTCAGTAAAAACATGGATTTAAACTAACCAAGTAATTAAAATGTGTACTTTTAAATCGTACATGTAATCACTTGAATTGAGCTCCATTCAGTACACCTTATCCATGCTTAAAATTAAAAAAGAAAAAAATCATATTTGATAATAGTGCGTTTGTTCACCTTTCAATTTTGAGTTTAGACAATGAACACATCAATATAACTTTTTATATGCTTTATATGATATTTCTATCTTACATTAATATGTTGCTTACTAGTTTTAGAATACTATATTTACGTTTCAAAGATACACATTGGTTACTTAGTCATTAAATTTTAATGCTTTTATAAACTCTAATAAAGAAAAAAATATAAATGTGGCTTAAGATACAAAATGCAACTAATTTTAAATAAATTATGTACTTCATATATTAGTGATGATAAACACTATTTGCCATTTCGAACCTTACATATAGATTTATATATATATATTATAAGTTGGACAATCGTAGTGTTTTAGCTTGTTCTGGTGTATTGTTTTTGTTGCAAAACAGATTTTAGAATATCGAAAAGAACGTCAACATCTACCATTTTTCCATTGCGATGAGCAAAACTTTTGATTAATTTTGTCTTGATGTCAAACGTCATGTAAAACATAACACCATATGCAAACACCCGTCTCGATTTTGTTTGAATTTGTTAGTACTGTCTAATCATGTAATATAATCACATTTTTTCAGGTAACTGATGGCGCTGTTTGGTATTTCTTCTTGTTTTAATTTTTTTTTTAAATGGAAGTGAAACGAAGATCAGACATGTACCACGAACCGTCAGTTTACTTGGTACAACTCTATACAGGACCGTGGTGACAACAAGGATTGTTTTCATTTTAAACCTTATCTACTAAGATACGCTGGATATAAGAGAATGTTTTAAACTACTAGACAGTTATGCATGGCCATGGAATATCACCTGTCTGTATAATATTCCAATTCTAACCAGGTAAGGAGATCACAAACAGTAAAAAAAAAATTATCTGCTTGAAAATTGAAACAACACAAATTCCCAGAAAATACCTTCACAAGGAGAATGGTATATATGTTATCTACAAAATATTAAAAACATTGTACCAATAATAATAATATATAAAATAACGTTGTTTTAGTAAGTATGTACGAATTATATAATTGATATTCGGAATATTAAATAATAATTATTAATTTGTTGCTTATTGTTTCTGATATATAAGACATCCAGGATTTATCTTCATCTATTTATCATCTCAAACAACGTTGGAAAGGATAACTTTTCAATAAAAGTGAACTGTATTAATTTTAACACATGTAGCCGTACAAATGGATTTCGAAAAGAAAACATAATTGATATACTGTATTCGTAAGGTTCATTCATTATCTTTCGTCTGATTAATATATTGAAATGTTCAAATTGACAAAACTAAAATATTTTAATAGCATTTTATTTCATGATAATTAACATTTTACATAAATCTAAAGTATCAGTAAGTTTGAAACGAAAGTCACATGTTGTGTTTATATGATCGGTCATGTAAATAGCCGGTAAACGATAGAAAATCGAAACTGTAATTGTCTTATGTGTACCAAACTTTTAAGTGTAAATCGCGATGGGGGTAGGGGTTGTTGAGTAAAGAAATGTATATAACATAATTTGTGATTTACGCTGCAGAAAAATTAACATAAAACGGAATGAGTATTTATCTAAACAGAATAAATTGTTCACTCAATTAATCAAGCTTTTATTTTCCTAGTCCTTGTTATGATTTCACCTGATTAATGCAACATTATATTGAAATACAGATTAAATATTACATGAAAATCCCAAAGAAACATTTCAAATAAATTGATATTTCACTTCACTAATAAATTAAATTTGGATTATTACGACGAAAATTGAGATTACTACGCTATATTTCCAACTATGCGGGTTAATAAACGACTTGTGTGTGATCAATGGTACACTTTAAAATATAACAGGTCTCGGAGGAGTGCTGTCATTAAAATGAAGCTAGCGAACACATGGCTTACTCTCCTAGTGACAGATTTTGTGGTGTCAGAATGTCAATGAAGGGTTATAGGTGACTTATTATTAGATAATCGGACAACAATACCCCTAAATTGACCATCGTTATGAACTGGAGTCTTAAATTAACCGTTTTCGCCAACAAGCGAAGCCATGGATGTATGGTAAAGTGCCAGTAATGTACAACCCACCCAGTAATTGTATCACCTTCTGTTCGTTTGAAAACATATAGCTCTGTGAAAGTGCTAAGGAAAAACGACGTGAAGGAACGGACCTTGTTTATGGTAAAAGATGTGTTGAATTAGCAGATAAAAAGAAGAAAATTGTTTGTAAATTATACCTTTCGGACGCGAAAATATCATTCCGTAAATAATAACAGGTTTACCCGAAAATCTATTTGTAAGGAGAATAATAACATAGACCATCGTCATATCTCGGATAGGAACGGAGGGGAACACTGCTGTTTTGTCAAAATCTACTATTTTTTAGTTTTATTTTTTTTTGCTTTGATCTGACAGTTTGGTTATAAATATCCATAAAATTCTTTCAACTTTTAATTGAATTATTCTGATACAAGAACAAGACCTAGCTATATATATCTTATCTTAGTAAAATCTGCTAAAATATTAAGACGCGAGGATTTTCTATGCCTTTGGCAGAATCAGCTAAGCCGTAAATCAAGAAGCTTTTTGGTATCTAACTTTGCTTATTCCTGAATTGACAATAAAATGAACATAAATTAGAGGCAAAGACTATGATGTGATTAACTTCGAGCATTTTATCATCTCACCCACGTACTCGAATCATGGATTAAATCCGTTTTTCAATTTGTTCGGAATATTTTACTAATACCTTCTCGAAGTATAAATCAGAATTCTCAAAATAATAAAGACATTTATAACATGAAACTCACTAGCAACGAGAACTTAAAATGGATAAACGGATCTATATTCACAACTTAACGCTTGAGGGAGGTGACACATATAGGAGTCTTGTATAGTTCAAACACAAGTCCCTGCTTCAAGCAACAAGTGCAGAGAACGAAAAACCATTTTATATCACTGTCAATGGATGGAAACGAAAACGATTCAGATCAAAGAATGGAAATAAATTTCCATCTTTGAATATTTTTAAGAACAGAATGCATGATATCTAACAGTTCAATTTTCACAGAGTATATTTGTGTTTATAATTTAGTGATATTTATTTTGTTAATGTTATTTGATAATATCCGAAATGTTTGAAAGTTTATACACATATTATTCAAATTCATTTTAGTGTAATTTTGACTTCTTATATAAAGTAGCTACACAGAATATTTTATTGTGTCGTTTTTGTAATATTACAAATATTGTTATATTTTTAATATACATGAACAATTTTCGTTTTTTTCTATTTACTGTTTCTTCATGGGAATAATAAAGTTAATGAACTTATTGAAAATTTGATGAACTATTTAACAAACTTTCTTTCGACTAGTAGATAAGGAACTACGACACGAGGGTTGAGGCACGACCCCCAGTACGTGGACTAACGAGGTCTTGACCGCGAACGTATTGGAGATAATTTGTCAGATTTACTGCCGAGGGGTAAAGATGTAACAAGGCTAAATTGACCATCCGATAGGTGTAAACTGACCGCTGTTTCTGATAGATTTAACACATCTTGACCACTTCCACAACACTAGTACACTAAAAATCAAAATCGCCAGTAGCTGTCGGAAAGTCTTTTAACTCTCCGGACATTCGGTGGTCAGTTCCTCTGTATTGCCAGGCCATAAATCAACAGACCGATTAGGACGGAGATATATTTGTTAGTGAAAGTGTCTTTACTATGGCCAAGTGGTCAGCTAATAAAGAGACTGCCCGTGGCGACATGGCGCTGTAACATACTACCTTTAATGTGTTGGACCTGTGGCCACCCTTTCATTTTGAGAGTTTTAACAAATCGTTAATACCCTTTTGTCGGCAAAGGTGTTTTATGTACCAAAATATTGCGCAATTAATGGTTTACTGAATTTTTATTGCCAAGTTATACATTGTGATGAATTTAAGAAGTTTTATGATCTTCCAAATTAGTGGATTACTCTGGCGAAAGATGAAAGCTTATACATAGATTGATCTTAGTCTATCAATCTTTTTCATCAAATAAAAACAAAGCTGCAACTCTGATATTGTTTTACCTATACATCATGAATTTTATTTCATATTTTGTTTTAAAAATAAATCCAATCCACAACACAGCTAAATTTACTTTCAGGGACATTTTTATTTATGTTTGAATTGTGTATTGATTCGATTTCATCATTTAATAATAGATGCAATTAATACTGAAAATTTAACAACAATTTTGTTTAACGATACATTTACCTATAAAATAGACATATTTTTAATAAATGTGACTTATTAACGAATGTATCAATAAATTATAACATTTCGCAGTAATCATTTTAATGCTAATTGATGGTATCTAATTGAATGAATATGACCAAATAAATTAGAAATAATTAAGGAATATGTCATATTAAATATATTACAGAACGATGATTCATAACGAGTGTTGAAATTAGTGTAAATAGAGGTGAATTTACGATCGAGAGCTACACAAAACGATTTAAAATGATTTATATTTATTTTCGGAAATTATTTCATACATCATATTTAAATGCATTTTCTTAAATGACAAATTTAGCCATAATTTCCCCCTTGTATTGTCGTTTCTGCCTTATGTCGTTTTAACACGGTTTACCAACACAATTTTCGTGTAGTCTGCAATTGCATGGAATTAATTACCTAATCAATCAATTAACTTTCTATCAACCTAATTAAATGCTTTTCTTTAGAATCGAGTCTTCCGTGAATCGTGTCGAGACAAGTCTACAAAATGGATGCAAAAATGCAATAATTTATCAACTGAATTAGACATTGGATAATTAAATATTTCATATAAATTTGTTTGGTAACGTTTTCTCTTACTTGAAAAGTAACGATTTTATTATAGAATATGTAATATTGTATGCGAAAGACCGTATAAAGGGTTTATGATTTCTTGTATTAAGATAAAATATCCATGGCTTGTATTATAATGCAACTAGATATCTTAGATAAACCAAAGCTTAAACAGTGAGTTTGAATTTTTGTAGCAATCCCATAGGAGATATTAACTTATTTCAATTTAATTTTTAATTAGTATTTATGTAAAATATATATATATATTCTGTTTTTATATTTTATTTCTGTTTTGTTTTAATAATGTTATCAAACATGATTTTGTAAAAATAAAATATCCATTGAAAAAAAGAAGATATTTACTATTTACAAAAATATCAAATGAAAGGATTGTCTTTTTAATTACTTACCTGTGCTATGTACAAGTAAACATCATGCTAATCATTTTACATATTAAAAAGCTTACCTGCTGCATCAGCTGTTTCTAATCCCTCAAATGTTTTATTTGCCATTTCCATCAAGGCGTCCAGAGGGGAAACTGTTTTCAGGCTTGGGATTTGGTCATCATCGTCCACGTTGATTTCCTCTTCTTCAGCATCCGATGAAAGTTCTGAATCTCGCCCCGGACTGGAGCGATTATCCCAGGGTCTTACGATCCGTGAATTGATAGCATTATTAAAATGTAAATTTCTATGTTGCACATTATTATTATTATTATTGCTAGATCCTAGAATATCCTTTATAGCAAATGATGTGAAGGGTTTGTTTGGATTTCTAGGTGGCTGTAGTTGCACCATAGCAAGTTTCCGTATCGGTTCGTATTGGTCTTTGCAGCTGTCCTCCGAATCGCTGACCCCACTGGATGTTGACATGATTTTCATCTGGTCTGCTTTTTAAGTAAACTTTCTCACATGTAAAATCAAAGTAAAATCAAATGAAAAATTTCTTCCTCGGAAAGTTATACATTTAGAGATAGTAAACAAACATCCATGTGCACACAATGTCGTATTCCTCCACGGAAATTACTTCGTGAAGAAGCTCTGACGTTTTTTTCTTTCTAACTTTCCTCGGGGTAGAAAGTCGAGTATGTGCTGTATAGTATCCGAGGCCTGTCAATGTATCTAAGTACCCAGAAGTCTAATAACACCAGAGTCTTTCCAGCACACCACAACAAAAACAAAACCCCAAAACGAGGCCGGGCCACTTGATTGACTGACAGTTAAATAACTGTAAGGATATGTCGTCTGCGCGCTACTGAAAACACCCCTAAGGAACACAAGCGACGTGAGGCGCGAATATTTCGTCTGATTACTAACTGTCGTCTGCCGAGCGTACAGCGAATGACCTGAGGCAAAAACAATGATTCGCTTTTAAATAATGTTACGAAAATGTTTGTAGAAAATATTGAATGAAAGATTCTCGGAATATGATATACTTAAACAAAAGTCCATGACATTTCCTTGAAAACTTGAGATATTTTCGTAGCGAAAAAATTGAAAAAAATATGTTCATCACATTGGCTCGATTATGAAATCATATACAAACAAGGCTCAGAAAAATGAAACAGATTCCTCAAAAGCTTTGCAATCGTGATTATCAAGATGTTTCCGAGGACATTGGACGTGCACGGATTGGGGTAAAGACGTAACGTTCCCCTGGTCTTGTTAGGCCCCACACAACAGTGGGAGGGGAATATGAGCCGCTGATCAGCCAATCTCAGCCAGACTTTTTCCATCAACAAACTGTCCCGTCATGCATCAGCCACAGTTCACTAATTACTCTATGTTGACTCTCCAGATGAGAGGCAATTAAATTAGCAAAATGTTTTGGACATCTAAACCAATCGCGGCTATCATTTTAAACGATTAGATTAATTATGCTTCGATACAGAGATATTTGGGTGATACACAGCACCATGCTAACCCACACTTAGACCAGAATAGGCTCACCAAAAACGACTTGTCAGCTTTCTCAAAACGATATATGTTATTTTTAACTAAATAGAAGTTGAATATTTTCTTCACGTTCTAAAACAATTCTTTAGAATAAACATTATAATGAATTTAACATTTTGATGTACACAGTAATATTCAATAAATATAAATTTCCTGACAAACATTGATAACACATTATTATTATAATTATTGATATCATGCTAAAAGATAACTGGGCTTTCGTATCCATGCGTAACATGAATTAGCATCAGGCTATCAAGAAGCCAGCAGAGGCCCTTTTCTTGACACAGTTAACAAACCCTGCTTCGTCTAGTAAATGATGTTTTTATTGTGTTGGCCAACCCTTGTGTTCGTGCGCGCTAGCTGTGTAAGCCGAATCGGTTTGAGCTGATGAAGAGTCACTTATATTTTAATAATCCCGAGTGGTGTAGGATAGCACCACTAGCAGACAGGAGAACAGAAAGATTCGGGGCTTTTTTTTTGTTCATTTTGATGGTTTCTGATTTACGAATCTACCGTAATTCGTATTATTTATGCCCGGGTTTGTTAGATAAATTACGTTTATTTGTTTGGCAAAAATATACTTGTATAGTTTTCACATTTGAAATAGTTTATGTTAAGTATGACACATACAAACAGAGGCATAATCAGTAAAGTATGATAAATAAAACAATAAAAATACTAGAAATTATCAAACATATTCAATATTATAAAAAGGCGTTTTCAAAGGATAACTAACAAAGGACGCTGTTTTCTTTAAATCATGTTAAGCTTACCTAACAGTGGCAATTATATAATGCTGTTTCCCCGTCAAATACATGTAGACACTGGCAGCACATTTATAAAGATCCATTAAAAAATTCGTTTAGCAAAGTTTATGATACAATGCATTTCATATCATGTTCTGCTTGTGTTTGGGGCAAACCCACAGATAGCAGCCTATAAATTCATCCACCTGATAGAAGCGATAAACAGTCGGCGATATTTAAAATTAAAATTACTTTTTAAACATTGTGGCACTCCTGCACACAAAAAGTGACAAGTTAGTCGTATATTATACAGATAAATTGTTGTTGACGTGTGTATTTTTTCCGTTATATTATAAATGTTTTTTTTTTTTAGATTTTTGAATAAAATATCACCGAAACTTTCCGATTAGTAAAATTTCAATTAAATATAGAAAAGTTGCCAGATTTATTCATTACATGTACAGTAATTATTTATCAATATATAAATGTCATATGACATAGATGTATAATTATGTTGCTTACATTTCTGAAATTACGAAATACACTTAAATTGATAAGGAAATACATGTTTCAAGTTAACTTTAACAAAATACTTGTTTTTTGTTTATCTGTAGCATACATATACTTAGTAATAGCATTCGAATCTAAAAATATTTAAAACAGATTTTGAATTGATATCATTTTCAATACATGTATGATATCTGTTCAGTCCTCTTATGCAATTGATAACAAATTGTGCATGTTCGATTTGCAATAAAACATTTGCCAAAGTATGGCTTTTTAAAATGGTCGTCAAATTTGAATTTTGAGATTGAAATCATAACAGATATAAAACAATTTAAAACGTAAAAGTCAAATCAATATTTGTAAACCTCTTTTAAATTTAGAAATGCAGAACGTGAATGTGAGAATGATCCCCCTTGACTTATACCCGACGTACTAAAGTGTAGTTAATTTGGACATTTTCAGTTTCAGGAAATTAATACCGAAAACCGATTAATGTAGCATGGTAGCATGATTATTGAAAACTCCATTTAAAAATATAATTTAGCGGATAAGATTTCGAAAAGCTCACTTTCCGGAAATTGGAATCCGGACTGACGACTCTATTTTCTATACACATTATACATTATACGAACTGTGTTGGAAAAGTTACAATATATATATAGGCCTAAATAAAATAGCTGGTTACGAAGTATGGTAAGGAAGTAATCGCCGTTATATACTCTCACACAGGAATCAAACTGACAACATTTCTGATAGACAATTTTTAAAATGGTTCCCTGGGCTGTTATTTTCAACATTCCGACCGACGTTAATTAGAGGGCGAGTAAAAGTGGTATTTAGAAAGTGACAATATCCGCCATTAAAACCCGTAAATATAGTAACAAAAGAAAGAACGCTAACTTACTGTCATAAAAATCGACACTTTTTCTTATCTATTTTACTGAGACGATTAAAGAACTGTATTTCTGTCTTGGACAGGTTTCGTCCATCCTAGATCGATATCAGTGGCCACGCCCCTTCCGAGTTTATTTACTGTGTTATAGAGCATTGTGTGCCTCGTGAAAATAAACGTGTACCATTAAATACATCATTACATTCTTGCTAAAAAAAGCACATGTTTGACTCACATTTCTAGCAAATATACTTTCCATCAAATACAATTAAAAATTGAATTTTGTGGTTTCGTTTTAAAAACGTCTCTGACACAAAAACAACAAAACATTTTTTTACGAGTCTGAAACTGTTCAATCTTTTTTGGTGTTTTTTTTTAAACACTTAGAACTAAACACTATTAGTATACCAAGTCCCGTAGCTACATATGGTGAAATGACTTGCATTGTGCAACGCACCTGAATGTACTGCATGTATAAAAGCTTCAAGACTGAGGTATATATATAAACACATGCACTACAAAAACTGATTGTATTTTATTTACACCAATGCTGGTATGCAAAGTTTTTATTTCAAATTTGAATATATAAAATGAAAAAAGTACCGTTTCAAATCTGCAAACTGTATCTAATTACTTAGCATTGATGTTACCGTCAAGTAAATAAGTTCAAATTTATTGCCCGACATAAATTCTGGCTACATGCTCGAACGTTATATCTGTTTATTTAAACCAGGGACAGATTACCAGGCCAATTTTACTTATTTATGTGAAAAGTCTATTTTACAACCTGTACAAGATTCAATCAAATAATGTCTAATGTTCGCATATTCATTAACAACACATCAGATGTACAGATACTATATATCTAATGACTTTTACGCAATTCTTCTCGCAAGGAAGATAGAGTGAGACACATTCTATAAATCACACGAATGGCCATTGAGCCAGAGGATACGAACCCTAATGTGCAAACAACACCATTTCAACGATTATAGCGCTTCTAGACTTCTTATTTTCGACGTAAAATGTAAATCATATGAACTACAGGCATTTGTTAAATGGGCGTATGATGTATAATGTCCCTTATATATTTTTTTTTCTGTGATTGAAATGATTTAAAGTTCTTGTATATAATGCATATGTTTGTACATGAATGGTTATTGGGATCTAAACAAACAGCAAGCATGTTCAATTCTAAATCAAAATGTACAAATTTTTCTCTCTCGTAAATGCTCGTTTACATTAGTTTAATATGTTTTTTAATTTGTATTTTTAATTTCACATATATATCAGATACTCAAATTGATGAGA
Source organism: Mimachlamys varia (assembly GCA_947623455.1). Taxonomy (NCBI): domain Eukaryota; kingdom Metazoa; phylum Mollusca; class Bivalvia; order Pectinida; family Pectinidae; genus Mimachlamys; species Mimachlamys varia. The sequence continues at coordinate 47,598,283 of OX392536.1, forward strand.
GAGTCTGAACACCCGACATAATTATAGTACACCTGTACATGTAGATTGTACAAGTAAATATACATCGTGTGTACCGCTCCGGTAACATTGTAACGTACCGAGGTATCATAGTCATATATCTACATTTGCTCTTCTACATTCCAGTCTAGTGCATCGTAAAGGCAAGTGTTGTTATAAGGATTGCTTGTCATGTTTTTGACATTCATTGGGGTGTAACATGCATTTACTGACCTACATATTGAATGGCGCAATGGTGCGCGTTAGCACAATATGTTGAATATGAAGGTAAGCCGATGTATGTTACACACCAATTCATGTACACAATATGACAACCAACACTTATGTTTACGTTTTTTTTGTTAATGAACATACAGTTGATGCAGAAATATACATACATTTGTCGAAACATGTCTCAACGTCAGGGTAAATCCAGAAAAAGGAAGAGTTGACAGTGGAGCAGTGCAATTCCTAGCGCTACAATTATGACGTCATAGCATGATGACGTAACTATGACCCATATTATTTGGTAATAACATAAATAGGGGCTAGCTGATTCATCTAGTCTGTGTGCAGTGATAATGTAAATATAAGACTATTAAAACATTTCCTATTGTAACGTCATCATCTCTAAAGGAGAAATAGGATGTCTAACTTGTGATTAATTTTAATGTTCATTTCTCAGGAGTTAATTCTGTAGAGCGAAATATTATATCTTACTCTTGGTGATTAAATTATTGTGTGTTTATTTTTAAGGATAATTTTCTTCTTCTTTTATATATCCAGCTAGTGGTTATTAATCATATTGTTTATGTATATACTAACATGTATATGTTGTTTTCTGCCTCTGAGGGACGAGGTCCAACACTTGATCAGTTTGTTTGTTTACAGTTAAATGCTATCTCATAGATATGCCACACAACATGTCACCTCAACTTGTTACACAATTCTGTAACAGACCAGGGCTGCCTAGGGAGGTAACGCCACGGCCGGAGAGGACGAACAAAAGGGGGACAGGTCACTGTTGTACTAGACTGGCCCGTCTCTATATCATTATAGATATATTGAATTATCAATATGCATCATATGATTCTTTGTAAGTAATGTGATGATCTCATATTGTATATCTTAAAAAGTATAAATACACATAATATAATAAAAAAAAACAGACAAAATCGGCCTTGTCGCAAGGCCTTTCTGCCCTCTCGGGCTTCTTCAGGCTGACTAATTTCAATATAATTAATCATATTAGTTATTTTATTAAGCTAATTTGTATTGCAACATACACATGTTATTATATAATATATGCGTTGTAAGTAATTTGATAAATCTCATATTGCCCCATTTTATTAGATATTGAAGAATTTTATGGTGTGATATGGTGTCTTATAGGTTGAAATCGCCCGAGTGTTTGAATGGTATTGTGTAAAACATGTAACACTTAATGAAATAAACTTCTTACTTATCAGTATTCATTAAACAATATACTTAATAATATATTTAATTTTGATCGCTGAGATGGCCCTTATTAGTTCGCTGATTCCTAAATGGGCCTAATTTAGTTCTCTGATTCCTAAAGGGGCCTAATTAGTTCTCTGATTCCTAAATGGGCCTCATAAGTTCTCTGATTCCTAAAGCGGCCTAAATAATTAGTTTTCTGATTCCCAAAGCGGCCTAATTTAGTTCTCTGATTCCTAAATGGGCCTAATTAGTTCCCTGATGCCTAAAGCGGCCTAAATTAGTTCTCTGATTCCTAAGGGGCCTAATTAGTTCTCTGATTCCTAAAGGGGCCTAATTAGTTCTCTGATTCCTAAAGCGGCCTAATTTAGTTCTCTGATTCCTAAATGGGCCTAATTAGTTCTCTGATTCCTAAATGGGCCTAATTAGTTCTCTGATTCCTAAATGGGCCTAACTAGTTCTCTGATTCCTAAATGGGCCTAATTAGTTCTCTGATGCCTAAATGGGCCTAACCAGTTCTCTGATGCCTAAAGCGGCCTAAATTAGTTCTCTGATTCCTAAGGGGCCCAATTAGTTCTCTGATTCCTAAATGGGCCTAATTAGTTCTCTGATTCCTAAATGGGCCTAATAAGTTCTCTGATTCCTAAATTAGCCTAATTAGTTCCCTGATGCCTAAAGCGGCCTAAATAATTAGTTCTCTGATGCCTAAAGCGGCCTAAATTAGTTCTCTGATTCCTAAGGGGCAAAATTAGTTCTCTGATTCCTAAATGGGCCTAATTAGTTCTCTGGTTCTTAAATGGGCCTAATAAGTTCTCTGATTCCTAAATGGGCCTAATAAGTTCTCTGTATTCCAAGGGGCCTAATTTAGTTCTCTGATTCCTAAGGGGCCCAATTAGTTCTCTGATTCCTAAATGGGCCTAATAAGTTCTCTGATTCCTAAAGCGGCCTAAATAATTAGTTCTCTGATTCCTAATAGGCCTAATTAGTTCTCTGATTCCTAAATGGGCCTAATTAGTTCCCTGATGCCTAAAGCGGCCTAAATAATTAGTTCTCTGATTCCTAAGAGGCCTAATTAGTTCTCTGATTCCTAAGAGGCCTAATTAGTTCTCTGATTCCTAAAGCGGCCTAATTTAGTTCTCTGATTCCTAAATGGGCCTAATTAGTTCCCTGATGCCTAAAGCGGCCTAAATTAGTTCTCTGATTCCTAAAGCGGCCTAATTAGTTCTCTGATTCCTAAGGGGCCCAATTTTTTATTTTTAGTTCTCTGATTCCTAAATGGGGCTTATTTGTTCTCTGATTCCTAAGGGGCCCTTATACGTTCTCTGATTCCTAAAGGGGCCTAATTAGTTCTCTGATTCCTAAATGGGCCTAATCAGTTCTCTGATTTCCAAGGGGCCTAAATTAGTTCTCTGATTCCTAAGGGGCCTAATTAGTTCTCTGATTCCTAAATGGGTCTTATTAGTTCTCTGTATTCCAATGAGCCTAAATTATTTCTTTGATTCCTAAGGGGCCTAATTAGTTCTCTGATTCCTTAATGGTTCTTATAAGTTCTCTGTATTCCAAGGGCCCCTCATTAGTTATAATTTCGGACCATGATCTAATTGATTGAAACATTGAATATTTAGATGCGAACTTTACTTAACAGATAAACCCTCATATATTTTCTGCATTTTTAAACATGAAATGTTTATTGAAAGAAAAATGTTTTATGGTCTCTACGATAAAAAAAATGATTAATTTTAGGTCAAAAATTTTTAACGGTGCTATATATAGTTATCGGAAAAGAAATCTTTGTCGAAATGTACCGTATTGTGTATATGATGTTCTTTTTAATCACTTATCAACATAATGAAAATGAAACACGTATTTTTAGGAACTTTGTGAAATGGATATGTCTACAAAAATATGCATTAAGTGTTTTTTAATAAATGTTTCTCTCTTTTGTCTGGACGATTAGTTAACTTTTAAATTCACTTCGTACTCTTTAAACTTCAAAAATCAATTAGATAAAGGGGAAGTCTGGTGGCGCACTGAAGAGGTCGGAGCTCGGTTCCCGATTCGGACCTTGATACGTATGAGGTCACCTGCATGACCACGTGGGCAATCCGTTTCCTTCGACATTGGGACCCTCCAACAACAACATCCGGGCCACTGATAATTTGTTTCATAATTGTAATTGAATAAATAGAATGTACATGAAAACATTGAGCGACGTAAATATAGAACGGGTTATGCTTTATTGTATAAATATGACACCAAAGGATATTTTCAACGTTTTAACACCTTTCGTCTCAACGATAAAAAAATGTTTATTTCCGAGTCAACGCTTTGAATGAATAATTAAGCATGTGGCTGTAGGCTTTACTAAATAGATATAGACATATATGTGTATGTGTATGCTAATTGGAGGAGACATATGTTTGTATGTACATGTCGCCTAGCACTCGCGCCTGTTACAGGAGATAAATCCCTAGGGCTTCCGTGTAGATTTATTGCTCGTGAACTAACGTGTGGCCAACCCAGAGTTGTATAAGTAAAAACAATCTCGTCCTACCCAAAGGCTACGGTTATTGATAGGTCTAATAGTTTATAGTATAAACTTTTATACCTCGTGAGCATCTTAAAATAGGGACAAGACATTTAGGACTCGTCATGCTTTTTGAATCATTTTCTGACGTGAATGATGTATCACAATTATGTCGATGTTGAAAATTCAAAATTTTAAAACTACCATGTCACTACGATCTTTTCATTGTGCGGTTAAAGCGCGATAATGAAGGCTGCACAAATTAAATTCGTGTGGGTCATTATACGAAACTTTCTAGCGAAGTCCTTTTTGGAAGTAATTATACCCAAGCATGAACTAATTCGATGCAGATTGGATAAAATTTATTCAAATATCGCGGAAACTAGTTGTCTTTTCCCCAATATTAGACTTCATGTGATGCCTTCTAAAATCCAACATAACTTTATAGCTGCAAAATCACACTGTTTTGTCTATCTCGACGTTCATCATTGCAGTCGGGGTTTCGATATATCGAAAGGGATATCTCGGCTACTCTTGTTATTTCGAATTTAATATTACTATATGTAGATAATGTGAAGCTAATTATAATTGAACTCGCAAATCTCGAACACCACTCTTATCACGGAATCAGTTATGTTATTTGATTTGCTAAGCATGTCAGGTGGGAATTTTCACCAGTCCAGTTCATGTGGAATTTGGTGGAACGGTAAAAACGATTTTGGATGAATCCAGAACAAATTGTCGAAAACCTGATATTTATCATGAATTCGAAATACAATTTTTAACGGAAAATATATGCGTAACTTGTTTTAACTTTGTATTTTCGAAGATTTCATTGGCATCACCTGTATTCATGTGGATTATATCGATTCCCTCTAGATATTACACCTGTTAGAACCGTTACATTCATTTCACTGTACGTTTGTACCTTTGTACATACTATAATAAGAAAAGCTGCCAAAATCGCCAATCAGATCCCATATAACATTTCTAAACAAATACGTCTGTTGACTCCAATTTCTTTCGGTGCTGATATGTTCGTTGCTGATATCGTTGCTGATATCGTTGCTGATATGTCCGTCTCTGATATCGTTGCTGATATGTTCGTTGAGGTAAAACTAAATTTCGGTTTCATCACGTCTTTTCCTTGTTCACTTTACTGGAATTGAATATATTATATAAATCTGATACCAACCCCGATTGAAAAACAATTACAAGTTAAAGGCCCAATATACGTAACTTTCGGCAAAATTTGAAGCGAAAATCGAGCATAATAACTTTTTATATTATAGATTTAGTTAAGATTAACTGATATCAGTAATATCCAAGATGACTTCTTTCGCGGTTACCAGTACAGCAGCAGTTGAAACTCGATATTTGTAAACATGCGTCCATTTTGAACTGTCTTCTAACTTCGGCTTGTTGTTGAAGTGGGCCACACCTGAATTATTTTTAATTCCTTGGATTTTTCTGTCAAGAGTTTTTTGTTAGTTACCGCTAAGGTTAACTTCGTTTTAGGCTTATTTTTGAATTTTTATCAACTGGATTTTATTTTACAGAATTTTTCAGAATCACGAAAAATTTCCTGAAGTTTCGTATATTGGGCCTTTAAATATTCTGTTCAGTTTTGAAAAGTGTTACCCTTATATTAGTGCATATGTTACATCAATAAGCCATAAACATACAACGTATAACGCTCTTGCATGCAGAGTCTACATGTACGTCAATAGTTTTCTATTATTGAAGTGATAGCACTTTGAATTAATGTAATACTTTATCTTTTCCGGAATGTGTAGTTCCGGTGTACCACATTGTTTTACACAGCCATGACACACTTCCGTTTGTTAGGACACGTTCGTTTCGCACGTCTAACCGCCAGAAATAATAGAGAATTTATGACAGGGCTCATTTGGATTTGCAAATTATTAGAGGATAACATGATCGAGTAATTGTATTAGAGCCCTATTATCCTTCCCGCCATCCTGCGAATCTTGCCGGCTTGTGACGAAGTCATCGCCACACTCCATCTCCATTAGCGGGCACCGAATCGGCACCAAATTACATAGAGGAAAATTAGTGGAACCATTGAGGAGAACAAAAGCGACTGGTATCATATTGGCCGGCTTTAGTTACACCCATGTGGGGCTAGAACATGGCGTCAATTCGTTTTGACTCTTTTAAAGTCTTGTCCGGTGATGATTGATTGCGGAGAGAAATTGCTTGTGAATGGTGTTCGGGCACAATCAGGCCAGTTTGCGCTACCAGGCGCCAGCCTAACGGGTTTTAATAGAACTACCAAATGCCGAGTGCCAAACGTTTGAACGTCCACTTATAAAGAATGCAAATATTATTGTTGTAAACGGTTAAGCGTCACATAAACCCAGAATGCTTGAAATAAGATATATAGAGGCATCTAGCCTCCCGTAACCGTTTCTACAACAAATATAACATATACATGCAATTTCCGTGTAGTCTATTTTGAAAAAAGAAGATATTTCCAATTATAAGTTCTCGTAACTGTGATTTTAATGAAAAATACTACCATACAACTGGAACACAAATATGACGTGTGTGCTCGCGAAATTATCTATTTACTTGTGTCTACGTTTAATGGGTCGGCCATTTATTGAAACGTTTACGTAGCTGCTTTACTTGCACAAGCACATGTAAGACGCGATACCTACAAACGATTCCTTTGTAGATATGTCAGCGAAATATCATTTGAAGAAAAATACAAAATAAATAAACAAAGACAAATTGGAACTGTGCAGGGTTGTACATTGCCTCAGGTATGCCATTTGCAACAATAACTTCCATGGTATAATATCAACTGCAATACTCGAATTCTATAGTTAGAAATGGGGAATATGAATACCTTCAAAGCTTATGTTAAATAACGAAGATGCCGAATTGAGCAAATTGATGTAAGTAATATACCGAGATTGTCAACATAATAAGAAAATAAAGCATGCGTTAACACGTGCATGTACGCGTACAATGGATCTATTGATATGTTGCTGCTATGGAAACTTCTGTTAGGAGGTGTTGCGATGATCATCGTTTTGAATTTTTAAGGTTGAATCTTGCTTTGGTCGACTTCATTAGTTGATGGATTGAATTGGTCTTGAAACAAATTCCACGTACTGCAAAGCCTCACATTCTTGAGCTTGTGCACGTCTACATATTGACGTAATGTTATGCATTCAAAATAGAAAATAATTCAGGAAAAAGTACAAGACAAGTTTATAAATGTCATATTTATTTGTTGGTGTTGAATTAATCTAACTTCAAACTTTCTGACGCATTTTCGAGTCTCTGACACCCGTCTTTCTACCCAAAGTTGAGGGTCGCTTATTTCGAGCTTCCACATCTTCTGGAATGTGAAGCTGACGTAACTGAATGTCGAATAGGACGATCAATCAGAAGTGGTTCGATAGGACGAAATAACTTGATAAGGCAGCTGATAAGTCGAATTCCTACACTTACACACGATGAAGAATGGGTAGTGGAGGGAGACTTTCTACTATAACTTGTCACTACCGCTACCAACTGTGAGCATGTTGAACTTGGCTGGTTTCATCGTTTTGGCTGTTTGAACAATTTTTTTTCTTGTGTAGCTTTAATAAGATGTTTTTATATGTACATTTGTACTATGTCTGTGGTCAACATACTAAAACGAATAGAAACGAAAAGTTTGTTTAGATTGATAGGGAATTAAAGATCAAAGCTATATCATCAAACGTTTTACTTGTTCCAATCTCCAAGTAGAAATTATCGCCGAGGGACAAAGTAGATTTTTAACACGATGGAATATTATTCGATTCCTCGACTATTCATGAGATTATAAAAAAAACATAGTATTACTACTCTGTCGACTGGTCGTTTGGGGAAAATAAAGAAATTTGGATTTATACTGATCACAATTTCCTCTTTCTATCTCAACGAGCGAAACCTAAATACAGTGTTCACTGTATCTTGACGTCGTGCGCCTACTCCTAGTATTAGAGGAATGTACTTTCGGTCAAAATAACAAGTTTTGGAAAACTGAGGTACACATGTATTGTGTCTGAAAAAAATCAGAGAATACCAAAGCGTCAACAAAAACCATAATCCGAACTAAAATTCGATTGAACTAGAGGCAAAATAGGAACAAAGGAAAGATTTACATGGAGATTCTCGTAAAAACACAAGAGAATAAGACTAGGTGTTCCGGAAGAGCTTACATTTAATAAGATAACTGCTGAATTCGGGTGTCGTCGATGAAGCAGAAGACGCTTACTCTTCCAGAACACCTGGTCTTATTCTCTTGTACTTTTACAAGGGTCTTCATATAAATCTTTCCATTGTTCATATTTTGCCCCTGGTTTAATCGATTTTGAGTTCGGATTCTAGTTTTGTAAACGCTTCGGTATATTCTAATTTAATTTTCCAATACTGTCCGAAATTCAAATATGCCCTGTAATAAGATGTCCTTTATTTCTTTTAAATATTACTCTTACGAAATCAAACAGTCAGGTATGATACCGTTAAAACTACATATGTGTAAGTCTAGGGTTGTAGTTGAGTTTTCAAAGTGTTCTAAAAGTGAAACATTTTATTTGCACCTCTTTGAATTTATAGCGAGATGACGGGAAAGGATGATATGATATTAGTTCCAAAAGAAATTACCTGTAAATACAAACTACAGCAGGTAGTTTCAAGTGACTGTCCGATTTTATAGAGATGTGCACGCACTCCTCCACCCCCATAAATCCGCATAATCTGATTGATACTTACTGACCTGCGCATGTCAGTCCTGATGTCGTACACACATTTACTTGTAATAACTGTCTATCACTGAACGTGGTGGCGTAATATACATCATATATACATATTTACCACACGATTCGTTAGATACCGCATATACCTCGCTTACAGGTATCGCATAAACAATAAAAGACAGGTAGGTGATAAACGGCCGCCGACAGGTAACGTGACAGTCTGTCGATTCCTCATTAGCGGGAACACGGGCATGCTGCTGTTGTATCATCAGTAACGACAACCCGGCTCTATAGTGACAGACCATGCACATTTTACATAGACAGCATATATATGCATAAAAGGACACATATATGTTCGCAAATTTATGCATTACCGAAAACTAATTACACCTTACCATGTTAATTGACATCGTGATATATTTATATATCGTATGTTGGTGACATGTTTTATCAGTTCAGGGTCAAACTTGATTAATTACACTCACAGACATGATTTGAGTAACACATAAAACGTGTTTACAATTTAAATAATTTAAAATAGTATCAGATTAATTTCGATGTATTTTCCATTTTATATGAAAATTGATCCAGTTCTATCATTTGGAATGTAATTACATGTCATATTTTTTTTAGATATTTAATAAACTCTTTTAATATAAATTCCAGGTTTTTCTCCTCAATCTATTCATTCCGTTTTCGATTGCTTTCCGTGTGGTCCTGTCCAACCTTACTGTTTCACGCCGAGGAGGAGAATTTATCAGATAGATACCGTTCTATGCATTTCAAAATCACTGATATCATTATACTTCTCGCTATCCTGTAACTAGATATGATATGTTAAGCTAAAAGGTTAGGTTTAATTCGGTTCCACCTCATTTTGATCGACCTTTGTATTATTTCGTGTTATGCTGATACGTACGTATGCATAAACAAAAAGAGATATATAATTATGTACAGTAGTAAGTTAACCTTTCGGTCTGTGAGGAAAAGGGACCTCCTTGCAATTGTATGACACCAGCTTCGATGACAACGGTTTTATATAATTTTACTAATGTTTGTTAAATAATGAATGTTGTAGCTTAGTTGTATGTATCGATACGTAGGGAAACAGCATATTGAGTAAAGTTATAGTCCGAGTCTTTAAAAAGCTCTTAAAATTGAGAACTGACAGATGAGATATTTAAAAAAAACATATTCCATGTTCTTACTACCACATCCGGTTGATGATTAATTACGCAATATTTGAGGATATTAATACGTATTTCCAAGGAACTTTAGATTATACAGATTTTAATGACAAATCGACATCTTACAGTTCTATCGCATATATATCAATTATGAATCTTAATTGAGGTCAATATGGTTTTATACCAACCTGGTAGAATCAGCCCTCGGTCAATATTTGATTCTTTCAGGTTGGTATAACACCATATTTACCTCACAAAAGGTCCATAATCATTATATTAGGTATGAAACTTGTGATAGGTATTACTTAGATATTATATAACTTGATTAGATATGTACAAAATGTACCTACAAACTGTATTCGCAACCAAGATAGTTCTGAAACTTTTAAAGAGAACAATGAAATATAACCTATCATCAGATCATACATCGATATCAAATCGGAACATTGTCAGGTGCTGCGTACTTTGTGTCACTGAGAAAACATTAATATGCTTTTTATAACATGATAATATCTATTTTCGCTGGTTTGATTAAGAAATGCATTAAAAAAGAAAATATTTGAAACCGAAGAATTGTATTCAAAATAAAATCGTCAGATGTTAGAACAGTTATAATCAACTTATCTTAAAAATGAATATCTCTTGAAAGATTTCTTCACATTGTTTATAACTGTTACGGTATTTTACGGTCAAATATATATCTCATTTTAAAACAGTTCCTTGTTGAGAAAATTAATTATCTTCGATGATGTATTGCCTAGTTAGGCTGTATAGATCCATTACATGTTTGCTATTCCACCTTAGGTACAGAGGCTACAGAAGTGCTACGGAAATACTTCACAATACTACAGAAATGCTATTGTACGTGGACAGCTACTGTGAACAGGACTGTTGCTTACTTATTGATGACAAATTACTTTTGATTTACTTTGCTCCATGAATATATACAATTATTATCAGGATAAGTTCATTTCATTAAGGCAGACAACCCTACAAAGATGCATAACGTTTATGACCATTTACAGGTTTGTTGGCTGACATATTAAATGTCTCCATGCCAGAAATCCCCAGCCTTGATGTTTTCTTTGAGAACCATATATTTTCAAAACTTTTCAAAAATTGTTCAGACATTAAATTTCCCAGATATATTTTTGACATGCAGCTGCCAATGCAACTTGACATATATTGTAAAACTTGATGTTAAGTTGGATAATTTGAATCGACATGCATACCTGTTCTTTAGCCGTTACTGGTGTATATCAATTAGCACAGATTTAAATTCGATCTGACGGCTTACTCTGTCATTGTGCAATAAACTTTAAAGGATAATATCGCCTCGTCGAATTCCCATTGTATAGAGATATGTTTTTGTGATTTATTATTGGATCTAATTGCACCAAAGAATTAGGTCAATAGCAGGTTCACGACATGTGTGACAACGGTTTATATTCTTTTCTTTATGTGTGCGATTAGATCTGTTTATATAGTGGAACGTGTTAGGAGAGGAATATAAGATTGTCGCCACTATTGTATTCTTCAGTAAGTTTTTACAATGAATTGTAATTATATTAGTTTTTTGAATAATCTATCATTTAAGCTGTCTCCCAAAGAAACTTCTATCCCGCAAAGTTAAATAAGCAACCATTTTAGTTCAGTTCATATGTTGTGCTGTATTGAAGTTGTTATGTTTTACACATAAAGATTAACAAACATTTCGTTCACACATACATGCACTATATGTATACAACGCATTGCTAACAACTGTACAGATATATAAAGTGGCAATTTCATAATCGAACAGCTCCGAGCGTTAGACAAAACAGCGAGGTCGAAATATAATATGTATAATAGAAGCACATCATCCTTTATATAAAGTTAAGAAAATTACTTTTGAGTGAAAATATCATGCAAAACAAAAATATGCCAGAATAATCTATCTGTATTCTATTGTATTAACACTTTTCCCTCTTTGGCTCTAAACAGTCTGATTGCTCAGGACATTCCATAGTGAACGCAAATATTATCCCTTGTCTCCCCTTCCAATGAATTATAGGTACACCATAAGCGAATGTACATTGTAATGTCGTTATGTTACTGTGACTTTCAAATAAGTGTGATTTCATTTCAAATAATTCTTGTCTGGGCGATAACTTTTAAACCAAAAAAGATGTACCAATGGAGCATAAAGCATACCTGCATCGCCCATAGACAATGTTCAGTGCACTCTCGTCACATGTACTAATGGAGCATAAAGCATACCTGCATCGCCCATAGACAATGTTCAGTGCACTCTCGTCATATCATTGTGGCCTTCATTCACCAGAAGGTCAGATGTAAAAGGTGTTCGATTGTTTCTAACGCTAATGTGATGCCCACGATCCCTGTTTGTCTGATTACACCCGTGGGAATGATTTACGAAACTCAGATCAAATGTCAAGGGAAACATTGGGAAAGAGACAAGATCCAAAATTTAGTCGCCTCTTACGATCATACAATGGGGGCAGCAGGTACAATTCTCATGCCCTACTCGAAGGGCAGCTTGAATGTATGCAAACATATGAAGTTGTTAAAGGGGAAATATATGTTGTTCACAAAAACGAATTTCTAGTTAATTAATGCGATAAGAAACCTAACAATAACACCATGCTCGTTGAACAGGCAAAAGCAAAAACGTATTTGTTTTTAATCTCTGATTGGACGACAAAACAAATTAGATATTACACGTTACAGTTTATCACAACAATTTAGTACCTCAGAACTATGGGCAAGTTTAATGGTCGCCATCTGAAGATGGACGTTTTTGAGTATCCTCATTAGTGCGTTCATTTTTTGGGATTGACAATGATACTCGGTTTTCATTTTGAGAACTTGACGTGTCGTCGATAAAGCACAAGACGCTTACTCTCCTGGAACACCTGGTCTTACTCTCTTGTACTTTTACGAGAGTCTCCATGTAAATCTTTCCTTTGTTTACATTCGTTCATAGTTTGCCCCTGGTTTAATCGATTTTAAGTTCGGATTATAATTTTGTTAACGCTTCGGTATTCTCTAATTTATTATTTACTATAATCGAGAGCCCATTAACTTTGATATAACAGTACAAAACAAAAACAATATTCAGATGTATTTTGTCTAAATATCTAAATATGTCTAAATAGTCACAATGTATGCATAATTGTCGAGTCTAATTTTACAATAAAAAATGAGATCTGTACATTAGTGTATTAAGACCATGTATCCTGACTCCAATCATTTCGGCTTTCCAGAAGAATTGAAGGATTGAATAATATCAAAATCTATTAAAAGTCTCCCGTCAACGTTACCGTAAGACACTAAACATTGTAAAGTATTATTTTATGATGACTGCAATGCGAATTTATCCTTATGAGCCATTTTCTGTTTTTTTTGTACCACTAGTACTGTAACCTACTGCACGACGGGCGGCCAATGTAATGTACGAACAGCTAGTCACTCGAGTGTGTAGCGGGGTCAAATGATGTCTTCCTCTTTCTTTTGGGCGTCTCCTCTTACTCTGCTGGTGTGTGTTTAGCAGTTGCTTTGATTTTCCGAGTCTGTTGTGATTTTACAGTCCAGTGACATTTAAAAATCATTGGTTGCATCTTTTAGCAGTATGCGACAAATAATTCTCACTCAATCATTTTCCTGATTTTGGAGACGGAATTGTATTTAATTCGTAAAACTTTAAATACAGTTGATTGATTTGAAAATTTCCTAATTTCCTAATTTCCTTTTAAGCACGAATAGCGTTCATATTTGATCTGTGTTTTTGCTAGCTGACAAATATGTTGACTAGCTATGCTGAAATACGATATTGGGACTCTGTAGGATGGCACAACAAGAAAATTTGACAAGTCACGCCATGGCGTATTTAGTGTTTCTTTACTTGTTGGTAGGCCAGTCCAGGTTAAATAGCGCCCAAGCAAGTTCAGCACCAAATCTACCCTTCATGTATTTGATGTATATTAAATATGACACATCAAAGTTGGGCTTTGTTAATATCTGAACACGTATATTCTAGATCACAATCAAACTATCTTCAACCTGTAAAGTATATCTGCGATAATGAGTGTCTCAGGATTATGTATCTTACCATGTCAGAGTGTCAACACCACACCGACCTACATCTGGTATATTTAGCAATGTGTCAATGTCTAAATACTGTCTTCTAAACACCTGTATTTCAAAGACGATGCGTGTGTTTTGATGAAAAGGATTTGTGTGACGTGCCAATGTCATTTACAATCAAATTCTGTATATACAATGCACAAAATATGCATCCTGCAACATAATAAATAATGCTAATTGAAGCATTTGCATCTAATTAACATTTTTTTCCAATAATTTCGACTTGGGTTGGTCCTAGAGACGATAAATGCTTGAACGAGACTTTTTACAGCACGTTTTGCTGGTCTAATGAAACACCAATTTGTGACAATGGAAGTCGCAGTCGGTGGTCTTAACTATCATAATAATATATGGCGTTTGAATGAATTTGCGTAACTTTTAATGCTTTCAGTTCGAATTTTTACTCGATACCTGTTTCAAGAATAAGGCGAAAAAATTGCATGTTCAGGTGGTAATTGTAATAAAATTAAAATATTTCTGATGTTTTGCCCAATTAGTTAGAAATAATAGTTTTACATTTTAATATTTTGAAATTTGCTTGATAACTAATTAAGTTTTAATAGCCTCCAACCAATGTATTTAGCATACTTTAAGGAAATGGCGGTTACATTACCAGATGGATAGCTATCTAACAAATGAGCAAATCAGTTGATAACGCACTAGTGTTTAAAAAAGTGTTCCACTCTTCGATACCAGTCAGGTACGTTGTATACTGTTCACGACTATAACCATGGTGATGTCCTATTTATCGGGCTCATTTGCTATGCTGTTCTCCTGGACGTCCGTGGTACCATTCACATTGACCTGTATAGTTGATAGCACGTAATCCGTTCCTACCTTGTTCTGTATCAATACGTGTAATAATGCAATACTGATGTACTTTTAGCGGAACAAGGAGAGCACTTAAAGTTAGGTCTACGCGTCACGGGTGCCGATGAGTAAGCTTTGGCCAAAGTTGGGTCCACTCTGCAATAGTCAGTATGAACAAACTTCTGGAAAAGAACCGCTGTAGATTGTGTCTAGCAACGGTCTACCTGATATCACACAAGTGGCACAAAATTAAATGATCTTATACGCCATTTGTTTGTAATCTTTGTCAAATAATGAGAAGGTGGTAGTGATGGCATTGGCGGCTGGGCCAATTCAAAGGAAAATCTCAAACTCATAACCATCCCATTGAATGTTGTATAACTGCCAAACAGTCTTGTTGAGAGTGCGTGAACCTACCATTTCTATACTCTCTTATGGTTCCTTTTAGAGCTTGTGTCAGCTGATGTGAATGTCGCTGCTGTCCATTCTGGTACTTCTGCTATTATCTTGGTATGAGTGTTGCCTTAAAGGGTAGAAGTGCTGTCGGTGGCTTTGTTGATAAATTACTTTCAGTTTTCTTCTGTCTTCTTCAAGTAAGTTCTTCTGCAAATGATGTAGATTTGTTTCCATTGCTATTTCCCTGTGCTTCTTTCTCTTCTCTCTGAAGCCAGCAGCTCAAGTATTTCAAGTAGCATGCCATATTGTCCCTAATCAGAAATGTAACAAAATCGTAATCTGGTACATTAATACTTTCTTAATGACATTCAAGTTACAGTTTCTTGTGCCTTAACAGTACATGTATGTTCTGTGTTGAAACTCACTATGACATAAAAATAATATTTTTTTTTATGTTAAGCAGTGACGAATTATTGAACGAGTTTTTGCGCCATATGCATAATGCACCGTGTGTAGATAATAAATAAGAGAATACCGAAGCGTTAACATAATCATAATCCAAACTCAAAATTGATTAAACCAGGGGCAAAGTATGAACAAAGGAAAGATTCACATGGAGACCCTTGTAAAAGTACAAGAGAATAAGACCAGGTGTTCCGGAAGAGTAAGCGTCTTCGGCTTCATCGACGACACCCGCCATGTAAATCTTAGTCACATCTAAGTAAACATCAAGTTCTCAAAATGAGAACCGAGTATCATTGTTAATCACAACAAGTAATCACTAATGAGCATACTCAAAAACGTCCATCTTCATATCCTTCAAGTAGGATAGCTCTAAACTTGTATTCGGACAAAATCCCATAATCGCTGTCTTTGCATAACTCCTCATCTGATTCTTCTTGGTGTGATCGTTTGTCATTCTGTTAACATAGCTTAACCAACTGTACATTGTTCCTCTGTCGGTGATAGACAAGCAGTAGGTGTCGCTGTAACCGACATGGGTCCTTGTTGAGTCATCAATGCATCACGATAAAAATACGATCATCCGATCAGGAGTAGAACACAGTTGGTAATCAAATCGTCATGGTAGAACACACCGGAGGTCCCTAATACTGGACGGGTTCCACAGGGGGGTTGTTAATGCCCAACATTGAAATGGTTCAACTAAGGGTGATCAATGAGCGGTGATGCCCACACTTAAGTTTCCTTACCTCGTCGATGTAGTAATGAACGAGTGATGAACCTGTCTGACATCACGTGCTGTAGTACGTGGTAAAACAAGTCCCCGTGACACGTTTTCTCACACATTCTGTGTAAGGTAAATGGTACTATGATGTATCTGGAAATCTTCACGTTGTTGTATTGAATACATTGCTATACGGTTAAGTTCTACACATTGTGTGTTGTTAATGTAATCAGGTATCGGGTTCTAAATTTATATGGTCGTAGTACATCATAAATATGTTATTAATTCATATTACTGTAAGCGTATGCAAATGAGTATGTATACAAAATCACTATCGATTTCGACGAGCTCCTTCTATTGTGTTACGCGTTAACCCCCCTCCCCCCCAAAAAAACCCTGAAATTTATTTGCCCTTTATGTTTGTTGTTATTTTGAAAAGTAATATAAATCCAAGCAAACAGTCTTTAAGACGCTTGCTATGTCATTAAGACGCTTGTCGTACTATTATCTGTACACCGAACTGAGCTGGGTAGGTTCAACTTTGATCAGCAAACGGTAAAGGAGAAACAAATGAGAGCAAACGTGAACATTTTGAAATTGATGTATTAAAGCCATGGTGTAAAAAGTGGAGAACATAACGATATCGTCTTCAGATATATTGTCTGTTGGAGGTTGTTAAACCAACACGCACCTCCATATTCTTTATAGTATCACCACCGCGGCCTAGTCAAACGAGCGCCATGTCAAATGTATTTTAACTCAAAACGTCCCTAAGTTGTGAAATAACATACAAAAATCGATATTTGTGGACGGGTTGATGTCTCGAGGTTGATATAAACATGTATATATCATGTTTTATAACCGGATTTTAAATATTCCCCTTGGCGTTTATGATAACATTAATGTCAGAAGGAGCTATATGTTAACATGCGTCCTCTACATTCGGTGAGAACGGTAATATACACGGAGATCTGTAAATACATGCAACAAAGATTTAAAATTCAATAACCAGCCTATAACTCACAGGGCCGATGACGTATCCTTAACTTAGTGTCAGATCCAGGTCTCCGCTGGCTCGGCTGAATCCGTGATGTAGAGAAGCAGTGAATTATAGACCATCAGTTCAACACTGAATTACAGACCCCTGAGTCAGTCCAACATTGAATTACAGACCCTCAGTCCAACACTGAATTACAGACAATCAGGCCAACACTGAAACACAGAACCCTCAGTCCAACACTGAATTACAGACCCTTCAGTCCAACACTGAAACACAGACCCCTCAGTCCACACTAAAACACAGACCCCTGAGTCCAACACTGAATTACAGACCCCTCAGTCCAACACTGAATTACAGACCCTGTCCAACACTGAATTACAGACCCTGTCCTACACTGAATGACAGACCCTGTCCAACACTGAATGACAGACCCTGTCCAACACGGAATTACAGACCCTGTCCTACACTGAATTACAGACCCTGTCCAACACTGAATAACAGACCCTGTCCTACACTGAATCACTGACTCTGTCCAACACTGAATTACAGACCCTGTCAAACACTGCATTACAGATCCTGTCCTACACCGAATTATAGACCCCTGTCTGACACTGAATTACAGACCCTGTCCAACACTGAATTACAGACCCTGTCCAACACTGAATCACAGACCCTGTCTGACACTGAATTACAGACCCTGTCCAACTCTAAATTATAGACCCTGTCCTACACTGAATTACAGACCCTGTCCTACACTGAATTACAGACCCTGTCCATCACTGAATCACAGACCATGTCCAACACTGAATCACAGACCCTGTTCTACACTGAATTACAGACCCTGAGTCCAACACTGAATCACAGACCCTGGTCAACACTGAATTACAGACCCTGTCCATCACTGAATCACAGACCCTGTACAACACTGAATTACAGACCCTGTACAACACTGAATTACAGACCCTGTCAAACACTGCATTACAGATCCTGTCCTACACCGAATTATAGACCCCTGTCTGACACTGAATTACAGACCCTGTCCAACACTGAATTACAGACCCTGTCCAACACTGAATCACAGACCCTGTCTGACACTGAATTACAGACCCTGTCCAACTCTAAATTATAGACCCTGTTCTACACTGAATTACAGACCCTGAGTCCAACACTGAATCACAGACCCTGGTCAACACTGAATTACAGACCCTGTCCATCACTGAATCACAGACCCTGTACAACACTGAATTACAGACCCTGTACAACACTGAATTACAGACCCTGTCCTACACTGAATTACAGACCCTGTCTGACACTGAATTACAGACCCTGTCCATCACTGAATCACAGACCCTGTCAATCACTGAATTACAGACCCTGTCTGACACTGAATTACAGACCCTGTACAACACTGAATCACAGACCCTGTCCAACACTGAATCACAGACCCTGTCCAACACTGAATCACAGACCCTGTCCTACACTGAATTACAGACCCTGTCCATCACTGAATTACAGACCCTGTCCAACACTGAATTACAGACCCTGTCCAACACTGAATCACAGACCCTGTCCAACACTGAATTACAGACCCTGTCCTACACTGAATTACAGACCCTGTCCATCACTGAAATACAGACCCTGTCCAACACTGAATTACAGACCCTGTCCAACACTGAATCACAGACCCTGTCCTACACTGAATTACAGACCCTGTACAACACTGAATTACAGACCCTGTCCAACACAGAATTACAGACCCTGTACAACACTGAATCACAGACCCTGTCCAACACTGAATTACAGACCCTGTCCAACACTGAATTACAGACCCTGTCCAACACAGAATTACAGACCCTGTCCAACACTGAATCACGGACCCTGTCCAACACTGAATTACAGACCCTGTCCAACACAGAATTACAGACCCTGTCTGACACTGAATCACAGACCCTGTCCAACACTGAATTACAGACCCTGTACAACACTGAATCACAGACCCTGTCTGACACTGAATTACAGACCCTGTCCAACACTGAATTACAGACCCTGTACAACACTGAGTCACAGACCCTGGCCTACACTGAATCACAGACCCTGTCCTACACTGAATCACAGACCCTGTCCAACACTGAATTACAGACCCTGTCCTACACTGAATTACAGACCCTGTCCTACACTGAATTACAGACCCTGTTCTACACTGAATTACAGACCCTGTCCAACACTGAATTACAGACCCTGTCCATCACTGAATCACAGACCCTGTCCATCACTGAATCACAGACCATGTTCTACACTGAATTACAGACCCTGAGTCCAACACTGAATCACAGACCCTGGTCAACACTGAATTACAGACCCTGTCCATCACTGAATTACAGACCCTGTCCAACACTGAATTACAGACCCTGTCCTACACTGAATTACAGACCCTGTCCAACACTGAATTAAAGACCCTGTCCAACACTGAATTACAGACCCTGTCCTACACTGAATCACAGACCCTGTCCTACACTGAATTACAGACCCTGTCCTACACTGAATCACAGACCCTGTCCTACACTGAATTACAGACCCTGTCCAACACTGAATTACAGACCCTGTCCAACACTGAATCATAGACCCTGTCCAACACTGAATTACAGACCCTGTCCTACACTGAATTACAGACCCCTCAGTCCAACACTGAATCACAAACCCTGTACAACACTGAATTACAGACCCTGTCCTACACTGAATTACAGACCCCTCAGTCCAACACTGAATCACAAACCCTGTACAACACTGAATTACAGACCCTGTCTGACACTGAATCACAGACCCTGTCCAACACTAAATTACAGACCCTGTACAACACTGAATTACAGACCCTGTCCAACACTGAATTACAGACCCCTCGGTCCAACACTGAATTACAGACCCTGTCCAACACCGAATTACATACCCTGTCCAACACCGAATTACAGACCCTGTCCAACACTGAATTACAGACCCTGTCCTACACTGAATTACAGACCCTGTTCTACACTGAATTGCAGACCCTGTCCAATACTGAATTACAGACTCTGTCCAACACTGAATCACAGACCCTGTCCAACACTGAATCACAGACCCTGTCCAACACTGAATCACAGATCCTGTCCGACACTGAATTACAGACCCTGTCTGACACTGAATCACAGACCCTATCCAACACAGAATTACAGACCCTGTCCTACACTGAATCACAGACCCTGTCCAACACTGAATCACAGACCCTGTCCAACACTGAATTACAGACCCTGCCCAACACTGAATAACAGACCCTGTCCAACACTGAATCACAGACCCTGTCCAACACTGAATCACAAACCCTGTCCAACACTGAATCACAAACCCTGTCCAACAGGGAATCACAAACCCTGTCCAACACTGAATTACAGACCCTGTCTGACACTGAATCACAGACCCTGTCTGACACTGAATCACCGACCCTGTCTGACACTGAATTACAGACCCTGTCCAACACTGAATCACAAACCCTGTCCTACACTGAATCACAAACCCTGTCTGACACTGAATCACAGACCCTGTCCAACACTGAATTACAGACCCTGTACAACACTCAATCACAGACCCTGTCTGACACTGAATTACAGACCCTGTACAGTACAACACTGAATAACAGACCCTGTCTGACACTGAATCACTGATATTCTCTTGTTGTTTTTCACATTAAAGCATTAAGCTTGAAACAGAATACTAGTCACGGTTGTGATATCTTTTTTATTTAATAAAAATTAAGTATTCAAATGCTGATATTGAAATAACCAAAATTGCCTAAAACCATCACATAAGACGTAACTAAAATTGTATGATATTTCATGAGTTCTTATTCTAGATTAGATTGTTATATACATAATGTATCAATAATTTCCCGAGCATCAATGTATATGCTTACATTCATTATTGAGATATCTTTTGTAAGGCTGAGCAGTTTGCTGAAACAAACTAAAAGGCCATGTGCTTTTTAAGAATAACTACAATCTATCTTAATTGGCGGTCTGTGAACAGAAATGTTTTGTATTTCTAGTGATACTCCGAATATGTCATCAAATAATTTTCCAACACTAAAAACTATTTATAAAACAATCTGAAAATTGAACTCTTCAGCAGTGAACTTGTTTTTCGTAGAAAGAGTGCCTACTTCCGGTACAGTGTCCGCAGACAATTATCGGTACGGACCGTCAGCCTGTCGTATATTACCATTCTGCGTGTCGGTGTTAGTAGGTAGAGTACAAATCCCTCCTGCCCTGTCCAACGCAGCTAATCACACTAATAACAATTTCTTTTCAATTTGTCATTATCTTGTTAAGTCATTTTACTGATTTCCAAAGTGGCACCTAAACCAATCAGATACGTGTATACATATACGGAGCATTACGTCAGAGACAATTACATTACCCATATTGGTACATCATTCATTTGCTTCCAACCTCAATTTTAAATACACTCATATAGCAGTGACATGGGACTTTTAACACCTAGTAAACTCATTTCGGCACATTGCCTAATGAATATTCATCACTTAATTTTCCTTGATTTTTATTCTAATTTGTCGGGCCGTTCACTTATGTCGGCTTTCACACTAACGATGTCTTCATATATTATTAAAAGCACACCCTTCGCACTCCTCAGGCAATCGTCCTCAGTTTATTCTCTTATGATTTGTCAAACATCAACTCGCACAGAAATCAATCAGCCAACAGGGCACTCGTACTTTTGCGCGTGAGTGGTCACGTGTTTAAGCTATAAATAGAACTGCTTCTTTCTTATTCGTGTTTTATTATACAAATACGGCCACTTAAGATGAAATCTGTGTAAGGTTAGTAATTCTTGACTGATACTACGACAGATATCGTTTAATGTTTTTATCAGTAGCATTGAATGTGTACATATCAACTAGTTATAAAACACACGTGCGTTGAAAACAAAACGTTTGACAGACATATGCGAGATTTACGATAGAATCGTCTATGTCAAGCAAACGCTTGATCTCTCACCAAATCGTTCTTTATGATGAAAAAGCTTTGATGTTAAACTATTTCATCATGATATATATAAGAAAGTGAAGCAAATGAAAATATTTAATTTTTTGTTATATATGATCAATAATGATCACGTAACACACACATATGCTGCACCTCTTGAATTAAGATATAGATACAGTATGCCGAAAAAATGAATTAAACTGCATCATACAGCTGTTACGTCCTCCTAGGACACTTCAGTGATGCTAGGGGCCAAAAGGTTGGAATCCAAACTTTCTAAACTTATGTAGAGGCAGCAGGGTCAGATGCGTAAAACCCCTTTAATTTATTAATTTAGAAGTAAAATTAAACTAGTTCTGTATAATTTCAAATCGACGATTGATCAATAAGAGGAGAATGTTATGAAGAAGAAGTAAATATTGAATTTGCGTACATGAAAGCTAAAAGTATGTTTGTATAAATATATATTTTTCATCTTACTCGTCAAAGATGGAAACATCGGAATCACATTTGAACATTTCTTGATGTAAATACAAATGTTACAAATGATTAGTAGAGCTTAAATATTACTTGGTTACAATTTCAAGTGAAACGTGTTAATTTAGTTCTTCGCTATGCCGCAAACCAACCACATGGCAGTTTTTATAGAAACCATTGGCATAAGAATAGTTTACACTGCAAGTGTATGTCATGACATTACAATAGTGAATCATACATTTATCCAATAAAACGTTGAGGTTTATCTACATTGTACTTTGATGAATAAACTGATAAGTATATGTATTTATTTTGAAAGATAAGTCTGATTGGTCTAATTTTGTTACAATATAAGGAATCTGTTTAGTTATAAATTATTATCGGTTTATCAATCAATCATATTGCTACGTAGCTATGAGACTATGATTTTTTATGGGTTCTCTTTTGCATGCCAGGTTTATGTATTGGATTGATCTATTGCTGACTCGAATGGCCGACAAACTATTTGTTATTTAATAGCTATATCTGAATGTTCTTTTAGATTAAGGAATTTGTTGGTATCATTAAGTTATGATGACCTGGTTGGTTTCATATTTTTGGCTTATTAAGTAATTATACTTTTATGAGGTATATGCATAGTATTATATCTGTAATAAAACAAAAATACATTTATCCCAATCAATGTTCAAAACATGAAATAGAAATACCACTAAAACTTGTGAGAGTCCTTGTCATACTTTGAAGTTTAGTTCCCATTGCTGATGGATTCTACAAACGGCAGGTTTACTGTACCAAGATCAAACTCATATAAACTGACCTATAATTTGTTAAAACAGAGTGTCTTCTACAAAAGAATCTCGAAAAAATGTACGATCGTAACTCTACTTGTTTTTGTTTAAACCATATTTTCTATTCATGACAAATAATACAATGTATGTACAAGTTACAAAAAACATTTCACTCTAATGAATAGGAAACAAGTATATTTGTACTTATACATGATCCTTTTCATCGTACATGAACAACTTAGCTATCCCTACATATAGAGCTACGTGTATAATGATCAGGATAATATTAATGACAAACGATATGTTTTGAAATAGCACTCTCAGCCACTGTTAAGCGGTTCAAAGTACATACACATATATATATAAGATTTTCTGACGTAGAAATGCACACAAGTTGCCTTAATCAATAATGATAGACAACGTTATTTTCCTTCTGGTTAGAATCATGATTGCAATCATCAAGTTACACATTATTATAATCATTCATTCATATATTGATTCATTTATACTTACATCCATGTGTTCATTCATTTACATATAAATTTATTTATATAATTATTCATATTTCCAATCATTCATTCGTCCATATAACCATTCATGAATTCATCAATTCATGCACAAATTCATTCACACATATCTTTACTTATATATATTCACTAATCTATTCATTCAGACATCCAATAATCAAATAATGCATTCATTTGTTCACTTATTTTTCATTCAATATTATTATATTTGTTTATGTATTCATTTATGATATTCATTCATACATACATACATACATAATTTAATCTTGTTTGAAACAAGCATTTTCATTGTCTTAAACATTTATGTTATCAGCCCATAACGTAAAAAATGACGTCATCGTTTATAACGTCATTTTTGATTGGCTGATCTAGCAGCGTAATAATTTGTAAGAGAAAAGAGTCCATCAATAAAGCTAATTTTAGGAGGGTATAGATTAAATTATAAGGATTAAATTGAATCCTGTTTTATTAAATGAGGTTATAACACACACAAAAAAAAGCCTGAAGTGTACTCTCATCATAAACCGCTTTGTGGAGTACACTCCGGTTTTTCGTGTTAAACCTCCATAACATAAAAGAACGATTCAAGTTAATCCTTTAATATATTCACACATATATTTATTCATTTACTATGTTCATTATGTTTATCTGTTCGTCCATTAATCTACCAGTTGATCATGGAGTTAATGCTTCATGAATCCGTTAATCTATAAAACATTCAAAACTGCCAATACAACCACATCCGTTAATTGTGTTACGAGACGAGTAGTGGAAAGACACCACTATGTGGACTACCGAAAGGGGGTCTCTTTACACAAATGTGATTGTATTATGTTTGATGTAAAACAGTTTTGTTATCATCATTGTAGTAAATTATCATATATCTTTTTTATTTTCATTATGAATGTCCGAATAATAATGTTTTCTTTAGTGGGTCACGGCTTCATTGATAACACCAATATACCAATTCACTGAAGCAATGATATCATGGCCGGAATCAACATGCCTGGTAATCCTTCCAGGGCCTGGGGACGGTTTAGGTATGTATTTAACCTATCAGGATCTGAAATCATCCAATGAAGCAAGTAGAGAGTCGTACAAATAAAAACATATATATTTGCATGTTAAATGAGCATTTGGCAATTAATATTCCATGATTGATTGATATCATTATGTAGTTATCTTGTCAATTAACATCGACATTGTGTTGACGCATGTATGCTGATTGGAGTTTATAAAGTTTGTTAACCATTATCATGTTATTGCATTGTCCTTTAACCTAATTTGTCTGAACATGTATTACTCCTCGAAACCAGTATAGGAATTAGCGAATAGAAGAAGTGTTATTCCTGATAGAGAAAAGCGAGAAAAGACGGAATAATGTATTGTAAAGTATAAGACATTTATTTGATATTGAATCAAAATCCATGATGGAACTGTATCTCCCTAGTTAAACGATAAAGTAGCATTTACTGGTGTAGTCCTTATCATTCACGTTTTAGATAAATTCATCGTCACCTTGAATATTTAAAATTGTCTCTCATCGTTCAATCATAAAAGGTGTGCATATATATAAATCATTATTCAGGAATTCGATATATATATTTCCATTTTAATTCCAGTGCACGTTTATATGTATTTTGATAGAAAACATAGATAATTAAATGCTTTATTTTCATGAAATAATATACTTTACGTAGTTGAACAGTTTGAGGGCTATGTTTATTTATTAATCTTTTTCCCCAATAAGTATAGGACAAATGAACAATAAATGTTCAAAGACTAACACGGTTTCATAAAACGTCATAAGGCTTAACATGGAAGGAAAGAGGCGCGAACTTTCCACAGTACAAGTTCACCTTATACACGAGAACTATTGGCATACAGGTGACAATCAGTGTTTCTTTGTCACCTGTACATGTCGATTTCCACAGGTAGTGTTTCAAATCAATTTGGCTTTTACCACGTTGACAATAATACGAATAATTGGGATAAGTATAGGGTGTGCTACACACCAGTGGTGTAATGTATTTACCTGTGTGGCTTGATTGAGCAGGGTTACGCTTGTGGTGCTAGAAAACACCACATTCCAGCTTATCTATTTCCCCAAATCGACAAGTCACATGTTTGGGTTGTTCTAACGTGTTGAATTAAATGTAATTAGGGTTATTACCGACAGAGATTATACTCTCAAGGAGCTATTTCAATTGTACCATTCATACAATTTTCATGATACCAGTTTCATAACAACTTTAGATCACATTTTAACTGTGTGTAAAAAACCGCTATTTTTATTTCCAACCAAATAACATATGTTCTGAGATGTTTTACATTTCTTTTGATCTTCTGAACGTTTTATATTGAACCTTGTTAATTAATCATATATAATTATCATCAAAGCCACACAATGAATAACGTCTGACTTTATTTTGTTTTTGTTGCGCAAGATTGATACTTAAAATAGGTTTACTATCCTAATCTTATACTTATAATATATATATTAAAAATCATCAAAATTTGGTTATCACTCCTAGACCTCGTTATATATAAATATCTACGTTATAATGAAAGTTGACTTAATATACATCACAACTATAGGTAAAATTATTTTCTGTTTACCCTGTGCGAAAAGGATTTCTGTAGAATCGTTAAAATTATTTCACATAAGATGCTGCTTGATTGACATTAGATCGCCGATACGTATTGATATCTATAAAACATAAACGACACTAATGTTTTGGGATCCCACATGGATACCAGAGATAAGACTAGAAAATGTTAAAATAGTGAAGAAAGCGTTGTTTTAAAGATACATAATGTATAGGCTATCGTCATGTAAATGTGTTTCCTTAATGTTGACATAGAAACCATGGTAAGAAACCTATAAAACATCAAGTATATGGTGTGAGGCAGTATGTATCTTTAAAATCAGGTTTAAGATTTTTTGAAGTCTCATAATCTACCTCCCTATATCCGCCGCTAATATACTTATTTTAATGTGCAGCGAAGCCACACAAGAAGCAAACCAAATTATACACGTGATTATGTATAATTTATCAGAGGTCTCTTAAAAACATAAACGATTACGAAATTGCATAACATGCATTTAAGTAAATCATAAAAGCAAATTGAAATTTCAGTGAAATTAAACTCCTTTAATATCATAGTATACAATTACAATTTCTTTTGAAAAAACCCCAGGGAAAACCGAAGCGTCAACAAAACCCTAATCCAAGCTGAAAATTGATAAAAACTATGAGCAAGATATGAACAAAAGAAATAATACAAGGAATAGGACCAGTTTGATTTTGAAATTAGTTTGCAAAAATATTTTAAAAGTATTTGCATATTTTACAAGTTGCCTGCCTTGTTTTAAAGTGCAATATTATCTGTATAATGTCCCAATACAGGAGTTCCATTTTACACATATAATCTTCTGTCTTTAAAATAATCAAGAACACTCTACATTGATAAGCGTTCATATAAATACAGATATTAACTATGCATACGCCGATCAATGTCATAGAACTTTTAAATATACACGTAGTAGCATGTGTAAATTGATCTTGTCACTTTCTTCAGCATAACCAATGGGAGGTCGCCATTGATTTAAAGCCTCCCACAAGAAATATATGATGCCTAGTTTGGAGCAGCAGCGGGATTCTTAAAGCATTGCAATCAATGTGATATAAAAAAAAATCGACGAAAGGAAGAAACAGTAAAAAAGAATTGCAAGACCTACCGCATAATGTCAGCAATTTTTGGGTTGAAGAAAATATTAAGCTTAAGGAAAAATTAACAAAACTTAGAACAAGAAACTTAAAATTATAGAAATTACTTAAATAAAGAGATTCTTGATTTTTAACAACGTAGCTTTCCTGAAATATAATTTAGAACATGACATCCTGAAAACAAATTAAAAAAGATTATGAGCCCAAAGTACAAAAAATACAAAAGTTAAGCTTTGAGACTCACCAAATATAGAAAAGCTGGCACCACATCTAGAACCCTTCATAAGGTATCTTCACAACAGGGCTTTATTTTCATCTTATTTAATTTATTTTATTTTCAATTATGCTTTTATGAAATCAAACATTTAACATTTAAAAGATGTTGATAAAAGTGTATAACATGAATTGTTGCACTGAAACTTGCAATATATGTACAATTACCTCACGGATTAAATCGAACCTAGTTGCTGACACCAGGAGCTGCATCAAACATGCTATTATTGTATTGGCTGAGAGTATCCTTTCAAATGTAACAAAACCCTTCCATTGGCCATAATGAAAGCATTAAGGCGGGATTAATTTATGAATCGTTATGTATTTATAAATTGTATTGATTGCATATCTAGTACATGTATATTATGTAAAAATGAATGAATAAAGCAATGATTAATGGGCGATTACACTTAGGAACGGAGGGAAGACAGTTTGTGCGAAGTAACACATATTAATTGAACAGATAGGAAGAATTTATTGATAGTTTGTATTGACTCTAAACCAAAACGTTGCATGTAAATTACAAGCTCAAGAATAGGACATCATAAATATAATTTATATGATACTAAATCTAAAAACAATTTACAGAATACCGAAAGCGTCAACAAAACCGTAATTCGGACTCAAAAACGATTAAACTAGGGGCAAAATATGAACAAAAGAAAGGCTTACATGGATACCCTTGTAAAAGTGCAAGACAATAAGATCAGATGTTCAGGAAGAGCAAGCGTTTTCTGCTTCATCGATGACACCCGCCATGTAAATATTTGCCGTACATTGTATCCCATATATTGTATCCCATACATTGTATCCCATACATTGTATCCAAGCCTTTAGTTTTAGCCACTGTAAGTAAGTTGTTTGAAAGCTGTACATAATATTCCCCTTGTGTTGACTGAATTATGTAAGTTACGAGGTGTCTACACACTAATTCATAGTTTTATATACTTTTACCCCCAAAATGTGAAACACAAATCATAATTCAGCGCATAAGATATGTAACAATTTATATATAACCCTTCATAACAAAGCAACACATTTAGTAATTTGTTTGATTGTTGAGGACAACAGCAGTATCTATAGTGACAGTTCATATCGAAAGAAAAACAAAACATGGTACGGTGCGTTATTTAAGAAAAGAACACTATTCGCAAGTCATACATTATTCATATCTTCATCTCAACAAAAATACCTACAAACAATGTTTATCTTAAATACAAAGAATTGATAGCACATACAATTATACAAAATATCAGAGAAATGATTTTTGCTATCTATGAATTCATGTCATCAGACCACATGTTATGTCAATGAGTAATTAACCTTTAACATCCCTGTCATGTCAAAACAGAAAACTGTCACATAGGCTAAACATACCTCGTTAACGGTAAACTCTGCATTACCATGTACAGAAGTCGACATAGCAAGGCCAACATAGCGCAATCTACTGCCAAAAGTGCAACCTATTAATCTAATTTGGAAAGGTGCCATTTTATAATGATGAAAGGTAATCTGAGTTGTTAATTACCCTTTAACGCTAGACAACACGCAAACACTGTCATCTATTGTATAATTCTTACAGAAATATGAAGGCAGTGTTAAAAGTGCATAACACTGCTAAAGGTCAGTGTTAATGTAAATAATGGCGCTCATTTTAGTCTCTATGGGACTGCCTTCACTTGGAAGGAAGGCCAGGGCGAGAGGAACATAATGGGACAGTAAATAAGATTGTTGTATTGTGAAATATTCTCGTTCCGCGTTCCTTGGTAAATGATTACTTAGTATAAAGTTATTTGTCTAGGGCCAAAAGGCGATTTATAAAGTCGTAAACTGCATGTTCTATTTCCATTGCATGCATCCACAAATCATTTGTTTACGTACGAGTATGATACGGATATAAATGCGCGTCCATAGTAACGAAAAAAATATATTAAAATTATGAAAGGTTACAAACTTTTAAATTTAGTAATAGATACAGTATGCCGAAAAATGAATTAAACTCAACTATACAGCTGTTTCGTCCTACTAGGACTCTTCAGTGATGCTAGGGGCCGCAAAATTTAGAAGTAGATACAGTATGCCGAAAAATGAATTAACAAAATGATGCCGGTTGATTTCAACTGTGGGCAAGTTTTATGGTCCCCATTTTTGTCTCATTGAGAAATGTTCTGTCCCTTTAAGTGACATGAATATGGACGTTTTTTAGTATGCTCATTAGTATGTTTACTTGTTGTGATTGACAATGATAGTCGGTGCTCATTTTGAGAACTTGATGTTTTCTTGAGTGTGACAAAAAT
This sequence comes from Mimachlamys varia, assembly GCA_947623455.1. NCBI lineage: Eukaryota > Metazoa > Mollusca > Bivalvia > Pectinida > Pectinidae > Mimachlamys > Mimachlamys varia. Next base: position 47,628,873 of record OX392536.1, read on the forward strand.
TTACATGGCGGGTGTCGTCGATGAAGCAGAAGACGCGTACTCTTACGGAACACCTGGTCTTATTCTCTTGTACCTTTACGAGAGTCTCCATGTTTATTTTTCCTTGTTCATATTTTGCCCCGGGTTAATTGATTTTGATTTCATTTAATGATTTTGTTAACGCTTCGGTATTCTTTAATTTATTTTCATTAAAACTACGTAGACATTTAAATACTTGGCTAGTGGTATTTGTAGATTCCACATGCCTTCCCTATTTATCTCCTGCTTACAATGGAATGATATTCAGTACTATACTTTTATGTACATGCGCATGAGAGCTTATTACATATTGTATCAGAGAACATAATGCTGAATTTTGTTTTGATTATCTGTATATGTCATTTTAATTGTATCTTGTCATGTTGATATTTACTTGGATGTGACCAAAGTTTACATGGCGGGTGTCGTCGATGAAGCAGAAGAGGCTTACTCCTCCGGAGCACGTGGTCTTATTATCTTGTACTTTTTCAAGGGTCTCCATGTAAATTTTCCTTTGTTCTTATTTTCCCACTAGTTTCATCGATTTTGAGTTCGGATTATGGTTTTGTTGACGCTTTTGTATTCTCTGATTTTTTATTATATAAATTGGTACTTCCTGGTTCTTGTTGTGGTCGACATCAATAGATAAAAAGGAATAAGAGAATACTAAACTTAAAATCGATCAAACTAGGGTAAAATATGAACAAAGAACATTTTACAAGGAGACACCAGATAAAAGTACATTATGATTAAACCAGGTGTTCTGGAAGGGAAACTGTCTTCTTCATTGATGACAACCGCCATGTAAGTCTTTAAAAATACATGAACATTCCATATTGTCAACACCAGAACGGAGAAGACATCAAAGAAAAAGAAAAAAGTGGCAACCACGTGCCCTGGAAAGTGAAGTTTTTTGTGCTAGGTGACACCAGCTGCACATTAAAAAGTCTTATTTGTATATTAGTTATCAAATACACAATAAACACGTATTTTATCACGGTATTTACTGTCACTATCCTCCAAAAACCATGTAACCTTTATATTGTGTCATTTTCATTGTAAATATGTAGTGTTATTAATTATATACTATTTCATTGAATGGACCGTTTAATAATGTGTTGTGAAACTAATGACATTTGGCCGCCATAAGCAAAAAATAAAAAATAAAATATCAATGATTTGCTTCGAAAAAAGAACTCAATGTATACTTTCCTAAGGTAGGACTGTCACATGAAAATAGTTGAAAAGTTATATTTATTGTTTTTGTTTACCCAAATGTACTTCATAAAATAAAAATGGTTGTGATTTAGATTTGTTTGAGTACTTGATTACGTATTGACCCTATCATCACTCGTTTAATGCACACACAATCAAACTAAGAGCCGGTCACTGAAATAGCTTCTAGCATCAATGACGACACGCAAGCATCATATCATTCATGTATGGGATGCACAAACATCATCTAAACCACAGCTCTAAGTCACGACATTGATGCAGAAAGGCAAACTTCATGAACATTTACAGAACATTGTACCACACTGCGTTTTCGACAAATTATAAATGATACAATCGGTACTAATATCAAAGAAAAGTAATCAATGTTTAAATTGTCTGATATAAACCTGCACAATAATTATTTTGACACTATTTGTTTGGATAAAAATACTTCGTCTGTTTAATAGCTGGCATATATTAATTTTACATGGTCATTAACAATTATTCGTTATACAGCATCAAAACTTATACGATTATCTGTCATAAAAAAAATACACGAAAAACTAAAAACAAAAATAAAGATAAGAAAAAAGGAAAAGGATTGGAACGAAATACCAGCGTTTAAATGGTTTGGGAATCCCAATCGTGATTCTTTGTATGCTTACCTGAATACAAGTACGACACATTCATCATCGCTTTTGATTAAACAGGGAATAAACTTTTCCGAAATAATATAAAAGGATTGGTCATTGAGGATTTCCATTTGTGGTGGGCAGACAATCGTCGTTAAAGTACACAACAGCACGCGCTTCACATCAAAATAGACAACCCATGTGTCAGCGAACGAACCGACACGATCACGCTTCAGCATAGTAAATCTAATAAACCACTAGTAATGTAGGGGTATCAGTTCCAACTATTTATAAATATATCCCAGTACAGGAATGTCATATTAATAATCAAAGAAATGGCATTTCTTCATATTCGCCGATGAACGACAAAATCATTAGTTATTTCTATCTCCGTTACAAGAAGAAAATTGCAACTTGATATGTGATCAAATATGCATTGGTTGATTCCATGGATTGATACATATTTGACACTATGATCCTAATTATGATACAATGTATCAAGTGAGAATCCATTAACTCTTTATATCTTTAGAAAGGGAGATTACCAAAATGTGTGCCAGGTTCAAGTGCGTTGATGTTCAATGAATTGGCATCGCCAATGTTCAAGGTCAGGATCTTAAGTTAAGTGCAAAAATCAGAAAACAAATATTGATTAATACAAAATCACAAAGGCTGTCATCTATTAGGCACAACTCTATGAAGATTATAACTTTGTTTCGCTTTAGTAGTATTATGTATATGCCTGTCTCCGATAAGGAAGGTCCATGACACATTCGCACTCAAAGATGACGTAACACACACATGTGCTGCACCTTTTAAATTTAGTAATAGATACAGCATGCCGAAAAAAATGAATTAAACTGCACCAAACAGCTGTTTCGTCCTCCTAGGACTCTTCAGTGATGCTAGGGGCCAACACGTGGGAATCCAAATTTCCTCAACTACTGCAGAAGCAGAAGGGTCAGGTGCGTAAAACCACTTTATTTTATGAATTTAGAAGTAAAATCAGCCTAGTTTGGTATAATCTCAAATCGTGTACTACGAAAATGTGTATATTATGTACCGTGCCACTACTCAAATGAGATTACCTGTGGCTATGGAGGCTCCAGCAAACCTCAGGGACTAAAACATTCAACAGCAGATCTAGAGTCTGCTTCTCCAACGTTCTTGTTTTCAAAATATTTTTGACATTTCTTTTTGTAAGCGTACATTGTATCTAGAAAATACCTAAGCATATTTTTTAATTATGAGGAATAGAAAAATTCTACCACTAGATATTGACGTTAAAATAAAAACCTGGACAAAAGGAGTTAAACGGAAATGCATTGAAGCTTGTATGAAAATTTGCCTTCAAACTTTATCCCAATTGATTAAGAAAAATCTGCAAGATCAAGTCTTATTGAATAAATATATAAATTTCAGAAATCTAAAGAATACAGTTCAGTCAAATATGTGAAAAAAAGCAAATCGTTTGGAAATAAAGCGTTCACAAATTCATAATCCAAACTCAAAATCGATTAAACCAGGGGCAAATTTTTAACAAAAGAAAGATTTATATGGAGACTCTCGTAAAAGCACAAGAGAATAAGACCAGGTGTTCCAGAAAAATAAGCGTCCTCTGCTTTATCGACGACACATGCCATGTAAATCTTTGCCACATCCAAGTAATACATCAAGTTTACTTGATTAACTTGCTAACTTCCTACTTTACGTTGGAAATTAAACTTAATATGTTTATGACGATCGCAGACAAAACATAATTGGTGAGAATTAGTGTAAAAATCTTCTCAAGGAAGCGTGATCGCAAATGAGACAACAACGCGAAATACCAAATCATTGTTTTCCCCACATACATAGAGGAGAAAGAAATATAGGAACATAAGTATTACTGAGGGAGAACATTATTGACCAAACCGAACAATGAAAATATAGAAAAATAAATCGGAAATATTCCAACTAAAATGATGTCATAAAAGAGCAATGATTTGCGGTAAAAATGTTTCCGAACAAAACACGGCCACATAATTGTCTTTAACCAGGCTTCTCGGAGAATTAATTCCGGCGGTGAAGTGACCGTCTGTCACCGTTCTCTGTTTCATGGCCTGTTACTAGCTGTAGCCAACAAGTATGTACGCTAATCGTGCGTTTTATAGCGTTGATATTGACACGTATACGCTTATCTGATTCCATAGGGGCCAAGTCGGCTTTAAATGTCGCATCAAGCGTTTGTATTGCGGCATTGTAACATCCGATACGGACGTGTATGGGCAATTTTGTTCCTATTGTTTCGTACCTGTTCCTGTTCATAGTCCACCCTGAAATGTTTTAAACGTTCACGGACGAATTTATTCACCAAGCCGCTGAATCTATCTTGTTTTTGATATATATAATATATTTACTATGAACAAGTGTTATGGTCGCCATTGTGGTATCATTAAGAACTATTTTGTATCCTTAAATGATATGCAGGTGGACTTTTTCAATATGATCATTAGTGTGTTTACTTGTAGTGATTGTGATTGATACTGATGACTCGGTTCTCACTTTGAGGGTTTGGTGTTTACTTGGATGTGACCAAAATTTGCAGGGTGGGTGTCGTCAATAAAGCAGAATGCATGTACTCTTCCTGAACACCGGTTCTTATTCTCTTTTACATTTATTATTTTAAATATTATACCTCATTCATTTAAGTGCCTATACGATTCTAGCAGTTGTTCCTTTCAATATTTTCGTATAGTGGGCCGGAGTCTAGGACTACGGGCCGACGCTATATATTTTGACACCATAATTGCAGGGTGACGTTATAGACAATGAAGTGACACATTATTCCAGACAATGAACAAACTGGTGTTTGAGCTAATGGTCTGTTTTTAGTGCATATTTTGTGGTTGTGTTGGGTAGATGCGGTATAATATAACAAATAGTGCTTGTCACTTCGGGCAATATGGGAGTTTATGGACAGGTCAGTGCCATGCAATATTTGTTAATTATTCATTTGTTCATATTATGCCCCTACTTAATTGGTTTTGAGTTCGGATTAGGTTTTGTTGACGCTTCGGTATTCCTTGAATTTTGTTCACTTATGACTTTCAACTGAAGATACTTTATACATTGTCACTGTCATGTTGATATTTCCACCCCAACATCACCTCCTTACATGGTTGTAAGAAGCGAATAACTTTGGGATTTTATCTTTTCTCTTCCTTTTACAAATTTTTCCTTTCCTAATGTTTTCATTGGAACCATGTAGGCTTTGGACTTTCATGTAACGTTTGCCCCGCTGAGGAAGGTTTTGTGTTCTGTCCGCTGGCAGAGATTCACCAGAGTATCAGGTATAGTAAATATTAGTTCCGGCTTTACGCTCACAATTATTGAATTAGAAGGACCGGTTCATCCTTTGACAGTGAAATGTGACTAGTAGTAATATTTTGCTTGATGCCGTCGGCAGTATACTTCAGTATGTTACCACTATAAAGTCGGTGGTATACTACTATAAGGTCGGCAGTATACTTCAGTGTGATAGCACTATAAAGTCGGCGGTATACTTCAGTGTGATAACACTATTAAGTCGGCGTTATACTTCAGTGTGATAGCACTATAAAGTCGGTTGTATACTTGATTTGGTAGTACTATAAAGTCGGCGTTATACTGCAGTGTGATAGCACTATAAAGTCGGTTGCATACTTGATTTGGTAGTACTATAAAGTCGGCGTTGTACTTCAGTGTGATAGCACTATAAATACGGCCGTATACTTCAGTATGGTAGCACTATATAAAGTCGGCGGTATACTTCAGTATGGTAGCACTATAAAGTCGGTAGTATACCTCAGTGTGATAACACTATAAAGTCGGCGTTATACGTCAGTGTGATAGCACTATAAAGTCGGTGGTATACTTCAATGTGATAGCACTACAAAGTCGGTAGTATACTTCAGTGTGATAGCACTATAAATACGCCGGTATACTTCAGTGTGATAGCACTATAAAGTCGGCAGTATACTTCAGCGTGGTAACACTATAAAGTTGGTAGTACACTTCAGTGTGGTAGCACTATAAAGTCGGCGTTATACTTCAGTTTGATAGAACCATGAAGTCGGTGGTATACTTCAGTGTGATAGCACTATAAAGTCGGTTGTATACTTAATTTGGTAGTACTAAAAAGTCGGCGTTATACTTCAGTGTGATAGCACTATAAGGTCGACAGTAAACTTCAGTGTGGTAGCACTTTAAAGTCGGCAGTATACTTCAGTGTGATAGCACTATAAAGTCGGCGGTATACTTCAGTGTGATAGAACCATAAAGTCGGTAGTATACTTCAGTGTGGTAGAACCATAAAGTCGGCGGTATACTTCAGTGTGATAGCACTAGAAAGTCGCTTGTATACTTCAGTGTGGTAGCACTTTAAACTCGGTAGTATACTTCAATGTGGTAGAACTATAAAGTCGGTGGTATACTTCAGTGTGATAGCACTATAAAGTCGGTAGTATACTTAAATGTGATAGTACTATGAAGTCGGCGTTATACTTGAGTGTGATAGCACTATAAAGTCGGTAGTATACTTCAGTGTGATAGCACTATAAATACGGCGGTATTCTTCAGTGTGATAGCACTATAAATACGGCGGTATACTTCAGTGTGGTAGTACTATAAAGTCGGTGGTATACTTCAGTGTGATAGCACTATAAATACGGCGGTATACTTCAGTGTGATAGCACTATAAAGTCGGTTGTATACTTCAATGTGGTAGTACTATAAAGTCGGTGGTATACTTCAGTGTGATAGCACTATGAAGTCGGTTGTATACTTCAATGTGGTAGTACTATAAAGTCGGCGGTATACTTCAGTGTGATAGCACTATAAAGTCGGTTGTATACTTCAATGTGGTAGTACTATAAAGTCGGCGGTATACTTCAGTGTGATAGCACTATGAAGTCGGTTGTATACTTCAGTGTGATAGCACTATGAAGTCGGTTGTATACTTCAATGTGGTAGTACTATAAAGTCGGCGGTATACTTCAGTGTGATAGCACTATGAAGTCGGTTGTATACTTCAGTGTGATAGCACTATAAAGTCGGTTGTATACTTCAATGTGGTAGTACTATAAAGTCGGCGTTATACTTCAGTGTGATAGCAATATAAAGTCGGTTGTATACTTCAGTGTGATAGCACTATAAAGTCGGTTGTATACTTCAGTTTGATAGAACCATAAAGTCGGTGGTATACTTCAGTGTGATAGCACTATAAAGTCGGTTGTATACTTAATTTGGTAGTACTAAAAAGTCGGCGTTATACTTCAGTGTGATAGCACTATAAGGTCGACAGTAGTCTTCCGTGTAATAGCACTATAAAGTCGGTTGTATACTTCAATGTGATAGCACTATAAAGTCGGTTGTATACTTCAATGTAGTAGTACTATAAAACCGGCGTTATACTTCAGTGTGATAGCACTATAAAGTCGGCGGTATACTTCAGTGTGATAGAACCATAAAGTCGGTAGTATACTTCAGTGTGGTAGAACCATAAAGTCGGCGGTATACTTCAGTGTGATAGCACTATAAAGTCGCTTGTATACTTCAGTGTGGTAGCACTTTAAAGTCGGTTGTATACTTCAATGTAGTAGTACTATAAAACCGGCGTTATACTTCAGTGTGATAGCACTATAAAGTCGGCAGTATACTTCAGTGTGATAGCACTATAAAGTCGGTGGTATACTTCAGTGTGATAGAACCATAAAGTCGGTAGTATACTGCAGTGTGATAGCACTATAAAGTCGGTTGTATACTTCAGTGTGGTAGCACTATATAGTCGGTAGTATACTTCAATGTGGTAGAACTATAAAATCGATAGTATATGTCAGTGTGATAGCACTGTAAAGTCGGTAGTATACTTCAGTGTGGTAGCACTATAAAGTCGCTTGTATACTTCAGTGTGGTAGCACTTTAAAGTCGGTAGTATACTTCAATGTGGTAGAACTATAAAATCGATAGTATATGTCAGTGTGATAGCACTGTAAAGTCGGTAGTATACTTCAGTGTGGTAGCACTATAAAGTCGGTTGTATACTTCAGTGTGGTAGCACTATAAAGTCGGTAGTATACTTCAGTGTGGTAGCACTATAAAGTCGGCGGTATACTTCAGTGCGATAGCACTATAAAGTCGGCAGTATACTTCAGTATGGTAGCAGTCGTTGGTATTCTCCAATGTGATAGCGCCATAAAGTCTGGCATCCGTCCCGCACAATCACATGGAGACTAACACGAACAAACCGAAGCCTCCCAAATATACACGTACTGAACAAACACATCATATACAGGGAGGTCGTCGTTAAATGACCATTGTTGATAGGACGTTAGTTAGAAAAATAAAACCTTACCAATAACATAAATTGCATATTTTTGTTAATTTTGGAAATTATATAAAAGATATCAATTAAAATTGTTTTAGCAATGTTTTACTACAAAAGTTGAACAGTAATCGAATTGTATTCAAAAGTACAGCCAAACACGCCTTTTCCAACAAGTATTTTTCTTTGAACTCACATATTAATTATCAAGAGTTTAAACAACTTTGTGTCATACGATTAATTCATTCCTTCAAAATATGTTTTAAAAGCCAATCAAAAAAGCAAAATTGTATCGTGGAATATAACATGAATTACTTTCTTTGAAAAATTCCATTTCGTCTTGAATACTTTAAAAATCGTTAATTGGTAAAAGAAAACATGAACCAACTGCATAGTTCATGCTGTGATTTTTGGGGGTTAAAGTGTACGCCTCGTTAAACAGGCTGTAAATTGCATACTGTATAAATAATAATCCCTCTGGAACACCAACTCCATTTTACATAATAACAACAAAACGCATTATTCCTGAAAAAGGCTAACATATGGTAAAAATTAATCTTAAATATTCTTACTTTGCAACTAGACATGTTTAAATATGTATTTTAAAAGTCGATTTCATTATTTTAATGAGACTTACTTTCTTATTCCATTAAATGACTAAATTTCCTTTTTCAAACAAAAATAAAATGCCTCCTGCAACGCTAACATATTTCCTAATTTGCTATTCAAAAAAAATCAATGTTCCTTGTAATGTTTTGTCGTCCACGGCTTATATAGATAAATATTTTATTCATATCAAATAAATCATATGTCAGATTAAATCATATAGAGCACCTGTAACGAATTACGCCACGTAATCATATAACTGGACCAAGCCATTAGGAAGTCGTTTCTAGGTGGTCGTTAAAGCTAAAGAGCAAAAAAGGCGAGGGGGCAATTTTCAAAGCGAGATTAAATGTTTGGGAGGTCAAATTAATGTGTTCAAAAAACAAATGAATTTCAGCAATATTCCAGTCATATTTTATTAGATCTCTATCATTACGTATGTTTCCTATTTTTAAGAGATGAAAGAAAAAATGGCAGCTGCTATATTTTAATAGATCTTGATGGTCTCCCAGCAGAATTATCCCGCTAAGGAGGAACCATGTCAGGAGACAAAATCTTTACATGGTTCCTCAAATGAAAACATAATGGAATAGTATACCACGGCAGGTTTTGTACATGGCTGGAACTAATCCTTGAAACCATCCTCTTATAACACAGATAAGTACAAATGCTCTCATTTATTCTTTGATGTGTTTGGATTTATTGTCGTCGTGTCTTATCTTCATGATTACAGTGCTTCACGTTTTAGAATTAAAATCCCCTAGTGTGCTTTTGAAAATAAAAACATAACAATTCCAATTTAATTTTGTTATTATAGATAACAGCTTCATCGATCTCATTGCATTTTTAGTTTAAAAACAGTGATTGACTAGCTGGAAAATTGATGGACACAACAATAGTGGATATTGTCACACTTTTTGTCGGAGTTTGACTTTATTGCAATAACAGGAATACAAAATGGGAAATTATTTGATTTTGAATTGAGCATTGGAGTAAAGATTTTCATGTGATTAAGACAAAAAATAAATAAATATATATATACACGCATTTTCCACCTAAAATTCTATTTTTATGAAATAAAAACAAAAGTTTCTTTGTTATTTCGTCTTCTTTACGTTATTTTGCATAAACAAATTTTCGTTAATTAAAAAAAACAAAAAAACCGTATCCATCCTTTTCATTTTCAAATTAACGCAAATTAATTAATTAAATATTATTATTAAAATGTCGACTGCTGACTAACAACGCCAAGGCAGATATATGAGAGAAATGTTGATCAGGATAATTTGCACATTGTATAGTCGCAATCATGGTACATATATTATTGAGAAATTAATCCTTGTTCATTTTATATGTATCTTTTGAAGGTGGGCGTTTTCAAATACGATAGTATGATTCCATGGTGTGATGTTTACAGATACCTCAGTTTCGACTTTCAGAATGGTGCATTTAATATGCTGTTGACGTCGATGCAGGAGAAGACACTTACTCGAAACACTTGATATTTTGTACTTTTTATTGATCTCCATGTCAATCGTCTCTTTGTTTATATTAATCGGTTTTGAGTTCGGATTATGGTTTTGGTAACAATTCGATATCTTCTGATTGTTATTGTATTATTTTTACTTCTCAGCCTTAATAATACAATAAATTAGTAAATTACCGAAGCGTTAACAAAATCATAATCCGAATTCAAAATCGATTAAACCAGGGGCAAAATATGAACAAAGGAAAGCTTTACATGGAGACCCTTGTAAAAGTAGAAGAGAAAAAGACCAGGTGTTCCGGAAGAGTAAGCGTCTTCTGCTTCATCGACGACACTCGCCATGTAAATCTTTGTCACATCCAAGTAAACATCAAGTTTTCAAAATGAGCACCGACTATCATTGTCAATCACAACAAGTAAACAGACTAATGATGTAAGGAAAGTAAACAAATCATTATAGATACAAATTTGATTGTGATTCGGACAGTGACGTATTGCAAAAGCGAAATCAAAAGGTTTTATCGGAAAAAAACATTTCTGCTAAATGCATACTATACTGTGATGAATTCCAGAACGAGGTTGTGACGTAATCCGTCTGACCCTCCCCGTTCTCCTGGGGTGATTATCGCCTCGCGGAGCCTGATTCGGAGAAAGATACACAGTAAACAGGCCCAATAGTCAGGATAATCACTAGAGATCACCATCGGTGTGGAGACGGGTGCGCCATTATACTACCAGTAAAATGATTTCGGTGTAGCCACTTGACATTTTTGGAAGAACATATTGCGAGTTATGTATCGAAATGATTACCAGTCCAGTCTTCTAGACTGCGATACTTGAATATAAGATTTACACACCGAGGATTTATTGCGTGTGTATTTTTATCAATAGCTATCCTTGTGAGTAACTTTAGACAGAAACAATAGTATCTCATTTACACACATAAACAACGCGATTGTCTAACACGGAGTATCATACTGTGAATGCAATTGAAAACGCCCGAAATATTAAAGATGACTTGATATTTAAACACCAAAAGATAGAGTGTAACCGTACCTTCATCATAGAAACAGAAACGTAATTATTCTGCCAGGGGAAGCGAAATGGTAGATATCAGTAATTAAATAAGTTTTCTGATTGAAGTACTCATATATAAATAAAATCTAATTTTGAAATTCCTTTTGAAGATATGATAATGTGTATGATTTATTCAATTGAATTACGTTTTTAAAATGATATTTTACTACGTCGGCGACAGCTCGTACTTCCGCAGTAGATTTCCTGTAACAATTTCATAGTTTCATTTACAGCCTCTTGGTAAAACAACTGGACTTTCATTCATCGTCCGACTTGGTATCTCGATTTATAAAAACCAAAGAAAGGCCTATTGCTGTCCTCGGTAATTGAAAAGCTTTTCATCGAGACTCACCAACAACCAAACACTTCTGTCTGATACTTTGAATCTTTTTTTCGAAAAAGCATTTACCTATTGGTCAATTTTGCCTTTAAAATGTTTGTTTGATTAAGAAACGACGAAATGCATGCCGCAAAACAGGTCCCATTATATCCTAATGACCCTGAAAAGGTTTGGAGTAACTTAGCAGACCACGTCGACTTTCTCTGGTTACTCTGGTCTCTATACATATAACAAACAAGCTATAATCCAATTGATCAAGCGATGGTAATATAAATAAAAAGTGCAATTCCTGCAAAAAATTAAATATACTTAAAAGGTTAACTCAAATCAGCAAACATTTCATTTCAGATTGATTGAAAAATATTCTATATGCAATAGACATATAAACACAATTGCTGTACTAGGCGTAAGAGATTTGTGAAAGACAGACCTATCCTATCGTTTTAGGTGAAGGACACAAATAACTTTCTGGACAGCCTCGTTTTAGATGAATGACACAGAAACTATAACAGAAGTCTTACCTTTCAATCTACATATTAAAAGTAGTGCCTAAATTTGGTAAGAAAACAATCTTCTCTTACGAAGCAGCATTTTTGGTGAAGAACCGTTATTTGAGTTCTCAGCAGCACTTTTTGTAATGGGGACAGTTCTGTCGTTTCCTGGGAGCACGTTTTGTTGGACTTAACATACTTATCCTCCCAGAGTTCTGAAGAATATTTTGTGGAACAACAACCCTATCCTTTCTAAGCTTCTTCTTTCTGTGGTGTTTTCTGGGTCCACCTTTTTTCGTTCTTTTATTACGTTTTCATTTCGAGTTTATTTTCACATTTTTTCCTTGTCTGATGACCCTCTGTCATTTTTCTTTCTATTTTACCATAAACGACATTAGATTTTTCTATTTTTGTTATATTCAGCCATTAGGTGTAAATTTATGACGACGTGATGCAATAAACAATCGGCTGACTACCTGTAATAGTGTTAATTACCTAGACTGAAGGGATGCACATGTTTGATTTCACATTATAATATAACCCAGAGGGAATAGACGATGTTCACGGGCAGTCGGTAAACAGTTTAAATATCATTACATTGTATTGATGTTTTGATCAGGGTACTGAAGGCCTAACTGAAACATGCAGTGGCAGCATGTATCTCTATTAATCAACATGACCCATATCCGCAGGTCGTGTTCCTTCATTCAAATTAAAATATATAAAAGCAGTATTTACGACTATCACTGATAGATAAGAGGTTGACTCAGGCCGGAAAACGACTATTCAACTGAAAATTGTTTTGACATGTCTCCTAAATGAAATAGAACAATGGCAGAAGATAAATGATTTCTATTGAAGAAGTTGGAATGTAATTTTTGAAAGTGTAAATACACATTACTGATTCATTGTATCACAGCTTAAGTTACACACTAATGTGCTGATTTTTATGTACAATCAACATTTTCTTTCGGTTGTGTTATTCATTGCAATGTAAAGTACACTTGTTAACCCCTTTAAAATATTGTAAGTCATTCGTACCTGCTACAGAAGTCTGGTCCATATCGATGCTGATTTGAACCCGCAATGTGCTGGTATAAATGATATTGTTGCGCTTAAAATCTGTTTTGATCTTTATTACTATTTAATGTTGATTACAAGAAATTGATGTGAGCAGGTGCGAGTTCTAATTGAACTGTCTATGACATAAAATATAAAGATATTAAAGTTCGGCCAAATTTAACAAGCAATTTTGACATTTTAAATAATGGACATGGAGTAAAAAGTCTAATACGCCAATGTTTGACACGTTTATAGTTCCAACAACTCGTTTCTATGGCAATTTGTCTTAAACTCATAATGGGTTGTCCTCCATATTTATGCAATGGAAGAATTAACTGTTAAACAAACATAAATGTCAGACATCAATGAGTTCCAGGGTATGAAGTTTATTTATTGACAATAATTTTTCCGCATTACCGTATGTTCAATCCATGTATTAAATCTATTGGCATATTTGGACTGTTTTTGTTTGTTCTCAAAAGCAGAATCGGGTTATTTAATTTAGAAAAAACAAGACATTACAAAACGTTTCAAGATGCAGTCGTGTAAAAGACCTGTTCTTGATTATGAAATGATGAAATGCATAATCTTGATAAACAAGGAAAGTATAAATGTTTAATTTTATAAATGATTATCAACGTGTATTTGAACTCTAAGGAACAAACCGGTCGTTTTTCATAATTTGCCCCACTGAATCGAACAAAACTATTTAGGAGTGTATGCACTGAAAGAAGATCTACCTCAGAAAAAGGTAAATTTTAAAGTGTTTCACATGTAGTCTAGGTAATATTTAAAATGCTCTGTACTAAATAGCAGTCTATGATTTCATAATTAAAGGCACTTATTTCAATAGAAGTAAAGGTAATGCTATATGCATATATCATCTAAAGTTAGATAGGTTTAATACAACTTTATCAAAAACATTGACTAGAAGACATCTTTCAAGTTCTTTCAGAGGAAGAAATATTGCTTCAGCAGCTGATAGTTTAACCGATCTTTGACTACATTATGATGGTATGTAGTTTGTATTTGGATATATAGTTTTTTGCAAAAGGAATATTCCCTAGACGGGGCTCATTCGTTTCTAAACCACACACGGTCCTCATAATCACTTAAAACTCTCGAGACTTTCCAGACCTACTTCAAACTTATCTTAATACAAAATGATATTTTCTGTAAAGTCCCTTGATTTTTTTCTGCTCATGTTTTTGATAACAGGTTCAACGAAGATGGAATTAGAAAGAAACTGGGTTGTCAGAGTTAGTTAGGGGGAGGCTAATGAAAAAACCACACGCCTTTAGATGCTTCCAGGAGCCAATGTATATTTCACCAGCGCTGTACAATTACGCTCTTTCACAGACCTCCTGCAATCTTCAAAAGAGTGTAGTTGTTAAAAAAGCGTTGTGTTTCAAAACAGTGTATCGTATCTCTCAGTCTACTTCTTGTCCTATCACTCACAACACTATGATATTGCCACTAATCAATTTCCCAGTTACAGAAACATACATAAGAGAGTCTCATTCGGAATTGAAATTGACGTTTCTTTTACTAGGTTGCACTCTATGGAACTCTTTTATCACATATTTCGGCCTCCATAGACACAAAATGAAACGCACCTTATGTACCAGGAGACTGCATGAGATTATCAGCCTCGTCTCGAGTGTGGCCACAACTTGTGGGTTTGGTTTCTGTATACGAGACCTACCTTTATAGAAAATACACTGTTGTTATGACGGAATATAATGAATACGACTTAAACACATTAGGCTGCCTGCGGTTTCCAGCTCATAACAGCAGAAGCTAAAAATCCTCTCTTTACAAGTAGCTGACGGTACCTTGTAAATTATTGTAATTACAATGTATTTAGTTTGTATAGTTCTGCAGTCTGACGGAACACGTCTACAAGCAGTTTGTATCTGAATACGAAAAACAAAGTTACCAATTAGTTCTATTGTTTATATTTCTAACAAAAACTAGCATTTGGAGCATTTTCGGCACAATTCATTTTATGAAAAGAAAACACAAACATGAAAAATTAAATGTAAACAATTTGGTACATATAAACGCATCGTTAATTGTATATTTAAAAGTATGATAAAACAGGCTTATTTTTATGTTAGAAATAGGTTTTTTTTCATGATATAAATTGTAAACTTAATTAATATTGTTATGGTATTTCGAATCTCGTAATGCGTTGAAGAACAAAGCAGAGCGCGAAGTGAGGTAAATTCTTAGTTGAGTGAAAACAGTTTAAGTCATCATAACACATTCGAGCAAGAATACATAATTATAATAAAGAGACTGGTACTTCATAATAATAGATACAACGAAAAGCAAACTAGAACGGTTATTAGACAACCAAACAACATGAGATTTCCAAAATAATTTATATGTTTAACTTTTATTCTTTATTGTTTTCCTTTAATTTTAAAACAATCATATGTGCTCATGCCATGCTTTTTTCAATTATAAATAACATACCGTTTAGCAAATTATGTAAACTGGATATTGTGTGATGATTCCAATAATTTATAAATGATACCAGACTATCTTTTGCAATATAAATAAAAGTTAGCCGTGTATCATTGAAAAGAACACACACACATATATAAAGTATACATTCCATTCCATGTACATGTAGGATTTAGTAATTTAATTAAACTTAAACAAAACAGCTTATTTCGTAAATTTTGGTATTTAATTCAGTTACATATTAAAACAAACTAATAATTATAATATACACTGTCATCCAAAAGTTTTGTGTCAAACGTTGTATACATATTAAGCCACTAGCCAACAAACATGGACACAACTGATATAATTTCCTAAAGATAGTCCACTTATCAGTGACAATCGGCATTTTATTTCAAAAATAACTAAGTCCTGGAAGTTGCAGGGAGGGTCAAGGGAGGGCTCTATTTTTTATTGTGTTCAAAAATGAATAAAAGTTTTGTTTTTTTTTTCATTTGCACAATTAAATGGAATTAAGACAATGATCCACTGTCAAAAATATAAGAAAGGAATATATTCTTGAACTGTGTGTATTAAAAATGTGAAATTGCAAAATTATTGCATTTTTAGGATTTTAAATGTTCCAAAAACCATACATACATGTAGTTGAAAAAAAAACAAAACCTCGTAAGCAGTTAATTATAACATAACGATATTGAAAGTAAATAGAAACGACGTATCAGACCTTTTGGTTGGCAGTGTTGTTGTGTTTAAGAAAATTGAAAAAAAATATTTAAAAAGATTTTGTTTAACATTTTTTTATAATGTGAATGTATATCAAGTTTAAATACTAAGTGAATTAAAAACCAAATGAGACTTAACAAATCATCATTATGATTGATGAATGTGTTGTTTATAAAAAAAAACCTCGTAAAACAATGTCACAATGATATTTGTTTATACTATACAAAACTAGGCGATAAACAACGTTTAGATATAAACCACTCTCGGGGCATATTCTATAGTTTTTACCAGTTTCATGGATAGTTGTCAGTAAGTGTTAGACGTATGGCATAATTAGTGGAAAATCGACCCAACTCTGTTGCAACTATCAACTGATTTTATCTAGAGCTGACAAGTATTCGTAACCAAATCTCTCTCGGTTCCATATATAGCCAAAGGTTAACAAGGAGCGGAAGGCATTTCTTTCCGCAATGCTTCGTTTTTCAATAGATTCATTCGCGTAAAAAACAAGAACTATGAAACATTATATAGCGGCGGGTTCCCATTGGGAACTATTTGTGCTGTTTGATATTATAAATATCATTGCGTATTTGTCCTATCTAAATATTAAAAAATCAGCCATGTTTAAAAAGGATTATACAATACCATATTTACAATTGTAAGTGTAAAATGTGCATGCGCTGTACATTTTAACGTATCAATATAAAATGTGCATATAGGTTGTCTCCCCTAAGGCAATTAATTATCCCTAAAGTGCCCCAAAGCGGATGTTCGCTGTGCATTACTCTCTGAAGGAGAGAAATCTCTGGCACATAAAATAAGATCATAATTTTAATCAGTTACGTAATTATTTGAATTTCAACAAAATACAATTCACAGTTAGGTGTGGTAAGTGCAATCAGTCTTTCAAAATGTTTTTGTTTGCAATTTGACTATACATTGACCGGATTGGAGCGCTGGATCGTGATTAAATCATGTTTTGATTAAATTTAAATCAACTGTACTTATGTTTACGTTGTGTACATCATTTTATTTGTATTTTATTTGTATTTCAAATCATATGCATTTTGTCGATGACGAATGAATAGTAAAATATGTTCTGAATTTAAGTACAATTCATACAAATACAGAAATCATGATGAACGCATTAAGCAACCTTTAAGTGTTTAACTGAAAAACGTGTTACTTCAAACAGTTATAATCTGATTAACAAAATAAAGAGTTATATATTGCATATAGTATTTTTGCTCAAAGAATTATAAAACAGTGTGATATTCTGGGACAACAGGAAGAATGTTTGTGTTTTGTCCACGTGTCATAAAAAGTTATTACTGTAAACATTGAATGACATACTATCTTATACCTAAATTAATGTTATGACCATTCCATTAATAAGATTGCTTAAAATTCTATGTTATTATAATTTCAAAGATACCGTTCAATAACATGAAAACAGAATGGAAATTGTTCTTGACAATATCATAACTTGTTGATTTTTTGCCACGTACGAGCGTGCATTCTTTTATACATCGCTCCATTCATGACTACAAACAAGACATCTACAACACAGTACCCCTCAACATTCACAGTATGTCAACTGGAACGTATCTAGACAAAACAACAATAAGGTAGTATTATTGGTTAACTCTTGAACGAATTTCAGTCCGATTTTACGACCAGCTGACAAGATCTATAAATGGATATTTTATCGTACTTTAGGGAACCATTAACTTTGAACGATTAAATACCGCGGTAAGATCCTCTTAAATTTAAGGTTCTTAAACAAGTAATTACAATACTACATATAATTTTCCAAGTGACTCAGAGATTTATGAGAACCTAGGAATTGCAGCGTTTAACAACTATATTCATTACAAAGAGAAAATTACTCTTATTCCTTTAAGTTGAAAAGTAGTTAGTGAATTACACTGTTTATGTTTTTCGTGATATAAATAATGTAGAATATATTTCTAATTACATCTTGTTTTCAAAAATGGACATTTTGAAAGTCATTTTTTGGCACATTGAAAAAATCTCCTGAAATAAAATAAGTCATTATTTTAAAATACAGTGGCAGAACTGTGAATATATATGGCAGTATATTAGAGAAGAGGTCTAGCATAATATTTGTGTGTAATCCATAACCTCCATTTCTACCTTCAACATTTCCATTTTTCTTGTTTATATTCATGAAAGGTTATCACCAATTTTATTCTTCAATAACCTTTTCTTTTCTATTAGAATAAAAAAAAACAATTTTTTTAACGCCTCGGTATTCTCTATTTTTTGTTATTGTCCACAATATGAAATATATTGTGACACATTTGTGTTATAAACGAATGTTCTCTCGAGGAGATTGACAAATACGGATTTTCATTTTATCAATACCATTTGTGTCAAAAACTGCCAGAGTTCAGTCTTGTTTTATTTATTTCATATATATTATCTTCGTCATGGTGATTTCATATGTGAATACATATTTTTTATGATAGCTAATTGTTGTTGAAAACGCTAAATATATTATTCTCATTGGCATACTAAGTCATATATCGACAGATATTTTAGAAATGTTTCCTTCTAGACACACATTTTTGGTGCTTGCTGATAAACTGCGTTAAAGGTTCATAGGTACCGAGCCTAGAAACACATACCAAAGTATGCTGGAATCGCAAAACATAATCAGCATGCTGCCACTACAGCCAATCCGGGCGGTTTGTGTGTATAGACTTATTTTCGACAAACCTTCATTTTATGGCTTGCTAAATGAAATGTGTGTAGTTTATCATTCCGTGTTGAAAATACAAACCCGACATGATTCCTGTATGTTTGCTTTGATATTTGATGCCAAAGTATAAAAACCCAAAATACTTAAAATCTTTAATCTACCGAATGATTTATGAGTCTCTTGAAAACACCGTTCTCAAATGGCAGACTACAGGAATAAGATTCGTCGGGATCTCGGCAGACATTTCAACAAATCCTATAGGTCGTTACAAACACAACGTTCAGCTTTAATACGAGAAATGTAAATAGAACAACCAGAGAAATAGCAATATCACCAAACACCAAGTGTTTGTTATTTTACAGTTGGATGCAGGATTAGAATTAAATTTATTCGAGAATAAACTAAGTAACCTGGACAAAACAAGTTGTATATTGAGTAGACATTATTCGTAATATTTTAGAGTGAATATCTAGGGCAGATAATCTATTACAATGTACATTAACTGATACAAAGGCGTCCATTATAAACACAATATATTTTTGAGTTTTAATCCTAATTATTACTTTTTCCCTATATCTATAAATACTCACATCTGCAATGCGTACCTTTTATCCACAAAAAAAAACCCGAATATGATGTAATCTTGCATAGCATATTAGATAATATTTGGTTTGCTATTCTGAAAGTAATTACCTCGTTCTAAACGCTATGTTTGAACGTCGAAGAACTTTACTGATTTTGGAAAATGAACAGTTCTTAAGAGTTTAGTGAAATATGGTAAGAAAAAGTTAATTTTTCAAATTCATTTTCAATGATTTAGTTTTTGAAGTAACATCGGTTCCTTAATCTTAATACAAGCTAAAGAGGTTTCGACAATAAACAATTTTTTTCTGTTGTTATCCATCCAATACAAACCTTTATTAGGTTTGATTTATTTACTGTTTAGGAATGAAATAGATTACAAATATATTTGCTTTAGCATTGGGATAGTCAAATATATTTACGAATTTGATGTTTGCAAAAAACTTTTCTTGAATGTTATTTTATGGAATTCGCTATTCGAAAGTATGTTTGAGAGAATGATGTTTGGAATGTTTATCAATTAATGTATCTGTGCTTTTGTCGGAATTCCGAAACAAATCTTGTGACATTTATAGCGTACTACATACATAAAATGGAAAAAAAGTTCATGGCTAATGCATCGTAAAAAGAAATCATTGTCAAATGTAACTGTAAAATGTCCCGAAAAGACAAAATTTTCACTGATAATATCGTATTTGAAAGTCTTTTCTTTGATATGCCCTTTTATGCATATACTTGATAACTATAATCCAAGCACAAGCTTTCGCATTTGAATAGGTTATCCATGTTCATTGGACAAGAAAAAAATCGCTGTATGCATATGTCTAATGCTACCTGAAAAGGTTGATGTAATCATTCTAGTTTTGACAGACGCACAGAACCTCGTCCAATCAGCGCTTCCCTCACTGAAGTAATTCGTCTCCATGTATTGTAATAGTCCCACACATTTGAAATCAATACGCTGGTATAATATGTCACATAATGTGTATAGTCAGAAGGTTTACCTCTCCGAGGCAGAGTAGTACGAATCTGGTGAATATATTAACATTTGACCTTTTGTTTTGCTATGTAAATTAAAAAAAAACTCATTTGCATAACTTGTCAGGGTATGTGCCTTGAGTATCGGATCCTCACAAGCTGGCGGGGGATCCCCGTACAAGGGACGCTATGATATAGTGGTAAGGCCTAATTATACGGTTTCTACAAACGGATTATTAAAACCAATATAATAACAGATTTTAACAATAATTTACGCTAATTTTACTTTCATGCTTAGTAGACGTTCCAGTTTAGTCTTGATAATTAAGGATATGCAGCATTAGTTTCAGACATAAGATTATAATAGCAGTTTTATTGAGCAAATTATCTAATCCTTTTACGCAGGTGCAACGCAACAAAAGTGTTCCTCCAACATTTAATTTATAGTGCTTTGGAAAATTGCTGGTTAAAGATGCAAATTTGTTAGATTTGATGTTTCAGAAAACACTAAATATGGATTTAAATATATACATTACCCTAGTAGAGTCGTGTAATTATGTATTGGTACCTTAAACCTGGGCTAAAGATTATTACAAAAGATACTTAGTTTGTGTATGGTTACATCAGCAAATTTATATTCCATAATCTTGCGCCGCAATGTATGATGTAAAATATTCTTTGCTAATAGTTTTGGTGGTTACTATACAAATACTTTCTAATGTATATCCATTTCACGAGTTCAAAGTATGATTTCGACATTATACATTTTCAATTATATTTTGTCGTTATCTTTGTTTCTGATTTTTGTTTTTGTTTTTTTTTCAATTTTAAATATAAATATTTTTCAGTGATATATTTACTATGAAACATGTAAGGACATTGATTAAAAAAAGATAGTATTTTTTTCTGATTTTTCTGCGAATACCAGAATTTATAACAAGATCTTGCGTCATTGCGTACATACAATTATAATTGCTGAATTAAATAATAAATGTATAAATCTATATGAGTAATATATCCAACATTTTATTTCCACAAGATAAGTTCATATTTCCTCTACAGCTGATTATTTATCTAATTTCATAATTTATACAACCAAACTTAAAATTTTGAATGCTTGGTGTTAGTTTCACACGTTTTTCAACATTATTAAAATGTTAAGTAATTCAAATCGTTTGCTTTGAAGTCAATTTAAATCTTATAATATCAATTAGTTAAGGTAATCATGTTCAGCCGAATATACCAATATTACCTCGATAAAATTGAGATAAGGGAACAATGTCCATCCACTATTTGCATATAATATTAATATGTATATATTATTATGTCTGCTTTATTTTCCTTGATGCTGAACAAAGACATAATTATTCTCAAAACAGTCTGAAAAATATAGTTGTATTTCGATCTGCTGAAAGTGTTTTGTAGCTGAGGATAAAACTAATTTTGAGTTGGTGGGTTTTTGGATTATTTACAAACGATTTTTTTGTTATTTTGAATTATATCTAAAGAACATTGAACTATTTTCAGTTATAATTCGTCCGGTATTCGACATGTCATGCTTAGTTAAAATTATGATGAGAGCAGGTAGCATAATTTCATTCAAATTTCCGATTTCTGTTAATAAAGCATTGCTATCTATGATATTTTTGTTTGTTTTGAAAAATGGTTTTCTTGAATTTAATGTTACTTGCAGAACGTTTTACTACACAGTTACGAACATAATGTACTGCTCATGAACTTGATTTCTGATCCAGACACAACATATCTGAAAAACGTGGTGTAAATGTATATTTTGCCAGTAAATTCATTTATGAATTTATACATATTATGTATGGGAAAACATAATGTGTTATTGCATTTTTTAAGTATTAACTTTGTACATGTATAGATATATATTATTCTGCACGACCACGATAACTCCGAGATACTAATTTTGTCATAATTTTGTTTAATTAGTGCAAGTGCATCAAATCTTGATTCGTGATTCCATAATCAGGTGAGATTTGATACAGATCTGATCTAACTTAGGAGGTCTGTTATATTCAATTGTATATATATATATATATATATATATTAAAAATAAGCATAGGTACATACTAAAAATAAATATTTACTTCAATCTTAGGAAAAATTAGCATTATCATTCAGCAATGTAAAAACTGAATTTTATCATTGTCTTTATATAAAAATGAAAGTAAAATAATTATTTACATGTTGTTAAGCTTTAGAGTAATTTTACAAATTATATTGAACGCTATATAAATGCTGGATATTATTATTGAAAATGAAATTCGGAAAAATGTCAACTTCGGCTTCAACAAGTATAATTTGACATTAAAATGCACAGTCAAATATTCATTTTTCATTCTCGAATACATGCACCCGGTTGTCAAAGGGAGACTTTTGTATGTTTTTCACCATCAAACTCAACGTTATACTTATTCAGTTCATGGTGCATTTTCGTAGCGTTATGTGCGCTGAAAACTGACTGAAGCATCTGTATTTGAAATGAAACTCTCCAGTGACCCAAAACTTCACGAAAAATCCAGGCAGTGTGATCACCATGACAAAGATAAGCTAATGCCACGAAAACCATTTAGACCATACAATGTATCATGTAGTCAGTAAATTGTCTGTCTCTAAACATATGTCATAAACATTTTACAAAATACTCAATATTTTTTGCGAGTAGTTCAAATATAGTAGGAGAAATTTAAAATGGTTGTATAAATTACATTGAAAAAATAGAATTATGCAATAGAGAATATAATCATAAGGTTGTCATCAATGTTTCAAAAAGAGTAGAAAATATCTTTGTTTACATTATTTCTGTTATTTTTGGAAATGTGGGCCAAAGCATTGCCACCGATGTTTTCACCGGCTTTGTATTTTTCTTCAAACAAACAGTTGATATTCTTTGATCGTAAATACTGTTCGTGTTGCTACTGTATGAAGTAAGCTGTAGACAGATAGTGTTGTATATAATATACATTTTATCATACTTTACCATATGTAAGACGAGTCATTGACTCAATATGTCATCAAGTTTAAATAAAGACTATTATTATTATTAGTGTTATCAGCTTCTTCGAATTCTTGTGATTGTAAAAGATATTTGTTTAATTTACTTACGTCGCATTACGTCTGAAAATTAAATATAATTGTTTTTTCCCCAAACCATCTCAAATAACCACGCCGGTGATTATTTAGCAATGATACATACATTCTTTGTATCTACAGCATGCGGATATCTACGTTTATAAGACACATGACTGAAAAGCCAAACTATATTTGTTTTGTTTTATTTTTTTTTAATTTTCTGTCATCGACTTCAACGATTGTACAACAAACAAACACGAGAATCGCACATTTGTAATTTGGAATAAGAGAAAGTCGGGCCAAATACGTTTAATCATTTAAACTTTGTATAGAGTATTTAGTATTTAGTAGGATATTTTATAGTATTAAGTGAAATTGGCAAAATAGTATTTTTTTTATTTTGAAATAATTCATATTACTGAAGTTATACTTGAAATCGTAAAATTAACGCTGTAAATGGTAAGATATTGCGTATGACGGTTCGATTGACTATTTTCCGTTCAAAATCTCGATGTGAAAAACAACTCTTTCAAAAAAAGTATAACTGAAATTGCAGTGATATTTATCAGCTGATATGTGTGCTTGTTACGCTGATAATTTATACGCCTATGAGTCGGTATCAATATGGAAGGTTGCATTGTATGTCAAAAGGTTCCTTATTATCAGATTGTCACGAGACGCAAAGGTCTTATAACAGATCTGTAAGGTCATATTTGACAAGGTGATTTATCTCTGTCCTGTGCAAGATACTTAACTAAAGTAATAAATAGTGTAGCTAATTATATCTATTGTTTTTAACCTCAGAAATATAAAACTTTAATCGTCGAAATCAGGTGTATTCCAGCAGGCGTCAACTCAATCTCTGACGAGTTATTATTGCTAGTTAACCGTTAACGAGTAAATCAACTTGATGACTTAATTCCGAAATACCTTTTCATGCCAGAAGGCATTATGTGAGAACCTTCTTATTGTTTCAAAACGCTTTGCATTCCCATTTACGTTTAGAAAAAAGTCGACATATGTCAAGTACGCTTGGCTTCACACATAACCATTGTAGGTCTAATCACAGCGCTGTACTAATTACCTGTGTTTGTTATATACGCTGGAACAAAATGGCAACTCAAGTGTTCATATTTGGGGCCTTTTCGACATGTAGGCACAATGCTTATGTATCAACAACGGAATACCAATGCCTGTACAGACAAGGAATGTACAAAACAGCAACTGAACCGTTCATATTTTAGCGTTTTTACTGAAATTACCTGAAAAATCACTTACATTGGCTTAGTTGCTGTAGTGATGTTCCATTTGCAAAAAAACAAATTATTGATAACCATGGTTTTTAGCCATAAGGAAAAATGGCTGCTTTATTCATTTTAGAGACCGACGTTTTAGTTGTTTGATTTTGTTATTTTAAGTTAGCAAAATTAGCATCGAAAAAGTGAAAACAATCATACACATGGTGGGAGATGTGACCAATGACAATTTTATTTTCAAATATCTAATTGACTGGAATTTAAAAGTAGTTTGCCTATCGGTTCGACAATAAAAGGTTAAAGAGTGAAAAGGTGGTTACTGGAACAGTTCTCGATCTTTCCTTACCCATGTTTAAGTACAATATGTCTCTTCCTTATTGCTTATATATCAACACCTTAAACCTCATAACGTAAGTCCACACAAATAAACAAACAAAAATGAAAGAATGGAATAACATAGATGTACTTTATTGTCAAAATATCAAACATTCCGTGGTATGAATTGTAGTTTGGTTTTGAAATGTAGAATATGTTCATACAGACATTTTAAACTTTGTTTGTTCAGTGGTTACAATGAAAACCTGACCGGTACTTAATTTGGTTAATTTTTTTTACAGTACGATAGCTTTGTTAATATATGACGAAACATTTGTAAAATTAAATAATACCATAAAAACAAATTCTAAAATGAAATAGTTATATATCCATCATCTCAGATATTTCCATTAATCTCAATAGATGATTTCTGATATATTTCTCATGCAACGTAAGGTCATTTGCATAATACGGAAATAAGCAAGAATTACTCTTGAATCGTGCATTGATGTGTTACAGGTATATTGTACACTAAGTAATAAAGTATTCATGAGTTCCAAACAAAACATAGATCTAACGTGTCGTCAATGCATTCATTTATCTTTATACAAACAATGTTTCGTTCTGAAAATAAGTTTACAATGATGACTCGGTTCTCATTTTGGGGATTGAAGCTTACTTGGATGTGACCATTATTTACATGGTGGGTGTCTTCGATGAAGCAGAAGACGCTTACTCTTCCGGAACACCTGATCTTATTCTCTTGTGCTTTTACGAGAGTCTCCATGTAAATCTTTCCTTTGTTCCTATTTTGCATCTAGTATAATCGATTTTTAGTTTGGATTATGGTTTGGTTGACGCTTTGGTATTCTCTGTTTTTTTTTACATATTTCCTAGTGTATTTTCTTTCTGTGTTACACTCTGGGATCCATATTAGCTAAATAATGATGATAGAAAATATGTTAAAGACTTTGTTCTGAATATATGGATTATGTTGCCACATATTATTTCGAAAAAAAAAAACAGTTTTGTCGACGATGTGTCGGGGTGGGGGAGCTTCCTTTTCCGAAGCACCTGGTCTTATTATCGTGTATTTTTTTTTGAAATATCCGTGTAATTCTTTCCTTATTGTCCATAGTTTGATCGATTTTGAGTTCGGTTTGTGGTTTTGGTGACGCTTCAGTATTGTCTGATTTGTTTTTGTCTTATGACTAAAACTAGAACTTACCAAAAAATCGTTGGAAGTTTGACTTTCACCAGTATGATAAAATGTTTATATTGCACTTATATGCGAATATTGGTAGGGGGAATCGTTGAAAACTACAAATTTACATATTAATTGGCGTGCCGATCAATATATTTTCTGCAATCGATAGTTATTAATCAAAGAAAACAATAAAGTACGATGCTTTTTCAAATGAGGTGAAATATTAATCTTAATAAACATGTATAATTTATATAACTGATTTTTTTGTTCTCAATCAACCCAAACATTGTTTTCTTATATAGATTAAAGATAATGTCGTTTTTTATACATCTATGATTAACATTTGGACTTTTGCATCCAAAATCTGAGCAACATAAGGTCTCATTTACATTTTAAGACAACGCTTGCCTCAATCTAACAACTTTGAACATCTGCTACAAAAGTTTCCTTCAGATGTCAAAGCATTCGAAGTATGCAACACAATGAACAGCGACCAGACAGATAATTAACGCCGATGATGTGTCTGTAAAGACAGCTATTTTTCGTTTTTCATTTTGCAATCACATGGTAGTTATTCATTTCAACTTGTGAACAGTGACAGCTAGTTGTCTAGGCTTGTATGAGACAATGAATATTATTCATCGTCACATCACAAAGACAATGGATGAGTTCGAGATATCTCCAGTTGCTACAGGTAAATCAATAACAGGTTGTGATGTGTCAGACAGTTGTATAGAACGTGAGATTTTGTCTCCGACAAATATTGAAATATATGAGTATACAATTTGTCAAGATTTGAGGGTAGGTTTATGAAAAACCATGTGGTCCTTTGAATTGTAAAAAATGCCCTACTCCCCCCCAGTGGAGGAACATATATATATTTTTTGAAATGAAAAACAAAAAACACAGTGATAAAGTTCAACGGAAAGGGAAAACAAAAGTACATACTTTAAAGGCAAACCAACTACAAAAGGAGGAATATCCTTAAGTATATTATCTGCGAGATCATGAAAGTAGGACATGCGATCCAACCGAGATATTTTGTTTCTTCTAATTTTGGAAAGTATAACAAAATTCAACACAGCCGTCTTGTTAAGTGAATTGACGATTTAAGCAAGATATTTTCGGCTCTAACAAAAATAATGTCTTCTGGCTATACAAGAATTATAACACAGACAAGAAGAAGTTCCACATATTAACATATACATTTACAAACAAGTACATGTTATTGTAAGTCAATAATTCAAACGTACGAAACTTTCACCTCTCACGATGGCATATCTCTACTCCAACACTATCACAATAAGAGAATACCAAAGCGTCAACAAAACCTTAATCCGAACTCAAAATCGATTAAAGCAGAGGCAAAATATGAAAGAAAGGAAAATATTTACATGGAGATCATCGTAAAAGTAAAAGATAATAACACTTGGTGTTCCGAAAGAGTTAGCGTCTTTTGCTTCATCGACGACACCCGCCATGTAAATCTTTGTCACATCCAAGTAAACATCATTTTCGAAATGAGAACCGAGTCATCATTGTCAATCACAACAAATATGCAAACTAATAAGCAAATTAAAAACGTCCATCTTCATATCACACAAAATACAGAATATTTCTCGATGAGATCAAGAAGGCGACCATAAAACTTGCCTATAGTCTTCATCAATCTGTATTGCTCGGATTCCTGTGCCATAAGTTTGTTCGTCAGAGTGAAGACAAATACATTAGGGTACAACGTTAATTGTAATTTGCTCGGTGGTGAATCCAATGTATACAATGACTTAGTTTAAATCCAGACATGGTTTAGACCACTTGAAACAGGATGAGTTTCATGGAAAAGGAACTTCCATACACTACCAACGATTAGATTTGGTTCTCATCATGGTGTGATAATAAAAACAATCAGAAGCATATCTACTACCATTTATTCATTCGTTTGATGTTTTTGCATCTTGCGCCATAATGTAAAGTATATACATGTACAAATGATATATTAAACATAAATACGATTAATATGCTGCTCCAAACATTTTTTTTATAATTCCATCGTACACAGTTTTTTACACACTTGCATATAATCTACGAACTTGTAAACTTGTCAGATGAACATGTATGTGTGTCCAAATGTATGTATCAATATTATAACGGGTTTAGAGGTTAATATGATAGTATAAACTTTATTATCATTTCTGGGTTTTTACAGACAACCGAAACTAACACGGTCGAATGAATCGTGTTCCATGTAAGTCATGGTCAATATGCCCCACTATTTAACAACTACTCTACTATTGTAATACCGTTATCGTAATATTTTCAATAAGTTAGGTTTGCGTTAAGAACAAAGATTGAACAATGCTTTTAACATTTAAAAATTATGTGAATGACATTTTGTGTGTGTATTAAAGATACCGACAAGGCCTAACGCACAGGATGAGGATATGCGAGCTCGCTCGAGGAAGAAAGAGAACAAACTTCACAACACCCGGTAGACCTCTCCTATCGTTCCATATTACGAGTATGGGGCATAAAAATGCTGGCTTTGTTATGAAAAGTTATGACTCTTTTCTGACAATAGTTACCTACAAAGGCGAGGTTCGTAAATCACAACGGCACTGCCTTCAATTATATGATCATAGCAAACCCAGTGACCCACATCAATGGTATCACTACTGTATATAGTCTGAACGGCTTTACACACACTCCACATGTTTGATATACACCGATCAATAAGAATATTTTATAGTTTGCAGACGTGCTTTCTCACATGAAAAGTTAATTCTAAAAACTAAATCTATGCTTAAACTTTTAAACAATTTGTGCAAATGCTTTGATACATATATGCTATATGCTTTATCCTTTTTTATACTGTACAGTGTAGTACAATGTTGTTGTCTGAACGTATATGTTCCATAAAATTACTTTCATTTTGTATGTAGTCGTTTGTTTTCAAAAAATCAAAGTCATTACGAAGTATAGTCTATTTTTGTCGCACAAGAACATAGAAGGATAGGTTATCAGACGCCTCATTTTCAACAAGAATGCTCATATAACGTAGAGGCAATGTTCATAGCTAAAGTGACAGGTTCATCAGGATGGTTCGATTTAAACCAATTTGGCTGGATATGTCATTAAGTCTATATCAAATGGATCTGCATAGCAAATATAGAAAAATATCCATTTCTTTGCGGAGAGCGCAGATATATTAGCAATATAAGATAGAAACAACCATTTGACTTTCGTTAATTATACAATCATATAATAAAAATAATATATTTGTACCAAAAAGAATAAACCCATTATTGTTTTAAACTACATTACAGTGCAATATTGATATTTGTTTTGCTCAAGCAGTATAAATGAAAGTACTCTTCAATATAACACGACTTCGTATTTATAAACGTGAGTACTTGTAACATTTATGAAAAGCATTGAATATGTTAATCAGATAATATACGATGCATGCACAAGATGAGTTGTAACTCATTTAAATATGCAAATGCAGGGGTACAATACCCGAATCAACAAGGAAGGAAAATTACAGGATAAAAAGCTAGAAATTGTGAATATTGGCGAATGCCTAACGTGTAATAAACGTTTGACATTTGTCTGAACAATGAGGTGAAACTATTAGAAACGAGAATCAGAAACATTTTAATATGTCAAGGCTGCAAGAACAATGCAGTATAAAAACACCAATATGTCAAGGCTGCAAGAACATTGCAGTAGGAAAACACCATTATGTCAAGGCTGCAAGAACACTGTATTATAAAATGCACCATTATGTCAATGTTGCAAGAAAACTGCATTTAAAAAAAATACCAATATGCCAAGGCTGCAAGAACACTGCATTATAAAAACACCATTATGTCTTATGCAAAAATACTGCATTATCGAAAAACATTATGTCAAGGCTGCAAGGACATTGCATTACAAAAACACCATTAAGTCAAGGCTGCAAGAACACTGCATTATAAAAATCATTTTGTCAAGGCTGCAAGAACATTGCATTATAAAAACACCATTATGTCAATGCTGCAAGAAAACTGCATTATAAAAACACTATTGTGTCAATGCTGCAAGAACACTGCATTAGGAAAACACCATTATGTCAATGCTGCAAGAACACTGCATTATAAAAACATCATTATGTCAATGCTGCAAGAACACTGCATTATAAAAACACCATTATGTCAAGGCTGCATGAACACTGCATTAGGAAAACACCATTATGTCAATGCTGCAAGAACACTGCATTAGGAAAACACCATTATGTCAATGCTGCAAGAACACTGCATTATAAAAACACCATTATGTCAAGGCTGCAAGAACACTGCATTAGGAAAACACCATTATGTCAATGCTGCAATAACACTGCATTAGGAAAACACCATTACACAATGCTGCAAGAACACTGCATTATAAAAACACCATTACACAATGCTGCAAGAACACTGCATTATAAAAACACCATTATGTCAATGCTGCAAGAACACTGCATTATAAAAACACCATTATGTCATTGCTGCATGAACACTGCATTAGGAAAACACCATTATGTCAATGCTGCAAGACACTGCATTAGGAAAATACCATTATGTCAATGCTGCAAGAACACTACATTAGGAAAACACCATTATGTCAATGCTGCAAGAACACTGCATTATAAAAACACCATTATGACAATGCTGCAAGAACACTGCATTATAAAAACACCATTATGTCAAGGCTGCAAGAACACTGCATTAGGAAAACACCCTTATGTCAATGCTGCAAGAACACTGCATTGTAAAAACACCATTATGTCAAGGCTGCAAGAACACTGCATTCTAAAAACACCATTATGTCAATGCTGTAAGAACACTGAATTATAAAAACACCATTATGTCAAGGCTGCAAGAACACTGCATTAGGAAAACACCAGAGGTAAGTTTAAAGTAGCTTTAAATGTAGTTGTTAATACTGATACAATGTTCCTGGTTTATTGTATCTTATTGCATTTCTCAATCAGTAGCATTACCAGGACATAAGAATAAGAAGCTGCATACTTCAACATGCATGTGTTCGAATAACTACACTTAACTTAATATCATAACTCAAGCTGGAAGTTCTGTGCCAAGACGTCATTAATCCATTCGTTCTAGTATACCTACATAGATGTTGATAGTAAATCATCGGGTATATGGCTTCAATTATATGATCACAGGAAGGGCTATGACCCGTGTCTATAACGTCATTAGGTAAATGTCTTTAAATGTTCATATATCAGCCTCTGTACAGTCGTAAATACAACAACTATATGAGATCGTAAAAGTAGAAAATAGAAATTTTAACCCTCCACGCTTATATCAAGGCTTACAACGAATCTACTTCCAGCTCAATCAGCTTGAAACAAAACCAATGTATTCACAATAAGAAGTTTTCGGCAACTGTTTTCTGTCTATAGTGATAGCAGCATTTGCTATATGTTTCACATACGATTCAAATGACGAAAACGTTTGTATTGGACTAAAAATTCAGGTAAAATATATGTATATGATAATTATTTATATATCTGTAAAGTTGTTTGTGTTTTAATAAATTTTCATAGAACATCGTCATATAAATACTTCATTATTCAAACTATTTGAAAAAAAGTTTATGACTAATAAATCTTATCACGGGTGGTGTAAATTAAGGGAAAACAAATCCGGTAGCCTATAAAATGTGCATGTATTTACATACGGATTTTCATTCTAAGTAAACATGTGTCAATTATCGTCGTTGACTTTATAAATGATTGCGTTAATTTTTCAAATAAACGTGTTATCTGTAAATAAAAAAAACTTTGAAATGTAAAGTGTGTCAATTCAATGCAAGTTATACGTGAAAAGTATCAAAGTTTCAATAAATGCAAACGTGATAATTATCTTTAAATATAACTTTCAGTAGCATGTTTTATCATCCAAACTAATATATTGTTATTTTCAAAGCTTTACAAATTGCAGAAAAGTTCAACATTTTCATAACAGGACGAGCTCTTATGTTTCACATGTATTCATTAAAAAAAATAATTAAAAGCAATTTGAACTGTACACGAAAATGATTTTGAATATGCTTATTGACCTTGATGTATACTAATAACTGAGCGAGACAACGACTTAACAAGTTGCCATGCCCTACATTAAACATCCGCATTTACCTTATCATCAACTACAGAACAATGAATAATGTATACTAACGGCACCACACACAAACAATATATATATATATATACTGCGTTGGTAAGCATAATATTTATATGGAAAAGTAATGTTTATGCAACAAGAAAGATAGTAAAATTCATCGTGGTTTGCGTTCTTAATCAAAGCAGATAAGGTGATATATACTAAAAGAAAGGGCGGATCGGTCGAGTGGCTAACATTCAAGACCTACGCGCTCGATCCACAAAGTTGTTGTACGCGTGGAAAAGTCAGATAAAGTGTTTCCCTCGTCATCTACACATCTCTAACAACCCAAGTGAAGTCTTAAATTATCAGGGGTGGGTGTAGCTGTATATGTATAGCAGCTTTCAAGTGAGGTGGCACAAAATAGATGCCATTAGAAGTAAGGTCCCACTACCTACAGAACACGGTACATCTCCATCAAACAGGTATATTTACACGTATAGGGATTATGAAAATTTGAGAATACCGAATCGTTAATCAAACCATAATCCGACCTCAAAATTAAACTTTAGGGACAAACCATAAACAAAGGAAAGATTTATATGGTATCATTGTCAAAGTACAAGAGAATAAGGCCAGGTGTCCCGGAAGAGTAAGAGTTTTCTGCTTCATCGACGACACCCACCATGTAGATCTTGGTCACATCCAAGTAAGCATCAATCCTCAAAATGAGAACCAGGTCATCATTGTCAATTACAACAAAAAAACATAATACTCCAAAACGTCCATCTTCATATCTCTTAAAGATAAGGAAAAAAATTAAAGAATACCAAAGCGTCAACAAAACCATAATCCGAACTCAAAATCGATTAAACAAGGGGCAAAATAGGAACAAAGGAAAGATGACATGGATACTCTCGTAAAACCACAAGCGAATAAGACCAGGTGTTCCGGAAGAGTAAGCGTCTTCTGCTTAATCGACGACACCTGCCATGTCAGAATATTTCTCAATGAGACAAAGATGGCGACCATAAAACTTGCCCATAGTAGCTACATTGTAGGTGGAAAGTTAGCGCCTGATAAGGTAACTGATTCGAGCTCCTCATAATTATATCGAACTTTTCATTTCAAATTTAACATACTTTACCTATATAAGCTCCCTCCCTTACCTCCGGCAAGTTCACTGCAATTGTTTAAAATAATATTAAAAAAAAACTTTCAATTTTGTAATATCAGAGTAGGACTGGATGGATATTTAATGTAAATAATTTTAATACATAGATTATATGTTGATTAAAATTTACATGAAAGTAGAAATCATGATCTTATGACTATGCATTTTGTGAATATCATTTTATCATTAGATATCATGGTTTTATGAAAATTGATATATACTACTGTATATTCTATACTTTTGATATATGGAATATTTTGAGATGATTTGAAAAACAAAGAAAAAATTACAAAATTTAAGAGAGAAAAACAAAAACAATGAAGAACACACAAGAATTTCGCCTTCACCCTCATTCATACATTACAACATACATCTTTGTAATGGCTTTTTATAAGTAAATTATTATATTCATTTATTTATTTGTAGAGTACATGTGCTACAGCAAAAAAATATGCTATTAACTATATCAAGCGTAGTAATATATCTTTAATTTGTATATTACATTATCATTGTGATACATGTATGCTATTAATTATACAAGTCCGAATTACATTACCTTTTAATAAAATCATACTTGTTAGTATCATGACCACATAAAAGTCCCTGGCCATATGCTGGCCGCTGGTCAATCTATTCCAGTATATTGAATGAATATATATCAATATCTATAGTAAATAATGGATTTATATGATATAAATAAACGATTATTCATATACAACATATGTATATCTGTTATGTTCTATTGAAACTTTTTTGTAGCATTGATATATTTGTGCACACACTCCATAATATAAATGTTCTGTAAATCAGTGTTATTAGTACAACTATTTAGAATAATATCAAAGCATACTGTAATGTTATGTTTAAACCATTGCATAAAATGTATATATATATATGTACTTAACTTTTTTATTGTAACGTCAAGCGCGTTCGAGTAGTTTTGTTAGCTATGTTAAATGTTGCATATTTATGTATTATTTACATTAAGTCGAATATTTACTTATTTTACTTTTGATTGATTTGAAATAACACAGAACAAGTTTAACTTTACTTCTAAATTCAGAAATTAAAGGGCTTTTACGCACCTGACCCTTCAGCTTCTACATAAGTTTAGAAATTTTAGATTCCTTCCTTTTGGCCCCTAGCATCACTGAAGAGTCCCAGAAGAAAGAAACAACTGTATGGTGCAGTTTAATTCCTTTTCGGTATACTGTATCTATTACAAAATTTAAAAGGTGCTGCATATGTGTGTGTTACGTCATCTTCACTTTGGTAAAGTTATGATTGTTCTACAAAGTTATTCCACCAATGTTCCCAGTACTTATCCCCCCCCCCCATGTTGTAATCTCATTTACTTCAGAAACACTCTAAATATAGTCCATGACAGTACAGAATATCAAATTAACATCTTCCCAAGTTATGGCGACTATATTAAGTTTGTTCAATCCATAATCCATAATCCAAACTCAAAACCTGATATACACATAACCGTATGTCGACAAGATTAAGTTTGTTCTATGTACAAGGTGTCTCCGTTTCTGATATACACATAACCGTATTTCGACAAGATTAAGTTTGTTCTGTGTACAAGGTGTCTCCGTTTCTGATATACACATAACCGTATATCGACAAGATTAAGTTTGTTCTATCAATAAGGAGTCTCCGTTTCTGATATACACATAACCGTATGTCGACAAGATTAAGTTTGTTCTATCCATAAGGAGTCTCCGTTTCTGATATACACATAACCGTATGGTGACTAGATTAAATTAAGCCTTTGCTCTTTTGTTTGCCTCTAATTTTAGTTCAGATATAGCTTTGTTGACGTTTCGGTATTCTCTGTTTTAATGTTTTGTATTACATGTATTTACACGGTGTCTCCGTTTATGATAAACATATAACCGTATTGCGACATGATCGTAATGTTTACAAGATGTCGTAAAATGAAAACCGGAAGTACAGGATTCGAACCCTTGTCAGGCCGTTTGTGTAGCTAAATGACTCTTATTTATTGCTATTATGTTCGCGGCATCCGGATGTTTATGGGCCACAAAATCTTATTAGAGCATGTTACAGGATAAATTGGACGTTTTTTTGCCTAAGGTCGTCTTATAGATTTCGACCCCTTTATTAATGTATACCAAGTAACAAAAATATTTGTACAGAAAACTTGAATTTTATGTCATTCGAAATAGGACCAAAATAAATCAGAGAATACCAAAGCGTTAGCAAAATCATAATCCAAACTCAAATTCGATTAAACCCGGGGCAAAATATGACCAAAGGAAAGATTTACATGAGACTCTTGCAAAAGTACAAGAGAATAAGACCAGGTGTTCCGGAAGAGTAACCAAACAACAGGCATATCCTAAACATTAGTTGTGTGCTACATTAGGAAGATATAGTACATGTGATTGAATTTCTGGGTTACAATATCTTTGCTGAGTTCTCAAACAGATTATCGGCATTCCAATGGGAACTAACTCTGTCCCACCTTTGGCTGACTCGTTTTTGTTTTCATACGAGACTGTCGAGGGGCTTATCAGGACGGGTAACAAAAACCTTGCCAAATCTTTCAATTTCATTTTCAGGTATATCGACGATGTGTTGTCTATAAACAACAATATGTTTGCTGACCTAGTCGATCGTATATACCCAACTGAACTTGAGATTAAAGACACAACAGACTCCCCTACATCAGCTTCTTACCTCGATCTTTACTCAAACTATGACCAGCACGGGTAGCTTAATACTAAGCTGTATGATAAATGTGACGATTTCGATTTTTCGATCGTTAACTTCCCCCTATCCTGTTAGAAACATCCCTACTTCTCCATCCTATAGTGTTTACATGTCGCAGTTATTTCGTTATTTTAGGGCTTGCTCTGAATATAGAGAGTTTCGTGATAGATGTCAACTTCTGACGAACAACCTTCCGGCACAGCGATTTTGGAGATGCAGGTTGATAAAGACAATGGGCCAGTTTTATGGTCACCATCTTGATCTCATCGAGAAATATTCTGGATCTTTGTGTGATATGAAATTGGACGTTTTTGAGTTTGCTTATTTGTGTGCTTACTTTCTGTAATTGACAATGTTGACTCGGTTCTCATTTTGAGGATTGATGCTTCCATGGATGTGGTCAAGATTTACATTGTGGGTGTCGGCGATTAAGCAGAAAACGCTTACTCTGTCGGAACATCCAGGTCTTATTCTCTTGTACTTTTACGAGAGTCTCCATGTTAATATTTCCTTTGGTCTTATTTGGCCTCTAATTTAATCGATTTTGAGTTCGAATTATAGTTTTGTTGACGCTTTGATATATATACATAATGATGTAAGTTGAAGTTACAATCAAGTTATATAATTTATTTTTTTGAATGGTTTAATTAAGGTAATATCTAAGTGATACAATGTAAACCTATTTTTAAATCGAAAATAAAACTGTAAACATACGGCTTATTCATTTTAGTTACACAATTAAAGTATTTTTCTATGATATACAAATTATACGATGTACTGAAATATATAAAGAAAAAAAGGAAGGTTGGGAAAAGCAAATGCGTCCTGACCCCATGCTTCAGTGGTTTCCCATTAGCCGTACAGAAAATGTGCACAAATGCAACCACCAAAACAGAGTAATTCACGGAGGAAATATTTTTAAGAAAGTTATAGCAAGGATGCTTACGACTTTGAGTTAATTTATGACGACAATAGTGGTGATTTAATAGGTCTTGAATTTCATTACGTTTTTATACATTGCCTATATTCACACCCTGAACGTTTCAGCGTCGTGGTAATGTATAGACGTTTTACAAGAGCGAGCAGGCCTGCTAGATGACAGACGAGTATTTATGATTGTTTTATGACCAGCGTCCCCGGGCCCAATACCAACAACAACCTTTCTATAATAGCATATCATATGTTTTCTTTATCGCTGATACAGTATGCGGGTTTTATCGGTCTATTTAGATCATGGCGCGGATATAGGTTTACTATATAGTGTCATAAATATCGGCTAATTTAAAAGTAACAACGCTAAATTGTTAGTAAATGACAATCATAAAAATCGCTGCTTTCTTATTTTAAAGACGATGTTTATCAGGTATACGCTACTGTAAATACCCAGCTACCCCCTGTACATAAAGCTTCGTCCATTTGGCCATGATCTGAGGACCTAGAAGGGGTCATACAAAATTGATTGGCGGCACATCAAATAGCTCTTAGAGTAAAATTGAAGATCACGCATGACGTGAGAGAGATATAATGCCCAGAGCAAAGTATTAGTAATCGGTAAAACATACCTTTCTCCGAGGAGACGCATACTGTTTCCTATAAGGATGGTTACTTCTCGTTAGAATTTTAATATTAATATCAATTCTTTTAATGTCATACAAGGCTGTTTGCAGCATTCAATATGTAAGTTTTATTGAGAGTTAACATCGTCTGAGTTGTCTTGTTTGAACCGTACAAGTTTATAATGCCGGCTTGTTTCCTGTGCCTCAAACGTCAGCAAAAGGTAGCAACTCTCTCCCGTCTCGGCTATCATAATGAACCAATCTTTTACACATAAACAGCTCACGTCTCTCTTTACTGTCCCGCTCCTACTTTCTTCTGAAGGAAAATATACACTATAAACATGTGAACGACAGTTAAGTACGATAATAAATTTCACATATAAAACATACAAATAGAAACGAGTACATTGAAACAGCACATTGTAAGAAAATACAGGGAGTAATTATGCTGTGAGACCTCGTGCGGACGGCGTATTCCGCCCGTGATGACCAGCGACACTTACAAAGAAAAGTGCAAATGCTGGATATTTGATACATTGGAAATAACTTGGCAATAAAAACATACTTTATATGTCAATTAATATTTAATTGTAAAACTGATATGCTGGTTTTGAAACTTGAATCCATCTGCATCCATTTAAGCTGGCCATCTAACGCGAACAGACTACTGCTAATGGAATACTTAAATATACGTGATTGGCCCGGTTTAGTGGCGAATTAGTCTTATACTGACAATGTCAAACTGTCTATGGTACCAGTCACCGCAAGCTGCCAGACGTTCTAGCTACACTCTGATGAACAATACTGAAATCGTCCTTAACTTCAAGTTGTTAATGCCAGACGTTCTAGCTTTACTCTGATGAACAATACTGAAATCGTCCTTAACTTCAAGCTGTGGTACACATAAACACAATGTTCTTCGGGAGTGTAACTCTCGTCATTGATCAACTCTTCTGATCAAACATGCCATATCTTTTCTTTTGCTTTAATTTAAACTATTTCGTTACATTGCAAATCTCAAAATATAATGAAAATGAAAACTACAGTAAATTATTTTTTTGCGGCTGAAAAGCCTCGCGGTTTGTTCCTTTAAACATTTTGCATAGTTGAAATAACATGTCAAAGTACCTTTTAAAATTTTATAAACGCGTTTAAAAAATATATATACATTTTTGCAATTGAACAATAGCTTAAATAATTTATTATTTCTTAAATAATTAATCTATTAACTGCGTTTGGTTTTGCGTAGGTCATTTAAACGACATTGGCGAAACAGTCATAGTTTGAGTAAGATTGGCGCACATAATTTTCATGGTCATTTGAGCGTTAGACGCAGGGGCGTTCCTCATGTTACCCGAAGCGGATGGAAAAGACTCGCATTGAGCAAGATTAATGTATTATTACATAGGTAATCCACGTAAATGGATGTATTCATACTGTAGTCATGGCCCAATGTTTGTTGTTTTTAGCGGTAAATTCATATAGAGAAGAAACAATCAGGATGTAAATATAAAGACAAGAATAAATGTCAGCGGGTCAATCTTAATTAAAACAATGATAGTATCGGTTGAACACAGTGTTTGAGGACATATTTTTAAAAGTGGTTTTTATTGATTTTTTTCATTCGTTTTCTTACATACACTTCTCTTTTGTTTTAATTTTTAGGTAAATTAATTGAACGTTTGTATCACTTTCCTACCGTTTATTGAACATGTTTTAAATAAAAGGCAGTCTAAAAAGATATATATACATTTAACCTACTCTGAATTACAGTGAAGGTCAACAAGCCCCAAGGTCACAAGTCGCGTATATGGTATAACTTTGTTACAGTAATAGCAGTTTAATCATCCAACAACCTTGAAGAATGGCATTAATTAAAACTCACCGGGACAACGTTTACTTAATTGGATTGCAAGTAAGCAGCAACTGTTATTTCTCAGAAGAGTATCGATGTCAATTTCCCTCCCTATGTTGACATTCGGGAACAAATCAAACATGTACCATGTCATAATGTCGTATGATAAAAGTTGCATATGGCCCCTACAGCTGTTGTAGAAATAATTTGAAAATTGTAATAGGCTAGATTGTTGTGTCTCTTTATGGCTCATTGTAAGGATCGATAATTTGAAATTGGATTTATAAACCCTCAGGTTCATTACAATCTTCTTATACATATATTATAAAATTTATTATTTTCAATAAATTTGACTTGCATTATTTGAAACTAATTGTCTTGTTTATGGTTGCAATTCCCTCGAATATAATATCTAAACAGTCGTTTAAAATCTCATTTCGCAGCCAATGGGTTAATAGCAAATGACATTTCTTGTAATTTATCTGCTTAATTATCATATCAACATCATAACAATTGGCGACAAGGGTCCAGTGCCGTTTAATTTGCCAAGTTGGAGAGCTCTTCGGCTTTATGGGGCATTTATCGACCAATAACTGCTTAAGTATCCAAAAACAAGACAGAAACTGCGAACAGGGTCGTAGATAAGATGGCATTACGTGTCATTCATTTCTTTTCTTTGTTAATTACTACACAACCTATAATTCTCTGGAGTTTTAGAACGTATCTGACATCATCAGCTCGCTCCAGGCATCATCTCTCGTTTCACGTTAGTGTCCCTAAGTTTCCCCTTTGATAGGTTTTAACGATGCCCGTGTTCCTACGTACAGCTCATACTGACGAGTTAATTGATTTCAAGCTTTCTTTAAATTTAATGATACCTCATAAAAAGTCATGTTGCTCTCTTATCAAGTATTTTTCTCTAAAATTGAAGAGTATGGTGGCAGTAAGAATGTATGCAGCACGATGTGGTAGATCAGTGAGCTCTTTGTTCGGATGTGATTGGGTGGGGGCACCTTGGGATGTGCGATTTGGGAAACGATTATATATGTTATACACCTTGCCTCCATTGTTGGGAATTAATAGCACAAAAGGACATAAAATATGCTACAATTTTATCGAGC
This sequence comes from Mimachlamys varia, assembly GCA_947623455.1. Classification (NCBI taxonomy): domain Eukaryota; kingdom Metazoa; phylum Mollusca; class Bivalvia; order Pectinida; family Pectinidae; genus Mimachlamys; species Mimachlamys varia. Next base: position 47,670,094 of record OX392536.1, read on the forward strand.
TATCGGGGTGAGCCACGTTTGTGTAAATCATGTACGTTTCCGAGAGTAGGTGATAATAAGTTATTGGTACTATAAATCAGAAGGATTTTGAGCACTCGTAGAATAGCATAGGCTTTGTATCTTAAGGCAATCCCTACCACCGCGTATCCTAAAGCTACACACCGCAAAGTAATTTAAAATTTCATTTGATATATTGCTCTATCATATTTTTTTAAACATCGGGAGAAAATAGGAGTGAAATACGTTCCTGTTGATAAAGCATTATGCATGCACCACATTGAAAGCATAGACGTCCAACACCCAAATCGTAAACACCAAAATAACAGGCCATATTGATGGTAATCGGAGCGAGATATTCAAGTTATAAAACATATAGTGTAGGTAAAAAAATAGGCAAAAGTTAAATACATATGTTCAGAACATGCCACATGACGTCAGTAAATAATGACACGTTAAGCATGCAATGTAAACTCCACTCGACTGATGGTAGAGGTTCCCCGGTTAGATACAGAGAGGTACCCGATCCCCCCAAGGTGTCGCGTCCTTCGGTGACATCTGACTGTCGGAGCATATCGGAGTATATCATTCCACATTCCCTGTCGCTATACTCTATCCTTCTGATTATCTGTTCCCAACAGCGAAGCCGTTTTACACGGAGACCACACAATCGGTCCCCCAGTGTGTGTAGCCGTAACCTCAGTATCAAGTGTAAACTACAGGTGCTCGAATCATCTGATCGATTAGTCAATCGTAACAATTACACAGAAAGTATCTTCTCTCCTTTAAGACCACTTTCCAACTGCAGTGTATGGCCTTTTGAAAAAAACGTAGGTCATTTCTAGTATGTCTTTCTTCTATCCTTCGACTTCAAATCTCATAATTATAAGAAACACATATGTCAAGCTGAAATAAACAAGGTATACAACCCTAGAAAACATGCGATAATTGCATAATGATGCGTTAAACAGGTATGTCTGTGCACCAAAAGAAGAGTCTCTGACGAAACGTATAAACATGTCAATACTTTTGGTAAAGTTATTTAGACTTTGATGACATATAATACAATGTTGTATTGTAAATATTCACTGTTTGAAATAATAATAACTTATTTTGTTTGATTGGTTGCTCATAGTTGTACGGCATGGAATTAAATGAAGTCATATGGAGAGAAGTACTTAGATCATAGAGTCACTTTGTTGAAATGCAATTACTTTAGTAGCACCCGACACACAATTACGACACTAACTTATGACAGCGACAAACCAAAGTCCATATGTAACGGAAAAGACTGCATCATATCAGTCGTCTACAATGATCCCACACATTGAGTAATCAAGTAACCTGCACAAATATTAAAGAAGTACACTGGATGATGACACGACTCCGACTTTGAGGACGTGATGTTTACTGGGAAGCGATCAAGCTTTAAATGGCTGGTGTGGTCGATGAAGCAGAAGTCGCTTACTGTTCAGGAACACCTGGTTTTCTTATCTTGTACCTTTTCAGGTATTTCCGTGTATACATTTCCTTTTTTCTTATTTCGTTCCTGGTTTAATCTATTCTGAGGTCCGAGTATGATTTCGATGACGCTTCTGTATCAACCAACCCAATTTTAAATACAAAATGTCCTAAAACTGTTAATGTTAAAGTGTTGGTACCGATTGTAGACGAACAAGGGATATGGCATTAGGAGCCGTGTACCGTCTTCAAAATTTTGAGGAAGAGCCATCATTGGAAGGTAATTCTTGTTGCATTAGATCTTATGACGAGTTTGCTTTTACTCAAAATAAAAAACAAATCCATGCCTTCTCATTATCAAACTAAAGTTTTAACTAAATCCGGTTGTTCTCTTCCCAAATACATGTATTAATATTTAGGAGTTGACGTTGTTGCACTGATTTATACATATACTGAGGTTCTAACACGAGTGTTCATAAAGTAATTTATCGAACGAGTTCGTGAATTTGATATGAAATTAATAAACATGTTAATAATTTCGATATTTCATATTAGATATTGTCCGAATTTCCTCAATTCTCATTGTCTAAAATATGGTCACGTGCAGATCCATACTTTGTGATAATGACCTGAAACACCGAGTCAATGTTGCATTTATGACGACATTATCCACTGATATTTTCGTGTATTTTGAAGATAATTATGATTAAATTTCAGTAGTTTGCAAACAAGATCAATGTCAATAATAAAAATAAAGGACTTTTGATTCGGTTAATATGGTGTTATACCAACCTGGTAGAATCTCAAATATCGACCTCGGGCTAAATCCCTTGGTCAATATTTGATTGGCTAAAGCCCTGGTCAATATTTGATTGGCTAAAGCCCTTGGTCAATATTTGATTCTACCAGGTTGATATAACAGCCTATTAACCTCATCAAAGGTCCATAATTGATATTTTTATTTTTTCATGTTATATCTTTCATGTACGTACTAATGTATTTTCAATTATTCTCTATTATGGAAGAGGTTTATTTCACTACTGAGACAACAGTGTGACGACTTTCATATATGACGTCACAATAGCGTTCCCACGGTAACGAGACTCATTAGCATAGTTATTTTACGAGCGCAATATCGTTTACATTGCATCCCTATATTGCACGGCAAATAACCTGTGCTATATAATGAATACATATATCCATTTCACTTGTCACCCTGATTTCGTAAACGTTTATGCAATATCACCCCCTACAAATCTATATTGTTTGTAATTGTGATCGACATATCAGGGGTTTCTCTCTATTATTAACCTTGTAAGTGATCATTTGTTATAGAGACGACTGGAAATTCTAAACCGTTCAGAAATGTACACCTTTTAGGGAATTGTGTTTCTTAAAGGTCACATTAAATGCCTTTTCCGTTTGATTAATGCCAGTGTTGGCATCATACATCTTTTACTATAGACCTCTAGCGACCTTTAATTCAATTTCAACAAGGCATTTTCGTGTAATTCAACTTAATCATGAACAGTTGAAGGGTTTATTGCCCAAAGAGGGATAACAGCAATTCGCAGAACGGCGATTTTAACTTCAATTATTTCTGGTATGAGACTTTTCTGCCTTCCAGTTGTTATCAGCAGCGCTAAACAACCCACAGACTTAGACAAGGTTATATCATACACTTTATTTCTTCATTCAATAACTATTCATAAATGTGACTTTTTATAGCTAGAGATATTAATGCTAATACTTACAATTTATAAGGTTGCATAATATGAATATTATATCGATTACCGATCTAAACAAATCGAGTTTGAAAGAATACAGTACCTGTACATTCAACATGTGGGGCGCATATACTTTAAAAACGACATACCTATAAAAAAAACTGTCAATACCGAAACGCCTACAAAACCATAATCCAAAGTATGAGAACGAAATATTTACACGGATACCCTTAAAATATACAAGATAAAAAGACCAGGTGTTCCGGAAGAGTAAGCGTCCTCCATCTCATTGCCGGCACTCATCATGTAAATCTAGGTCGCAGTCAAGTAAATACCACGTTCTCAAAGTCAGGACTTAGGCATCAAAATTGTTAAGACAAACTCAAGCTATTATTTGAATAATAAACATAGCTCGAGCCCATCCTTATCATGATTAGTAAATACGCATAACTTTAATAAATTACATATAAAACTTTACCTATCATTTAAACAAAGTAACTGGGGAATCTTGTTTATGAGAAGAAGCATATGATTTCAACCCGAACACCAATCATTAGCAAAATGGTAAGGCATAATCAAATGTTAACACTTACCCTAATAATAGGTAAAAATATGCAAACGAGACAGCATTTATTTCTTCTCTCACGTATCACGAATGCAGTTTTTGGAAGAGTATATTGAGTTGCCAACAAAATAAAAGCGTTTTAAACGAAATCGAGATATTGGCAAAGGAAAAACATATGAAATAAAGACCGTTGATAAAAGGAAATCAGCTACACGTTAAGTTTTTAATGACCTACCTTTTATTCAGCAAGAATATGAACATTATGTTTACGGTACACATTTATCGCTTATATTTCTAGGTTGCTGAATTCAAAATAAAGCAATATGAACGTCAAATAAAAACATAAAAAAAACAACGGCTAGGAGGAGATCGGAACTTAGACTTTTTAGTATTATTGTAGTTTACATGAACTGTACACTCGCTCGAAGCATATGTCAGGGGCATGTGCATTTTACCGTGAAAAATATTTGATGGACAATGACCAATAGTCATGTTAGCAATTACGTAGCATTTCATCAGAAACTAAAGTACCTTACTGTATTTCATTTGAGTAGTGACACGGTACATAATATACACATTTTCGTAGTACATGATTTGAAATTATAAAGAACTAGTTCAAATCTTTTTCTAAATTTATAAAATACAACGCAACAGACCCTTCTGCTTCTACATAAGTTTAGAAATATTGGATTCACATCTTTTGGCGCCTAGCATCACTGACGAGTCCCAGAAGGGCGAAACAGCTGTATGATGCAGTTTAATTCATTTTTTTCGACAAACTGTATCTATTACTAAATTCAAATGGTGCAGCATGTGTGTGTTACGTCACCTTTTGTTGATTGTCTGTGTTGATTCAGTTCTTGTTATGACCATTTTGAATTTATGCATAACATGCCCACTTGAAACAAATCCGATAATCGTAGAAAAGGAAATCTGAAAAAAGTTATCTCCATATTGTAACAAGTATATCCTCTAGAAAGCTAGAATTTATCAAAATATCCAAGTATTACTCTACCAGTATTTCATATACAAACATTTATATATGTATAGCGAAAATATGTCTAGGTACATGTATACATGTATATAAACACATTAAAATGATAAGAAACCATCGTAGAATTACTGAAATAGAAGACAAACAAGTGAATTGAGTAACATACTACAATAGCTTCATGTGAGAAGGTACATGTCGTAAATGGGGTTGAATCTTCGGCTTTTCATCCCTCGCTTTAAAAACAAGAAACCCAGAGAGGTACAAAATATTTGCTGAAAACTTGATGTCATATAGAACGAAATGAATCTAAATTTTAATTATCTATTTTCGCAAAAATAAACATGTGTTCTATATAGTTGCCTGTACACAGGATAATTTATGCTACAAGCAATGCTATTGTTCTGTTTGAACTTTTGACGTCTGGAAATACAAATAAACTGTTTTAAAGTGGAACTAAAAATCGTGTAATCTCCTTCATTTCGTTAAGCCTTCATATTCGTTCGGTTATTAACTATATCATTCCATTTATTGTATCCATTCACATGGTCCAACAGCAACCACTACATCCACGATTGCTGATATACAACACATGTTCCATAAAGTAAAATACTATTGTGAGTGAAAATCATTAGTTATGGCGGGTAAGGGATAATTAATATCGATATAAGCGGACATTGAACTCGTTATCAACGTCATCTGTATTAGTACAGTAAATTATGTATTTGAACCAAGAACACTTACCACTAAGCGGCTTTAAATGTCCAGATGTCTCCACCTGCTGTTGCAGTATCTTATCATTTATATCGTTATATTCTACCTACAGTATAGAAATTGGTGTTGGAAGTATACAACAATTTATGTGGATGCCACACGTTATACATTTATATATTAGAAATATTCACTAGAGTGTGCATGTACTTGTTATCGTTCCTGGTACATAAATCCTTAACGTAACTGCTCCGTTGTTTAGTTAATTTCCCCCACACTTCCCTATTGTAAAATAAACTGCAATAATGAACAGAGTGCATAGCGCAATCAGAGGTAGATTAGTGTGTGACGAAACAGATGACGTAACATCTTGTGCTTTGCATGAAGTGATGACGCATCAATGACGTTTTAGAATAATAAAGCGTGCGAGCTGTGTTATCATCGGATAGATAGAGGCATGTTTATCTTTCACTTAAGAAACACAAAAGCACTTCAGAACTGCGAACGATATGTTTTTTTACCACCGTTCTGAGTGACTTATCGTGACGTCAGTCAAACACATTACATCAATGCAGTGTGATTTTATACTGACATGGATATGAAAAACTGCCCATGCCCTTTATTAGTATTCGTGTTTTAATGTAAATCTACTTTATTTTCCAGTTTGGCAATGCGATTATTTAACATCCCTGCTTTTCCAACCCATGGTTGTTGCATGTCGCTGTTGATTTGTTATTCTAGGGGTGCTCTAAATATCGAGATTTTCGTGATAGATGTCGGTGGCTAAAGAAAAAAATAACGGCACCGGGATTCGAGAGATGCAGGTCTACGAAGACTCTGAGCAAGTGTTAATAGTCGCGATCTTATGGTCTAATAAAGAGATACCCTGTGTCCTTGTATTATATGACGGTGGACGTGTACGTCCATTAGCTCATTACTTTGCCTATCTCTTTTGATTGAAATTGATGCCTCAATTTTCGCTTTTTGAGGACATGACATTCGCTTGGATGTACCCTAGACCAACATGCCGGGTGTTTTCGATGAAGTAAACTATGTTATTCTACTGGAACACATGGTCTTATCATCTTTCAAAGGTCATCGTATAAATCGAACTTTTATTGAAATTGTGCCCCTAGTGCAATCGATTTGGAGTTGGTGTTTTTTTAACACTTCTCTGATGTTGTTTTTTTTTCATTTAATATAATAAATACGTAACTATTGAATGCTGCTGACACAAAGACATCCACATAAGATACGCAACATTATTTTTAGTGGAATGTAGCATCAATGAACAATTGAAATAATGTCGTATCTTTATGAGAAGTTGCTAAAGTTGAAATTGCATTGTGAGATTGACAGAAATTTCTTGTGTAAGATGTGTGTAAGTATCCAATTCAGATGAACTCCATTAGAATTATTTTATTATTTAGAACTCTTAACTGGCAACTATCTCGCAAAAAGTTTCGAAGTCAGGAACTGATTAAGTCTTTAACTTAAGAGTTTAAAATGTGTATAGTTTTCATTTCTTGGCGGTTGAAATGCGATAACAAACAATCTGGTAGATGTAATTTGAAACTGATGTTTAACGCCGTGTGGTACCGATATGAACCACCACGATATACAGATCGAACATTTTACATGGATCAACATTGTTGGTCGTCGTCTACGCTAATTGTTTTAACTATAGCATAAAACGTAAGCGTCAAGTTGGAATATAGACTCCAAAAATACAACGGAAGGGTCAAGGTCAATAGACTCTAAAGCCGATGAACGAAAGTATTAAGGTCAATTTAGATTTACAAACCAGCGAATGGAAGCATCAAGGTCCATACAGCCTGTACAACCAAGGAACAGAAATGTTAATACAGACTCTAAAACAAAGCAACGAAAGGGTCAAGGTCAATATCGACCCAATGACTAACAATGAGAAGCGTCAAGGTCAATGAAGTGTCCAGCACCAACAAACAGAATAGTCAAGGTCGATATAGATTTCTCAAACGATAATTTTATATGTTTTGATGTTACTTTAGGCTTCAGTCATTTACACTGAACGATAATATAGCTTAGCTTAACGTCTCCAACGTATGAGAACCAACACAGTTGACAGCGGAACAGGTCAAAAAGAAAATAAAGTGAATCTATGAAGCAACTTGGATTAAGTACATTGCAATTATACAGATTATACGATTGTGTGATTTTTTTCTGTCGAATCAACAAGAGTATTTAGTATAGTATAATATAGAATATTCTCCTATAACGACCATTTACTGCTATACAGTACAAAACTAACAAAGGTGCTAAGATGCCCCTATTACGTAGGAATCGATGATTGCCGTTATAAAATCTCAAAACCTGGCACGTCCTGTTAAAACGACGTAAACACAAACAAAAACAAACTACGAACATTGATCATTGGAGTGTTTGTGTTCACTAAAACTTTGATATATATATGATTTGTCGTGCAAAATGCATTGATCGTGTATTAATAATATCAGATGAAAAACTATTAAGTAACAGGTCATCTACAAAGACTTGTTTGGCCACAGACATTTCGGTACACTGTGTGCTGTTTTTTCGTGGACGAGATACTCTTTATCCCAAGCAAAAAATAAGCACAAAAATGAATATGGTTTTAAATGCTTTATAAACCACTTTCGAATAATGTTGAAATAGGTTAGTGGTGCAATTTACATTATATGTTATATATATTTTCATTGATGATATCATTGAAAAACTAGAGTAAACCGAAGCGTCAACAAAACCATAAACCGAACTCAAAATGGAAAACACTAGGGGAAAGATCCATATGGACCCTTGTAAAATTACAGGAGAATAAGACCAGGTGTTTCGGAAGAGTGTGCGTCTTCTGTCTCATCGACGACACCCGCCATGTAAATCTTGGTCACATCCAGGTCCTCGAAATGAGAACCATTTCAACCGAGTCATCGAAATAAACATGTAACACAGTTGTGTACGTTGTTGACTAATGTCGAGCTTCATTTTTCTCCTGTATCTGAATGTGTATACAATTCTAATTGTATTACCACGAACATGCTGTTCCAACACTGGAAGCCAATCGATTACGTCTGGGACTTTTGCTGAGAACCAGTATCAATGTATGAAATTTGATATATCCGCATGGAACATGAGAAGTGTGTGCTTTGACATCGTGTTAAATACGTCAAAACGAAATACTGATTAATTGTATGGGTGATTCATTTTTAAGACGCAAAAGAGAATTTAAGGAAGAAGCGGGCCTATAAACTAAACTCAAAACGCCTGAAAGGAGATGGTGCACGCATAAAGCCATCATCTGGTGTTTAAGGGGCCCCGGACGCGATAGAGACTCCAAGTAATATCATTCTTGCATGTTGTCTGTTGTATAGTCGATGTCAGTGTCTAAAAGGTGTTAGTCGGCTAGAATTATTAACCCTGAGCTCTCATAATTTCAATTATGCCTTCCCCGGAATTCTCCGTTAAAGATCGTTTTCCCCTTTCTTTCAAATCCTTATAGGATATGCCCGCTTTAGAAACTGAGAAACATTCGATCGTTATATTAAGCACTGAGCTACTTTAGCCTGATTAAATGGTAGATGTTCAGTTAGGGAAATATCAGCGAGTTTGCATTACAAAACGTCTTAATGGGTAACTGCAGAGTTTAATGGAATGGTGTCGTATAAAGTTTGACTCCAGAACAGATTAGAAAGCATTGTTTGTTTTATTATGTTATCATATTTTAGCAAAATGGAAATGCGTCAATAACGATCCTATTAAATACGAAAGAAATTTAAGTTATAATGTTAATTATAAATTGGATTTAAAATATTTAACAACAAAAATCAATATTATATAGGCCACTAAGACATTATCAATTGTTGATGAATCCTATAAATATAACATATGAATACTCATCAATAAATTGATAATGTCATTAAAGAATGTCACCTCATGCGTCAGCCGATGTCAATGTGAATGTATAACTGAGATAAATAAGCTATAGTCACCTCGTAGAAATAATGAAGAAAACAATGGAAAGTATTTATAATATTCCAAAATGATAAGTAGAAATGGATTGTTAGATACAATAACTAAATACCTAATGTAATGTCAAACAATGTTGTAATGATTATATATTTAATATGTAAAGTATGCAATTGATACATTTCTTCGTTTCTAGCACAGGTAATAATGACTTTTACATTTAACAAGGGCTGATTAGTTCAGTCTGCCTTCAAATGTGTTTTGTACATTCTTTTGTATCTCTCTCGTAACGAAATATATGCATTCTGATACAGGGGCTGTCTTTTGGGTGTGGATTATGGTTTTGTCGAAGGTTCGGTATTACCTGACTTTTATTTTTTATGTACGAAGAAGTTAACTGTATTTTAAAAGTTTAAGTAGTTTCACCAGAATAGCAAGATTGTTGCTAAATGCTATACAGAAATAGACAGAGAAGAGTGGTTGTGTCAAAACATAAGAAAGTAAATATTTATCAAACAAACTTCCGCCTCGCTAGTAGAGCTTAAGACTTGTATGTGGTGTCCCCATTGTTTGATAGTAAGAGGCGACGAAATTGAGGATCTTATCATTGCCATTCTTTCGGAACCTCTTGTCTTATTCTCTTGTATTTTGCAGGCGTCTTCGTGTAAATCTTTCACTTTTGTTCATATTTTGCCCCTGCTTTACTTGATTTTGAGTTCGAATTATGGTTTTGTTGACGCTCCGGTATTCTCTATTATATATATAAAAAAACAACCCTTTTTTCCGAATGCCTTCCTTGAAACTGCTTCATTTTCGGTCTTAAGTTGAGCGTTTGTCCCTTCGAGGTTCTCTTCAGTGGCATCAGTTCCCACATACTCGGTCTCGTGCTATATGAATATGCAAAATTGTCTAATGCTTATAATATGCTTGTTCACTTAGAAAACATTTTATTTCCTGGATTAAGCTATAATTGTAGGAGTCGTCGAATAAAGACAACAGACTTAACCTTTGGTAACACCATGTCTCTACGTTTTCAGATGTCTTCGTGTTGTTCCTTCTTATTCATATTCACACCATTTTCTATGTTACAGGTGTAGTACTGCAAAGGGGAACATATTGGTGTTACTTAAATCAGGGAGAAAGTGTGACGTTATGAGGGGCCGCGGAGGTCGAGTGATTAAGATGTTCCTACATTCTACCACTAGCCCTCCACCTCTGGGTTGCGAGTTCGAATCCCATGTTGTGGGGCAGTTGCCAGGTACTGACCGTAGGTCGGTGGTTGTTTCCGGGTACTGCGGTTTTCCTCCACCTCACAAACCTAGCACATCATTAAATGACCCTGGCTTTAAATAGGACGTAAAACTAAATAAACCAAACCAAACCAATGTTACGTTATTGCATTATGAATAGTGCGTTTTGAAGATGGATATATAACGGGTGAAAGATATGAAATGCAAGATTTGCAAATGATGTTAAGAAACGTTTTCACATGTTCAGTACACATACAAAAGGGTGATGAGATGTGCTGTTTATTTGCAGTATACTGTTAAATAGTAAAATCACGCCCATCAGCTTTTGTATATGTTATTCAACATCTACTCTATCCCAGGTGTGTGGCTGTGAGGACATAGAATATCAGTATCACAGTCAAAATTGTCTCACCAAACACACAAGTATTTAATGTAGTAACGATTTATTTATGTCTTCATTAAGGCTGTTGGCGTTGTTGCTATTCGGTTTTACTGCCCTCTGGTGTGGCGAACAAAGCCTGCCCACTACGGTAGTGACCATCATACATTCTGTTTATTTTGGATCATGGACAATATTGTAACACTTTGTGTGTGTTTTACATCAGGATTAAAGCATTCCTGCGAGTCCTCTATTGTCAGATTAGGATCATGGTTGTAGCACTTAGGGGACCATAAAAAGAGCTGATACCTGGAAAGTGCGCATAACGTCTGATTGTGAGATCGCGATACGGAGTAAATTAACCCCATAAAATAAATATAACTAGTCCACAAAAAAAGCTAATTAAAATTATATGCAGCATGCATCTGCTGTACAGCGCGGACACTTGACCGCTTGACCACTTGGACAATATCGGTGTGACCAGTTGTTGTTCTCTTAGCAGACTGGACGTTGATGGCAAATTTCCATTGTAGACAGATTTAAATTTCATTGTATAAATAACATCACCCCATCATTTCCTCGACTAATTGAATCTAGATGTCGTTATGGCGAGCGATTATGCCTGACTTTTCGATGCTCTCTGTTCCCTATATGGTGGTACAATACCCCTTTGGGGATGATTTACTGCTAATGATCCCAGATCCGTGGCTTCCTGGATGAGGACATTGCTGAGATAATTGCTTTTTAAGAAGACTTCTGTTCTGTTGCCATAGCATAGCCGCAATGCAGTAATATAAATTTCCTTCTCGAACCAAAATGTTTTGCTATGTCGTAAAAGCTTGGTATAAGTGTAAGCAAACTATTTTGCGAAAACAAAATATTGTTTGACGAAAGATTTCATACATCAGTTCTAGTATACTAATATATATGTATAGCTGTTACATGTACCAGTGTTAAATTTTTCTCGGGTTCGGTTTAAGATAAATATTCTCAAAAAGAAACATCACGCGTTTCTTTTTCTTCCTTATTCACATAGTGCATGGATATTGATTCAATCATGAAGATCGGCCTTATCGTGGTTGGTACACATTCAAAGATTTTCCTCTAATGCATTTATAGTAAAAAATATATGAAACTGTTACTCTTGTCTTTGGCATTATTCATAAATATATAAATTTAGGGATCATTGACAAAACATGTAAAAAACTATGTAATTATTGTGCTAAATTAATGATTGCATCTGATCGAGGCTACACTGTATATACAGGTACATGCATGATACACAATGGTTTATTTTGCATATATAACAATAATTTCTTAGTACTTATGCAACTACTCTAATTGGTGAAACCCTGTTGAGCTTAGGATTTTCAAATGTGATTTGATTAGGTCCTCCTCTTTTCGACACTTTGAAACTATATCGTCTCTCTCATTGATGTATTCCAAAATTATTTTAAAGAATACCGAAATATTAAAATATTAACAAAACAAAAAAACAATCGATTAAAGTAGAGGCAAAATATCAACGAAAGGAAAATATTAACATAGAGAGCTTGAGACCCCTACAAAAGTACAAGAGAATAAGACCAGGTGTTCCGGAAGAGTAAGCGTCTAAGAAATCTTTATTCAGCCCGTTGTAATGATATGATGGAAGTGTAGATATCTAGGTTATGACGGTTCTGTGAGATTACACTTAAATGGTAGAATTCGTGGTTGTCATAGTCTTAAACAATATTTTAATGACACTGCAAGGAAGCAAATCCACCTGATGCAAACAGGACATAGACAGCTTTCAGACTTAGATTGTAGACAAGTGATTCAAACGATCTTGCAGTTGAAGTATCAAACAAATAAGAGAATACCACAGCGCCAACAAAACCATCATCTGAACTCAACATAAACAAAACTAGGAACCACACGAACAAAGGAGTATTTACACCGAGACCCCCGAAGAAAATACAAAAGAATAAGACAAGGTGATCTAAAGATAAAACGTCTTTTGCTTCATTGACGACGCCTGAATTTGAAAAAAGAGTAACTGCATAAAAACAATGCTTTTCCTTTATCTAGGAGTGAAAAGTTCACCACACATTTCATAGAGCATTGTTTAAGTTAAAGTAAGCAAAATTAAACAAAGAGAACATTTCCAATGGTATACATTATATTGTAGAACTATACTTTGCTACACATGGGACACATTCGAAACACGTTCACAGTCAATATCCTTCATGAAATGAGTCTTAAGAACGTAATTGCTTTAGTTAGAACTAGTTCTGCTTACATTTTGGGGTATATTCAAAATATAAAAGAACGATAGAGAGAAAAGAAAACGGCAATTGAGACAACAGAACCTAAAGTCATTATTTTATTTATGTTACAACGGAAAATGTCAAAATCTGGTGCATATTTTTTTCTATATCTGAATCAAAGAACACATGCGCCCGAGTAAAGCATTTATGCTGAAAGGGAAATAACTCTTGTTTCTAAAGCGAGCAACGTACCAATTGAATCGTTACACGCTATAAAAACGGTATATACTAACTTGTGTTTTGTTGTATTTTAATATTTACAGGTTCAGCATCAAATAGCAATATGATCCTATAACACACTGCCCTTTTAATGGTATCTGCAGATGGCGCAGGGTCACCGAGAGGCAAATCCCCGATACAGCAAGGAAGATAATATCGGAAAATGTTTTATTGTGAAAATAAAAAATATGGCATGTTCATAAATAAACTGTTGTTAGGACGAAATTTGAAGATGGTATGATGTGCACAAATGTGACATTTTATTTTTTAGCTGAAGATAGATATACTGCAAAACAATGAATCTAGCTACAGGCTATTATAGTTATGCTTTAACCAAGTAGGCTTAGCAATTATTTATATAATTAAACTATTCTGTCACTTATAAATCAGTTGAATAATTCCATGCAGTAACAATATAATACAAAAGTTCTGATTCTTTTTTTCCTGCAAACGTTTTGAAATGGAGCAAAACCCTATTTTGAAGTATGTATTACTAATAATATTTTTATGTTACAATTAACTTCTTACGATGTTTTGTTAATTTTTCAACTACATGTATCTATGGTTTTTGATAAAAATAAAATCCTGAAAATGCAATATTTGTTTTGGAATTTCACGTTTTTAATACATACAGTTCAACAATATATTTTTTTCTTATATTTTTGACAGTGGATCATTGTATTAATTCCATTTAATTGTGCAAATGAAAGAAAAAACACTTTTATTCATTTTTGAACATTATTAAAAATAGACCCCTTCCTTGACCCTCCCTTGAACTTCCAGGACTTAGGTATTTTGGAAATGCAATGTCAATTGTCACTGCTAAGTGGACTATCTTTAGGAAACTGCATCAGTTGTGTTCATTTTTGCGTGCTAATGGCTTATTATGAACACAACGTTTGTAACAAAACTTTTGGTGTATGTTGTAGACTGTAACCACTACTGACATGTAGATCCTACCGGTACAAGTTTTTTTTATTCCTTAAGTCATTCGACTCATTGGATACGTAGACATACGGACATGTATATCCTACCAGACTGTACGACTGTATCACTAAAGGCCAAAACGATAAACTCTGTAGAAATTATAACTATTTCTGTTCTGGTTTGATTATTAATGTGTCTTCGATGGTTACAATTATTATTAAAAAAAAAAAAAAACAAAAACAAAAGCCTTGGGAGGTGAATTAAATTTTAATTTTTAGATTTCATATATTCATATGGATTTCATTATTTGCTGTCCTTGTCTAAAAGGACTGTTAATGTACTTGATTTTAGTATTATGTCATTTAGTGTTTGTGCTGTAGGAAATATTTTTGACTCATCTTAATTTCTAATCACAGGGTCTAGATTTTGTATAAACTATTATAATTTCCATTGATTGTATGCAAAATGGCGCGAAAAATGTGACGTCACAATGAGGCAATTGACGTTGTGTTTTGATTTGTAAAAAATAATTCGTTGTTAGATCAGTCAAATTGTACATAAACAAGTTTTAAATTTGAAAAATAAGTTTCAGAAATTAATTATAAGCGTTGATGTCAATTATTTTTTAGTTTCATAGGGTAATGAAAGAAAATTTGCTAGCAAACATTTGTAAGAATTTGCTTCGTGGATTCATACAGTTTGCAAATTTGTTTATATACCTTAACGAAACTAAAAACAAATGTCATGAATGCTTAAATTCAAAGTCTATTGCGGGAAAGCCTAGAATTTAGATTTAGTACAATGTACAGACGAATATTTTAAATACACCCATTAAATGTGTTCATATTTGTATATAGTACAGCGTAGATTATTTTATTCTATTGGTAATCTAGTAATTGAAACATCCATGACACATTCATAGCAATATCTCTTAGTCTGCATTATTCTTTTTTTAAGCTGTGCAATGTCTAGCATCTTATTATTATTCTTTGAAAATCAGCTTTATGGGTTCAGACGATGTTGTTTATTGATAATTTTCAATTTTAAATTCACACACACATGGCACAAATTATGTTTTAATTAATCAATTCTAATAACGGAAACAAAACTATCAATAACAAGTTTCATTTTTTCCCATTTTATTTTAATCATTAAATCATTGTTATAAACAACCTGTTTCCATTTAAAATGATTCAATTGTTATTTTTATATTGTTTTTTTTTAAGAAACTGGAACCACAAAAAAGGCAACAATTATTTTCAACAACACTGTTATTTTGTAATTGAATAACATTTTAATGGCCTATGCAAAATGAATTTGAATTTAATGTGCGATGTGAAAGCACAACAACCATGTTGGAAGACTATATCATAGTGTTTCGTTAATGATGCCGTTAGTTTTCGAACTTGACATAATTTATTGTTATTACTTTGAACTTAACACAACACAGGTCATTAAGTCTGATCGAATGCTTGAATTTCCAAGATCAGTCAAATAACCCTATAACAGGCCTTAGCATGTCTCCATACACCTTTAAAAGCAGTTTGACTGTAGAGGACGCACTCTACAGAAATAAATCATAAGATGTACAGAAACTATTTTGATATCACTATTCATTCGCATATTTCAGAATAATAAATATTTATTTGAATGCAACTTTTCCTTCCACTCCTTTAAATATATAATAACTATAAGTTCTGAAATAAATGTATTCATTTCAAAATGCATTACCATAACCATATGAGTAAGTAGTATCGATGCTGTGAGTAACAAGATAGTTTTTAAACAAGTTTTATCATAAAAAATGATAAAAGCATGAGACAGCGTTGCTTGATTGTTGATTGCTGACAACGTTATGTGTCTTAAATATCTTGTGAAACAAAAATATCTATCCCTACAATTTTAGGCAATCTGAATTTCCAATTTTAAATTAACATAAAGATCTTTTAGATCAATACGTTATGGATATCATTTCACTTAAGTTCGATTTGCTTTTATTTGAATAGATACAGAAAACGTTCGGAAAAGTAATATGAAAGAAGTTCAGATCGGTTGATGTCAAATGTTTTTAATTGTTATATGTATTCTTATGACTTGAAATAAATGTTGTCTTGTATTTTAAATTAAAAAATGTAATTCCATGCATTTTGTAAATCAATATGTCTCAAAATTAAAACAACGCGTTATCCTATTACCATGTCAATATTTCTGTTAAAATGGGAATACAATTTAAAAGGAACAAAATATCCAAAACAGTACAATGTACAACAGCACATTATGTGTAACAGGGAAGTTAATAAACTAATAAGGAAATTTTAAAAAAGCATTAGTGTCATATTTGCCACTTGTTTTACTTTATATAAATATAATTTATATATACATTTTAATTAGCAGTAAATCATTTTTTTTCAGTTTGATTAACTATTAGGTCGAAGTACGAGGAAAGACGATTGATATTTTTATCCCCTAAAAATAATAAATCTTCCACAACATGTCGCTTATTTGCATGTTTTATTTTGCAAGCAATATACAAAGGCGATAACAATGCATGTAAATACACAATCATCATCGTGTACTGTCAGATTACAAAATTTATTTATTTCGAAAATTAAACAAAACAATGGCAACTATAACTCACTAATACACGTATTATAAAAACATCAACACGAAAGCATATACTACATGCACATTGAAAGGTGATAATGTAATGTATTAACGTATAATGGTATTATTTGTCTGCATCCACTTTTCTTCAGTTTTCATCAGTTATAAATTCATGAGACAAAAATTATGTTCCAAAGAATTACGATGCATAAAAAAGAAGTGATACATTGTAAGTGGAATACAGTGAAATTCAAGATACTTGCAGTTATAATTTCAGTAGTTATCTCCTGCAAAAAATACCAAATCATAGGTTTTTGAAAGTTGTTTTTCCCATTTGCAAATAATGCAAATATTATTACATTGTAATTTGAAAGGATGTAATAATTGTATGACTTAGACTGAACTATGTTCGTTATATGCAACGTCACCTGCACTTACAGGACCACCGGGCGATAAATCAATTAAACTGCCAGGGTTTTATTATATACAGATATGATACTGAGAGATCGTGTAGCCAGTATTTAGGAGGTGTGATAGATCGCCTTTCACCACGTGGAAACATTAACTAGAATCTGCACAATATTTTGCATGTATACAAAGGAGTGTTGCAAATCGATTAAGGCACTTGACAGGAGAAAGCCAAAGCACATTTCAATTGCTTAACGCAAAATGATATGCTAACTGCATGCGCAAGTACATAGCAGTTCAAGTACTAAATAGATTTGATGAAAGGCGAATGTCGAAGTTTAACCTCCGTTTTGACGGGCACTGGACTCCAACCTTTGATAACTACGTGCAGAGTTTGCAGTTTGTAACATGATAAGTCGAATCTGCCTTCAGATTTTCCCGTGATTACGTACCAGTATGTACCAACTAGCATTTAAACCTTGATTTACTTGCCGTAAAGAGACAAAAGCTCGTGCCAGATTTACGTAAAGCCATGATTAAGTCTTGGTGATTTAAGATCAATTACGTAGCCTGTTTACCTCTCGTGGCATGGGATTACACAGAAATCACCCCTTCTCGTGTCCTGTGACAATCCGTCAGGGGTTCATTTATCTGGCCATTACTCGGAGAAACAAATGACTGTTTGTGCGGCCCATGTCATACTCGAAATAAATCACCGACACACAACTGCTATAAAGGATTGTTAAAGAAAAGAATAATTATTTTGGATTGAGTGACCCTTGCGTCATTTAGACAAGGGACATTACCACAACATTTAGACAAGGGACATTGCCACAACATTTCCTTTCCGTCATTAGATATACAGCATATTATGTATATGTTTGTGTGGTACGAGGATTAATTAGCTTACCGACCTATCGGATTTCGATTGGAATCACAAATATTTTCATGATTATTGAAATGCTAAATCTGGTGCTTAAAAAGATCTTGCAACAGCTAAGGTCATTTAAGAAAGAGGGATGCCAAAATGAAAAAAATGAGGAAGTCGGAGGGTAAAAATAAAATAGTTTCAATCTTCTGAAATTGGGGAAGCAGTCCGATTTTGGTTTTGTCAATGGCCTTTTCCCAACTGGTAACAGACGTACAGAGAAAGATAGCCGACTATGCAAAGGGTTCCACATTGGGTGACTCTTAGTAAATGTTGTGGAACAAAGAAGGCCTATTATTTCCACAAATCTGTCCAGTTGAAGCTTAAATGGTTACATATACCTTATTGCATTTCAATTAATCCATAAACGAAAAACAAAACCAAACAAACATGTTTAAAGACATTTGGCATAATATAACTACAAGAAGAATGATTTAGTTATTGTTTGTGACAAATGCTTAAAACGTTTCAACGTGGCATTAGGTTTACATAGGCTGAGTCTTAAAGGTCCAGAAATATGATTTTGTGTTGATTGATATAAAAACCCAAACAAACACAGAAGAGTATTACAATTTGAATGTCATGTAGATCCCTGTGTTGCTATCAGAATCGTCGTGCTTAATCAAACATTATTTCAATCACCTTAATTCATGTTGGTTACCATCATTGCCGCCACATATAAATCATGTACACGGGACCAATGCAGTAGATCTCTGGTCTTGTGTTTGAGATATACTGCTGTCATTTTCCCGGCCCTATATCAAATATCTGATACCAGGTTATCGTATTATCATTTAAAGACTAGTTCACTGATTCACAGGTAAATAATTTACAGTCATTTTGGGGGCAACGCATAAACGAATCATACATCGGGTTGTTGTTTTGGGACAATGAATCAAGACTATAATGATACTAAATTAGTATAATTGTCCCAGTATGACGAGCACAGGGGTCTTACAATAACGAGAAATGTTCGTTTCACATAGTTAGCAGTGAAAAAGTGAATACGCAAAATATCTATGTAAACTAGAACGAAAAAAACAAAAAATGAAAAATGAAAGCGAAAATGAAAATGAATTTCAGTTAAAAAATGCAAGTAAATATTCACTTGTTCAATTTATAGAGGAAATACCATGGCTTGCCGTTTAATATAAAAAATATTTTTACGAGCCTGCTGATCGGGATAAGATGATCCCCTCATCTCATCTCATCTTCCAATCCATTATTTAATTAAATCCTGCAGCAGTATTTGATCAATATCTACTAGTGTTGCCATTTCTTCAAGATCAAAAAGAAATATTCTAGTAGACGACAACAATGCCAACAATGAGGAGTTCGATCAAGGGGAACAACTCATACAACAGTTCCGACAAAACCTTATTTATATTTTCACTGCTCATCACTGCAGTGAAAATATAAATTTATCATTTTGATAATTTTCTATATTGTAATACACAATAACGTTAGTTGTGACGTTTAAAATAGCAGCACTAGCTGTATGCTTCCCTGGGAATTCAGAAAGTAGCAAGGATGATAATTTTTGAACTGCTTTGAAGACCTACAAACTAGTTTTTGATGCATTTTTGTAGGTAGAGGATCTTTCATGAATGTCAATGTAATATTGAATTAACTGAATGAGTTCAAAAATATAATGTCACGAGTCGTTCGTGAGTAACAAATTTAATTATTTATCGAGTTTAAAAAGTTCCGTATTATATTGATTAGTTTGTAAGATTCTTGCTATAGCTTAATTGAAAATACATCAAAATTCCAAATTGATTTTCCTATAGGATAGGCAATCTTCTCTGACTTAACTACCAACACAACGTAATTTATATAACATCACAAAAGTGTTATAACACAGGTCTCATACAATCTTTTGGACATGACCTTACTTTATAATAATTCGTGTCAGGTATATTGATATAAAGATGATGTACAGTAAACTGCAGTGACAATCTGATTGAAATACAGATCCGCACTATATTACTATCGTGTGTAGGATCTGACAGCGACCGATAGAAGGTCATGTGCAGATGTCTTTTATTATTTCCATATTTTGGAAATGAACAGCCAATCAAAATGCACTTTGTAAACGGTGGTTGGTAGACGAACAAAAATGGCGGCGATCGAAGCGAAGCATTGTTTTCATCCTTTCTGAAGAAAGTTTTAACTTTTGATTAGTATACTTTGTTATCATTTCTTAACCTTCACCTGTAAGTTCTTTTCGGACAAACGAAAAACTACAAATCAAACACATATTGCGTAGAGACCACTGAACAGGTCGCCGCCATTTTTGTATAAGGTCTTCGGGTTTCTCACTACTTTATTCTTGACTAACGACGAGCCTAGAAACAAATCGAATGAACTTTCCACTTTCTGAATCTGGTAAGCTGTGATTTGATTGGTTAATACACAGGTCATCTACATAGGACCTTCTATCGGTCGCTGTCATATCCTACATGTACACACGATAGTAATAGTGAGGATCTGTATGTTAATCAGGTTGACTGCGGTGAGGTCATCAAAAGGTCTGAGGTTAAATGTCCGATTATTTAAAACATTCGAAGGTGTACGCCAAGGTGATGTAAACGGTCCACCACTGTGTATAATCATATGTACCAAATAACAGACTAAATTCTATAGTGTTAACCCGATTTGAAATAATACAGAACTAGTTTAATTTTACTTCAAAATTCATAACTCAAAATGACTTTACGTTCCTAAACCTTCTGCTTCTACATTGGTTTAGAAATTTTGGATTCCCACATTTTGGCCACTAGCATCACTGAAGAGTCCTAGGAGGACGAAACAGCTGTATGGTGCAGTTTAATGTTTTTTTCGGCATGCTGTATCTATATCTAAAAGGTGTGTTACGTCACCTTTGTTAACAGGTCACAGTTGATGCATTATTCTAGGTATTGCCCTTAATATCGAGCTTTTGTTATAGATGTCAGCTGCTGACGAACAATTTTACAGCAAAGGGATTCGAGAGATATAGATTGATGAAAACTATGAGCAAGTTTTCTGGTCATTGAGAAATATTCGGTGCCCTTGTATTTCTGGTTGATGCTATATTTGTTGAGTTTGGAGACATTTTATTTGCTTAAATGTATGGCAAACATGGATAGCTTACTCTTGAGCTGTAAGATAAACGTAACGATTTCCATTTTCCGATCGTGAAAGTTTCCCTTTTTTGATAGCAACATCCCTACTCTCAAACCTATTGTATGAATAGTCGCAGTTGACTCGTGAATATATGGCTTGTTGTCGATGAAGCTGGAGGTGCTTACTTTTCCGGAACGCATGGTCTTATTATCTCATGAACTATTTCATGGGTATCCGAATAAACATATCCCTCATAGTTTATTAGATTTTGATTTCGGATCATGGTTTTGTTGTCGGTATTTGCTGATGGTTTTCTTTGTATCTTCTTAATTGTACAGTGTATGCCTACTTGTTGTGATCGAAAATGATACATCACCTGGACGTCGTGACATTTACGTCGATATGGAGTAGACTTACAATACCATGGTGGGTATCGTCGATATGGAGTAGACTTACAATACCATGGTGGGTATCGTCGATATGGAGTAGACTTACAATACCATGGTGGGTATCGTCGATATGGAGCAGACTTACAATACCATGGTGGGTATCGTCGATTGACCAGAAGACGCCAACCCTTACTGAAACCATGGTCTTATTCTCTTGTAATCGTTTAAACGTTTTAGTATAAATAGTTCCTTTGTTCATATTAGGCCCCTAGTTTCGGTATCGTCTGACCCTTTTTTATTGCTTTCGTAGATACCATGTGCCGGTACATGGTATAATGAGGACAACACACCATTTCCATGGTGTGAGTGATTCATGTACAGTATTTATAAAATTATGAACTAAATAACACCAAGTAAATGCAGTTAACGGCAAATTTTAATATGTCAATGTCCGTTAATGTTAGCAAATCATATCTGGGGAGATGTAGCCTGGGCTGAGAATGTTGGAAAGAGGTATTTTGGAAAACTAACCGTCATCTGCGTATCAATTAATTGTTTCGATTTCCTTCCGACACAACAAAAGCATCAATTTGGTTTGGAATACAAGAGACTATTTATTAACCAATTGAGTAATGATGGCAAGTGAAAAAAAGAAGTTTTATAATTGACATTCAAGGATGTACACCTCTGAGAAATCAAAATTTTCCTGTATCAAACTTTTTTTCTAATATTCATTTTTGGATAATGGAGTTCAAGGCATGCCAGAAAATGCAAAAATAATGATATGTCAGTGTGCTCGTTTTTGTCTTATGATCGGTCAAAGATACTAATATGACATAATAAGGGATTTTAAGTCAATTTTGCAGTTTCGACCGATTGCGGGACATTTTCATACAATATCTTCCGCATTTGTATTTCGAAATGTATGAATGTTTGCAGAAATGACGAAAATATTGTTTTCTTTTAGGTTATGGAAACAAAATTTCTCTAACTTTATATTTTTACTCAGGAAAGCAATTTGAGTTACCCCTACCCCTTATTTCTAAATGAGAAAATCCTCATTTTTTCACCATTTTTTGCAGATTTAACGCTTAATAAAAAAATTCTGATATCAAACTTTTTTTAATATTTGGCGGTTGAAAAGAAAATGGGTTTCTCTTTCTTAAACAGTCATAAAAATGGGGGGTTAGTGTGCTTCATTTTTTGTCCCTTTATTATTTGTGTTATTTTTCACCGTTTTGGGTTCAAAAATAAAAACTGCTCCAGTTACAATAAATATATGAAAAAAATACAAAAATTGTATAATTATCCATTTTGTAGCATACTATTTCTATAAAATTGAACATTATAAAGTTGTACAGCAAAAATTAGCTCGCTATAATCAAAAATGGCTAAACACTGCTGTTTTTAAGATATCGATCTAGCATCAAAATGTTGCAATTTTGCCCATTCGGGAAGTGCATAGCATAGACAGAAATACGCATATTCAAAATGGTCCCCAAATTGGTAATTTTTCAAAATTGACGTAAAAAAAGTTCTACAAGCAACAGACACTTCTCTTTTTGAAACAATTTTCAGATGCATATATACTATTAAAATTGATCCTACTTTCTACAATATAACATGAAATCTTTAAATGAGACATAAACGAGACTTGAACGTGACTGAAACCTCACAAGAAACATCCTTAAGGACAAGGTTGAAACGATTTATTTTTATCGAGAACTAGAGCCTTTTTATCAAGAACTAGAATAATAATAATAATAATATACAACATTTATATAGCGCTCTATATAATTTGTAAAATTACTCTAAAGCGCTTCACAACATGTAGATAATAATTTGATACTTACACTGCATAAATAAAGAAGTTGTTACAATCTAAGCTAATGTGATAATATAAAAATTTGCATATAAATACGAACTACATCTACTGTAGATAAACAAATGTCAGTATATACATGACGTCTAAGTTGTCCCTAATATGCAGACTAGACCCTATTTATCGAGAACTAGAGCCTTTGTGCTCAAACCAGATTCTCGTTGTCAGCACTTTTTCTTGCAACTGTCTACCACTATACAAATTCTGAACTTCAACACACACAATTTTAATACCGATACTGATACCGGTACTCTTTTTACCACTACCAATATGTGTCGTATGCATAGGTAGAGATAAAAGATAGAGCTATTCAGGTATTCCGTGTAAAAAAGCGGCCATGCGGGCCGGTTGTAGCATATTTCTGTACTCTTGGGTGGTGTACTCGTATCACGTCAAAGTATTTTGTTAATCGATACGCACATTTTTGTGTGAAATGATGTGGATTATTTTTGTTATATTAAGATATTTGCCTATCTTGTCAAACCACTTATTACTACAAAAATAGTTATTTACAGTTTGAAAGCGTTATCTTTACAAAAACACACATTATAGTAAATATTAAGACACTATTACTACACGATTATACGTGTGTGGATATATGTATCCGTGAGTCGAGGTTACAACCGTATCTGTTAATTGTTATTCTAGCGTTTGTTTTCTGTATGTCTTTTCTTTTGTAATTTTGAGACGTTGTCATATTTGTAAAACATCTATGTAAGTGAACTGGTATTTGTTTGTTTATTGCTTTAAATGGAACTGAATATAAAATGTCCTTAAATTTCACAAAACGTCTGACAAAAATGTTGTGGTCGGTTAATTTAGAACTACAGATACAATGTATAAGGAATGCTTGCTTTGAGAATACTATTGAAGGAAGGAGTCGCTTGAGCGATACTATATAGTTAGTGAATGTAAGATTGAGCATCTAACAACAGGGGTAAGTATGATTTGGATGGTCTCTATAGCTCCCTTATTAAAGAGAACGTCCTATTTCCTTCTGGTTGTCACATGACCGTGATTATTTTGAGTCACAAGACACATTTGGTTTCCTTTCTTATTTAGATATTGCTAACATACCTGATTTAGATTGATGGTTTTGTTACCCTACATGGCGATGTTACTACCCGAACCTAAACAGAACACACGACTTATTATGCGTATTTTCACTTTTTATACTCTTTTATCTTTTTTATAATAGTGCCTCAAAATATATGTTAATTTATAAAGTGTATCATGATTGTGGTTTTCGCGTGTTACTACGAGTTGTCGCCCTTCCATCAACTAGAACAATCTCAAGAATCAACGCACAAAAAGATCATTAACAATAATTATTATACATCCGACATTATTGGTCGACCAAACGGATGAAGACAAGATGAACAGCTCAAGTTCCTTATTCCTGGTGGAACTTTTTGTAGTTGTTGTGATCTATAATTTCTTAACGAAAAAAGTAATATCAACACGTTTTCACAATTTGAAATAAATCATATGTAGACATGAATATTAAAAGAACCCCTTATCCAATGAAAAAAAATTAAATGTATGAATAAAATGGATTGTCAGAATAATGGTCATATGTTTACCATCACCTCAACATTTTCGCTGCTATCCTTACTATGCATTACAATTTTTCGTTTTAAAACTTAATCAGGAGAATCCCTTATCAAAGTTTTATGGCTTCGGTTTTTTAAAAATGAATTATGTGAACAGACGAAGGGATATTACAGGAATTAACATTTTCCCTATAATACTGCTTCACATTGAGGCGTGTGTCTCATTATGGCCGTCTCTGTAGCTATACAAAGTCGTGGAACGGGAGGTAACTCTTAGTAATGCTTCAGTTCAGGTGTTATTATAACCACAGGGGCATGGGAATATGTTACAGCTAGCGTTTAGAGAAATTTTACACTTTCATTTTGGAGGAGGGGGGTAGATAAGGTTTTATCGAAAATTGATCTACACCACCAAACATTGAAACATTGTAAAATTACTATAAAGCTTAGATTATGTTAACACTAACTGTAATCAATTATCAGGCATTAGCTGAAATTGACACATGTATCAGTAAAGGATGACACGTGTACTTTTTATTCCACACTCGTGACCTGTAACGTGAACACTGTTCACAAGTCTCTACTGTACCGACCTGTATACTCCGCCTTCAGTAAGACCGAAATCATGATCATCGTACAGATACTTTTACCATTTGTACATCTGAGTTACATCTATTTTTAGATACATTTGTAAGTAAGTACAATTTAGTTATACACACTGAAATGCAATGTAAATCTCCTTTACAAAGCACACCTGAATATTTGGTATTTGTCGGAAATAATGACTGTATTCGGGCACCAATGATGAAACGTGTCTAATTCAAGATAGGAAATCAAGCTGAAATAGCAAATCAACGAACGATTTACAAACATGTAATTATTTGTTTTGTATGTTTTTACAAAGACACACTTACTTCAAAAGCCTTAATTTCAGTACGCTATGATTGACAAAAACATATTTCTATATACCATAAAAACCTTAAAGATATAACACAGGAAGGTCAATTGTCTACCTAGACGCGAGTCCAAATAACTAAGGTGTTGCTTTTTCTTCTTCTGTAGATCATAACTAATTCCTTACATTTACTTTAAAACCTCAGTGCTGATGTACCACTTCTAGACAATTGAGCCTAACTGCGTTTTAGAGTGCACTTTTTGTGCAAAAAGGACAGGTATCCGATTGGAAAAGTGTAAGATAACCAACACGTGAAGCTTTGAAGTGTTGATCTATGATATGTATTTATTTGTTTCTTCTTGATTTCTTTTAAAATTAAAGACTGTATCTTTACTTATCCTCGCTGTATATCAGGATATGAAATCTTACACTAAGTTAAAATAAATGTATCTAGTCACCATGCATGCTATAATCAGAGAACATTGCTTAGTGTGTAGTACAGCTGGATTTGTAGACTTTCGAAGTAACACAAATGTGATCAAGGATCATTTAAATAGATTGAGAGTTCAGCTTGCTCCAGTCTTATTTGGGTTTTGATAAGAACTCCGTTGTGGTCTGAATAAGGATATAAGAAGATGGCGTTGGAGGACATAATTCTTGATTCGCCTTGCATATTATATCGGCTAGGTTAAGTGTATCTCTACGCATCCCTGAACTATGACATAGAGGAAAGTCTCAAGGATAGCTATTAGCTAAGGTAAAAATAAACCTGACAAGTTGCTAAGATTAAACGTGCCCTTAAAAAACACCGAAGCGTCAACAAAGCCATAATCTGAACTCACAATCGATTAAACTAGGACAAAATATGAACAAAGGAATATTTTATAAAGAGACTATTGCAAAAATGCATGAGAATAAGAACATGTGTTTCGGAGAGTAAGAGTAGTTTTGCTTCACCTATGAATCCTTAGATGTAAATCTTTACCACAACAAAGCTAATATATTATTGTATCACGTCCTAAAAGTGAGAATCGAAGCATCATTCTTAATCACAACCAGTAGGCATACCAATGAACATGTTAAAAAACTTTCAACTTCATATCATACAAGGAAACAGAATTTTGCTCAATGAGACCAAAGTGAAGACCATAACATTTAGACACGGTTTTCATGTCTTAAATGTGTTCGTCCGCAGCCGACATCTATCACAAAGTCTCGGTATTTAGAGCAAGCCCTATAATAACGGATTAAGTTCAAAATGTAAACAGCAAGGGGTGGAGATCGTCACGTTAATCGTATAGCTCAGTGATTATAAGCTGTCGATGTTGTCATGATTTAATTAAACATCGAGTTAAGCAACTGATGTAAATGAGTCTGTTGTGTCTCTTATTTCAAGTTCAGAAGGGTATCATTATTACGATCGACTTGGTCATAAAACTTTGTTATTTAGACAACAAATTTCAAATATACATGGAAGTCAAATTTGGCAATGTTGATTTTGATTAGCTCTTCGACAAATCCAGCCTCGTAGTTTGACAATGATGACCCTTATTATGAGGACATGATGTTTACTTGGATATGACAAAGATGTACACGGCGGGTGTCGTTGATGAAGCAGAAAACGCTTACTCTTCCGTAACACATGGTCTTATTTTCTTGCACTTTTGCAGGGGTCTCCATGGAGATCTTTTCTTTTTTCGTATTTTGCCCCTAGCTTAATCGATTTTGAGTTCGGATTATTGTTTTGTTGGTGCTCCGGTATTCTTTTTCGGTATTTTTTTTCTAATACATTGATATGCATCAAAGCAACATTTCGGTCATGTAGTTGGACAATGTGACATATTGACAGGCTTTGAAGTTGGGGGTCGTGACCCGTTAAAAATGTATTTAAAAGACAGGTATCAGCCTGGCGTTTAGTCCGGTGACTGAACACGAGACAAGCAGCTCAGATAGAGAAGTACTGTGAGTCTGGTCCAATTTGTAAGAGATAAGATGTATATTTGTGTGTTGACGAAATAAGCCCATACACCCTCGGTGGTCCCCTTATTGAAGTCCAAGTTATCTCAAAATAAATGACAACACGTCCCTCATCGACCATGGCTCACAAAATGACGTCATAGGCAAACCAATATTATATTCCGAGAATCTTTGCTGTTTAAATCTGATGACGTAGTAGTGCTGGTACATTTAAAAAGAGACTGGTCTGTGAGTTGTCTACAGGACAGCGACTGCTAGTCGTGCATTGACCTCGTCTGCTATATATATATCAAAACTTGTTTTGTCGATCGCGATTGATCGACAAGGAATGACACACGATTAGGAACCGTTTTACTGAAGAACAGATGATTGATTTTATGTATCACTGATAATGCTTCTTATAATGTAAATGTCAATTACGTAATCACTGACAACGTTTTGTATTTATAAGATAAACAGGTCTCCTCACGACATCCTTACATTGAAAACAGGCATGTGTGTGGTAAGGCAGTGACTAGTACAGTCAAGGGTTTCGATATCACTGAGATAGGCCGGAACCTGTCCTTATATTACTTCGTCAGTGATAATGGATGTATAACACAACTCAACACAGCATCGCACTAACGTACCCTGATTGTCGTTTTATCATCTTCACGCACAACACTCTCAGTCTTCTCTATCACGTGTGTAGATTCGCTTTTATATCCTTTTTATGTACATATTACGTTGTTATTGTTCTTATTTCCGCCCAGATAAATTTGATCCATTATTTCATTTGCATCCGTTCCCTTTCGTCAGTTTATAATATCAATTTTATACATAAGCGAGCCAATTTTTACATGAAACAATCAATCGTAAAGGTAAAAACTAAACACCCAAGTGTCTGCTACATGGGCGGATGGGTCGAGTGGCATTCTACGCAAGCGGCAGAGGTCGATTCCCAATGTCGTCGAAAGGCCCTGGTGGAGTATTAAACGGTCTGGGGTTGGTCAAGTCAGGTGGCACTGTAAAAGATGCCGTTAGAAGTACAACCATAGACAGTTGTTAATTGACGTTAACAAAACAGTAAATGCATGCCCTTTCAGTCCATAGTCAAGACATTTCCCCGAGGTGTTGAGACCAACCTGGAGAACTATTTCCAACGCCTTCAGCCTTTGAAAAATAATTATTTAGGATTCTTCCAACATCACAGGAAAACAGTTTTGACTATAGGCTGAGAGGAGAAGAATTAACGTTGTCAAAATTACTCGACAGGTTTATAGAGTTTTATGTATCAAAAACGAAATCAGAGAATAACAAAGAGTCAACAAAACCATAATCCGAACTCAAAATCGATTAAACTAGAGGCAAAATATGAACAAAGGAAGAATTTACATGGAGACTCTCTTAAAAGAACAAGAGAATAAGACCAGGTGTTCCGGAAAAGTAGGCGTCTTTGCTTCATCGACACCCGTGTGAATCTTGGTCACATCCAAGTAAATCTCGATAATGTCATCAAAATGAAGTCACCAATTAAATAATATATCCTTATCCCTTAGATATAAATGGCATTTGATTGGTCGATCAAAAACAAATTGCGACAGCAATACATGTGTAACAAAGTTAACTATCCACTAATTGGTTGTTTTTTGCATATGAAGCTCACATGGCGATTGTTAATGACGTCAAATACCCAGATTTAGCACAAAACCACGATCCCGATAGGTCAACCAAATCTGCCTCAATTTAAATATTTCTAACGGCACCATATAGCAGCTTTAGTAACATAATAGAAAAAGTAATATTCAAATACTTATATAACTATTTGCATGAATGTGAAATTATCTCTAAGAATCAGTCAGGCTTTATCCCGGGAGATTCAACTGTAAATCAACTTCTTTCGATATACCATACTATTATATATTCTCTAGATAAAGGACAAGAAGTTCGTTCGGTATTTTGTGACATAAGTAAAGCCTTCGATAGAGTGTGGCATGAAGGGTTATTATATAAACTCGAATCATATGGTATTAAAGGAAAACTATTAGGATGGTTTACAAATTATTTGTCTGATAGAAAACAGCGTGTTTTAACTCAGGGGATTTTTTCAACTTTTAAATCCGTAGAATCTGGAGTCCCACAGGGTTCAGTGTTAGGCCCCTTTTTATTGTTACTATATATAAATCATATATCAGATATTGTAACTAGTGACGTGAAATTGTTTGCTGATGATACCTCCTTAAGCGAAGTTGTTGATAATAACCAAATTGAAATAGCCAATGAAATATCTGAAAATCTTTCAAACATAAGTACTTGGGGTAATAAATGGGATATAAGATTTAACCCTACAAAAACTGTGTCTATGGTATTCGGTAGGAAAAAAAATGTCATTCACCCTGATTTATACTTTAACAATACCCCAGTGCAGTCCCCTTCTATTCATAAACACCTTGGAGTTATATTTTCTGTAGATGGTAAATGGATTCATCACGTCAATTATATATATGAGAAAGCATTTAAAAGGTTAAATTGACTAAAATCATTAAAAAAACGAGTTTCAAGAAAAACCCTCCTAAAGATTTATAAGACTAATATTCTGCCTATATTAGAATATGCAGATGTATTGTGGGACAACTGCTCTGATCAATGTAAACAGTTACTTGAAAATGTTCATTTAGAAGCCGCAAAGATTATAACAGGTACCTCACATTATAAACAATACAAAGAACTTATTTGGGAATCTCTCTCTGATAGACGCCAAAAACATAAACTACTTTTAATGTTTAAAATACTCCATGGTATAGCCCCGCAACATTTGAACGATATTGTACGACCTTTTGTAAATTGCCAAGATAATGTTAGATATCCACTGAGGGAGACTCGATATTTCAACATACCTATATGCAGAACAGAAAGTTATTATAGTAGCTATTTTCCTAGTACATTTAGAGAATTTAATTCTTTTGCCTTAAATTTCGATCTTTCTAATGTAAATTCTCTTGCTCAATTCAAAACTCTTATATTTAAAAATAATGAAATTTTCTCAGATACAACAGAAACTTTTGTAAATGATGGCACTCGAAAAATAAACATGATTATGTGTCAGCTTAGACATGAAGCAAGTATTTTGAACTCTGACCTATTTCTTGAACATTTGAGAGATTCCCCAATATGTTCTTGTAACCTCGGGGCTGAAACAGCAGAACACTATTTTTTAATATGTCCATTATTCAACAATTTACGAATTATACTTAACACTCGGCTTATAAACCCAAATATCAACCATATTCATTTTGACATCAGCACCTTGTTACATGGATGGCATGATTGCGATGAGAAAATAAATTCATTTTTATTAACATGTATATCAGAATATATTATCGAAACGCAAAGATTTGAATAACGTACATAACTATTACCGGTAGGGGCTTGGAGATACGCTATACTCTTATTGTTTACTTATTGTTTATATCATTGTTTGTAACATACCGAAGTTGTATGGAGAAGGCTTATATAGGCTTTGCCTAATGCATAATCCTTTTGCTTATTTGGCGATAAAATTTATTGAAATGAAATAACAGCTCAGAGGCCAAGAAATGGAAGAAAAAACTCAAAATTATCTTAGAGTCGTCGTTTACTTCGATAGATTTCATTTATTTATAATAGTTCGAAATAAGTTTCGCCGCATTAAATTCTGATTATAACGTAGCCAAAATCATCCCGTCGGTTAGGTACATGTAACGTATAACGTACATATTTACCTGACGGTTGATGTGACACAGTAACCGCAAACACACGTACACGTTGGTAACAGTAGCAGTAATAGTTTATTCATAATCTTAAATTATAGTCATATTAGAAGTACATCTATTTGTGATACATTATATCATCAACGTACGGTAATATACGAACTTAATACGTCTGTGTCTCAAATCGTCTGGTTATTATCACAATATTATAATACTGTGAGAGTTCACTTTGAACTTAAAGCAGAAGTCAAAATCTCAATTATATAAGGTAGCCCGATAGCTTTATTACGCAGATATAATAAACACTATTATATGATTTTTTATGGGTGAACGAATCGCTTTCACGTGACTTTTGCTAAAAAGTGATATTGACTGGAGAAACAGTTAATAACAAAAAACCGGTTAATCACGGTGCCGCTAAAAATAGATTATGAAAATAACCTAACATCCAGTATTGTTCAGCTTGAAATTCACGTTTGTCAACGTTAATACTTACTTGCAATATAATTAAACAGTTATGGACTTTTTCTTGGTTAATATACTGTGATATTGACCAGAAGGGAACATTTTGACTGAGGCGAAGATATCACAGCACATTAACCAAGTAAAAAGTCCATAATTGTATAATATTGACCTACAAATTCTGAATTGCTCACTGCACCTATAGAATTATACAATATATTCGGAACAAATGATATAAAAGCCCCCAAAGATGCAAAATTCACCTTAAATGCGAACTACCTTTATCTTACTCAAAGTTTCCGATATGAATGATAAAAACTATGACGATGGTAGAGTGATGTTGATTTAGTTTAACATGTCGATAGAAAGATGTATCGGCTACTTTATTGAAACAATTGTCCTTGTCCGAATATTATATATTACAGGTATATATATGTGACACAAGGTCATCTTGGCCGTACTGGAAAAATAAACTATACATGTAAAGTGTCCATTTGTATTAATAAATTAGAGAATACCGAAGGAAGCATTAACAAAATCATAATCCGAACTCAAAATCAATTAAACCAGGGACAAAATATAAAAAAGAAAAGATTAACATGGAGACCCTTGTAAACGTACAAAATAATAAGACCAGCTGTTCCGGAAGATTAAGTGTCTTCTGTTTCATCGACGACACCCGCCATGTATATCTTTGTCACATCCCAGTAAAAATACATTTAGAGAATACCGAAGCAAAATCATAATCCAAACTCAAAATCGTAAACATCAAGTTATCAAAATGAGAACCTGGTATCATTGTCAATCACAACAAGAAAACACACTAATGAGCATTACTCAATAACGTCCATCTTTATACAGTATCACTTAAAGATTCATAATATTTTTCAATGAGACAAAGATGGCGACCATAAAAATTGTCCATAGTTCTGATCAACCTGCATCCCTGGAATCCTTGTCTATTTGATCTTGTTTTTAACATGATTTCTATTCAACTCCCAGGGTGTCAAGTACTCATTCTAACACGATTTGTTTGCAATGCGTGTTTTGATTGGATACGGACCATGTTCTAATGTGCGATAGAATCATGATTGATCATGATCAATCGTATCAAGCTCCTCCTATCGAGCTTAAGCCACGCCCCGTTTCTACCCAAACAAAATGGCGTCGTGATGGGGATCATCTATCAATGAACATTCTACTGCATGATAGGCGTACGTCAAGTTAGCATCAGAGCAGAGAGGACCGATTGATTGTATTAGCTGAATAAATTAAGAATAAAACGTAATCATATGATGTTCTTACCTCGATTTATTCATGAAACGTTAATTCCATCCATGTGTAGGCATCTCTATCAGGAATCAAAACAAACATTTCACTGTGACTGTGTTGTGTGCATCTGCACAAAATTTTAACAGGTTTGAAAATATCACACGATTTTGTTGATACTAACATATTTCCATGCATACTGACATTGAATTGTAGCCATTTTGTCAATATTAATCCAAGTATGTCGTACACATACGTTTGCGAAGAATCTAAATCCAAATATTCCGCCTCGTCAACATCCAGACCAAGCGCTCGCCAGTACATGTATGGGCGTGGCTAAATGACCGAGTATTGAAAGCTTCCTTCTGATTGGTCAGTTGAATGTAGAAAGACACGTCAACAGCCAGGTCACAGAGTACTTTACTACGTACTTGTAGCAAGGAAATACAATGTATCTAAACAAATTGGCGTATTAAATTTGTCAATGAGTGTTAGAATGGGGATAGTACGTTATTTTTCGTGTCTATACTGGCGATTAGAACATGAAATTTGGTCTAAACTCTCGACCAATCGGTCTCGAGTTCAAACCAAATTTCATGTTCTAATCGCCAGTATAGCCACTCAAAATAACGTACTATCCCCTAATTACAACTTTTGAACAACATTCTGTTTATACCACACGTGGAATGAACTCTAAACGCATTTTGATTGACTGACATGGTGAACTTTGACCGAAACAACGTCATTTGCTGATTGTTGACGTCGTCATCATTTGGCGGGAAAATAAGATCTGATATGTTTACGCCCATATTGTCCGCTGGCCATTTATATTTTTAAATCAATGATACACTGGTGTTTTCGGCTGAAACTGTGGTAGAAACAGGTCATACTACTCGTGGTTGTGTATATGTTATTTTTTCTCTTTCTATAGCTAGTATTGAGTCTCCGTGTATATCTTTCTTTTGTTCCTATTTTGCCTCCAGTTTAATCGATTTTGAGTTCGGATTATGGTTCGTTTTGTTGATGCTTTGGTATTCTTTGTTTGTTTTTTTTTTTTCAATTTACAAAAGGCACATTGAAAATTAATCAGAATCTAACTCGAGTGAAATAAATACCATATCCAAAATCCACTCGTTGTGTAACATCTCTCTCTATACCATTTCTAATTCGCCGACCTACTGTTATGCTAAGTTGCATGTCTATCAGTGCTATACAATCATGCTAAGAAAGGTAATTTCATCGTAAGTAATTGACCTATTTAGGCAAACAAGATTTCGTATTCTAATCGATAATCTCATTAGTATTTTTACAGGTGTATTCTGTGGGCTCTACAGTTTCAGCTTCGTTAGTATCAGGTCGACATGCCTCCCGGCAGCTTGTAGAAATGTACCACCACAAGGCGTGATCATACTGTGTTGTTACAACTGCATCCATACGGTTTCGAAAGATTTGACAATTTACAATTCCGTTTAACTATTTTACAGATCATTTTGGTAACAATTGCGAATCAAGTGTTCACAACTTATAAAAATCACGTTTTGGCCGGCATGCAGCGCGATGGGGTCTAACTAGGTGAGGAAACCGAAATTACAGGAGAAAACCAACGTGGTCGCCCGGGGGAATCCAATCCATTTGATTTCTTCGGGGAGCCATGCCATAGCTGCCTTGGTGAAAGGCGCAGTGCTCTTTTCACTACGCCACCCAACCACCAAGCTACTTGAACTGTTTCCATGTAGGCGTCCGCCTCTGTGCCGTATAATTGAATGCGTGTTCCTCAGTATATACCATTATATATTTTGCATTTGTTCTACATTCTTCCATTGTAATGCATTGTGATTGATTTCAATTGTTGTTATGAGCCTATAAAACATTTGCTATTGTAACGTCGTCAATGTCTATTATGAAGTCATCATTTTCATTGTTGTCAACACTTGGTTTGCGGTTAATAGCTGTTCAAATAACTAAATAAAGCATAATTACTCTATCAATGTAAATATGAGAAATGAATATTTTAGCAAATGCTGTTGCTGTCCCATCGGTCTTTAATAAGTTTGCATCAAGTCGCCTACAGAAGGTCCAGAACACGGCAGCACGTCTCGTTTCTCGGGTTAGAAAGAGGGAACACATCACTCCTGTTCTGTATTCATTGCACTGGCTACCTGTGCAATACAGGTCACAATACAAAATCTTGGTATACACATACAAGGCACTTGATGGAACAGCTCCCCAGTACATACGGGAGCTAGTTACCCTGTATCAGCCGTCACGATCACTGAGGTCGAAGACAGAATCATTGTTGTGTGTCCCAAAATCTCGTACTGTGACCTATGGAAACCGGTGTTTTGGGAAAGTTTCGGCCACGTTGTGGAATAGATTACCATCCGCTATCCGAAAAACAAATACTCTGGCCAAATTCAAGAAACTTCTGAAGACGCACCTTTTCACGTCTGCATATTAGGGACAACTTAGACGTCATGTATATACTGACATTTGTTTATCTACAGTAGATGTAGTTCGTATTTATATGCAACTTTTTATATTATCACATTAGCTTGGATTGTAATAACTTCTTTATTTATGCAGTGTAAGTATCAAATTATTATCTACATGTTGTGAAGCGCTTTAGAGTAATTTTACAAATTATATAGAGCGCTATATAAATGTTGTATATTATTATTATTATTATTATCAATAATAATGTGTGTTATAGGACCATAACAACATTTGCTAAAACATTCATTGCATAAATAAATACAATAACTATGTACGAGTTCAACATACATGTATATAGTTACCTTATCTTAACTTCGTCTTCATTTTGGATCTCTGAATAATTATGATTAGAGCGAATGGAAGTTGGTTGACTACATCTGTAAGGGAGGAATTTTTACCTTCTCAAGTTTGATGATAAGTTTTGAAATATATTTATACTGAATTGACTTAAAGTAGATTTGCAAGA
Source organism: Mimachlamys varia (assembly GCA_947623455.1). Classification (NCBI taxonomy): domain Eukaryota; kingdom Metazoa; phylum Mollusca; class Bivalvia; order Pectinida; family Pectinidae; genus Mimachlamys; species Mimachlamys varia. The sequence goes on from OX392536.1 coordinate 47,706,773, forward strand.
AAAATCTCGCATGTCAACCCAAATCCCCAGTCATGAAATGAATCAGAAAATATTTCAAATTCATTGAATATACAGCAAGAACAGGATAAAAAGGAAAATGATTTAAACATTTGTCACAATCTTGTTTTCAGAATACGTTTCTCTATAAATTGTCTATAAACAGGAATTCGGAAGGCGTATATGAGAGGGTTGATAAATGTATTTGCTAGGACTCCCAAACTCAATATACCTACGAGGGTCTTCTGTTGTTTCGGTGTCTCACTGTTCATTGCTGAAACAAGCTCTACAGTGATATAAACAGCGTATGGTCCTAATGATATCGCAAAAGATGCCACCAACACAATCAATGTTATAAAAGGTTTCCAGTGTTTACTCCTTAGTTTTGGAACTTGACCAGAATTCGTGTCCCTCTGTCCTTCTTCTGAGCGGCCTGTTCCGGGTAAGTCCAAGGATCCCGTATACGAATCTGTCTGCTGCTGCATTTCCATAACAGCGGTAAAACAGGGGGTAACGTTACCAGCCAATGCTAGGACCGGTAAAGTCGTGACATTGTTTTCACCCAAAGTACTTGACACTTGGCTTCCTATTCTGATGATTTCTTTTATAAGTTTTCCATTCAACACTGTTAATATCAATAAACTTAACCAAAAACCAATCACCTCTAAGATATGTTTTTCTGTAACATTATTTCCAAACATTTCGTAATCGTTGCATTTAATATCACTCCCTGTAACCGGTTTGGTAAGAGTTATAAAAACGCATAATGTCTGCACCACACAAAATATCCATCCTAAAGAAATAGCTAGTCGACTAAACTTTCCTTTCATCCATTTTTTATGGAAATGTGGATGTGCCACAGCGACGTACTGGACAAACGATGTAAGAAGGAGTGTATACCCCGAGAATAGACTCGCCATGTGTACTAATGTCCGCGGTATAACGCACATTATCAACGGAGCACGACCTGACTGATTCTGAACATTGTAATATTCTACAATAATCACGTTTGTGAGGAAAAACAATCCCTTAAAAAGATCTGCAATCGCTAGACATAAAACGTAAATAGAATTCGGATTCTTTTCAATACATTTTCCAGTATACGTGATGACAATAACACTGACGTTCAGAAAAATGGAACCGACGATTATAGAATTCAAAACAAGTATCGATCCACAATGATATAATGTTAGTGAATCTTGCGAAGCACTGGACACATTCATCGCACTTCCATCCATGTTACTTGTTACTAACGTGACGAGTGTCGATTTAGTACTTAAACATCAGCAATGTACGTCAGTGATAGGTTATCCTTACACGCTTACAGATGTACTCACTTATAACGCTGGCTCTACGGATGAACATTGAGATCGACGTCGATTAACACATGTAATTGTACCTCAAATAATGAGTAGTGGTTCCGGTAATCAGTGTCATATTCAACACCCTCAGATCAACAGGAGGGTACTGCTAAAATCGATATCTGTCTCTGTTAAATTGTATGTGATAATTCATCAAAACAGTTGGTAACATTGTATGGCTTCGCTGGCTATAACTGTCACATGATTTTTATGTGAGGACTAGTGAAGGTATCCGTCTAATGAATAACACAAGATTACTTTATATACTGTTTGTCTTCCCTTCAGTTAAAAACTGACCAGGATAAACAAAATACCCCTCTCCGTCTAATGAATATCACAAGATAATTATATATACTGTTTGTCTTCCCTTCAGTTAAAACTGACCATGATAGACAAAATACCCCTCTCCGTCTAATGAATAACACAAGATAATTATATATACTGTTTGTTTTCCCTTCAGTTAAAAACTGACCAGGATAAACAAAATATCCCTCTCCGTCTAATGAATAACACAAGATAATTATATATACTGTTTGTTTTCCCTTCAGTTAAAAACTGACCATGATAAACAAAATACCCCTCTCCGTCTAATGAATAACACAAGATAATTATATATACTGTTTGTTTTCCCTTCAGTTAAAAACTGACCAGGATATCCAAAATACCCCTCTCCGTCTAATGAATATCACAAGATAATTATATATACTATTTGTTTTCCCTTCAATAAAACTGACCAGGATATACAAAATATCCCTCTCCGTTAATTTTATATACTGTTTGTCTTACTTTCAGTTAAAAACTCTAATTCAGTCATCTGGCATGGGAATGGCCTACATGTACAATATCAATGTGATGCCTGAATGCATATTCGACGAATAGCAAGGTCAGGTATTGGTACTCTTTATTTCAACAAAATGGTCGCCTGTAATCATTAATATAAAATTGACCAATTATTCAAATATTTTACATCCTCTAGTGTAAACACAAGCCCGGATAGATGGATAGATAATACGGTAATGGGATGAGGGGTAATACGAGTCACGGGTCTGTGTTTACACTAAACGCAGACGGGATAATTATATCACAATATATAAAATATATTAAAATCTGTAGTGATATTATATTGATATTTCTTATAACGAATTACTCATGTTTTCGTTTTACATGTATAACGAACTATGCTTATAACGAATTACTCATGTTTTCGTTTTACATGTATAACGAACTATGCTTATAACGAATTATTTTCTTATTTTATAATAAAGGAGGGGTGCAAATTTTGGCCTTTCTGCGGCCTATCAGTGATAAGGCTAATATTTTGCAGGAAGATACTTTGAGGTCAACTGCATATTGTTTATGTTTAAAACATCTAATTTTGTGTGGGCTCATAGAAAATTTGGGGGCAAAGTGGGGGGAGTGTAAAATGAAAAAAAAAATGTTGTTGAAGTCCTAACGCACTGAAAAATGTAGAAAAACTTCCAGTTTGTGTAGTTTCTGTTAGATGAGTAGCAGACTTGTAAAAAACTATGTCAAAGTATGTCAAGGTCACATAATTGCTAACTGGTCTACTTTGATATAAAATACTTTACATGCGATCCGCCACGTGACTATTTCCACACACCACTACCATAATAACAAAAATGACTGAAACACATGTGTGTGTGTCTATGTGTTTTATTTTGGATGTAGGTACACAAGAAATGACTGCTTATTGGTGAAATCAACAAGGTTTCGTTGTCAAACATACTGCCATAGCCCATGATATCGTTTTCATATAATGTAACTTTGTATCTCCTATTAGGAGAACTTCGCCCCTTGTCTCTTTCGTGTACCGGTACGTATATATACCGTCGGCCATGCATGTGCTCGGATCACGAGCTTGCGCAAGATGAAACAGGGATGTGTTTACGAAAGATAATATATGAATTACAACGGGTCCAATACTTATTTGATGATACTTTAAAGTATTTATTAGCAGCGTTTGCTGAAACTTTTAATTTCTGTAATTTAGTGAGATGTAAGTCTTATGACACATTTTCAGGAAAGGTTGCGTTTAATAAGATTTTTTAACAGTGATATTTATCCATAAAGTCCCTTTAATGTTTCAATTATATGATCATAACTTTTTTACAGATGTATACATAATATATTTTCACTCACTCTCACATCATTAGGAAAGCTGGCACAACAGCGAAACACCAGAGTTTATCATTGATGCGTCATTCAATTTTTTGTATTTTACCTCATTTAACATGCGAGGATATCAGGTCGTCAGATATCTTAACTTGTCTAGTTCTCGCGTGACTTCCTTTCCATTTCCTGTCCGAAAAGTTTCAATGGCGTCAAATTTAAAGCAGTTAGTTTTATCGTTAAAACATATTTAAAGAGATTCCCCTAGCCAAATATATATATGTTGCGTCGGTAGATCGTTCTTTAAAGTACAAAAATACATGTCAATGGGTATGATGAGCGACAGCTATCACATAACAGAGTGACATTAGACGATATGATATAAGTCAACCCGCCATTCAAAATGGCTATTCGGCACGTCTCAGCCCGAAGACAAAGTTCAAGCTATAAGCAAGAGATATCTTTCTAGCAGTATTTTAGTTTTGGGCTGACGAGAAAAGGACCAATGTTACGACATTTAGTTCGCAGTTTATGTTCCATTTTATTCTTTGTCACGTGAACCATACAATTATTTATAAATGAAAAAAAGAAACAATTAAATAATTAAGCCTTCGTCGTCATGTTTAAATTTCAGATAAGGCCTACTGTACCCTGCCAATGATGTCTGCATTGAGTTCCAAAACATATGAAATTGCTTCTGAAGGGGCAAGGAGAGGTCATATGGGTATTGCTAAATCTAGTTCCCCGCATGTCAGTGTCTAGATTAGTAGATATTGTTCTGTGAATATTAGGACTCTGGAAGTAGTCATCCCCCATTTACGGCTTTTGATGACAGGATGTGTACATGTAGGAGATGAGGTCGATGATATCGAGTAGAACGATGCCGAGTGTCAGTAAGACCAATATCCCTACTCCGAACCCACCAATAGCAAGGGCGCTGAAGCGGGCATCAGGAGCGCTCGTTCGTAGACGAATGGCAGCTGCAACGAAACATAGAAGATGAATACCCATTGATACAATCATTTCTCATATGCAAAAAAATATATATATACTTGAAATACAGCCTAATAAACCGTCAGTATTATTAGAATTACAAACTTACTCCTTGTAAATTCGTCCTGAAATACGAAGAAAACTCAACTACGAAAACCTAGTTAATGACTTTGTTCTAGAGGGAACAGATCTATTGTAGATAAAACAGTTTTGACAGTGAATGGCGTAGATGGATCGTGTTTGGCGCTTCCGAATTTCATTACATGTACAATGTAGCTTGTAACCATCGTGGTAAGTAATGTGTCAATCAAATAAAACAATTTTGTCAATATTTTATATTCTTCTGAAAATTATACTGCATGGTATATGGTATTACAACCAATATCGGTACGCATACAACTATGTCTCTGTGACGTAATAATACTTTGATGAGAATGCAAATGAAGTAATAAAATGTCACTAATAGTTTTAACTGTAACCATGGTAACGTTACTGTGATGCTATATCGGAACCATGTTAATATAGAGTAAATTGATTTTCATTGTGTGTATTATGTAGCGATGCTGATCATTGACATGGTATAAATAAGGTGATAATGGCGATGAGGATGCGTGTGAGGGTATATGTACACTTGTAATGGTTGTTATACATGTATGTATTAAAACAGTTTTTCACAAACATAATCCCATCATTTGTACAGGAGACAAACACCTTTCCCTACATTTCCAATAACAATCAATCTTTCGCTGAATTCTGCCGGAGTTGCGGCCCTTGTCCTGATTAATTTCAATATAGAACCTTTTTTAATTCGTGTAGCTCTAACAAATACGATCAAATTTGGTGATATTATAAAGAAGTAAACAAACTTCACTTAATTGCCCCTTTAAGGTATATTTATATATTTTCTGAGAAACAGAACACACAATGTTACCTGATGTTGTTTTCTTATCCACTAGGAGGAACTTTCTGAACTCGTATAACTTGGTGATTAGTTGGTCGGTTGTGAAGATAGTATAACAGCGACAAATATCGGTAGTATTGCCGCTACACACTGAAAGGAAAACAGGGCCAATGCAACATCATTTCGAGTTAGATAATGACTACAACAGTAGCTGATAATTGACGTGCTAATAATTGACATCATATAATATATAAATTAGTGAAAGTGATCACGTATACAAATGTAGAGCATTTAAGCTTCGCGGTGAAATAAACCTTGACTACCGATAAATATAGGACTTACATGTATTTATGATATTAATCATTTTTTCATATCAAATGCCCATTTTCAATGGGCAATTGAATCACACGTGATCAACCGTAAAAAGCCATTTTAGGTACAAAACATGTAGAACTAGACGTCGTGTCGTAGTAACCTTGTGACGTCATAATGGTTTCGTAATCAATTGAACGTTTAAACCGCGAGTAATTATAAACTATGAACCATGTCAAGTGTTTGCAAGTTAAGATGTTAACAACAAACATGGACAGTCGTCTACGCTTTGCATAGACAAAAAGCTGTATTGATAGATAACATAGAGTTTACCAACAATACACGATCAATATATGTGGCTGTAAGACTGCTTGAGAATCGAGTTCTGTGATGTTCCCGACACCATATCGTCGGTGGAAATCGAGTTCTGTGATGTTCCCGACACCTTAACGTCGGTGGAAATCGAGTTCTATGATGTTCCCGACACCCTATCGTCGGTGGAAATCGAGTTCTGTGATGTTCCCGACAACTTATCGTCGGTGGAAATCGAGTTCTGTGATTTTCTCGACACCTTTACGTAGGTGGAAATCGACTTCTGTGATGTTCCCGACACCCTATCGTCGATGGAAATCGAGCTCTGTGATGTTCCCGACACCTCATCGTCGGTGGAAATCAACTTCTGTGATGTTCCCGACACCCTATATATCGTCGTGGAAATCAACTTCTGTGATGTTTCCGACAACCTATCGTCGGTGGAAATCGAGTTCTGTAATGTTCCCGACACCCTATCGTCGATAGAAATCGAGCTCTGTGATGTTCCCGACACCTCATCGTCGGTGGAAATCGAGTTCTGTGATGTTCCCGACACCTTTACGTAGGTGGAAATCGACTTCTGTGATGTTCCCGACACCCTATCGTCGATGGAAATCGAGCTCTGTGATGTTCCCGACACCTCATCGTCGGTGGAAATCGATTTCTGTGATGTTTCCAACACCTTTACGTAGGTGGAAATCGACTTCTGTGATGTTCCCGACACCCTATCGTCGATGGAAATCGAGTTCTGTGATGTTCCCGGCACAATATCGTAGGTGGAAATCGAGTTCTGTGATGTTCTCGACACCTTAACGTCGGTGGAAATCGAGTTCTGTAATGTTCCCGACCCCTATCACCGATGGAAATCGAGCTCTGTGATGTTCTCGACACCTTAACGTAGGTGGAAATCGAGTTCTGTGATGTTTCCGACACCTTTACGTAGGTTGAAATCGAGTTCTGTGAGGTTCCCGACACCCTATCACCGATGGAAATCGAGCTCTGTGATGTTCTCGACACCTTAACGTAGGTGGAAATCGAGTTCTGTGATGTTTCCGACACCTTTACGTAGGTGGAAATCGAGTTCTGTGATGTTCCCGACACCTCATCGTCGGTGGAAATCGAGTTCTGTAATGTTCCCGACCCCTATCACCGATGGAAATCGAGCTCTGTGATGTTCTCGACACCTTAACGTAGGTGGAAATCGAGTTCTGTGATGTTTCCGACACCTTTACGTAGGTGGAAATCGAGTTCTGTGATGTTCTCGACACCTTAACGTCGGTGGAAATCGAGTTCTGTAATGTTCCCGACCCCTATCACCGATGGAAATCGAGCTCTGTGATGTTCTCGACACCTTAACGTATGTGGAAATCGAGTTCTGTGATGTTTCCGACACCTTTACGTAGGTTGAAATCGAGTTCTGTGATGTTCCCGACACCCTATCACCGATGGAAATCGAGCTCTGTGATGTTCTCGACACCTTAACGTAGGTGGAAATCGAGTTCTGTGTTGTTTTCGACACCTCATCGTCGGTGGAAATCGAGTTCTGTGATGTTCCCGACACCTTCACGTCGGTGGAAATCGAGTTCTGTGTTGTTCTCGACACCTCATCGTCGGTGGAAATCGAGTTCTGTGATGTTTACGTCACCTTTACGTCGGTGGAAATCGAGTTCTGTGATGTTCCCGACACCTTAACGTAGGTGGAAATCGAGTTCTGTGATGTTCCCGACACCTTTACGTAGGTGGAAATCGAGTTCTGTGATGCTCCCGACACCCTATCGCCGTTCGAAATCGAGTTCTGTGATGTTCCCGACACCTTAACGTAGGTGGAAATCGAGTTCTCTGATGTTCCCGACACCTCATCGTCGGCGGAAATCGAGTTCTGTGATGTTACCGACACCTTATCGTCGGTAGAAATCGAGTTCTGTGATGTTCCCGACACCCTATCGTCGGTAGAAATCGAGTTCTGTTATGTTCCCGACACCTTAACGTCGGTGGAAATCGAGTTCTGTGATGTTCCCGACACCCTATCGTCGGTTGAAATCGAGTTCTGTGATGTTCCCGACACCCTATCGTCGGTGGAAATCGAGCTCTGTGATGTTCCCGACACCTTTACGTCGGTAGAAATCGAGTTCTTTGATGTTCCCGACACCTTAACATCGGTGGAAATCGAGTTCTGTGATGTTCCCGACACCTTAACGTCGGATAGATTCTCGATTTGATTTTATCGGAAATGTATTATTGAGCTAAACATTGTTAGTGTACCTGTTTGTTACGTAAACATAATTAATGTTAATGTACCCATTACGTTTTTTTTTTATTTAATTGTTACGTTTTGTCGATCGATATAATGAAATATTACAAATGGTTTCTTGATGTTGTATCAATTAAATATTCTTCATTGTTTATTATGATATCAAAATGACATTCATTCATCATGTGTTAGGTTAACAAGTTGGTATGTAATTAGCTTCCACAAGATGGTATGTAGAAATAATAAACTATTATCACGTGTTCGCATAGTATCACATGGTTTTATAGACCCCTGGTCAGCGATATCGACTTCGGCTTCGCCTCGGTTAATATTGTCAACTTCGGGTTACTAACTGTTATCGACCTCATCCACATGCGATGATTAGGGAATACCGCAGCGTCAACAAAATCTGCTTCATCGACGACACCTGCCATGTAAATCGTGGTCAAAAAATTATAATAAGAACTCAAATTCAATTATGGGCAAGATATGAACGAAGAAGATATGAACTATCAAGCGAGAGAAAGTCGGCATGGTTATTAAAAAGATATAGAAATATGTTGTGTGTTTCAGCGGTAATGAGAGAAGGCTCATAAACCGAATGAATGCCACAGACCTATTATCAGTATTTGATTGTCATTTGCCTACATGTTAAATAGTCAAAACGCCGCTCAAATATCGTGGTTACACCAAAACAGGCAGAATATGTGCAGGCGAGGTAATTATAACAACCTAAACCAAGCGCCTTAAAGGAGATGAATATAGCAGTCTGAAATGTTTGACCAATCAGAAGCGCGAATTGTCGTTGCATCGCTGTAAACAACCCCGTTCAGAAGTTACATGTTCGTAGTATGACGGTACAAATGGTAAAGTTCATTATAATAGCATATGATCAAACAATGATTGACATGTTTTCAGGTGAATACGAGGATTTATAAAATAACCTATGCACCTAACAACAGGTCAACAATTGTATCATAGTTTGCATTCATCAGAGGAATGGATCTTTAGCACAATGCAAAAATGTGTCACTATAACTTACCTAACGCAGTGCTGTTTGAATAGATGATAGTTGACGTTGGTATGGTGATGACCTGTGGTGTCGTCGCTATGGTTATGACCTGTGGTGTCGTTGGTATGGTGATGACCTGTGTTGTCGTTGGTATGGTGATGACTTCTGTAATCGTTGTTGTTGCTGCTATGGGCGCTGTTGTGGTCGTATCTGCTGTCGGTACCATCGATGTTGTTTCCGTGGTTGTCGATGTTGTCGTTGGTGGCGCAGTTGTAGTCGCTGGTACGGTTGTTGTTGGTGGCGCAAATGTCGTAATAATGGCATCCTTGGTTAACTCCCCTGTTTTATGCAATTAATAAGTTTAAACGAAAACGAGTTTTCAAATACATATATGATATCTAACAGTCACGTCTCCAATACCAAAGAAATTTCTACTTTTGACTTATGAACATATCAAGATATTAGCCACACTTATGAAATTCAATTGATAAAAATGCCAATACTCTCAGATGTTTTATTTATTACATTTGTATTATAAAACTCTCCCCGGGAGCTCAAAATTACACACTGGCAATACTTGGTGTGGATATTTTCACTATTATATCATTGTAGCAAGTCTTTGCATCTCTTCAGGGCAGTTTATCGTTACGTTAGTTACGTACATATCAAACGGAACACAAAACTCACAGCATATGTACTGTTTAAAGAGCTGGGACAAAAATGTCCCGATCATAGTATATTGACTATGAAAACGTAAATGTTGTTAAATGTTGTTTCTACACCTACAACAAATGTTTTGGAAAGTAATCTCAATTTAAGTCAATTAGAGACCTTCATTTTGTTCATAGGAATCAGTTTGGCTCATGTACACATGGGACAACTATAGGGAGAGGGGGTGGGGTGGATGGAGGTATTATGATTACAACACTGTCAAAAAACTGAAATACGGTGAAGTTAACCATTAAATTTAAAGTAAAGCATCTATGAGCATTGGGGTTTCTTTCAGGTATTTTTGCTTTGCTCCCATTTGTACGTTGTAGGCCCCTCATACCAAACTACAACTTTATACCTAACATATGTAATGATTTATAAAGAAATTCAACATTAAAGTGGTCTCTGAGAAGGAGAAGTAGTTTGAAAGAAACCTTGACGACGGACATGGGTTTTCGGTCCACATGAGCTTTTAATAAAAACGTTTTAATGATTGACTGCTGTTCAGTTATATTGCACTCTTACAATGATAAACATAATATACAAACCATATTCTGGATCTGTCCACAAATTCGGATCGCACAACTCGGGCGCTTCTGTCTGTGGACCGTGGATTTGTGACTTGTTTGAAAACTGGATGCATGCTATTTTTCCGTCAAAACTTTGCATTCCAAAATGGCTCGAACCTAGAACCACCGACCCTAAAGCTTGAATCAAAACACTCGATGCATCTCCTAAACCAGTTGTTTCAGAATCTAAGGACCCACCTGTATCAATTTCAAAAAGATCAAATTGGTCATCGTCCCACAACTTATTGAAGTTAACACCTACAAAAGTCCAGGTTGATACAGGGATGGAGAAAGTACTCTGGATATTGTACGACAAGCCATTCTGATCATAAAAAGCAGCAGTTAATTTGTCATTGCTGATACCAAGAGCAAAACCGGCGCCTGTCCCACCATCGTAGTATTCCAGAAGTGTGGCGGTTTGCATATTGTAAGAAATATACAAATAAAACATCCAATTCAGAGCCTCATCACCGTCCAGAATACCGTTGATATTGTGGATTTCAACGTACGAAGTTGGCATCCCCTTGAAATTGAGCGCGTCGAGTATACCGGCGTTCGTTGTGGGTCCCGCTACCAGTTCTACATCGTGCAGTATGGCTAACCTGTAAAACAATCACACAACGGTTGATGCTTTTGATTGAATTGGATACCAATGACAAACGATATTTTAAAGATCTCCGAAAGTTATTTTCCAATTTATATCATAGCTGTCCTTATATAGGAACATGGGGAAAGTAATAAAATCTGCCAAATCTGTTGATAATATACTTAAAAATCGGTGATGAATAACATTATACGATGCTTATTATATGTTAAAAGTGAAAACGAAATCACAAAGACTTTTTCTAAAACTCTTTTGCCCCCACCCAATCTCCAACAAATTATGGCACAGTTATGGATTAGGATGAATGCCATGGATGCATATTGATACTATCGAATTCTGACTCATGTTTCTTGTCCACTAGAAACCAAGAGGCTTCACTTTCCAACCAAAACATTACAAAAAGGGAGATTCTGTGAAACATTCAGTAACACTTTAAAAACTGAAATAGTGCAATTTACACTTAGCATCATATGTTTGATGTGATCCGCCGTTTGTGTCCTGTCATGTTGATAGGCGTCAAACGACAGTATTTGTACTTTTATTGATCAGGAAAGTCAAGTCTATAAACAAATACAGGAGTCAAAAGTGCAGAATCCATAAATACAAAAGTGAAACATCAAAGTACGCCTTTTGGCGTAAACATTAAATATTCCTATTGATTCCAAACATTCATATAACATGATATATATAAAGCTTGCGACGAAAAGGAATTCTAGCAAGAACTGAATAAAATTGATTTGAAAAACAAGTTACTTCTACATGTATTGTGAAGCATTGTCATTTAACGAGTAAGTTAAATATTAGATTAATCAGAACTCCCATAAAATTTTTTATTAAACGAATTTCAGCTACCGTTACAAAAATACAGCTGCATTCTGAACTTCCTCAACTATAACATGTCAAAATAAATTAGAGGATACCGAAGATTTAACAAAATCACAATCCAACTCAAATCGATTAAACCAGGGGCAAAATATGAGTAAAGGAAAGAATAACATGGAGACCCTTGTTAAAGTATAAGATAATGAGACCAGATGTGCCCTGCTTCATCGACGACACCCGCCAAGCAAATCTTTGTCTCATCCAAGTAAACATCAAGTTCTCAAAATGAGAACTGAGTATCATTGTCAATCACAACAAGTTTCATTCCAATTTTGTGTTTGGTACCAGGCGGCGTTAAATACGGGCAGTTTCGGAGGGGGTAAGAAAAGAGAAATTTGTTCAGAAAGAAGACAAAAGATTAGATCGCCAAGTATGACCATACAATGGTATACTTTTAGAAAATACCGAAGCGTTGACAAAATCTTAATCTTAACTCAAAATCGATTAAACCAGGGGCAAAATATGAACAAAGGAAGGCCGTACATGGAGATCCCTGTAAAAGCACAAGAGAATTAGACCAGGTGTTTCGGAAGAGTAAGCGACTTCTGCTTAATCGACAACACCCGCATGTAAATCTTTGTCATATACAAGTAAACATCAAGTTCTTAAAATGATAACCGAGTATCATTGTCAATTACAACATGTAAACACACCAATGAGCATACTGAAAAAACATCCATCTTAAAATCACTTAAAGATACAGAATTTTTCTCAATTAGACAAAGATGGGGACCATAAAACTTGCCCGTAGTTCTGATCTACATGCACCTCTCGAATCCCTGTGTTGTTAGTTTGTTTGTCAACAGTCGACATCGATCATGAAAATCACGATATGTAGAGCAACTCCTAGAATATCGAATCAACTGCGACATGTAAACACCATTATTATTAGATTATAATTCCCATTCGTACATGATTAAAATGCAGTAGCATACATTTATCTTTATTTTTGTTTTTATTTGTGTAGGAACATTTACAAATATTGATATTGGGCACCTAACGTTTTCTAGTACTTTTTTGTTATTTGGCAACTAGATATATACTAGCGGCTTTCGCTGTCCAATTTCCTCGGTTCAAATCGAATATTGTGAGAAGTGTTTCACTTATGCTTATCATCTTGTTAACGAAAAATGATATTGGGAACTGACTTGGTTGATCTCAAAACATCAATAAATAAATAAAATGAAAATAAAATTGCGCGCTATATCAAAGCCGTTGTATACCTACTGTGTTAGTATCGTAATGTGTTTGGAGTGTATCAGTTTATTATATCAGGATAAAAATCAAAGAAAACTGAAGAGGAACCAAAACCATAATTTGAACTCAAAACTGGAAGACACATTTTGAACCAATGACAGATTTACATAGAGACACTTTGATAAAAAAAAATGTGTTCCGGAAGAGTAAGCGTCCTTTGCTTCGTCGACGACTGCCGCTACATAAGCCTAGGTCATATCCAAGTTAATGCCACGTCATCAAAATGAGAATTGGGGTATCAGTTTTTAATCATCACAAGTAGATGAACTAATTAACATATTCAAAAACATTCACTCTTATATCATAAAAGGATGAATATCAATGCAAAATATTTTTTCAGTGAGATCAGGATGCCGAATATAAATACGTTCGTAGTTTTCACCTACCTGCATCCCCTGAGTCCCTCTGCCATAAGTTTGATTGTCAAATGTTTGTGAATGAAAACATAAACATTTTGAAACAAAACAAAACGTGTTGAAGTGAGATAGCTTCTGATGTAAATAATGAATATGCCATATAAAGTAGGATTGAACAAAGGTAACACCCTTAATGCTGTTTGACATTAACGTTTAGGAATTGTGATTCATTTTCTCAGTTTGCAATGTTGCAGTGTTTTGTTTTATACCAAACGAGTTTAATCTTTTGAGCGAAACAAACAAGTCAATAGCGTTTCCTTTAGGTGATTATATGCAATACTACTTAACACCTTGTGTAAATTCAAAACAAAACATAGCGTGTGTTTAACTGAAGTAGCTCGTGAGTATACTTGTTAATCAAATGTGTGTTACCTCCCTTTGACTGTTTTCATTTCACTATCTATTGTATTAATTTATCTTTATTGTATATATATTTGCTCACTGTGTACAAAACCACCAAAGGAGAGAATTAATATAGGCAATGCCTGATATTCGATCCTTTTGACAACATTTTCCACCTTGTTTTGTCATTAAAATTTGTTAAAATGAAATGAAATGAAGTAGCTCGTGAAAGCACTGAAAGAACGTCGTCGATCTCTAGTTATGTCAGATTTCTTTTCAAATAAAGGCGGACCACGTCGATAGTATATATACACTTGAACTTGAAATAACGGACACAACAGACTATTCTTCATCAACTACTTACCTTGATATCTACCTAAACTATGACCAACATGGACAGCTTACTACTTAGCTATACGATAAACGGGACGATTTCATTTTTTTTCTGATTGCGAGCTTTCATTTTTTGATTGTAACATTCCTGTTTCTCCACTCTATGATGATTACATGTCGCAGTTGAGTCGTTATTCCAGGTCTTGCTCTCAATTTAGACAGTTTTGGTCGCCATCTTTGTCTCATTGAGCAATAGTTTAAAGATTTTGAGTTGTAATGATGGTTTCGTTGACGCTTTTGGTATTCTCTTATTTTTTCTCCAGCTGCAATAAGTGAAATGTTGATAATGGGCGAGTGATTTTAAATATTTACAATCAAAACAAGAGTGCATGATGGTCGATGTTGTCGAATGAAGTTAAATGGTTTTGGGTTGGCACAAGAACATATCGGCAGTTTACTTCAAAACATCCAATGTATAGATGTCAAAAAAAGAAAAGTATTAACGCAAAACAAACGAAACTGATATAAAACCAACACGAGCACTTGGAGTGTTCAGACAACAGAGCACAAATCTGTTCAGTGACTCTTTCACTCGCCCTTCTGTTTCTATAAGTGTGTCAAGCTTACATCTTTCTAATTAACTCGACAAGCAAATGCAAACAATAAGCCGTGTTCCCTTTTATAATTAACTTAAATTAAAATTGTAAAGTAATCCATTTGTACCAAGTTGTTGTCTTCATCTGTTACGCAACAGGGACACAATTTGACCGATACGTATGTCACGGGACAAGTCGTTCTGTGACTATCTGTAAGGTTGTGTATATTTGCATAAAAAAATAAACTACGTACTTTTAGACGTGATCAGTATGGATAATTGGGCAATTATATGCAACAGCTCACACAGTTATATGATTTTGCAGTTTTTTAATGCCTTTAGAATGCCAGTTAAATCGCACTTACATTTTACCAGTCGTGTTTGTTTTGTTGTGTTTTGATGTCTGTATAGGCCAGAACAGCATTGGCGATGGGTCTCCTTTCGACACGTTCAGTTCGTTTTTGCGGCCACCGAATACTTGCTCCAGTACTGGGAAATTGAGAAATGTTAGAATATTTAACAATCTTCTAGAAATTCTCGATATCGATTCTGATTTAATTTCCAAAAGGAGATTAATGTCTCTATCAAATTTAAAAGTATTCTACTCTAACACACTGCTAGAGGGACTTGTATATGACGAAAACAACAACAGCAGTAGCAACAATAATAACGCTTTCAGTGATATTACATCAGTCGAGTTGCTGACAACAAATTATCTCCCTATTCAATAATGAACTATACGCCTTATTTGATACAAGAATACCTCACACGCAGCATAATTGTCTCCGTCCTTTTAACGGTTAAAGTAAATTAAGGACGTATCAGGTTTTGGTGCATCCTCGATATCCAGGATATGGAATATGTCATGACACAATAGAAGGCTTTGTTTGAGCCACCTTGTTGACGAGGCAAGGAGACTGGTTCGACCATTTGATGTACATCAAAAGAATCTCGTCGTCACATAACGGTATAAATTGACAGGCTTTAAAGTCGGTCGCTGTTTCTTTGTAATCTTCAAAGTACAGGCATGCAGCCTAGTGATTGGTCAGGTTTTTTTTTACATAAGCGCGCCTTCAGTTTTGCCATAACATATTCCAGGGGCGGAAAGAGCGTAGTTGACCGTAATCCCTGGATATCGAGGATGGTTTTGGTGATGGAGGAAAACCGAGTAAGCTATTAAAAATCGACCTGATATCCTGCGGTTACCTCATATAGGGCTAAAAAAATAAAGAAAACCAGCAAAACCATCGTTCGACAAACCCACATAGATGAAGCTAGGAGCAAAATATAAACTAAGGAATTTTTAAAATTTATTTTAAAATACAGTATATAAGACATTTTATAAAGTGTATAAGATATCTTCTATAATTTGGTAAAATCCAGGATC
Source organism: Mimachlamys varia (assembly GCA_947623455.1). Taxonomy (NCBI): domain Eukaryota; kingdom Metazoa; phylum Mollusca; class Bivalvia; order Pectinida; family Pectinidae; genus Mimachlamys; species Mimachlamys varia. Next base: position 47,723,138 of record OX392536.1, read on the forward strand.
AACAATGCTCCGTGAAGTAATGACAATTTGGCTCGCCATAATTCTGGTATATAACCGCATCATGAAGATTATTTCATTTTTATTTTCCCCTACTATTCAGCATTGGATACATAAAAAACCCTTTTAACATGTCCGCCCGATTCTAAAATTGTCCGAATAAGATGCAGCTTACTATTATGTTGCAAATGTCATGTTTGTCCTTTAAGAATATAGCCTTGTATTATTACATCGATATTGTTAGATTAAAAGACAAAAACAAAAACAAAACAAAACAAAAAACACAATCAAATGATGATATCATAAAAAAACTCATAATGAATTCAATTTGAATAAAATATGATGTTTACAAAATTGTATTACTGAATTATTAGTATAACATTCTTACCTGATAAACAAACTAGAAATATGACGAAACGGATTCCTGAAAGGTCCATTTTGTACTGGAAGTTATCAATGATCAAAATGGTCTTTATAATTCCTGCTCTCGTAGCTCTATTCCAAAATACAACTCGTTTCCACCGAGTGTTATCGCTAGCTGTGTGGAAGGTTATGTGAGTGAATGCAAAAGGACACGACAGTTACGATTGTTCAGCCCGCGTTTAACGCTTGAGTTATCATCCTTCAAACAGCGCACCGTCTGTGGCAGCTATATGTTAATGAAGATATTGATTTCAACAAACACTCTAGAATATCGGCGGGTAGGTATCTACGTAAGAGTTTGTTTGTGCCTACGTTAAGTGTTTTCTGTAAAGAGTACATATTATACATCAAACAAACTTATGGTAATCTGCATTTGATTTTAATCATTATATCCAAATTGGCTGGTAGTTCGGGTATGACGGTCACACGACTATTTCCGTGTCCAGATTCACGCGACATCATTCTAGGTACATTGAAACGTACGAACAAGGCAAAAAGTAATTTATTAAATTTTGGTAAAGGAAAACTGTCTATAATTAAATTAAAGCAAAACTCTCTGTTTTTAAAGGAAAACTGACTGTTAATGAATTAAGATCAGCCTTGATCAGAAGTACTTGATGTGAATGGGTTAATCTGAAATAGTGACAAGATAATGTGTGATCAATGTATCATTCTTTTTTGTTTTCCTGTATTTTCTCATTTTATTATGTATTTTTCCATGAATACCGATTTCCATCGAAACCACGTACTACTAAATTAGTCTTTTTCTAATTAAAAATGATACGATCTGGAAATGTCATATCCAACCATATCTGAACAAATATACTTACATAATTTTGAGCAAAATATTGAACGACTTTTCCAATAAACATTAATTGACATATATGCTTCAGATTGCTAAACAAACATGTTCAGGGCTTGTCTGACTTCAAAGGAAATCCTATAAGTGTAAAGAGCTAAAATGAATATAATCAGGACAAAACACCATTGAAGAAGTCCAGAATATCATTATATAATGTTACATATTTTAATCAATTTTCAAAGCGTTTATGACCATTTAAAGTAGTTTTGTCGTCGTGTTAATTAGAGTTTGCCTTACAAAATGAACGACATTATGGTCAAATCGATGTTTATGTAAATATGAAGGCCGTGAATGATGTTGACCCTTGGGGAAAGCTACAATATCGTAGGTCAATACCTTTAACCTTCCTGACTTTTTCAGTAAATCAGACAAACTCTCATATCTTGAGAATTATAAACTCGACTCAGCAATGAAATAAATTTGCATTCCTATGAACAAGATCAATAGGGCTTTGCGTCTCTTTTCAGAGGTTTTCCACATTGCTAGATGAATTCTGCTAGTAATATATACATAAATATTTATAAAATCTTGGATGTTTTTGTACGTAAGTAATTGACATACTTATATCTTGGACGAGAATAACATTTCCGCTGTTGCATTTATGACATCGATCACCACGCTAGTCAGTAACGAAAATTGACGATGACAATGAATTTGAAAAAAAAATCGATCTTATAAAATAGTTATATTCCATTACATTAAGTATTTCGAATGGAAAAAAGGAAAAACGAGTCGGTATTAAGTGAAAAAACATGTACAGACGCTGTGTCATTTGCATCACATATCCATCAGTGAGATGGGGATTGGACATGTCATTCACTAGCCAACATCGCCGTTAGCGTATCTAACACACATTTAATTATCATTACATACTATATTTATATAGCTTTCTATATAATGTGTAACTCTAAAGTGCTTTAGAGGTATATGTCTTGCCATTAATTCACATAATAAGACAAAAACTGGATGTTAGATATTGTCAGTCAGATTTGTATGCGTAATTTATGGAACGATCACGACAGTGCGGAAAACTGACTTTGTACGTCTAACAAACGTGTGCGCCTGCATGGTATAGTACGTGTCGTACATGTATTTCATGTTGAGAAAACGGATGGCAAAATTATGAATGAAGGCCGCTTGCAACCTGAATCCCGAGTAGCTTTCACTTATGAATAGGCAAACACGTGTCAATTAACTATAGTTTACCGAGTGAAAAGTAATGAGGTCTTTTCGTGTTAACTTTACAACAACAATACGCATATATTTTCATTTGAGCTGCAACAAACTTTTTGAACATTATCAGTGGGGTGGTTGATTATTTTTCTCATGTTAAACCTCTTAATATCGACGTCTTAATATTGACGTTCTACATGTAACAATGCAAGACAATGTTAATGTGATGTGATTTAGTTGACGTCATTTTATTTTCGTGACATCAGGGTAACGTTGCTATGATGTCATACAATTATTGAGAACGTGCAACAGCACGTGCAGCTTTGTCTCAGCACAAGGATGAGATAAGAAAATTTCAATATATCAAAAATGTGAATTTATTGATTGGACGGGATTTTTGAATAACCATGAAAGTATATGCGTATATCATAAAAAACTGTCCCAAGTTGTTCACCTTCCAGGTGGAGGATTGGGACTCAGGCACGTGCAGTGGACTGAAGTCCAAAAAGAAACATAGGTATTCACAAATGAAACGTGATGTGACATCGCTTTGTTTTTCCATCAAAGGCAAGTTCCAGACATTCTGTTTGATAAGAATCACGGATACGTTTCCTAACCACAATCCAGGGATTTTTGTGTGACGGATATCTCGATTTTTGTGTGACGGGTATCTCGATTATTTTTGTCTATGCTCATGTGTATGCCTTGATCTGTTTATTTACCTTGTTCTAGCTTTTGGACGCCTAGGTACTGGAATCTGACCTAGACTCAAACCATTATTAAGAATTTTCCCTAGGTTTATCGATTTCGAATGAAAATAACAGTTTTATTTACATTTCGACAGCCCTTTATTGTCACACCAGTCTTTTGTTATTTCTACTACAAACACAAGCAAAATAATTATCTTTTTTTTTTAATTTTTTTTTTTTTAAGTTTATAACAATATAGGCAACAAAATTAAATGAACATTTGACCTCCCGGGTCCAATATAGGACGGCTAAAGTCACAGTGTATGAATGACTTACATCCTTACCTACATATTAACACACAAATTGCCTTCACAAAAGCAATATTTATTTTGGCCCATGACAATCAGGAAAATATTTGACTTCATGTGCCACCTGCATACCCCATTTTCATTCATGCAAAGGGTGGCACGGTTACGAATGTACTCATAAACTTATTATTCTTTATATTTATTGAAATGGGTTTAGTGCACCTCCATATTAGATATTTAAATGGCTTTCGGACAGATAATTTTCCAGCTCATCAGGCCCATTGATGCCATGGTTAAGCGTCCATCGAATTCTATCTAGGACTGTCCCTATTCTGGAAAAAATATAGCACCCTACAAATAATCCAACACTCAACGCTCCGTAACGTAGACAACGTGGGGAACATGCTATTGCTATGCAATACGGGTCCAATAATCTGATAGATTCGGTGAGAAATTGGTCGAATCTTGGATACAGTCAAACAAATGTAATGTCTTTGTTTACTCCTCAAAGGAGACGTTTTCGTAGCAATGGGCACCGACATTGCCACAGTCCAACATACTACAGTGTAAACTTTTAAGACCTTACGGCCACTTTAAGTAGACCATTGGGTGTTCATCGTTTTCGTACCACACTATATTCACTGTCTCGGACTACCTTAAGAACACTATAAACCACTCAAACAAAAACTGTTCAGGATGACATTTGGAAACTAGCGTCAAGGCCCAATAAGAAAATTGATGATGTGGCAAAAATTCGAATATTTCGGCTAGTGTGAACGGACGGCCATGAGCCACCAGCTACTCGACATTTTATGAAAGTCGAATTTACCACAATAGCATTGATGCCATTAACATCAGCAATACCATGCTTCAAATGTCAAGCTAACATACCGCCGTACTTCCGATATAAAAGACCATCTATCATTTCCGACAGTTATTATGTACCTATTGCACCAAAACTTTTCAACTACAAGCAAATACTGAAACAGTCGAACACAGCACAGATTACTTTAGAATGACCCCTCCTTCAGCATGTTCATATTTTTCATCCCCAATTTGCTATGGTCCATCTAGACACATAGTAACCGGCAATCTGAATATTATCCCCAACATAAAGCTCCGGAAGCATTTCATGAAAAGTCCAAAGTATCGCGAGACTCCATCCATCAAATGGAATGTGAATTTAAAGATTATTATGGACTCTGTGGAAGATTACGCCAGACAATTGGCTAAATGTGAACATGCTGAATTGGATTCACTTTCAGAGTGGGTAAAATAAATCAGGTCCTCTATTCAGAAAAGAATAAGCATTTTGCGATACAAAATGAAAACTAAACACAGGTTGATATTTCTTTACCCCGATGGGTAAACCTGGCCTGTTTGATAACCAAGGTAACCCTACTTACGCATTGACCGATTTTCGAAAGATGAAATACTAAATTTAAAAAGTGTAGCATAATTTTTCATGATCGGGGCTGGCAGACTCTGCTGGTGGATTTTTTTAGTCCCCGAGGTTAGCTGGAGCCTTTATAGCCACAACCACTTGAGCAATGGCATAGTACATAATAAACACATTTTTGTAGTACACGATTTGTAATAATAATAGTTTAATTGTACTTCTAAATTAAAAAATATAAGGGGTTTTACGCACTTGACCCTTCTGTCTGTACAATAGTTAATAAATTTTGGATTCCCACCTTTTGGCCCCTAGCATCACTGATGAGTCCTAGGAGGATGAAACAGCTGTACGGTTCAGTTGATTTTTTTCCGGCATACCGTATCTATTACTCAATTTATGCGTGTGTTACGACATCTTTCTAACCATATATCAGCATTATAATCATTCAAAATACCCGTTAATAATAAAGACGCTGAGCTATCTCGTCTATACTTGATAACTAAACGGCACAAGGGTCCTTATAAGCAACGTTTTATCGCTGGCTTTTCTCATTGCTCAACCAAGCCATTATCAAAACTTCTCACTGCCATTCTTAGTACCGTTTAATCAGGGCTTCAGTCTTATTGTGACACTGTATACTCCAGGATAGGCATTATTGGGATGTGGATTTTGAAAAACTCAAAAGATCTTTTGATCAGTCTTGAACACACAATTTTCGACAATGTTTTGTCTATAAAAAACTTTTGATTTTTCCACCCTGTACACTACCATACATATACCACATACCAAACTGAAAGAACGTCTTTGGACCAACGTTTTGAGAAACACAACAAAAGCTTAGATCAAATATAATGAAGAGGATATAGTATGAATTATTGAATTACTGGATGACAATATCTTTGAGTTTGGAGGAAAGATTTCCCCGCAGACTGTTGACATTCCCGGGGAACAAGCTGTGTCCCAATCATAGGCTGGATTTGTAGAAAAGCTAATCAGGACAGGAAGCAAATACCTTCCCAAATTTTTAAATTCCTATTTCAGATACATCGACGATGTGTTGTCTATAAACGAGAAGAAGTTTGCTGACCACGTTGGTCGTATATACCTTTCTGAACTCGAATTAACGACACAACCGACTCTTATACGTGAATTGCTTTCCTCGATCTCTACTTAAACTATGACCAACAGGCAACATGGAATCCTTATTCACTACTGAGCTATACGATAAACGAGACGATTTCAATTTTCCGATCCTGGACTTTCCATTTGTTGATATTTGACTCCCCAAACTACATGTATGGTGTTTGCATGTCGCAGTTGATTCGTTATTCTATGGCTTGCTCTGAATATCAAAATTTTCGTGATCGATGTCGACTGCTGACATACTTACAGAATGTACAACACAGGGATTCGAGAGATGCAGGTTGATCGGAACTACATGTATAAGCAAGTTTTATGGTCGCAATCTTTGTCTCATTGCGAAATATTCTGTATCTTTGGGCGATATGAAGATGGGCGTTTTTGAGCATGTTCATTATTGTAGTTACTTGTGATGAGAATGATGACTCGGTTCTCACTTTGAGGACTTGATGTCTAGTTGGATGTGATTTAGATTTACTTGGCGGGTGTCGTCGATGAAGCAGAACACGCTTACTCTTCCGAAACACTTGATCTTATTCTCTTGTACTTTTAACATGGCCTAGCTCCATATAAATCTTTCCTTTAACCATATTTTGAGTTCGGATTATGGTTTTGTTCACGCTTTGGTATTCTTTTATTTTTTTCTCAGAACAACAGTTTTACTTGTTTATGTATTTGCGGCAACAGAAACAAAATTATACAAGACCTCATCGATAGCTACACGCACAAGTGAACTATTAAGCATGTATGCATTTCAAGTTTTAAAAGATCTTTTGAAAAAATAAATTATGTTCCTTCAAACATATGTTTTCTAAAGTCATAGAATAAATATGCTGTTAAAAAATCAACATAAAAGAAAACCCTTTTTTTTCTGTTACATTTTCTTTTATTCTCTTCATCATTGTTTAATTGTATAGCATTACAAACAATTAAAAAGCAATATATGAACATTTAATAATTGTAAATACCAAAAATAACATATCATACAACAAATTGATTAATTAATACTAGGAATTGAATTGCAATTATAAAGTTCATAGTTTTGTTGACGCTTTGGTATTCTCTGATTTTTTGTTTATAATGAACAGAACTAATTAACTTCCCAATAGATATTTAAACACAAAACAACCCAATGAAAACATTAACAACCTCACAGTCAAAGGAAAGGCAACCGGCAGCACATAGTTTGTGAGTTTCGAGGTTATTCATAAAACAAATAAAACGTCGGGATAGGTTTCCTTTTCGAGTGATCATTTAATGCCAACGTAACGCTAAAGCACCATAACTCGATTTTCTATGTCAACCAGTTCGTCTCAAGGAAATAACAAAATATCAAAATAAAACAAACCCTTAAACCTACTAACAAGATACATCGTATACGACGTTAACAACACACTAGAAAATTGACGTCTTGACACCAGTTTCCTACTTCTCAGCTATAATATTTATAGTCAGAATACATACATTACTAGTATGTAATTCGGTTTTGATTGGTGTCTTCAAACCTGTTATATCAGGCTTTATCACTCAGAAAACTCAACATTATATCTGTAAATTACAGAATGGTTAAGAGGAAAACTGCAACTTAAACGTGTCGTAATGCACTTATAACACTCCATTTGAGAAAATGTTCATGTAAAATTAACAATTTGTGATGGACTAGATTTTTGGTGAACACATTATTTATAGGGAATTTAACTGATGAAAGTCGAAACTGAGGATAAACATTCATTTTTTTAAGCCTGTTCACAACAAAAACTGTTCCAATAATTGCTGAATAGACAGTAATAATTCAATAGTAGCAAATAACAAACAATGGCATTATAATTTTAACTCAATTCTATGCGTAATGGTTTTTAATCTTTAATCAGTGTTTTTTTTCATACATATGTACATGTTCTATTTGCGTAGTCGGAAATGACGTTCTGTTGACGTCAAAATCAAATGATTACATTTTGCAATGACTCTGATTACAAAATATCACCGGACAAAAACAATTGCCTTAGAAACCATGATCTACATTATCAGACAAAGAGACTATGATTAATATTTTCCGAATTTTGACTATCCAATCTACCATAAGACAAAAGATATGTGTACTACCCAGATACATTTGAAGTAAGACGTTTTTTTTCTGCTATGTTTATATTGTAAAATGTATATGAATCAAAAAGCTGATTCTTAACGGGTTGCCAAACACGTGGAATATGATTTTTTGGTAAATTACAATATTGAATTGCCTAGGCCTGCACCCATCAAAGAAGGTTACTACATTTTTGTAATAATCTTTTAATTCATGCGAGCCAAAACTGCTAAAAACGACTTGCATCAGTACAATTTATAATGGCTTTGAACTACAATTAAAAAAGAAATAGACCAAAAAACCTAGTGTGAAATGTTGATTTTGTTTGTAATTAGTAAAATATGTTAAGTCTTCTGCATTACCGTATCTGTCTAGCCCGAATTTCCTCTGACCCCGACACCTTATCTGGTTTGTGCAGTACACCAGAAATATATCTGTCAAAATGTCTAAGCCTGGTGTTAGGGCCAAGGGAATCTCTGGCATATATCTGTCAAAATGTCTAAGCCTGGTGTTAGGGCCAGGGGAATCTCGGGCATATATCTGTCAAAATGTCTAAGCGTGGTGTTAGGGCAAGAGGAAACTCGGGCATATATCTGTCAAAATATCTAAGCCTGGTGTGAGGGCCAGGAAAAACTCGGGCTACGTATCTATCCTGATTAAGCCCGGTGAAAAAACAATTTCTGCATCAAGCATGAATAAAATAACAGGAAAATGAAGTGTTTGCTATTATGCTAAACTGAAATAAAATATGATGAGTTTACCGTCTGGCATGTGTGCACTGCCAGCTATATACGGTAAGTATGATATGGTTTACAGATCGTTTTATCAATGGTATGGCAATATGGGCACAATTAACCTTTAAGGAAAAGGAATATTCTGAATATTATTGATTATAAACAAGGATGAAGACCCGACAATGACATAGATATGGTGATGGGAACCCTGGCTAAATAACCTCCGATCAAGGTAGTACTGGCTATATAACGTGGGCTGTAATTACCCACAAATTAGAAGCTATTTACACAATCATCGCAATGTAATAACACTGTCAAAGTCACCCAGCTTTCGTCTAAATCAGTCATGAATACAGTGTAAAAGGATATGAATGGTAAATTTCATACAGAATCACTTCCTTAAGAGATTAAGGTAACATAGAGTTACATTGCTATATTAAATATAGACTATACTGGAAACAAGTTTGTGAATTTTCATCTGGAAAGTCATTGGTGAGAATTCTAATTAGTGAAAAATTAATATAAAAAAGAAAGTTTTAAATTCGTGTTTAAATAATATGTCTGCCTAAAATTAACAAGATACATACTGAATTTCTAGACTTCCATAAAACTTCCCTGTGGTCAATATCAGAACATGTACAGTCATCATAAAATTTGTGCAAGGACTAAGGATTTGAAATTTGACCTTACAACTAGGATAACCTCAAAACATGATGCTATTTCATTGCGACATCAAAAACAAGAAGCTGGGAGTAAAGATGTTGATATTTTAAATATCACACCAACCTCAGTATGTTTTCAATAAACAGAGTCATACAATTGTTGTTATTTCTAAATCTGCTACAATTATTTAAAGCTGTATTGTAGCTCACCAGAAGCTCGCTGAAATAGAAAAAAAATATCTTTGCTGCACTAATGTTCTTTTAAATTGAAAAAAATGTTTTAATGTATCTTGGGTCCTCATCTAGCATTTCTTTTCTTACTTTTTACTATGTAAATCCATTTCCTTCCCCATCTTTAACCTCTCATGTACTTCACCTCACACCTCACACCTATCCCTAACCCCCTTTCCCTAACTATCACTCCCCTTTCCACCCTTTCAAACTCTTTCTCTCATTTCTTACCCACTCCACTTCTCTTGCTCTTCTATCATTATTTTTGTCCATTTTGTTGGCCCATCACTATATAATCAGATACTTAATTACATTCTATGTTAATTATTAGTGATACATTTTTGACACAATGTTTTGCTGCTTGTCCATTACATCACTGATGCTGACAACCCACATCCCAGGTCCTAACAACATTTGGTGCCTGTACAGCAAGCTGCTGGGGCCACAACCTCTCCTTTCTTAGTCTTCTCCTCCATGTACACAAACGGATCTTCAGACTGAAATCAAAATAACAGTTCTATACAGGAAAAACAATTATTACATGATAATTCTTTTTATTTGATAAATTTTGAAAGACTAGTTGGCTATCAAAAAAAAGAGAGAAAAAATCAGAGAATAGCAAAGCGTCAACAAAACCATAATCTGAACTCAAAATCAATTAAACTAGGGGAAAAATAGGAACAAAGGAAAATTCACATGGAGACTCTCGTAACAGCACAAGAGAATAAAACCATGTGTTCCAGAAGAGTAAGCATCTTCTGCTTCATCGACGACACCTGCCATGTAAATCTTGGTCACATCCAAGTAAGCATAAATCCTCAAAATGAGAACCGAGTCATCATTGTCATCACAACAAGTAAACACACTAACAAGCAAACTCAAAAACGTCCATCTTCATATCACACAAAGAAACAGAATATTTCTCGATGATATCAAGATGGCGACCATAAAACTTGCCCATAGTCTTCATCAACCTGCATTTCTGGAATCCCTGTGTTGTAAGTTTGTTCGTCAGCAGTTGACATCTATCACGAAAATTGCGATATTCAGAGCAAGCCATAGAATAACGAATCAACTGCAACATGTAAACACCATAGGATGGAGAAGCAGCAAATTACATTATCCAACATTGTAGAGTTCTCAATGGTGGGGAAACATAATAACCCTTGTATAATTCATAGTAACAAATTGAATTATCTGTCTGAAAATTAAAGGAGTTTAAAGGAGTAGATCGATACGCACTGTTGTTCTACTTGCGACCAGTAAAACTGCTATCTTTGTGCCTTCAGTGTTGCCAGGACACATCCAAGGGGTGTAGAGAGTGTAGATGAGTGCTTATCCTTGAATATCGAGGATGGTTATTTTTGTTTAAATGACAAAGTTGTGCTGTTTTTAATCAAGTGTACTGAAGAAATTTACCATTATCATTATCATTACTAAAATATTGCCTGCTTCATAGAGTAATCCTTCAGTGTAATGACACTGTGGTACTGATTTTGATATATACATGTTACTGATGTATCATGATTCCTTTCATAACCTACCTTTGAATCTGCACAACAGGCAGATGTGCCGCAGGATTTCTTTGCTGGTGGTTGGAAATCAAACTCGTCACAAAACCTGGATGATTTGAGGGCTGTTACTACGTTGGCATCTACCGACATGATATCATTGGTCTGTGGTAATATAAACAGATATATCTTTATGTAGATTAATCTTCATCTTACACTTAACTATACATATATTCTATCAGGTATACAAACTATCATATATTCTATCAGGTATACAAACTATCATATATTCTATCAGGTATACAAACTATCATATATTCTATCAAGTATACAATCAATGTGTTTTGTTAGTGCATTAGTCTTAATTTCACACACCTGACATTTTTATAATCTGTGAGAAGTTGTTATATTTTTCCTTTTTAAGCAGCATTTTGGACAACGGAAACTAAGAAAGTTAAGATAAGTTTGTGTACATTGTATGTTAAAGATAAAGACCGCAACTTTTCATATCTTTACATGGAAACAGGCCTTTTAATTCTCCATTCCTGTGACTTCAGACGCCACACTATTTCAGGTCATTCTCGTGGTATGTTCAGTTGAATATTTTGATCGTGAAATAGACTGAAGATCTATAGCATAAATAGCCTTTTACTCCCTAGTTCATCAGCAACCTTCTAGTACTTTACCCTCACTCAACAAAATAATTCAAACCAACAGTCTGCAATTCAGTGAAGATTTCAAGAGGAGCAATGTATGTGTGTATAGACTGATAGGAAATACTACATACACATGCATTATTTTCTAGCAAAGTGGAAAGGTCACACCCCAAATGTGGCAGAGGAAATGTGTATGCTGTTAGGAACTGTTGAGTGAACATCATGAAAATATCATCCTAGAAGCTTGTAAATATTAGGTATTAACAATCCCTGTCCCAAAGCAATGTGAATTTTCCTTTCTACAGTTATCTCCCTTCTACCATTTCTGTTGGATGGAACTGCGTCCCAGTCCGGCTCATGATACGGCTATGCAGCCGAACAGTCATTCATCACTACATCTATATGTAGTCAGGGGTACACAAGTTGAATCCCACCAATTTTTTTTAATAAAGAATACTGTTGTTGTTAGTTTTGGTAATTTTATCATAATTTCGCACAAAAATTTGGTAAGGTTTAGTTTTCTTTCAAAACTAGAAACGTCTGTGAGACATAAATGCCCAGGCCCCCCATATGAAATAAGCTCTTCATGCTTATTATGTATGTAAAGTTTGATGACAATCAGATCAGTAATTATTTATATAAGCTGGTTACATTACCATGGGACGGGACAGGACGGGACAGACATGGGTAACACTAAATGCCCCCATATTTCATGGCAGGGCATAAAAAACGATTATCAAAAGTATAGTCAAGCTGTGAAAAAAACATTTTTCATGGGCTAGCGACACGCTTTGCTACTTTTCATATATTCCCAATGGCAGCAAGATCATCCTGATTATTTGAGAGGAGTTGTTCTTAAAATAATATTCAAATTATCATACTTAAAGCACTTTTGACACCTTGTCATGAAATGTAACAAATTATTACAAAATTGAAATATAAAAAAGGGTATGTATACTTCATTGATCAGGAAAGGAAAAGAAAACCTTGGATTTGTTGAAAAGGAAACAAAAATGATTTAGTTCAGAGACCAGAAATGAAGCAACAATTTTTTTTGTTTTAAGGCAAAATAATAACAAAATTTGTAAAATGTATGGTCTCCCTTTGCCCTGTTTTTCCAATGTCAAGAAGAAAGGCCGAATATATACTTATTCTGGTTCTTGTCAAAACACCAACCTACATGAAGCTACTGAAGATATGGTTTGTGTATAAAAGACATTTTACAACACCCAAGAGAAGAACGCTGTAAGGTAGAGGGGCACTTGCCTTTTTTATAGATATATTCCTAAGGTTGTTTTAAATGAAATGAAAGACTTCTGAAAACTCTTAATTAAATAAAAGAGCATTATAAGACTTACTTTGAATGTTGTTTTGTAGTCAAAGTTGAGCGCATCTTCATAGCCCGGTATGTCCCCGTTATATATAACTTGTGTGCTCTCGCACTTTTTGGCCGGCAGCTTGAACAAGCGGTAGGTGATAGACACGAACTTCGCATCACCTATAACAACATACAAAACAACAATAAACTTGATCATCAGAGCCACAGACAGATTGATATCATTTGCATGAGTTCAATCATCCTCGATATCCAGGGGTTACAATCACCTATGTAATCAACACCCCTGGAATATATCATGGCAAAATTGAAAGCTCCCGGGTCTGCCACCTAGCGGTCGGTGTGCGTTGTGTCCTTTTGAATCACGTAATCACCGACCAATCAAAATGCGTGTAACAAAACAGCCTCAGCAATGAATGTAACCATGGAAGAACATCTCATTCGGTTGATCTGTGAAAAATTCAAGCTTGATCAAATTAGACAGCATCAGGAAACGGCGATCCACGCACTGAGTCCTCACCGTAAATGTGTCAGTAAAGATTGTTCTTCTTTGTTTTACTGGTAAAGATCCATGACACAGTCGACACTGTGCCATGTTTGTTTATATTTTTTCTGTCCCATAAGAAGAGCGTGTGATCAAATGTAAGGTGCACTCTGATTGGACGCAGCCAGACCTAGCTGCATCCAATGAAAATTCTCTTCGCGGGATTTAAGAAATGTGGTCTATATATGCCAAGGGTGAAGATGAGTGTGCGGATCATAACCCTTGGCTAGCGAAGATGGAGTTCAATGTAATAAATTTTTTTTGTTTACATTGAACTTAATATATACATTTTTCCTGTTTATCAAATTCAAATTGTCATTAAGATCTCATAAAGAAATTAATTAGCCTAACAAATAATGATTTACTAGAACTTGCTGTATCGTGTATGTTTACTAAACTCTGAAATGTTTTTCACTACTTAAAAGAAGCCATTGATAGATTCTAGGACTCAGTATAAAAAAACCATAGTTGAAACGACTATGGTACATTATCACCATCTTGTACACTTTTTTTGGTTCCTAAAGAATTTCATCATCACATCACACCATTTTCTACCTTTATAAGTGTCATTAGGATTAAAAGTCGGTCGACTCCAGAAACAATCTTGTACACTGCATACTTACGTACTAGTACGCTTTGTTACCATACTAACCTAGGACCTCTTTACCATACTAACTTAGGACCACTTTACCATACTAACCTAGGACCTCTTTACCATACTAACCTAGGACCTCTTTACCATACTAACCTAGGACCTCTATACCATACTAACCTAGGACCTCTTTACCATACTAACCTAGGACCTCGTTACAATACCAACCTAGGACCTCTTAACCATACTAACCTAGGACCTCTTTACCATACTAACCTAGGACCTCGTTACAATACTAACCTAGGACCTCTTTACCATACTAATCTAGGACCTCTTAACCATACTAACCTAGGACCTCTTTACCATACTAACCTAGGACCTCGTTACAATACTAACCTAGGACCTCTTTACCATACTAACCTAGGACCTCTTTACCATACTAACCTAGGTCCTCTTTACCGTACTAACCTAGGACCTCTTTACCATACTAACCTAGGTCCTCTTTACCATACTAACCTAGGACCTCTTTACCATACTAACCTTGGGCCTCTTTACCATACTAACCTAGGACCTCTTTACCATACTAACCTAGGACCTCTTTACTATACTAACCTAGGACCTCTTTACCATACTAACCTAGGACCTCTTTACCATACTAACCTAGGACCTCTTTACCATACTAACCTAGGACCTCTTTACCATACTAACCTAGGACCTCTTTACCATACTAACCTAGGACCTCTTTAACATACTAACCTTGGGCCTCTTTACCATACTAACCTAGGACCTCTTTACCATACTAACCTAGGACCTCTTTACCATACTAACCTAGGACCTCTTTACCATACTAACCTAGGACCTCTTTACCATACTAACCTAGGACCTCGTTACCATACTAACCTAGGACCTCTTTAACATACTAACCTTGGGCCTCTTTACCATACTAACCTAGGACCTCTTTACCATACTAACCTAGGACCTCTTTACAATACTAACCTAGGACCTCTTTACAATACTAACCTAGGACCTCTTTACAATACTAACCTAGAACCTCTTTACCATACTAACCTAGGACCTCTTTAACATACTAACCTAGGACCTCTTTACAATACTAACCTAGGACCTCTTTACCATACTAACCTAGGACCTCTTTACAATACTAACCTAGGACCTCTTTACAATACTAACCTAGGACCTCTTTACCATACTAACCTAGGACCTCTTTAACATACTAACCTTGGGCCTCTTTACCATACTAACCTAGGACCTCTTTACCATACTAACCTAGGACCTCTTTACCATACTAACCTAGGTCCTCTTTACCGTACTAACCTTGGACCTCTTTACAATACTAACCTAGGGCCTCTTTACAATACTAACCTAGGACCTCTTTACCATACTAACCTAGGACCTCTTTACAATACTAACCTAGGTCCTCTTTACCATACTAACCTAGGACCTCTTTACCATACTAACCTAGGTCCTCTTTACCGTACTAACCTTGGACCTCTTTACAATACTAACCTAGGGCCTCTTTACAATACTAACCTAGGACCTCTTTACCATACTAACCTAGGACCTCTTTACCATACTAACCTAGGTCCTCTTTACCATACTAACCTAGGACCTCTTTACCGTACTAACCTTGGACCTCTTTACAATACTAACCTAGGACCTCGTTACAATACTAACCTAGGACCTCTTTACCATACTAACCTAGGACCTCGTTACCATACAAACCTTGGACCTCTTTACAATACTAACCTAGGGCCTCTTTACCGTACTAACCTTGGACCTCTTTAACATACTAACCTTGGGCCTCTTTACCATACAAACCTTGGACCTCTTTGCCATACTAACCTAGGGCCTCGTTACAATACTAACCAGGGACCTCTTTACCATACTAACCTAGGACCTCTTTACAATACTAACCTAGGACCTCTTTACCATACTAACCTAGGACCTCTTTACAATACTAACCTAGGACCTCTTTACCATACTAACCTAGGATCTCATTACCATACTAACCTAGGACCTCTTTACCATACTAACCTAGGACCTCTTTACCATACTAACCTAGGACCTCTTTACCATACTAACCTAGGACCTCTTTACCATACTAACCTAGGATCTCATTACCATACTAACCTAGGTCCTCTTTACCGTACTAACCTTGGACCTCTTTACAATACTAACCTAGGGCCTCTTTACAATACTAACCTAGGACCTCTTTACCATACTAACCTAGGACCTCTTTACAATACTAACCTAGGACCTCTTTACCATACTAACCTAGGTCCTCTTTACCATACTAACCTTGGACCTCTTTACAATACTAACCTAGGACCTCTTTACAATACTAACCTAGGACCTCTTTACCATACTAACCTAGGACCTCTTTACTATACTAACCTAGGGCCTCTTTACAATACTAACCTAGGACCTCTTTACCATACTAACCTAGGACCTCTTTACCATACTAACCTAGGACCTCTTTAACATACTAACCTTGGGCCTCTTTACCATACTAACCTAGGACCTCTTTACAATACTAACCTAGGACCTCTTTACCATACTAACCTAGGACCTCTTTACAATACTAACCTAGGGCCTCTTTACAATACTAACCTAGGACCTCTTTACCATACTAACCTAGGACCTCTTTAACATACTAACCTTGGGCCTCTTTACCATACTAACCTAGGACCTCTTTACCATACTAACCTAGGACCTCTTTACCATACTAACCTTGGACCTCTTTACAATACTAACCTAGGACCTCTTTACCATACTAACCTAGGACCTCTTTACCATACTAACCTTGGGCCTCTTTACAATACTAACCTAGGACCTCTTTACAATACTAACCTAGGACCTCTTTACCATACTAACCTAGGACCTCTTTAACATACTAACCTAGGACCTCTTTACCATACCAACCTAGGACCTCTTTACCATACTAACCTAGGACCTCTTTACCATACTAACCTAGGACCTCTTTACCATACTAACCTTGGGCCTCGTTACCATACTAACCTTGGACCTCTTTACCATACTAACCTAGGACCTCTTTACCATACTAACCTAGGACCTCTTTACCATACTAACCTAGGACCTCTTTACCATACTAACCTAGGACCTCTTTACAATACTAACCTAGGACCTCTTTACCATACTAACCTAGGACCTCTTTACCATACTAACCTAGGACCTCTTTACCATACTAACCTAGGACCTCTTTACCATACTAACCTAGGACCTCTTTACCATACTAACCTAGGACCTTTTTACCATACTAACCTTGGACCTCTTTACCATACTAACCTAGGACCTCTTTACCATACTAACCAAGGACCTCTTTACCATACTAACCTAGGACCTCTTTACAATACTAACCTAGGACCTCTTTACCATACTAACCTAGGTCCTCTTTACCATACTAACCTAGGACCTCTTTACCATACTAACCTAGGACCTCGTTACCATACTAACCTAGGTCCTCTTTACCATACTAACCTAGGACCTCTTTACAATACTAACCTAGGACCTCTTTACCATACTAACCTAGGTCCTCTTTACCATACTAACCTAGGACCTCTTTACCATACTAACCTAGGTCCTCTTTACCATACTAACCTAGGTCCTCTTTACCATACTAACCTAGGACCTCTTTACCATACTAACCTTGGGCCTCTTTACCATACTAACCTAGGACCTCTTTACAATACTAACCTAGGACCTCTTTAACATACTAACCTAGGACCTCGTTACCATACTAACCTAGGACCTCGTTACCATACTAACCTTGGGCCTCTTTACCATACTAACCTAGGACCTCTTTACAATACCAACCTAGGACCTCTTTACCATACTAACCTAGGACCTCTTTACAATACTAACCTAGGACCTCGTTACCATACTAACCAAGGACCTATTTACTATACTAACCTAGGACCTCTTTACCATACTAACCTAGGACCTCTTTACAATACTAACCAAGGACCTATTTACTATACTAACCTAGGGCCTCGTTACCATACTAACCTAGGACCTCTTTACTATACTAACCTAGGACCTCTTTACCATA
This sequence comes from Mimachlamys varia, assembly GCA_947623455.1. NCBI lineage: Eukaryota > Metazoa > Mollusca > Bivalvia > Pectinida > Pectinidae > Mimachlamys > Mimachlamys varia. The sequence continues at coordinate 47,741,565 of OX392536.1, forward strand.
CTAACCTAGGACCTCTTTACCATACTAACCTAGGACCTCTTTACCATACTAACCTAGGGCCTCGTTACCATACTAACCTTGGACCTCTTTACCATACTAACCTAGGACCTCTTTACCATACTAACCTAGGACCTCTTTACCATACTAACCTAGGACCTCTTTACCATACTAACCTAGGACCTCTTTACCATACTAACCTAGGACCTCTTTACCATACTAACCTAGGACCTCTTTACCATACTAACCTAGGACCTCTTTACCATACTAACCTAGGACCTCTTTACCATACTAACCTAGGTCCTCTTTACCATACTAACCTAGGACCTCTTTACCATACTAACCTAGGACCTCTCTACCATACTAACCTAGGACCTCTTTACCATACTAACCTAGGACCTCTTTACCATACTAACCTAGGACCTCTTTACCATACTAACCTAGGACCTTTTTACCATACTAACCTTGGACCTCTTTACCATACTAACCTAGGACCTCTTTACCATACTAACCAAGGACCTCTTTACCATACTAACCTAGGACCTCTTTACAATACTAACCTAGGACCTCTTTACCATACTAACCTAGGTCCTCTTTACCATACTAACCTAGGACCTCTTTACCATACTAACCTAGGACCTCGTTACCATACTAACCTAGGTCCTCTTTACCATACTAACCTAGGACCTCTTTACAATACTAACCTAGGACCTCTTTACCATACTAACCTAGGTCCTCTTTACCATACTAACCTAGGACCTCTTTACCATACTAACCTAGGACCTCTCTACCATACTAACCTAGGTCCTCTTTACCATACTAACCTAGGACCTCTTTACCATACTAACCTAGGACCTCTTTACCATACTAACCTAGGACCTCTTTACCATACTAACCTAGGACCTCTCTACCATACTAACCTAGGACCTCTTTACCATACTAACCTAGGACCTCTCTACCATACTAACCTAGGACCTCTTTACCATACTAACCTAGGTCCTCTTTACCATACTAACCTAGGACCTCTTTACCATACTAACCTAGGACCTCTTTACCATACTAACCTAGGACCTCTTTACCATACTAACCTAGGACCTCTTTACCATACTAACCTAGGACCTCTTTACCATACTAACCTAGGACCTTTTTACCATACTAACCTTGGACCTCTTTACCATACTAACCTAGGACCTCTTTACCATACTAACCAAGGACCTCTTTACCATACTAACCTAGGACCTCTTTACAATACTAACCTAGGACCTCTTTACCATACTAACCTAGGTCCTCTTTACCATACTAACCTAGGACCTCTTTACCATACTAACCTAGGACCTCGTTACCATACTAACCTAGGTCCTCTTTACCATACTAACCTAGGACCTCTTTACAATACTAACCTAGGACCTCTTTACCATACTAACCTAGGTCCTCTTTACCATACTAACCTAGGACCTCTTTACCATACTAACCTAGGTCCTCTTTACCATACTAACCTAGGTCCTCTTTACCATACTAACCTAGGACCTCTTTACCATACTAACCTTGGGCCTCTTTACCATACTAACCTAGGACCTCTTTACAATACTAACCTAGGACCTCGTTACCATACTAACCTAGGACCTCGTTACCATACTAACCTTGGGCCTCTTTACCATACTAACCTAGGACCTCTTTACAATACCAACCTAGGACCTCTTTACCATACTAACCTAGGACCTCTTTACAATACTAACCTAGGACCTCGTTACCATACTAACCAAGGACCTATTTACTATACTAACCTAGGACCTCTTTACCATACTAACCTAGGACCTCTTTACAATACTAACCAAGGACCTATTTACTATACTAACCTAGGGCCTCGTTACCATACTAACCTAGGACCTCTTTACTATACTAACCTAGGACCTCTTTACCATACTAACCTAGGACCTCTTTACAATACTAACCTAGGACCTCTTTACCATACTAACCTTGGACCTCTTTACCATACTAACCTAGGACCTCTTTACCATACTAACCTAGGACCTCTTTACCATACTGACCTAGGACCTCTTTACCATACTAACCTAGGACCTCTTTACCATACTAACCTAGGACCTCTTTACAATACTAACCTAGGACCTCTTTACAATACTAACCTAGGACCTCTTTACCATACTAACCTTGGACCTTTTTACCATACTAACCTTGGACCTCTTTACCATACTAACCTAGGACCTCTTTACCATACTAACCTAGGACCTCTTTACCATACTAACCTAGGACCTCTTTACCATACTAACCTAGGACCTCTTTACCATACTAACCTAGGACCTCTTTACCATACTAACGTAGGACCTTTTTACCATACTAACCTTGGACCTCTTTACCATACTAACCTAGGACCTCTTTACCATACTAACCTAGGACCTCTTTACAATACTAACCTAGGACCTCTTTACAATACTAACCAAGGACCTATTTACTATACTAACCTAGGACCTCTTTACCGTACTAACCTAGGACCTCTTTACAATACTAACCTAGGACCTCTTTACAATACTAACCAAGGACCTATTTACTATACTAACCTAGGGCCTCGTTACCATACTAACCTAGGACCTCTTTACCATACTAACCTAGGACCTCTTTACCATACTAACCTAGGACCTCTTTACCATACTAACCTAGGACCTCTTTACCATACTAACGTAGGACCTCTTTACCATACCAACCTAGGACCTCTTTACCATACTAACCTTGGACCTCTTTACAATACTAACCTAGGACCTCTTTACCATACTAACCTAGGACCTCTTTACCATACTAACCTAGGACCTCTTTACCATACTAACCTAGGACCTCTTTACCATACTAACCTAGGACCTCTTTACCATACTAACCTAGGACCTCTTTACCATACTAACCTAGGACCTCTTTACCATACTAACCTAGGACCTCTTTACAATACTAACCTAGGACCTATTTACAATACTAACCTAGGACCTCTTTACCATACTAACCTTGGACCTCTTTACAATACTAACCTTGGGCCTCTTTACCATACTAACCTAGGACCTCTTTACAATACTAACCTTGGGCCTCTTTACCATACTAACCTAGGACCTCTTTACAATACTAACCTAGGACCTCTTTACCATACTAACCTAGGACCTCTTTACCATACTAACCTAGGACCTCTTTACCATACTAACCTTGGACCTCTTTACCATACTAACCAAGGACCTCTTTACCATACTAACCTAGGACCTCTTTACCATACTAACCTAGGACCTCTCTACCATACTAACCTAGGACCTCTTTACCATACTAACCTAGGACCTCTCTACCATACTAACCTAGGACCTCTTTACCATACTAACCTAGGACCTCTTTTCCATACTAACCTTGGACCTCTTTACCATACTAACCTAGGACCTCTTTACCATACTAACCTTGGACCTTTTTACCATACTAACCTTGGACCCCTTTACCATACTAACCTAGGACCTCTTTACCATACTAACCTAGGACCTCTTTACCATACTAACCTTGGACCTTTTTACCATACTAACCTTGGACCTCTTTACCATACTAACCTAGGACCTCTTTACCATACTAACCTAGGACCTCTTTACCATACTAACCTAGGACCTCTTTACCATACTAACGTAGGACCTCTTTACCATACCAACCTAGGACCTCTTTACCATACTAACCAAGGACCTCTTTACTATACTAACCTAGGACCCCTTTACCATACTAACCTAGGACCTCTTTACAATACTAACCTAGGACCTCTTTACAATACTAACCAAGGACCTCTTTACTATACTAACATAGTACCTCTTTACCATACTAACCTAGGACCTCTTTACCATACTAACCTAGGACCTCTTTACCATACTAACCTAGGACCTCTTTACCATACTAACCTAGGACCTCTTTACCATACTAACCTAGGGCCTCTTTACCATACTAACCTAGGACCTATTTACAATACTAACCTAGGACCTCTCTACCATACTAACCTAGGACCTCTTTACTATACTAACCTTGGACCTCTTTACCATACTAACCTAGGGCCTCTTTACCATACTAACCTAGGACCTCTTTACAATACTAACGCAGGACCTCTCTACCATACTAACCTAGGACCTCTTTACCATACTAACCTAGGACCTCTCTACCATACTAACCTAGGACCTCTTTACCATACTAACCTTGGGCCTCTTTACCATACTAACCTAGGACCTCGTTACCATACTAACCTAGGACCTCTTTACCATACTAACCTAGGACCTCTTTACAATACTAACCTAGGACCTCTTTACCATACTAACCTTGGGCCTCTTTACCATACTAACCTAGGACCTCTTTACCATACTAACCTAGGACCTCGTTACCATACTAACCTAGGACCTCTTTACCATACTAACCTAGGTCCTCTTTACCATACTAACCTAGGACCTCTTTACCATACTAACCTAGGTCCTCTTTACCATACTAACCTAGGACCTCTTTACAATACTAACCTAGGACCTCTTTACCATACTAACCTAGGACCTCTTTACCATACTAACCTAGGACCTCTCTACCATACTAACCTAGGACCTCTTTACCATACTAACCTAGGACCTCGTTACAATACTAACCTAGGACCTCTTTACCATACTAACCTAGGACCTCTTTACCATACTAACCTAGGACCTCTTTACCATACTAACCTAGGGCCTCTTTACCATACTAACCTAGGACCTCTTTACCATACTAACCTAGGACCTCGTTACCATACTAACCTAGGACCCCTTTACCATACTAACCTAGGTCCTCTTTACCATACTAACCTAGGACCTCTTTACAATACTAACCTAGGACCTCTTTACCATACTAACCTAGGACCTCATTACCATACTAACCTAGGACCTCTTTACGATACTAACCTAGGACCTCTTTACAATACTTACCTAGGACCTCGTTACCATACTAACCTAGGACCTCTTTACAATACTAACCTAGGACCTCTTTACCATACTAACCTAGGACCTCTTTACCATACTAACCTAGGACCTCTTTACCATACTAACCTAGGACCTCGTTACCATACTAACCTAGGACCTCTTTACCATACTAACCTAGGACCTCGTTACCATACTTACCTAGGACCTCTTTACCATACTAACCTAGGACCTCTTTACCATACTAACCTAGGACCTCTTTACCATACTAACCTAGGACTTCTTTACCATACTAACCTAGTACCTCTTTACCATACTAACCTAGGACCTCTTTACAATACTAACCTAGGACCTCTTTACCATACTTACATAGGACCTCTTTACAATACTAACCTTGGACCTCTTTACAATACTAACTTAGGACCTCTTTACAATACTAACCTAGGACCTCTTTACTATACTAACCTAGGACCTCTTTACCATACTAAACTAGGACCTCTTTACCATACTAATCTTGGACCTCTTTACCATACTTACCTAGGACCTCTTTACAATACTAACCTAGGACCTCTTTACCATACTAACCTAAGACCTCTTTACCATACTTACCTAGGACCTCTTTACCATACTAACCTAGGACCTCTTTACCATACTAACCTAGGACCTCTTTACCATACTAACCTAGGACCTCTTTACCATACTAACCTAGGATCTCATTACCATACTAACCTAGGACCTCTTTACCATACTAACCTAGGACCTCTTTACAATACTAACCTAGGACCTCTTTACCATACTAACTGAGGACCTCTTTACAATACTAACCTAGGACCTCTTTACAATACTAACCTAGGAGCCCTTTACCATACTTACCTAGGACCTCTTTACCATACTAACCTAGGACCTCTTTACCATACTAACCTTGGACCTCTTTACAATACTAACCTAGGACCTCTTTACCATACTAACCTAGGACCTCTTTACCATACTAACCTAGGACCTCTTTACCATACTAACCTAGGACCTCTTTACCATACTAACCTAGGACCTCTTTACAATACTAACCTTGGACCTCGTTACAATACTAACCTAGGACCTCTTTACCATACTAACCTAGGACCCCTTTACCATACTTACCTAGGACCTCTTTACCATACTAACCTAGGACCTCTTTACCATACTAACCTAGGACCTCTTTACCATACTAACCTAGGACCTCTTTACCATACTAACCTAGGACCTCATTACCATACTAACCTAGGACCTCATTACCATACTAACCTAGGACCTCATTACCATACTAACCTAGGACCTCGTTACAATACTAACCTAGGACCTCTTTACCATACTAACCTAGTACCTCTTTACCATACTAACCTAGGACCTCTTTACCATACTAACCTAGGACCTCTTTACCATACTAACCTAGGACCTCTTTACCATACTAATCTAGGACCTCTTTACCATACTAACCTAGTACCTCTTTACCATACTAACCTAGGACCTCATTACCATACTAACCTAGGACCTCTTTACAATACTAACATAGAACCTCTTTACAATACTAACATAGAACCTCTTTACCATACTAACCTAGGTCCTCTTTACCATACTAACCTACGACCTCTTTACTATACTAACCTAGGACCCCTTTACAATACTAACCTAGGACCTCTTTACAATACTAACCTAGGACCTCTCTACCATACTAACCTAGGACCTCTTTACAATACTAACCTAGGACCTCTTTACTATACTAACCTAGGACCCCTTTACAATACTAACCTAGGACCTCTTTACAATACTAACCTAGGACCTCTCTACCATACTAACCTAGGACCTCTCTACCATACTAACCTAGGGCCTCGTTACCATACCAACCTAGGACCTCTTTACAATACTAACCTAGGACCTCTTTACCATACTAACCAAGGACCTCTTTACCATACTAACGTAGGACCTCTTTACCATACTAACCTAGGGCCTCGTTACCATACCAACCTAGGACCTCTTTACAATACTAACCTAGGACCTCTTTACCATACTAACCTAGGACCTCTTTACCATACTAACCTAGGACGGTCCTCTTTACCATACTAACCTTGCAGCTCATTACAATACTAACTTTGGACCTCTTTACAATACTAACCTAGGACCTCTTTACCATACTAACCTAGGACCTCTTTACCATACTAACCTAGTACCTCTTTACCATACTAACCTAGGACCTCTTTACCATACTAACCTAGGACGGTCCTCTTTACCATACTAACCTTGCAGCTCATTACAATACTAACTTTGGACCTCTTTACAATACTAACCTAGGACCTCTTTACCATACTAACCTAGGACCTCTTTACCATACTAACCTAGTACCTCTTTACCATACTAACCTAGGACCTCTTTACCATACTAACCTAGGACGGTCCTCTTTACCATACTAACCTTGCAGCTCATTACTATACTAACCTAGGACCTCTTTACCATACTAACCTAGGACCTCTTTACCATACTAACCTAGGACCTCTTTACCATACTAACCTAGGACCTTGTTACAATACTAACCTAGGACCTCTTTACCATACTAACCTAGACCTCGTTACCATACTAACCTAGGACCTCTTTACCATACTAACCTAGGACCTCTTTACCATACTAACCTAGGACCTCTTTACCATACTAACCTAGGACCTCTTTACCATACTAACCTAGGGCCTCTTTACCATACTAACCTAGGACCTCTTTACCATACTAACCTAGGACCTCTTTACCATACTAACCTAGGATCTCTTTACCATACTAACCTAGGACCTCTTTACCATACTAACCTAGGATCTCTTTACAATACTAACCTAGGACCTCTTTACCATACTAACCAAGGACCTCTTTACCATACTAACGTAGGACCTCTTTACCATACTAACCTAAGACCTCCTTGAAGTCGTCGCGGTCGACAGGGATCGGTGTAGCAGTGACCATGTAAGGCTTGCTGAAGCCAATCTCACTAGCCAGGTCATGTAACTCCTTCCACCACAGGGCTCCAGCAATACACTCACCTGTCAACGATAAGCAAAGCATGTTCAAAATAACTGATAATGATTCTCTTTTTATATTTGTTAAAAGGATCAACTTCTGTAAAAACCTGAACTCTTATTTCTGATTACTTTCAAAATGTATATTTCTACCAAGAAGTAAACTAAGATTATAACACCAATATACTTTTCATAAGTTTCGCCAAGAAATGTAACTTATATAGTTACATAACTGAATGTACAGAATAGGAAATAGAAACAAGTGTCTCAGACACTTATGTAAATCTATCACCGTAAATTTGCGATTTGAGATGTATTTACCGAGAAATTAGTTTTGTTCCTTCAATTTGTTGCACTTGATAGCACTGTTGCTGTATATTCACATTTACCATTGGTATTTCATGAATATATATATACCAATTGTGAATCTTTGGCGAGGTCAATATGGTTTTATAACAACATGGTAGAATCATATTGACAGAGAGCAAATCAAGAGGACAATATTTTTGATGTGGTAACCATGGTTTTCACACAAGTGCCATACATAGGAAACATCAGTGTATACACTTCATAGTCCTTTTTATGAAATGGAAATGATATACAATTAAAAAAATGTGTACATTTACATCTATGCAATGTACGGTAAAAATCTCAGGCATTGGTCTTTTTTTTACATAAATTTCTAGATCTTCTGTACACAGACACCTAGATAAGAAACTTGTTTGTAAACGACTGAAATTGCACTACTGTATATATCTATCTTGATCAAGCATGAAGTTTACAGTGGGGCACTGAGATGTCACAATGATTATGACGTCATAAACGCAATATTAACCCGTTGTTTATAAAAGAAGAATCATCAGGTCAATATGACAAAATATGGACCTTCACATGACCATATTTTAGCTAATGAGAATTGAGGAAAGTTGGACCATATCTAATATATATACATACGTACCCCATAATACTTTGTGTTTGCGTACAGACTCCTCCAAAGTCCTATCAGCATAGACATCACTGAAGAAGAGCTCACCACCTTCCTAAAAGTATGAAATTGATCAAGAACTGTTTATCATTAATTTTTATTATGATTCAGCATTTTAATGACTTACAATGTACTTCTTATCAGTATATTACAATCAAGTATAATCTTCAAACATCTTCATTGATCCAGAGTTAATAAAATTAATAAGAATTTATAGACACTTATGCCACTTACTGGAATATATAACGCTTGCATAATTACACTGCAGCACTCTAGGCTTATATAGCATAGCGTGTAAGACTTCAAAGTCATGTGTCTTAAGTGGTATAACATTTTCTGTGCTGTTGATTATTAAAGTTGTATGTCACTATAAATGAGCTGTTGAAACACAGACCCAAATCAAGCAGAGCACCAATACAACCTCCTGTATACATATATACAGAGATAATATTGGGGTCACATATTAAAATTTGTTGAGTAAGTTGTTCCTGCTCAATACTGTTAAATGAATATGAAGCATCTGTTATTTTTCAAAAGTCAAATACTTATGAGTGACAATTATTTCCTTATATTTACAGTCAGTAACTGATTAACATTGTCCTGCCAACTAGAGTTATCTTCCAATAACTATACTTGAGAATGTGCCAAATTTCTATGACCTCGACAACAATACATGTGGGAGGAACTCTGCAAATTATCCAGTTCGAGTCACAATTGTATGACGTCATCAACAAAGGACTTGGGCAGAATTAACCCTGAATTATGCAAACTTCATGCTAGCTGTTACATCTATTAAACTGTTTTCATGTTTGTATGTTTTGAAATGAAATCTATGTCCGCAGGTGGGGCTTTCTTGAACAGAAAATTTATAAACCATTTACAGAAAAATACTGTAAATATAAGAATTAACTTTTTATTTTGTTTAGTTTATGAGAGCATAAATCCAATGGAGAAGCCAGTCAATTTAACATTCCTGTTAACGCAATTTACCTCGAGCTCCATTGGATTTATGATCTCATGAATTAAACACAATAAAAGCTTTGTCCTTAATTAGTAACAAGATAAGGCACTATAAATATGGTGTATGATATAACATGTACAAACTTGTAAATCCTGATGATTTTAAGTGTTGAGATTATTGAAGAGCCTTGGTGTGTTTGAATCCCATGGTTGTACTACACTTACCTTAAGGACATTGTAGGACTCCTGCAGGACTGCTTTCTTGTCGGGGGACAGGTTCACCACACAGTTGGAACTGGAATGGCAAATAACACTGCTTTAGGTACTCTAGAAACTGGTACTGTAAGACACAGTACAGGTATAGAAAGGATTAATAATATAAAAGTATGTATACAATGTCTCATGTTACATTAAGAATAATAGCAGTAACCTTAAACGCTTACAGCAGTCCTTGTATTTAACACTGAAGGCACTTCCTTTAGGGTCCCCTTTTTTGATGACATACATTGTATTGTATACTACACATACGGCACCATACTAATGACATGATCATGCATTTGCTTTACATATACATGTAGTAGTCAACAAAACCTAAATAAGATGGCCCCAATCAAGACTTTCACTCACATTGGTTTGAAATTATCATTCCAGGTCCTTTTTGTACCATTGGAACAACCTTCATATCATATAATTATATAGTGATATCCTCCAATGGAAATCTCAAAGTATGATGTCATGCATATCCACTGAAACTATGACCTCGCATACATAATTATATTGTTGTACACGATGACATACATTTTAAAATGATGAACTAACTTACACAATAATGTCGTAGTTGTCTTTTGGCAGTCCTGCTTCTGTGAGCTTCTCAATGTAACCCTTTACAAAGTCAATGTTGGGTTTTGTGTAACCAAACTTCTTTGTATGATATCCAATGTGCTCGCGTGCAACGTCAAGCTGTTCCAATTATAGAAAAAAATGATAATTTAAGACCATAGCTACAACTCCTGCAAATTTGCCATGAAACTTGTACATATCCATGTAGAGAACGCACACAATATTTGTGGATACTTTTTGTCAAGTCTTGTCTTGTACAAATAGTAATTTAAATAGGATAAGCTTTTCTTTTTATCACTGCTACAACTGTTAACTGATTCTTACCCAGACGGTTTCGCTGACAAACTCCCAGCTTGATAACTGGAAATCTAAGCTGGAAGTATGGTGGTGAAACCGTCTGGGTAAGAAACAGTTGTGGCAGTGATCAAAACATAAGCTTTCTTATCCAAATTCCCTGCTATATGAACCCCTTTGGTGAGAGTACTTCAAAGTATATCTTACCCCTTTGCAGAAAATGCCTGAAAATTATTCTCAACAACTTTTTTACTGGTGATAAAAAAAATTGATTTTCATGTAATTGAAACAAAAATAGCCAAAAGAGTTGCACAGACTGAATTTTAAATCCCCAATCACCGCTAAACCTTCTTGATGTTAATGATCAAGTCATAAAAGAAAACCAAATTAAATTAACTCCTGTAATACATGTATCTTTAATGAAATTTAAAACAAAACATTTATATTAATAGTCAAATACCTGTTCATCCGTCATATCTATGCCAGTCACATGACCTGTCGGACCAACAAGCTTGCTGAGGGCAAAACAATCACGACCGCTGCCACTCCCAAGGTCTAAGATTTTCATCCCTTCAAGCTTCTCCGGGATTACCAGTCCACATCCATAGTACCTGGTCATGGCACCAAATATTGCAACATGTACAACCCACATGTGATCATCATCATTTTTTTTTACATGAAATTGTTTTAAAATCATTGAGGCATTAGATCACATAGTGTTACTAATTATATATAAAGAATACATGGATGTACATTGTATCTTATTATACAAGATTTTTTTGTGAGGCTTATATTAAAAACAAGATGGTGATCCATGACTTTGTCTAAGGAAAGACATTGGCGATCGGTAGCTATAATTGTATGTTGATCCGTGACTATGTCTTAGGAAAGACATTGGCGTTCCGTAGCTACGATTGATTGTCTAACTGTTTTATCAGTCTATATTTACATTTAGAACTTTGTAAAACCAATCTGATTAAAATACAGATCCTTGTTCTCACTCTGTTTTACAAGGATCTGACAACATCCCATAAGAGGTCATGTTCATATGACCTTTGTCACCTCTTTTCTTAACACTAAAATAATTTTCCAATGACCTGTCATCTTGCAGCAAGTCATTTCGTCACATTTTTCCCCACATGAACTTTTTGGTGACGAAATGACTAAACAGACAAATGCGATTATGCAAGCTTTGTCGCCTCACAAATTCTCCTTCAAGATTCTGAAATTAGTAATTTGAATATCTAATGCAAAAGGTCATCAGGACGTGACCCCCTATGGGATTTCCTCAGATCTTAACGCAGAAGAGAGAAATTTACGGTACGGGGCGGAGATAAAGATATGATTTTAATCAGATTGTTGTAAAACCAAACAAAGGAGATCAATTGTTTGACAAATACATTTTACATCAAGTTGGTAACTCAGTTTTGTTTACATTCTGCATAAGAAAAAATAACATGACAAATGAATTAGGGTCAAACAGCAGGTCAACTTGAAGGTAGCTCCCCCAGAACCACAAAAAATGGGAATTATTGACAGATAAAGCAGTAGTTATCAACCAATATCTAAGGCTGATAAAATCTACAAGTAGCAAGCCAATTAGTCTGTCAAATGCACTTACTAGATTTATTAACATTTCATCAAAATATAAAAAAAAAATTGAAATTCAATGTGTTTATGCAGACATTTGTATCCTATTGCCTGGCCAGTCTACCACCAATCAACTTACTTTGAAGCAACAACTTGGTGAACAAGTTCTATCGCTTCTCTAACGGGTTTGGTGACCTTCCTTCCAGGGGCCACGCATGCCTGGGTCTGAAGGTCATCCACCGTCTTTACTCTCTTCCCGTAATAGTCCTTCACGCTGTCGTGTACCTCACTACCATCTGTGGAAGTCATCCTACTGCTGGTATGTATTCTAAAATACCTGGACAATTTTCTGAAAAGTAAAAAAACAACAACACTGCAATAAGATGCTATAATTATTTAGATATTACAAGCTTTGAATGTTTGGTTTTCAAGCTTAAATTAATCACTGAAAATTTAGCTATATAAAAGTACAGTTGAACCTGGTTAGCTCAAACTAGTTATATCTCAAAGACCCCGTTAAATTACAAGTATTAAATTTGTCAGTCCTATCAAGCTTTACAATAAACATTTATATTCATCTAACTGGAATACACAGATATAGCAGATCTAGACCGCATCTATCATCGACGACCAGATAGCTCAATACGCCGTTTCCGAGATACAAGAACTCTTTTGAGGTGGAGTTGGAAATCGGTGATTTGATCATGTGACCGCGAAAAAATTTAGGGTACTTCACAATGGCGGGATTGACGACCGAATGGCAGCTAGATCCGATTCGATTTTTAAGTCGCTTTAGGTTCAAAAAGGCATTGTCAAAACTCATTTGCTATGCAAAAGTTGCAGCATACCTGACAAAAACTTTGCATTTTACACAGAAATTTTATGTGTTTTTGGAGGAAATCGATATTATTTCTGCAGAAGGAGGATACATTTCACATACATGTACATTTAGGAGGTTTTTAAAATAAAAATTATCCATCTTTCAAACAGTACCAAGCGTACATCAACTAGAAATGTGATTTTTGATGCAATAAATGTAGGTGGGGTTATAATTTTTTCGACCTGGAAAGCTTTCCACTCATTCGCATTTTATGACCACAGGGGCTAGACAGTACGGACCTATGTCACTATGAAATGATTGTCAGATAATTTTTCTACCTTTCTCAAATATAGCCCCTCCCACTACTATATATCTGTGACAAGGAAAAGAACTAGCCTGAACGAGAAAATCAATTTTTTACATGCATGCCTCATTTTAAAGATGAAACTTTAATCTTTCAGCCGATACCAAATTTATCCCGCTTCACGTATGTTATAGGTTACTAGGCTGCCTGGAATCCGAGGTTTTGCATAAGAAATCGTAGGTGGGCACTTGCCTGTCCAGTTCAACCGTTTGGAATTTGTCGGTATACATACATGATGTAAGTAGTGAGAAAATCTAGATGGGTTCCGAAAATATGTAAACTTGAAAAATTGCGGATGAAGTTCACATTTTCGGTGAACCGTAAATTTAACCTCGGATGACCTGGATTACAATAGCGATAAACATTCCATTTCAAGGTAGGATAACGTGCTTTAGCATTAGTGATAGAACTGCAAAGCCGTTTCCAGTAATCACCACGTTAATAAAGCTATAACCATGGTTAGACAAAGTATAACACGCTGGACAGGCAAGTGCCCACCTACAGTTTTAATGCAAAACCTCGGATTCTAGGCAGCCTAGTAACCTATTACTATATTTGGTATCGGCTGAAAAACTAAAGTTTCACCTTTAAAATGAGGCATGCATGTAATAAACTGGACTTCATTCAGTGACGAAAACAGGCTTAGAGTGAAAATAGGTCGATTTTCTCGTTCAGGTTAGTTCTTTCCTTTGTCACAGATATATAGTAGTGGGAGGGGCTATAATCGAGAGGTAAAAAAGCATCTGACAATTATTTCTTAAGTTACATACATATTGTAGGTCCGTGCCTAGCCCCTGTGTTTATGACCATCGAGAGGGTATTTTCCTTTATCGAAAATAAATCTTAACCCCCAAAAAGTGTCAAATTACTCTAAACACCCTAATTTAGGTTCAAAACTAGCTGTAACAAAGTCTCATGTCCCTGTGCTTTTGATCATAAGTTATAGGCAACTCAAGCCTATACATAGTCTAAAGTTATACTATCGTGACGTGCCCCTGTTGACAGATGCTCGGTTCTCGAACTTGTTTTATCAGTATAGTGGGGATGCTAAATCTAAACCTATACATGTGCAAATGTGTATGTTACAGAACCCGAGCACCTGTGCCAATCCGGCCATCGTCATCGTGCCGATTCTTACCACAAGCACGACAGGCTAATTTTGTTAGGCCCGTGTGCGTCCCGCTCTGTGAGCAGTGATTGTTTAGACAGTAATACATGTAGTGCCTTCTGAATAGTCTAATGTAACACAATTATCAAAAAGACTCTAGTTGTGACCGATATGATAACTTACCGCCGATATTGATGTGGTTCTACAAAATGCTTAGGCCTATAGGCTAGCTATCACAAGTGATGTACGTGAACGAGAAAAATTCTCGCTGCGTTACACAGAGCTGTAGCGTCACGCAAGAGGCGTCAGAAATTTCATCATAGTAATAGCCTGACGAATACCAACGCACTCATTTGAAAATGAAAGTACATTCAGAAGGAACGTGCACATTAATATATTACAGTAACACAGGGACCTGAGAATATGTACATGTAACAGCTAGTTTTGGACCTACATGGACACTGAGATGTTTAGAGTAAGTTTACACTTTTGGGGGTTTAGATTTATCGAAAGTTAATCTCAACTTCCCAAAAGTGTAAAATTACTCTAAACACCTGATTATATTATAATTAGTTTAGGTACAAAATTAGTTGTAACAAATTTTGCAGGTCCCTTTGTGCGCACATGTAGCCATTGTTCACCCATTCTCAATAAGCATGTACATGTGCATTTGAGAAATGGGAAAAAATGAAGCCAAAGCAATCATAATAATTAAAATTAACAGATTACTATACATACGTAAATGTGTACTTAAATATTCCAAGACGATATAAGCAAATTTACAATGTATAAGAACTGTTATTTTCACAAATGCGAAATAAATTATACCGCTTATCAATCCATCTTGAAATGCCCGTTACTAGTGGTTATATAATACATGTATATGTGCAGGATAATTTATAATGAGCTAGAGCAATACAAACCGAGAATTTCCGTTTCAAATACATTTGTATGTAGCCACTATTTAATGTTAAACTAATGCTCATATTTATATATAACCAAATAAGCACAAGGAATGCTATTTCAGGACCGTGTATCGTACCCAGCTTGATATATAACTTACGAATGCTTTACAAATATCAAATTGTTCGATTGAATATATTTCACTAATGACAATTAAGATGCTATTCATTTTTAAGAGAATATTTACCGATCATACATAAACATGCGAATATTTTAATAGACAATGCAGATATTTGAATGCCACACACCTAACTAGTGATTCAAACACAAATGATTGCTCTGAATTTCATCTCTGAATTTAAATTTATATACAGATAAATTGTACATGTAACAGAATAATTACATGTTACACGAACAAATGAAATCTAATTCTTTTAGTCGTCTTTTTCATTAATTAGCTTCCTTCTGTATTGTTTTTCGGTTCCTGCTTGATATTATGGCAATCTACACGTAACCGCAAAGAAACCGAATATCGTTACCACAAGTCTCAGGAATAAACTGTTGTAATTAATCGGGTGTTTCCGGTAGCTGTCCCAGTACATACAATTTGTACATGTCTGTCCCAGTACATACAATTTGTACATGTCTGTCCCAGTACATACAACTTGTACATGTCTGTCCCAGTACATACAACTTGTACATGTCTGTCCCAGTACATACAATTTGTACATGTCTGTCCCAGTACATACAATTTGTACATGTCTGTCCCAGTACATCCAATTTGTACATGTCTGTCCCAGTACATCCAATTTGTACATGTCTGTCCCAGTACATACAATTTGTACATGTCTGTCCCAGTACATACAATTTGTACATGTACAATAGGTTTTAAGGTTTTTTACCCACTTGCTCTTGATCTACACACATCACACTTCATTTGATCATCAATACTTTGATGGTAGGCTGTTCACCTGTGAAGAAGGTTATATATTAACACATTAGTTCCAGATCTCAGTGCTATTTTCGACATAAGTTTCAAGAGGAAACAAATAAGAAAGAAGCTGTGATGTAGGCCGGGGTTAAGAATGGCAAAGAAACATGATTTGTCACAAATATAAGACAAGCTAAAATACTGTTTTAACATAAAAATAACACATGAAGCAAATTAATACAAATTATGGAAGTAGTAGGATACACAAAACATGTACATTAAATTTAAGACACACTGGTAAAAACTTCCAATATCCCTAACTAGATCTGATCTAATTCAAATAATAATCTAATAAATTGTGCGATATGGATCAAATTTTCTAATTTAAACTTCAGTGTCCCCCTCCCTGTGGGCGAACGTTAATTCCAGGAGGCATGGAATTCGCACCTATGATAAAGCACCTTCAGACCATTCCGTCTATGAAGAAAATTTGATTTAAGCATATCTGGGTTTGAAGATGAAGACTATAAAACCATAATCGGAAATTCTGACGCTGGATGTTATTTCAGCAACTCCGCATAGACGTGTTTTGGAAGATGCTTGTGAATTATGGAAAATGCTGGACGGAGAGGAAACTTTCCTCTATCAAGTAGAAGATAGAGATGAGGAGGCTGTGGTGATGTCGTGCAGAGGTATTTGCTAATCATTTACAAGACTGATGTCACATACCCAAGCTGTTGGTATGTTAAGTGTGTTTAAAATTAATGTAACATGTATATTTCGCTGAATCAGCCGCTAGGTTTATCTATTTGTTTGTGTATTTTGGCACATAATTGTAATGTGCTTCCTATATGCATGTACTATGTAAGTATTGGTAATATTTGCAGGGATCATCCTGGGATTTGTCAAGTGTATTTCTTTTTTTATTTGTATATATACGTGTTGTACATAATAAGATATGGAACCTGGATATGGATCCAAATATATACCAGATGGCGAAAAATGGGAGGACGAGAAAAATAAACAAAGGTTTCAATGTGCGACATCAAAACTAGCAGGGAGACATTAAAGAAGGGAATGTCCAATCCTTCCGAGCCGGTGTTTTTATTCCAGGAGATATGTTTTAGGTACAGTGTGTACATCTCTCCTGTATTGTGTGTCATAACGCTGCCTGTGGCCTTGTGAGGTCACAGTAAGCCAGGTGAGAATCAAAGAGGGACATGAGTAGACTTAAGACTTGGGCCCTTTCAATACCTTGTTGACAATATTGACAAGACTGTCGATTTATTACAGCTACCAGCAGTCATTGTTTTTACTGGAGGAGGGATGGGGTTTCATTTAGCAAACAAGCTCATAAAAGTACTAAGTGTTCCTACTTATAGCCTTGCAGTAAAATAAATCAGAGAGATCATCGAAGCATCAACAAAATCGTAATCCGAACTTAAAATCGATTTAACTAGGGGCAAAATAGGAACAAAGGAAAGATTTACATGGAGACTCTTGTAAAAGTTCAAGAGAACAAGGTCAGGTGTTGCGGAAGAGTGAGCGTCTTTTGCTTCATCGACGACTCCCGCCATGTAAATTGTCACAAAATGAGAACCAAGTCATCATTCTCCTTCACAAGTAATGTCCATTATTATCAATTTGCCCCATCCTGGTTATCATGCCAGCCAACGTTGTATTAGACAACATCTAACTGAACAAAATTTACCCAAAAGTGTCGTTTTCCTATATAAACCATAGTAAAGGTCCACCCCAGAAGGTATCGTGAAATCCCGGGGCTGGGGTGGAGTTGGGAAGGTGCATAGAATTCACAATTTGATAAAGCACCTTAACGTTCTTCACCATGAGAGGAGTAATTTGATCAAAAATATCTGCGTTGTCATTGACATGTTGTGTACCTGTGATTGCTGTCCAAAGTCGATTTCTTTTATCTTTCTCTTGGTGACCTGCCAATACTGCACTCAAATAAACCTGCAAACGTGACCCTTCATATCTTTTGTGTAGTGCGACTTTACAAAGTACAATTACAAAGCAGATTTATCTTTTTAACGATGTTTTACCAATATCACTTATAAATAGGGTCACTCAATCTTTAGTTAACCTGCAGTAATACACATACTCTACCCCCCCCACACACACACACTCTTCTCCCCCCACACTCACATCCCCCACACACACCCACACACTCCCTCACATACACTATAACCCCCCCCCCCCACACACACACACACACATATCCCCCAACACTCATCCCCCACACTCACATCCCCCCACACACCCACACACTCCCCCCCCACACACATATACCCAAACACTCACCCCCACACTCACATCCCCCCACACACCCACACACTCCCCCACACCCACACATATCCCCCAACACTCACCCCCCACACTCACATCCCCCCACACACCCACACACTCCCCCCCACACACATATATCCCCCAACACTCACCCCCACACTCACATCCCCCCACACACCCACACACTCCCCCCCCCCCACACACACACATATCCCCCAACACTCACCCCCCACACTCACATCCCCCCACACACCCACACACTCCCCCCACACACACATATCCCCCAACACTCGCCCCCACACTCACATCCCCCACACACCCACACACTCCCCCCCACACACATATCCCCCAACACTCACCCCCCACACTCACATCCCCCCACACCCACACACTCCCCCCCCCCACACACACACATATCCCCCAACACTCACCCCCCACACTCACACCCCCCCCACATACCCACACACTCCCTCACACACACTATAGCCCCCCACACACACACAATCATGTGCCCTCACGTACACATATACAATATAAAAATAAACTGAATTAAGATAATGATAACATAACAATGGCCCCATTTCGCCATGTTGTCTTTATTCAACCCTTCCTCATAACATAGGCGTATGTAACGTAGTATTTAGACCTTAACTCATGTGTTTGGACTTCAGAGTGTACATGATCAATAAGGATTGAAAACATGATTTCATCAAACATGTTAAGGTATTTCTGAACAGATAAATCCAAGGTCATAATATACCTTTAACAAATTATCAGGTCTCTGTGCTACGGAGTATCTTTATATATCACTGAATGTTGAAATAAAATATTGATTTCGTTTCCAGGGACAGTACTAGTATGCATAACATATATCTAATCTAAAGGAGAACCTTTCTCATTTGATAAATAACTGTTCCAAATAGTATACCCAATATGTCAGAGCTTAACTGATCTTCACTTTCGTATTCACGTGGTTAAATCTTGGCACTTCAGGAAACGTAGCTACATTGTAACAGGTGCCTGAAATGGTTGGTTACGTCGATATAATTATATACGTTCAGTTATTTTGAGTCCATAATAAACTTCGTAATGAGGATGTGTACGAATGAGATAAATCACGGTTATTATCATTATTCAAGAAGTTATCGAAGGGGCGGGGATAAACCACTTTCTATTAATTGATAATTTTGATATTAAATAATCTCCTTCTTAAAAACCCTTCTATTTGTTATATTACGGTACTTACACCTGTTCATGGAAAATGTCATTGGTTCGTTGTGTGCTGTACCAGTACCTGGTGTAACTGTCATTAGGAGACTAATCCAATACGTAATTAAAATACCCATTAGTATTCCAGATTTATTAGCTACAGTGTACATGTGTTTGAGTTAAACCTTACAACCATATTGGAAATACACAATATTATAATCTGTTATTGTATATGATGTCATAATATTTACCCCCCCCCCAAGATTTCATAATATTTACTCCCCCCCCCCCCCCACACAAAAAATACTCTAAAAAGACCCCCCCCCCCCCACACACACACACAAATACAAAAGTATGCCCTTTTCAGAAACGCTATACACAGATGCTTATATTGAAAACTGTCTTCACATTTAGTCTGATGATTTATTATTATATTGTGGCCTCATCTACAATCCATTATCCTACATTCTTTTACGGAACTGGTACTAATTTATTTTAGGTTTATCAGTGTTTTTGATGTGCTTAACTCACCAGGAGCTTCATACGTAATCGTGTTGGTTTATTCATTTATATTTTTAAACATAAGACATGTTTTTCTTCAATTCATAAATAAACATGTACCTCTAATTAACTTGTATGTTGTAATGGTTTGTTTATATACATTTCTATTTTAAATAACTGCAACTGCAAGTGAACGAATTTGCTTAATATACTTGGCAATGAAGTCCTAATCTCCTAGTCTTGAGCGGCCCCTTCTCAAAAATGTTTCGTGCATCAAAACATTTGATGTTTCCACCCTATACACTGCCATACCACATACCAAACTGAAAGAACGTCTTCGGTCTTTCATTATATAATGAGAGCTTTTTTTCCCAAGAAAGGTGATCGACGATACAAATACATGGTTGTGAGCTATCTTGGAGCATACTTTGTGAAACACAACAAACGCTAAGTTGAAATATACTGAGGAAGGTATAGTACGAATGATTGAATTTCTGGTTGACAATAGCTTTGTTGAATGCGGAGGAAAGATTTTCCGACAGACTATTGGCATTCCAATTGGAACAAACTGTGCCCCACTTTTGTCTGGCTTGTTTTTGTTTTCATACGAGGCTGAATTTGTCGAAGGGCTTATCAGGCCAACTAACAAAAACCTTGCCAAATCTTTTAATTTCACTTTCAGGTAACGATGTATTGTCTATAAACAACAAGAAGTTTGCTGACCTAATCTAGCATATATACCCTACTGAACGTGAGATTAAAGACACAACAGATTCTCCTACATTGTTCCTCAGCTTCTTACCTCGATCTTGACTTAAACTATGACCAAACGGGCAACTTACTTCTTAGCTGAATGATAAACGTGACGATCTCGATTTTTCGATCGTGAACTTTTCCTTTCTTGATACAGACATCGATATCCCTGCTTCTCCATCCTATGGTGTTAACATGTCGCAGATTTTCGTGATAGATGTCAAATGTTGACCAACAAACTGACGGATTGATGAAGAATAAGGGCAAGTTTTATGGTTGCCATCTTGATCTCATCCAGAAATATTCTGTATCTTTGTTTGATATGATGACGGACGTTACTGGGTTTGCTTATTAATGTGTTTACTTGTTGTAAAGACAATGATGACTCGGTTCTCATTTTG
Source organism: Mimachlamys varia (assembly GCA_947623455.1). NCBI lineage: Eukaryota > Metazoa > Mollusca > Bivalvia > Pectinida > Pectinidae > Mimachlamys > Mimachlamys varia. The sequence goes on from OX392536.1 coordinate 47,763,503, forward strand.
AGGATTGATGTTTACTTTGATGTGACCAAGATTTACATGGCGGGTGTCGTCGATGAAGCAGAAGACGCTTACTCTTCCGGAACACCTGGTCTTATTATCTTGTGCTTTTACGAGAGTCTCCGTGTGAATCTTTCCTTTATTCCTATTTTGCTTCTAGTTAAATCGATTTTGAGTTCGGATTATTGTTTTGTTGACGATTTGGTATTATCTGATTTTTTCTTCTAACTATGTTGTGTAAAGCAGTATTAGATTTGATATGCTGACGTAAAGAATTAGATAGAGCAATTCATAATAAACATTTCATGCATGCTTTTTTCACTTCACAAGGATCAATGCATAATGTTCAGGTACTTCAACCCGGAATTTTGTAACAGTTGAAAAAAAACATAATCGAAAGGTGGATTTGTTTTACCACTGACACTACACATACGTTTGTAGTGTAATGATAAAAAGACATTTTTTGTTTATTACCGTATATTGTTCTTCATTTCCACAAGAACAGGCTTTTTAGAGATGCAGATTGGTGAAAGTTGAAATCCAGGTTGATGAAGACTATGGACAAATTTTATAGTCGCCATCTTGATCTCATCGAGAAATATTCTATGTCTTTGTGTGATATGAAGATGGACGTTTTTGAGTTTGCTTATTAGTGTGCTTACTTATTGTGATTGACAATGATGACTCGGTTCTCATTTTAAAGATTGATGCTTTATACTTGGATGTGAGATTTACATGGCGGGTGTCGTCGATGAAGCAGAAGACGCTTACTCTTCCGGAATACCTGGTCTTATTCTCTTGTACTTTTACGAGAGTCTCCATGTAAATATTTTTTTGTTCCTATTTTGCCTCTAGTTTAATCGATTTTGAGTTCGGATTATGGTTTTGTTGACGATTGGGTATTCTCTGATTTCAAACCCCAATCTTAAAATCGGTTATCATCAATCCCCTAGCAAATGTTATTCATTGTAACTAACATCAGGTCTGTCCTGGTAAATATTCAGCTAAGCGCTCAAATATCACAAAATATAACCCAGCCACATGATCATTTTGCCCTAATTTTATATGATTTGGTAAGATATTTTGATTATTTTAGTATACATACCTTGTGATTGAAATGATGCCTCGGTTCACACTTTGAAGACGCAACATTTACCTGAATGTTGCCTGGAATTGTGTGGCTGTTGTCGTCGATGAAGCAGAAGACACTTACTCTTCCGGAACACCTGGTCATATTCTCTTAAGGAGTCACACAACTAAATCAGCCTATAACGAAATGTTTCATACGATTGTAATCCCTACCGAAAAATTTGTTTCGGCACAGTGAGTAATTTAAACAGGTAATAGTTGACATATTCTGCATTGAATGAAATCTATAGATATTTAACTTTTAGTATAAATTGATATATGATGGCGGATTGATATGGGGTCAAACGTCAGAGGGTGTTCGCGTCCCATTTCACTGGTTTGATACGTAAATTTCCGGTTGTCCGAAGCACCTGTAGCGAGTTTAAATGTCAGTAAACTCCTCATAAAATGCACTTTGAAGTCTTTGCCATATATGTATCTGAGAATCTATGCAGTTGTCTTAAGTGTTGAACTTCTAATTTTAAAGTTATTAGCACGAACGTTTAGTAATAAGATATAGTAAATTATTTAGTTGTGCGAGTCCTTTAACTGTTTAAGCGTCTCCATGTAAATTCATCCTTTTGTCCATATTTTGCCCTTAGTTTAATCTAATTTGAGTTTGGATTATGCTTCTGTGGACGCTTCGGCATTCTCTGTTTTTTCTTGTTTTTGTTTTGTTTAAATATCGAGGCTGTGACAAAAAACGAGTCATTGAGAAAAAACGGTAACGTGTTAACCGTGACGACCACAGAGATATATAGGATGTAGAGGTGAGGGAGGATGAGGGAGGGAGTTGGATTATTCCGTAACGATTAGGTCAGATATCAATAAGATGTATGGGGAATGCTTTATTAATTACCACATTGCAAAAGCATATTGTGCAAATTGTGGTAAACGAGTTATTGGTTTACACGATTTTCATTTTAGAACTTTGTTTTAGAAGAATTTAAAAAAAAAATGCCAATAATGGTGGCCATTTTGAAAATATCTTTTTGTTATTTCTTGTACTTCACGAATGGCCAAAAGTTTGTGTTTTTTTAGCTTGATTTATCATTTAAAATCGGCAGCCTCGGTTCATTTTTGATGTACAATTTCTTTAAGTTCACTATAAAGCAAATATTATGCAACATAGATATTTTATTTACATTTTGATATATTTTCAGATTTTTAGTGTAACTGAAGCTATTTTGATTTAGTGAAAAATAACACATTTGATAATGGGACAAATAACAAGCACGGTACCCCCCCCCCCTTGATATATGCGTAAAGTTTATGGTCTATCACTCTGACCCAAGTCACACACATTTTTAAGTTTGTAGCTTTTTTTGTAAGCAAAGAGGTTAATAAAAATTGAACACCTTTGACTTTGAGAACTTTATCCTATTACGTTCAGGATGACTGGGTTTGTATTCGTCAGGTAGGCGAATTGTGCTATTCCACTGACCTATGACGGTTATATACCCAGTACATCTGTACTGTATCTAAGCCTCACTAGCACAAATACTTTAACTGTGTGGCTTGCTTGAGGTGAACGATTTGGATTTACCACTCCCTGACTGTCACATAAGGTACTTGTTTTATAACTTTATGTTCTATTTATTCGTCACCTTTGCTTATCTGCTGTTCAGTTATTTGTAACCAACTAATTGCAGTGAAAAGACTCAATGCTTAAGACATCCCTTCGTTTGACGTGATTTCTAAAAGCACGACATAAAAGCCATTTTGTCAGGATACACGATTCTTCAATGGTTTAATAAAGAATGCTGAATACATGATTCACATCTCAGTCTATATAACATAATAAGTTTTGAAATCTTCAGTGTAACTAAGAATTGATGAAATACCACATAGATAAGTAAAATGACTAATGAGTAACCTGAGTATCATGAGTATACATAATTCACATATTAGTATATATATTAAGTTTTGTTTTATCTGTAAAATCTTCAGTGTAACTAAGAATTGATGAATTACCACATGAATAAGTAACTTGCTCAATGTTTATAACCAAATTTTCGAAAAGTAACATGTAAAACCATGTGGAATGATTTCTTCTTGTTATGCATAGCAATCGATAGTTGGTCCATTCATGAAATATAAAAAGGCAGTATCGGTTATTGTCCAAAAACAATGTAAATGAACTTAAGTTCCATTTATAATTGTTATTTCTAAAGTATTATATGTCATACAGAAAATGTTCTTTCAATATGGTAACATTGACTGAAAGTTAAATAGTTCACACAAACTTTATAAAGGAAATTCCAAACAATTATAGATATGTTGCTTAGAAGTGTACTGATATAATTTAGCATTGAATAGTCATAATATGGCCATTATGGTCAATATAAATGACAGAGCTTGCTGGCAAACATGGCTTCGCTTTGCATTTTAATATTAGCACAATTCATGCAAAGTAAGGATTTTAATAGGGCTAATCCTCACGGTGACCGAATCTAACTAATGTGCTGCATCTTGTCTACCGATTCAATAGCAAACTGTTCCTCAAATTTGTGTTTAATTTAACTGCTATTTAAGTTTATATTTTGAATAATTTCGATACATTAGAGATATATTTGTTATGACTGACTTTGCTCAGATATATAAAAAACACTGAGCCATCATTTGTATGTGTTGCAACCTATATTTTGATATACTACACGCTTGACTGTTTAACGGGTCGACTGAGTTTCGTGTAGAAAAAAAACAAACTACAAAGGTGAGAAAAACTATGTCATGACTCCTGAGACTAGAAGAGGGTTAATGTGGTAACTACATGACACACGCTACACATATCACTGAACAAAGCAATGTATAGCTACTAACTTTTAAAGGCAAACAAGTCACAAAAATATATTGAAGTAGGATATGGTGGACTATAGTGGTATGGTGGACGGGTTCAGGAACGAACTATGCTGATTAAACTAGTTATTTCATTTATGTGTCAAGAAAAAAAATCAGAATACCGAGGCGTTATCAAAACCATAATCCGAACTCAAAATCGATTAAACTAGAGACAAAATAGGAACAAACGAACAATTTACATGGAGACCCTCGTAAAAGCACAAAAGAATAAGACCAGTTGTTCCGGAAGAGTAAGCATCTTCTGCTTCATCGACGAAACCCGACATGTAAATCTGTGTTACATCCAAGTAAACATCAAGTTTGTGAAAAACACGACAAAAGCTAAGAGGAAATAATCTGAAGACGATATAGTAAGGATGATTAAATTCCTGGTCGACAATATTTTTGATGAGTTCGGAGGAAAGCTTTTCCAACAGACTGTTGGCATTTCCATGGGAACAAAACTGTGCCCCACACTCAGCTGACTTGTTTTTGTTTTCATATGAGGCTGAATTTGAGGAAGAGCTGATCTACATCAGCTGCTTACCTCGATCTCTAATTAAACTACGACCAACATGGACAGAATACTACTAAGCTATACGATAAACGTGATGATTTCAATTTTCGGATCGTGAACTTTCCATTTCTTGAAAGTAACATGTCCGCTTCTTCAACCTATGGTGTTTACATGTCGCAGTTGATTCGATATTCTAGAGATTGCTCTAGATATCGTGATTTGCGTGATCGATGTCGACTGCTGACAAACTAACAACACAAGGATTCGAGAGATGCAGATTGATCAGAACTATGGGCAAGTTTTATGGTCGTCATCTTTGTCTGATTGAGAAATATTCTGTATCTTTAAGTGATACGAAGATGGGCGTTTTTGAGTATGCTCATTAGTTTGTTTACTTGTTGTGATTGACAAAGATACGCAGTTCTCGTTTTGAGAACTTGATGTTTACTTTGATGTGCATGGCGGGTGTCGTCAATGAAGCAGAAGACGCTTACCCTTCCGAAACACCAGGGCCCGTATTCATGAAACCGTTCTCATTCTCAAAGCATGTATTCTGTGCTCAAGCCAGCTTTCTTGAAACTAACCTTAAACATGTCAAAAAGTAAAAAAAAATCATTGTAAATGTTGAAAACAGCTTTCGACTTAATGTCTCTTCAACTTGTTTCCAAAACTTTGACAAAAGTAGATTTTTAAAATAAATTATAAAAGGTATAAGAAATTAGGCCCGAGAACAAAACCCATGCTTGCGCATGAGAACGGTTTCGTGAATACGGTCCCTGGTCTTCTTCTCTTGTGCTTTTACGAGAGTCACCATGTAAATCTATCTTTTGTTCCTATGTTGCCTCTAATGTAATCGATTTTGAGTTTGGATTATGGTTTTGTTGACGTTTTGGTATTCTCTGATTTTTTTTCTCAAAACGAGGACCGAGTATCATTGTCAATCACAATAAGTAAACATACTAGTGAGCATACTCAAAAACGCCCATTTCATATCACTTAAAGATACAGAGTATTTCTCAATGTAGTTGGTGACTTGAGTGGGCTAGGAATATTATGTTTTTCAAACATTAAATTTTCCCGTCTACATACAGTTGGTATTCTATATCATTCATTGTGCATTGCAATTTCTATGGATTTGTCGATTTTGTTTGCACCCGATTCATTTTTGTTATAATAAAAACTACAGTCGGGGTAGATAGACATATTCCGCCCTCTGTATGAATGCTTACATTTGCAAAGCATTGTCACTTACAAGTCTTTTTAGGAGTTCAGTCGTTTATGTAACGTTAAATACCCCGCATTACGCGACGCAATTACAACACAGACTGGTTCTTTAATAAACGGGTAACTGCAAACAAAATATTACTGCTAATGAAATATCGCTTGGCATTCTGATACTTGACAATAGTATTGTAAATGTGACATTATTGATTTTTCTTCATTACAACAACAACAAAAAGATATTAAAAAATATTGAACTGTATGGTTTTTGTGAGTGCATATTATTATTGTTAAATATAAAATTTATTTAGTAGTTTGTTGAGTAGTTTACAACAATTATGAAAAAAATATCCAACTTAAATTAATCACTCTTGTTGGCCGACACGTTAGCGCGCGAGGGGTCTTATTGTGGGAGGAGACCGGAGAACCAGAGAAACCCACTTGACCCGGCAGGTGACATCATACCTTTTCACGTCCGGTATAATTTGTTGACTTGCAAAGCTGACATTCATATAATAAATACCATACAAAAACAGTTTAGTGCTTAAATATAGGATATTTCATGTATGCAGAGTTTAGACAAATGTCTGGGTAGTTATGAGTTACTTAGTTAGGAAATTCTATATAATTTTTGGAGAATTTCATTTTAAAAATAGTTGCTCTTTATATAAAGATATTGACAAAGACCGTTAAAACATAACAAAATTATATCAATTGAAATAGAATTCGTTTTGTTTTATAATCAGCGACGTTTTAACGTTTTCCGATACAAGGATAGTACTATGAATAGTGCAACAGACGATGCCGCAGTTCGCGACAGCGTGAAGGAATATTACGGAAAGACGCTGAAGACGGTGGATGACCTTCAGACTCAGGCAAGCGTGGCTCCTGGAAGGAAGGTCACTAAACCTTTAAAGGCTGCCATAGACCTTATCCACGAAGTCATCGCTTCGAGGTAAGTAAACTGAAATCAGGCGTCTTTGACTGGTGGAGTTTATTGTGTTGAGCGGATAATCTATTTTGTTTAGAGATTCTATATATATAGTTAATTTAATATAATTATATTCAAATACCTGGTCCATACTAACATATCTAACAGTGGACATACACGTGGTCAGGTCAAAGTTAGGATGCAAGTAATGTTTATTGTCATAATGTAAATTGTAATAAGTATTACCTTGAAATAAAATAAAATTTGTATATTAAACATATCGAATATACCTGCATAATTTTTAATACTTCATGGTACTAAATAGTTTATGCAGGTATATAAAAATAGACATATTTAAAGAATCTCTAATAAATAGTTTAAATAGATTAAATACATTAGTTAGATACTTTATAATTAAATTAGCTTACCTTATAGCACTGTGGCCGTAAAGAACACAGGCTTATACCGGGTGTGATGCATACAGATCTATCCTGTGCGGGGTCTATAGGTGTTGTGGCTCGCACTCACCTGGGCCGGGCCCAGGCGAGACTTTCCACGTGCACGGGTTAGGGTCAAGCAGGGTCAAAGTGAGACTCTCAATCAGTCCTTGGGCTCACCTCTCATACGTCACAATAACAACTATATACACAGGTACAATATACATTTGACACAGGGACATGTAGAGACAAAACACTATACACAGCGCAAGAACTTCAAATACATACATAGTGTACTTATATCATACAGTTCAAATATTATGTAAAGTTTGAACACCGCGACATTCTCCCCCGCAAAGGAAAATGATTCCTGGCATTTAAACATCTATCAACCATAATAGTTGATTTAACTAATTATAGAAAAGAATGAGCAGCTAATTATCTTTTATCCAAGTAATTGGGGCAATCCCTACCTACAGGGAATAAAAGATAACTGCTCAAAGAACAATATAGACAAAAAATGATAAATGACTACCTAAAAAAAATGAAGACCACCTTAGCCAGTGTTCCAAGGTAATATAATTTTAATGTACACTGACTAATATGAATAATATAAGAATTTACCTTGACAATAAAAACAAAGTTTTCCTGATGTGAATATCAATCCTTTGCTTTTATGATTGAATGTAAATTGCAATTATGCCACAGTTTCTACTTATTTAATGGTAAACCATTTAGGTAATACACACAATCAGAAGGAAACTTTGCTCATCAAGACATCTTTAAGAACAGTTTCCGAAATTCAAGAACTAGTTTTTTGTATTTTGTTTTGTTACTAACCTGACATATATTGTACCGTAACCAGATACTATGGATGTGGGCTGGCAATCCCAAAGAAGCTTGAAGGGATGAAGATCTTAGACCTTGGGAGTGGTAGTGGTCGTGATTGTTTTGTCCTCAGTAAGCTGGTTGGTCCTACAGGTCACGTGACAGGTGTAGACATGACAGACGAACAGGTACTTCTACCACAGACATAATGGGGTCCAGTGACATAAGGTTGTAATCGTGATGGCCACGAAGTGCCACGAAATGTGGTATGCTATCAGGCAGTCTTGCTATTGCTGGAGGAAATTAGTGCGTCTTTTATTAATTTCGTGTAAGCTCTTCTGCATGATTTGTCTCTGATCTCGAGTCATACGTTAACGAGGCATAAGTCATCTGATTGTTTTCAATTGATTGAAAACTTGCATTAGAAAAATAATATGGATGCTTGATTTTAGTATTTGATCCATGTCTACAATATCCAAAGAGTCTGTAAATCAAATCCAGGATGCCTAAGCATTCATAGACAAAAAACGCCATCTTGTGTGATAATGTAATTCAATTAATATACACGTACGCTTGCTTGATGATAAAAACAAATACCAAAGCATCAACAAACCATAATCAGTTAAACTAAAGGCAAAATATGAACAAAGGAAATATTTACATGGACCGCGGTGACCAAGTGGTTAAGGCATCTAACATTCTTTTTCGCCAGGTGTCCGTCACTGGAAGGGTGGTTTAAAACACTACAAACTGTGATATAGTACCGGGTATAAATAATGTTCAGTTGTTTAAAGGAACCTTTCTACAGGTTAATGATGCTAAGACTAATGGTTTTGCGATAGAAGTGAGTCGTTTGAACCAGGGGTTTCTACTTAAGGATAAAGTACATTTGTCAATTGTAATATTTACACCGTAGAATGTGATGAACGCATGCAGTATTCAACGAATGTACAGCATGCTGAGTAAAAATGTGTGTTTTTGCTTCAAATACTCACTTTATAGGTATACAGTTACTTCTACATTGCCTGTAACATCGCTATTCTGAATGTACCCCAGGAAAGAATAATTCTTGCTTGTACCAATAACACAGTAATAGGTTAGGGAAGCCTTTCTAATGAATCTGTTGTTAAATTTTGGACAGATTGATGTCGCCCGAGAGTACATCGGATACCACACTAAGACGTTCGGCTATAAGGAACCAAACGTTAACTTCGTACACGGTTACATAGAGAAGCTCACGGACATCGGACTGTCATCAGACCACTATGACATCATCGTGTGAGTTAATTACATCTCGATTTGTGAAAACATGATATTACAATATTTCCACTCTCTTAAATTGGAAACAATGATATATTTCGTTTGTATGTTACGCTTAATGATGGAACTTTTGCAAACACCTCCTAGATAGCAAATACAGAACATAATTGAGCTCGGTGGTTAGTGGTACTGTAGGAAATGGTGAATAGAAATATAACGTATATCTATATGTATATTTTGGAAGTATAAATCATATGTATACAAACAAAAATTAATAGGAATAGTATGCAAATAAACCACAAGTTTATTACATTTTGCTTTGAAATGACAATGCCTGCAACGTACTTTTATAACCTAACTTGTTACCAGTCCTCTAACAACACGATATTATATGACCTTTGTATGAACATTTGTAGCCAATAATATGTTTCTGTTGTGTGCTGATTGTTGTTTCCAGCTCCAACTGTGTAGTGAACCTGTCCCCTGACAAGAAAGCAGTCCTGCAGGAGTCCTTCAAAGTCCTCAAGGTAAAAAAGTAAAATGGCGATTCAAATTTAATCTAAAACATTTTACAAAACAGACCTATTAGCATATATGTGTGATACGTTTAACAGTTCAGTTCGAGTTCAAAACAGAACCAATATGTAAGCTTTGATTGGGCCATACCGGTCCAACAAAGTCCCCTATGGCATGCTAAATATACATGTGAGTACGTATAACGGCATCGTTTCTTTGTGCAACATACATTATCTACACTGGGTTATTTTTTTCTCTTGATATTTTTGCGTGTTGTGACATAATTTATGTCAAAAGAAAGGCCAATGGTTAGCAATGATATTTACCAACAATTCATCACGTTACTTCTGTTAAATTGTTCAAGGTTGTATTTAATAGGATTTAAAAAAATATTTTTCGATATGCAAGTACAGATCCCCTTACCTGCATCGTGCCATGAACATTTGCAGATGCAATGTGTGACGCATTTGATCACGTTTCCCTGCTTACACTGCACAAAATGATGATGCAAAAGTGACGTTTTAGAATGATAACGTATGTGAATTATCATTTCCCTAGGTAGATCAAGACGGGTATAAACTGTCTCTAGCAATAATGGGAATGCAGCGATAAAGGTGGGAGAAAATGGGTTACCCTACATATACTCTGGCCAAATTCAAGAAACTTCTGAAGACGTACCTTTTCACGTCTGCATATTAGTGACAACTTAGACGTCATATATATACTGACATTTATTTATCTACAGTTGATGTAGTTCGTATTTATTTGCAATTTTTTATATTATCACATTAGCTTAGATTGTAATAACTTTTTTATTTATGCAGTGTAAGTATCAAATTATTATCTACATGTTGTGAAGCGCTTTAGAGTAATTTTACAAATTATATAGAGCGCTATATAAATGTTGTTTATTATTTATTATTATATCTACACCACGTGATCTTCATTATAATAATGTCACAGTCAAATAACGTCAAGACGTCAAATCCTTTACTGCAGCAATCTTCCACTCCTTCAGCAAATACCACTACCTTAGGAATATGAATATTGCAAATAGACTGGCCTTGCATTGTCTATAATTTAAGCTACATATTGTATACCTAATGTCGACTGTGCTGATCTTTTCATGTATGACCGTAGCTTTTTTACGTGCCTTATCTGAAGTATTTAATTATTAGGCTTATTTTGTGTTATATTATCGTACGTTTACTAAATCGGCAGTTAAGTGTTGAGAAAATAGTGTTAACCATTGTGTAAATATGATGCTATGGATATTCTACCTCTCGGGCAAAGAATGATTCGGAAACCACTCTTGATGATATACAAGGCATGTAAGGCACATTGACGACACTGTTTGTCATAGTGGTCTCACTTTGTATAGATCTTTTCTATTTCGCAGTTTACTACTTTACATTCTTATTAGGCCACTGAAAGAACAACATTGCATTTTGTTTCAGGAAGGTGGGGAAATTTACTTCTGCGATATGTACGCTGATAGAAATGTGGACGAGACAATACGCAAAAACAAAGTGCTCTGGGGTACGTATATGCCAATTTGAGACATTGACGGTTATGTATTCAAATAATGATTCAAAGCATATTGTTTCATTTTAATAAAACTATGAAAATGTAAAATTTTATTCTTTTCATAAACTCCTAATTTCCCTAGATATATATATTGATATAGACAGAAATTAAAGTAAAATACACACCTGAATTACTGCAAATTCTATCCGGGAATTTCCAACTTTTCCTGGATCACAAATCAGTCTTGGATGGACAAACATCTGTATGATGCAGCCTAGTTAATTTTAGGCACAATGCAACTTTTTCGAAATATTACACATGAACTCATTTTGCCGTGTTCAATTTACATACAGACGATTAAATAGCCATAAGGTATTGAAGTATAAGACTAGTTCAATCTTTAACCTTTAAAATATCTTCATTCAAACAATTGGTCCATAGTAATTTCCATCAGTTGAATTTCTGAACACACGTTAAAACCTCCAGAAAATATCTAAGCGTCAACAATACCATAATCTTAATTCAAAATCGGTTATAATATGGCAAATATGAAAACAATTAACACGGAAAACCTCGAACAAGATAATACGACCAGGTGTCCCAGAGGATCAAGCATCTTCTGAAAAATCGACGACACCCACCATGTAAATATAGTTTACATCCAAGGGGAAGAGGCACGTAGAAACAACGTAAGAAAATATTTTCACAAAATATTGGATGCTAGTGGTAAGTCTATGTTGACGGTGATAGCGACTTACCGGCTGAAACACGATGCAGTCTTAGAAATACATACTTTTAGCAAGAATGTGTTATAATCTTAAAATATATCAAAACATGGCATTATAATTTATCTTGTTATATGTTGGGGGAAAATCAGAGAATACCAAAGCGTCAATAAAACCTTAATCCGAACTCAAAATCGATTAAACTTGAGGCAAATTATGAACAAAGGAAAAATTTACATGGAGGCGCTTGTAAAAGTGCAAAAGAAAAAAAACAGGCGTTCCAGAAGAGTAAGCATCTTCTGCTTCATCGACGACACCTCAAAATTCCTCTCATGTCCGTGATATTAATGCTGATAAATTGTAAATATAATTTGCGGATCTTGGGTATATGCAAGCATCATTGCTCCATGCTCTGTCCATCTGTTATTTATAAACAAAAATGCTAAAATTGATCTATGCAAATTATTTCATAAACGTTAACAAGAAGGCTGGTTATTGTTCGAATAAACGACAACAGCAAAAGGATAGCTGAACATGTTTGTTGAATGGCCATTGTTAGCAAATAAGCTTAAATTACGTTTGAATCAACATTAATAAAAGTTGAAAGATACAAGTTCTTTAATGATTTGATCCCTTTTCTTTGAACAAGAACAGACGAATGAAATGAACAATTTGGTAAGGAGCTGGTCTGTGATGTGTTGATTGGTCCATTTTGTTTTGTAATCCCAACAGGAGAAGGATTTGCTGGAGCTCTGTGGTGGAAGAAGCTACATGACCTAGCTAGTGAGGTTGGCTTTAGTAAGCCCTACATGGTCAGCACCTCGCCTATCCCCGTTGACCGGGATGATTTCAAAGCCATTCTAGGTTTGTCCTGTTTTTAAACGACACTCATCTCAGCCATACTTGACCAGCATGGATTTCTGTGTATTTAAAGTGTAGGTTAAGCTCAGGATAATTCTGTAGCGACTCACGTAATAAAATATCATAGGCACCAATTCTATTTTTCAGATAAATGTATTTCAGTCACTTTAATCACATTACTCTACGTCGGAAGTTGGCGGACTCTGCTATTGAGTCTTTAGTCCCTAAGGTTTGCTAGTCTTGATGTTAACGTATTATTTGAAAAGTGATATGCTCCAAAAACAGACACTTTCGTTGTACACGATTTGAAATTACAGTACTTTTATTTTGTTCAAAATCAATAATATTAAAGTTAGTTTTACGCGCCTGTCTCTTCCGTAGTAGTTAAGACAATTTCGATTCCCATCTTTTGGTTCCAAAAATCACGAACGAAACAGCTGTATGATGCAGTTTAATTCATTTTTTCGGCTACTGTTTCTATTACTAAATTTGAAAGATGCAACACATATGTAAATGTGTTACGTTAGTCTTTGATTTTATTATTGTAATTAAATAATCCAAACTGAATTTTCACCTGTGATTGTTATCTTATTTCCGAAACATTTTGGTAGGAATTGACAAAAATGATATCTCAGAAGGTTAATTCGTTATTTGAATTATCAATTATCTAAAATTTAATAAATATTTGACAATCTGATACCATTTCAAGAGTATTTTTTTCTAAATTATCTGTGAGCAACATGCAAGAAAATCCACAGTGTAAAATATGAAAATACATTATATTTGTAAATGAAAGATAATTTCAAAATAAGGCAATGAGTTTAAGAGTTGAACATGATATTATCAGTAGAAAATAAAGCTTCCGGAACTCCGAGAACAAAGCAAAAGATAATAAAATCTTAACATACGTAACCTTACGACATAATGGATAAACAACATGCTGTCTAATAATAAAAACCTTTGTTTTGTTGAGTGTTTTAATACCATTTTGTGGGACATTGCAGGTGACACGAAATATGCAGCGGTAACCTACCGCATGTTCAAGCTACCGGTTAAAAGGAGTGAGGCAGCCCAAGTGATATATAAAGGGAACATACCTGGCTACGAGGAAGAGTTCAAGTTTGATTACAAAACTATACTCAGGGTAAAGAAGTTTTATGGTCGCCATCTTTGTCTCATTGAGAAATATTCTGTATCTTTAAGTGATATGAAGATGGACGTTTTTGAGTATGCTCATTAGTGTGTTTACTTGTTGTGATTGACAATGATACTCGGTTCTCATTTTGAGAACTTGATGTTTACTTGGATGTGACAAAGATTTACATGGCGGGTGTCGTCGATGAAGCAGAAGACGCTTACACTTCCGGAACACCTGGTCTTATTCTCTTGTACTTTTGCAAGGGTCTCCATGTAAATCTTTCCTTTGTTCATATTTTGCCACTGGTTTAATCGATTTTGAGTTTGGATTATGATTTTGTTAACGCTCTGGTATTCTTTTATTTATTATCGTAAAGCCGACCTATGACCCTATGACCGAGCTGTACTCCTACAATTAAGAACGATTTCAAGCACTATTGTAACGTATGCGTTAAGAAAAATAGATCATACAGACTTCTTCTTTTGTGTATAAAAATAAAGGTGAAAATATATATACTGTAACTAAAAATCAACAAGAAAAAACGCCAATAAAATATAAGAAACTAATTTACGGTGTTCTGCGTTTAGACATTATTGGCCATTGACTGAATCTCTGTTATCGACTGACATACACGAAGAAGGACATTTCTCTGGCTTAGTCCCTTTACAGTTTATTTAAAACGGAATTAAGAGGAGACAACGCTTTGTTTAGAAAACTGTGTATACTGTTTTAGGTTTGGTTGCAGTGGGACAGCAATTCTTGACATTTAACTAGTTCATGATTTTTTTGCTTTACTTTTCATGACGTCTTTCATTTGAAATACAAATATACCCTTATTGTCAATATCATCACTTTTCTAAGGCGTTTATATATAATATACATGTCAACCTTGAAATGGCATTATGCGAAAAAACGTTTTTAAATTGCAGACTGTTTGTCTCATATGTGATGTCATTTACTAGAAAATATTGCAAATTGATAGGAGCAGGGAATTTTACTGCACAATTATTCCTTAACTGACAATGCGTTTCTTAATGTTGTTATTTTATCATTAGGGAGACAAATGAAATTATCTAAGGAGTATCGCAATTAATCAAATTACACATAATTCATTAGACTGCATTGCACTTTGTTTTTTTATTTCACCAGGCACATGATATCAACTCGGTAGACGGAACAATAGTAACAGCCCTCAAATCATCCAGGTTTTGTGACGAGTTTGATTTTCAACCACCAACCACTAAATCGTGTGGTACATCCGAATGTTGCTCAGGTTCACAGGTAATTGTTACTAAAATCACATATAAATTATACTGATTTTAATATAAAGATGACATGTTGGCATATGTCTCTATGTTTCAATAATTGTTAAAAAAATGATAATAAAAGCATGTTAACTCAGGTTTTATACTAGTAATCAAAATGAGCTCGATATAAGTAACATTCACTTTTCCCCCATGAACTGAAGTTCAGAACTAAGTTTCATTTTACTTCTACATTCATACATTAAAGGGATTTTACGCATTTCTTAATTGAATGTTTAAAAAACACGTAAACACACGTTCACCACATAAGACCTTACGTGATCCTTATTGTCAACGCTTCTGGTAAAGTTCACTAAAGTTTGAACAACAGCTTTAGTATTGAGACTGCTTTTGGGGTTTTCAGTAAGATACACAAATTGCCTGACATTGGAGCCTGTTTTAACTGTTGTCGTTGGATTCGGATATTGAAACTTTGTCATTGCATGTAATGTTAAGATCAAATATTCAAATCTCATGACGGAAAATTATATTTCTGGCATGGGATAATCTGTTCTCGTAAGAATAAATCCTTATCTGGGAAGAAAGTAGCCCTCAGATGGAGATATTTTAGTGTTCTTGTTGAAATAGGAGTTTGAATCGGATTGTTTTTAAAATGGGGAACACCCAGCAGATACATGATAATTCTAATTAATCCTAATGATTATTTACATGTGGTCACCAGGTTCGGTTTCAAACCTTTACGTTATTTCCTGTATGTTTCTCAGCTAGAAATGGGCGCCTGCGAATAATTGGGGTTCCTTTGTATCCATTAACTAATGTACAATAAAGTGAAATCAAAGAACTCTGATCATATAACGTTTATACTATTTATTTTCAGCGTGAAGATCCGTTTGAATACCTGAAACAGAGAGAGAAAATGGAGGGTGTGACATTGATCTCCTGTGGAAATTAGTGTTAACAGAGTCAAATCAGCGTTAACGTCGGTGTTGTGATGGACGTTTACGAGCTTTAGAGGCTTTCGAATGTTTAATCAGATTGGTGTTATAAGTGATCAATTCCCATTACGAATTATACGTTCCACTGCGACAGTATACTGCTAAACTTGCCAGGGAATAAATAATACATTGCAAGGCTCGCAATATCGTCTATAATAACCCCCGACTAAGCCCTGTTTTGTTAGATATTTACTATGTATTTATTTAGTTTGTTACCATTTAAAACTGGTATAAAACGGAGCAAAAAAATTATTATCTTTTGTTGCACTGAAGCCATGCGCCCCTAGGTCCATTATGTCTCATAGTAAATATTCGTTAATATTCCCAATTTTTCATGGCCACAGAGATTAACTTCATATGTATGAAAATGTTCCAATTAATGTACTAAATAGTGTTCTCCAAACCATACAAGACTCTTGTATAGCTCATGATTATACGGAACGGAGACTTGTGAATAACATCCTAAACAGAACCATGATTATATAATTATAGAATCGCTAATGCAGGGGAAATAGGAGATTTTGGTTACATGTCATGTTTAGCTAAACAGCGAGAAGATACGATGGGCTTTTCCATAAAAGATTACAAGTGCTAAGAGAGGAAAGGGAAGCCATGGAAAGCTACAGCCCTTGATACTTGCTTAATATTACCATACCATCAAGATGGCTACGCAAGTTTTGAAAGCGGTTGTAATTACAAAATATGTTGTTTTTCTTTTTTTACACAAAAATGATCAGACAAGAATTAACTTCAACTTGTCGAACGAATTCATGGCTCAAAGATATTCTATCAAAAATGTTATTTATTGTTCAATATATTTAAGCATTGCCAAATTATTTTTTGGGAAATATAGAAAGAGTAGGGAAATGTTTTCAACTAAATACATGGTTTGTTTCTCACCATCCTTATAATGTATATATAATAAACATATAAGACATAACTATAAATTTTAAGAATAATGATTTACTTTGTATTTATTATGGAATGTAGCTTTCCTCTTCATTTTTTGTTTGTGTGTTTGGGTTGTTTTAATTATAAACTGTTTGTTTTTTATGTAACCTCATATGTTTACATATGTAAAAGCAGTCGCCTGAAGATAGCCCTACGTATTTAAAACGTTTGTGATATCTAATGAATTCCTTGTCTAATTTTAATGTCTATATATTTAAACGATATACAAAATTATCATAATATTTAACTATATATATATATATTTTAACCAATATTTATGCTGATGTACGGTATCACACATGTTGTATCCTGTAAAGACAACAATAAAACAATATTTGAACAGTGTTATTATTCTTACGTCGAAAGGCTGCAGAATTAATTACTGATTATGGAAAATATAAACAATGCTGTATGAGATATAAAAAAAAAATCAGAGAATACCAAAGCGTCAACAAAACCATAATCCGAAATCAAACTCGATTAAACTAAGGGCAAAATAGGAACAAAGGAAAGATTTACATGGAGACTCTCATAAAAGCACAAGTGAATAAGACCAGGTAAATGTAATTCTTGGTCACATCCAAGTAAGCACCAATCCTCAAAATGAGAACCGAGTCATCATTGTCATCACAACAAGTAAACACACTAGCAAGCACGTCCATCTTCATATCAAACAAAGATACAGAATATTTCTCGATGATATCAAGATGGCGACCATGAAACTTGCCCATAGTCTACATCAACCTGCATTTCTCGAATCCCTGTGCCGTAAGTTTGTTCGTCAGCAGTCGACATCTATCACGAAAATCTCGATATTCAGACGAGCCCTAGAATAACGAATCAACTGCGACATGTAAACACCATAGGATGGAGAAGCAGGGGTGTTACTATCAAGAAAGGGAAAGTTCACGATCGGAAAATCGAAATTATCACGTTTATCATACAGCTTAGTAGTAAGTTGCCCTTGTTGGGCATAGTTTAAGTAAAGATCGAGGTAAGAAGCTAATGTAGGAGATTCTGTTGTGTCTTTAATCTCAAGTTCAGTTGGGTATATACGATCGACTAGGTCAGCAAACATCTTGTTGTTTATAGACAACACATCGTCGATATACCTGAAAGTGAAATTGAAAGATTTGGCAAGGTTTTTGTTACCCGTCCTGATAAGCCCCTCGACAAATAATATAAATATATAAATATAGGATCTTATAATTACACGAGTTTCCATTTCGGCGTGAGATCTGTGAAAAAAGGAATTTCATAAATCTCATATGGAATAAACGTTTGGTAAGATTAGTTTTGGAATATGGCAATACAGTATTTGAAAGTGCAGTCAGTATGATTCTGATCTTATGGAAAATGTACAGTGAAGGTTAGATTTGCTGGGATTGGAATCATTTAGTGACAGAAGGAATTATGCAGGAAGGGCAGAAAGAATTATTGACTGAAAATGCAATACAAAATAAAACATTGTCTTCATCCTTGGTACATAAAATCTATCTGTCCCATACTCACAAATTTACTCAAAACTATAATTACAAAACTCCGATACCAATCTCCCTATATTTCTAGCAAATCTTTCTTTCCAAAATCAGTACGTAAACAGAGTTGTTTCCCCTTGTTACTACCCTTTGCCTTTGATTTTTTTCGTCAGGAAGTAGCCCTCTAGTGGAGAAACCGGAAACAGGTCACAAAATTATGTTATGTCACACAATTACGTTACATCAAACTCGGCCTTCATAGGTTATTTCCGGAATATGGAAATAACCGGAATATCTTTCAGCTGATGTTTGTATCATTTATCTCTGTCCTTGCTTGAGAAGCTAGGTTTTTTTTTCGACTTGCCGACTTTAAATTATGGAAATTTTGTCTTTTATTGAACCAGTACATGAGTGATTCTCAGTAAATACCAGATATTTACTAAAGCTACGCTCTTATAAGGTTTTGCCTTTGTCATATCTTTACATGAATAAAACTGACATACTAATAGTCTTCGGAAATGTCGTTATGAAATACGTAAA
Source organism: Mimachlamys varia (assembly GCA_947623455.1). NCBI lineage: Eukaryota > Metazoa > Mollusca > Bivalvia > Pectinida > Pectinidae > Mimachlamys > Mimachlamys varia. The sequence goes on from OX392536.1 coordinate 47,782,659, forward strand.
CTGTCGCTATGGATGTATTTTACATAATATACACATTTTCGTAGTACGCGATATGAAATTATACAGAACTAGCTTAACTTTACTTCTAAATTCATAATTAAAGGGGTTTACGCTCCTGACCCTTCTGCTTCTACATTAGTTTAGATATTTTGGATTCCCATTTTTTGGCCCCTAGCATCCCTAGCTGTCAAGTCTTTATTGACGGTCTAGCTAAACTATTTGTCTTTAATAAATCCTAATGTCAGTTGGTTATCCGCGCGCCTCCACCTACAGATAAGGAAACAATGGGAATAAAAACATTAATTGTTTATTACCAAGTATCTACCATTAAAATTGAAGTAAAGAGTAAACTGGAGACACGGCGTGATTATTTTAGACAGCAGCTGCAGCCGTTTTATCAGCTACAATGTTTGCTGTTGTTTTCGCATCAGTAACAGAAGTAACTGTTTTTGATGCTGCCGTCGGCTTTTCGGCAGCAAGAGTTTCCACCATGGTAACGGAGCTAACTGTTTTTGACGCTACAGTCGGCTTTTCGGCAGCAAGGGTTTTTATATCGGTAACAGAGCTGACAGTTTCTGACGGTGCTGTCGGCTTTTCGGCAGCAAGGGTTGCTTCCACGGTGGGTTGCGGTGACGGTTGTGGGGTTTGTTTTCCAGACCATTTTGGTGTCTTGTCGAGCCACGCTTTAAACTTTAAGTCCGGTAGGAAGGAGCACGGGATATGGCGGGTGTGTACTCCACTGAAACAATATATATATTACTACTGATAACATTTTGTTTATTTATTCAAGGATCTCTTTTCAGAAGTAAAGACGTAAATGTGTATTCAATGCATTTCCTTTTCCTGACATAACTAAATTGTTTATCAATCATTTCTAAAAGAAATCCACATATTGTGGGACTATTGTGAAAACATTTATAAACAACACCAGACTTTAGACTATTATACAGTTGCTCTTACCAGCTGAGATATCGAGTCACCGGATGGTAATTACCCCTTAGTGCTACACACACGAAACACACCGGGGCCCGTATTCATGAAACCGTTCTCATGATCAAGCCAGGTGTCTTGATACTAGCCTAAATCAAGTCAATTGTAAATTTTGCAATTAGTGATCTGCTTCATAGATCTTAATTTTTCACAAATACTTGGGCAAAATATGAATTCTTAAATAAAAGTATAGCCAGAACAAGAAAGCAGTGTTGAGCACAAATTCCACGCTTAAGCATAAAAATCGTTTCGTGAATACGGGCCCGGATCTCCTAACACTGAGTTAGTACTACATACACTGTACTGTGGATCTTTATCTTATTTAAGGCGTGAGGAACTCCTAACACTAATATAAGGCAGTACTACATACACTGTAATGTTAATCTTTACCTTATTTTAGGTGTGAGGAACTCCTACAGTGTAACACAGGGGCAGTACTACATACACTGTAATGTTAATCTTTACCTTATTTAAGGTGTGAGGAACTCCTACAGTGTAACACAGAGGCAGTACTACATACACTGTAATGTTAATCTTTACCTTATTTAAGGTGTGAGGAACTCCTACAGTGTAACACAGGGGCAGTACTACATACACTGTAATGTTAATCTTTACCTTATTTAAGGTGTGAGGAACTCCTACAGTGTAACACAGAGGCAGTACTACATACACTGTAATGTTAATCTTTACCTTATTTAAGGTGTGAGGAACTCCTACAGTGTAACACAGGGGCAGTACTACATACACTGTAATGTTAATCTTTACCTTATTTTAGGTGTGAGGAACTCCTACAGTGTAACACAGGGGCAGTACTACATACACTGTACTGTGAATCTTTACCTTATTTAAGGTGTGAGGAACTCCTAACACTAATATAAGGCAGTACTACATACACTGTAATGTTAATCTTTACCTTATTTAAGGTGTGAGGAACTCCTACAGTGTAACACAGAGGCAGTACTACATACACTGTAATGTTAATCTTTACCTTATTTTAGGTGTGAGGAACTCCTACAGTGTAACACAGAGGCAGTACTACATACACTGTAATGTTAATCTTTACCTTATTTTAGGTGTGAGGAACTCCTACAGTGTAACACAGGGGCAGTACTACATACACTGTAATGTTAATCTTTACCTTATTTTAGGTGTGAGGAACTCCTACAGTGTAACACAGGGGCAGTACTACATACACTGTAATGTTAATCTTTACCTTATTTTAGGTGTGAGGAACTCCTACAGTGTAACACAGGGGCAGTACTACATACACTGTACTGTGAATCTTTACCTTATTTTAGGTGTGAGGAACTCCTACAGTGTAACACAGGGGCAGCACTACATACACTGTAATGTTAATCTTTACCTTATTTTAGGTGTGAGGAACTCCTACAGTGTAACACAGGGGCAGTACTACATACACTGTACTGTTAATCTTTACCTTATTTAAGGTGTGAGGAACTCCTACAGTGTAACACAGAGGCAGTACTACATACACTGTACTGTGAATCTTTACCTTATTTTAGGTGTGAGGAACTCCTACAGTGTAACACAGGGGCAGTACTACATACACTGTAATGTTAATCTTTACCTTAGGTGTGAGGAACTCCTACAGTGTAACACAGAGGCAGTACTACATACACTGTAATGTTAATCTTTACCTTATTTTAGGTGTGAGGAACTCCTACAGTGTAACACAGGGGCAGTACTACATACACTGTAATGTTAATCTTTACCTTATTTTAGGTGTGAGGAACTCCTACAGTGTAACACAGGGGCAGTACTACATACACTGTAATGTTAATCTTCACCTTATTTTAGGTGTGAGGAACTCCTACAGTGTAACACAGGGGCAGTACTACATACACTGTAATGTTAATCTTTACCTTATTTTAGGTGTGAGGAACTCCTACAGTGTAACACAGGGGCAGCACTACATACACTGTAATGTTAATCTTTACCTTATTTTAGGTGTGAGGAACTCCTACAGTGTAACACAGAGGCAGTACTACATACACTGTAATGTTAATCTTTACCTTATTTTAGGTGTGAGGAACTCCTACAGTGTAACACAGGGGCAGTACTACATACACTGTACTGTGAATCTTTACCTTATTTTAGATGTGAGGAACTCCTACAGTGTAACACAGAGGCAGTACTACATACACTGTAATGTTAATCTTTACCTTATTTTAGATGTGAGGAACTCCTACAGTGTAACACAGGGGCAGTACTACATACACTGTAATGTTAATCTTTACCTTATTTTAGGTGTGAGGAACTCCTACAGTGTAACACAGAGGCAGCACTACATACACTGTACTGTGAATCTTTACCTTATTTTAGGTGTGAGGAACTCCTACAGTGTAACACAGAGGCAGCACTACATACACTGTAATGTTAATCTTTACCTTATTTTAGGTGTGAGGAACTCCTACAGTGTAACACAGGGGCAGTACTACATACACTGTAATGTTAATCTTTACCTTATTTTAGATGTGAGGAACTCCTACAGTGTAACACAGAGGCAGTACTACATACACTGTAATGTTAATCTTTACCGTATTTAAGGTGTGAGGAACTCCTACAGTGTAACACAGGGGCAGTACTACATACACTGTAATGTTAATCTTTACCTTATTTTAGGTGTGAGGAACTCCTACAGTGTAACACAGGGGCAGTACTACATACACTGTAATGTTAATCTTTACCTTATTTTAGATGTGAGGAACTCCTACAGTGTAACACAGAGGCAGTACTACATACACTGTAATGTTAATCTTTACCTTATTTTAGGTGTGAGGAACTCCTACAGTGTAACACAGGGGCAGTACTACATACACTGTACTGTGGATCTTTACCTTAGGTGTGAGGAACTCCTACAGTGTAACACAGAGGCAGTACTACATACACTGTACTGTTAATCTTTACCTTATTTAAGGTGTGAGGAACTCCTACAGTGTAACACAGAGGCAGTACTACATACACTGTAATGTTAATCTTTACCTTATTTTAGATGTGAGGAACTCCTACAGTGTAACACAGGGGCAGTACTACATACACTGTAATGTTAATCTTTACCTTATTTTAGGTGTGAGGAACTCCTACAGTGTAACACAGGGGCAGTACTACATACACTGTAATGTTAATCTTTACCTTATTTTAGGTGTGAGGAAAGCAGTTCGCTGTATGTCTGGGATGTCCATGTTTTCACATATAAGCTTTGATAGCTCGATCGTCTTAATGGAATCCAGCTGACCTAGGTAATGAACAATTAAAATAATATTATCATTCAAACAGCGACTATAGTGAAATGGTTGAACTCCCTACAATGAACCAGTATTTCTCAATATTCACTTCATATCATTTGGTAGAGCTTACAGCTATATATAGCTGGTTGAGTAGACCAGAGATCTTGGGTTTGACTCTAAGCGAGGACATTCAAAAACATGAGTACATTTCCCATCGAGACATGGAAAATGTTTACAAAAATATCCAGTTATATTTTCGTAAGAATCGATCTCTTGAAGCCTCGGGACAAGTTCTTTCTTGAAGAGGGACTATATCATCCAAGTAAAAAACTGTTCGCTTTCTATCAAAATAGTAAGCAAAACAAAATAATAGGAAGAATGTATCTGAAGCGAATCTGGTACAGTTAAGACTTGTAAACCAATGGTTACTTTCTAGAGTCATTTGTAACTTACAAGAACGTTTGATCATCTTTTTGCAAAAATTGGCGATGTATACAATAATTCATCGACGTAGACTTCTTTGATATGGGACGCCAACTACATGTATTTTGTGAAGAAAAGAAATTCGGGTACCTGCAAAAACCTTATTTCAAACCTTAACGCGAACTTGGTAGGATTTTAAAATCAAGCTCTGAAAATCACATAAAATGTGACGTAGATTCACTCTTAAATAAAGAAAAAAGCCTCCTTAACACTTGAAATTTTATATTCGCTCTGCAAGTCGTATTGCCATCAATAAGCCAGTGCTAATCCAATGTAAACAAGAAGGTGTTGCACATGTACCTGACGTAACGTGAACCAGTAACTACATATTCCCATCACAACAAATACCTATCGACTATGGCACGGTGTTAACCTGATTTGTAGGGGTAAATCTAGGGAACTAGAACCTAACGACTAAGTTTTCCTATCCACAGTGAACCGATACCTATGCAATATCTAATAGGATACGGTGCTAACCTGATGTGTTGGGGTACACGTTGAGAACCAGAACCTAACGACTAAGTTTTCCTATCCACAGTGAACCGATACCTATGCAATATCTAATAGGATACGTTGTTAACCTGATGTGTTGGGGTACACGTTGAGAACCAGAACCTAACGACTAAGTTTTTCTATCCAAAGAGAACCGATACCTATCCAATATCTAATAGGAAACGTTGTTAACCTGATGTGTTGGGGTACACGTTGAGAACCAGAACCTAACGACTAAGTTTTTCTATCCAAAGAGAACCGATACCTATCCAATATCTAATAGGAAACGTTGTTAACCTGATGTGTTGGGGTACACGTTGAGAACCAGAACCTATCGACTAAGTTTTTCTATCCAAAGAGAACCGATACCTATCCAATATCTAATAGGATACGTTGTTAACCTGATGTGTTGGGGTACACGTTGAGAACCAGAACCTAACGACTAAGTTTTTCTATCCAAAGAGAACCGATACCTATCCAATATCTAATAGGATACGTTGTTAACCTGATGTGTTGGGGTACACGTTGAGAACCAGAACCTAACGACTAAGTTTTTCTATCCAAAGAGAACCGATACCTATCCAATATCTAATAGGATACGTTGTTAACCTGATGTGTTGGGGTACACGTTGAGAACCAGAACCTAACGACTAAGTTTTTCTATCCAAAGAGAACCGATACCTATCCAATATCTAATAGGATACGTTGTTAACCTGATGTGTTGGGGTACACGTTGAGAACCAGAACCTAACGACTAAGTTTTTCTATCCAAAGAGAACCGATACCTATCCAATATCTAATAGGATACGTTGTTAACCTGATGTGTTGGGGTACACGTTGAGAACCAGAACCTAACGACTAAGTTTTTCTATCCAAAGAGAACCGATACCTATCCAATATCTAATAGGATACGTTGTTAACCTGATGTGTTGGGGTACACGTTGAGAACCAGAACCTAACGACTAAGTTTTTCTATCCAAAGAGAACCGATACCTATCCAATATCTAATAGGATACGTTGTTAACCTGATGTGTTGGGGTACACGTTGAGAACTAGAACCTAACGACTAAGTTTTTCTATCCAAAGAGAACCGATACCTAATGATACGGTGCTTACCTGATGTGAACCCGGTGGTGGTGTCGTTGTTTTCATACCAATAGCGGTCTCCAACCTTCATTGCACTGAACTGTCGCGCAATTATACATGCAAATGTAGGTCCCACACTTCCGTCGCGCACATGAACTTCAGATACTCCGCCAGTATATAAGTCAATATCATTGGGGCTCCTAAAACAAAATTCAATTATAAACAAAATAGGCAATGTTAAGCATTAGCCGGATTTCCAGCAAATGCAGTCCAAAGTCATAAAGCTGGATTGATGTGTGAAGATACGTTTTATTCTATATTTTTTTCAGTTCGTTGTAAAGAAGGATTATGTTTTGCGCGTATGATTTGCGCTAAATTCTAGTTTTGCTTTACCTTTCTCTCAGGCAGAGCTTTGTAAAAACAAGAATATTTCTAGACTTATATCGTGACAATGTTACCTGTACAACTCTTTCAATACTGCAGCTGTTTCTTCGTCGTGATCTTCCAGACCACCATTTCGTTTGACCTCGAATGTCGTTACTTCCGACAGTCCACACCACTTCCGCCATGCGTTGTAGGATGGTACTCCTTGTTCCCGTCCTCTTTGGATGTTCATTGAAGCCAAATCAAGGCTAATGTTTTGCAAGAAGAAAAGCTTATCGCGGACACCATCTTCAAGATACCTGAAAGGAAATTGAACATCCCAACAATTTTTTCTGTACCAGCATGGTTTTGCATTTAATTTTAATCCCTTACAGAGATTAAAGGCCCAATATACGTAACTTTCGACAAAACGTGAAGCAAAAATAAAGCCTAATAACTTTTTATATTTACAGATTAATTGATATCAGCAATAGTAAAGATGGATTCTTACGCAGTTACCGGTACAGCAACAGTTAAAACTTGGTATTTGTATACACGCGTCAATTTTGAACTCTCTTCTAACTTCGGTTTGTTGTTGAAGTGGGCCCCACCTCAATTATTTTCAATTCTTTTGATTTTTTGTCAAGAGTTCTTGTTAGTTATCGCTCAGGTTTACTTCGTTTAGGCTTATTACGTATATTGAGCCTTTAAAGATTAAATATAAATTCACATGTAACTCATCTTCTACGGTTCCAAAACAACCTTTAGGTAGATGAAATAACGACACTTGAGTCTACAATAGGAAGTGTTAGGATCGGCTGCTACCTTTACCTCATGTTATGACCAATTGCTCAACGTTTGTACTATACCATTTATTTTGGAAGAGTTTCAAAGACCTCACAATATACATATTGTATATTATCTTTACAGACACCCAAGAGCTGCAAACATATCTTAGCTCTATAGTACACCTGCTTGTCGAGATTAGTTGTTTTTACTATATCTAATCGAATGATTGCCATAATATGTTCTATCTATATATATTATAAACGACTATGTTATGTTACTATATGTTATTAACGACAAACTTATAAGTTGAAAAACATACAAAGTGAAAAATATACATTTTTTTCAATTATTGACAATATTAATACAAAAATAGTATGCTTCTGACTCTCTAGAAAGCCTAGACGAATTGGTCTATAGAATCTATTCTATCAAATATATTACAGTGCTCACCTATCCACCATAGGAGTCGGGTCAGAGATCAACCATCTGAGAATTCCCTCATAACCGAAATGCTTGCTCCTCTGTAAATAGTACGGTTTGTGGAATGTCTTCTCAATCACTACTCCCTTCTTCTTTTCAAACTTTGGTCCGATGTACGTTTGCTTTTTGGGGATTTGCGAGTGTCCGAATCTGAAGGCGGCAGCAGCGAAGCCAGTGGAAACGCCGGCATTAACATAATCTTTGTAAGCCTGAACGTGTCCAAATTCTGTGTCGTCCAAGTTGTAATAGTTAATGAGAGGTTTACCGATTATCAATGGTAGGTACTCATGATAAGTGATGTGTTGGATGATTGCGCCCACGATTTTCCTCGTTTCTTGGTAGAGTTTCTCATCTTCCCAGGATGGGTTAATATCGTGAAGCTTAAGTGCGATTCGGTTGTGTTCGCGCATGAGCAAAGTGTGTAAGGCACCGATGGATGCTACTAAGTTTGAACGTTCATCACCTATAATAAAGAATATGCTTCGAAGTACTTTTGGTATTGTTTATATTACAAAATTGCACATATGATTTAGTGTAGAAAATTACTGACCAAGAAATTTACACAAACATTTCATACTCCAGGCGAACTATTTCTTGGTGATTGTTTGACGGATCTTTTTAATAGAATATGTCGTTTCCGAGATATAACTTTCCGGTACAAAAGTCACGTGATTTGACAGACACAAGGTGAAATATGTATACATTCGGTGTAGTGCAATTGGTAGATAATCAACTTTGTCGGAGAAAAATATCGGTAAATTTGATTTAGCATTCTTAAAAAATATGTGTATTTAAAACCTGGTCGAATCTCGGAAATGACGTATAAAGATTGACCGGCATCTACTTTTCACTATATTCTTCTTTAGGAGTATACATAATACATGTACCTTATTGATGTTGCGTTTACAAACAACGTTTCACGTTTCGAATCAGTTTATCTATTAAGCAATAATGCGATTTTGGACCTAGTTTAGGAAATGACGACATAATTACACGGAAGTATAAAGAGAGATAACCCTGACGATGAGAAGAACTAAAACGTCTAACGTTGAATACGACAGCAAAAGACGTCACTCGACACTGACGCGCGAAAGGGGAAATACGTCGATAACAAAAAGATAAACATTTACCCTGAGTACGACAGGAAATGACGTCACTGTACGCTGACGCGAAAAGGGAAATACTTCTATACCATAAAGATACATGTAAGCACAATGTCTGTTTAATGGTCCGTAGCTTTAAAAACAAAGAAAACAATCTTACCAGCCAGCTGACATTGCTGTCCCTTCTTCTGTAGAATACAGTTATCATTTCCGGTAGGAGGGAGCAGTCCGTGGTGTCCCTCTCGGAGAAGTCCTGTGATAACGATAAGTGCTTTAATAAAACTGTAGTGTAGCTACATCATATATATATTGTATAAATTTCCACTGAATTCAGAATAAAGAAAAAGGAAAATAATTATATTTGCCATATGTTACATAATGAGAGCTTTCTTTTCCAAGAAAGGTGAACGACGATACAAATACATGGCTGTGAGCTATATTGGAGCATACTTTGTGAAAAACACAACAAAAGCAAGTTGAAACATACTGAGGAAGATATAGTACGAATGATTGAATTCCTGGTTGACAATATCTTTGTTGAGTTCGGAGGACAGATTTTCCAACAGACTGCTGGCATTCCAATGGGCACTAACTGTGCACCACTTTTGGCTGACTTGTTTTTTTTTCATACAAGGCTGAATTTGTCGAGGGGCTTATCAGGACGGGTAACAAAAACCTTGCCAAATCTTTCAATTTCACTTTCAGGTATATCGACGATGTGTTGTCTATAAACAACAAGAAGTTTGCTGACCTAGTCGATCGCATATACCCTACTGAACTTGAGATTAAAGACACAACAGACTCTCCTACATCAGCTTCTTACCTCGATCTTTACTTAAACTATGACCAACACGGGCAACTTACTACTAAGCTGTATAATAAACGTGACGATTTCGATTTTCCGATCGTGAACTTTCCTTTTCTTGATAGTAACATCCCTGCTTCTCCATCCTATGGTGTTTACATGTCGCAGTTAATTCGTTATTCTAGGGCTTGCTCTGAATATCGCGATTTTTGTGATAGATGTCGACTGCTGACGAACAAACTTATGGCACAGGGATTCGAGAAATGCAGTTTGATGAAGGCTATGTGCAAATTTTATGGTCGTCATCTTCATATCATCGCGAAATTTTCTGTATCTTTGTGTGATATAAAGATGGACGTTTTTGAGTTTGCTTGTAAGTGTGTTTACTTGTTGTGATGACAATGATGACTCGGTTCTCATTTTGAGGATTGATGCTTACTTGGATGTCACCAAGATTTACATGGTGGGTGTCGTCGATGAAGCAGAAGACACTTACTCTTCCGGAACACCTGGTCTTATTATCTTGTGTTTTTACGAGAGTCTCCATGTAAATCTTTCCTTTGTTCCTATTTTGCCCCTAGTTTCAATGATTTTGTGTTCGGATTATGGTTTTGTTGACGCTTTGGTATTCTCTGATTTTTTTGATTTTTTACAGATATTTGTTCCTAGGTCTGCATTATTTCTTCAAATAATATTATGTTAAACGCAAACTTATATGTTACATGTATACAGACATTATTACATTCTCTGAAATGAACTGTGGCTGATGCCATTACTACACCAGTAACACAGACTGCGAGCAAACGGGAACCGCTGGCATTTTCTAAGTCTTTACCAGTCATCACAAACACAACATTCTGAAAAAATTACAAATAAAGGTAGTTTCCTTACCATATTCCATTTGACGTAAATGGCTTTCCTCTTCTTTTGTCGATCCGTAAATAGCAGAACCGTCAAGGTATGACGTTACCTTGTTAATTGGACGTCTCTCACCTGAAGATATATTTATGAGTAAAGACACTCTAACTGTATTATAAGTAGATTTTCTAAAAGGATAACTAAAAAAGCGACATAATGGAAGGATTGTTTACGGAAAAGTGAACATTTTTTTTTAAATTTTGTTTATGTTTTTGCGAAACGCAAAATGCAAACAATTATAATTGTATTAAATTATTCGTCCAATAGAAGTGATTATCAAAAAGAAAAAGAGGACAAATTGAACATAAACTATATATTTATCACTAAAAATGTGTCTCTCACCTATGGAACACTCTGGCCCAGCGGCTGGAGCCGTCCGGACAAAGTTCATACACGATGAGAAGAAGTAAGGGTAAGGGTCGTCCGTAGGGACATCTACAGGTAAACAAGCTGGGCTGTGTCGGAGAGAAAACAACAAAGTGTACACAGGATGTGTAGAAGTAAGGGACATCTATTGGTAAACAAGCCGGGCTGTGTCGGAGAGAAAACAACAAAGTGTACACAGGATGTGTAGAAGTAAGGGACATCTACTGGTAAACAAGCCGGGCTGTGTCGGAGAGAAAACAACAAAGTTTACACAGGATGTGTAGAAGTAAGGGACATCTACTGGTAAACAAGCCGGGCTGTGTCGGAGAGAAAACAACAAAGTGTACACAGGATGTGTAGAAGTAAGGAACATCTACAGGTAAACAAGCCGGGCTGTGTCAGAGAGAAAACAACAAAGTGTACACAGGATGTGTAGAAGTAAGGGACATCTACAGGTAAACAAGCCGGGCTGTGTCGGAGAGAAAACAACAAAGTTTATACAGGATGTGTAGAAGTAAGGGACATCTACATGTAAACAAGCCGGGCTGTGTCAGAGAGAAAACAACAAAGTTTATACAGGATGTGTAGAAGTAAGGGACATCTACAGGTAAACAAGCCGGGCTGTGTCAGAGAGAAAACAACAAAGTGTACACAGGATGTGTAGAAGTAAGGGACATCTACAGATAAACAAGCCGGGCTGTGTCGGAGAGAAAACAACAAAGTTTATACAGGATGTGTAGAAGTAAGGGACATCTACAGGTAAACAAGCCGGGCTGTGTCGGAGAGAAAACAACAAAGTTTATACAGGATGTGTAGAAGTAAGGGACATCTACAGATAAACAAGCCGGGCTGTGTCAGAGAGAAAACAACAAAGTTTATACAGGATGTGTAGAAGTAAGGGACATCTACAGGTAAACAAGCCGGGCTGTGTCGGAGAGAAAATAACAAAGTGTACACAGGATGTGTAGAAGTAAGGGACATCTACAGATAAACAAGCCGGGCTGTGTCGGAGAGAAAACAACAAAGTTTATACAGGATGTGTAGAAGTAAGGGACATCTACAGATAAACAAGCCGGGCTGTGTCGGAGAGAAAACAACAAAGTTTATACAGGATGTGTAGAAGTAAGGGACATCTACATGTAAACAAGCCGGGCTGTATCAGAGAGAAAACAACAAAGTGTACACAGGATGTGTAGAAGTAAGGGAAATCTTTTGGTAAACAAGCCGGGCTGTGTCAGAGAGAAAACAACAAAGTGTACACAGGATGTGTAGAAGTAAGGGACATCTACAGGTAAACAAGCCGGGCTGTGTCGGAGAGAAAACAACAAAGTGTATACAGGATGTGTAGAAGTAAGGGACATCTACAGGTAAACAAGCCGGGCTGTGTCGGAGAGAAAACAACAAAATGTACACAGGATGTGTAGAAGTAAGGGACATCTACTGGTAAACAAGCCGGGCTGTGTCAGAGAGAAAACAACAAAGTGTACACAGGATGTGTAGAAGTAAGGGACATCTACAGGTAAATAAGCCGGGCTGTGTCGGAGAGAAAACAACAAAGTGTACACAGGATGTGTAGAAGTAAGGGACATCTACAGGTAAACAAGCCGGGCTGTGTCGGAGAGAAAACAACAAAGTGTACACAGGATGTGTAGAAGTAAGGGACATCTTTTGGTAAACAAGCCGGGCTGTGTCGGAGAGAAAACAACAAAGTTTATACAGGATGTGTAGAAGTAAGGGACATCTACTGGTAAACAAGCCGGGCTGTGTCAGAGAGAAAACAACAAAGTGTACACAGGATGTGTAGAAGTAAGGGACATCTACTGGTAAACAGGTACCTTAATTAATTTAATTCTACACAAAAGAAAGGATAATTCACAGGATAGATTTACAGGAATAAAACTATATTATGTAGTATTATGTTATAATTGCTCGACCAAGCCTTAACCAAAAATTCTCACTGCCATTTTTAGTCCCAATAAGTCAGGTCTTGTGATACTCTATACTCTAAAATGGAATAAACGAGATGTGTGTTTTGAAAAACTCGAAAGATCTTTGGATCAATCCTGCTAAAAATATTTTTCCGATCAGCACATTTGATTTTTCCACCCTGTTACACTACCATACCATATACCAAACTGATAGAGCGTCTTAGATCTCTCGTTATGAGAGCTTTTCTTTTCCGAAAATGACGGACGACGATACAAATATATGGTAGCGAACTATCATGGAACATACATTGTGAAAAACACAATAGCCAAGATGAAACAACTGAATAAGATATAGTACGAATGATCGAATTCCTTATTGACAATATTTTTGTTGAGTTTGGAGGAAAGATTTTCCAGCACACTGTAGCCATTCCCATGAGCACAAACTGTGCTCCACTCTTAGCAGACTTACTCCTCCGGAACACCTGGTCTCATTATCTTGTGCTTTTACGAGAGTCTCCATGTAAATCTTTACTTTGTTCCTATTTTGTCCCTAGTTTAATCGATTATGGTTTTGTTGACGCTTTGGTATTCTCTGATTTTTTTTCATGACAGGTCGAATCTGTCGAAAAGCTAATCATGACAGATAACAAAAACCTTGCAAAATTCTTACATTTCACATTCAGATATATCAACGATGTGTGGTTTATAAACAACAAGACGTTTGCTGACTACGTCGATCGTATATACAAATGTACCCTTTTGAACTTGAAATTAAGGACACAACCGACTTTCATACATCAGCTGCTTAACCTGATCTTTCTTAAAGCCATGCATAGCCAACATAGACAGCTACCTACTAAGCTAAACGATAAACATGACGATCGTTTCCTTTCCATTTCTTGATAGAAACACCCCTGCTTCTCCCACCTATGTTGTTAACATGTCGCAGTTGATTTGTTATTCTAGGGCTTGCTCTAGATATCGAGATTTTCATGATTGATGTCGACTGCTGACAACAAAGGAATATGAGAGATTCAAAGATCAGGACAGTGAGCAAGTTTTATGGTCGCCCCTTTTGTCTCGTTGAGAAATATTTTGTATCTTTGTGTGATATGAAGATAGCGTTTTTTGAGTATGCTTTTTGGTGTGCTTACTTGTTGTGATTGTGAACAAAATGACTTGGTTCTCATTTTAAGGACTTGAAGTTAACTTGGATGTGACCAAGATTTATATGGCGGTTGTCGTCGATGAAGCAGAAGACGCTTACTCCTCCGGAACACCTGGTCGTACTCTCTGCAGTGGTCTTCGTGTAAATCTTTCCCTTTGTTCAGTTTTTGCCCTACTGTAACCGATTTTGAGTTCGGATTATGGTTTTGTTGACGCTTCGGTATTATCTTACTATCTTTTAATTACATTTGTCGGAATATCAAGCACACCGTGAATGTATTCAACTGTTTACTGGCACAGGTAACTTATTCCATTCGGAACCTGGCTAGCCCGTAAACCTCAGTCCTTGGGACGTCACTTTTATTGCCCGTAATATCCGCTAACTCGTCATAAGTTCCGTTTATGATAATTACTCAAGCATGTCCTAGGAATAGATTTTTATCAAATCAATTGATAAATAGTTCTAATAGTTGCCACAATGTTTAGTGCATCTGTTTGAATCACCATCACTAACTTACATATGTGAAGACACCATTATTGTATTAAATACTGTAATGTCCCCTTACCTTTGAATCAATGCTTTGCTTACATATTAAATTAGCATAAAATTATCACATTAATTTCCAATGAAAATGTCAGTTGTTGTCGGCTAATGGAGAGACTCACCACTCCGTCACCAGGACGCTTTACTCCAAGTATAGTTATCTTAATTAAGCATTGTTAATGGAGGAACTCTGTAACACTCCGTCACCAGGACGCTTTACTCCAAGTATAGTTATCTTAATTAAGCATTGTTAATGGAGGGACTCTGTACCACTTCGTCACCAGGACGCTTTACTCCAAGTATAGTTATCTTAATTAGGTATATGTCAACAAAAGCTGCTCATGGTCTCTATCTTACTCAATGAGTAAAACAAATATGTTTTTATAAAACGTGTACATATACGTATAACATGTACTTTTGTATACTCAGATGGTGTTAGAGTAAAAGGCTTAAAAGACCCAGACAAATGAAATCAGAATTTACTCCACACTCTGCAGATGAAACTATGAATATCTTTTCAGCTAAAACTGTTTTGGAACAATCAATCTACCAAACTGTTCAGTTCTGAGGAAAAATTATTATAATGGCAAGAGTTTAATTTGCTTTAAAAACAATCATCTCATCATATTGTTCTTGTCTAATCCAGCGATTTTTTCGTACTCAAATTTAAGTTCAGGTTCTTTATTACTTTGAGTCTTTCAACCCAATTGTTCCAGATGTGATATATTTACAATGTCTACGAACAATGCAATACACTATGCCAGCAATAAACAAACGGCATTATCAAAATCAGTTGATCACTTTCTCAGTATTGACGCTTTTTATTGAATTTATATGACTTAGTTATTTGTGGTATTTAAATTGAATAACTTAATTTGGGTTTTTAAATATGTTTTTTTTTTTCGAAATCTTATTACGTAAATTTGAAAACATCGAAAGTTCCATATAAAACATACGCTTCTTACATGAAGACCCCCCCCCCTAACATCTACTCAGTGTTATTATTTTTCTATATCTAAAGCTAACAAATTCAGCCATACAATTCATATCATTTTGGCCCTTAATCATATACGTCCATGTAGAATGTTATCTTTCCGGGAAGTTAATATGTGTTAATATGTAATAAACTGGCGCTCTGTCAGGGTTATTGTAGGCCATTAGGTTTAATGTAGAGACAATTTGTCGGATGGATAAATATCTCCTTATCATCAATGATATAACCATTATATTTAGTGATTATCTGTGGAATAAAGAAGCTGTGTTTATAATGTGACAAATACCATAATTATGTCATAACCATTGACTATATTATATCACTGTTAATGCTTTATGCTCATATCATAAATACGTATATGAAGAATAAATTATGACATGAATACACGACAGAATGAATTCTGTGCACAAACTAACTTCCTTATAACTCGCTCAAATCGTATGACCAAGTTAAATTTAGTTGAATATACAATGGAATAGAGTATCACAAACTAAGTTTATGTTTATGGTTCTCATTTTGAGGATTGATGTGACCAAGATTTACATGGCAGGTGTCGTAGATGAAGCAAAAGACGACTTCTCTTCCGGAACACCTGGTCTTATTATCTTGTACTTTTACAAGGGTCTCCATGTAAATCTTTTCTTTGTTCAGATTTTGCACCTGCTTTAATCGATGATTTTGAGTTCGGATTATGATTTTGTTAACGCTTTGGTATTCTCTGATTTTTTAAAGCACAAATTGTTTAAGTATAAAAGGATAATGTGTTATATGCGGCCTTACCATGACGTGCATTCAAGCATCGTTGCTGGAATAGTTCAGTTTTAAAATAATTGATTATCTTTGCTCTTTGGAGTTATAATAATATGGTGCATAATCATAATGTTAAAAGTCTTACAAGAAGAACCCCGTGCTATAACGTTTTATATCAAAGAAAACCTTCTGAAGTTCTGAAGAACTTTATAAATATTTTTGAGTTGAAATATTGAAATAGAATATATAAATTCGAAAACAAATATGAGCAACATTGTACCTTCAGAATGATTGCACTGGTGATATTACATACTTATACACAGCTATGTTTATGGGAACATATAGCCTTTACTCTACCTCAAAACCATTACACTTGTAGCCTTATTTCTAGCAACCATATACATAGATCTTGGCTGTTAATAAGACATACAATCAAACCAAAATAAACCATTGACTATAGTGTGAGGCAGTATATGGCCTTATCTGTTTACTTTGTATATGTGTGAGTTACGTCATATTTCATGATAGGGGGTGGCAGACTCTGCTGGAGGAGTTTTTAGTCCCCGCGGTTTTCTGGAGCCTCCGTAGCCAGAGTTAATCTCATCTGAGTATTGGCACTGTACATACATGTAATATACACATTTACGTAGAATCCGATTTGAAATTGTACTTCTAAACTCATCAAATAAATGTATTTAACGCACCAGACCCTTCCGCTTCTACAGTAGTTTAGAAATAGCTAAAGAGTCCTAGGAGGACGAAACAGCTGTATGATGAAGTTTAATAATTTGTTTCGGCATACTGTATCTATTCCTAGATTTAAAAGGTGCAGTATATGTGTGTGTTACGTCATCTTTTTTGTATAGATTAGAGGCATTTTTTACTGAGAAATACACTTCATACAGAAAATACCTTTAAAGATAGATTGAAGATAAATTGCTGACTTTGTTGTCTGGTGGTATTCATATAAAAAATTAGAGAATATCAAAACGGCAACAAAACCATAATCCGAACTCAAAATCGATTAAACTAGAGGCAAAATAGGAACACTGAAAAGATTTTCATGGAGACCCTCGTAAAAGTACAAGAATATAAGACCAGGGTTCTGGAAGAGTAAGTGTTCGGAAAGAGTTAGCGTTCTGGAAGAGTAAGTGTTCGGAAAGAGTTAGCGTTCTGGAAGAGTAAGTGTTCGGAAAGAGTTAGCGTTCTGGAAGAGTATTCAGTGTTACCGAATCCAAAAACACCCTACTATTTTGTCTTATAGAATAATGACATATTACACTGTGATGACATTTTTACCTAGGGCTAACCGATGGTACGATGGACAGGCAACGCTGTATCATAAGTGTGCATTAAAGAGGCGTGTAGTTCTATACATTCAGAAAGTCAAAACAACAAAGAGAAAGCCTTTTGTACAGAGAGTAATACTTACTTCGTCCTGTCCAGACCACAGCAATCCAGTGACCGGCCTTGACTGTCTGTAAAAAGAAAACGTCATGCTAGTTTTCGAAAATTTAAACCATAATATTCGAATTATGTTTCCATACAAACATGTATAACCTGTCAAGCCAATACTCCTGCAATCATAATGTACACTAAAACTGCATTTTTATGACCTATTAATACTTGATATTAATACCCTTCCGAGTCTGCGACAGGTCCCCACTACGATGCTGAAGACCTCATCAGGTTCCTACTACGCTCTTCACGTCTTGTCCACGTTTGCATTTGGTCCACGCTGTGTCTGCTCTAGGTTGTGAGCATCTTGTATAAAACATCAAACTTTCTCCTATCGTTTCATTACTAGTCAGTAAGTTTGTCAATACAACTCTCGCACTTCTACAATACATTCTCCTCGATGCGCAAATAGCTGTTGTCTTGGTGCACTGGAGAAGAGGACGAAGACGACCTATATCTTGTTGGGCTCGTCATTGGCTGTCAACAGAAAGGCGATGACAGTTTGGACATTATGACAAGTTAATGGGAGAATTAAGAACGGAAGAACAGTCCTTCTTTACCTTTCGGTGAGATTCTTGACGAACTTTTGAACCGAGATCGGCACAGATGCCACAAGTTGGATAACAAAAGTCAGAGGAGCACTTGAACCAGGCCTAAAGCTTGTTATAACTCTTTACCACCTAGCATCTTGTGAGAAGTATTCAACTCTTCATTACGCCAGGAATACAATAACGATGTTTATCCAGAAAGTCTGGCAATATCGGAATTATATATACGTGAAGTGATATCATGTCAAACGACACCGGATGAATGGTGCAGAATAGCTAATGAAATTTCACAATGTTTACTCTGAATCTTCACTGCTATCAATCTACTTGTGGATACTTTCTTCAGTTTAGGGGTGTGGTTGCTGCTTCGGCTCTTCATTTTGCATTGACAGCTTCAGGTTCGGCAGGCAATGGGATTCTTAGTGCCTCTTCCTTTGCCTAACGTTTAGCGCGTCCACTGCGGCCATCTTCTGATTTCTTTGGTATGTTTAGGAATGAAATAACTCGCGCATGGCAAGAGCGTAGTAGAGTCTGTATGGACATAGTCAGAGTATGGACGTACCGAAGACGTGTTTGACATTGCGAGAATGTTTAGATACGCGTAGTAAGAACGTACTAAGGACGTGATCGATGTAGTGAGAACCTGGCAAATACGTGGTGAGGACGCAGTAGGAACCTGAACACTGAAAATGTATTTGATTTTGACCACGTCCTCGCCACGTTCATCAAAAGCTCAGGACGTAGTTCGGACTTGATGTAATTGGCCAAAATGTGATGGAGGGTTACCAAACGGGCCAACAATCATGTTTAGTTTAACAGGAGTAGAAAAAACTTCACAAATATTGTAAAATGAATAGAATAGTAAAAGAAGTTTGGTGGCATACCTTTAATGAGTGGAGTGCCGACGATGTCGTGGTTGATGAACTGTCCCCAGGTCATCAGCATCACGGACAGTTTGGACTCGTACGTCTGGTTACCGTTAGACTGATGTAGTTCGTTACTAATGTTTCTGGGGTTGGGGAGGGGCTCACCATCCTCACCACGTGACCGAGGGGAATTGAAACCTAGAACAGATGACTAATTAAACTACATGTATCAATAACATTAAAATGCAGTGCAAACGTGTTTGGAAAAATGCTTCTAATATGTATTTGTTTAAAGGTAGTTTGATAACAGTTTGTTTCCTGAAATATTTATCTGATGATGATGTCACTCATCAAATTGAATTAATTTCTATCTCCATTAAATATGTGCATCAATTATTCATTGGTGTGAGCTCTGTATATTTATAACATGCATACATGATGTGCATACAAATGTATGCTATTCTATATGATGAATTACGTTATTCATTATATACCATTTCAACGGGAAGTGATTGCTGTTTACTTTAGATTCTTAGTGATTAAACATTTTCAACACAATAAATTTGATCTTGTTTCGTTTTATCTTAATACCGTCATCATAAGCTGGCGTGAGGAACCTCTTTTGGGGCATTCCTGTCATGCCCCAGGCCGGATGTCCTATATTGTTACAGGAACCGTCAATTGTCCGGTAGGGGGAGTTAGCTTCACAGTGTAGGTGAGACGCCCTCTCATTACAGTACTTCCGGAACTCGGCTCCCAGTGAATCCCGCCATTGCTCTGATTTGAGAATTTCCTCGGCAGAAATTCCAACGCTACGGAGGAAACGGTTTGTGTAGTAACTCAAACGGCAAACATCGCTGAATGAATCCTAAATGTTTTGTATAAAACCATGAATTTTTTAAAAAATATTTTAGATGAATTGCACAGGCATTTGTGTACGTTTTGCTTCGATGTTTTGTCTTTACTTGAAAATTCAGTAATATCCGATAAGTTTTCAAATTAACCAAGTTACTTCATTTTCATTGTACTCCTGTAAATTGACTGTAGACTATTACACCCATGATGTAGTAACGTACGGTGCCATGGTTCTGCCATCACAAAGTGAGACAATTTTGTCAGCAAAGCGAGATAGATGTACCATAAAGCGAAATAATAAAACGACATAGCGAGATAGATGTACCATAAATCGAGATAATAAAACGACATAGCGAGAGAGATGTACCATAAAGCGAGATAATAAAACGACATAGCGAGACTTTGCAAAATTATCTCACTATATGATGACAGAACCATGCCACCATATTAACGCATTTATACCGCTAGGTAACTAGAATATGCATTATATACAAGACTTGTATGAGCGTAAATTGTCACTGACAAAAATGAAAGCACATGTAGGTACCTATCTATACAGCTAGGAAGACTCGGGTAACCGGTGCTAATGTTTCTCGAGAGCCCATCACATAACTGAAAAAGCGTGTAAATTTATCTGACTTACCTGTTGCTTAGCTGTTGGATAGCTTCAAGGCCGAGTGACGCCATCTTGGAATCAGCCTGTGTTTCCGGTTCTCGCCTCGGCACTGGACACAGCGTATGGAAGTCTGCTCTCATTGTGGCGGTTATATCTTGAAAAAAAATGAAATTACTTCTCTACATGCAAATTCTCATAACTCAACTTGTTTAATCAGTGCTGCATACAAAAAAGCAAAATACAAATTGTTAAACAAATATGCATTGTTAGCTACCAATCATAGCGCTGAATGTTTTCCAGTGCTGTATTTTGGAAGTCCCTTTGATGCTTAAAAGTCCATTGTATAGGTCTAAGAACATGCAGGTTGATAACACATGTAAATAGACAAATTTTACATATTTTTACGAATGTCCGCATTCTTGTGTAAGCTAAAATTTGAAATGAACAAACTATTTATTCCGAAATAAAAACTTGTATGCTAGCCTAAGACAATGTAGAACATGGCTAAACTATCAAAATACATCCTGAGCAATACATTTCTTCTTTTCAGTATCTAAAATAAATGAACTAAATTGTTCAGCACGATGTTTTGTGACCATACTGGGAATCAATCAGGGAATTAA
Source organism: Mimachlamys varia (assembly GCA_947623455.1). Taxonomy (NCBI): domain Eukaryota; kingdom Metazoa; phylum Mollusca; class Bivalvia; order Pectinida; family Pectinidae; genus Mimachlamys; species Mimachlamys varia. The sequence continues at coordinate 47,804,134 of OX392536.1, forward strand.
TTACTTTTTATCTGTAATGGAAATCGATCTCATATCCGACATAGTGTTACTTATTTGAACTTAATTGTCACTTTCACCAATCAGAATTATAACGGTAATGGATCTATGTTTCAATCATGTATTACCTAACATGTATAATCGAAGGCTTACCACGATTAACAGTTTGGCCATAATTATTATGCAACTTTGCCAAAGCAAGTCTGAAGGCATCACTGACGTCACTGGTGTAATTGTAGGCGATTTCAGGAATCGTTGTGGTGTCACTCGTAGTCGTGTCTACAGTTGCGGCGGCGTCAGTTGTAGCCGGAAGTGCAACAGCCTGGTCCAGCACTACTGAGATAACACAGAGACAGAGACACAGGGCACCAAGTATCGCCATGGCTGCTACCTACGGAAAACAAAATCACATTATAGCGATAAAAATAATTTCAATCGATGAAAAAATATTTCTCAATTAATAAATGCATATACGTAGCAAAGGTGTATATATATTGACGTGTTAAATTTCAGTGGCAGTGAAGTTTTGGGCTTTTTTTAAGGGGTTCCGTGCTATTGCGAATTCAACAGTCGATGAAATACTCTATTTAGGAATTGCATTGTATATTACATATGATTTCAGAATATTTGAATAGCATCTAACAGAGAAAATACCATTCTACTTAACAAAAGCAAAGCATGAACTTTCTCTGGAGCAAAAAATGATATTGAAAATTTCACTGAACAAAATCCAACACTGAACATTACACTGAACAAAATGCAACACTGAACATTTCTCTGAAAAAAATCTGACAATGAACATTATACTGAAAACAAAAAGACCAAGAATATTCAACTTAACAAATACAGCGCTCTACACATTTTTCTGAACAAAAATAGGGTTACGGATATTCTATTGAGCAAAATGAGAGTCGTGCATTCAACTGAACTAAAACAGAGACATTAGTTTTTCCCTGAACGAAATTCAAGCTATGAACATCAACTGAACGAAAATAGAGCCCTGGGAGTTCTCCTGAGGAAATTAAATTAATGGAAATTCTACTTATCACACGAAGATAGAACCATAAATATCCCACCTAGCGAAAAAAGAACCATGTAGAATCAGCTGAACGAGAATCGAGTCATGAACACCTACTGAAAGCAATAAAAGTTTACAACTAGAATTTGTTAGCTAATAATTGTACGAGCTTTTCACAGTTATGATTGATTGTTGTCTTTCATCACATAAAAAACAGAGAATATTAAAGCGTCAACAAAACCATAATCGACCTCAAAATCGATTAAACTAAAGTCAGCATTCGAAAAAGGGAATGATCAAAATGGAGACCCTTATAAAAGTACAAGATAATAAGACCAGGCGTTCAGGAAAAGCAAGCGTCTTCTGCTTCATCGACGACAACCGTCATATAAAACTTGGTCACATCCAAGTGAATATCAAGTCCTCGAAATGAGAGTCGAGTGATCATTGTCAATCACAACATACTTATTTTCAAAGCTAGATATATTTTCTATTGATAAGGAAGAGGATATACTATTGTTTATTTCTATGTATAATTTGAAGCAGAAGACGCTTATTCTTCCGGAACCCCTGGTCTTATTCTCTTGTATTTTTACAAGGGTTTCCATCTGGATCTTTCCCATCTTTCGTGTTCTGCGCCTAGTTGATCGATTTTGAATTCTTATTACGGTTTTGTTGACGCTTTGGTTTTCCCTGATTTTATTTATTATTTGTTTATTTTGCATCAAGGGGTACAAATTTATCGAAAACGATGTAGCTGAGGAAAACTATGAAGTAAGATCCTCCAGGTACATTGTACATGTCTGCAACTGCATGCGCTACACTGAAATGTTTGGGATGAGTCATGTTTTGACACAACGAACCAAAACGTCAAAGCAAGGCAATTCATTTACACTTCTACATATACCTTGTTCTTCGGAAAAATATTGAACATCAATAAAATTATTTCTGGAGGAGCCGGTAATCTTGGTTTCCTAAGTTTTCAGGTAATATCAGTCATATCTTTTGAATCGAACAAGTGTTTTTGTTCAGCTCGCTGTAGTGCCCTAATTATGTTTGCTACAAATAAAATCGATTTACTAATGGTCTGAGGTTTAAGTTTTGTTTTATATACCGATACAGTCTTCACCTGGGAGTTTTGAAGATGATGTTCGGGAGTGCTCTATACAGGCTCGCTAGTCGTGTTTAATAGGGCAGCTCGCCCTCCTAATTTCTTCTAATGTAATACATGTAAAATGTAAAAACGTATAGCTGTATACACCTTTGTCGAATTACCTGTAACAATTACACCTGTCTGTCTGGCTTTCTTACAAGATTTAGTACTTAGTCACGAGATGTCAGCGGAGGGTTACTAAGGGATATTTTAGACAGAAATATCGATTATATAAATTCCAATTGTTCAAATCAACACATTTTCAATCGAGTACCTTAGTTTAAACTGTATGTTATAGATAAATTTAGAGTTACTGATAATTACTATTTTCCAATCTAGACTTATATCAACTCTCAAAGGTAAAACAACTGCTATTTTGATAAGTCAAAGCTAAAAGCAGAAATATATTTATAATTTTATAATGTGTCTGATATTCAAGACCTCTCCCTTAGTGTCCCTCTTATACATACACTATATATTATTTTGAATTACAATTTGTCCTTATCTATTTTATCAGACGTATTAAACTATTGTTTTAATTATTATCTCGAGCAGTAATACATCAATGTCTTACTGCTCAGGCATATCGACTCGATGTCTAATTAAAAATAACACTGGAGAACAAAGCAATTATATAAGTTTATACATGTAGAACTGTAAAACAAAGCATTATACCTTATTAGTATGATCATATGCATCACAAAACATGCAATAAAACTTCAAATTCGTGTCAAATTAAACTGTTTTATCCATGTTGTAAAATAGTCAAAACATGTATATGAATGTTTCATGTCCATTAAATATTATTTGTAAACTTTTAAGGCACATGAATTCATAGTAGATGCAGTATATCAAAATAGAAAGCACTACTTCACACAGATGTTAAAAATAGCGTGGTCCTGTTCCGATGTTTTCGTGTTAAGGCGTAGTTGGAAATCGCAAGATAATTATCGTTCTAATATAGAAATATTGATATTTTAATCAATGCTATGTCACCTACATAAATCAATATCTGTCTGTAATAATACTTTTGATCATATGTCGATAAAAACATTTGTAACAATGAAACATCATCAATACCGTCACCAAAACAGTAAATATTCGTTCGCTATGAAATTTCGATATAATGTTCTGTGTTCAAAGGACCTCTTACAGGAACAATAGAATTTTGCCCACGAACCAATTTAAACTTAACTGGGTGTTATTTATAGCACATTGAAGGACTAACCGTGAAATGTGTTTAAAAAATTCAAAAGGTCCCTAGGGCCTGTGATGTGACCTATTTAGTGCCTCAACTATGGGTGTACAACAGGGTTCACTATTACATCAAAAAAATCTATCGAAATAAAATGTTTCATTAATAAATGATTTCATTTTTGAATGAGTAGGATCGGCTGCATATGATAATTCCAAACATATATCAGAATATTGAAAGATAAAAAAAAGAAAGAAAGAAAAAAAACTGTTATTTAGGTAAATGTTATTTCAGCAACTACCAAACAGGGGCATAGTTCTATAGTCATTGAATTTTCTTGGAAACAGACCTTGCTACCTTTTGACCTTTAAATGACAATTTTACCGGTTCCAGATTTTCCTGAAATTTTCACCACAGATACTTGATAGAATGGGTCAAATAATGTGTAATTATTTTTGGTGTACAAGAACCGAAAGTTAGTGCAACGCTTCCGTGAAAAGTTGTCATTCCTGAAAATGTGCCAAAAATTTTCACATTTTTTATGTTTGAGATTGCATAAAATTTTTATCTTTCAATATTCTGATATATGTTTGGAATTATCATATGCAGCCGATCCTACTCATTCAAAAATGAAATCATTTATTAATGAAACATTTTATTTCGATAGATTTTTTTGATGTAATAGTGAACCCTGTTGTACACCCATAGTTGAGGCGCTAAATAGGTCACATCACAGGCCCTAGGGACCTTTTGAATTTTTTAAACACATTTCATGGTTAGTCCTTCAATGTGCTATAAATAACACCCAGTTAAGTTTAAATTGGTTCGTGGGCAAAATTCTATTGTTCCTGTAAGAGGTCCTTTTTAACTTTGTCTATCATTAATTAATTTCGATGTACGATGTACTAATATCATCTCGTTTTATCTTGATATAATAAAGCTGGCATCAATTAAAGGATAGTTGTTAGTGTTAAATGAGATGTCCAATGCAAATATGCATACTATAATATAGCATATCTAAGTCCACGATACTACTTGCAAAGTTGTGCAATTAAACAATACATACATTTTGGCGATTAAAACAAAAACAAAAACCGCAAAATTAAATTATTGAAGCTGTAAAAGAGAATGTGTGTAGCTCATGATATAATGTTAATTAACATAATCTCAGTGTTCATGATAAGCCGAGTGTCATCAATACTACATCCCTGTGTACCTTTTAATGTGTTATTTACTGATATAATGAGCCAATATTATAATTCATCAAACATGTTTTTACTGATTATTAATGCACAACTCTTTCGAAAATGAGGCGCATATCAAGAAAAGATATCATGGCGCCTTAATGATATTATATATATTAGCACTTTGTGGACAAGGTAGGATGTTAACGCTAAGTAGACAGCGAGTGTGCTTGCAGGAAAAGATTCGCCATTTAATATACATCACCCTCCTGTCAACCGTTAATAATTATCATAAGTAATAAATCATTTGTCACAGAATATGGCTCTTCCTCGACGATCAACTGGGAATTAATTAAAAGATTCGTCACACGGCCAATCTGAGTCTGTATGAATGCATTGTGGTTAAGTAGATATGTAATTATATATTCATTGTGATATTATTGTGCATGTTCAGTCTTTTTTAACTGATTTCAAAATGCACACTTTGTTAAGACATAAAACCTAACCTGAATATAGCAATAATGTATTTCAGCCAAATTCCTAGAGCTTTTCTATTAGTCTTTTTCTCATTAATTACATAAGAAACTTTTGTAAGGTTGCAGTTAGTATTCCTATTTTCGATGAAGGGGTTTATCGTAGAAATGTAATTCCGCTACACACATATCTACAGATATACTGTCCCATGAAACGTTCCTGGGTACGACCACCAGACTCCAATCATGGATTGAAACACATAGGCAATAAATAAAGTTTAAGAAATTCAACAAAAACAAGCATCAGAAAATACTACTTTTATAAAATTGGAAAGTAATATTTGATTACTGGCATCAGCTCATCTTAATCATTTATATATACAACACATACATTTTTGCAGTTACATAATCAACTTTATTTTACACCTTCAACTAGGGACAATATACGTAATATTTAACGTTTAAGACAGGAAACACTACTTCATAAACATAAATTGAAAGGATTATACTCAACAAGGCAAACGTTAAAAAAGAGGATTTGGTATTATATTTTAAGTAATTAAAAAACTTACCTAGAACACTCGGTGTTTCTCCGTGAAGCCGTATTCCCTGCCCTGACACTACGCACAGCAAACCAGGAAAATCTCCAAAATTAACATAACCAGTCAACCGGAACGTATGATATTACATGTATGTAAATGAGAAAAGTCCATTTAACGCATTCGACCTTTCGGGTTTGAAGATATATACTTGTCTACAAAGGTTTGTTAATGTGACACGTACGTACTGTAATTATTCATAATTGGTATTTAGATAATGAGAATCTATAAAACAATACATTTTAAAGGGAGATAACAAATGATTTACTTTCCCTTTTCGGCATGATGATAAATAGAAAGTGTACCACTTCAGGTAAATATGTTCGGTTTAATTTTTAAGAACGTTACCAATGTTTGTGCATAGTTCAATTGTAAATGAATGAATGCAGCTTATGCCATGAAAACATATCGTGTTTACCATGTTGTGCATTTCATGTCTTAACATAACATCCAAGATACAAGAAACTATTTTTAGAGTCGCATATATGAACAAAGATGACGTAACACACACATATGCTGCACCTGTCAAATAGTAATAGATACAGTATGCCGAAAAATGAATAAATCTTCACCATAACATTAGTGTTGTAGCGCTATAACTGCGACAAACAAAGTTAGTATTTGTTAAATTACTAATTTAGATAATTTTCCTGTGTTAAGATTTTACCTCAATGGGGTGATAGTCATTTTTGATTGCTCCGAGTCGAGGTGATGTCTGTTACATTTTATTTATAGAAATTCACAGCCAGTTTTTCTTCGTGTTAATTTTGTGAAAAACATTTACTTATCCTCTGACTTCTTTCATATCTCTGTAAATGTTGGCATAGCTATGCTATTTTTTATAAAGGTCATAATATAGCGGGTTGTGGACGCTGAATTGTAGATCGTGACATCTGTTGTCTGACCGATATTTCAGTCAAGAATGTGCTAAACCTTCACTTATATAACCAGGATCCTGTCATGTAACAATAAATTAGAGACTACCGAAGCGTTAACAAAATCACAATCCGAACTCAAAATCGATTAAACTAGGGGCAAAATATGAACAAAGGAAAGATTGGCATGGTTAGTTTACCTTAACTACATTGGTAAGGATTTCAAGTTGTACGACACGGCTAAAATTGACAGCATACAGAGATATGTGTTATGTAACCTTTTACTGTTACAACTGTTTAAATCATTCTTTTGTTACAAGATGTTTGATTGTATAAACAATCGTATCTTAATTCGAGAGATTTCCCTTTAACACACACGTTTTATAAGTTACTATGTATACAGAAAAAGAAAAGGGCAAACAAATGAAAAAACTGTCATGTCATGTCAGTTGTTCTGTTTCTGACCACAGGGTCTATTCAATTGTAAGTTTTGAGGAATCAAATATTAACTAGACTAAAATACGTTACTCTTGACCTTTCTCATTTAGTAAAATGATCCTTTATTCGACAGGTGCAATGAAACCCAAGTCCTCAAAGAGAGAACCGACCAATTATTCTCAAACACAATAGGCATGCAAACTAATTAGCATGTTAAAAACGACCCCTTTATATAATACAAGGATACAAAAAAATTATCAAATGTAGCAAGATGGCGACCATAATAATTGCATCTCTCGAATCCCTGTGTCGTGCGTTTGTTTATCAGCAACCGACATCTTTCAAGAAAATCTCGATGTTTAGAGGAAGCCCTAGAATAACGAACCAGCTGCGACATGTAAACACCATAGGATAGAGAAGCAGGACAGTTAATATCAAGAAAGGGATAATCAAAGTCGTAAAGCTGTCCTTGTTTGCCATTGTTGTGTCATTTATTTCAAGTTTAGAATGACATAAACAATCGACATGGTCAGCAAACTTTTTGTTATTAAAAAACAATATATAGTCGATATATCTGAAAATGATATTAAAGATCTAACCAGGTTTTTGTTAAATGTCTTGATAAGCTATTCAACAAATTCAGTCTCGTATGATAAGCAAAACCAAGTTAGTTAAGAGTGGGACACAGTTTGTTCCCATGAAAATTCCAAAAATCTGCTGAAAATCTTTCCTCCAAACTTAAACAAATATTGTCAACCCGAAAATTAAACATTCGCATTATGTCTTCTGATTATGTGTTCATTGAGTATCTGACTAGTTACCGGACCACTGTTAATCATATATATCATAAAAAACATATAAATTCTCTGATCCTAGAATGGTTTCGAGTTTTTCTGTCACAGGTTTCACAAACCACATTGATCAATAATGCTATGAAGCATGGTAAGTTGTACGCCGAACGTCAAAACACAGTGTAAGACTTAGTAGATATGATACTGACGCTGTCTTTGAAAGGTACTGTCTGTATCAGCTGATACGAGTATATATAATTCTGGCGCTGTCTTTGAAATGTTTATCATAAACAAATCGCCAACAGACTTGCCGCCCGAGGAACAAAAACACAAGCCAATACGAATGTCCTAACTTCTAAAATGGTGACGGAAATTGACAATACGAATATCACAACTTCAAGAATGGTGATGGAAATTGACAATACGAATGTCACAACTTCTAGAATAGTGACGGAAATTGACAATACGAATGTCACAACTTCAAGAATAGTGATGGAAATTGACAATACGAATGTCACAACTTCTAGAATGGTGATGGAAATTGACAATGCAAATGTCACAACTTCTAGAATGGTGATGGAAATTGACAATATGAATGTCTCAATCTCTTGTTGAATGGCGACGGTAAAATGCCGATATGAATGTCACAACCTGTAGTTGTTGAATGGCGATGAAAGATATACGAACGTCACAACTTCTTTTTAATGGTGAAGGAAGATGACAATACGAATGTCACTACTTCCAGTTGAATGCCGATGGATGATAACAGTACGAATACCACTACTCCCAGTTGAAGGCCGTCGGAAGATAATAGTACGGATGTCACTACTTTCAGTTGTAGGCCGATGGAAGATAACAACACGGATTTCACTACTTTCAGTTGAATGGCGACGGGGATACCAGTACGGATTTCACTGCTTCCAGTTGAATGGCGATGGAAGATAACAGTACGGATTTCACTACTTCCAGTTGAATGCCGATGGATGATAACAGTACAGATGACACTACTTTCAGTTTAATGGCGACGGAAGATGACACGTGTTACAGGACTGTCGACAGGAGAACTTGACGAAGTTAAATGAACCTGTTCCGTTACATTGACCGTTGTCCCGCCAGTTAGGGCACCATATGTTAATATCAACACAAGTATCTTCCTCTACAATAAAACCAGATAAAACTATATTATTATTAACAAAAACGTTTTTGTCTATTATAAGACACCCATGTTTTTGAAGTAAAACTCATTAACTTGTACAACAGCAAACATTTTGAACCATGATATGGTTTCATCTCAATGACAATCCCTGTTCTATTATGATGACATAAGCCTTCAATGAGTTGGTTTTTTTTATCTTATTTTGAACTAAATTGATTAGGATTTAGTGTTACCTGGAATACAGGTTCCTTCTCCTCCGTTCCCCGGTATGTACCAGGTGTGCGGGGGGCAGCTAGCAGCACCAGGTAAAGTTAAGGTCTGGACAAATAATGATATACACAAAGTCATTACATGTCCCTTAGAAAACAACATCTAACAATAGAACAGGTTATCCGATTCCGTGCAAACATATCGGGTAGACATGTGTAATACGGCTCATTACATGTAGCCGTACATCATTACATGGCGGTGTCGTCGATGAAGCAGAAGGCGCTAACTCTTTTTGAACACCTAGTCAATAATTATTCTCTTGTACTTTTACAAGGGTTTCCATGTTAATGTTTCTTTTGATTATTTTGCCCCTTGTTTATTCGATTTTGAGTGCGGAATATGATTTTGTCAACGCCTTGGTATTCTCTAAATTGTTTCACTCATCCTTTGTACTGCTCTATTTATATAGTCAGACTTTTACACATAACAGCATTGTCATTGGTTTACTTATAAATGTATGACCGGTATACAATGTATATCATGTATAGCACATGTACCTCAATCCGCATAATATACTTTAAATGATATATGTATTAATACAAATCTTACAAGTATGTTTGATGGGTTTTTTTCCAAACGTGTGAGAATTGATATCTTTACCCATTAAACCTCTTTCTGAATCACTTCGAGAATCTGACATTTATTTTCCTTAGAAAATATTTTGTAAAATCCAGTTAATTTGCTTACCTCTGGAGCGTCTCGAAGATAAATATGCGAATACTTGCTGCTCTGGAAAAGAGGTTTTGACGGATCATCCCGGTTGAGGAAACATTCTTTGGTAGCTGCTCTAAAATTGATTGAAGCACAAAAAGTGCTCGCGGAACAAAGTTCTACACACTGGTAGACAGTGGGCAGAGTAAGTATGCGATATATATTGTTATTTAAAAACCGACCATGAGTGATATTCATATCTCTAGAAATACCGTCAACAACGGCCGCCACGGCTAAAGCCAACGACAGCACTCTGAAGAAGTCCATGTTATGGAGACTGTCTCTTTCGATATTCTTTGAATATCTAGATTTTTGTCAAATCCTTTGTATACTAACTTATTTGTATAATGTGAGCCGTGAACAAACGGACTATTGCAGCATTGGTCAATCGTACGAAGTTCTGAGAGATTTCTATCTGGAAAAAATCTCAACTTGCCAGTTCAGTACAAACACTTGTCCCCTGGATGTGTGGCCGAAACAGTTCTAGAACACACTACCTTTATCACTTATCCTTCACTGTACGACAATAAGATAGCTGTAGGTATTGTTATTATTTTCAAGCATCACGCAGTGTCACTTCCCTTGACCATGCCCACATCAAGTAGAAGAGTTGTAGAAGTGGGCAGTCCCCATGAATGCCTTGTAGTGAACAATCTTGATAGGACTGATCTTATTGGATACCGTCAATATCGAATGATAAAACATTATACTTATCTACATCGTTGTAAATTATTTATTAGATCAATATGTACGTTTCTCTCATGTTATCGTTTTACAGTATATCGATTCACGCCTTTGTTTGTAAGAAGTTTTTTTAATCTCGGAAAAGTGGTTTCACCTTGCTGGCCTATCTAGATCAGTCAATTACTGGTTTCATCCACATCTACTGGTGACCGCCTTCAGGTAGTTACAATAACTAGGGCGCATTCCATTACACCCTCATTAAAACAGTACTATTTATCTTAATCTATCAAAACATAACAGCTTTCTTCTAGATTAGCATTAGAATATCAATAAACAATCAGAGAATACCGAAGCGTCAGCAAAACCATAATCTGAACTCAAAATCAATTTTACTAGCGACCAGAGGAAAGATTTACACGGATGAGCTTAAACAGGTAAAAGAGAATAAGACCAGGTGTTCCGGAAGAGTAAGCGTCTTCGGCTTCATCGACGACACACGCCTTGTACAGCTTGGTCACATCCATGTAAGCATCAACCTTCAAAATGAGAACCGAATCATCATTGTCAATCACAACAAGTATCACACAAAGATACAGAGTATTTCACAATGAGATGTACTTTTGCAAGGGTCTCCGTGTGAATCTTTCCTATGTTCATATTTTGCCCCTGGTTTAATCGATTTTGAGTTGGTGTTATGATTTTGTTAACGCTTCGGTATTCTCCTATATATCTTCATCAACCTGTCACAAAATATGAACAGAGAAAGATTTACACGCCTTAACAGGTAAAAGTCAAAAGCCGAAAGAGTAAGCGTCTTCTTCATCTACAACACTTGCCAAAAATGTATATATGACTGCTTCTTGAACTTTGAAAATTAATACATCATAACTATCTTTCGAACTGTTATGTCGTACGGTTATGACTAATTTGTGACGCTGGGTGCAAAATGATAGAAATCTAGCCTTGTTGGTTGCAAAATGAGAAGTTAATAAAACCTCTGAGTTTTTGTATAATGTTAAAAGACATAAATAAAGCAAAAGAAAAACTTTTTTGGAATGAAAACGTATTGTGAACGCAATCATATATATGATTTTTGTTGACGCTTTGGTATTCTCTGGTGTTTGTGGTAATTATACTATACTGTAAACGTAGACTGTGGCGCATAACAGCATTACACAAATACACAATGATAAGTTGGTACTCACAATACCTACTGTAGAAAGCAATATACAGGAAACGTAATTAGCGCAATCATTAAAGCGGAACACTTTCCTCGAAAAAATCGCTGCTATTGGTTCACCGCTAATGTGTATAAGTTTACAGTACTTTGTACCTCCTGTGGTTAATGAAAGATGACGTAAAATACACACACGCTGCACCTTTTAAATTTAGAAATAGGTACAGTATGCCGATAAATTGAATTAAACTGCATCATACAGCTGTCTCGTCCTCCTGGGACACTTCAGTGATGCTAGGGGCCAAAAGGTGGGACTCAAAAATGTCTTAACTAATGTAACTCGTTTTCTATAGGTACGTGTAACTAATGTTGTTCCTACAAGGGGTCGTTGTCCTTGTCAGCAGCCGGTACGTTACTTAGTCCAGTTTTGTATGAAGCTCTTTAAGCTAAGTCATGTTTATCACCAGTGTGACATTCTTTTCCGTGTGCATGTATCGCCTGGTTTCTTCTTCATATCATGCCCCGATGGTTCAACTATACCATGCTCGTCGGCTATAAGTTTTAACATCCCGTAACACTGCCTTATGAGGAACTATTCCATCGTGATGTCATGATTTATTGCAATCGATTCTCGAAAAACAAATTAGGGATTGCTGAAGCGTTAACAAAATCATAATCCAAACACAAAATTGATTCAACCAAGGGCAAAATATGAACAAAAGTTATAATATTTACATGGAGACACTTGTAAAAGTACAAGCGAATAAGACCATGTGTCCATATCGCACAAAAATACAGAATATTTTTCAATGAGACAAAGATGGTAACCATAAAACTTGCCCATAGTTCTGATCAACCTACCTCTCTCGAATCCCTGTGTTATTAGTTTGTTTGTCAGCAGTCAACATCGATCACGAAAATCTCGATATTAAGAGCAAGCCCTAGAATAACGAATCAACTGCGACATGTAAACACCATAAGTTGGAGAGGCAGTGGTGTAACTATCAAGAAATGGAAAGTTCATGATCGGAAAATTGAAATCGTCACGTTTATCGTATAGCTTACAATGCAATAGTAAGATGTCCTTGTTTGTTATAGTTTAAGTAGAGATCGAGGTAAGCAGCTGATGTAGAAGTGTCTGTTGTGTCCTTTATTTCAAGGGTATATACGATCGACGTGGTCAGCAAAAATCTTATTGATGATAGACAACACATCGTCGATATATCTTAAAGAGAAATTGAAAGATTTGGCAAGGTTTTTGTTACCTGTCCTGATTAGCCTTTCCACAAATACAGTCTCGTATGAAAACAAAAACAGGTCAGCTAAGAGTGGGACACAGTTTGTTCCCATTGGAATGCCAACAGTCTGCTAGAAAATCTTCCTCCCGAACTCATTATTATTATAGAGCAGGAATTCAATCACTCTTACTATATTTTCTTCAGTAAATTTTATCTTAGCTTTAGTCGTGTTCTTCACAAAGTATGCTCCATGATAGCTCACTACCGTATATTTCTATCACCGTCAACCTTTTTTGGAAAAGAGAGCTCTCGTAACGAGAGATCGGAGACGTTCTTTCAGTTTTGTATGAGGTATGGTAGTGTACTTTGTGGAATAATCGAACGTTTTGACTGAAAAGACATTTTAAGAGGCGGTGTTCAAGGTTGATCAAACTATTTTTTTAGGGTTTTTCAAAACCACATTCCGTTAATTCTACTCCTGGAGTATACAGTGTCACAATAAGTCTGAAGCCCTAATTTAATGGTACAAGTATGGTAATAAGAAGTTTTGATAAAGGCTTGGTCGAGCAATTTGCAGAACCGGCGATTACACGTCCTTGTGTAGTTTAGGTATCCAGTAGAGACGAAGTACGTCAGCGTCTTGCTCATCAACCAAATTAGACAAATCAAGGGAAACCTATGAATTTCATCAAAAAGAAAAAGGCCCATTTAAATTCAAGTAGATCTAATATAATTCATTTTGCGTTTTAAACAAGTGCAGAACCCATAGTTTTTTGTGAACGTTTTTCTTATTTTTATGCTTTGTGTTGTCTATCACCATTCTTAAATACTTGTAAAGCAGGTTCTTTAGTATATTTCATGCTAATATCTATATCACTGGTCTTGAGTTGAACATACGTTGCCTTGTCTAGATATTCCCATCACACCGATAATATGTTTCATGGTTTATATCTTTATCTTGACATTTCCACTGCACAGAGACTTGATGAATCTACTGCGTATTGCAGCGTTGGAAATTGCACTGCTCCACTTTCTTCCTTCTGGTAGATGTTTTTCATCTGCATTTTCTCCGACGTTGAAATATGTTTTGTCTCATGCTATACCTATATTTCTACATCAACTATAGAGCACCATTCGATATGCAGATTTATCAATAATATATAAGATAAGTCAATGTATGTTACACGCCAAAGAATATAAAAAATAACCAATCCTTAAAATAATATAATGATGTTGAACAGATGTTGCTTTGTTTTGTTGTTATGTCTTGTACTCTCACGATAATCCCAGCACGTCGATATTATGTTTTATCTGTATACATCTTATCGGCATTACGATGCGGAACGAATGACGTTAAGTTTGCACCGGAAGAGAGAGCGGCTTCAGTAGCACTGTTGGAAAGCTGCAGTGAAATTGTCCTCCAGATAACTTCAATCAATTATTGTAGCCGCAGTTAATCTCATTTGAGTAGTGGCACGGTACATATTATACACATTTTCGTAGTACACGATTTGAAAGAAATTATACAGAACTAAGTTAAATTTTACTTCTAAACTCATAACTTAAAGGGGTTTTACGCACCCGACCCTTCTGCTTCTACATTAGTTTAGAAACTTTGGATTCCCACCTTTTGGCCCCTAGCACCACTGAAGAGTCCTAGTAGGACGAAGCAGCTGTATGATGCAGAGTATTTCATTCTTTCGGCATACTGTATCTATTACTAAATTTAAAAGGTGCAGCACATATGTGTGTTACGTCATCTTCCTGGGAAAAATGAACTACATTTTGTGTTACACTGTATTACTTTGAAACTTTGTTTATTTGTGAAAATCGATGTTGGTTGTCCTGTGGCGTGCAGGCGGTCACCCATCCAACTACTGACCACGCTCACCGTTGCTTAACTAGCGTGAACGGGTCCCCGGGTTATACCGCATGACTGAAAAAGTTAGCTTGCCAGTTAGGCAGCATTTCAGTCCTTTACGTTTCTTATCTTTGATTTGTCTTTTGTTAAGTATTTTTCTGATGCGATTGCTGTCACCAGTTCCTCAATAACCCGTCATAACATAGAAGGTTTTAGCTGTTTCCTTCGTTCTTGTAGAGGAATGAGTTGGGGGCATGTAAGCATTTTTGTCATGGCGTCGTCTTCCCTCAATTTGAAGTCACCACCGTGACTTTGGATGTTTTCTATTCTATTGATGACACTGAGTGTATAGGGGTCCCATATCATTGGTGTTTAACAGACGTGGCTAAGTGTTGATGCTAGTCCCAGAGAGTCCCAGCACGCCGATATCATGTTCTCATATTTATGACTATTACTGATCATCCAGGCTATCACCTGGTTTGATCTTCAGTATAAAGTACACTCGTGTTTTAGTAATGGATCGGAACACTCGTTGTTTTCTTTACGCCGTGACTAGATTGCTTAAGATTACTCTGTATGTTTTTTCCATCATCTCCTGTTGGTCGTACATGGCTGAACTTAAGCGCAGACTTTAAAGCGAACGTGTCAGCGAAATCAAGTCTTCCAGTTGTTTAATTGTGTATCCCTTGGTATTTAACTATTTCATGTCTAACCCATAATGTTTAGATATTTTGCGTCCTTAAATAGCATATCTGTGTAAGGCAACTCCAATGAATCCGTCTGTTGGGCCTTCATATACATAATTATAACAGTTAAACGGTAGCTTGTGGTAGTATTTCTGCGCTGACGTACCCACTGACAGTCTGCGGGCTGGTACTTCCAGATTATGATTTTACTGAAAAGGCTGTACTACAAAGTAGGAACAGAGAGTGGCTCCGTAGTGCTAAAAACGTCTCAAAAATAGTAGATACAAAGAAGAAAAACACATATATAAAAATTATTTCGGGTTATTTGTTTAAAGATACTTCGGGGACTTCCCTCTAAGCAGCTGACTGCATCATGGCTTCCTACACTGATGGTTATCTTTACATGTATGTTTTATTAAAGAACGTCGCCCGCGTCAAAGACAGAAATTCAGCTGTGCTTACTCTTTGGTGAATGTTAGCCTCTCTGATGTATCCTGTGATATTTGTCATAGATACAAGGCCTATGGATTGAAAAAACTACTTTTCAAAACATTTTTTTTCAATAATTCTAGACAATCAGACAAGGAGCTCTTAAAAGATTGAGTGCGTAAGATCCTTTATATCAATGCTCTTTACGTAGGCAAACGTTATTAAAAACGTATTCAAGTTTTATTATTATTGATGAAAATATAATATAAATAAATATAAATTCAAAACAACTGAATGAGGCTAGAAGTATAATGTGCATTTTACCAACATTTTACACAAATATTTTAAACCAAAATATCGATAACGCAAAATTTGGCTCACAAAGATAGCTAGTGTGACTTACAAACCCAGAGAAATAATTCAACAACAAATTGACTAGAAGTCTGGTATTAATAAAGATATTTTTTCAGAATTAGTTATTACAGCGACCTTGTGCTATTAGAGAGGCTTTTATCACATAACTTACTCGTTCAGTCGTGCCATACGGCCATGTCATAAATATGGTATTACGCACGTGTAATAACAGTATTGTGACGTCATGAACAATTGACATCTTTATGGCGTTATATGATTTTGTCGGTTGTAAAAATCGTACCGTCAAAGTTTGCCTTTCTTATAGAGAATGAGAATTATGTGGTAAATGGAATCTTACACTCGTGTCAATGTAATGTTGAACTGATTAAATGCTCGTGACAGATTATTGAACTCGTTTAATAAATTCCATATTACATCGACACTCGTGTAAGATCCTCGATATCATCACCAAAGAGTAAGCACAGCTAGTTTGCTATCAAGGTCGAATTCCTTTAATGATATGTATGTATTTCTGATGATTGTAGCGCATTAATGTCTCAAAGTTACAACTGAACTCGTCTATCCAGATGTCTTATTTCAGCATGACAGTTCTTTGTCCCCCTTGATACGCGTTAGTGGGGGATAATAGTCTGTATTCCATGGGATTCATTCCGTTTACGTGACGTTTTTAGTTTTTACAGCATTAGAATGATTAATGTGACATTTCCGGACATAAGAAGTGTCACATAACTACCATTTCGTAAGCCCGCCCACCCGCCGCCCAATGGGTTTTTTCCGGGCTGTAACTTGAAAACTGTTCAACAGCTTTCGACAAAACTTTGTATATACTAGTGTCCTAGTTTTGGCTTTTGCTATTTGCGAGGTTTCATTACTTTATACTTTCTTTGTTACCATGGAAACAATGTCAGAAATATAAAGTACTGTTTTCTAGGTTTTCTTGGCTATAGCTTGAAAACCGTTAAACAAATCTCGAAACTTTGTATACATGTACATATCAGACTAATGCGATAGTTGGGCCTTCCGCTATTGACGAAGTTTTAATTTTGATAATGTTTTGGTTAACATAGAAACAAAATCCGAAATACAAAAAAAAAGTTTTGTCAAAATTTATTTACCGTGTTTCAAGTTATAGACCAGAAAAGCTAGAACACAGTAATTTTATATTTCTGACATTGTTTCCATGGTAACAAAGAAAGTATCAAAAATAATACCTTGCCAAAAGGCATATTTTGAGCACTGTATAGAAAGTTTTGTCGAGATCTGTTGAACGGTATTTATTATACATACTACGCTACGGTAACTTTTGTTATTTGTGATGTTTCCATTTATCTGTTTCCATGGAAACAATCAGAAGGACGTTTTTCTGGGACAAGACATATCGCGGAGGATAATGTCATATTTTGTGGCCCATTGTTCTTTATAGACCGCAATTTCTATGTTTATTGTTAGTCGCAAAAAATTAAATTGCTCAAGAACGATTTCCAGCGATAGTCTTCACGTTATCTGTTTTGCAAAAAATGTTGTTCGGATATCACCTCTTAGACTGTAGTTGTACCAACCAGACCATACAACATTAAAATTTTGTCTAAACAGACAAAACAACATTTGTCTAAACAGACCATACGACATTTGTCTAAACAGACCATACAACATTTGTTTAAACAGACCACACAACATTTGTCTAAACAGATCATACAACATTTGTCTAAACAGACCATACAACATTTGTCTAAACAAACCATACAACATTTATCTAAACAGACCATACAACGTTTGTCTAAACAGACCATACAATGTTTGTATAAACGTTTAAACAGCATTTCTTATGTCGTCTGCATGGTACAGTATAAATTCTTTGAGCATTTGCTTTTTCATTCTGTTAACAAAAATATTGGGACCATTTTTCTCTCACTTACCTTCGAATGGTTGAAAATGTTTTATACATTGTAGTCAGGTAAACTCTAGAGAACAAAGAGTGAACCAATTAACTAATGTAATATTACTTATCAGCTCTGTGATTGGTTGTACGTTTCAATTGTCTCATTGTGACGTCAAATCTAGGACAATTAATGACGTCATAGACTTCAACACTAGAGTCAAAATGAATGTTGTCGGTTTACACGAGTAACTACGCTGATTTGATTACAACTATGTGATAAAAAAAAAAGATCTCAAACTCTTTTTAATTTCAGATGATCTTAGCCCATAAGAGGCTTGGTTAATTTAAAATCTGTAAACTTGTTTCATAAATCTCATATGGCATGAAAGTCATACATGTTTGCGCCAGCTTGGTCATAAAAAGGGAATCGGTACAATAAAAATAAAATCGATGTTGTGTTTTCGAAGCTCGAGTCAAATAAAGATGGGATTAACAGTTTATCCCAAGCATCACGGTTTAATCCGTTATCTCTGTCAACTAAATACATTCATTTTTTTCAGCCAGCGGATATTTTCTCGTTTTCAAAAAAGCAACGACTAGAGATCCATATATCGACTGCGCTAAGCCACCAAGGACGTTTCAGTATATGATGTACAGATACAGTAGTCCAGACACATATTATAATGATTATATATATACATGTACCACTTTTTGTACCATACATGTTATCTTAACTTAAGGAGAGTCGGTAATGGTGCCGATCATATCATTTTTAAAAACCATATAACAATAACAAGAGGCCCAATGGGCCTACATCCCTCACCTGGTATTAATCTCTGACTTATTTTATAGTGTAACCCTACGGTCCCCTAAAATCGTTTACTGTAAGACATTAAGAAGAACATGTTAAGATTTAAACATATTTTACCCCTGTGACCTCGACTTATATAAGCTTTTAACATATTGACCCATTCGGGCCAGGTGAGCTAAAACATAAAAAACTGGTTGAAAGTGCCTTACTGCACACGTATTGCTTCATGAGTTTTTAACAAAAATATGACGATAAATACACGACAGTATATTTACATGGTATCTAAGGTTCAAACCTGTTAAGGCGGACACATAGATTGCTTAACATTTTATAGATTTTAAAAGAAACTCATAAATCTATAGCTACATATCCATGCAATATTTTTTCTAGTAGAATCATTGAAAGTAATTGAAAAAAAATGTAAAATTGGTTAGTTAGCTTACTATTCTGGCTATATAATAAATGATCAATTCTTTTTACTTTTATTGGAAAATTTCAATAATTTAACTATTTTACATTCTTTTCAGTCAAAGTAAATTGTGTACTACAAACAATGGATACATTCTGAACACCTGTGTACTATAGACAGTGGATACATTCTGAACACCTGTGTACTATAGACAATAGTTACATTCTGTATACCTGTGTACTATAGAAAATAGATACATTCTGTACCCCTGTGTACTATAGACAATAGTTACATTCTGTACACCTGTGTACTATAGACAATAGATACATTCTGTACCCCTGTGTACTATAGACAATAGATACATTCTGTACACCTGTGTACTACAGACAGTAGATACATTCTGAACCCCTGTATACTACAGACAGTAGATACATTCTGAACCCCTGTATACTACAGACAATGGATACATTCTGTACCCCTGTGTACTATAGACAATGGATACATTCTGTACCCCTGTGTACTATAGACAATAGATACATTCTGTACACCTGTGTACTATAGACAATAGATACATTTTGTACACCTGTGTACTATAGACAATGGATACATTCTGTACACCTGTGTACTATAGACAATGGATACATTCTGTACACCTGTGTACTACAGACAGTGGATACATTCTCTACCCCTGTGTACTACAGACAGTAGATACATTCTCTACCCCTGTATACTACAGACAGTAGATACATTCTGAACCCCTGTATACTACAGACAATGGATACATTCTGTACCCCTGTGTACTATAGACAATGGATACATTCTGTACCCCTGTGTACTACAGACAATAGATACATTCTGTACCCCTGTGTACTACAGACAATAGATACATTCTGAACACCTGTGTACTACAGACAATAGATACATTCTGAACACCTGTGTACTATAGACAATGGATACATTCTGAACACCTGTGTACTATAGACAATGGATACATTCTGTACCCCTGTGTACTACAGACAATAGATACATTCTGTACCCCTGTGTACTACAGACAATAGATACATTCTGAACACCTGTGTACTATAGACAATAGATACATTCTGAACACCTGTGTACTATAGACAATGGATACATTCTGAACACCTGTGTACTATAGACAATAGATACATTCTGTACCCCTGTGTACTACAGACAATGGATACATTCTGTACCCCTGTGTACTACAGACAATAGATACATTCTGAACACCTGTGTACTATAGACAATAGTTACATTCTGTACCCCTGTGTACTACAGACAATGGATACATTCTGTACCCCTGTGTACTATAGACAATAGTTACATTCTGAACACCTGTGTACTATAGACAATAGATATATTCTGTACCCCTGTGTACTACAGACAATGGATACATTCTGAACCCTGTGTACTACAGACAATAGATACATTCTGAACACCTGTGTACTATAGACAATAGTTACATTTTGTACCCCTGTGTACTACAGACAATGGATACATTCTGTACCCCTGTGTACTATAGACAATAGTTACATTCTGAACACCTATGTACTACAGACAGTGGATACATTCTGAACACCTGTGTACTACAGACAATAGATACATTCTGTACTCCTGTGTACTACAGACAATGGATACATTCTGAACACCTGTGTACTATAGACAATAGATACATTCTGAACACCTGTGTACTACAGACAATAGATACATTCTGTACCCCTGTGTACTACAGACAATGGATACATTCTGAACACCTATGTACTATAGACAATAGATACATTCTGTACCCCTGTGTACTACAGACAATGGATACATTCTGATCCCCTGTGTACTACAGACAATAGATACATTCTGAACCCTGTGTACTACAGACAATAGATACATTCTGTACACCTATGTACTACAGACAATAGATACATTCTGAACCCTGTGTACTATAGACAATAGATACATTCTGTACCCCTGTGTACTACAGACAATGGATACATTCTGATCCCCTGTGTACTACAGACAATAGATACATTCTGAACCCTGTGTACTACAGACAATAGATACATTCTGTACACCTATGTACTACAGACAATAGATACATTCTGAACCCTGTGTACTACAGACAATAGATACATTCTGTACACCTGTGTACTACAGACAGTAGATACATTCTGAACACCTGTGTACTATAGACAATAGATACATTCTGAACACCTGTGTACTACAGACAATAGATACATTCTGAACACCTGTGTACTATAGACAATAGATACATTCTGAACACCTGTGTACTATAGACAATAGATACATTCTGAACACCTGTGTACTATAGACAATAGATACATTCTGTACCCCTGTGTACTATAGACAATAGATACATTCTGAACACCTGTGTACTATAGACAATAGATACATTCTGAACACCTGTGTACTACCGACAATGGATACATTCTGAACACCTATGTACTATAGACAATCGATACATTCTGAACACCTGTGTACTATAGACAATAGATACATTCTGTACCCCTGTGTACTATAGACAATAGATACATTCTGTACCCCTGTGTACTACAGACAATAGATACATTCTGTACCCTGTGTACTATAGAAAATAGATACATTCTGTACCCCTGTGTACTATAGACAATAGATACATTCTGTACCCCGGTGTACTACAGACAATAGATACATTCTGAACCCCTGTGTACTACAGACAATAGATACATTCTGTACACCTGTGTACTACAGACAATGGATAAATTCTGAACCCCTGTGTACTACAGACAATAGATACATTCTGTACCCCTGTGTACTACAGACAATATATACATTCTGTACCCCTGTGTACTATAGACAATAGATACATTCTGAACACCTGTGTACTATAGACAATGGATACATTCTGTACCCCTGTGTACTATAGACAATAGATACATTCTGTACCCCTGTGTACTATAGACAATAGATACATTCTGTACCCCTGTGTACTATAGACAATGTATACATTCTGTACCCCTGTGTACTACAGACAATAGATACATTCTGAACACCTGTGTACTATAGACAATGGATACATTCTGTACCCCTGTGTACTATAGACAATGGATACATTCTGAACACCTGTGTATTATAGACAATAGATACATTCTGAACACCAGTGTACTATAGACAATAGATACATTCTGTACCCCTGTGTACTATAGACAATAGATACATTCTGTACCCCTGTGTACTACAGACAATAGATACATTCTGAACACCTGTGTACTATAGACAATGGATACATTCTGAACACCTGTGTACTATAGACAATGGATACATTCTGTACCCCTGTGTACTACAGACAATAGATACATTCTGTACCCCTGTGTACTACAGACAATAGATACATTCTGAACACCTGTGTACTATAGACAATAGATACATTCTGAACACCTGTGTACTATAGACAATGGATACATTCTGAACACCTGTGTACTATAGACAATAGATACATTCTGTACCCCTGTGTACTACAGACAATGGATACATTCTGTACCCCTGTGTACTACAGACAATAGATACATTCTGAACACCTGTGTACTATAGACAATAGTTACATTCTGTACCCCTGTGTACTACAGACAATGGATACATTCTGTACCCCTGTGTACTATAGACAATAGTTACATTCTGAACACCTGTGTACTATAGACAATAGATATATTCTGTACCCCTGTGTACTACAGACAATGGATACATTCTGAACCCTGTGTACTACAGACAATAGATACATTCTGAACACCTGTGTACTATAGACAATAGTTACATTTTGTACCCCTGTGTACTACAGACAATGGATACATTCTGTACCCCTGTGTACTATAGACAATAGTTACATTCTGAACACCTATGTACTACAGACAGTGGATACATTCTGAACACCTGTGTACTACAGACAATAGATACATTCTGTACTCCTGTGTACTACAGACAATGGATACATTCTGAACACCTGTGTACTATAGACAATAGATACATTCTGAACACCTGTGTACTACAGACAATAGATACATTCTGTACCCCTGTGTACTACAGACAATGGATACATTCTGAACACCTATGTACTATAGACAATAGATACATTCTGTACCCCTGTGTACTACAGACAATGGATACATTCTGATCCCCTGTGTACTACAGACAATAGATACATTCTGAACCCTGTGTACTACAGACAATAGATACATTCTGTACACCTATGTACTACAGACAATAGATACATTCTGAACCCTGTGTACTATAGACAATAGATACATTCTGTACCCCTGTGTACTACAGACAATGGATACATTCTGATCCCCTGTGTACTACAGACAATAGATACATTCTGAACCCTGTGTACTACAGACAATAGATACATTCTGTACACCTATGTACTACAGACAATAGATACATTCTGAACCCTGTGTACTACAGACAATAGATACATTCTGTACACCTGTGTACTACAGACAGTAGATACATTCTGAACACCTGTGTACTATAGACAATAGATACATTCTGAACACCTGTGTACTACAGACAATAGATACATTCTGAACACCTGTGTACTATAGACAATAGATACATTCTGAACACCTGTGTACTATAGACAATAGATACATTCTGAACACCTGTGTACTATAGACAATAGATACATTCTGTACCCCTGTGTACTATAGACAATAGATACATTCTGAACACCTGTGTACTATAGACAATAGATACATTCTGAACACCTGTGTACTATAGACAATAGATACATTCTGTACCCCTGTGTACTATAGACAATAGATACATTCTGTACCCCTGTGTACTACAGACAATAGATACATTCTGTACCCTGTGTACTATAGAAAATAGATACATTCTGTACCCCTGTGTACTATAGACAATAGATACATTCTGTACCCCGGTGTACTACAGACAATAGATACATTCTGAACCCCTGTGTACTACAGACAATAGATACATTCTGTACACCTGTGTACTACAGACAATGGATAAATTCTGAACCCCTGTGTACTACAGACAATAGATACATTCTGTACCCCTGTGTACTACAGACAATATATACATTCTGTACCCCTGTGTACTATAGACAATAGATACATTCTGAACACCTGTGTACTATAGACAATGGATACATTCTGTACCCCTGTGTACTATAGACAATAGATACATTCTGTACCCCTGTGTACTATAGACAATAGATACATTCTGTACCCCTGTGTACTATAGACAATGTATACATTCTGTACCCCTGTGTACTACAGACAATAGATACATTCTGAACACCTGTGTACTATAGACAATGGATACATTCTGTACCCCTGTGTACTATAGACAATGGATACATTCTGAACACCTGTGTATTATAGACAATAGATACATTCTGAACACCAGTGTACTATAGACAATAGATACATTCTGTACCCCTGTGTACTATAGACAATAGATACATTCTGTACCCCTGTGTACTACAGACAATAGATACATTCTGTACCCCTGTGTACTATAGACAATGGATACATTCTGAACACCTGTGTACTACAGACAATGGATACATTCTGTACCCCTGTGTACTATAGACAATAGATACATTCTGTACCCCTGTGTACTACAGACAATGGATACATTCTGTACCCCTGTGTACTACAGACAATAGATACATTCTGTACCCCTGTGTACTACAGACAATGGATACATTCTGTACCCCTGTGTACTATAGACAATAGATACATTCTGTACCCCTGTGTACTACAGACAATGGATACATTCTGTACCCCTGTGTACTATAGACAATAGATATATTCTGTACCCCTGTGTACTACAGACAATAGTTACATTCTGTACACCTGTGTACTATAGACAATAGATACATTCTGAACACCTGTGTACTACAGACAATAGATACATTCTGTACCCCTGTGTACTATAGACAATAGATACATTCTGTACCCCTGTGTACTATAGACAATAGATACATTCTGTACCCCTGTGTACTACAGACAATAGATACATTCTGTACCCCTGTGTACTATAGACAATAGATACATTCTGAACACCTGTGTACTACAGACAATAGATACATTCTGTACCCCTGTGTACTATAGACAATAGATACATTCTTTACCCCTGTGTACTACAGACAACAGATACATTCTGAACACCTGTGTACTATAGACAATGGATACATTCTGAACCCCTGTATACTACAGACAGTAGATACATTCTGAACCCCTGTATACTACAGACAATGGATACATTCTGTACCCCTGTGTACTATAGACAATGGATACATTCTGTACCCCTGTGTACTACAGACAATAGATACATTCTGTACCCCTGTGTACTACAGACAATAGATACATTCTGAACACCTGTGTACTACAGACAATAGATTCATTCTGAACACCTGTGTACTATAGACAATGGATACATTCTGAACACCTGTGTACTATAGACAATGGATACATTCTGTACCCCTGTGTACTACAGACAATAGATACATTCTGTACCCCTGTGTACTACAGACAATAGATACATTCTGAACACCTGTGTACTATAGACAATAGATACATTCTGAACACCTGTGTACTATAGACAATGGATACATTCTGAACACCTGTGTACTATAGACAATAGATACATTCTGTACCCCTGTGTACTACAGACAATGGATACATTCTGTACCCCTGTGTACTACAGACAATAGATACATTCTGAACACCTGTGTACTATAGACAATAGTTACATTCTGTACCCCTGTGTACTACAGACAATGGATACATTCTGTACCCCTGTGTACTATAGACAATAGTTACATTCTGAACACCTGTGTACTATAGACAATAGATACATTCTGTACCCCTGTGTACTACAGACAATGGATACATTCTGAACCCTGTGTACTACAGACAATAGATACATTCTGAACACCTGTGTACTATAGACAATAGTTACATTCTGTACCCCTGTGTACTACAGACAATGGATACATTCTGTACCCCTGTGTACTATAGACAATAGTTACATTCTGAACACCTATGTACTACAGACAGTGGATACATTCTGAACACCTGTGTACTACAGACAATAGATACATTCTGTACTCCTGTATACTACAGACAATAGATACATACTGAACACCTGTGTACTACAGACAATGGATACATTCTGAACACCTGTGTACTACAGACAATGGATACATTCTGAACACCTGTGTACTACAGACAGTGGATACATTCTGAACACCTGTGTACTATAGACAATAGATACATTCTGTACCCCTGTGTACTATAGACAAGGGATACATTCTGAACCCCTGTGTACTACAGACAATAGATACATTCTGTACCCCTGTGTACTACAGACAATAGATACATTCTGTACCCCTGTGTACTACAGACAATGGATACATTCTGAACACCTATGTACTATAGACAATAGATACATTCTGTACCCCTGTGTACTACAGACAATGGATACATTCTGAACCGTGTGTACTACAGACAATAGATACATTCTGTACACCTGTGTACTACAGACAATAGATACATTCTGAACACCTGTGTACTATAGACAATAGATACATTCTGAACCCTGTGTACTACAGACAATAGATACATTCTGAACACCTGTGTACTATAGACAATAGATACATTCTGAACACCTGTGTACTATAGACAATAGATACATTCTGAACACCTGTGTACTATAGACAATAGATACATTCTGTACCCCTGTGTACTATAGACAATAGATACATTCTGAACACCTGTGTACTATAGACAATAGATACATTCTGAACACCTGTGTACTACCGACAATGGATACATTCTGAACACCTATGTACTATAGATAATAGATACATTCTGAACACCTGTGTACTATAGACAATAGATACATTCTGAACACCTGTGTACTATAGACAATAGATACATTCTGTACCCCTGTGTACTATAGACAATAGATACATTCTGTACCCCTGTGTACTACAGACAATAGATACATTCTGAACCCTGTGTACTATAGACAATAGATACATTCTGTACCCCTGTGTACTATAGACAATAGATACATTCTGTACCCCTGTGTACTAGAGACAATAGATACATTCTGAACCCCTGTGTACTACAGACAATAGATACATTCTGTACACCTGTGTACTACAGACAATGGATAAATTCTGAACCCCTGTGTACTACAGACAATAGATACATTCTGTACCCCTGTGTACTACAGACAATATATACATTCTGTACCCCTGTGTACTATAGACAATAGATACATTCTGAACACCTGTGTACTATAGACAATGGATACATTCTGTACCCCTGTGTACTATAGACAATAGATACATTCTGTACCCCTGTGTACTATAGACAATAGATACATTCTGTACCCCTGTGTACTATAGACAATGTATACATTCTGTACCCCTGTGTACTACAGACAATAGATACATTCTGAACACCTGTGTACTATAGACAATGGATACATTCTGTACCCCTGTGTACTATAGACAATAGATACATTCTGAATACCTGTGTATTATAGACAATAGATACATTCTGAACACCAGTGTACTATAGACAATAGATACATTCTGTACCCCTGTGTACTATAGACAATAGATACATTCTGTACCCCTGTGTACTACAGACAATAGATACATTCTGTACCCCTGTGTACTATAGACAATGGATACATTCTGAACACCTGTGTACTACAGACAATGGATACATTCTGTACCCCTGTGTACTATAGACAATAGATACATTCTGTACCCCTGTGTACTACAGACAATGGATACATTCTGTACCCCTGTGTACTACAGACAATAGATACATTCTGTACCCCTGTGTACTACAGACAATGGATACATTCTGTACCCCTGTGTACTATAGACAATAGATACATTCTGTACCCCTGTGTACTACTGACAATGGATACATTCTGTACCCCTGTGTACTATAGACAATAGATATATTCTGTACCCCTGTGTACTACAGACAATAGTTACATTCTGTACACCTGTGTACTATAGACAATAGATACATTCTGAACACCTGTGTACTACAGACAATAGATACATTCTGTACCCCTGTGTACTATAGACAATAGATACATTCTGTACCCCTGTGTACTATAGACAATAGATACATTCTGTACCCCTGTGTACTACAGACAATAGATACATTCTGTACCCCTGTGTACCATAGACAATAGATACATTCTGAACACCTGTGTACTACAGACAATAGATACATTCTGTACCCCTGTGTACTATAGACAATAGATACATTCTGTACCCCTGTGTACTACAGACAACAGATACATTCTGAACACCTGTGTACTATAGACAATGGATACATTCTGAACCCCTGTATACTACAGACAGTAGATACATTCTGAACCCCTGTATACTACAGACAATGGATACATTCTGTACCCCTGTGTACTATAGACAATGGATACATTCTGTACCCCTGTGTACTACAGACAATAGATACATTCTGTACCCCTGTGTACTACAGACAATAGATACATTCTGAACACCTGTGTACTACAGACAATAGATTCATTCTGAACACCTGTGTACTATAGACAATGGATACATTCTGAACACCTGTGTACTATAGACAATGGATACATTCTGTACCCCTGTGTACTACAGACAATAGATACATTCTGTACCCCTGTGTACTACAGACAATAGATACATTCTGAACACCTGTGTACTATAGACAATAGATACATTCTGAACACCTGTGTACTATAGACAATGGATACATTCTGAACACCTGTGTACTATAGACAATAGATACATTCTGTACCCCTGTGTACTACAGACAATGGATACATTCTGTACCCCTGTGTACTACAGACAATAGATACATTCTGAACACCTGTGTACTATAGACAATAGTTACATTCTGTACCCCTGTGTACTACAGACAATGGATACATTCTGTACCCCTGTGTACTATAGACAATAGTTACATTCTGAACACCTGTGTACTATAGACAATAGATACATTCTGTACCCCTGTGTACTACAGACAATGGATACATTCTGAACCCTGTGTACTACAGACAATAGATACATTCTGAACACCTGTGTACTATAGACAATAGTTACATTCTGTACCCCTGTGTACTACAGACAATGGATACATTCTGTACCCCTGTGTACTATAGACAATAGTTACATTCTGAACACCTATGTACTACAGACAGTGGATACATTCTGAACACCTGTGTACTACAGACAATAGATACATTCTGTACTCCTGTATACTACAGACAATAGATACATACTGAACACCTGTGTACTACAGACAATGGATACATTCTGAACACCTGTGTACTACAGACAATGGATACATTCTGAACACCTGTGTACTACAGACAGTGGATACATTCTGAACACCTGTGTACTATAGACAATAGATACATTCTGTACCCCTGTGTACTATAGACAAGGGATACATTCTGAACCCCTGTGTACTACAGACAATAGATACATTCTGTACCCCTGTGTACTACAGACAATAGATACATTCTGTACCCCTGTGTACTACAGACAATGGATACATTCTGAACACCTATGTACTATAGACAATAGATACATTCTGTACCCCTGTGTACTACAGACAATGGATACATTCTGAACCGTGTGTACTACAGACAATAGATACATTTTGTACACCTGTGTACTACAGACAATAGATACATTCTGAACACCTGTGTACTATAGACAATAGATACATTCTGAACACCTGTGTACTACAGACAATAGATACATTCTGAACACCTGTGTACTATAGACAATAGATACATTCTGAACACCTGTGTACTATAGACAATAGATACATTCTGAACACCTGTGTACTATAGACAATAGATACATTCTGTACCCCTGTGTACTATAGACAATAGATACATTCTGAACACCTGTGTACTATAGACAATAGATACATTCTGAACACCTGTGTACTACCGACAATGGATACATTCTGAACACCTATGTACTATAGACAATAGATACATTCTGAACACCTGTGTACTATAGACAATAGATACATTCTGAACACCTGTGTACTATAGACAATAGATACATTCTGTACCCCTGTGTACTATAGACAATAGATACATTCTGTACCCCTGTGTACTACAGACAATAGATACATTCTGAACCCTGTGTACTATAGACAATAGATACATTCTGTACCCCTGTGTACTATAGACAATAGATACATTCTGTACCCCTGTGTACTAGAGACAATAGATACATTCTGAACCCCTGTGTACTACAGACAATAGATACATTCTGTACACCTGTGTACTACAGACAATGGATAAATTCTGAACCCCTGTGTACTACAGACAATAGATACATTCTGTACCCCTGTGTACTACAGACAATATATACATTCTGTACCCCTGTGTACTATAGACAATAGATACATTCTGAACACCTGTGTACTATAGACAATGGATACATTCTGTACCCCTGTGTACTATAGACAATAGATACATTCTGTACCCCTGTGTACTATAGACAATAGATACATTCTGTACCCCTGTGTACTATAGACAATAGATACATTCTGTACCCCTGTGTACTACAGACAATAGATACATTCTGAACACCTGTGTACTATAGACAATGGATACATTCTGTACCCCTGTGTACTATAGACAATAGATACATTCTGAACACCTGTGTATTATAGACAATAGATACATTCTGAACACCAGTGTACTATAGACAATAGATACATTCTGTACCCCTGTGTACTATAGACAATAGATACATTCTGTACCCCTGTGTACTACAGACAATAGATACATTCTGTACACCTGTGTACTATAGACAATGTATACATTCTGTACCCCTGTGTACTACAGACAATAGATACATTCTGAACACCTGTGTACTACAGACAATGGATACATTCTGTACCCCTGTGTACTATAGACAATAGATACATTCTGTACCCCTGTGTACTACAGACAATGGATACATTCTGTACCCCTGTGTACTATAGACAATAGATACATTCTGTACCCCTGTGTACTACAGACAATAGATACATTCTGAACACCTGTGTACTACAGACAATAGATACATTCTGTACACCTGTGTACTATAGACAATAGATACATTCTGAACACCTGTGTACTACAGACAATAGATACATTCTGAACACCTGTGTACTACAGACAATAGATACATTCTGTACACCTGTGTACTATAGACAATGTATACATTCTGTACCCCTGTGTACTGCAGACAATAGATACATTCTGAACACCTGTGTACTACAGACAATGGATACATTCTGTACCCCTGTGTACTACAGACAATAGATACATTCTGTACCCCTGTGTACTACAGACAATGGATACATTCTGTACCCCTGTGTACTATAGACAATAGATACATTCTGTACCCCTGTGTACTACAGACAATGGATACATTCTGTACCCCTGTGTACTACAGACAATAGATACATTCTGTACCCCTGTGTACTACAGACAATGGATACATTCTGTACCCCTGTGTACTATAGACAATAGATACATTCTGTACCCCTGTGTACTACAGACAATGGATACATTCTGTACCCCTGTGTACTATAGACAATAGATATATTCTGTACCCCTGTGTACTACAGACAATTGTTACATTCTGTACACCTGTGTACTATAGACAATAGATACATTCTGAACACCTGTGTACTACAGACAATAGATACATTCTGTACCCCTGTGTACTATAGACAATAGATACATTCTGTACCCCTGTGTACTATAGACAATAGATACATTCTGTACCCCTGTGTACTACAGACAATAGATACATTCTGTACCCCTGTGTACTATAGACAATAGATACATTCTGAACACCTGTGTACTACAGACAATAGATACATTCTGTACCCCTGTGTACTATAGACAATAGATACATTCTGTACCCCTGTGTACTACAGACAACAGATACATTCTGAACACCTGTGTACTATAGACAATGGATACATTCTGAACACCTGTGTCCTACAGACAATGGATACATTCTGAACCCCTGTGTACTACAGACAACAGATACATTCTGTACCCCTGTGTACTACAGACAATGTATACATTCTGTACCCCTGTGTCCTACAGACAACAGATACATTCTGTACCCCTGTGTACTACAGACAACAGATACATTCTGTACCCCTGTGTACTACAGACAATGTATACATTCTGTACCCCTGTGTCCTACAGACAACAGATACATTCTGTACCCCTGTGTACTACAGACAATAGATACATTCTGTACCCCTGTGTACTACAGACAATAGATACATTCTGTACCCCTGTGTACTAGACAATAGATACATTCTGTACCCCTGTGTACTACAGACAATAGATACATTCTGTACCCCTGTGTACTACAGACAATAGATACATTCTGAACCCTGTGTACTACAGACAATAGATACATTCTGAACACCTGTGTACTACAGACAATAGATACATTCTGAACCCTGTGTACTACAGACAATAGTTACATTCTGAACACCTGTGTACTACAGACAATAGATACATTCTGAACCCTGTGTACTACAGACAATAGATACATTCTGAACACCTGTGTACTACAGACAATAGATACATTCTGAACACCTGTGTACTACAGACAATAGATACATTCTGAACACCTGTGTACTACAGACAATAGATACATTCTGAACCCTGTGTACTACAGACAATAGATACATTCTGAACCCTGTGTACTACAGACAATAGTTACATTCTGAACACCTGTGTACTACAGACAATAGATACATTCTGAACCCTGTGTACTACAGACAATAGATACATTCTGAACACCTGTGTACTACAGACAATAGATACATTCTGAACACCTGTGTACTACAGACAATAGATACATTCTGAACACCTGTGTACTACAGACAATAGATACATTCTGAACCCTGTGTACTACAGACAATAGATACATTCTGAACACCTGTGTACTACAGACAATAGATACATTCTGAACACCTGTGTACTACAGACAATAGTTACATTCTGTACCCCTGTGTACTATAGACAATAGATACATTCTGAACCCTGTGTACTATAGACAATAGATACATTCTGAACCCCTGTGTACTACAGACAATAGATACATTCTGTACCCCTGTGTACTACAGACAATAGATACATTCTGAACACCTGTGTACTACAGACAATAGATACATTCTGAACCCTGTGTACTATAGACAATAGATACATTCTGAACCCTGTGTACTACAGACAATAGATACATTCTGTACCCCTGTGTACTACAGACAATAGATACATTCTGAACACCTGTGTACTACAGACAATAGATACATTCTGTACCCCTGTGTACTATAGACAATAGATACATTCTGTACACCTGTGTACTACAGACAATAGATACATTCTGTACCCCTGTGTACTACAGACAATAGATACATTCTGTACCCCTGTGTACTATAGACAATAGATACATTCTGTACCCCTGTGTACTACAGACAATAGATACATTCTGTACCCCTGTGTACTACAGACAATGGATACATTCTGTACCCCTGTGTACTACAGACAATGGATACATTCTGTACCCCTGTGTACTACAGACAATAGATACATTCTGTACCCCTGTGTACTACAGACAATAGATACATTCTGTACCCCTGTGTACTACAGACAATAGATACATTCTGAACACCTGTGTACTACAGACAATGTATACATTCTGAACACCTGTGTACTACAGACAATAGATACATTCTGAACCCCTGTGTACTACAGACAATAGATACATTCTGAACACCTGTGTACTACAGACAATTGATACACTCTGAACACCTGTGTACTACAGACAGTGGATACACTCTGAACCCCTGTGTACTATGATACACTTACTCATTATTTGATTTTTGGGCTTAATATTATGAAAAAAAATTACACACAAACATACCAGTGTTATTTTTAAATTTTATTTTCTATATTGTTTGATTTAATTTCTGTATAACAAATGCTTCTATAAAATATAAATATTTAAAACTATGGCACCTGAGTGTTGCCTTTAAAAAACACAACACAATACAAATTTAATACCTGAATATATAGTACCTATATCACTAGGTCGTGGGTCAAGGCCTACATTGGACAGCAGTAAGGGACTGTCAACAGGTCGGTGTTTTGTAACCCCAGAACTCTTGATTTTCACCACCAGCAAAAACGCTACATGTCCTTAAATGACCTTACCTATCAATAGGACATAAACACTCAACAACAAGAGGTCCAATGGACTTCACTATCCTCAGCCTGGGATACATAGACAATATCTAAAAGTGTCCTCAGTGATACAAAATATATTTCACGAATGTCGTTTGTAAGCAGTGTTTTGATTGGATAAATTAAAAAAAAGAGTGAAAAAGAGTGACAAATATTTTTGATTACCTTTGAAAATGAAAACAAGCCATGCACAAAAATAATTTGACCATAGACTTAAAGCAAGAGGCCTGATGGCCTGTACTTAATCGCTCTCCTAGTATTTCATTTTCTATTTCAAACATTTTGAGGGCCAAACATGTTTATCAAAGGAGTAAAAGAAGTAAAAATTGCAAGGAGAATTACATGTAAACCTGTTAGAGTGAGTAATATGATACGACACTAAGAACAGAGGAGTTCTCAAGTGATGTCCCAAAGAGGTTTGGTAGTCACCAGGGATTGGTACAGACCACCATGGGTTGGTGTAGACCTCCAGGGGTTGGGTGTAGACCTCCAAGGGTTGGTGCAGACCTCGTGGGGTTGATGTAGAACTCCTGGGGTTGGTGAAGACCTGCAGGAGTTGGTGTAGACCTCAAAGGGTTGGTGTAGACCTCCAGGGGTGGTGTAGACCTCCAGGGAGTGGTGTAGACCTGCAGTTGTTGGTGTAGACCTGCAGAGTTTGTTGTAGACCTCAAAGGGTTGGTGAAGACCTCCAGGGGTTGGTGTAGACATTCAGGGGTTGGTGTAGACCTCCAGGGGTTGGTGCAGACCTCCAGGGGTTGTTGTAGACCTCCATTGGTTGGTGTAGACCTCCAGGGGTTGGTGTAGAACTCCAGGGGTTGGTGTAGACATTCAGGGGTTGGTGTAGACATTCAGGGGTTGGTGTAGACCTCCAGGCCTAGGCCTTGGCCTTGTTAAATCTTTTCTCCATGCCACACCCTCTTGATCTGCTCCCTGAGGGGCCACACCCTTTCTTCTGCTCCCTGAGGGGCCACACCCTTTCATCTGCTCCCTGAGGGGCCACACCCTCTAGATATGCTCCCTGAGGGGTCACACTCTCTAGATCTGCTCCCTGAGGGGCCACACCCTCTTATCGGCTCCCTGAGGGGCCACACCCTCTAGATCTGATCCCTGAGGGCTCAAACTCTCTGTTTAAATAACTTTAAGCCCCTTTGCCCAATTATGCCATAGAAAGTTTGGTATAATCCCATCATAGTTACAAATAGGGAAGAAGTTTTAATTTTTTCTCTATTTTTCTTAATGGGTCCCACCCTTCCATCCAACATAAAAGGGCCCATATAAACAAACAATGTTGGTGAAGACATCCAGGGGTTGGTGTAGACCTCCAGGGGTTGGTGTAGACCTCCAGGGTTTGGTGAAGACCTCCAGGGGTTGTTGTAGACCTCCATTGGTTGGTGTAGACCTCCAGGGGTTTGTGTAGACCTCCAGGGTTTGGTGCAGACCTCCAGGGGTTGTTGTAGACCTCCATTGGTTGGTGTAGACCTCCAGGGGTTTTGTAGACCTCAAAGGGTTGGTGTAGACCTCCAGGGTTGGTGTAGACCTCCAGGGGTGGTGTAGACCTCCAGGGGTTGGTGCAGACCTCCAGGTATGATCCCTTTATAGTTACAAATAGGGAAGAAGTTTTAATTTTTCCAAATTAGTCCCACCCTTCCATCCAATATAAAAGGGCCCATATAAACAAACAATATTAATGTTGCTCAAGTATCACCGGTATACATTGTACATTGTATAAAACTAACGATAAAGATTAATATGCATGTAAAGATTTAAAGATCTTAAGAGGTACATTTTGTATTACAAGAAAGTTTGTCTTGATTTTTATCTGATGGGGTTATGATAACAAGACTGTCCCTAGCTCGTGTGGCTAAACTTAAAATATATTTATTAAAGTCTGCATGATCATTATTTACACGTGGGTTCACTCCTATAATGGCTGAGCGATCCATGCCACTGAATCCCTTCACAGTATCTACGGTAACAAGATCCTTGACCCCTGACCTTTCCACAAGACCTTTAACTGGAGGAGCCATGACCTCCTTGTCTTGGCGCCTCCCTACCAGAATAGCAATATCCCTGACATCCACCCCAGTCCCGAGTACAGAAGACAGCGCCTTAGCTACAGCATCATTCACTTCACTAGAGTGGCAGGAAATAATGTCAACATTTCGGCCCGAGGAATATTCATGGCCAAGTTTTGGAAGGCTTTCCACCATTGTAAGACCTTGAGCTTGATCATTTGCAATCCGTTTTTCTTTTGGAGTCATGAAATTCATAGCGTAGTCAAATATTTCTTTGGAGTTTCTTGATACCTCACTCAACATGAAATTGTTTTTACCAACAATAGAGGGAAGACCCGCTTCAAATTTGTGAACCTTTTGAGAATAGTCCATGAAAACCCAAAAGTATCCAGTAGAAATTTTTTTGTCTTTCATATCAGTAACTTGGTGTTGCTTCGTAAGTTCCCAACTCAGCTGATACCAATCACCGTCTCTTGCTTTGAAGTTCTGTGCCTCGTCGATGACAACATTGCGCATACATTTAAAAGCTTTCTTAGAAGTGTCACTCTTGTTTTCTACTGTTTCAATTTTCTTGAGAAAATTACGTCTGGTGCAAACTTTGCATATGTTGAATGACCTGAAAAAGATTGAGATTGAGATTGTACCTCTAAATTGAATTTGATTTTGCTATATACAAGTATATAAATAATCACAAGAAAAACTCTAGTCATTTATAGAATGCAAATGAAAACACAACATTATAGACAGCAATAAGTTTACGGCATCAGTTAAAACACTTCTTGTGTATTAAACAAAAATACAATGTCTACTTCACTTCCTCCTTAAAGATATACTTGTCTATACTAAAAATTCTTAACATAGAAATTAAAACATATGTTATAGTAAGATTGTAACTCCATAAATAAGTGTATTCTTTCATTATCACTAGCCTCAAAACAACCATATAATGTTACTGTATGACATCCTTATTTGTTACTAGTGTGACTTATCACCTGTAATTCTGGGTTGTTCATTACTAGTGTAACTTATCACCTGTAATTCTAGGTAATTTGTAACTAGTGTAACTTATCACCTGTAATTCTGGGTAATTTGTAACTAGTGTAACTTATCACCTGTAATTCTGGGTAATTTGTTAATAGTGCGACTTATCACCTGTAATTCTGGGTAATTTGTAACTAGTGTAACTTATCACCTGTTATTCTGGGTAATTTGATACTAGTAAGTGTAACTTATCACCTGTAATTCTGGGTAATTTGTTACTAGTGTAACTTATCACCTGTAATTCTGGGTAATTTGTAACTAGTGTAACTTATCACCTGTAATTCTGGGTAATTTGTTACTTGTGTAACGTATCACCTGTAATTCTGGGTAATTTGTAACTAGTGTAACGTATCACCTGTAATTCTGGGTAATTTGTAACTAGTGTAACTTTTAACCTGTAATTCTGGGTAATTTGTAACTAGTGTAACGTATCACCTGTTATTCTGGGTAATTTGTTAATAGTGTAACTTATCACCTGTAATTCTGGGTAATTTGTTACTAATGTCACTTATCACCTGTAATTCTGGGTAATTTGTTAATAGTGCGACTTATCACCTGTAATTCTGGGTAATTTGTTCCTAGTGTAACTTACCACCTGTAATTCTGGGTAATATGTAACTTGTGTAACGTATCACCTGTAATTCTGGGTAATTTGTTAATAGTGCGACTTATCACCTGTAATTCTGGGTAATTTGTTAATAGTGCGACTTATCACCTGTAATTCTGGGTAATTTGTTACTAATGTCACTTATCACCTGTAATTCTGGGTAATTTGTTAATAGTGCGACTTATCACCTGTAATTCTGGGTAATTTGTTACCAGTGTAACTTATCACCTGTAATTCTGGGTAATTTGTTAATAGTGCGACTTATCACCTGTAATTCTGGGTAATTTGTTAATAGTGCGACTTATCACCTGTAATTCTGGGTAATTTGTTACTAGTGCGACTTATCACCTGTAATTCTGGGTAATTTGATACTAGTAAGTGTAACTTATCACCTGTAATTCTGGGTAATTTGTTACTAGAGTTACTTATCACCTGTAATTCTGGGTAATTTGTAACTAGTGTAACTTATCACCTGTAATTCTGGGTAATTTGTTACTTGTGTAACGTATCACCTGTAATTCTGGGTAATTTGTAACTAGTGTAACGTATCACCTGTAGTTCTGGGTAATTTGTTACTTGTGCGACTTATCACCTGTAATTCTGGGTAATTTGTAACTAATGTAACTTATCACCTGTAGTTCTTGGTAATTTGTTACTAGTGCGACTTATCACCTGTAATTCTGGGTAATTTGCTGCACACCAACAAGTTTAAGGCACTTTTACAAGTAAGCTATCCATCTGGTAATAATGACGCGACATCAGATGGCGAGTCTCTTTTAAAAAACTATGTTTTGTGTTAGACCATACCTTACATATGAACACAGCATGTCATTTTCAGCTAGGTACAGGATCTCGTGTTGGTCACTGCCCCTCCTCCTAAGTTCCTGTATCAATTGTACTGCAGCGACCGTTTTGCCTGCCCCTGGTGGCCCATGAATCCACAGTTCCTTGGTGAATTGCTGACTCCAAAATAGGTCAAACTGGTCACTGGTCAGTAAGAAGAAGTAGGACATGTTTGCCAGTACCTCCTCTCTGTTGCCAGCAGCCAGTGTGGTGAAGTCGATGGGTTTGTAAGCTGCCATACACACAATCAGGGACCTGATAAGGTTGCCATATTTATGAAAGTTCATGTTGAAATGAGAAGGATATAAATCTTCATCTTCCAAAGCTTCAAGATGTTTTGAGCAGGTTGATTCCTGATGATCACATTTTTCTTTCACATGTATGACTTGACAAGCTACTCCAAATTTGTCTGTACACCCTCCATGTAGGACAATTCGACTTTTCAGGAAAGCAGCAACTGAAGATGAGTATTCTCGCGTCCTGCAGTTCACCACGTCCGTGAAGGTGAGAAGCTGACACCCACGCGACTCGCTGACGATGAAGACGTCACACAGAATACATTTGGGTGGAGTTAGTGTGACCTGAAGGCCCCAGCAGTTTACAACAATACAGATACTGTCCATATCTCTGTACTGTTCTAATGTGTTCCGTATAAACTCCTTCTTATGGGGAGGTGATATGTCATCTAGAGCATGTCTCGGCTGTAGCCATTCTGTCTTACTCCCTGATAATATAAAAGTTACAATCATTAGTGTTGTATACATGCTAATTTCTGAGGCTATATCTGAATCACCATTACTCATACCTTAATTTCATAGCTTTTCTGTTAAAATCTTCCTACAATTGAACTTGAAAAATTCAAACAACAAAAGAACTAATCAGCAACTAAGCTGATCACATACCCATGATAAATGTACTAAATTACCTTTTTACCATAATGCATTTCACATGTATTTCACATGCATTTCACATGTTTTTCACATGTATTTCACATGTTTTCATAATTCTTCGCAAATATCCTTTAGTTAAATCTTTAATATATCAATATCATTGAAATGAGATAGTTATGATTAATTACGCCATATAAGACTTCTATTAAATGTACATTAAAAAAATAGTCAATGATAAAGGATATTCCTACTTCTTCAGACCATCAAAATGTGTCCTTAAAATAAGAGATAAGAATATGAATTTATCTGGATAAACAGAAGGGAATCAGGGGAGATAACCTACTTCGTAGCAGTTTGTCTCTGATGGCCTCCACAGTATGCTGTAGTGTAAACACCAGTGGGGCCTGCGGTACATTCAGGACAAGTTTTACAAATCTGTTGTGTAGCTCAGGTTTGTCTGTAATACAAAATTATATCAAATATTTAATTATCTAATAGTATAAAGGAAGTTACCAAATCTGTTGTGTAGCTCAGGTTTGTCTGTACATGTAATACAAAATTATATCAAATGGTTAATTATTAATTGTTTTAGGAAGTGATTTGTTTTTGGAACAGAGTGATAACATTTTAGTCATATTCATCCTTTTAAAACCTTTCATTAAGGTGAATACACAATTGTTGTACAGAGGTGAGAAAGATACATTCTCCGAGAGGAATTATATTAATTCATGTCTACCAAACTGATCAATTGATGTATAAAATAAAAAAAACATGCTGTATTTTATAACATAACAAGAAGGTTCTATGCAAGAAACTCCCAAGGAGAAGAGTACTGTATTTAGCAAAATACTTAACAAAGTGAAATACATTACATTCATGCATTTACTCCACATATAGCTTTTACAAAATCCCATATCCACAGAATAGAAATGTTTCTACCTCGGTGAGATGACAGAAGGGCCTGTTTCCAAAGTTTGAAGGACCACTTCTCCACGCCCCCATAGTCATTGATGTAGTAACTCTCTGGTACTGATGTGAACACTCCACCAGGAAATTTACAGACGGACACCACTGTCACCATCCGCCGGCCCTACAAACAGTTATATACTCTAAAACCTCTCACCATCCACCGGCCCTACAAACAGTCATTATATATACTCTAAAAACTTCTCACCATCCGCTGGCCCTACACACAGTCATTATATATACTCTAAAAACTTCTCACCATCCGCCGGCCCTACAAACAGTCATCATATACTCTAAAACTTCTCACCATCCGTCGGCCCTACACACAGTCATCATATATACCCTAAAAAACTCCTCTCCCATATTAAAATTCATAAGTTACAACCCTATAATACCTTATCCTCTGTATCACAATTTTAGGGTCTTAAAGAATGATTATTATATTAATTTTCTAGTATTCCCCAATAGAATTAGCTTATGTCAAGATAAAGTAGTTATACATGCATATCAAAATTCTATAAACATATAAAGAAAACAATAATTCAACTCTTCATATGCCATTATCTTGGCAATGCCTACATGTCAAAATAATGACACTTGGAATGAGATTGTATGTCGATTTTATTCACAGCCCTAATGTTAACATAAAAAAAATAAAAAAATTAAACATGCATCACATACTGTTAATTACAAGCTTTTTTATTGTTCTTATCTGTTTACTTTGTGATAATGAAATAAACACCTATGAGAAACAGTTCTATCTTCTTACCATTATTCTTGGGGAACCATGAACAGGGAAGAACTGAATGTCCCAGTGCTTGCCTCTGATTGGCTGGAATTCAGTGTCGCCCCAAATAACTGGTTGCATCTTTGCAACCATCAGGTCAACTGTAAACAGAAATTTATAATCAATTTTCTTTTCCCGTAGGTTGTTTATGATGATATAAGAACAAAAATGAAACAGTATTTCAGATAACAACAAACATGCAACAGTTACTTTGAAAGGTACCTGCTACAGCTGCTGAGCTCTGTAACTATTTTGATTTGAGCTTTAACTCACTTTTCCTTTGTCATAACTCCTTATTATGTTTCCCTTGCTGATAAAGTTAACTGACATGTTCTTTTAAACTTATAAA
Organism: Mimachlamys varia; assembly: GCA_947623455.1. NCBI lineage: Eukaryota > Metazoa > Mollusca > Bivalvia > Pectinida > Pectinidae > Mimachlamys > Mimachlamys varia. The sequence continues at coordinate 47,846,410 of OX392536.1, forward strand.
TTACTGTTCTGTTTGCTATAACTCACCTGTCCTTAATTTCTATAACTCAGCTGTCCTTTGCTATAGCTCAGCTGTCCTTTTCTATAACTCACCTGTCCTTTTCTATAACTCACCTGTCCTTTGCTATAACTCACCTGTCTTTTGCTATAACTCACCTGTCCTTTTCTATAACTCACCTGTCCTTTGCTATAATTCACCTGTCCTTTGCTATAACTCACCTGTCCTTTGTTATAACTCACCTGTCCTTTTCTATAACTCACCTGTCCTTTTCTATAACTCACCTGTCCTTTGCTATAATTCACCTGTCCTTTGTTATAACTCACCTGTCCTTTTCTATAACTCACCTGTCCTTTTCTATAACTCACCTGTCCTTTGCTATAACTCATCTGTCCTTTGTTGTAACTCACCTGTCCTTTGTAATAACTCATCTGTCCTATTCTATAACTCATCTGTCCTTTGTTAAAATTCACCTGTCATTTACTGTAACTCACCTGTCCTTTTCTATAACTCTCCTGTCCTTTTGTATAACTCACCAGTTCTTTTGTATAACTCACCAGTTCTTTGGTATAACTCACATAGCCTTTTCTATAACTCACCTGTCCTTTGCTATAACTCACCTGTCCTTTGCTTTAACTCACCTGTCCATTGCTATAACTCACCTGTCCTTTGCTATAACTCACCTGTCCTTTTCTATACCTCACCTGTCCTTAGCTATAACTCACCTGTCCTTAGCTATAACTCACCTGTCCTAGCTATAACTCACCTGTCCTTTGCTATAACCCACCAGTTCTTTGGTATAACTTACATGTCCTTTTCTATACCTCAGCTGTCCTTAGCCATAACTCAACTGTCTGTTGCTTAAACTCATTTGTCCTTTTCTATAACTCACTTGTCCTTTACTACAACTCATTTGTCCTTTGCTATAACTCACCTGTCCTTTGCTATAACTCACCTGTCCTTTGCTTTAACTCACCTGTCCTTTGCTATAACTCACCTGTCCTTTGCTTTAACTCACCTGTCCATTGCTATAACTCACCTGTCCTTTGCTATAACTCACCTGTCCTTTTCTATACCTCACCTGTCCTTAGCTATAACTCACCTGTCCTTAGCTATAACTCACCTGTCCTAGCTATAACTCAACTGTCCTTTGCTATAACCCACCAGTTCTTTGGTATAACTTACATGTCCTTTTCTATACCTCAGCTGTCCTTAGCCATAACTCAACTGTCTGTTGCTTAAACTCATTTGTCCTTTTCTATAACTCACTTGTCCTTTACTACAACTCATTTGTCCTTTGCTATAACTCACCTGTCCTTTGCTATAACTCACCTGTCCTTTGCTTTAACTCACCTGTCCTTTGCTATAACTCACCTGTCCTTTGCTTTAACTCACCTGTCCATTGCTATAACTAACCTGTCCTTTGCTATAACTCACCTGTCCTTTTCTATACCTCACCTGTCCTTAGCTATAACCCACCAGTTCTTTGGTATAACTCAAATGTCCTTTTCTATACCTCAGCTGTCCTTAGCCATAACTCAACTGTCTGTTGCTTAAACTCATTTGTCCTTTGCTATAACTCACCTGTCCTTTGCTATAACTCACCTGTCCTTTGCTATAACTCACCTGTCCTTTGCTTTAACTCACCTGTCCTTTGCTATAACTCACCTGTCCTTTGCTTTAACTCACCTGTCCTTTGCTTTAACTCACCTGTTCTTTGTTGCTCCTCCTCAGTAAGTTCTTCACCGAGGACTGCAGCCTTGTTATCTTCTATTCCGAAGTAGATGTGGCCCCCTTCGTGGTTGGCAAACGCAGAAAGGTACCTAGTTACCGTGTACTTTATCTTGGAGGGAAGAGATTTTCCGTCTCTACTGCTGGCAGCTGACAACTGTTTAAACTGGATCTGTTTCGTCTCTTGTTTTAAACTTTCATGTGTCTGTTCATAATGATATTCTGTTGGAATATGTGGCAGATCACAGAGGTCACTTGGTTCACCAGTGGCGGTGAGAAGCTTCATAGCCGAGTGGTACGACACCTCGTGAGTAGCGGTGTCTGTCGGCAGCCTACAGTAGTAGTCCAGGGTACAGAGGTGCTCCGCAGTTTTCACAAATAAATACAAATCTTTATCGTCGTAGTTACCAACCATGTCAAAATAGTTGCATATGTCATCCCCAGAGATTATGTCGGCCATTTTGTTTTCCATAGCACTCCACCATGTATCCAAGTCTTTTGGTTGAACTCTTGTATCATAGTCCAGATTCTGCATGTGTAGGATACCCCCACCAGAGTTAAGTAGGGCACAGATACATTTGAGGACAGAGCCATTGTCCGAGTCTCGAATATTCTTGGAAATATGGACTGCACAATGAAGTACAGTTTCCCCGTATCTTTGCAGATTTCTTGTACTGTAAAATATTCATAAAATTTAAGTAAATGTAATACTCTTTACTGAATTAATTATGTATGGCTAGCTACATGTATGTGAACTAACAAGAAGTGATCAGAGTATTATGTTTCATACTGTCATAAATGTGACATTACACACATGTGTACAGTATAGTTTAGACTTTATGCAGTTCTAATGTAAATCCACAAGGACTGAATGGCATTTCTTTTTAACTTCATGCATGGTGGTACATGGATAATTTGCATTCACACTAGCATTACCAGTGTACTAATGCTCTTCAATCCTTATATAAATTACATTGTAGATTTTAAGGCATTATTGACCTAAATACAGACATTCCCATTAATATTTTTGATATCGATGTACACATGTATATATGTACGTGTCTTCAGTGTAAACAAGATTCCTGCAACAGCCTGATGTCTAACAGTTGTCATGTTATTGGAAACTGAGGAAAAGCTTCAAAATGATGCTGATAAAATTAATATTGTGTTTATAGCTCTATAAATACCATTTCTTCTGGTAATGCTTATAAGTTATAGATAAAGGGGCACTTCCAGTCAAAATGGAAGTATATTATTATTTGAATGACAGCATTATGCATGGATAGGAGAATGTAGTAAAACTAAGCATGAGGATTTATCGTCATCAAAATACTGAACATGATATTATTATTAATAACTTAAAAGACTTAACTACACATAAAATTGTGATGACTATTGAACGATTATTTGTTGGAAGTTTTGTTAGTAGTTTGTATATAGATCTAAACCTACATTTCCTCAGCAGATAAGGACGACGTGCCACTGTGTTTTCTCTTTCTCTTCACTTTGTGTCCTCTGTCTATACCTTTGGGATCACTCAGATTGTAAAGCGGCCCATTGGGTGTGTCAACATCAGACTCCATTTTGCGTTCTAAAACAATCAGTTAAAGACAATATTCTGGTGGTCAATTATCTAGCTTTTACTTTCATTTAAAAATGGAACAGTTAATTACTGTATAGAACCAAAATGTTTGTAGGTACTTTTTCCTTTTAGGTCTAAAGCCTTTTACATCTTTTGTGTGGTACAAACTTTTGTGGCTATAAATACTAATATTCCTATATTTTAAAATATACATATAGTTTTGCGGTAATGTTATTTTTAGCGATTTTCGCATTGAAAGTATTCATTCATGTAATCATAATAGGAGATTAAAGGTTCCAGAATTTGCCAGAAGTAAAAACGGAAGAACTTAAGCTGTTCTTTTCACACACCACTTGGAACATCCTTGACGAGGATCCTTTAACCGTCAACAGTACCACATCTAAGACCTTTAAGGCCTCAGTCAGTGCTGGACTCCAGCACTGTTAAGTATCACCCACCTCTCCTCCCCAATGCATTTTATGTCCACAAGGACAAGGATAACATCTAATACTATTCAGGTTAGTCTTTATCTGGCCCTGACACCCAACATTTTGACCTTAGCCCTGTTGAAGCCAGGTAAAATAAAGGCACATATGTAGTATAAGTGTGAGTTTTAACGTCCTCAAAGGGTTAAAGGAATTTGTACATTCACCACTAAAAATAGTATCTCCTGGTCCATAGAAGATATAAGAGTTACCTCCCTTTACCAGGCGTATTACATGTTGATAAAATAACTTGTTCATAAATCCCAAATGATTGGAGTTGACGTGGTATCAAAATGGAAAATTAATGTTATTTTGAAATAGTTTCGTTTTGAGGCCACTGTCATTGCAACAGTGAAGATAAAATATTTGATCCGTTTCATACTGGGATGATGGGTACTCCAGGATGATGGGCTACCAAGTTTGTTCGAATGCGACGTCGATCTTATTACTTAGGTTTCTGATCTCCTTTTGTAAGTTATGAATATCTTGATAAACAAAAATAAGCAATTAAAATGTATAGCCTAATAGATTCTACTACAAAATACCTGAAGTGAATTTATCGTCTGAACCATGTGAAGTGAAGCGCTTAGATGATTTTGTTATTCGAATCTTAGTCAGAGAAATGTTTACTTCCTGTAGAGGCACAAAAGGCCTGAATCGCTCACCTGGATCCTAAAACGGTTTGGTTGGCATAATAATCAATGTTTGAAACTAACAAACTAAAATATCAACAACCTGGGTCTCTTTACTGTTGTTTTATATTCAGGAGATGTTGTTAAAAAATGTCTAACATATTTGACCCCATATGTTCATGACCTTGAATATACCTTTAGTAAGTCAAGGTCACTCCTTAATTTGAACAAACTTACTTGCTCTTGTTTTTGGTCGGATTAAGCAATCATTGCACTAATTTCTCAAAGGTATGCAATTATATATATGAAAATGGCCCCTAAAAATATGTTTAATGCATTTGACCTGTGTGACCTTTAATAAAGCTCAAGGTCATTTTTTATACAAACTTTGTAGTCATTCGTCTTAGCATGTTATTGGCCAAATATTATCAACTTATTGGGCATCTTAGTTATCAAGAAGAAGTTGTTTAACAGATTTTAAATACACATCAACCCTGTGACCTAGCTGATTATGGATATACAAAATGTATAATATAAGTTAAGATTATTCCATCCTCAATATCCAGGGGCTACGCTTCCCTAGGCTGTCTACAACCCCGGAATGTGTCATGGCAAAACTGAAGGCTGCGTACGTGTGTGCCATCTTGTTGATGAGACAATCATTAGTAGTTCAACCCCTTTCATGTACATCAAAATAAATCTCGAGGTCATATAATGGTAAAAATTAACAAGCTTTGAAGTCGGTTGCAGATCTTTTGTAATCTTCAAAAGATAGGCATACAGCCTAGCAATTGGTCAGTTTTGTTTTACCTGAGCATGCCTTTAGCTTTGCAATGACATTTTCAAGGGGTGTAGAGAGCGTAACCCCTGGTATTGAGGATGAGGTCATTCATTTTAACAAATTTGGTAACCCTTCATTGCAGCCAATTATCATGACCCTAAGTCTGCTGGTTAACCCAGGTAGTGAAACACATTTTAGCTCTGTGATCTTAATTATATATGCCAAGGTTATTCATTTGAAAAATCTTGGTTGGCTTTCATTCAAGCATGCTACTTTGTCAAATATCAGTAACCCTCAGTCTTTAAAAGATTTTAACTTTTTTGTCTTGTGATGTTGAAAGTAGGTCAAGGTCAATCCTTTTAACATACTTTGTAGGCCTCCATCCGTTTGATTAGTTACTGCACTGTGTCAGGACATATAACGCCACCTGATCCAAAGGATCATTAATTTAGTGGTCGTCTGCTCTGTGCAACACCATTTAATGCCACTTGGCCCAAAGGATGAGTAATTTGGTGGCTGAGGGTGTTGTTTTCAGCTGTTATAGAGTCAAGACAACAGTCATCTGCACTCTTTTTTTGGCAAAGGAATCTGACCTCAAATCCTGTTGGGCTTTGAAATATCTAGATCTGTGTATATCCGACTCTCATTAAAACAGAAAACAAACAAGGTGATCAATCTTACGATTATTATATTACAAAAACAACATCACAAGTAGACACAATGATATATGTATGTAACACGAGAATGAGAGTTCTTTATCAATGGAACTAGCGTCACAAGGTGTTCAACATAGTATGTCATTATCACAAGTACATTTACAGTCAATAAATTACATACTTTTCTCTGGATAATTCTTCATGAAATATTAACATGATTGACCTTGAAACAGGAGACACCTTGTCATCAAAGTTTGTTTTTCTTCAACTATAATTATAGTCTCCGTCAGACTAAGCTCATTTACTTCAATATTTATTATTTTTTTGTGGCCATATGGAGACTAATTATCCTATAGATTTAAATACTGCAAACCAACTAAATTTCGCGACGACTTTAATTTTGCATTTTTATATGGAACGACTATTTTGTGGCGATTTAATTTCATGATAAATACGGTCTAAAATCCCTTGCTACAGTATAGTGAAGTACACCTACCATTGGCATACCTATAATAGAAACTATTTTGCGGCGATTAATTTTAACGAATTTCAATCAACTGAGAAATACACAAAAATTAATCACACATGAAAATTAGTTGGTTTACAGTAATGGGAATAAGATGCCACATTCAATTGAACATTTACATGTGATGAATTAATTATTGGAAGAATTCAAGAGATCTTTTCAAACACGCTGTAGAAATTTTGAAATGATTAATCAATCTGATTGAATCATAATATTCATTCCATCAATATCAATATTACATGATCGTGAATATATCATAAGTGTTACACAGAATCAATTATATGCAAGCAACTTATAACTACACTGTTGTTTAGCATTACCTTGGTTAGTAATTACCATTAAGAATTTTGACAATTGATTTATCATACATGTATTGTGTAATTATTTCATAATTAATTATGTAATTATTTCATAATTACTGGTATTTCATAGGGTTGCTGTCCTCTAGAACACATATAAGAATTATACAAGTTAAGATAAGGTTGTGGGATATTTAGGCATGTTATATGTCCTTAAATTGTAAGATTAAATTTCATTTACTGATGTGAAATTACTTAATATGATGACAGATTGAAGATGTTGGATATTAACATGACAGCTTTGTGACATAGCCTTTATAACAGGTATGATATTTTGCTACATGATGTAATTGAAGAGGTAACAGAGTTCAAGGAGAATCCTTTTCAATGGTACATACACAAAGTTCTGATACAAACAGAATCTTGAATTTATTCCTATCTGAATGAGATTGAAAATTTTCATTTAACCTGGATGTATCTCATGGAGCAGAAATAAATTATCCACCAGTTTCATAATTTTTGTTGTTGTACAGACTTATATATATATCCTTCAAGTAGCAAATATATTATTTACAATTTTTAAACTAGAATGAACTGTTTATCACAAATAAACTTTTCTGAACATACCTACAGTATACAGCTATAAGTAGTAAATTGTAGAGTCATTTCCAAAGATCTTTGTAGTGTTAAACCTGTCAGCACTTGTTTTAAATCCTCAGCTGTGAACTCTCGATATAAAGGCAGGGGCAACAATAACAACAATACACATACAACAGCAAATTTATAATTTGCAGGTTTGTATATAATAAACATGTACTTCATATACCCATGTCTGATTTACCTACATTATTTCACATCTTCATGATATATAAACATCATATCATTAAAATTTGATTCCTTAATTTTTTTTCTCTGATCCCAGTTTGATGAACGCTCCTTAACTCAGAAACACCTTACCTCTGTAACTTTTATACAGGAAAGCAAAAATATTGAAATCATTTGCCATTTTTGTAACACAAAATATTATTTCAGGAGACTTATAATAATCAGGGTTGGCTTTTCTGGTGCACAATTGTAAACAATGTTGATGAAATGTATTCTGATCCCTGTATATGCAATGTTTTAGCAGCAATATGCCTCAAAGTCAATATATATATATAGCACAAGTACATAAAACAAAGAAAATTATACATCAAGCATCATTATCACAAATTTTTATTATTTTCTATCACATATGATCAAAAATTGGACAACTACAATATTAATGTACTTGCAAATCTTCTGTTTTCATGGATATAAATAGATGATTTCCAACCTGCAAATCTTTTGTTTTCATGGATATAAATAGATGATTACCTGTAAAACATTATGTTTCCATGGAGCAATGGGTCACTACCATCAAACATTACACTGTATTTATTTCACTATATTTTCACCTTTTGAACTACATAGTTATTACGTATGAGGTGATTTGATGTCATGTTTATACTCCAGATTGTATTAACCTTTTAGTCCTCTGTACCTTTAATAGACTTTCCTATGTGAAATGATCTGGGTGATGCCATCATGGTCTACATTGGTGAACAAGTTAAACTTGTCCAGCCAGGTGTCGGACAGGTTCAGCACAGGCCGTGTACAGATATACTGTGAACTAGACATAAGAACATGTGTGGTTGAAATATTAATGTACAAGCAGAGACCTGTGATACATTGATATCTTTTATAGAATCATGTTCATGTACACATTGTACTCTGGGGCAACTGTTCATGTTGGTGCAAGTATATAGCAGTCATAGTCAGTATTAATGCCAAAATGTGGAACTACATTTGCAACCATATATGGCATGCAAACTATGCTTCCTTATAGATCAATTCGAAAACATTTTTTGTTATTGAGATACCATGTTTTATACAATGAATTTCAGAGTAACTGCTGAATAAAAATCTATTAAATAAAAAATATCTACAAGTACAAACAATAAACATCTCTGAAGTATCTTGTACTAGCTAGTGGTGTTGAAAAAAGAGAGCTTCAATGTTCTGATAATTAGATCCAGACTCTTTTATGTTTAAATGTTCTTTCAATATCTGAAAGTGAAAATATATAATAATGTAGGTTATTGCAGGGAATTATACAACCCAGATCTGATTCTGATATTTTACACTACTTAATAACAAAAAGCTGATTAAGTTCTACACTGAACCGGGTATTTAAAACAAAATACATGTAGAGATAAGAGAAACTACTTGTCCAAGACTTCAGCCACTACCATCGCAGTGTATGTCACAATAGTCTTTCCTCTCAATAACTTGGCTGGTGAAACAAAACAGCTTTCCTTCCCATGATGCACGCTCATTGGTTTTCATCCTCTTCCAATGCTCTCATTTAATATACATAATTCAAGCTGGTTGGTAGTTATGGAAACGAAAACATACATTCATGACAAATGATAAAGAGACAAGAGGCCAGATGGGAACGATGGACTCTGGTACACATGAAAATTAAATATTTCAAAGATCTTATTTTTCCTAAATCCACTTTGCAAATGTGTATCAACTATTCTTAAAAACAGCTCTTGATGGAAAAATAAAATTGAAAGTCCCTTTAATTTCATCTGTGAAACAAATAAATGATTATGAATTGTCAATGGTATTGATCACATAATACTATCATACCGGATTCAGTTCCACGAAAGGTTTAACGGTAAATAGTTTGAGACTGATTGACTGAACTCGGCTACCTTTGAAACTAATAGCTTGAAACTATTTCTTGATTGGATAGCCAATCAGCGCTTGTGCTGTTGGCCTGGACGCGTCCTATCTTTCCTGACAGCCTGTCACACACACAACCTGTCATCATTTGCGTGACACTAATAGTTTGGTGATGGAATAAATCAAGATTGCACAAGGTATTTACGGCGAAAAAGTACTTGGTTTATATTTTATATTCCACTAAAAACACAGAAAAACTACTGTAGATACACTTCACACGGAATTAGATTACCATATTTATGTTCGTGCCCTTCATTTCGTGATTTTTTTTAAGATTCTCTCAAAATTGCGACAGCTCAAACAAATTACACATATCGTTTTTTATATATATAATGAAATTAACTACATTTTTATTATCACTCTTATTTCTTTCAAATATACAACTTGGAACAAAACGGACGAGTTTTACTCAGTATACACTCAAATGCATGTCACTTACCGACTATAGCTTATTAGATTTGAACATACATATATACAGTCCAGATTTTGATCCGGTCGAAAACGTGATTGGAAAGCTTAACAAGAGATCCCAGAGGGATCTTGGCGCCCACCATCAAATGATCTAAGTTTGTTTTTTGAAAGATGGTTCTTTTCTCTTCTTTCGATTGTCTCTTAGGTGTTGATTAAGTGTGAGCAGAGACTCTGGTGGGACACAGATGCATTTTTTTGTTTTTTTTTGTGAATTACATTGTCGTTTCCTTATTCTTAGCATAGCTAGGCACCAGGAGGAACCTACATATGAAATTTGTGAAAGTTCCCTTCAGTATATTCTCAGAAATAGGGATAACAAACTTCAATTGTCAAAATCCAAGATGGCTGCCTGTCGGCCATGTTGTTTTCCGATCTGTCCAAAAATGGAATATGCACAACTAGGGACCAAGGTGAACCAACAAATGAAATTTGAGAAAGATACCTTCAGTACTTTCTTAGAAATAGCGATAACAAACTTCAATTGTCAAAATCCAAGATGGCTGCCTGTCGGCCATATTGTTTTCTGATCTGTCCCAAAATGGAATATACACAACTAGGGACCAAGGTGAACCAACACATGAAATTTGAGAAAGATACCTTCAGTAATTTCTGAGAAATAGCCATAACGAACTTCAATTGTCAAAATCCGATATGGCTGCCTGTCGGCCATGTTGTTTTTGGATTGGTCCCAAAATGCAATATGCATAACTACACACCAAGGGGAACCTACACATTAAATTTGAGAAAGAACCATTCAGTACATTCTCAGAAATAGGGATAACAAAGTTCAAATGTCAAAATCCAAGATGGCTGCCTGTCGGCCATCTTGAATTCAGATCGGTCCCAAAATGGAACATACACAACTACGGACCAAGGTGAACCAACACATGAAATTTGAGAAAGATACCTTCAGTACTTTCTTAGAAATAGCGATAACAAACTTCAATTGTCAAAATCCAAGATGGCTGCCTGTCGGCCATGTTGTTTTTGGATTGGTCCCAAAATGCAATATGCATAACTACACACCAAGGGGAACCTACACATGAAATTTGAGAAAGATCTATTCAGTACATTCTCAGAAATAGCGATAACAAAGTTCAACTGTCAAAATCCAAGATGGCTGCCTGTCGGCCATGTTGTTTTCGGATTGGTCCCAAAATGCAATATGCATAACTAAGCACCAAGGGGAACCTACACATGAAATTTGAGAAAGATCCATTCAGTACATTCTCAGAAATAGGGATAACAATGTTCAAATGTCAAAATCCAAGATGGCTGCCTGTCGGCCATCTTGAATTCAGATCGGTCCCAAAATGGAATATGCACAACTAGGGACCAAGGTGAACCAACACATGAAATTTGAGAAAGATGCCTTCGGTACTTTATGAGAAATAGCGATAACAAGAATTGTTTACGGACGGACTAACGGACCACGGACGCAGGGCGATTTGAATAGCCCACCATCTGATGATGGTGGGCTAAAAATGTCATTAAACAAGAGATTTATAAACACTTCTGCTGATAATCTCAAAGTTGGCATATATCAGCAGCTTTGAAAGAAATTTCAGTGACATATATTTGTGAGTACGTCCCTGCATATACATTTGTATTAAAACTTTTATATAGAAATATTGGCTATCTTTATGTTTGAATTGTTCAATTGTTTTAAAATTAATTCACTTACTTTAAGTCATTCTCCTAGAATGTAAAATAGTGAATATAGCAAGTTATAGCGATAAAATACTACTGATTTTTTTTCTCGTGTGTCTATAATTTGGTTTGTTTCACCAATTACATCAAGCCCCGCCTATTTTCAAAGTTACCTGTTCAAATGGCTAGCCAATCACAGAGAGATTTCAATCTATTAGCCAACAAGCCCTGAGGCTGACTTTGTGTTGACACAAGCGCTCGTTGAAAGTACATCTTCAAAGGATTAAGAATCCAAGCATTCAGCTTCAAACTAGTTACCGTTACATATTTCGTGGAACTGAATCCGGTACGATAATATATGTCACATGGCCCAATTGTTCTTCACTGGTATTCAAATGGAATTTAAGCCATATTAAGGGGAGATAACTGCATACATGGGGAAACAACAGTGTACTTAGTAGGACCGGGCTTCTTCATTAAAACTTCCAAGTGAACATTGACTGGTTTTGTAACAGAGTAGTTGAATTGTATGAGTTTCTTGATGTAAAGGATACAACTCGCAGCCCTCGTTCCACTGGGTCCACCAGTAGCAATCCCCTTGGTATGTAGTTTGTTTGGTTTTGCTCTTCTACAAATTTCTTTATTTTTTTCAACATCTAAATAAAGAAAGAGAAATCACATAATTAAGAATACATATTTGTTCTCTTTTTTCTAGAAGAATGCACACTCAATTGATAAAGCTGAAGACTGACATTATTTTTTTACATGAACAGGCTTTATGATTTCTATACATTATCAAATAATGCATAGAAGTCATCTTATTATCAATTATATTTCATTTAAAAAATTATGTAGAAGGCCTTTATTTTCACACTTCTAAAACTACTCAAAACTGATCTTTATTTCTAAAGTTAATTTGGAGCCCTTGTATGATAACTACAAGTGACTGGAGTCCGGTCATACTGTATATGCTGTATGACTACAGAAGGAACACACACGCTGGGACTATTTAAATCTCCAACTGGACTACAAGTTACCATCAGTCAGAGACTAGTGAAATCTCCAGGTCGACTACAAGTTACCATCAGTCAGAGACTAGTGAAATCTCCAGGTACTGGTAGACTACTTGATACCAGCTGCTTGCTCAAATGACCATCAAATGTTACACTTATAAGTTATATCATGTTTAATCATGTTTCGTTCATGAAATTTGCATACATGTATGGACTAGATAGAAAAATTGGTAACTACCAATATTAAATGGCTGACTGACAAGTGCCAAAAGTGGTTTATTAAGCTAATGTCAAGTCCTGAGCTAACTAAATACGGTGTATAAAAAGTTACAAACAGCTCGGCCCTTATTTACCTTTTCATAGTGTGTATCAAAGCAAATGTAAGACATATATGCTGTCAAACAAGCCAGGCAGCTTTCACAATAGTTTCTACTGCCAAGGCTCTCGGCTTCATAAAACATGGAATTCAGTTGAGTTACTGTCCTCACAAACAGCTCGGAGTCAATCTGTTGCAGAAACAGAATCAATGGAATTGTCAGAAAATTCAATTAACTATGGTACAGCTAAATAAATCATCAATTAATCAAAGATGTCAGATGATTTCAAGATGTTTAAACATTTTACAGTTTCATTAACGTAACAATTAAACTGACAAATAAAAAAAAAAAAAGAAAAAAATAATATTAAAATACAATGAAAATAGATTCTTTTTTTCAGATTTAAAAAGAAGATATATAATCATTGATGTATTTCTGCATATCTAATACCTTGCCATCCAGCTCAGGAGGAAACTTTGTATGGAATTTTATGGAAGTGCCGTCACTGAAATCCCTCTGGACAAAGACTTTGACGCAGTTTGCTGTTGACAACCTTGTCAAGTCATCCATCTTGTGATTCTGAAAAATTCAAAATATATATTTATGTTTTCTCCAGACTCCAATTTAAATTTCATATATTAGAACATTGCTTGTAGAATTCAAATGTACGTACAAGTGTACTACCAAAATTGCTTGAGCTTCTTTCGGTAATTAAAAATATATGAAATATCGAGCCGCCCATTACTGAATGTACTGTAATGGAAGTATCCCAACGGTATTTCTCGACTGTTTGTAAACAATATGCATATAATTAACTTACTGGTTATAAAAACAATAACAAAGTTTTCATTAAATTAAATACATGCTGATGATTGTTTCATTCCAGGTGCTCATTCATAATTTTACAAGTAGGAAATTTAGCAGATATTGACTGAATCAGTAACACTGAATCATGATGTCAAAGACCACGTACAACATGTACAAACATACATTCAGCATGATGTCAAAGACCACGTACAACATGTACAAACATACATTCACCATGATGTCAAAGACCACGTACAACGTGTACAAACATACATTCAGCATGATGTCAAAGACCACGTACAACGTGTACAAACATACATTCAGCATGATGTCAAAGACCACGTACAACGTGTACAAACATACATTCAGCATGATGTCAAAGACGACGTACAACATGTACAAACATACATTCAGCATGATGTCAAAGACGACGTACAACATGTACAAACATACATTAAGCATGATTCACATGTCTTTTTATTGTGTACCGGTAACTACCGGTAATGGAAGGAGTTAACATACATAAATACTCCAATATGACACTGACTCCGATTCTTTTAAGTTCCAAATTTGACCATTGATCACAAGCCATGTTTATTAATACATTATACAGAGTTACAGATCTACACCAGGCCTGGTTTATCATTTCATTGACTACCACAAATACTGACAAATATCAATGGGTTGAGCGCTGTCTATAGAGTTCGGATGGTCCAAGGTTCAAACACTGGTCTGGCAATTTTTCCTGTCCTTAATACATTTGGCACCTAATGAAATGGTTATTATATAGTCTTGTAACTCCTGTACAGTTTTGTGTATCTTTAGTGTCAAAGATTTTGTTAAAGGATGGAGGAATGTAGCAGACCTAAACGGCCTGGGTCGCTTATTGGCAACAAGATTCTATAGCTCCATTTGATGAGAGTCCATTTACAGTTTGGAAGGTCTCAGAGTTTGAACCTGGTCTAGATTTGGCCATGCATTTTTCCGTACATAAATATAATACAACCACACACACGTGTGTACAACTGTACACACACCAACAATGTCAGTTACATGAATTTCATTTGTGAAACCATAGTTAACCAATCTCTTGATGTCAAAGCGACTATATATAGTTTAATTTTGTTAAGTGTTTTTCGATCTTTGAAGTTTTCAGATGTCATAATTAAGCCATTCCAAGGTACACAAATAATGTACATCTTATACATACATGTTAACCAATGTACACAAACACAACAAACTTGTATCTTACTTGTGTCATGATTATTTCCTTTTGAAATTCTGTCTGTGTGTTCTCATCATCAGTCAGTCATGACATATCTGAGATAAAGGGGAAAAGTTACATATTAAAATTACGTTATGCATTTCGTATTTCTGACATATTTTCAGAATTAATTGTAGAGTGCTGCAGATACATTGTTCATAATAATATAATCATACACTTCAAATGATTTATAAGTTTCATCTAAGCATACAAAATAGTTAAGTTTTTCAACTAATATTTTCATGCAAGAGAACTAACTGTAACCATTAACCACGATTAGGCAGTTGAAACATATTGTGTCATATTTTATCAACAAAATGCCTTAATGGACTAGTTACTGGACGTCACAGGCTGATAGACCGCTATACCAACCACATGCACTAGGCAGTCTCATCTGTCAATACCACGTATTGTTGTTTTAGATCCTATCACATAATTAGTGTATTGAATGGGCCATGCAGACAACTGCAAACTCATGAAATATTGCAGATAGCTATAGGCAACTGACCAATGAACAGCTATTTATATATAAAATGTCAGTTTACCCGTTCCCTGCATGCTCCCAATGGCTAAGCACTGTAGTCAATGGACAACCAAATCAGTGATATTGTTTATCAATTTTACAAAAAATAGACAACATTATCATTTTAGGTGCACAAATGAACCTTGCTGTTTTATTTATACTATGTGAATAGGTTGGCACACTTTTTTTCTCCAAGATCTAGAATTTAAAGGGACTTTGTGTTTTTATTTTACTTTATTTCCTATATGAGTAACAAAATTGTTAATGAATGTTACCCAAATGCAGGATTATTAGTAGATCCTATTATATTATATTACCCATATCAGGTCGAGGAAAACCTCAAATTGGCGTATAATATGCCAACTGGCATATAATACGCCGATTGGGGTATGGATTTGTTGTTAGAAATAACCAAAGTCACTTTAAACTTCACTTTTTCAGTGTTTCTTTACAAGTCACATTTATTGCAAGATGAAACATTACGGAAATAAAAAATCATATTTATTTGCATGCAGGAAAGTTCCGAAAACAGATGTAACACTTCCAGTCTATATGGCCTATATGTTACGATGGACTTTAAGAGTTACTACGGCAGCGATTGTTACATCAAGTCGCAAATGATTCCATTAAACATCTTTCAGCAAAACATTATTTTTATTGTTATAAATTAATGGGACTTTGACAGAAAAATTGAAAAAAAATGAGTTTAAAGTAATTTGAGCTATTTTTAGTAACAAATACATACCCCAATCGGCGTATAACAGGTCGATTGGCGTATACGTATTATACACCGATTTGCGGTTTTCCCCGACCTGCATATCATATGGGTATCGTTGTGACTAGTCCGAAGGGTTCTGACTCTCTGGCCCGCTAAATATTTTGACGACAGGCGGGTCTGTCAGAACCCTTCGGGCTATGTGACCAACCTGTGTTATTAGTCGACAGAATACAGACACTCATACACACATGTTCTTACTTCTACTTCTACTTCTACCGATTGTTGACCTCCTTCAACATTATGAAGATGCTGTCAATGATCTGCGCTATGCTTAAAGGGAAAAATAAGAAGTAGCACTAAATTATCAGGTTAAAACTATGTACATTGAGGACGAAATTAATATTTGTAGGAAGAGAGCTGGGATTTGAAGGCAGTAATAGTGTTTGCAGAGATGAGATCAGGAGGGAGTTTGTTCCATTCGGATATGGTGTTTGGAAAGAAGGATTCTTTACGACAGGTGGTGCGGCAGTGCGGGACTTGATAGGAAAAGGAGTGTGATAGTCGAGTTTGACGGTTTTGAGTGGTGAGATGATTGTCTTTGTTGATGGCAACAAGGCTGTGTGTGATTTTATACAGCATAGTGAGTCTGGCATCCCTACCCCTGTCTGAAAGACTATGCCAGCCTAGTCTTTGGAGCATATCGCCAACACTGGATGTGTTGTGATACCTGTGTGTCACAAAGCGGGCGGCTCGTCGTTGGACCATTTCTAGTTTGTCAATATCGTTTTTTAGATGTGGGTCCCAAATTGTACAAGCATATTCTACTGAAGGCCGAACTAATGATTTATATGCTTGCTGTTTCACAGAAATGGAATTGATGTTTAAGTTTCGTTTTAGAAAACCTAGTGTTTTGTTGGCTTTATTGCAGATGTTTTGTATGTGGGGGCCCCAATTAAGATTTTGTTGGATGGTAACTCCCAAGTACTTAGCTTTATCCACATGTTCTAGACAATGGCCATGGAGATAGTACTCATGTTGCACTGGGTTTCTACGTTGGGTAACGGAGAGGACATTACATTTTTTAGGATGGAATGCCATTTTCCACTTAGATTCCCAGGCTGCCAGTTTGTCTAGGTCAGACTGCAATGTTTGTGCATCCCTGTCTGAGGAGACAGTGATATAAACAATAGTGTCGTCAGCGAAAAGTCTGATAGAGGAGGATAAACCTTGGGGCATGTCGTTTACATAAAATAGAAACAGACTTGGTCCAAGGACCGACCCCTGGGGTACCCCTGACTCTACTGGTACAAGTGAAGAATGTTCGCCTTCGAGGAATACTGACTGGCGTCTGTTTTCTAGAAAATTTCCAATCCAGCGGTGTGTATTACCCACAATACCATACTGTTTCAATTTGTGAGATAGGAGCTTGTGGCTGACTTTGTCGAATGCTTTCGAGAAATCAAGGATGAGGGCGTCGGTACATTTATTTTTGTCAAAATTTTTTGTAATGTCTTCCACAAACTCTAGGAGTTGGGTTTCACAAGATCGAAATTGCCGAAAACCATGTTGGAAAGGGTATAAGATATTATGTTGGTCTGCGTGAGACATTATGCTGCTGACAATAATGTGCTCAAGGAGTTTGCTGCAAATACATGTTAGAGAAATAGGTCTATAATTTTCTGCATCATACTTTGAACCTTTTTTATATATAGGAGAAACATGTGCTGTACGTCAGTCAAGAGGGACTACGCCAGTATTTAGAGACTGTTGGAAAATGTGTGCCAGTATTGGAGCTATTTCTGTTGCAAGTTCTTTCAAAAATTTTGGTTTGATACCGTCTTGGCCTGGGGCCTTTGCGGGTTTAAGATTTAGGAGGAGTTTCTTTACACCCTCTAAAGTGATGGTGATGTCTTCAATTGGTGGAAATGTTGGAAGGCCCAGGTTATATTTTTGTGTGAGCTGTGCATCTGAGAAGTGTTCTGATGGTGTTCTGACACAGACTGAAATTGTTTATTTAAGATGTCTGCCTTTGTTGAGGGATCAGTTATTAGTTTCCCATCACTTTTTAAAGAGGGGACACCTGAATAGTTTGCTTTTTTGTGTTTAATGTATGTCCAGAAGCGTTTCATTGGTGAGTAGTCGTTTTCGCCAGAAGAAGAAATAGGGGGGGGGGGGGGGGGGGGGGGGGGAGACAACATCTTCAATATATTTCCAATATGACTGCCTAATGAGTTTTTGTGTGTTGCTCTTTAGTAACTTGTATTTGTCTCTATCTTCTGTGCGTCCTGATTTTTTCATTTTTTTGTAAAGTCTAAATTTGGTCTGATCAGGCGCTTAATTTTGGGTGTTATCCATGGGTTTCCATCTTTGCTTTTGGCGTTTCGATGTGGAATAAATTCCCTTATGCATTCAGAGACAGTGTTTTTGAAGTGATTCCAGAGATAGTTAACATCATTCTGGTCCCCGTCTGGGAGAGATACAAATGTAGAGTTCAATTTAACTTTAATTTGGTCCCAGTTTGCTTTTCTATAGAGTGGAATTTGGCGGGGTTTCTGGGCTATTTTTCTCACAGGTGCTTGTGGACATGAATTTGACTATTTTTTCATTGAACGTAGAAGGTAATATACATATACGGTGTTTCATAATAATATAAAGCTAAATTATAAAGTTTACAATAACAACACCGTATATGTATATTACCTTCTACGTTCAATGAAAAAATAGTCAAATTCATGTCCACAAGCACCTGTGATTTTTCTAGGGGTACACTGCATTTCAGCGAAAACATGTATTATAAGTTAGAATCATTGCACTAGGTCTTCAGAAAGAGAGCTTCGAGAGAACTGTAAATATATACTTCAAAGCCAAGTCTATGAGTCTAGCTAAGTGACAAAGTCAATCAGTCATTCTTACTGCCAATGACTAGAGACTTTGAGTGACTGAAAAAATCGAATGAATTAATTTCTCGTAGTACACAAATTCGGCACCATTCACAGCTTCTGTGACCTGATTTCGTTTGGGAATTAAATCAAATCAAATAAAATCAAGCAGCTGTCTAAATGATACGAATATAATGATACAGTACATTAGCTTATTATTACAAAACAAACCTGCCGAGATGAGGCGGCCATTAATGTTGTAATGTACTCATCCGGGTATTTTGCGTCTTTTTTCATTGGTCGACATTATAATTTCAGAGAGTTTAGTAATATAAAAGCCAACTACGGATATGGAATTTTCCGGATCACTCGAACAAAATTGCTTTCAAAACGTAAAATAAAATTAATTGATAAAACAATTTTGAATGAAATAAAGTGTGGAAATCGGCACTTAACGTTTGGTTAGAATGATCAAATGCACGAAATACGGTCGCAATCAATCCATTGTCATTTTTGTGGAAGGACCAGACGTTAACTATATCGATAGAATACATATTTGTCACTCCTCAAACCTTTAAAAAGGTGGAAATGTTAAAGAAAAAAATTCAAACATCTTGTGTCAATATTTAGAGCCGTTATTTTCCACAAACGTTTATAATTTTTACAATATTATTATTAGTAGTATGTTTGTTCAGGTAAAAGGTACTTACAACATGAATATTACAGTAGGAATCAAACATTGAGATATAGCAGGGACGTATATGTGAGACACATATACGTCCCTGGATATAGTAACACTCTGATGGTGATATCACAGTCGTGTGTTACAATTATTATCTGTATATATATAGCTACCGAACATAATGAATAAGATGGAAACATGTACTTAAAATATGTGACACAATTGGAAATGATAAAATTACACCTTTACCTGGGATAACCCATAAAGCTAATATATATATTAATTCCCATGGGTTCCCTTAGGGCCAATATAAAATTCCAACAGGTTATGATATATGCACATTAATTAATATAATTTCAGGCAAAACAGTTTATTTAGAACTGTTAAAAAAATGGATTTATATTTTCTCTCGGGCATCCCCTACCTAACAAGCTCCCCTTTGTGCCTACATACCAGACATAGAAATTAATCAAATCTGTTTGTCTTAGTCCAAAATTATAGGATCAATGAATTAATGTTGACAATAAAATTGAAGCTTTGATTAAAGATATAGTAATGATATTGCAGCGATTTCTCAAACTATTATAAACAAAACCATCATTGGAAATAAAAACACATACTTTATAATATAAAATCTCAAAACAGGAGATGGTAAACGAGATTGAATATTTTACCAGGTAATATAATTATTAAGAAAATGTTAATAAGATAAATATGATAGAATTGATATACTCAAATATATAGTATCAAGGAGAGCAGGTGATTGGCAGCCCCTCCCTATCAGGCTCTCCTTTATACATCTCCATACATGAACCATACTTTATATATAATTCCATATTCAATTTTAAAATGAAATTGTTTGCATTTTCAGAAATATAACTTCAAGTAAGATATAAAATACTGTCAATGATAATTTAAGTACTATAATACTGTTAAATATAACTGAAAAAAATTACTGGCAGAGAGAGAGAGAGAGACCCTGTGGTTGGGGATACCCCTACCGACCAGAGAGACCCTGTGGTAGGGGATACCCCTACCGACCAGAGAGACCCTGTGGTACGGGATACCCCTACCGACCAGAGAGACCCTGTAGTACGGGATACCCCTACCGACCAGAGAGACCCTGTGGTACGGGATACCCCTACCGACCAGAGAGACCCTGTGGTTGGGGATACCTATACCAACCAGAGAGACCCTGTGGTACGGGATACCAACCAGAGAGACCCTGTGGTAGGGGATACCCCTACCGACCAGAGGGACCCTGTGGTAGGGGATACCCCTACCGACCAGAGGGACCCTGTGGTAGGGGATACCCCTAAGGACCAGAGGGACCCTGTGGTAGGGGATACCACTACCGACCAGAGAGCCCCTGTGGTAGGGGATACCCCTACCGACCAGAGAGACCCTGTGGTAGGGGATACCCCTAAGGACCAGAGAGACCCTGTGGTAGGGGATACCCCTACCGACAAGAGAGCCCCTGTGGTTGGGGATACCCCTACCGACCAGAGAGACCCTGTGGTAGGGGATACCCCTACCGACCAGAGAGACCCTGTGGTTGGGGATACCCCTACCGACCAGAGAGACCCTGTGGTAGGGGATACCCCTACCGACCAGAGAGACCCTGTGGTAGGGGATACCCCTAAGGACCAGAGAGACCCTGTGGTAGGGGATACCCCTACCGACCAGAGAGACCCTGTGGTAGGAGATACCCCTACCGACCAGAGAGACCCTGTGGCACGGGATACCCCTACAGTCCAGAGAGACCCTGTGGTTGGGGATACCCCTATGGACCAGAGAGACCCTGTGGTAGGGGATACCCCTACCGACCAGAGAGACCCTGTGGTAGGGGATACCCCTACCGACCAGAGAGACCCTGTGGTTGGGGATACCCCTACCGACCAGAGAGACCCTGTGGTAGGGGATACCCCTACCGACCAGAGAGACCCTGTGGTAGGGGATACCCCTACCGACCAGAGAGACCCTGTGGTACGGGATACCCCTACCGACCAGAGAGACCCTGTGGTAGGGGATACCCCTAAGGACCAGAGAGACCCTGTGGTAGGGGATACCCCTACCGACCAGAGAGACCCTGTGGTAGGAGATACCCCTACCGACCAGAGAGACCCTGTGGCACGGGATACCCCTACAGTCCAGAGAGACCCTGTGGTTGGGGATACCCCTATGGACCAGAGAGACCCTGTGGTAGGGGATACCCCTACCGACCAGAGAGACCCTGTGGTAGGGGATACCCCTACCGACCAGAGAGACCCTGTGGTTGGGGATACCCCTACCGACCAGAGAGACCCTGTGGTATGGGATACCCCTAAGGACCAGAGAGACCCTGTGGTAGGGGATACCCCTAAGGACCAGAGAGACCCTGTGGTTGGGGATACCCCTACCGACCAGAGAGACCCTGTGGTAGGGGATACCCCTACCGACCAGAGAGACCCTGTGGTAGGGGATACCCCTAAGGACCAGAGAGACCCTGTGGTAGGGGATACCACTACCGACCAGAGAGACCCTGTGGTAGGGGATACCCCTAAGGACCAGAGAGACCCTGTGGTAGGGGATACCACTACCGACCAGAGAGACCCTGTGGTAGGGGATACCCCTACCGACCAGAGAGACCCTGTGGTAGGGGATACCCCTAAGGACCAGAGAGACCCTGTGGTAGGGGATACCCCTACCGACCAGAGAGCCCTGTGGTTAAGGATACCCCTACCGACCAGAGAGACCCTGTGGTAGGGGATACCCCTACCGACCAGAAATACCCTGTGGTTGGGGATACCCCTACCGACCAGAGAGACCCTGTGGTTGGGGATACCTATACCGACCAGAGAGACCCTGTGGTACGGGATACCTTTACCGACCAGAGAGACCCTGTGGTTGGGGATACCTATACCGACCAGAGAGACCCTGTGGTATGGGATACCTTTACCGACCAGAGAGACCCTGTGGTTGGGGATACCTATACCGACCCTCCTAGTGTAGGGGTTGGGGTACATACATTTTCAATCAATCTGCATCCCCTATGGTCATAAATACTGACACACGAGACACAGGGACCTGATAATTGTTACAGCTAGTTTTATACCTAAATTAGGATGTTTACAGCAATTTTACATTTTTGGGGTTGAAGATCGAATTAGTCAATGATCGGGGTGAATGTTTATAAAAAAAATAGCAATGGTCATACAGGCTGGCCATTGAGGGGGCATATTTTTTTTATAGAAATTTGATCTAGACCCCCCCCCCCCCCCAAAAGAAAACCCATCCAACTTGTAATATTACTCAAAACACACTAGTTTAGGTCCAAAACTAGCTGTAACAAATTATCAGGTCCCTGTGATCTGCGTAAGGGGGGGGGGGGGGGGCGGGGGGCGAAGTCGCCTATATATCCTATTTTGTTTTAAATTTGCGAGCGACTTCGAGTCCGAAAGTTGTTCTTAAAGTGAAATTGATTACTAGCCGCATTTTATCAAAATGTTTTGGTGTTGCTTTGTCGTTGGTGTCGGCAGGGTGACCGCTATGAATTAAAACCGTGTCGAAACCATGCTAAAAAATAGCACACAAGTTCGAGTTCAATTTTAGATAAAAATGCCCCCTCATGATCAATTGTCATAAAGTCTTTTATTTTTAAACGTGTAAAATTACTCTAAACACCCTAGTTTAGGTCCAAAACTAGCGGTAACAAATTCGCATGTCCCTTTGGGCACGACCTGTAACACTAGGTTGCATTGTGATAAATGACCCTTCTGCTTCTACATTAGTTTAGAAATTTTGGAATCC
The DNA here is from genome assembly GCA_947623455.1 of Mimachlamys varia. Lineage (NCBI taxonomy): Eukaryota > Metazoa > Mollusca > Bivalvia > Pectinida > Pectinidae > Mimachlamys > Mimachlamys varia. The sequence goes on from OX392536.1 coordinate 47,869,984, forward strand.
TAGCTTTTGGCCCCTAGCATCACTGAAGAGTCATAGGAGGACGAAACAGCTGCATGATGCTGTTAAATGCAATTTTTCGGCATACTATAACTATTACTAAATTTAAGAGGTGCAGCATACATTTGTATATTTACATTTGCTCTGTAATTTGCCATTGACGCAATGCTAAGAGGCAGTTGCTGTCATAGGCCTATAGCACCCAGTGCCTCAGACTATAACAGCAGTTGGCATTGTGACGTCATCGATTTCATTGTTGTCTTCACGTGATTTGCTGTTCAAAGTCGGTTCGAAGAAACTAAATAAAGCACAATTATTCTATAAAAATGTAAATATAAGTAATGAACATTTTAGCAAATATTGTTACACATTCATTGCTTAAATGTATGTGTGTTACGTCATCTTTATGACAGGGGGTGGCAGACTCTGCTGGTGGATTTTTTAGTCTCCGAGGTTTGCTGGAGCCTCCATAGACACAGTTAATCTCATTTGAGTAGTGGCACGGTACATAATATACACATTTTCGTAGTACACGATTTGAAATTATACAGAACTAGTTTAATTTTTCTTCTAAATTCATAAATAGAAGGGGTTTTACGCACCTGACCCTGCTTCTACATTAGTTTAGAAATTTTGGATTCCTACCTTTTGGCCCCTAGCATCACTGAAGAGTCCTAGGAGGACGAAACAGCTGTATGATGCAGTTTAATTCAATTTTTCGGCATACCGTACCTATTACTAAATTTAAGAGGTGCAGCATTTGTGTGTTACGTCATCTTTCGAATTATTATCATTATTTTTTTTAATCATTTTTTTCATCTGAAACTAAAATCACTTGTATTTTCTCAAAAAATATCGTTCGAGTATCCCAAAATAATGATACACCGTCGTTTCCCCGAAAAACATTGACAAAAATTATTCACAGACTTATTGACAAAAAAAAAAACTACATATCAAAAATAACGTGTGAGATTTCCGGAAAATAATATCCGGAATAATATTTTGAAATGACATTAGTCACACCGTTTCAACATGGCGGCGACCAGGAGAGTGTTTAGCCCAATAGTGGGTAAGGTTATATCGTTTGCCTTTTAAACTTTAAATACAGGGGCAATTTACACTGGATCTCAATATAGTCATTTGGCATTCTCCGTCCGTTTATACAAAAATCAAACATTAAGTTCCATCACCAGCTTTTTACCATCATTTCCATGTGTTCACATTTGACCTACAGCAGACGCCGGTCAAACTCTTATCTTGTATGACATATTCTACGGTACGATGCGTTTTGCCAGTATTTATGCGTCACAGACTGGTCCCATAATTTACACGTGGCCGACCTCCAATACACAATATTAATATTTCAATCAATGAAAATAGAATTGAGATAGACGTCCGGTATTGTTCAGTAGTGTCAGTAGTAATTATATAGACAGTGACTAGTGAAAACAGTAGTGTAACGTTACACACATACATGTACATTACCCGATATATTAGGCAATAGTATATTTTTCAAATCAATACTAAATATTATTTCCCAGCTATATTAATTTCCTGAGAGTGGTGGTGGGGGGGGGGGGGGGGAGGGGGTAACAGTGTTAACTTACACGTATACTGTATAATGCAGAATAAAATTATGTTTTTTGTCTCACAGCTTGGTTTTTTTGTTTGCATATAGTCAAGATTTTTATATGCTTAATGATAAATATCAGAAAAAAATGAATAACATCTTGCTGTATGCATGCATCACTCAAGCTGCCCCAAACTATATACATGTATACCATATTCACCGTAATTAGTGAAACCCCTTCCCCATAAGCACTGGCACCCCTCCTCCTTCTGCAGAGATATTGAACAAGTGCCCCTACTAATCCTGACACAACTAAATCTTGTGTTCCCATGTATACTAGGGGAAAAAACGGCATGTATACTAGGGGAAAAAACCCCACTGTTATCAGACAGTAACATGGCGTGGCTCATGATCATTCAGTCATTGTCTGAAAATGTTAAAACATTTAACAATCTTCTTCTTGATAACCAAATTTGAGTACATGTACGTATACTGATATTTGGCTTGTAGGTAGTATAAACTATCCTCAAAGAATTGACCCTGACCTACTTTCAAGGTGACAGGGGTCTAACTTTTACATATGTAAAAATTGCTTTATAATCTTTTTCTCAATAACCAGAATGCCCAGAGTCCTGAAACTTGGCTATCAATGGCTAGTAGCTAGGTTACCTGGTCTGAAATAGTTCCTTCAAACAAATGACTATAACCTTCTTTCAAGGTCGTAGGGGTAAACAATCTAGGACTTGTGTGAACAGTGTATTTGAGCATTAGCATGTTGTTGGGATAGAGTAGTATAAAGTTTTATTTAAAGCCTGGATCATTCTTAAGCCAAGGAGACTTAATAACATGGTTCGTACAGAAGATAAGAAGTGCTTGAATTTGGGGTCAGTGCTTGAAAAGTGCTTGGATTTGCTCACAAATGCTTGAAAAGTGCTTGAATTCATACTTACTAGATGTAAACATGCATTTTTTTCAGATTTATTTAAAAAAAATAATAATAAACATCACAAATTCTTTTTAAAATATTAAAGTTGTCGATTAAAACCCATTTTTCTTGTAAGTTTGAACAAATTATGCACCTTAAATGAATGAAAATTGAGGAAAATTGCTTGAAAATGCTAAATAAAATGTAATTACTGTGAATTTCTTGTTCTTTCAGTTGCTGCCAGAGTCGGTATAAGACACTGTTACACTGGCACAAGAAGCAATTTGGCTATCAACAAAAACACAAAAGTCATATGTCAGGGATTTACTGGGAAACAGGTAAGAATTGGAAACATTAAAATTCCCAGGTATGAAGAGATTAATACAATTATCTTGCATTAAATGTTCCCGTGGTCAGGCATTGCCCCTGGGGTCCAGACACTGCCCCTGGGGCCCAGGCACTGCCCCTGGGGTCCAGGCACTGCCCCTGGGGTCCAGACACTGCCACTGGGGACTAGGTATTTGCCCACTAATTGGTCATTACATGTGGAGATCTGTAACCTATAGAGTATGTTAACTAGTGAAATGAAAGGATGTTGACAGTGATAAATGACCCCTGGAGGCTGGAGGTGAAAGTCATAGTACGCAGTATTGAAATATTTACAATATAAAGTTTCACTTTGATGACTTACCATATCTAGAATGAGCGATACAGGCCATGTTGGCCTCTTATATTTAAACATCATTGGCTAATCACACACTTACCAATAGTTGGATGCAATACAATGTAGTACACATTAATATTTCCTTCTCTTTGTTTCAGGGTACATTTCACAGCCAGCAAGCTATAGAATATGGAACACAAATGGTTGGTGGTGTTTCGCCTGGTAAAGGGGGCCAAGTCCATCTGGGATTACCGGTGTTTAACTCTACAAAGGAGGTAGTATAGCAGTCTTGTTTATAATGACAAATGTATCAGGCTCTGCCATGTGTACAGTAAACTTCATCAATGTGCTAATTCAATTTCATTTCAAACACAATTGACAACAGAAATTTGATTAATGTGTTTGTATCAGTTTTCATCTGTCTGAACATGTTCAATAACAGGACATGGGATTTTTGCAGATTTTTTTTAGTCAAGACATTTAACTATTTGTAATTTCAGAAGGCAATAAAGACAATAGTACAATAAAGAGTGAACAAAAATCTTCCTGATTTATTATTGATAAAATACACTGGACAAACAAGATACAAATTTAATTCACAGACATGTAGGTCATTTTCTGTAGGGCAAAAATGCAATCTTGAAGTGATGTCATATTGCAGGCGATGGAAGCCACTAATGCTGATGCTTCAGTAGTGTATGTGCCTCCCAAAATGGCAGGTCAGGCCCTGGTGGATGCTATAGATGCTGAGGTCCCTCTGATTGTCTGTATCACAGAGGGTATCCCACAACAAGACATGGTGCGGGTCAAACACAAGCTTCTACGTCAGAGTAAATCTCGTCTCATCGGCCCGAACTGTCCGGGAATTATCAGGCCCGGCGAGTGTAAAATAGGAATCATGCCAGGTCACATTCATCAAAAAGGAAAAATAGGTCAGTCATACAGCCAGTTAATATGATTGGGGTTTCTTGGCTTGGTCTTGAATGCATTTAGAGATTGCAGTATGTTTAAAAACTAGAGTCGCAATTGTCTAACACATGTTTAATCTAATGTCACTTGCTGAAACAGAGCCATTGAACACAATTAACCCACATTTTATTGCTGAGACTGATAACATTTTAAAATAAGTAAAAAAACCTTTTCAATTAAAAGTTTATGGTTTATGTTTTTAGGTAAGTTCAAATGTTTCGAACCCTCCTTTCCTGTATTAGATTCTTGGTAATTTAGATGGTTGTCCGTATGATAGATGTTGTATAAGGTAGGCTGTTTTGACAGTACATTGTATTCTTTAATGTGGATGTATTTTTTTAACTTAAATACATGCAGTACCTCCAGATCCAAGAGGCAAGTTAGAGTGTTTATAGTAACTACAATTTCAGTGTTTACAGCCTTACTCTGTAATATCTTACTTCCCTGTAGTATGACCTGCTATGTGTTGATGTGGTAGAATTTCCATCTGGGTTGTAGGTATCGTGTCGCGTTCAGGCACTCTCACCTATGAGGCTGTACACCAGACAACACAAGCTGGACTCGGCCAGACGTTGTGTGTTGGTATTGGTGGTGATCCGTTCAATGGTACAAATTTCATTGACTGCCTCGAAGTCTTCCTAAGTGACCCTGCCACAGAAGGTACGTACAAATGTGTGGACAATTTACGTAGATGTTGTTCTTACATTGAAATATCAATATGGAAGGGGTGGGCACATTGAAATATTAATATGGAAGGGGTGGGCACATTGAAATATTAATATAGAAGGGGTGGGCACATTGAAATATTAATATAGAAGGGGTGGGCACATTGAAATATCAATATAGAAGGGGTGGGCACATTGAAATATAATATAGAAGGGGTGGGCACATTTAAATATCAATATGGAAGGGGTGGGCACATTGAAATACCAATATGGAAGGAGTGGGGACATTGAAATATTAATATGGAAGGGGTGGGCACATTGAAATATTAATATAGAAGGGGTGGGCACATTGAAATATTAATATAGAAGGGGTGGGCACATTGAAATATCAATATAGAAGGGGTGGGCACATTGAAATATTAATATAGAAGGGATGGGCACATTGAAATATTAATATAGAAGGGGTGGGCACATTTAAATATCAATATGGAAGGGGTGGGCACATTGAAATATTAATATAGAAGGGGTGGGCACATTGAAATATTAATATGGAAGGGGTGGGCACATTGAAATATTAATATAGAAGGGGTGGGCACATTGAAATATTAATATAGAAGGGGTGGGCACATTTAAATATCAATATGGAAGGGGTGGGCACATTGAAATATTAATATAGAAGGGGTGGGCACATTGAAATATTAATATAGAAGGGGTGGGCACATTTAAATATCAATATAGAAGGGGTGGGCACATTGAAATATTAATATAGAAGGGGTGGGCACATTGAAATATTAATATAGAAGGGGTGGGCACATTTAAATATCAATATAGAAGGGGTGGGCACATTGAAATATTAATATGGAAGGGGTGGGCACATTTAAATATCAATATGGAAGGAGGGGGCACATTGAAATATTAATATGGAAGGGGTGGGCACATTGAAATATTAATATGGAAGGGGTGGGCACATTGAAATATCAATATGGAAGGGGTGGGCACATTGAAATATCAATATGGAAGGGGTGGGCACATTTAAATATCAATATGGAAGGGGTGGGCACATTTAAATATCAATATGGAAGGGGTGGGCACATTGAAATATCAATATGGAAGGGGTGGGCACATTGAAATATCACTATGGAAGGGGTGGGCACATTGAAATATCAATATGGAAGGAGTGGGGACATTGAAATATCAATATGGAAGGGGTGGGCACATTGAAATATCAATATGAAAGGGGTGGGGACATTGAAATATCAATATGGAAGGGGTGGGCACATTGAAATACCAATATGGAAGGGGTGGGCACATTGAAATATTAATATGGAAGGGGTGGGCACATTGAAATACCAACATGGAAGGGGTGGGGACATTGAAATATCAATATGAAAGGGGTGGGGACATTGAAATATCAATATGGAAGGGGTGGGCACATTGAAATACCAATATGGAAGGGGTGGGGACATTGAAATATCAATATAGAAGGGGTGTGCACATTGAATACCAATATGGAAGGGGTGGGCACATTGAAATACCAACATGGAAGGGGTAGGTTTTTAGAAGTCCATGAATCATGGAATAATAAAACTAAGGTAAGACGATAAATGCTTGCCGTGTTTTCTTTACCTTAATTTTAAAACAGCCTGTTCGTGCATGGATTGGGAAATGTAGCATTATTTGTGTTGAAATTATGAATATATTCCTCAATTTTTGGTCATTTTGGGAAAATAAATGAATTTTAAGACAGAGGAAATGATTTTTATTCAGTAGAAAAACTGAGTAAAATATAAAGTTAACAGCTTGTTAGGACTGGATTAAATCTGCTACATTGTCAGATAAACATGATAATAAATAACTTACAGCATTTGTATATTCCTTTGTATAATTTGAAAAAGAATACTGTAAGTTGCTTTACAGCACACTGTTGTAAATATAGAATAGTGCAGAGAAAAAAATGGCATCAAATTAAAAATCTTTTATCTGATAAAAACGGCATTGATCACCATATGCATATACAAAAATGTACTTGTATAAAATATATAGGTATATATGTGTGGTTGTGTATGCATGATGTAAATAGAATATATATGTCTCATTAATTCCCCCAATGAAATTAACTACGCTGTAGCCCTTTTATTGCAGAAAGAAATCTTAAATTACAAAATCACACAAATTTCCTGAAAGGTAAAAAGATTTGTAATATCACTACCTCTATCAGGTTTTATTGGACAAGACATGACTGATGAAGTTCTGTCTGTGAAGATTTTACTTCCGGTGCTTGTTTGAGTTGTTTCCCTCTATATGTTCTGATTGTATTAGTTGTTTCTCTTTAATGTCTTATCCAGGTATTGTTCTGATTGGTGAGATAGGAGGCCAGGCAGAAGAAAAGGCAGCTGAATATCTTAAAAACTTTAATTCTGTAAGTATTTACAGCTGAATATCTTAAAAAACTTTAGTTTTGTAAGTATTTACAGCTGAATATCTTAAAAACTTTAATTCTTTAAGTATTTACCGTCAAATGTCGACTTTGTAGATGTACAGCATGTGTAATCATTACATCTGCTTAAAAAAACTTTCTTCAGAAAAAAATCATCAAATAGATGGTCATGAATATTCACATACTGGTATTAAGTGTTTTGCCTGAATTCAAAGCTCTCCACTATATTAATTTCGAACCTTTTGAGAATGAACCTATGCTAGTGGTTTCTTTCTCATTTTACAGTAACAACTTATTGTGAAAATCTTGTCAGCCACATCTTCAAAATATGTTAAAATTGTATTAATTAACAGTAATGAAAGAAAGTTTTTTTTATTGTTCTCATTTTGATATTGAACGCTATGATGTATTGAACTGGGCCAGAAATCTAACTCAGATTTATGTAATCTTACCTTTCTTATATTCTTTCTATGCTGCTTCAAGCTGTGATGGTGCATGGTACTATGTATTATTGAGAAAAGTTGAAAAACCACTGTGTATTTATTTTTAGGGACCCAATGCTAAGCCAGTAGTGTCTTTTATCGCTGGCCTCACAGCTCCACCTGGTCGTCGCATGGGTCATGCTGGAGCTATCATTGCAGGAGGCAAGGGAGGTGCAGAAGAGAAAATTGAGTCCCTAAAATCTGCAGGCGTTCATGTGAGCATGTCTCCTGCTCAACTAGGCACCACAATGCTTCAGGTAAGTGGTCCATGACTATACAATACCTTCCACATAGTCAGATTTATTTTCTGTAGCAAACAGATTTTATGTAAATCTTTTGTTTATTAATTTCAATGTGTTTAATTGTTTAGTTTTACTGCATTATTTTATCTTGTGGTAGGCCCTCCCTTGACTAACACTTGAAACATTCATTCTTTAAACTGTTATATATGGAGTGACTAAAGAGTAAGACAATTCTCAATAAATAGATAAGTACACAAATCATCCATAAAGTGATGTCACACAGGAAGCCCTACTTGTTAGATCCCTACATCAACAGTAGCAGTGATCAATTTACAATTTGTTTTCACGGGGCCAATTTGTAAATATTGCTGAAAATTATGTGTCCCACAATTGTAAATTGAAGTATTTCCAGAATTTCTATGAGTCCTTTCATAATTTTTATGAGTACTTGACTAGGGACTCGTACGTAGATTGATCACTGCAGTAGTCTGCATATCTCGACTTAAGTCATTGAGTTCTACGTTTAAGAGTAGGATTGGCACAAATGATAACAAAATTATGATAAATTTCTGCTTATATATTCACTTTATTATTATGATGAAACCACATAATAAAAAGATATTTGAAAGCATTATGAAGTTCAGTATGAAAACATCCTTCAGTGTAGTAAATTAGAAATTTACTGGGTAAATCAGATAGTTGGCTTAGGATAACAATATATCGGGACTCGCATATGAAGTAATATTAAAGGCTACAACTGCAGTAGGTATTAAATTCAATTTTATTTTATGCAGGCTATGAAAAAATAGCAGTGATAAATTGTAAGTGGTAGGTGAGTTTGTTGCCATTTTAGAGTTATTTCCCTTCTTATGCATCTGTTAAAAATTTTGTACCGTGGCCTGGTCGTTTATGCAGTCAAACCGGTTAGTCTATTTCTAAAATTCAATTTTCATAGATTAAGTCTTTTGGAGTTTATAATATTGATGCAAGCTTTAAAAATCTTTTTCAAGTCTTGCCAAAGTAACATAAATGACTAAGACCGCTTCTTTTTCATGAAAGAAAAAACCCTGACCGAAATAGTCAAACCGTTTCGAAAGCAATAAACAAGATGGCCCTTGTGTTTTGTTAAGAGTTACTGCCCCTTGCCTATGCCTTCCCTACTTCTCCTATTTGCTTGTTTTTCCTGTATGGTATTGGACATGATTTCTGTACTGCATAGTTCGATAGTCTTTGAACACAGATCTGAATATGATATTATTTCATAGAATCTTTCTTGTGTGTTAGCAGTAAAAGTATGTAGTTTAATTTTGTATAATAATCAAAATTAATCAAAAACTGAACCTGCTAACGGTGTAATGAAGGAATGAAACATACATGCACACATATGTGCGTTTAAAGGTCATTTGACCCAAAGTTCATTGTCGGCCTTATGCCATCTGCCGTGTGTAAAATTTTTTCTTTAAACAACTTCTTAATAAACAACAGGCCCAGGGTGCTGATATTATGCATATAGCATTCTGGTATGAAGGGCTAACAAGTTTTCTCAGATGAATGACCTTGACCTACTTACAAGGTCATAGGGTTCAAATGTTTTTGAAATATTCAAGCAACTTCTTCTCAATAACTGAAATGTCCAGAGTACTGATATTTAGCCTGCATTATTGTGAGATTCAGGGCTACAAACTTTGTTGAAATGAATAACCTTGACCCACTTTCAAGGTTACAGGGGTCAATATGTTAAGATCTTCTTAATAACCAAAATAAAATGATAAAGAAATCTTTATAGTTAGATGACCATTTTTGATCTTTTTATTTTCAGTATATACAAACACAGATGTATACATTTATTTCTTTACAAATTTTTATCTAGATATATCTATTGAAGCAACACAAAACAGGGACTGCAACTATTAAATATCAACACTTTTCAAACTTCTGCTTAAGATATGTAAACAGTGTAAACTATTCTGTATATATATATATCAGTCTGCTTCTGCTATTTTGATAAAGATTACGCTGAATCCTTTAGCTGATATTAGATTTAGTTGCTTATAGTGACAGGTATACCTTGATCTGATGATAAGTCATTAAGGAATCGTTTAATGGTGAAGGTATTTATTTATTCAATGTATAGTATTATGACATCATCACATACAATTTTTCACTTGAACATATTAAGTGTATTTTGATCCAAACATGTTTTTACTGTTCAATAACAATTGAGTTATAACAACTTAGTTATAACAACTAAGGAACGTCTTCTCCTTGTGCATTAAAGTGTATTTGAATCCATGTATCCACTGTGACCATCCATTGTGACATTTTGAATTGTAATTAGACAGAGGTGGTGGTGTTGATTCAGGTCATGTTTATAATATAGATAAACATGTAGACTTTTTGCGTGTCGGTGGTGTGAGGGAACATTGTGAGCTCTGTGTACTGCATGGGTGAAAGTAAAAACAAAAACAAAAAAACGGAAAAACTGAAAATGAATTAAAATAAGAAAAAGCTGAAAAACTGGAAATAAATTTATTGACCATCCACGTGTCAAAAAACGGAATTCTTTCACAAAACAGAAAACTATCACCCATGTTACTGTAAGGTGTAAGGGCAGCCCTACACAATGAATTGATTGGGACCAGAAACCAGAATATTTATCTACGACCAAAAACCTCTCATCCTAAAGTGATTGATGCTGAACATAAAGTTCTAGAGAAGATGTGAGAGCAACAGTGCAAAAGGCATCATTTTCAATTTTAACACTTCGCCCCTCTGTCTTGTAAACTTTCGGTCTCCACCTTGCATGTTGAAGTCCATTCAGATGTTAAGGAGAAAAGGTTGTTTGAGAGCTAGTTGATGAGTATGTGACAGTTGTGGTGATACTACATAAGCTCACCTTGGACCAGGTGAGCTAAGAATTATTCATAGGTGTGTCAATGTTGTTTTTATTATCAAAATTGACAGACACAATCACTTGACAGTATGTTATCAGGTGAAGTATAATAAGCTGTCCTTTAAGATAATCAACCTTAGTTCTCCAAATCAGGCGAAAAGTAAAGGTTAAGGGGAAAAAATAATAATCACAAATTACCTTGCAGGAAAATCTTCCATATAAGCTACCGTATATATACAATGTACATGTAGATATTGCTTCTGTGTATGTACCAGAAATGTAACGGCTTGCTTCTGTTACCAGATATTTGTTACATATGTCAGTTAATAAAAGTGGCTATTTACTAAAATTAAAAATATATTTTTAAAAATTTTATAAAACATTTATACCAGTAAAATCACATCTCATTTGGGCAATGGAAAATTAGATGAAAATCTCCGAAAACATCAGTAGAAAGTTATAATTCATTAAGGAATCATTCAATGGTGAAGGTATTTATTTATTCAACGTATTTAAGATTATGACATCATCACATACAATTTTTCACTTGAACATATTAAGTGTATTTTGATCCAAACATGTTTTACTGTTCAATAACAATTGAGATAAGTTATAAGTTAACACAACTAAGGAACGTCTTCTCCTTGTGCATTAAAGTGTATTTGTATCCATGTATCCATTGTGACCATCCATTGTGACATTTTGAATTGTAATTAGACAGAGGTGGTGGTGTTGATTCAGGTCATGTTTATAATATAAATAAACATGTAGACTTTTGGCGTGTCGGTGGTGTGAGGGAACATTGTGAGCTCTGTGTACTGCATGGGTGAAATTAATAAAAAAACGGAAAAACTGAAAACGAATTAAAGTAAGAAAAAGCTGAAAAACTGGAAATAAATTTATTGACCATCCACGTGTCAAAAAACGGAATTCTTTCACAAAACAGAAAACTATCACCCATGTTACTGTAAGGTGTAAGGGCAGCCCTACACAATGAATTGATTGGGACCAGAAACCAGAATATTTATCTACGACCAAAAACCTCTCATCCTAAAGTGATTGATGCTGAACATAAAGTTCTAGAGAAGATGTGAGAGCAACAGTGCAAAAGGCATCATTTTCAATTTTAACACTTCGCCCCTCTGTCTTGTAAACTTTCGGTCTCCACCTTGCATGTTGAAGTCCATTCAGATGTTAAGGAGAAAAGGTTGTTTGAGAGCTAGTTGATGAGTATGTGACAGTTGTGGTGATACTACATAAGCTCACCTTGGACCAGGTGAGCTAAGAATTATTCATAGGTATGTCAGTGTTGTTTTTATTATCAAAATTGACAGACACAATCACTTGACAGTATGTTACCAGGTGTAGTATAATAAGCTGTCCTTTAAGATAATCAAACTTAGTTCTCCAAATCAGGCGAAAATTAAAGGTTAAGGGGGAAAAATAATAATCACAAATTACCTTGCAAGAAAATCTTCCATATAAGCTACCGTATATATACAATGTACATGTAGATATTGCTTCTGTGAATGTACCAGAAATGTAACGGCTTGCTTCTGTTACCAGATATTTGCTACATATGTCAGTTAATAAAGGTGGTTATTTGACTAAAATAAAAAAAAATATCTTTTAAAATTTTATAAAATATTGATACCAGTAGAATCACATCTCATGTGGGCAATGGAAAATTAGATGAAAATCTCCAAAAACATCAGTAGAAAGTTATATTTATGTGTCTTCAGTTGCATCTTATCACTTGGTAAAAACTGTAGACCTATGAGATGTGACAGAAAATAGAATTTAATGTAGTCCTTATAGTACGTTAATACATGTCTTTCTTATAGCTTAGATTTGCTTAAAATGGGTACAAAGCAATGTTTTACCTTGGAACGAAAGCATTCTATTATAATCACGGAAGAAATATCAATAAAAAAGTCAAATTACCTGTTGATATTTAAGGGCAGACAGCTGATTTGAACTTTTTGAGCATGTGCATGGTTAAAACATAACCACTACTACTTGTACTTCCATTAACATATAGGTAAATCTAACTGCAATCGTCAAATGAAACACGAGTTGAACCGTTGTTTAAATGATTTGGTTTGGGGTCTTGGGAAAATGGGCCTACATGCAAGTGTCACAGCAGAGACACTTTGTAACATTAAGACACATCCCTGAAGACACATTTATTTGAACTCGTCTAATTCAAAGATTGAGAAATGCATGTATCTTCAGTAAATTGTAAAATTTCAGGGAAGAATGAGTTTTAAAGATTTTATAATTATATGCCCAAGGTTCCATGAAGTGTTTCTCCCTATTTTGATTCCTCATTTCTTTATTTAGACTCCTTGTTACATTATTTACAGGAGATGCGTACTGTATTAAGCAGCATTTGAAAACAGTACGTGGCTTCAGCTCAAGACTGTGATAAGTGATGTCAATTTAGCTAATGATAGATATTTCAATTCATATTCAGCACAGTAAAAAAGAACGATAAAAATGGACATTTAGACCACTGTATTAAGATTTTCATCAGAACTCATGCCTAGGAAACATTAAATAACTCAAAGATCTGTGAATATATCATGGAGCTGCATGCTAGAAATGCGAGTTTAACTAGAAAAGAAAATTATCATACCATGAATATGTATAAAACAATTGCCATATTGTTTTTAAGACACCTTTCATATTTGTTTATAAGACAAATCATTATTTTTTGTAACCATTTTAGCAGTGATTTATATTTCTGACTGCGACATTAACTGTTGGTCATTTCATGACTTGAGATAATGTTGCATATGCATATATACATAAATTTGTATCTTTTTCAAACTGACACAGATTAATGATGCTTGTCAAATTTTATTTTTATACCATTTTATGGACCATTAGTAATGCTGATACATCTTTAGAAGTTTTAGTAGGCGTTATGTCGACTTGAAGCCCATTTAGGTTCATGTCGCATAATTCACTCTCATTCTCCCTTACCATTAATGTTTGGTATGCTTCCTAATTTATATTATGAATAAACTTACAACAAATAATTCAGTTTCCATCGTATCCTTTACCTATTTTCAAAGTTTTGATGTCAGTCTCTTAAGCATTGCTATTATCAGTGTTGAATAAAAAGATAAATCAGAGAACACCAAAGCGTCAAAAAAAACATATTTTTTTTTGACCATGGAAGTAGTTTTACCAAATCTGGATTAAGACCGGCTCTTAAAAAAACTCTTCTTCAGCAACTCTCTGTTTTATCACTTCGGTTGAAGTTAACTCAGGGTCGATCATGCTATTGTGATAATTGAATTACAATACACAACAAGGGGTGCTTTTGTATGATTTGAGGGCCATACCTGATTGAGTACCTGTGCATCGTCTCCAGATCTTACTACAATGAGAATCATAGAACATAAGGATCCGTTCAATCATCAAATAAAAAAAGTCTAGTTTTTTTAAGAAGCTAGCATAAATTTTAATAGCAAAACAGTTGGGATACTTTCTTGGCCTCAAATGACCAACAAGATAGGTCCTCTATTAAAATAGTTCAATATCTGATAGGTATTTGAAATGCAATACTCTTCTTTTAATGATGAATCGTGAAGAGTAGGGCTCTGTTTAAGTTTATTATTTATCCCTAAAGTGATGATCAAGAAGCTACCAAATGGTTGGCTTTGGTTTAATAAAATATACAATTGAACTGCTCTGAAAATTTGCACCATAACTTTATACATACCTTTTACACAAAAGTTCTTGAGACGAATATGATACATGCACGTTACTTGCCTTAATTTTATTGCACACTTATATCATCTGCTGACAAATCGCCTACTAAACAAAATCGTCGATGTATGTGGTGGAGGATACCTCATGGTACATATCTCATACAATGTAAATTTGTTCCACGAGAGATTTTCTTTTGTGAAAATTCTTGAATATGAATAATAAATATTCATTATTGAAGAAATCACCATTTTAATTGTAAAATTTTGTAAAATGATGAGATTATTAAAAACGATAATGAAACTTATCCAATATTTTGAACTTTTGCTCCATTAGACAAATAGTCCTGATGATTTATTTTCTCTCGATGTTTCAGGCGATGGGAATGACCCAAGAATCCTAGTGTACAGAAGCATTGGCGATACAGCAATGATAAAGGAACATAGCAATGATGTGATTAACTTTTCATTATTTTTATTCTGATTTATCCTGAGCGAACGTTTCGTATGACTAAGGACAACAGCTAGAAATGTGCCTGTTCGGGACTTATTTGATTGTGTGACAGGTAGATTTGTGATTCGTTTTGAAAATAGCTGACATATGACCGTTTATATAAATACCATTAAAGTTATCCAGATACATTAACTGTGATTTGTCGTTTTTTGAGAGTCAATGAGGCAGACCGTGAACATGGCATTTGACAATTTGCCTTTATTAAGCTGGACTTGAAGGAGAAAAAACAGACCTACCAGTCGAAAAGAAAATGGTTAATAGCCAAATGGTGTCCTCTCCACATCTAAAATGTTTGAAAGAGCGCAGGGTTGATCAAACCATGCAGTCATCTTGTCGCCCAGAAAGAATGAATTAGACGGTACATGATATACACATTTTCGTAGTACATGATTTGAAAGTATACAGAACTAGTTTAATTTTATTTCTAAATTAATAAAGGGGTTTTACTGGTTTAGAAATTTCGGATTCCTTCCTTTTGGCCCCTAGCATCACTGAAGAGTCCTAAGCGGACGAAACAGCTGTATGATCCTGTTAAATTCTTTTTTTCGGCATACTGTATCTATTACTAAATTTAAAAGGAGTAAGCGTCTTCTGCTTCATCGACGACACCCGCCATGTAAATCTTGGTCACTTCCAACAGGGACATATACGTCCCTGCTTCCAAGTAAGCATCAATCCTTAAATGAGAACCGAGTCATCATTGTCATCACAACAAGTAAACACACAAGCAAACTCAAAAATGTCCATCTTCATATCACACAAATATACAGAATATTTCTCGATGAGATCAAGATGGCGACCATAGAACTTGCCCATAGTCTTCATCAACCTGCATCTCTCGAATCCCTAGGAAGACAATGATTATATCTTATTTTTAAAAGCGGTTAATGCATACATATCATAAGCTCTCGGGTTACTAATTGATTTACCTGAAAACAAGTATCAAATGATTAATAGTTCTGATAATTCTGATGAAATTATGTAATGATGTGACCTGTACATACATTATCTTAAACACGTATTTATCCACTTTAATTTGTCAAAAAACAAAATGTGCAAAGACTTTTATATAATCTGCCGTAATTACCTACAAACAAACCGACTTCCAGGCTCTGCCTCTACTAGCCTCTAGCACTGGGTCGCAGGTCCGCGACCTACGTTTGGCAGTCACAAGGTACTGGCCGTAGGTCGGTCGGTTCTCTCGTCCAACTCTTATTTTTTTCTATCACCAGTGTGTGCCATAGTTTGTGGTCGGATCACATCTATTTTATATATAATAATACATGTAATACGATGCATATTTAGAGAATACCAAAGCGTCAACAAAACCATAATCCGAACTCAACTGAGGAGAATGATAAAGATGATGATGTGAATAACGATGATAACGATGATGATGATTGATGATTGAGGATGATGATGATGATGATGATGATGATGATGATGATGATGATGATGATGATTGATGATGATGATGATGATGATGATGATGACAATGATTTAGGTTGCTGATGATGATGATGATGATGATATGATGATGATGACGGTGATGAAATTGATGATGCACGTAATATCAATAAAGATGATTTTATGAGAAAAATGATGATGCTTGATGATGAGGATGATGAAGATGATGATGAAATTGGATGATGGTGATGATGATGATGATGATTGAGGGTGATGATGATTAAGATGATGATGATTGAAGATGATGATGATGAAATTGAAATTGGATGATGATGATGATGATGATGATGATGATGGAGGGTGATGATGATGATGATGATGATTATGATGATGAAATTGATGATGATGATGACGATGATTTAGGTTGATGATGATGATGATGATGATGATGATGCACGTAATATTAATAATGAAGATTATATGAAAAAAATGATGACGAGGATAAGGTATGCAAAAAGAAAATATTGTAAGGATGTATGTGTGTGTGTGTGTTTGTTTTTGTAGGAAGGGAATAGTGTATGTGGGTGTGGGTGTGTGTGTGTATGTGAGATTTGACATTTTGTTAGTGTAATACGGTGTATTTGTGTAAAAAAGTTTGAAAAATAAAAAATATATATAAAAAAAAAATGGATAAATAATCCGAACTCAAAATCGATTAAACTAGGGGCAAAATAGGAACAAAGGAAAGATATACATGGAGACTCTCGTAAAAGCACAAGGGATTAAGACCATGTGTTCCGGAAGAGTAAGCGTCTTCTGCTTCATCGACGACACCCGCCATGTAAATCTTGGTCACATCCAAGTAAGCATCAATCCTCAAAATGAGAACCGAATCATTATTGTCATCACAACAAGTATACACACCAACAAGCAAACTGAAAAACGTCCATCTTCATATCGCACAAAGATACAGAATATTTCTCGGATGATATCAAAAAAGCGACGATAAAACTTGCCCATAGTCTTCATCAACCTGCATGTCTCGAATCCCTTTGTAACATGGCTGACGCAGATGCTTCTGACTAGACGCTAAAATGTTAGCAATTCGGGTATCTGAATTGCTAATATTCAGAGAGTTTTATTTTAAACTTCCATTTTGTAGTGCAAATTATCTGTTTGAAATTGTTGAACCTTACATCATCAGAAATGAAGCTGCCCGACATCAACGTGTTTTGAACAACCAGTTTGCAGGTCTTGGCATAGTTTACTGTTTCTTTCCTTACATAATGTCTCATTTGAACAAACATGAATGTAAGCATTAAGGTTTAAGATAATATATTAGTGAAATTAAAAATTAACAAAGCATTCATTATGACATTATTCAAAATGCCAAAGATATAGAATCTTACTTATTTTTAGCCCACTGCCATCAGTTTTAAATTGAATTTAACTTCAATTAAAGCTAGTAATGATGAGGTGCAAATAATCAAATTCTAAATTAATTTAAACAATTTCCAATGATATGTCAATTAACCATCTTTGAGGTCATTGAGTAGATCCCAAGGTCATAATTTAAAAAGATCAATTCACGATATGGATAGCTTTCCTTTTGATTGAAGCCAACTGAAAACTTTCCTGAAATGAAAAAAAAAACCCATAAAACATTGTTAGTAAATTGTCCGCAAGGGTGCAAAATACTTAAAGAATTCCGAAGCGTCAACAAAATCATAATCCGAACTCAAAATCGATTAAAATAGGTGCAACATATGTGAGAACTTATGCATCATTCCCAACCACAACAAGTAGGCATACTAATGAGCACATTCGAAAACGCCCACCTTCATATCATACAAAGAAGACGGTGACCATTAAACTTTATCAGTCTGCATCAGTTTCTTCGCAGTCAAAGGCGGAACATGCTACATTATCTTCATCAAGCAAAGCTCTAAGTTTTAAGTTTGCATTTATATGTCACCGAGTTACGTGGTAGATGTAATGACAGCAGACAGTGATATCATCCATGCATATGCATGTAATTATGCTAATATGAAAATATTGATCAAACTCAAAATATGAATAACATACTTTCAACTGAACTACATGTATATGCACTATATCGAAGAATATTTTCTGAAGGTGATGTACATGTCGGATGTGTTTCACCTTCTGTTGGCGTAGACTTTCATTTTGTAGGTTTTCAATATGATTTATTGTGGATTTTAAAAACTTTAAATATCGCCACAATCGACAAAGAGTTATTTAAAACATCTTCCTACTCACCCAATGATCTCACATTTACATAAACAACGTCTCCCAGCTAGACCTTAATCAGACACACACACACACCGATATCTAGTTTCACAATAAAGTCTCTTAATTGCTTTGGTTACGGCTGTAGCTCTGATTGCCTTTGTTTGCACACATTTTACATAAGGTCACATCATTGTTGCCGATTAACATTTATGAAGGTTAGGGTTATATAGCGTGAATTAATTTCAATGATAAATACAAACCTTATCCACCATGCAAGTGAACATGTTTTATTCGGTGCGTTTATTTTGCGTTTTGTTGCAACATTTATAAATTCAACTGTAGTGTCAGACTAATAACTGTCTGTGCAGAGCATTGGGGTCAGTTAAGTCGATCCATTATAGGAAATAAGACACATGCGTCTGCCAATCTGTGGCGGCAACGTCGAGGCCTTGATATGCATTCGGCCTTATGTCGTGCAAACGTCAAACTTGAAAGTTATTCTACGACCCTTCCATGCTTCTAAACAAATATTTTCAATTACACAAGACCAAATGAAGTAAGATCATGTTAATGTTAATAATGCGATCAAACTTAACTCATATATCATTCTGTTTATCGCATACGCGTAACAGTTGCAATATAAAACCACTTACTTTTTGCATTAAAATTATTTCTCTTACCGTAATTATATAATAAGACATGTTATTTTGTCTACGACCGACAATGGCCAATTAATCATTATTATAGGAGTTTTAGGAACATTGTTCTTCACTTTAGGAACATTGTTCTTCGCCTTAGGAACATTGTTCTTCGCCTTAGGAACATTGTTCTTCGCCTTATGAATTTTGTTCTTCACCTTGGGAACATTGTTCTTCGCCTTATGAACATTGTTGTAGACATAAGGTCAGTAGGATGACCATAAGACATATATGCTATATAAGTTACGTGCTGTGGTAACCAACAGTTCGTGGCGATAAATCAGACGATGTTCTGAAAAGGAAATTATATCTAGAAAAAAAAACCAGGAAAGGACGATCCAAATAAAAAAATCATAAAAAACAAACATTCAATACTTATAATTATCTAACACTTATTAAATGAATTAAACAACATTATTCATCTCGATTTATTCGTAACAATATGCATTATAACGCTAATGTATTAAGCGCTATCGACACAAACAGTTCAAGAGTCCTAGGAGGACGAAACAGCTGTATGATGCAGTTTAATTCATTTTTTTCGGTATACTGTATATATATTACTGAAAAAAAATGTGCAGTATATGTGTTTGTTGCGTCATCTTTTCCTACTCGGGCCTGAGGGACAATGCATCCAGGGAAATTTAGCAAATTCTTAAAAATCCTTCCTCTTCTGTAGGAATGATTAGATTTTGTTCAGTCTGAAGCATTCTACGTTGAAGGTAATTCAATTTGGTATAAACGTTGGGCCTTACCTGATAGGGACAGAGGGGCCATAAAAGGGAAACGGGGGGACCTCTTTAAATTCTGCTTCTTTTATTGTGACAAAGGTACTTTTGAAAAAAAAATTGTCCGGGAGTTGAAGGATCCCTATTTTGTATACATGGTGGGTCCCGGCTCCGCTTGGCCCGAAGGTTAGGAAAATTTGATGAACTGTTTAAAACATTTTCTCTGCTGTAGACGCAGTTTTATGTTTCTGAAGATCTGAAGCATTGTTGGGTGTAAGGGAACTCATTTTAAGAATCAAAGGAGAGGATTCCATGGGATATAGTGGAATGGCTTTACACTCCCCTTTCTTCTGTAGGAATGGTATTGTTCATTTTCAACATTTATTGTTATATGATTAAATTGCTGAACAAGCCAGGTGAGCGATGCATGCCCCATGGACCATTTGAGTGTTTAAGCAAACCTGAAGTTTGTTCTCAGACAAGAAGTTTTAAGTTAACTCAAACATTTCTTGTTTTAGTGAGCCTCTACCTAGGTTGAGTGAGTCCAGACCAATATCACATGTTTAATTTAACAGGACCAATAGTTAGTTTGAGCCAAGACCAATATCACAGTTTTAATTTAACAGGACCAATAATTAGTTTGAGCCAAGACCAATATCACAGTTTTAATTTAACAGGACCAATAATTAGTTTGAGCCAAGACCAATATCACAGTTTTAATTTAACAGGACCAATAATTAGTTTAAGCCAAGACCAATATCACAGTTTTAATTTAGCAGGACCAATGATTAGGTTGAGCCAAGACCAAAATAAATAAGAGAATACCGAAGCGTTAACATAATCATAATCCAAACTCAAAATCGATTAAACCAGGGGCAAAATTTGAACAAAGGAAAGATTCACATGGAGACCTTTGCAAAAGTACAATAGAATAATACCAGGTGTTCCGGAAGTGTAAGCGTCTTCTGCTTCATCGACGACACCCGCCATGTAAATCTTTGTCACATCCAAGTAAACATCAAGTTCTCAAAATGAGAACCGAGTATCATTGTCAATCACAACAAGTAAACACACTAATGAGCATACTCAAAAACGTCTTACGTATGCAAAAGTAGCCCTTCTCAAATATCCTAACTAACACTAGTTTCTTGACCTCGTAGGCCTTTATTTAGGTTAGGTACTCATGCTTTTGCCCGAGATAGATACCAAGGCTAGCTAGTGCATTTTATGATATATATATATATAATATATATTGCTCATTAATTCAGAAACGTGGACAACACTAATATATAAACCTGTTCGGGCTTACGTGATGTTCAATATGGTGATACACCTTATATAACGTGAACGACATAATGTTAAATTAGACATATCTGTTAATTTTGATTGAATCACGAGACAAGTCCATATGCAAGTTCTACATACCGTGAACCTGTGGTGTGACTGGTATATTAAGTCTGCTTTCCGTAAACACTCACCTATTACCAGCACAGATAGGAGTGAAGATGGGGCCAACTCTACTCTCAGCTTGTGTCCTCTCTTGTCTATGGGGACTTTGCTCTACGTTGATGCTAAGCGATCATGAACGCAAAGGTAGGCTACTCATATGTACCTCAATACAAAGTAGAAAAAATAGTGATGTTAAAAAAACTGTCATATATACGAGTATGACCAAATACTGAATTGATTGACGCGTAACGTATATATTTACCTTAATACAAAGTAGAAAAAAGTCAATGATGGTAGAAAATTACTGTAATTTATATGACTAAATGCTGAATTGATTGACCCTTAACGACCATGAACGCTCAGAAATGTTACTTATATGTAGAAAATAGTTAGTGATGGTTACAATTACTGTAATATATATAACTAAAAAGCTGAATTGTTTGACTCTAAACTATCATAAACGCTCAGGAAACATACTTATATGAATTGATCTAACATATTTGTGTCATGTTGTTATTGAACTAATTCTCAAAGATGGCGTAACACACACATATGCTGAACATTTTAGATTTAGTAATAGATACAGTATACCGAAACAATGAATTAAACGGCGCCATACAGCTGTTTCGTCCTCCTGGAACTCTTCAGTGATGCTTGGGGCTCAAAGGTGGGAATATACATTTTAGTTTAGTGCTAACTTTGTTTTTTTTCACAATTCTTTTCAAGTAGTACTTAATATAAGCATAATTGAGGAAAAAATGAATGGGAGACAGAAACAAGTGTTAATACATACAAATCTGTTACCTTCTATCTTTATCAGCGATACAACAATCGCTCAGGGATATTGATGTTAATAGGAAGAATTACAAAAGAAAATTACAAGAGTTAGGGGAAATGCAGTGTAAAATGGGTATGGCACATGACAAAATATGTTGCGTATTAGACTTTGTGGTCAAGATTATTCAATCAATTGCGACAGTTAGATTACACACAAGGATGAACGTTGATTCGCAAATTGTTCAAGACGAGTTTTATATGTATATATAAGATAAATAATATATAATGTTGCGTTATAATGTTGTTAGTATATAAGGACAGTGATGTTCATATGGATGGTCTTTCCCGATGCAGGCAGTTGTTGTAGTAGATTTTTCACATTCCAAACACTGTTGCTGATCAATTGTTCCTCACATCCCGTGCTTTAAGTATGTCGTCCCTCTGTTCATTCCTTTCCTCTTGGTATATCCGTTTCCACAAGACTGTCTGCATCGGGAAATCCCAATCACATGACTATAACTAATACAAACTAGTACAACCAACAGTTTCTGGACACGCGCGAAAACACACATACATACAACGCAATCACGCACTTACATACTTACACTTAATGTTGTTCAAATCGTTTAGACTTCAGAATGTAATCCTGAACAGCTATTTCATTGTTATTCTCTAAAGACAACGTTTCATCGCCATATAGTAATAGGTCAACAGTTATATGATATGAAGTTGTCTGATGTCACTGTATAGGGTACATTCAAGCAGGTAGTGAGAAGTATTTTCGATACAACCACATGCACATAGAGGGGAACTAATAATGTTTTTTCTGTGTAAGTATTCGTTGAGGAACCTACTTGACATATATACTCTGGAATGGTAAATTTGTCCTAATCGTGTGCCATTTGAGTAGTGTTTCGGTGGGGTTTAAATGTTGTTGCGTTTAATGTTTGACTTAAATTGATTAATCGAAGGGTTTCTTCTGACGTTCACTGGAATAGAGTTCCAACTATTTACAACAGAGAGTAAGAAAGATTATTGGTACACGTTAGAATTACAGCGAATGGGTGCAATAGTTGTAATATCTGAATGTCTGGTATTATGGCTATGTATTCCAGTAGTTGGTTGAAAATATACATTTTCTAAACTAATGTAGAAACAGAAGGGTCAGAGCTTTATTGATAGATACCTTTTGGCCCTTAGAATCATTGAAGAGTCCTAAGAGGACGAAATAGCTGTATCATGCAGTTTAATTCATTTTTTCCGCATACCGTATCTATCACTTAATTGAAAAGGTGCAGCAAATGTGTGTGTTATGTCATCTTTAATGACAGGTGGTGTCAGACTCTGCTGTTGGATGTTTTTGTACCCGAGGTTTGCTGGAGCCTCCATAGCCACAGTTAATTATTTCATTTGAGTAGCGGCACGGTACATAATATACACTTTTTTGTAGAACACGATTTGAAACTAGTTTAATTTTACGCACCTGGCCCTTCTGCTTTTACATTAGTTTAGAAATTTTGGATTCCCACCTTTTGGTCCCTAGCATCACTGAAGAGTTCTAGGAGGACGAAACAGCTGTATGATGCATATTAATTCCTATTTTTCGGCATACTGTATTTATTACTGAATTTAAAAGGTGCAGCATATGTGTGTGTTAGGTCATCGTTGAAATGTTGACCATTTCGATGGAGGTTATTTTCTAATTTGAGGCGTAAATGATATTTTCGCAGTGATACTCTTTGAAATTACACACCTTAAAAGAATAAAACGTTGATTATATACAGTTCGCTACTCATATGTAACAAAGATTATTGTCTTTTTTTATTGGATTTAAATTTTTGATTCAAGTTAATTTATTAATTGACAAATCGATTTCCTTTTTTTTCACAATTTCATTCAATATCTGCACCTTTCTTTTGTTCTTTTTATTTTAGGGTTTAACAAAGCCATTCGCCGGCCTCTCCTGGAACAGGTCGGGTTTGAGTTAAAAGCAACCAAGTCTTCAGTTACGAATTCTCCCTTATTGAATTCAATAAACAAATGTAAATTTGAAATCGGCAAGAAGTACGACAAGTGTGCACAGTGCATCATGGGCACCTATACAAAAAGGTACTGAAACATTGTATTAAGTTAATATCAAGAAACGATCTCTGGGTTTTAGAAATGATAAGGACTAAATGATATTACAACTATATTGAATATAAATAGACACATGCTCCAAACTTCCCTCTCTCGCTCTCTAGATCGATGGATTACTTCACGTAGAAGGGGCGAAGTTGTCATATTGTGCAATGCTAGATTAAATCGACTGGTTCTTTGAAGGAAATCATTAGAATTTCAACAACCCAAAATCATTATCAGACGATCGAATTTTAGACACTCACCAAATGACGATGTGTTTCGAAAAGCCGTTACCGAGTCCTTTATCAAATTTTATCGACTTTCTGCGAATGTAATTTTCAAAATTCCCAAAGCCAGCAAAATGAGCAAGTTACGTACTCGCTTAACAAGGTATTGAATACTATTGCGGGTAACATAATGCTATCCAGGTGACCGTCTAGACCATTTCCCTGTCTCGTTTCGAACATAAGTTCGGGTGTCGTCGATGAAGAAGAAAAGGCTTACTCTTCCGGAACACATGGTCTTATTATCTAGTGCTTTTACGAAAGTCTCCATGTAAAAATATCTTTCTTTATTAATTAGAAGTGGGTTGTCATATTGATTTTATTCTGTGCTCTATCTAATGCTGACTGACCCATGTTTGTTTTTACAGGGGGGAGGTTATGTCGACCAGTAATGCGTTGATGTCTCTGTGCTCTTACACTGGCATCAATTACGAAGTATGTCAGCTGATTCTAGATCACGAACAACCGTTTTTAGAATTCATCAAACGAGCAACGAAAAGGTTAAACCCACAAACAACAATGTTTTCTTCGCTTGATCACGCCGTCGATGCTGGTCCTATTCTTGATGTTTTCCAAAGTCTCATGAAAGAGCAATGGACTTCTCCATCTGCTGCTGATGTAGGAAAGGCTGTCAATGACGCCAAATTGGCTCTTCAGACTCCACAAGGTACGCACATTTGTTCATTATCCGTATCACAGAGATTTAGAATGTACAACATGAAATTGTATGATATATTTTTAGTTTGTTTCAGAATTACGTTCTATCTCAGTTTTGTACAGGGTGTATCCATTTTCATTTCTTTCGACTTCAGCTGTCGATGTTTGAATTTTCATTAATAAAAGCCTTTGTCACATCTTGTACTTCTAAATAAAAGACACTTATAGACTGTGTTTTACGTACATTTCTACCACAGGAAAGACATTTTTCTGGTTGTTCCTTGAACTAAGACTGGCGGGACTTTTCTTAAAAGTTACTTTTGGCTTACAGATTTCTATATAATCTCGACCTGGCTGTAAACTAATTTCCCTGATCCATGTTGACAGTTGGAGAACATACTTTCAGCACAGGGTTTTAAGATGGGAGTTTTATTGATAATATGATAACGACAGATTTAATAGTAATTATACTGAACTCAAAGATATATATTCCATTTTCTTTTTTGATATGGAGGTCGTTGTTTGTGATATTCCAGTTCTCTGTATAAGGGACTTACACGAGGAGATGGGATCAGATGTGAATTGATGTTTGTGATATTCAAGTTCTTTGTATAAGGGACTTACACGAGCAGATGGTATCAGATGTGAATTGATGTTTGTGATATTTCAGTTCTCTGTACAAGGGACTAACACCAGGGGATAGAGTCTGATGTGGAAGTCGATGTTTGTGATATTCCAGTTCTCTGTATAAGGGACTAACACCAGGGGATGGAGTCTGATGTGGAGGTCGTTGTTTGTGATATTCCAGTTCTCTGTATAAGGGACTAACACCAGGGGTGGAGTCTGATGTGAGGTCTTTGTTTGTGATATTCTAGTTCTCTGTATAAGGGACTAACACCAGGGGATGGAGTCTGATGTGAATTGTTGTTTGTGATATTCCAGTTCTCTGTATAAGGGACTACACCAGGGGATGGAGTCTGATGTTGAGGTCGTTGTTTGTGATATTCCAGTTCTCTGTATAAGGGACTACACCAGGGGATGGAATCTGATGTGAGGTCGTTGTTTGTGATATTCCAGTTCTCTGTATAAGGGACTAACACCAGGGGATGGGGTCTGATGTGGAGGTTGATGTTTGTGATATTTCAGTTCTCTGTATAAAGGACTACACCAGGGGATGGAGTCTGATGTGGAGGTCGTTGTTTGTGATATTTCAGTTCTCTGAATAAGGGACTAACACCAGGGGATGGAGTCTGATGTGGAGGTCGTTGTTTGTGATATCCCAGTTCTCTGTATAAGGGACTAACACCAGGGGATGGGGTCTGATGTGGAGGTCGTTGTTTGTGATATTCCAGTTATCTGTATAAGGGACTAACACCAGGGGATGGAGTCTGATGTGGAGGTCGTTGTTTGTGATATCCCAGTTCTCTCTATAAGGGACTACACCAGGGGATGGAGTCTGATGTTGAGGTCGTTGTTTATGATATTCCAGTTCTCTGTATAAGGGACTACACCAGGGGATGGAGTCTGATGTGAGGTCGTTGTTTGTGATATTCCAGTTCTCTGTATAAGGGACTAACACCAGGGGATGGGGTCTGATGTGGAGGTTGATGTTTGTGATATTTCAGTTCTCTGTATAAGGGACTACACCAGGGGATGGAGTCTGATGTGGAGGTCGTTGTTTGTGATATTCCAGTTCTCTGTATAAGGGACTAACACCAGGGGATGGAGTCTGATGTGGAGGTCGTTGTTTGTGATATTCCAGTTCTCTGTATAAGGGACTAACACCAGGGGATGTGGTCTGATGTGGAGGTTGATGTTTGTGATATTTCAGTTCTCTGTATAAGGGACTAACACCAGTGGATGTGGTCTGCGGCTCATTCATATTTCAAAATGGCGCATAATTTACACTATGCATTAGTTTTTGTAGTGGATTATCAATCTCCATAGATAGCCGTGATCGGGTAATAGAGCTGAAGGTTTATTTCTACACACTAATTTAAAAGAATAGTAAACATTATGAGTAATTTTCTGTGTAGCCAGACGTCGTAAATGTAGGACATTTAAATGATTTTAAAGGGAAAGGGACCATCAGTATGTGTCCAATCTTTTACTCTAAAGTGTTTAAATTTGTGTTCCTGATTGATACGAGTAGCTTTGTTATTTCTTTTATCAACAATTGATTTAAGTTGCTGTTCTCAAAGATACTTTACGTCATGCTGTGAATATTGAACATTCATATATACTTAAGCATTGAATCTTCTTTCAGGACAACGAATTAAGCGATCGGATTCAGGTAAATATGCTTTATATAAAAATTACAAGCTATTGAACAAGGAAAAATGAAATACTTGGATACTAGGATTTGTAGTAAGTTGTGATTGTTTACTGTTGACTATAGTTATAATTGGATTTTTGTTAGCATTTTCAATCAGATGATGAATATGAATAACATTCACTTCTAATATCTATTGAGAAACAAAATTTATAACATGATCCACTTAGGTCGAAACATTATTAACTACTTCTGTTCCTTTAGAGCATGCGAGGTCGAAGAGATGGGGTAAAGTTATGAAATCTATAATGAAACAATTACCTAAGAAGACGAAGGATGTGTCCAATAAGAGAGACAACATGGACTTCATGTCGTACATGAAGAAATATATGCACATGTCGAAAGGTAAAATTAAATGTTCGCAGTACACAACATCTTTGTCTCGCCCGTATAATGTATCAAACAAATACTCTGGCCAAATTCAATAAAACATCTGAAGACGTACCTTTTCACGTCTGCATATTAGGGTATTAACTTAGACGACATGTATATACTGACATTTGTTTATCTACAGTAGATGTAGTTTTTATATGTATTTATATGCATTTCTTTTTATATTATCACATTAGCTTACATTGTAATAACTTCTTCATTTATGCAGTGTATGTATCGAATTATTATCTACATGTTGTGAAGCGCTTTAGAGTAATTTTACAAATTATATAGAGCGTTATAAAAATGTTGTATATTATTATTATTATCATCAAAAACTATACCTCACTGTAGCATAGAGATCCGTACGGTACTTATGGAAATATTTTCCATGCCCCGCTGGCATGTAGATTACATGGCTCTGTATAAAGATTTTATTCTTGATGATTGCTTAACATTTTGATGTAGTAACTTGAATCAACATTCTGACAATGAAAATGCATTCTACATTATAAAGAGCCTTCAGAACTGCCAACTATCCAACAATATTTACATCAACAGCAACATCTTTTGTGACGTAATTACTGGTTAACTGTTACGTAACGTACCATGCTGTATTGCTTTGTAGTGATTGTTTTGTGACAAGCACTTGTTCGTGTTTCTGTGTTTCATGGCTTCATCCAGTGTCGATAATGGACGTAATGCGATCGTTATGACTTAAGAAACCTTGCACCTCACACTGACTTATCCACATGCAACGTATATCCTTTCATTATATGTTGTTGTTTTTTTTTAATTTTCTAACACCTGTTTTCAGACTTCAGATTTAAGAGGTCGACTTCGAAGAAATTGCCTGAAGGTATTGTGCTATACTTTGCTATTTTGATATTTCATGCACGGCTAGTCATATATTTGTATCTTTGATATGGTTTTAATCCGTTTTGTTTTTATTTATTTTTCACAAAGCTCTTGTCAAGTAAAAATTCCACACTCCATATGCGGTATTTCATATTACTCAACATTTGCAAAATTATGAATTGAATTGATTTAAAGGGCTGTTGCGCCCTCTATCTGGATTTTGACATTTCATTCAGTCCCGTAACATTTAATAGATGCAGTTTGTAATAAATAATACAATCAAACCAGTAGTAGAAATTATATGTTATATATATATATATTTTATGTAACCAACCACGTCTGATGAGTTGAAGAAGTGACAAGACAGAGAAAATATACTGTATTATATATAGCCAACCAAGTCTAATAAATTGTAGAAATGATAAAACAGAGAAAATATACTATATTATATGTAACCAACCACGTTTGATGATTTTGTAGAAATGATAAAACAGAGAAAATATACTATATTATATGTAACCAACCACGTTTGATGAACTAAAGAAGTGATAAGAAAGAGAAAATATACTATATTAAATGTAGTCGACCACATCTAATAAAGTGAAGAGAAAAAAAAAGAAAACATATACTATATAATAACCTGTCGCGTCTGATGTATTGTAGAATGATAAAACATACAATGTATGTTTTATATATAACCGGCCACGTTTGATAGACAAGTAACATGATACGGCTTAACATTACAGAGGTGACAGTTGTAGGCAGATGATCATGTCGTCCATATATTCTGTTAGGTTTTCGATGTTTCTGTGTTTTAAAAATACGAATAATATATGAATTTTGCAATAACACAAACATCATGATAAAATTACAAATAAAATGTATTCAAAGGATTCTGAAGACAATAGAATATGATACAGTCGAGGCAAATACAGAATTAAACTGTACCATACAGCTGATTCGTACCACAGGCACTTGTGACCAGGAGAATAACCATCTATATATATACTATAAAGAATATAGCGAAATTTGAAAAAATAAAATAAAATATATGAACTAAATTTTAAAATTTCCGTCAAGCGGTTAAATTTCACAAAAAAATGCTATCAGACACTGTGTCTGATTGTTGATTTTTGTGAAATTTACCCGCTTGAAGTATCAAGCTAAAATTTGGCAGTTATTTTCATTATGGGTTTAGATGATTAATAACATAAAAAGAAAATTTGAAAATTTAGTTTACATATTTAATTTTTTTTTTTTTCAAATTTCTCTATATTATAAATATATAGATGGTTATTCTCCTGGCCACAAGTGCCTGTGTTTCGTACTCCAAGGACTCGTGCGTGATACTAAGTAAACGCTTAAAAGTAAAGCCCAGGAGAGAACTAAGGACTGATATCTGCTGATGTGTGTGTGATATGGTTGCAGTATTGAGATGACCTTTGTTGATTGTTGTTTTGGTTGTTGTAGGACACTTGAGAACTAAGCGCTGGCTACAGATGGTACAAAACATTATGAAGACTGTCAATCCTCCTAACGGCACTAATACTGCCACCGGAACTGGTGCTGTGGCCGGTACTCGTCCTGCGGCCGGTACTGGTGCTGCCGCCGGTACTGGTGCTGCCGCCGGAACTAGTAATGCCGCTATAATGAACATGATGGCAAACATACAGAAATTTATACCATGGAGTAGTAAGTAACATACTTCTGTCTGGACATATCTCCACATAATGGCCTTGAAACCTTAACCCAACCCCCCTTTTTTCGGGGGGGGGGGGGGGGGTATTTATGTATTCATTTGATGATTCCTGTTGTTTTTCGTTTCCTTTCTTAGTAAAACCACTTGTGCTTTTCTGCTTTAAACAATATTATTTTCTGAAGCTACTTATTCATCATCAATCATGGATTTTTGTGATATCTAAATAATTTCATTTTGAAATATTCCTGATAATTGCATTATATTGGATTAGTTTTAACATTCCATTTAGCTTATATCACTTGAAATATATGTATATATTGATTAAGTTCAAGTTTGTTATGTCAAAATTACTAGACACTCCGGTTCTAAGCTCACTTGTGACTCCGGTAAAAATCTCCCTAGCTGCTACAAACTATTATATCAATACATCCTCATTGCAAATCAGGGAAGATCTTCAAATTATGTTCGAGAAGTCTAGAAAATACATCCGAAATAGGTCGTTTTATTCTAACGAAGATTCGAGGCAAAGAATTGATTAAACTAATTCAGTCCATGGCAGGGTAGCATGACTATACAATCTTACAATGCATAAATACATGAAATACCCCGTATAGTTCAAAGTTTGGTGAAATAACTGCACCATCTATTACTAGAGAAAGTACACAGACCATCACATTCCCTGGTCGAGCTGATTTATGTTGTATACAGTTTGGCTATAAATCATCACCAGCAAATAAATCCATTCATTACATTAAATATGTATCTGTTTCTTTAAAAATGTATACACGTATACGTATGTCCACATACATTCTATCCTGGAATTGTTCGTACTGTAAATAGTATTATCATGTGAAGTGTCTTCTTCCCTCGAAATATAGAATTCAATTATTTAAACGACTACTTTTGTCGTTAGCGTGACTTGTACTTTAATTTCCATAAACCTATGATAAGAGTACGTATTTGTCCCATACTTACACTGCCAATAACGACTTTCCTTTTCTTTTCAGTGCCTGCTGGCGGATTAGGAGGGATGAGAAACCGAGCCAGTGGCGGTATGTATCAAGGATGTAAAGCTAAACACCGATATCGAATATCTTACGTTAAACAACGATATCAATGTCAAATATCTTACGTTAAACAACGATATCAATGTCAAATATCTTACGTTAAACACCGATATCAATGTCGGATATCTTACGTTAAACACCAATATCAATGTCAAATATCTTACGTTAAACACCGATATCAATGTCAAATATCTTACGTTAAACACCGATATCGATGTCGAATATCTTACGTTAAACAACGATATCAATGTTAAATATCTTACGTTAAACAACGATATCAATGTCGAATATCTTACGTTAAACAACGATATCAATGTCAAATATCTTACGTTAAACAGCAATATCAATGTCAAATATCTTACGTTAAACACCAATATCAATGTCGGCCAGTTTACGTTAAACACCGATATCAAGGTCAAATATCTTACGTTAAACAACTATATCAATGTCAAATATCTTACGTTAAACAACGATATCAATGTCAAATATCTTACGTTAAACACCGATATCAATGTCGAATATCTTACGTTAAACACCGATATCAATGTTGAATATCTTACGTTAAACAACGACATCAATGTCGAATATCTTACGTTAAACACCGATATCAATGTCGAATATCTTATGTTAAACAACGACATCAATGTCGAATATCTTACGTTAAACACCGATATCAATGTCGAATATCTTACGTTAAACAACGATATCAATGTCGGATATCTTACGTTAAACAACGATATCAATGTCGGATATCTTACGTTTAACAACGATATCAATGTCGGATATCTTACGTTAAACAACGATATCAATGTCGGATATCTTACGTTAAACAACGATATCAATGTCGGATATCTTACGTTTAACAACGATATCAATGTCGAATATCTTACGTTAAACAACGATATCAATGTCGAATATCTTACGTTAAACAACGATATCAATGTCAAATATCTTACGTTTAACAACGATATCAATGTCAAATATCTTACGTTAAACACCTATATCGATGTCGGATATCTTACGTTAAACACCGATATCAAAGTCGAATATCTTACGTAAAACAACGATATCAATGTCAAATATCTTACGTTAAACACCGATATCAAAGTCGAATATCTTACGTTAAACACCGATATCAATGTCGGATATCTTACGTTAAATACCGATATCAAAGTCGAATATCTTACGTAAAACAACGATATCAATGTCAAATATCTTACGTTAAACACCGATATCAAAGTCGAATATCTTACGTTAAACACCGATATCAATGTCGGATATCTTACGTTAAACACCGATATCAAAGTCGAATATCTTACGTAAAACAACGATATCAATGTCAAATATCTTACGTTAAACACCGATATCAAAGTCGAATATCTTACGTTAAACAACGATATCAATGTCAAATATCTTACGTTAAACACCGATATCAAAGTCGAATATCTTACGTTAAACACCGATATCAATGTCGGATATCTTACGTTAAATACCTATATCAATGTCGAATATCTTACGTTAAACACCAATATCAATGTCGAATATCTTACGTTAAACACCAATATCAATGTCGAATATCTTACGTTAAACACCGATATCAATGTCAAATATCTTACGTTAAACACCAATATCAATGTCGAATATCTTACGTTAAACACCAATATCAATGTCGAATATCTTACGTAAAACACCGATATCAATGTCATATATCTTACGTTAAACACCAATATCAAAGTCGAATATCTTACGTTAAACACCGATATCAAAGTCAAATATCTTACGTTAAACACCAATATCGATGTCGAATATCTTACGTTAAACAACGATATCAATGTCAAATATCTTACGTTTAACACCAATATCAAAGTCGAATATCTTACGTTAAACACCGATATCAAAGTCGAATATCTTACGTTAAACACCAATATCAAAGTCGAATATCTTACGTTAAACACCGATATCAAAGTCGAATATCTTACGTTAAACACCAATATCAAAGTCGAATATCTTACGTTAAACACCTATATCAATGTCGGATAGTTTACGTTAAACATCAATATCAATGTCGAATATCTTACGTTTAACACCAATATCAAGTCGAATATCTAACGTTAAACACCGATATCAATGTCGAATATCTTACGTTAAACACCCATATCAATGTCGAATATCTTACGTTAAAAACCCATATCAATGTCGAATATCTTACGTTAAACACCGATATCAATGTCGGATATATTACGTCAAACACCAATATCAATGTCGAATATCTTACGTTAAACATCAATATCAGTGTCGAATATCTTACGTTAAACACCAATATCGATGTCGAATATCTTACGTTTAACACCGATATCAATGTCAAATAACTTACGTTAAACACCGATATCAATGTCAAATATCTTACGTTTAACACCGATATCAATGGCGAATATCTTACGTTAAACACCGATATCAATGTCGAATATCTTACGTTAAACACCAATATCAATGTCAAATATCTTACGTTAAACACCAATATCAATGTCGGATAGTTTACGTTACAGTCTTAAAAAAATATGAATTACAAAATAAAGAAACCAAGCAACATGTATAGCGACCATTTACAACTTGGGAAGAGTCCATTCAACCATAACATATAATATACTGCTGAGGGCAGCACCTGTTTAAGCGAACAGATTTCTTCGTATATTTTCAAAAGTTCACTGATAAGAGCAATGATTAATTAACGTGCTTAAAATGTATGCAGTTGAACATTAAGTACAACATCAATAAGCGTTATCCTGCATAAGGGGTACAATTTCAGATGGGATAAATGAAACGATTCCATGATTTTTTTTTTGATTTTTTAAAAAAATTGTGAAGAATTTCATAAAAATAAATTTTTAGTCGATTTTGAGTTCGGATTATGGTTTTGTTGACGCTTTGATATTCTCTGATTGTTTTTATGACGTATAAACGAATGTAAGACCTTTGTTGTCATATCATCAAGCGTCAATTTTTTACACAACTTATATATGTTATGATATGTAAAACGCCGCCATTGTGACTCCAGTGTGGAAGTCAATGACGTCACGTAATTGTCCTAGGTGTGACGTCACATTAAAACACATCATTCGATAAGATGGATTAACTAACTGTGAACTGTTGTTTTTTCATATTTTACAGAGTCGGAGACCCTTAACTGTAACAAAGATTACACGAAATGCAATAAGCTCATTCTAACAGATTGTGCAGCCTCGTCCTGTCCCGAATCTACCAAGAACATGATATTTGACGGTCGGTAAACATCAACGCTTTGTGGAAAATCTTTGTTGACAACTATTTGAATAAATAGAAAAACATATCAGTCCTTACGTGCTGCGTCATAAAGTACTTCCACGATATAGTAACGTTGATGGAAAAAACGGCTTCAAAATAAGATAATTCTCTCGTAGCTGTATAGCATCGAAATATTTATAAGTTTATCTTTTTCCGGTAACGCAGACTTTGGTTTATCATATGCCTGCTCAAGTTAGCGAAACACATCATTTGTCCAGTTATTTAGATATTGTTATTTTCCTATTATCTTCACTTCACAAGTTTTGTTGGTTAATTATTACTTCACTCCATTATACTTATACATTCTTATTTCCAGTGTGTGAACACAATCTTCAATACATATCACAGGGAGTCACAAATCGCTTGAAGCGCACGAAAGATATATTTGATGCCGTAAGAACTAAACAAGATTTCATCCAGAGCGTAAGTTTAACGTTTTAAAAAACAGTTTACCGTTGTCAAACAGAAAACGGTTAATCGGCAGGGCGATTTTGTGATTCTTAACATAAATTGGCGAATATGCTCTTGGTATTATTATTATCAAATTTACCTTTTCGAATTTGGCTCAGTGTTCAAACATTGGTACCTTTATCGCAAAATGACATATATAATTATTTGAAATAAATTTAGGTAACATATGAGTCGTCCAAAAGACATTCCCAACTCTTTATTATGCATGTGTTCTTATTGGTTACACGTTTTCTGATCTTTCTACCTAGCGAAACTTTGGTTTTCTTCTGAAAATGAGTCTTTAACTCATTAATTAATTATAAAATGCAACAAACTCTTTTACAAAACCGGAAAAACAACTATATGTGTGAGTACGTCACTAATAACACAAGCATCGTCTTTAATTGTTACACTGTTTATTTTTCAGATCAATTACCAGACATCAACCAGGTATAGGTACCAACAAGTCACCATGAATGCAGACCTAAAGCAACCAAACGTCATTTCTCTTCCTGCTATAATTAAAATCAATATGAAACAGGCTGCCGATAATAGCGCATCTGCCATCATGAAAAGCCTCGTAAGGCCCAACTAGTCATCTGTACAGTTCAGAGGCACGGTCAATGGTGACGTCACATTGAGTGTAGGTATTCCGCAGAACTGACTCAAACACTCGACTGGACAGTACAGTTGTTATGTATCTACTATAACCGAACCGCAACCCAGTGTTTTTGGACATTATTCAGCGAAAACATAATTCAAAAGATGTGCACTCTTTAAAAATCAATGACACTTATTTTTATAACTTATAAGACATGGACTATAAGTATACGCTACAGACACTTGCAGGCATGACTGTACTTTCAGACGTGTTTGGAAGTCGCGATGGCAGCTATACTTGGAATAAATATGCTAATGCATCCGGGCACTGGAATTTGTTATGATTTGTGGAATCATAGGATAGAAACATCTGGACAACTGAACACGTAAATCTCTATTGACGCGTTGTCCTGGAATTATGTAAATGTTGAAAACCAGAATAATTTGTACATGCTTTACGTAGTCATGAACACTTACTTTCACAATCTAAAAGCAAGACTGCAAAACATGTAATGGAAAAATTGTGCCACTCCTTATACAATTATATAATACTTCTTAATCGTTATTTTGTGCACCTCTATTTGGTAGAAGAAAAAAAGAGTTTCAACATGGTTACTGTTATCTCAAATGAGACACATCATTCATACAAAATTGTTTCTTTTTCGCTTCAAGAATGTTGAGACTCAAGAAGTGTTTTGAACAATTCCTAACATTTCTCTTTTCTGTTGTCGACTCCTATCCTTCAAACCCCGAAGCGTCGCTCCTGTCGTTTTTACAAAAAAAATGTCAAGGTTAAACAGTTGAACATAACAAAGGGCAATAATTGCCGATTTGCTAGTGTTGGTGAAAAAAAGAGAATACCGAATCCGAAGCTTCAACAAAATACTAATCTGAACTCAAAGTCGATCAAACTAGTGTCAAAATATGAACAAAGAAAAGATTAATATGGAAACAATTGTTAAAAATCATGAAATAAGAACAGGTGTTCCAGAAGAGTAAGCATATTCTGCTTCATCAACGACACCCGCCATGTAAATCTTGGTCACATCCAAGTAAGCATCAATCCTCAAAATGAGAACCGAGTCATCATTGTCAATCACAAAAAAATAAACACACTAATAGGCAAATTCAACAACGCTCATCTTCATATCACACAAAGATACAGAATATCTCTCTATGAGATCAAGATGGCGACAATAACACTTACCCAATAGACTTCATCAACCTGAATCTCCCAATCTCTCAAATTATACAGTCTAAACTGGAAACAAAAATATATATTATCAAAGTATACAGCGTAAGTAGGGAATAATCATGTTATCAAATTAAACCGTCTAAACAGGAAAAACATTAGTTATTGTCAATCAACACAGTCTCAGCAGAAAAAACAAATCCGGTGCTGTCAAATAACACATTATATGTAGAGGAAAAAAGAACTCGGTTGATAAAGTATACAGTCTTAACAGGGAAAAATCTCCTTTTTTATCGGGACTGTAATGGTAATTAATCAAATTTAATACAATTCCTAAAATATTGGCTGTTATGTGTAATTGATTGTTTTTTTTCAATTACATATAATAGCCATTTGATTTATTTCATTGAAAATACGTAAAACTCCCAATGTTGTTTTAATTCATTTACTTTTCAATGACATTTACATGTTAATGTATTGATTTTCGCAGTAGCATGGCGAACCAGTTCTGTATATGGTGTATTGAACTATCTGAACTAATACTTGTTTAAGCCCGAGTTCAGTGTGAAATCTCCAAAAACTAAGTCAGTCTGCAGTGCAAAGTTTCCTATTCACACCTTTGCTATTGTGCTCAGTCAACAGGTAACAATTGCATTGTGAATTTAAGAACAACGGATTATCCTAAAAGTTGCCTCGTCATTACGCCTTGCTATTTAAAAACACTAGAGGCGCTTTAATTTTTATGTGCTTACGCCAGTACAATATAATTTGTATTATAACCATTCACTGTGAAATACCAACATTTTTTTTTTATTTCAATACACAACACTGAAGCATTTATTCAAGCGTTTTGTGAAACTATACTTTACGAGTATAGTCATGAAAAAATAAACTTTGCAAATCTGCAGTTAAACGGGGTGATTTAAGGTAGGATTTATTTCGTAAGTAACCCAATTTATGGGCAGTACTGTTTAAATTGAAGCATATGAAAGTATTGAATAAAGTCCAGTGTTTATGTTTAAAAAAATGTAAAATGGTAATTAATTCCATTAGCAATATTATTATGATAAATAGCATCACTCAAACCATACAATGGTAATTCTAATTTTCCAATGCAATGTGGTATTTATTTATTACATTAACAATGGAAAATTACAATTACAAATTAATTGAAAATTATCAAATTACACAAAGAAACAGTGCTTGGTTGTCAAATTACACAAAGAAACAGTGCTTGGTTGTCACATTACACAAAGAAACAGTCCTTGGTTGTCAAATTACACAAAGAAACAGTCCTTTGTTGTCAAATTACACACAGAAACAGGTCTAATTGTCAAATTATACAAAGAAACATTTTGTTGCCAAATTACACAAAGAAAGAGTTCTTTGTTGTCAATTTACACACAGAAACAGTTCTTTGTTGTCAAATTACACACAGAAACAGTTCTAATTGTCAAATTACACAAAGAAACATTTTGTTGCCAAATTACACAAAGAAACAGTTCTTTGTTGTCAAATTACACACAGAAACAGTTCTTTGTCAAATTACACAAATAAACAGTTCTTTGTTGACAAATAACACAAAGAAACAGTCTTTTCTTGTCAAATTACACAAAAAAACAGTCCTTTGTTGTCAAATATCACAAAGAAACAGTCCTTGGTTGTCAAATTACACAAAGAAACAGTCCTTTGTTGTCAAATCTCACACAGAAACAGTCCTTTGTTGTCAAATTACACACAGAAACAGTTCTTTGTTGTCAAATTACACACAGAAACAGTCCTTTGTTGTCAAATTACATTCCCAAGCCAATGAAAATGTCTCTAACAAGCAAGATAAAATTAAAATGTATATGATAATAATGTCAAAACTGAGAAGCATGCCGGTATGATCTATGGAAAGTGCGAAGGTAGGGAATCTCAACTTGGTTAGATCTCGTCTTTATGTAGGTTAACGTGTATATGAAAACAAAAAATAAAATTCCTTCAAAAACATAAGCGTTGGGAGGCACAGTAGGTCACATTTTGACCAAGAAACTATTTAAGATGAAATTACCATCAATTCTCTGAAGCCTGCATGATTATCGAGAAAGTTCCGCAGATGTGTACAGAATACATTATAACCCAGAGAATACCAAAGTGTCAACAAAACCATAATCCGAACTCAAATCGATTAAACTAGAGGCCAAAATAGGAACAAAAGAAAGATTTACAGGGAAACCCTTGTAAAAGTACAAGAGAATAAGACAAGGTGTTCCAGAAGAGTAAGCGTCTTCTGCTTCCTCGACGACCCCGCCATGTAAATCTTTTTCACATCCAAGTAAACATCAATCCTCAAGTGAGAACCGAGTCATCATTACCAATCACAACAATTAAGCACACTAATAAGCATACACAGAAACATCCACCTTCATACAGAATATCTCTCGATGAGATCAAGATGGCGACCATGAATTTTGCCCATAGTTTAGAAAGAGAAAGAGCAGTTGAAAAAGTTATGTTGTTTTCGAGAGATATCGACAACTGTTAATATAAATGTAAAACTGAACGGATTTCTTCAAGCAGTATGAAGGTCGTTAGCAAGCAACAGATTAATCAATTCAAGTCACTTGTATCAAAGTTACAAACACACAAACAAACACAACCACGATAGATACTGACAGGGCTGTGTCATTTAGGCAGTTTGTCTAACTTATAATATTTGTTTATAGTGGTTTTATAAAAAAAAAACCGTAGCATTAAACTTATAAAATACATTTCCAGAGACAAAGTTTTGTCAAAATACAATTTGGCAAATGTATCCATTCTTCTAATGTATAAGATAAAGTATATAATACTGCATATTGTTGACATAATTTAGCCAACGAAAATAATATCGCAACGACACATGATCTTATTCTATTGTATTTTTCAATGGGTTCCGTGCAAGTCGTTCCGTTATTCATATTTCGTACCAAGTTCAATCGATTTTGAGTTTGGATTATGGTTTCGTTAACGCTTCGGTGTTCTCAGAAATTCTCCAATTTTTATCAGTGTTCAAGTAATCTTATATTACGAAGATATGGTTCAAAATAACGTAGTTTGATCAAACTCCCTAAGTTAACAAATAATTCAGAGTGGTCTCCTAGCAGGCCTCTATTTCATGGCCTATCATTGCAGCATTTGTGCTAAAACAAAACTTTTTGGTGGGTTTTAGCACAAGAAACAAGAACGACCAAATTGGCATCCATTTTTGTGAATAATTTTACTACATTTCCCAGAAAACTACGCTTTAAATGAGAAATCAATCAGGTTTATACAATGTATCTAAACTTGAAATGAAAACATACAAAACGTAAAAAAATAGATCAGTACTAAAACATCAACAGTAACAGAATTTTTCCGGCAGAATTTTTGGTTTGGAAATCCCCACTGGAAAATTCCATTGGACAGTGGACATCTATGATTCGCTGGCTTGCCGCTGTCACTTCTGTTCTGGCTGACCAGTCGGTATGAAGAGAAACACATGCTCTGGCATTCCGCACTGAAATCATGAATGAACTATCTGACCGCATTCACAACAGAGTCGAGTACTACATCCATTCATAAAGAAATCTCATTTGGCTCTCAATGGCGTGTATTACTTTGGGCGGCCGCGGGCTTACGCACTTGGCTGCATATGTTGGATTTATGGCAAAGTCGTTACATTGGTTTTTGTAAAACGTGTAAACATTTTATTTTGATCGCAACACGAAGAAAACTTGCTGTTAAAACGTCGCTACTGAGGGTTTTATCTAATCCTCTCTATATATAACTTGGCCCCTTTCTCGGTCCTTACGTAATGCCTTTGTCGATCGCTGCCTGACCCGGAGATTCCGGGGTTCATTTAAAAGTCACAGGTTCGCGGTTTTGTTTACCCTGTTCGGGTATAAATGTAATCTTCTGTCCACTGTGTTAAATCTAATAGTGCTTTCTTGTTAATACGTAATACCGTAGGTGAACTCGGTATGACGTCTCCCGGCAGGTTAAAAATACAATCGGGTGAAGTTTGGGCTATTTTTTGTCGTTCTTAGCAGTTAAACCTTGTATAGTCGCCAGAAATAATGTACTTTCTTAATCCTGAACAAAATAAATACAACAAAAACACAACATATTCAAAATTATCCATGCACATTCAGTAAGACCATAGACAATAATAAAGAGCCCATGTTCAAGATTCTGAATTACAGTATGAGTATTTCAGATGATATAAACTTAAACATTACAAAAAATATGTTGTATTATACGGGTACTGAAGTTCAACACGTAATTAAATCGACAAGTATTTAGCTTTTTATAAAATACTTGTTTACTCCTACGTGTATCATACATAAAGAAAACAAAAGGCTTCTTTTACATGTATTGCATTAAAACACGACATCTGATATATAATAACAATAGGCCTAGTTGTAAATATAATACATAAATACACGGCTATATTATAGATATACATAGGTATCAAAGGGGTGGGTAGCGCTCTACCAGCGAAGCCTACTTAATTCACACTAATAGCTAATTTTAATAATCGGACAATTATTTCATATTAAAAGTTCTTGCCTCTATTGACCCCATCCTTATATCTAACAAATGCATGATATAGAGAATGTTAAATTGTATCCGATATTCAGCCTAGCACGGTTTACAAGGTGTTGTTTCTCGTTCCGTGTACATCCCCGTTATATTTCACCTTCCATCTTACACCAGAGAAATGTATATATCAAATCCATAATAAATAAAATAACGACTATATAGTTTTTGAGTTATCTTGTTTACTTCTGAGACCATAAACGCCCCTTCAAGTGGAATGTGTTATAAGTGTTTACTTCTTACGTTATATAGTATGTTAGCTAAAAATAAACAACTTTAGAGTCGTTTTATGGTGAAATATTGAGGCTTCCTTTTACATTGTACCCCAACTTATTTATTGTAAGAACATTGAATTAGTATCCTCTTTTAAACAGGCTTGTTTTACTGGACACAATATAGATAAAACGTATTTAATGAAATAAAAAAGAACGTGATGCTGGTCGGCCAAGATGGGAAATCGCGTATATATA
Organism: Mimachlamys varia; assembly: GCA_947623455.1. Classification (NCBI taxonomy): domain Eukaryota; kingdom Metazoa; phylum Mollusca; class Bivalvia; order Pectinida; family Pectinidae; genus Mimachlamys; species Mimachlamys varia. Next base: position 47,912,398 of record OX392536.1, read on the forward strand.
CAGTTACGTGCCAAAAGTCTTTCAATTTTTTTTATTTTGCTATATATTCTTTGTATTTCCAACTTTTTTCAATGAATTTTCCCGACTTTGTTTATGCATCAATTTTAATGAAATTTTGTGTACTTATAAAGAATTGTTTCCTTTTTCATCTCATAATATTTTCACTGTTTTTCGATATGTATGACCAGAGAAATCATAATTTATTTAAAACATCCAATTTTTCGGACTCCATTTTGACGTCATTTTGGTAGCGTTATATAGAGAAATGGCGTCACACGGAAATTAGTAGTGAAGATATTTTTGTATAGTTCCATAAATACACAACGGAAAATTAAATAAATATTATGAGAGGAAACCTTGAATATTTTTGTACCAAATGACAAAAGATTGCCAAAATCCATCCATTAACAAAGTCAGGAAAATTCATTGAAAAAAGTTGGAAATACAAAGAATATTTAGCAAAATTTAAAAAAAAATGAAAGACTTTTGGCACGTAACTGTATATATAGGACGCTCCTAAAATCCTAGGGTTATGTCCGCTTAGGGCAAGTGCGGTGAACATAGTGTCCGCAAATTGTAGAATTTATAGATGGCCTAACCCCTAGCCTTGAGTTGAAATAGTTGGTACTTATGTCTTTATATACTTGCTATACTTGTACGAAATGTTGAGTTGACGACGGATTTCTTTGAATGCCAGTCTTACCCCAATTCTCGTGTTGACCTTTTTATTCATTTACGTAGTTTAAATTTGCATATATCGCTAAGCTTACTACTGTTTGGTAGTGAAAATCTGGCTTTGGATTTAAATGGTGACGTATTTCATCAAATGCTAAATTTTATTTTATCCAGCGGAAGATTTTAACGTGTTTTATTATGACAAAGACTTTATAACAAATGTTTTATATGTGCTTAACAAATTAGTCTCTTACTGATGTATTGAAACTAACAGATTGCCATTTGTTGTTTTGGCAAGGAAATGGCTTCTTAAGTTGTTATAACTTGTGCCAAATCCTTTTCTCCAAACTTTGGTTAATAAAATATGTTTAAAGTCAAAAGTAAGACAAATTTCTGCTGGTCATACGTAAGTATGTACCATTAATGGAATCAGCATTAAGTTCATCACCAGCTGTCTGTTATAATCTTCTACCTCCATTTTCTCTCCTATCTAGAGAATCAAAATTCCAGGCCTCTTATGAAACTACATAGAATGGACTGACTCTAACAAAAGAGGTCAACTGAGCGCCAATCCTCGCGCTCCGGACTATACACTTCCGGTCAGTTCGGGATGGACTCTTGCCGTGAGTTGTCCCCGTGCTGAGGTCAGAGGGTCATTAGAGAATGACCACATGTTCCCGCGCTCAGCATCAATTGACCAATACGGCTTACGTCATTGGGGCACCGACGGGGACAATAACTTCTATCCCCGTCTTATAACACAAATATTCTTCAACACATAATGAGGGGTTGGGGTGGGACGGGGGGGGGGGGGGGGGGGGGTGGACTTCAAACACACATAGCTAGTATGACTAGGATTAAGTTAGTATGAATTCGTGATTATTAGCTATAGCTAAATTAAAAAGCATATAAATTATCAAGCTCTTTTGTAATAAGAATGACTTATTCCGGTTCGCAAGTGTGTTTATGGATCACAACAGATTCATCGGAAATACACGCACATACATAAATGTATGAATATAAACACAAACACACCGACTATACTATTCTAATAGTTTTCAAATCTTTCAATATAGTAATTTTTCTATTCATAACCTAGAAGTGTGGAGTGGGTCGGGGTGAACTTACGTTAATGTCTCTTAAAAACATTGAACAGTTTAATATTTTTTATCAATTAACAGTTTATAAATATCAGACTTGTCCAGATTGGTAACCTGTAAGAACGGAGACGACTACCGGTCTGCCAGCAGACTTGTGTTCATCGTATAGAGGTGTGTCCGGTAGTACCCCTGAGGGGCCCCGTCAGATGATGAATGTTTTGTGATTGGTCTGATTACGTAGGCTGGCCTGGTTGTTACTGTCACCCGGTCAGGCCACGAACTGACCAATACCTGGCCAAAGTCACTTATAAATAGAACTGCGGTCTTTTAAGTTCAGTTATTATAGTAAAAGTCAGTGGTCAGTGGTCGACTATCATAATCACTCCGGCCACCCATAGAACATTAGTCCGGCCACCAACACTTGACCAGTACTAGTCATTTGACGGAATTAAACGATCCCAGAACATAAACCTTTAGACATGTCTGAGACTAACCTGTTCTTAAGCCCGAGGATGAACCGAAGTTTGATTTTGTCGGAGTGTTCGGAGAACTGCTCTTTGAGGACATTGACCGCAGTAAGACACACGGACGGTCACCTCGCATTGCCAAGGTAATTACAAGCTTTTATTTAATTGCAAGATGGTCCATATATTTTAAAATGCACGTAGGCCAAAAAATTAATAATAATAAAAATGTCACTGGCATTTTCAATTTTTGCGCATTTTGATTTCTATTTCTTTTATCAAATAATTTTACTTTGTTCTACGATAAAAAAGTGCTTTAAAATTGTAAACTGTGTTCAGATTTACAGAACGCTGTTTCTATTTTCAAAAGTTTATTTGTTATAATTTTTTTTAAAGTCTATTCCAGCGTAAAAAAAAGTGTGTATAAATTAAATAATCATAAAAACTACTTTTCTAACATTGTTGCAAGAAAGGGCGGATTGAAATCAAAGAATTATTCCAATGCAATTATTTGTGTCATTTTTCTTCACATTCAAATATTTAAGATAGTTATACATAATGTACTACAAGTAAACTGATTTCTATCAAAAGTATTTTTTCGTGATTTTAAATGGGGCTTTGTACGTATAGAGATATTTTCGGAAATATTTGCATTGGTGAAAACAAACAACAGACAAAAGATCAACAACAGCAAATTATCAGTCTGCTGATCATGCAGGAACCGCGTCATATGCCAGAGGTGACACATTAACGCGCGCGTGGTGCCCCAGGTAAAACCTGTTTTGTTGTAGTGACGTAGTCATGACGTTAACACTTATATGATGTTACCTAATAGACAAAAGATCCATATCATACACGTGTGATGCTAATCAGTCATAAAGATACTGAAGGTGTTTGAGAGAAAATCGGATCACTGTTGTTTGAGTTTCTGTCGGTAAATAATAAATATATATGTTACAATGAGCCCCCCCCCCCTTACAGTAATTTTTTTATATACTAACAGAGACTCAAGCAACTGTGATCGGATTTACTGGTATCTGGATTTGAAATGCTGGCATTGGCTTGAGCAGCACACCTCTTGGGGTGATAGTTGCCAGACATCCCCTTATAACATATTTATACTACACGTGTGAAGGAGAATCGTGCTACAATCTTATTTTTTATTTTTGTTTCGATATTCTAAATTATATTATGGATTAAGTTATAATTCAATTATGAGTTCAGCTTAGACGAAGCCTCAGACATATTGCGATCGCCTTTTGTCCGTCGTTCGTTTGTAAAAAATATGCATTTTTGTCTTCTTTTTAAAAACCTTTAAACTGATTTTAATGAATTTTAGTAGGAACCTTTCTTAGCAAAATATGTACCAACACTGTATTTTATTTTCCTTATCCCATGGGGTCTGGGGGTTTGGGCCAAAGGGATCAAACTGCCTACACTAGGTTATACTGGAATCAAATACTCTTCATAGATGGAAGTGTCACCCACCCCCGGCCTTCACATTCCTGCCTTGGGAGAGTGTGAAATTTACCATAATTAAGATAAAACAATATTTATTCAAAACTTCAATATTGTTAATTGATATATATAATTATATAGGGATTGCAATACAGGTTTTTTACTGGTGATAACTTGTACATGATTTTCTAGATGATATTTAGTTATGACATCAATTCTATTTTACATTTGTGTGTGCACTTTATATACTGTATACATTTTTCTCTTTAAATATGTAGTTGTTTTCATCTTATCAATTCCTTATTTGGACATTCCGGTCTGTTGAAATTGAAATAAATAAGATACAAGCTAATACAAAAAGTTTATGTGACTTCCTCTCCTACTATTATTTATATAGGAAAATGACACTTTCGTGTATATTTTGTCATTTTCATTTGGCAATAATACATACTTGGTTGGAATTATAAATAGGATATTTCGGTTTGATACAAGGATATTTTGACACTGCCCCACCCCTGAGCCGAGGGGAGAGGGAGAGGCTCCAATAGGCTTTTTAACCACCCTCTTCTCCGAACACAGGTTTTGAAAGTATATCAGAGTACTCCTATAACATAAGAGGCCACTGATCCCCTTTTTTTATCAGATATGATTTTGTCTAGTGTCACACGATGCTTGTCAAAAATATATCGCCGTGTTAAACCACTAACATTGTTGGAGTATGTACCAGAGATGATAATTTGCGTTGATTGTGTTTTACCTTGCTGGGAAATGAGGATTGAGTCATGAGTCGCTAAGGGTTTGGAATAATTGTTTGTTTCAGATCTGCGGTCATTCTACTGGTGTACCTGATAGACGGTATCATACTCCCTGTAATCTGCCCCGCCATCTTGTTCGCCGTGTCAACCATCTTGTGGAACATCTACGTGTGCTGCTCAAGGGACTCGTCATGCTCACTTCCGTTACCTCCCGGAACTTCCGGTCTGCCTGTTATAGGAGAAACTCTTCAATTTATCTTGAAGGTAGGCATGCATCTAAGTTATGGTTGGAATTTCATTACGTGCTTTTATTTTTTTTCCAGAGCTTTGTGATGCTTTCATCGTTAATTTTGGCATACATTGTAACATAAATTGCATTTAAAATAACAAAATAAATACAATTTTGCATTCATTTTCCTAGTTTGTTCACTATTATCTTTGATTACTTAACAGGGAAGAAAGTTTTTTGATGAGAAGAGGAGAAAGCATGGCAACATATACCGGACTCACATGCTTGGAAAACCAACTATTCGCATCGTTGGAATAAAAGGAGTCAAGCAGATAATGGCAGGCGAGAATTTCCGAGTGACAACAGAGTGGCCTAGAAGTACCCGGATGTTGCTTGGAGATGGCAGTTTATCGTCGTCGACTGGACTGACCCATTCCATTCGGAAGAAGGCTATCATGCGAGCATTTACTCACGAAGCTATCAGTTCCTACACCCCCGTCGTCCTGGAAGTGGTGCGCGAGTACATCAGCAGTTGGTGTGACAGGGTCAATATCCTTGGTTACAAGGAGTTCCGAAGTATGAACTTTGAACTCACGTGTCGAGTGCTATTAGGAATCAACATGGACCGGCCGGAGAAGACCAGACTAATGGGACACTTCGAGACGTTCCTGGGAAGCCTGTTCAGTCTGCCCGTCTGTATTCCAGGATTAGGACTGTACAAGGTTCGTATATATATTTATAGATGTACATTGTAATGTACTGGTGAAAAAAAATTCAATGTATTCTGCATAAAAAACCAACATCAATGGGTGCTGACACACGAATTCATAATTAAAAGTCGCAACTAAACTAAACCTATTCCGGTTTTGAGCAATTCATCAGGAATTATGATATCTAGTATCCAAATAATTAATTCATTTATCCGGTTGTCTTTATAACAGGGGATGAAGGCCAGAGACACGCTCCTTCAGAAGATAGAGCAGTGCATCAAGGAGAAGCAAGGATCCGGATCCCCACATAGCTTCATGGACGCTCTCAGTCTGATGATGGACATAGAAGGCGAGGAAAAACTAACAATGGAGGAAGCTAAAGATGTTGGCCTGGAACTTTTATTTGCAGGTCACGAGACCACGTCCAGCGCCGCCTGTACACTGGTACTACAGTTAACCAAACACCCAGAGGTGATGCTGAAGATTGTGGATGAGCTCGCTCGGTACGGATTGACGGACAGCCTCGATGTGGATATTCCTTACGAGAAACTCAACAAACTCAAATACACCCGGGACGTCGTCAAGGAAGTGTTACGACTAACGCCACCTATTGGCGGGGGTTACCGGAAAGCACTTCGTACATTTGAGATTGAGGTAAGAGAAATTACATAAAACTATATGTACCTATACTTGTAATGACTTCTAGCACAAACAAGTACATGTCTGATTTTGGTTTGTTAACATACGCATTAATTTTGTTGTTATTGCATGGAAAAGATATGTTATCATTACGATTAATAATTATGTTTTTTCGTAACAATTGTAGCATTAACATACATATACAATGTATTGGCACTTCCTCAGTTAGTAACGCCGGTCACTTTGTTTTCCAGGGCTACCAAGTACCGAAGGACTGGGCTGTTGTTTACTCCATCCGAGATTCCCACGAATCGTCGGAATTTATTGACAGTCCGGAGAAGTTTGACCCCGATAGGTGGAGCCACCTAGATGTAGATGAGAGGCAACATTTCCTGGCATTCGGAGGCGGGAAACGTGGGTGTGCCGGGAAGGAGTTCGCGTTGTTGATACTTAAGATGTTAGCAATAGAGCTGTCACGGTCCTGTTCCTGGACAGTGCCCAATACGGACCCTCCAATGAGATGTTTACCCATCCCCATCCCCACAGACAATCTGCCTATGATGTTCTCTGGCCTCTACCAGATGAGGCAGCGTTCTCTCACAGTGTAGTGTCGCGCTCTCACACAAAACTATGTCCCACAGTGAATATTTGTGTTTCGATAATTATTCACATAAAAAGCAATGCACCCTAATGCAAGTCATGACGTCATGTATGTAAAATGATATTAAATGTGATGTAGAAACAGTTTGTAATGTATTCACGAAGAAAAGCAAAACTAACGTGTCCCTGAACTATGTAAACAATCTCAAAGTATTAATATGCAAGTTTTATATAATGGATATAGTATTCCAGATGTACAATGTATGATGTAAATAAGTGCAGTAAAATCCATGTACATTATATGAAATCGTAACTGTGACGTTTATCATGTGTCGATGTAAAATGCAATTATGTGATGTACAATGTATGTTTTGTACAATGTATGTGATGTGCAATGTATGTGATGTACAATGTATGTGATGAATAAGGTATTTGATGAATAAGGTATGTGACGTACAATGTATTGTGTTGTACAATGTATGTGTTGTACAATGTATATGATGTGCAATGTATGTGATGTACAATTTGTGTGATGAATAAGGTATGTGACGTACAATGTATGTGTTGTACAATGTATGTCATGTGCAATGTATGTGCTGTACAATGTATGTGTTGTACAATATATGTGACGTACAGTGTATGTGTTGTACAATGTATGTGACGTACAATGTATGTGACGTACAATGCATGTGACGTACAATGTATGTGCTGTACAATGTATGTGACGCACAATGTATGTGACGTACAATGTATGTGCTGTGCAATGTATGTGACGTACAATGTATGTGTTGTACAATGTATGTGATGTACAATGTATGTGTTGTACAATGTATGTGTTGCACAAGGTACGTGTTGTATAATAAATGTGACGTACAATGTATGTGTTGTACAATGCATGTGACGTACAGTGTATGTGTTGTACAATGTATGTGACGTACAATGTATGTGGCGTACAATGTATGTGACGTACAATGAATGTGACGCACAATGTATGTGTTGTACAATGCATGTGACGTACAATGTATGTGTTGTACAATGTATGTGACGTACAGTGTATGTGTTGTACAATGTATGTGACGTACAGTGTATGTGTTGTACAATGTATGTGACGTACAATGTATGTGACGTACAATGTATGTGTTGTACAATGCATGTGACGTACAATGTATGTGTTGTACAATGTATGTGACGTACAGTGTATGTGTTGTACAATGTATGTGACGTACAATGTATGTGACGTACAATATGTGACGTACAATGTATGTGACGTACAATGCATGTGACGTACAATGTATGTGCTGTACAATGTATGTGACGTACAATGTATGTGCTGTACAATGTATGTGACGTACAATGTATGTGACGTACAATGCTTGTGACGTACAATGCATGTGACGTACAATGTATGTGACGTACAATGTATGTGCTGTGCAATGTATTTGACGTACAATGTATGTGTTGTACAATGTATGTGATGTACAATGTATGTGTTGTACAATGTATGTGTTGCACAAGGTACGTGTTGTATAATAAATGTGACGTACAATGTAGTTGACGTACAATGTATGTGTTGTACAATGTATGTGACGTACAATGTATGTGACGTACAATGTATGTGACGTACAATGTATGTGTTGTACAATGTATGTGACGTACAATGTATGTGACGTACAATGTATTTGTTGTACAATGCATGTGACGTACAATGTATGTGCTGTACAATGTATGTGACGTACAATGGATGTGACGTACAATGTATGTGTTGTACAATGTATGTGACGTACAATGTATGTGCTGTACAATGTATGTGCTGTACAATGTATGTGACGTACAATGTATGTGCTGTGCAATGTATGTGACGTACAATGTATGTGTTGTACAATGTATGTGATGTACAATGTATGTGTTGTACAATGTATGTGTTGCACAAGGTACGTGTTGTATAATAAATGTGACGTACAATGTATTTGACGTACAATGTATGTGTTGTACAATGTATGTGCTGTACAATGTATGTGACGTACAATGTATGTGTTGTACAATGTATGTGACATACAGTGTATGTGTTGTACAATGTATGTGACGTACAATGTATGTGACGCACAATGAATGTGACGTACAATGTATGTGTTGTACAATGCATGTGACGTACAATGTATGTGTTGTACAATGTATGTGACGTACAGTGTATGTGTTGTACAATGTATGTGACGTACAATGTATGTGACGTACATGATATGTGACGTACAATGTATGTGACGTACAATGCATGTGACGTACAATGTATGTGCTATACAATGTATGTGACGTACAATGTATGTGTTGTACAATGTATGTGACGTACAGTGTATGTGTTGTACAATGTATGTGACGTACAATGTATGTGACGTACAATGTATGTGCTGTGCAATGTATGTGACGTACAATGTATGTGTTGTACAATGTATGTGATGTACAATGTATGTGTTGTACAATGTATGTGTTGCACAAGGTACGTGTTGTATAATAAATGTGACGTACCATGTATTTGACGTACAATGTATGTGCTGTACAATGTATGTGCTGTACAATGTATGTGACGTACAATGTATGTGACGTACAATGTATGTGTTGTACAATGTATGTGACGTACAATGTATGTGTTGTACAATGTATTCGACGTACAATGTATATGCTGTACAATGTATATGCTGTACAATGTATATGCTGTACAATGTATGTTGGTTATATAAAGTTTATGAGATGTCCATTGCATCTGACGTAAAATGATGTATACTGGACAATGTATATGTGTTATTTATAATGTCAGTGACATATTGTGTATAAAATTATGTTTAGTATATAAATGATAAATCAATGTAACAATTTTAACAAAGGCAGCTTTAATATCTCGACGAAACACTTTGTAGATGTTTGTGAATGGTGTGTACCGGTGATAATTATTGACATTTTGTCCGTATCTTCTGTAGAAATCCAGTATTACAATTCGCTATGTATATATTTCTATGGTCCTCTGTTATTCTTAATGTATTGCCGTACGTTTTGATTGAAATTGTTATCATTTGTTGTAATAAAATTTAATTGAATATATATATATTTTTATTTGCTCAGTTTACTTTAGCTCACCCGGCCCGAAGGGACAACTTTGACCTACTTTCAAGGTCACAGGGTTAAATGTGTCTAAAACACTCAAACAACACCATCTAAAATTCAAAAAAGGCATAAAGATATGAGGAACTAAACAAAGTTTGCAAAAAACACATTACTTTTAATGTCATAGGGGTCAAAACCTTTAAACGATCAACTTTGAAATAACGAAAGGCCTAGAGACATCACATTTGACTAGTTTCCTTGGAAGGAGCTGAACAAGAACAAACCCTTTGGCCTACTTTCGAGGACACAGTCATCAAACGTATCCAAAACTTTCAAACGACCTAGAGACGTGATATTTGGTTAATAGGATTCTTGGATGGAACCAAACAAACTCTGCAAACATAAATCATTTTGACCTACTTCCAAGGTCACATTGGTCGAATATGTTAAAACGACTTATGAGATATCGAAAGTCCCAATGATATAACACCGGCTGATAGCTTCCTTGGATACGAATAATCGAGAGTTATCTTTATGGATGTACTGAAGTTACTCTTTGGAAAGATTATTATATCCTATCCACTAGCATATTGCATAATAATCATTTATACATTTTGTTTTAGAAATGTTTAGTCAATACATTGGATTCCATTTAATATCACCTCTGTTATTATCACATTCCTCTTTATTTGGTTAATAATGTATTTGAGGTGAATTCATCTTAAAGGCCCAATATACGTAACTTCAGGAAATTTTTCGAGATTCTGAAAAATTATGAAAAAAAATCCAGTTGATAACCATGCAAAAATAAGTCTTAAACGAAGTAAACCTGAGTGGTAACTAACAAGAAAATCATGACAAAAAAATCCAAAGAATTGAAAATAATTCAGGTGGGGCCTACTTCAACAACAAACCGAAGGTAGAGGACAGTTGAAAATGGACGCGTGTTTACAAATACCGTGTTTCAACTGCTTCTGTAACGGTAACCGCGTAAGAATCCATCTTGAATATTGCTGATATCAGTTAATCTTAACTAAATCTATAATAATAATAAATTATTAGGCTTGATTTTCGCTTTAACTTTTGCAGAAAGTTACGTATATTGGGCCTTTAATATCATGGGTTTTTTTTAACCAATCACATGAAATATCCAGAAAGTAATCTTTTTTCCATTGATTTCAGATACAACTTGTACAAAATATTACATAGAAAAAAAAACAAAATAATGTTATATATAGATTTAAGCCTCTTGATATGTATATTGAATAGCTTACTTTTAGTTATGGAGATTGGAAATGCACAAGATTTAGTGGAAAACTTATTTCTCATAATGTCACATTCCTGTTGATATCATGTTTTTGTCTGACAAATGATATAAAGAGGAATGCGCTGTACTTCTAAACGGATTAACAGGTGGGCCTAGTAAGACCTTACTGAAACCTAAATAGGTTTTTTTTTCTGAGGAAAAACAGAAATGAAGAAATACAAACAAAAAGTACATTATATCAAAAGTTACTCTGATCACCTTCACCAGGGTAAACTTTAAATACTAGTAACAATTTCGCAAGTTCCTGTGGTCTCAGGCACCTTTAATGCCCGAGGGTTACAAATTAATGGAATTTCAGAGAAATTTCGTCCAATATACCTAGCTATTTATTTATATGCTGCGCCCTTCTATGTTTCAGCCTAAATGTCACGGTAACTTTATAAGTCATTGAAATCTGTTTAGTAACCGAATTTATCAGTTTAACGTAAACAAGATGCTATCTACTGACCTTAGAAGTCCAACCCGGGGTCAAGCAAAGTAGCAAGGTTAGCGTTCTAGGTCACGTGATGTAACTGGTCATTAGCAAGATACTGGCGCCATTCATGGTGCTCAGTAAAGCGGTGGGTGGCGCTATCATAGCCGTGATACCACTCTGTTGATAAAGTCAGTCACAGCATTCCTTCACCTCATCAGCAGCCCGAAGAATAAAAAGTATACAATAATACGTAGAAAATTACATAATTATCAAAGTCGTTTAAAGACCCAATATACGTAACTTTCGGCAAAACTTGAAGCGAAAATCAAGCTTATTAACTTATTATATTTATAGATTTAGTTAAGATTAACTGATATCAGCAATATTCAAGATGAATTCTTACGCGGTTACCGATACAGCATTAGTTGAAACTCGGTATTTGTAAACACGTGTCCATTTTGAACTGTCTTCTAACTGCGGCTTGTTGTTGAAGTGGGGCCCACCTGAATTATTTTCACTTCTTTGGATTTTTCTATCAAGAGTTTCTGTGAGTTATTGCTCAGGTTTACTTTGTTTTAGGCTTATTTTTGCATGGTTATCAACTGGATTTTTTTCAGAATTTTTTAGAATCACGAAAAATGTGAAGCTACGTATATTAGGGGGGGGGGGGCTGAAAATGGCTGATTTCAATATGCAAAGCACAAAAAAGTGCTTCATATGATAGCAATTAGCAGCAATTAGGTCAGTGCTGTGTGTAATAAAATTTTAATATTGCTTCACAATAGATTTATAACTCACTCAAATATTCGCTTCATGATAAATATGGTAACTCCATAAAAAATTGTTTAGATGAAGGTGTTTACTTCACAGTATTTTAGGTAATATTGTTATCACGTCCAGGTCTCGTTTTGATATTGCGTATAGGGTTTTAACAAACTCAAACAGATTAATAAACAAATCAATTTTAAACCAAACATAGAACTGAAAATGTGTCAACATCTAGATGTCTTTTGTACATTAAATAAAGATGACAGAAAATGACCGATTCGGCGGCCATCTTATGAAAGAGTATGTCTTGCACTTGCGAAATGCCGAAATTAACTTTTTTGACACTAGATCAACTGAAATCGCCATAGTGTCGCAATTTATATTACCGCGTGCTGATTAGTGTAGCTCAAGTTTATTTAAGTTTAATATGACGAAAATAAGATATGTCGTTATGTATTGTAAAAGTATACTTTATTGGTACATTTTACTTATTTTGACCCAAAAAAGGATTGAAAATATTAATACAAGAAATAGGAAAGGGGGTGGGGGTTGGGGTTGCACACAACAACATTTAATGATATTTTCTAAATTTCACATTCAATGTACAGCCATATAAAAAACGGGTTTTTTTTATATCTAAATGGGTATTGGTTTGGCTTTGACTTTTAAACATATTTTTAAACCATTATTTGGAGAAAAGGATTTGTCTCAGGTTATAACAACTTATGAAGCCATCTCCTTACAACAATTATTCAAACAACAGATAATAATATAGACGGTTAGTTTCAATACATCAATAAGAGACTAATTTGTATATAGCACATACAAAACATAAATTATAATGTCAATATCATAATCAAATATGTTAACTAAAATCCTGTGTTAGATCTGATAACATATTTTTTGGTTAGGAATCGCCTGATTCACTCTTCTAAGATTTAAAAAGGAGTACATGTGAAAAAAATATGTCCTGCATTATTGAGAACAAAAACTGGCTTTATCTAGTTAGCAAACATTCCTTCATTTCTGAATTTCTAATGACACACTTTGGAGATATCGTATTTTATTCTGCAAACGGTCGAAACAAGAAAAAACACCACAATCACCTATAAGTAAAAATTGGTATCTTTGACCGATTTTAGCACAAAACCGAACTTTTTTTGGCACTTTGTAGTATACCATTTATTACCCGTCCCCCCCCCCTAACCCATTTTTTAGGGTTGGGGGGGGGCGGGTAGTGGGAGGGAAAAGGGGGTTTAATACTTGGTTTTACGGCCCGCCGTCACTATGAGATTGAACCACGTAGAGGTCTTGGACGAAATCACGATCGGGCAGCTGATCAAAAACCTCGACTCGCGCAAGTGAATCCCGCCGAGTACGTAAACCACTGCGCCATCCAATTCGAAAGTTTTCCCCCAAACATTTAGCACAACCTTGTATTGGGCTTGAGTAAGACTAAGATAGTAAGGAGGATGGCAAGGTGTCAAGTCTGTTGATGGGTGGTCATCTGTGGGCTGCCCTGACAGCAGTCACTGGTCATACAACCGTGACGTACTGAATTATCAATGGCCACTAAGTGACAACCGGACTCACAAAGGATGACGAAATCAGTGTGTGCGTCATCGGAACAATAAGGGGTCGGAGTCAGGGCCAGAAGAGTGGGGCCCCTCGGGTCACCTGGAGGACAGGCTAAGGTCAACTAAGGTCCGGTTACTCTCCCTACAACAGATTGCAGTGCCTCTTACGTCCCGCGGGACTCAGCCCCTGCTGAGGACGACAATTTGGTTCTGAGAGGAGGGGGATGAGCAAATTTGGAAAGGTGACCTGTCTAAATATTTCTAACACTACAGGGCTAGTATAATTATTTACTGAGAAAACTTCCTTTCCAAAATATATATATATGTACTTTAAGGGTGAAAATTGTGAATGTAAATGTTTCACCAATTTTTAACCCGTAACAATAAGCCGTCTTGGATGTCAGAATTACAAAAAGATAAATAAATCAAGTAAGAGATCGGTTACGTAAACCAGCGAGATTTACAAAGATAACTGAAGACTTCAAAAGGGTCCAGACACTAAAGTAAAGTTAAAACTACTTTTCGACAGACCCAAGGTCGGATTGGAGACGACTTATAGACAACTTATCCGCTAATTCGTATCGCATCATACAACAGAGAATACTACAAACTGAATAATTCAATTCAATACCAACCTAGTACAGTATGGATTGGTCAGTCACCCAAAAATGTGTATATGGACGGAACCAATCTAGCTGTAACAATTTGTCAGGCCCCTGTGTATGTGGTTCCAGAATGGTATAAAGTTGGTGTGTGGCCTTAGTATGACTAACACACAAAAATACCCCTCTTATAATAAACTACATTTGTACACTGATGTCCGACATCCAACTACACTAGTGCTAGGACTAGAATACACTGATGCCATCCCATTAGGAAGACCTCGTTCCGGTGTGGGGGTGGGATGCTCACCATTCCAGATTTTTCAATTCCCTCTCCAATGTTCCACAAAATTAATCTAGATACTTACTTACTTGGACCTTATACTTTTTAACGGTCTAATACCAAATTTCATGCTTTCTTTCCAATTTACATCTCAATAATAGAAACCTCAAACAAATCGAGTTAAAGATTTTTGACATATTCTACAATGTGCTTGTGATCTCCTATATTCTTCGAAAAATCTGATCAATTTTTATTCACATGAGCTAAATGTGTAGATCGATTCAATTGGTCACATAATATTTATATATTTAGAACGAATACATGGCTGAAAAATATGAGTTGACAGTTTTGATGATTGTGGCTGATTTTATCTCCGACTTGTTTAATATCACTGATCCGATTCCTGGTTTTTCAGAAATTCAACATAAATTGATCAGAAATCAATAGCAAATAAAAGCCAGCGATTTTATGGTTCCGTAAATTTTGGGATGATGACTTGTATCATTATAGAGCATCTTTTGACCGCATACTTGTGGTCAGCAGTTGGGGTCAATCTGTGTGGAGGTATGCTAACCCCCTTTGTCCAATCGCTCCGGCCACCGGTCATCGGAGGACCGTACGCTAGAACATCTGTTACCCTCCAAAAGTGTTACAATGAAACTGACCACTCTTTCCGGCCACTCCCGTCCACCTCGAATGATAGTGATCACGCCTGACCGCTGTTGACCTCTGGCTATCGTGTTCCCTGCTGTTCGGACACGTAAGGGGCCATTAGATCCCTAAAAAGGGCTTGGCTATCATGAATGACAGATTGACCTTCATCACCCACTCGATTGACCTCCACTCTCAAGCTTGCCACCAGAAGTCGCCATGTAGTATTTATTGTACAGATAATATCTACGATAAAGTTTGACTTTCTTAAATAAAACAACAAAGCTATAAAAGCTGGTCTTTTCTTTAAAACATCATAAACATTCTTAATCTATTTATAAGCTAAAACATTTAAAATTATTTAAAAAAAACCCTCATATATCAGTCCGCAAAATTCAATTAAGGAAAATTGATCGGATTAAAGTGCTAGTATATTCAATCGTATTATATAAGTTAGAAAATAATGAATAGAATAAAACATGATTTTTGTCCGTATCACATTTAGTATCAACCCTCGGCCAGTACCAACCCTCGGGTCCTCGGCCTTCGAGCGAATATTGGAGTCTTGGGCCGATAATGAATATGATATGGTATAAGACATTTATTAATCTCTCTATGCATTTTGGGCTTGCTGGATACACAATATCTTTAACTTACATGAATTGGCAAAAACGCGAATAGTGATGATTTTATTCGAGATTTTTTTAACAATTTATGCTCGTTTATTGTCCTTATAATAAATTTCCATCGATTGTATGCAGACTGCGGCTTTCTACTTGGTTGAGATTTTCTTTTCATACCTCTATGAAAAAAAACATATCTGAAAATGGCGCGAAAAATGTGACGTCACAATACGGCAATTGAGGTTGCGTATTGATTTGTAAAAAAGAATCCGTTGTTAGATCAGTCAAATTGTAAATAAACATGTTTTTAATTTGAAAATAAGTTTCAAAATTAATTATAAGCGTTGATGACAATTATTTTTTTGTTTCATAGGGTTATGAAAAAAATTAGCTTGCAAACTTTTGTAAGAATCCGCTACCCGGATTAATAGTTTGCAAACATTTTTTTCATACTCCAATGAAACTAAAAAAAGTGTCATCAATGCTTAATTAAACATCAAATATTCAGCCGTATAAAACAAATATCAACAACAAGATAATATTTTCTGCGAAATTATTTTCTATGCATTAGATAACAGTGACGCTGCTTTTCACATTATTCGTGTATATATTTGTAAACATCAGTTTAAGATGTCTCGCCTTTAAGTTTATTACCACTCAGTCACTCCATCTTACGTCGGACATATTTATATCAGGTGGCACCAGAGGTAAAACGTACACCTATATCATTCCAGAATGCCAAGATGTACAGGAGTTCGAAGACGTTGCTGGTGAAATACCGATAAACTATGAATTAAAAAGTTTCCATTACTTAACGTTAACATTACAATTATCGTTATTTTTGATAAGGTTTGTATGTGTATGATGGCTTTCATTGTAATGCATTGCTGAGGAAACGTTTTTATCATTTACTATTGTTACGTCATCAATTTTTATTATGACGTCATCAATTTCATTTTTGTTCATGCTTGGATTTGGGTTAAAAATAATCAAATTAACAAAAATCACTCCATCAAAACGTAAATTGAAATAATTATTACTCTAACAAATGCTGTTATGGTCATATAACACACATTTGTTACACATGCCACTACCTACCTAACTTAGTTTGTTAACAGTGTAGCAATGCGTGTTACTACTATATAGCACAGGGACCTGAACATTTGTTACAACTAGTTTTGGACCTAAACTAGGGTGTTTAGAGTAATTTTACCCTTTTGGGGGATTTAGATCAATTTTCGATAAGAATGCCCCTTCAATGGTCATAAAGGCTAGGGTTAGGGTTAGGTTTGCTGTAACAAATTCTCAGGTTCCAGTGCTATATAGGACCATACAAACATTTGCTCTAAGACAGTTTTGGGTCGTGAATCATATCACGGAATATCATATATTGGGACGACTGTTTATGCTACAGCTGCAAAGCCGCGCAAATACCCAACGGGAGAAAACCTGTACGTTGCGATAGAAATGTTCAAATTAAAATTCTCATGAGAAGATATAAATGTCTGATAAGAGTTCGAAGGTCCTGTGGTCGTTCGGAGGTCCTGTGGTCGTTCGGAGGTCCTGTGGTCGTTCGGAGGTCCTGTGGTCGTTCGGAGGTCCTGTGGTCGTTTCCTGGACCGGTTATTGTTATTTTCTATATGTTACTTTTAAAATTTGTTTGGCGCCTGAAATTTTTACAGGTGCTTGAAAGTGGGCTAAGGCCATTCATTTAAGCAAGCTTGATAGTTTTTCATCTCAGCATGCTACATGACAATTTTAGTTCCCTTGGCCTCTTGGTTTTTGAGAAGATAGATTTGAACCCAGTAAACTTGAAAATTGGTCAAAGAAAATCATTTGAATAAGCTTGGTAACCCTCCATCCTAGACTGCTGCATGTGTAATATCAGTACCCTAGGTCTTTTGGTTATTGAGAAGAAGTTGTTTGAAACACTTTTTTAAAACATATTCTACTCTTTTGGCGTTGAAAGTTGGTCAAGGTCATTGATTTGAACAAGCTTGGAAGCTCTTTATCCCAGCATGCTACAGGCCCAAGACATCTTCTCTGGAACCTAGGGATGGATAGCTATGACATTTCTATTGTAGTGAGGATCAAAATTGTACTAATGGTGCGGCTGAGCCAAAAACCGATAATTTCGCTACTATCAATGCGGGTGTATAATTATATACGTGGTAATCTTGTTTTAGTGACCTTTGCATTGAAAGCATTCCACTGAATTGTTTTTGCTTTCTACATCAAGTATTGGGAGTGTGCAGATTCATCATTGCTCTTATCTTTTAATACATTTAGTCATGAGCTCAAATTTCATTGCATCAAAAATGTTCATCTCCACAGTATTTTGCACACAATGATACTTCAGCATAACGTCACAACCAGGGCCCAGTTGTTTAAAGTTGATTAGTTTAATCTCTATTTAACGACATTGTCCAACCTTTAATCACTCTGTCAATATCCAAGGTACTGTCCCACAACTTGATATCTTCAAAGTTGTAACTAAATTTATGGTTTGATTTGAAAGTTCAAGGATATTTAAAATTTGCGATAATCACTGTTGTTATGTGTTACATAATACATTGTGTTATTTATGGCATAAGGGAGATACCTCTAGAATTTTCTAGACGAAGCCAAGTTGTTTACATTATGTAAGTGGTTGATGTTATGTAAGTTGTTTACAAAGAATCATGTAGAATGTTCTAGTAGTATTGTCTGGGTTGTTTTTTAATATTTAGTATAAATTCCCTGACAGAAAATGTACAGGCAGAACTGGTAAAGCTTGAGGATTAAATGACCTGTTGGATATTAATTGTCTGGAACTGTAATATTGCGTGTGAACCGTGAACTGGGATTAACATTCTTAATTATGGAATAATGGATTGAAAGGAAACCTACAAGGACATCTTTTCATGCAGATAAGTTTAAATTAACTTAATCGCCTATACGTCTTGGTACACCACTGATTTAATTATATATATATATTGTATATATCATTAAATTGTGTTTTGAATCTAGCTGCTGGTTTCCCTTTTTCTGTTATTATCACGTAACAACTGATTACGCTAATCACCCTTTGAACAACCAAACTCAGAAGGACCAAGTTTCTGAGTCGCAACGTGGACACAGTTGAGGTCCACCACCCAATAACCAATGCAAACTGTTATACAGATATAATACAAGAGGCCCATAGGGTCTCTATCACTCACCTGGATACATAGGTACAAAGGTAATTGTGGTAAAATATTATCCAAAAAGATTCCAAGGACAGGGATAGACTAAAAGTCCCACCATTAGTACAATTTTGATTCCTGAGCACCTAGGGATGCTTCCTGCAAAATTAGGTTGATTTCCTATCAGTGGTTATGGAGAAGAAGTCGTTTAAATAATTGTTGACGGCATAAGCTTCCCTCGGTCCTTCGGACCCGGTGAGCTAACAAGGAATTCACTCGAAAGCTGTCTTATTTGACCCTTGGATATTGTTGAGAAATAATTTGCCATGATTTCTTAAATTCAATCGTATCCATGTAGGCCATACAGGTCACCTGTGCCTATTGTTTAATTGTATGATATTTCTTCATTTAAACTTAACATTTAGACTTCATATTTTGATTCATCTCGTAGAAAATGACATTTAGTCTTTGATATTTTTGCCTTTTTTTATAGAATAAACAAATATATCATTTATGTTACTGCGGGTGATCAATTCCGTGTAAGAGGGTTCTATTGGCCACAGGATTATTTCCAAAAATACGTAAAAAAAAAAACAGATTAACATAATGATTATAAAAGATTGTATTTAATAAGTTAAACACACACACACAATAATGTACATCTGTAACAACCATAAAATTTGACAGAGACAAGACCATGCAGTAAAATTAAAACATACCGCCATAAGGACTATAAGTAACACTCAGTGGTCAGCAGTAGTTGTATCATGGACGTATACACATGTACGTCCGTGGTTGTATCAGGGACGTATACACACATACGTCCGTGGTTGTATCAGGGACGTATATATATGTACATTCCTGGTTGTATCAGGGACGTATACACATGTACGTCCATGGTTGTATCAGGGACGTATACACATATACGTCCGTGGTTGTATCAGGGACGTATACACATGTACGTCCGTGGTGTTATCACGGACGTATACACATGTACGTCCCTGGTTGTATCAGGGACGTATACACATGTACGTCCCTGGTTGTATCAGGGACGTATACACATGTACGTTCCTGGATGTATCAGGGACGTATACACATGTACGTTCCTGGTTGTATCAGGGACGTATACACATGTACGTCCGTGGTTGTATCAGGGACGTATACACATGCACGTCCGTGGTTGTATCAGGGACGTATACACATGTACGTCCGTGGTTGTATCAGGGACGTATACACATTTACGTCCCTGGTTGTATCAGGGACGTATACACATATACGTCCGTGGTTGTATCAGGGACTTATACACATGTACGTCCGTGGTTGTATCAGGAACGTATACACATGTACGTCCCTGGTTGTATCAGGGACGTATACACATGCACGTCCCTGGTTGTATCACGGACGTATACACATGCACGTCCCTGGTTGTATCACGGACGTATACACATGCACGTCGATGGTTGTATCACGGACGTATACACATGTACGTCCGTGGTTGTATCAGGGACGTATACACATTTACGTCCCTGGTTGTATCAGGGACGTATACACATATACGTCCGTGGTTGTATCAGGGACTTATACACATGTACGTCCGTGGTTGTATCAGGAACGTATACACATGTACGTCCCTGGTTGTATCAGGGACGTATACACATGCACGTCCCTGGTTGTATCAGGGACGTATACACATGCACGTCGATGGTTGTATCAGGGACGTATACACATGCACGTCGATGGTTGTATCAGGGACGTATACACATATACGTCCGTGGTTGTATCAGGAACGTATACACATGTACGTCCCTGGTTGTATCAACATCACATAGGTACAGGGCTGTCTCTAATATACATATACTGTACAGGGATTATTCTGATAGTCAATCTAGCTACTTATGACCGATTGTAAACGTCACACTTTCACTGTGTAAGGCAGTGTTCGATCTCCCAGAATATCTGACATACAAGCAAGTCTGCACACTGAAAACCGACAGAGAAACTCATTAAACCACTTGTAACAACAACTTCTTCACTTCCAGAAGACAAACCTTTTTAATAATAATAATAATAATAGAACGTATCAGCTAACTCGATGAAAGTATATATATTGTAATCTGGGAGGTCCACACAAACATTAAAGTTGGCTTTTACATCTACATGTGTAAGTTTGGTAAACAATATTCACTTTTGTACCTAGTTTTACAGAGCACAGTTTTCAAAGTACATGTAAATCCATAGCCTAAACTAGCAGAGTATCATCTAATCTTAAAACATGTTTGAATACTCATAGGAACAACAAAAGAACATCTTATCTAATAACAGTTGTATTATTGATGTTTCCTCCCAGACCTGTTACAGTATGTGACATGTCCCTGTGGTTCATTTATCTTTCTTCAATAACCACGGGAATATAGTCTGAATTCTTCCAAAATGACTAAAGAAATATAGATATATTATCTACAACGTCACACTGAAATCTGTGGTTTTACTCCAAATCACACACACAAAACAAATGCTGTAAAACTTTAATTTCTGTAGAGGTTTTATTTTCGCTTATTTCGAGGGTACACGAACTCACGAATTTTCTGTGAATCAATACAAGGCTTGAAATGTTATAATTGTGAACACATACATGTATATTCATCCACTCATTCATGTCTCCAGAAAACAGAATTTAATTATGAAAATGAGTTGCTCCTAAGAGAAGCAGGATCCACCTTTCCCAATGTAAGTCTGGCCGTTAATCTACTGGCCAGAGGAATTATAATCAATACATAACAAGCACCAAGATGCCAAATTGAATAACAAATAAAAATACATAAAAAGTTCAAGCACAAAATCAGATAAAATTCATCATTGAGACAAACAGTTTATGTAAGTAAACTAGAAATGGTTTAATAAACGTGTATCAAATTATTTGTTTTTCAATATTCAATTATTCATTCATTTACAGTATCTTGCCTTAATCAGCAGTATTATATGCAATTGGTTTATTCAACCACCCTTATGTTACATGATGAACTCTTCCGGTTCAAAGAATGGAATAGTTAACTGTGAAATTTGAGGGGTGGATAAATTACAGGTAACACATGTACCTGCCCATAATAACAAGAAATGGCTTCCAGTTTGTAGTCACTTGTGGTGGCAATAAACTCTAGTAAAACAACACTTTCAAGCTTTCTGTTCATGATGTTACTCACTTATTAATGTTATCAGAGCTGACAGCTGGTAAATCTAATGTGGTTTACTAATGAGAGAGCTTAGAGCTGTAATACATTGTGAGATATAAGCTTATCTTAAATTACACTTAATTATGCATGTTCAAACTTACGTTTCTGTGACTTATAATTATTTATAAACAATTTTTGTGTGCAATAGTAAATTGATGTGCAAACAAACAGGAATAGGTGGGACAAAATGTAATGTACAAGTGTATTGTCACTCGTATAGACATTTCATGTAATAATTAACTCATCCGCTAATTAGATTAACATAGAGGTGTGTACTTTGTAAAAATGTAAACTACAGTGAACAAGAAAATGATTACAACATGATAAGGGCTATAATGATACTGGGTACACACTGTGTAAGTATGTGTTGCTTCTGAAGCATGGTGGGTGTCTGCGAGATTCTAATGCAAGAAAGAACTATCAACAGCAGTTTATTACTATTAAGGATATTATAATAACCTAACACAACTTTGGAGGGTATGTATCACTTATACCATGTCAGCCCATTCAAACCCCAACTCTGGATCAAAGGTTCAGTGGACTCGGCTGACAGCTAGGTATAGCTAGATAAAGCTGTGAGAACTATAGGAACAAACCTTAAAGCTCATAAAAGTAGGAAAATACAATTTCTACATTATCAAAAAGATAATAGATAAAATAGACAACTAAGATAGGACATAATTCACAATGCTGTCCCGTCATGTACTAAAACAATGACATTTAAAAAGAATACAGTCAAATTACAAAACAGTGATTTGCTAAACGTTGATTTAAAATTTGAAGATCAATCTATGTTATTTTCTTACATATAATTCCCGTCTTCTAATTAGATAATTTCAACCTTTACAATCCAATTCAAATAACTATCTACTTAATTTTGATTGGGCATGGATACAGACAAAACATGTTCTGATTCTTCCCTGCATAGCAGAACATAACCAACTACTTTCCATACAAGGTTACTTGTTTAACTCTGCCACACCTCCCAAAAAAGCAATAATTGAAGTGAATACCAAACCTGTGGTTTTACTCGGAGATATCCTATTGGGGATGTCCTGGTTATCTCCACTTCACCATTATAGAAAATAAAGGCATTCATAGAGGCAAGGCTGAAATCATTGGCAGCAGAGTACATGTACCTTAAGAACAATTTTCTATTTCTGTGAGGTAATGATGTGATATCTCTGGTTTGTTATCTATGATAAATCTACTCCTGCTCAACTTGAGTTACCACCACATGACCTCACAAAAATAGAAAACTATTAATTATATTTAAAGTATTTTTCTATGAATGGTTCATAACTTTTTTGTTTTTCATTATAGTCCACTCAGTGGACACGGAATTCATTTCAAAACATATAAACAAGAGAACGGTTCATCAAATATAAGAGCATGAAATTTGCATAAGCCATGGTTAACTCCGCCCACATCCATTGCTGGTGATGTTGCACAACTGTCTCTTGACTCTGGAAAGTTTGCATAGCCCCGTCCATGTGTATAAATATTGTTGCCATGGATATTTGTCACATGCTAGAGTATAGTAATGAGATGATAACTCTAGTTTGCAGAACAATAGTAATCAAGTGAATGTCAGAGTAGACTGTAAATATCATAGACTACTACAGGAAATAACAATAAAGCTTGTTCCCCTTCATTAATTACGATCATGTCACTTCTATATTCTGATATCTAGACACATCATTGAAAGGTTGATTGTTTCTGTCAACAGTCATGTTGATAAGGCAATATCACACATTCCCCAAACACAATCTAAGTAACAGATATTTCTTCACTATTCAGGTGTATAAAAACATAAATTGGTAAAAAGTTCTGTTGATCAGTTAAAACCCTGCCAGTCACTATTGGCATCCGTGTCGTATTCTGCGTCCACCTTATAACAATGGATGCCATTCTTGATACCTGGTACACCTTTTCCTTTCCCTGTAACAAATTAGGAGACAATTTCAACCCCTGATTGAATTTTCATGCAGTCATCTTCCTTACATTTAAAGAGTAACTGTAGTGTAAAACCATTTTTTGTGTATGGAAAGATTGGTAAATAGTAAGTGAGATAATTCTCACGAAAATTTTTTTTTTGTAAAAATTACGAAGTTTTGACCATTTTTCTAAATTTCACACCTGAACGCAAATAGAAAATCCCCGATTTTGCGATACGACCGGAAGTGACGTCACAACGGTGACTGCACTGATAGACTTGTGTAGTCATTAAATTAAAATTATGTGAATCGTATCACGACTTGTTATTTGTATAGAGTCTTCTATTCAAGAATATGACACTTATTATATATCAAGGTTGTATGGAGTTCATTAATGACCCTGCTGATAATTCCAATGTGTCGTATGCCCCAGGGGGCCGTAATTAGTGGTGAGGGGGTCGGGAGTTCCACAGGTGTGCGGCACATGTGGTCATGATCACTCGACCATAAATCAATAACCGCCGGACTCGCTAACATGATTAACAGGTTATTATTTTGCGGAAAGACTTCAAAACATGCACTTGATATGATTAGGTATTAATTTTTTCATATTTTATTTCATATAACACCGCTAAAACGGCGTGTGTATTCACTGATGGTCACGTTGATTGAAAGCACATATCAGCAGGAACTGATCGTAATACCTTTTAAAATGCACGCTGAAAAAATTAAATGCATGTCGGTCGGCTGTACAAATACAAAACTACCTAGAAACAACCTCAAACAAACAGATAAGGAAAAGGATATTTGTGTTGCTTTAGACCACGGACTTACATGTAGATATAATCTAATTCCGTGTAAAGACTCGGAACTTCGAAAACCATATATTTTATTGGACTTCAAAGAAGAATAGTTAGTACCGTCATATAGAACGACAAGACCAGCCTTTTTATACGTACAATACGATGTACGTATATTGGAAAATAAAAATATATAACTTTTATCAATGCTTTCGACCTGTATAAACTGTTTTGACGGGTATCACATTTCGACTTTTTTTATCCTTTTATATGTTTGAGAAATTATAGGTGTGTATATTAAAAGTTAACAGCTTTCTATCCATTGATAATTTATTTATGTCTATGCAGTAAAAAAAACAAAACATTTCAAATCGTGAATATTGTAAAATAAATAGAATATGAGCGAAATCCTGATGTTACCTGTCTTCAGGCACATACATCGAAATAGAAATCAAGACAATGTATTTCGAATTCTGTTTGAGAAAAAATAAGATTAGATCTTTGAAAACCCCTGTGTTTTACTGACAAGAAATGAACATGGAACATCTTTTGAAAATAAGATGAGAAGATTACTTAATTGGTTTTAATCACAGGCACTTGTGGCCAGGAGAATAGTCATCTAAATATAAAGATAATTTGCAAAATATGAATATATTTATATGGCTATTCTCCTGGCCACAAGTGCCTGTGGTTTTAATCCGCATTTTATTCATTTATGTTAAAAATAAAATATGAAAAAACTGTGATACAGACATACCAGGGACGTACATTGTATATGTGCATATACGTCCCTGAGACATATCAAGCAAGTTTTCAACAGAACTTTTCTCGTTGAATAGAAGAGTCAAACTCGAAATTAAAAAAAGTGTCATATACTGTGTGAGTTGACGGTGGGTTACGGAGATTTCAAAAGATACACGTGCACTCGATAGTCTATGTTCCAGTCGAGATCTACATGTTACTGCAGATTTTGAGTACACATTTTGAAGTTATAAAGATGGGATAATAACCGCAACATACTCAATTATTACAATTAAGTTAACTTTGATAGCACCCCCCCCTCTCCAATGTTAATTACTTGCTATTTGAGTAACTAGTTACGTGTGAAGTTATCGAACTGACCAGGTAGATTATCCCGCTAATCTGATTACGTAATATAATGGACACTAACATGAGATTTACAATATTCAAAGGTATTATTATTAAGAGTCACTCTTGAATCATTGGATAAATGATATGTATAACTGACATTATAAATGACACAGAGTATTACAATATGATAGCGCATATATATATGGGTCCATTAAAATGAATTTGAACAATCAATAAACATTATATTTATGAAAGAATCAAAATAAAGTTATTTCAATGACGATTTCAGATTATTCTCCCGACCCCCATATTATGGTACGTGTCTTAATTTCATTGTATAATACACTTTGACTCATTAATCAACCAGACGTACATATTACTATTATATAGAGAGAGACATAGGACCCAATTTCTTGTGTTCCCGTTGTGACGTCACCAATACGTGTGCTCAACTTTTAGCGGTTCGCGGTGCGCTTAATTAGCGTGTTGCAAAACAGGTAAAAAACCAAACTTCAACCTGTCGTAACTTTGTAACCGGTCGGCCGATTTCGATGCGGTTTTCGACAATGTATTAATGCCGACACATCGAGTCTGATCATTTCAGTTTCTATTTGCACTACAGTTACTCTTTAAACCATTAAATGAAACATTGTTTTACATACACAAGATGCTTTCATCTTTCTATATGGTACATTTGAATCTGTACATATACGGTATAACTTGTCTAAACTGGCCCCTATCTAATCTGAATCCCTGTCTATTCCGGCCTTACAGTTCAGTCCCAGATTTCATTATTAACTCATATCAAACCTCTACAAACCAGACACCTGTGTAAACTGGCCAAAATAGTTGGTCCCAATGACATTTGGTTTAGACAGGTAACCTGTATATATACATTATGTTAATGAATAAGTCAAGCTGAAATGCAAAGGCCTGTTTGTAGCTAATATGTATGCACAAAGGTAAATATACAAAAATACATCCACCATATCTAGGTGCTAAGCTCATATTCTGATCACTCTCTTTACATATGAAATATGTCAGGATTTAAGATTTTCGGATTCTGTTTTAACTCAATCAAACGAATGCACACTAATAAGCAATATATTAAACTCTTTTATATTTAACAAAAATTGGGTTCCTACATACAACAATCTCACATTTTGCACCTAAAGGAATGAATTTATTTGTGCTGAATGAACTGGACTCAAACCTTCTAGCCTAAAGTTCTGTGTGTTAGCCCTGACTGACAAACACTGGGATTTCTCTTCCGAGTCTCTACAAAATACCTTGTTCTACAAAAATATCATATCATAATCAATTTATGTGCAAATCACCAAGTATAAAAAATTATCTACAGTTGCATCATGAAAAACACATTTGAATGTATTCAACAAAACAGGTCTGCAGATGAGCACGCAATGAAACAAATTTTAAATAATTAAAGCTTGGTTATTGTTTGGTAAGATAAGAGTAAGGGGAAATAATCCTTACCTAGGACTCTAGCCATGAAGACCAAGTCCAGTGTTTGAGTTTGATCTGTGCTGCTTTTTATCGTCAGTACTTCATTTATTAACTTTTCTTTGATTGCGTGAAATTCCACTTCTATGTTGTGTCCTAAACCTTTAAAGAAAGAGATGCATTGTATGAGATTTCTGTAGTAGCAAATGTTGGTTTTCAGCTAAATGTTACATACGTACATAGAAGTTTATTTCAAGTATCGTACATATCTATGGGGAACTCTTTACTGAAACTTAAATTCTTTGAATAATTAAATTCATAGAAATTCCTTTCAGAGTTGATTACTTCAATTGACTGATACCAAAATTGCATATATGCCTTTGTGAAAGATACTGTAGAAATACATATTTTTGCAGTAATCTTATTTTTGCGTTTTTTGCTCTGAAAATATTACCCTAAAATATGATAGCCCTATTATGAATTATTACATGTTGCTTATGTAGTAATTATTATGGATGTCCGAATTTATCATTTTGCTAATATGCGAAAAACTGACAATGCGCAAAAAATGTCATTGCATAGAATTAAGTCTACAAATGTATGTATACAGTATATATACACCAAAACAATATACACAAACACACTTTGCATGCAGGGTTTATAAAGCAACATTAGATCTCAACTGCATATTTCCAATTTGTTAAAAATCAACTGCAGTTCCAACTTTGGTAATTAATCCTACATGCCTTACCATCTTCAGTAGGACTATACTCTTTGAGGTGGACATAAAGAGTTTTTGATGGGTCTGACACAATGTCCTGGCTGAGTTTGTCCTGTATACTGAATTTCACTGTGTAATGGTGGAACATCTGGAGGAAACCAAGGTGTACTTCCACGCGACCTTCACTAACATACTTCAGCTGTATCTCAAGGTTATGGGCCTTCACCTGTTCTGCTTCAAAGTGTACATGTGCATGTTCCTGGTTATCTGCAAGGTATCCAATTATGTTTATCAATCACCTTTAATTACTGTTAATTGACATCATTAATTAACCAAGTTACATAGTTCAACGGTACATTCACAAGTTTTAACAACTTTTTATTCCATAAAGTTCACAAACTCAATTTCAATAACGTTTAAGCTTTAAATTATCAAAATAGTTTATCCCATAAAGTTCACAAAGTTGCCACTGACAAAGGTTTTGTTTACATTTTAAATATAAATAGAGGAACTTGACCCCACAACACAAACTTATCTGAAGTATTCTCATACTTGATTATTGTACAGGGTTTTTGATATGTTCATGAAGTAGTTAGGATAACAAAGAATACTATCTTGACATTTTTAAATACTAAATTCAGAACTATGGAATGCCAAATTAACACATATTCAATTGATTGCACCTATCATCAAATAATTGAAGATAGGTACAGTTTTATTCCTATAACATATAAGAGACCATTGAGCTGCCTTTTTTCTATTTGATATGATTTTGCAGACTGCGTCAGCGTCTGTCAAAAGTATCTTGTCGTGTAAAACCTATAACATAGTTCGGGTACCGCCTCCAAAGCCTGTCAATATTTTCACCATTAATAATAATGATGTTTATTTTATGTAATAGATCACGTACATCATTATGTGACAAAGATATTCATTTTGTGAACCAATGTACATGAAATTCAAACCCTGCTTGTCCCACCAACAATGTGGCACACACCGAGACTTTACTCTCAAAATAGATCTAGTCTGCTGTAAAAGCCGAAACTGCTTGTGTTGCCATGTTTATATATGTACCGACTTTAGATCAAGTTTACTCCTTTTCTCACCAATATAAACCATATTAAAAATGTACTTGTCTAATAAACTTTATTGAAAATGTACTTGTCTAATAAACTTTATTAAAAATATACTAATCTAATAACAATGTCAATATCATATATAGCCTTCTATTTTTTTTTTTTTAGAAATAGAAAAGTCAACATACAAGTTCTATACCGATTGGACTAGATTTCAGACATTTGATAACAATACATTACCTTGTTTAAGGTCCATGGTATCGTCGTTAATTCCACCAATTCAACCAAACTGGATCTCTCTGTGTTGTATTGTTCTCCAGCTGGCGTTTAGCCTAATTTTTGTTTTAAACAGTCCAACTGTTTTACTCCAAACACGGAATTAGAGTCACGTCCACGTTCCAACTTAAAAAGTAGGTGACAAATAGATAGTACTATATAATTAAAATCATCTGTCACCTATTACCGAGTATACGGTTGTAATCAGACACTAGACCTACTAATTAGTCACGTACGGGCACTTCCAGACTGGAGGCGACAATTAGTCAGGTATTCAGCAAATGCAGCTGACTTTACCGTTTCTTGTTCCAACCTACGATCCAAAGTGACACATTATAGCACACAGGTGCATCTATGACTTACAAATACAGATAAAGATACAAGGTGTTTACATTTGGAGGTGACCCTGGCGAAAATAAACAATCGTGCCAGTGCACCTGGTACGTGCTTCCCTGTTAGTAAACACAACAATTAGCACGCGTGGTGGGGTTTAAAGATTTCCAGACAAGGGAAACAACTCAATGTGTTTCTTACGCGGGAATATTTAAAGTCAGCTGCACCTCCATTAACTTACTTTGAATATATCAATGTCAACTCTTCATCATTTGTAGCAAAATGTTGGCATTGAATACAACTTGTAAGACCGATGTACATGTATATATTTTGAGGAGTCAATCTACGTAGTCTGAAACAATACAGACGGTTTTTGCACAGGGACACGTTACGGGATGTATATTATTTATATCGACCCCCTCCCCTACATTTTATACCCTTATATCTATAGTGTAATGACGCGGTTGCAGAGGAGCGCGCGACAGTGACAAGAGAGAGCACATATAGTCAGATTCTTTTGACAACGCTCAATTTGCTTAAAAAATAGTTCTAGTTTAAATGTCCTATTAGTTTGAAAAGTGTGTTAACGAAAAAAAGCATTAACCAAACATAATCCAAATTCAAAATCGATTAAACAAGGGGCATAATATGAATAAATGAAAGATTGACATGGGAACTCTTGTAAAAGTACAAGAGAATAAGATCAGGTGAAATTTAAGAGTACCAAACATATAGCGGAAGTAGACTGTAGGGTACCAAATATAGTGGAAGTAGACTGTAGAGTCCAAATGGACGCGTGTTTACATATACGAGTTTCAGCTGCTGCTACTGCTGCTGCTGTACCGATAACCGCGAATGAATTCATCTTGAATATTGCTGATATCAGTTAAATGTTAACTAAGTCTATAAATATATAAAAAAAAGTTATTAGGCTTGATTTTCACTTGAAGTTTTGCCGAAAGTTACGTATATTGGGCCTTTAAATTTTGATGCATTGGCACCGTACATAATGAATGCAAAAATATATTTGGTAAAATCTACTGGTATCTGATGAAAACAAAATGAAAATGATTAAAATCGACCACATTGTTATTGCATTATGACATTTTCAAATTTAGTGGCATTACACTAATGTCAGGTACGACATAACCTTTGGCCAGATACTGTAGGTCTGTGGACAAATTAAAGTCTATGGCGGACAGCAACGCCGTGGATACTAAAGTTGTTAGGTACTCTCATTTGACGAACGTGTAAATAAAACTAAATATGATGGATGTTCCGGAAAATGGATTGATGGTCTGGAATAAAAAAAAACCCATAAAAGATCAAGAACACACATGTCAATCACTGTATTTAATTTAATAAAACAGAAGTATATAGCATGTAAAACCATTTAATGAAACAATTAAACACGATAAAAATAACAAATTAGTTTAACTCATTACTTCAGAATTTAGAAAATAATTTAATTTAAAACAACCATTTGGTATAGAAGAGTCATTGATCGGTGGAGAATCCCTGGACCTACGTCAGGACTTAAAGATGTCATTATCAAGTGTCTGTAGAGTTTCCGAGCATTTCATGCAATCCTCTCTCGTTGTCCGAAGTAGGGCTTGCTTGTCAGGACTGAACAGTGTGGCCAGGTCTACTTGCAGCATATGACAGCGCACTGAAAACATAATCAGCATAGAAAGCGATTGTAAAAAACGTGAAAAGGTTGATACTCCGCCATAACAGTCTCTCGTCACACCGCGTCCTATCACAGTTGCTGGAGTTTCTGACATAAAACTGTAATGAATGTATATGTAAGGAGCTGCCCATTACAGGATATAATGGCCATTGTATTCTATAAATAAAAACTTTATATTTATTTTACAACAATTATGAAACAAGTTATACAACTTATATTAATCACTCTTGTTG
Organism: Mimachlamys varia; assembly: GCA_947623455.1. Lineage (NCBI taxonomy): Eukaryota > Metazoa > Mollusca > Bivalvia > Pectinida > Pectinidae > Mimachlamys > Mimachlamys varia. The sequence continues at coordinate 47,944,380 of OX392536.1, forward strand.
GCCCGGATGTTAGCGCGCGAGGAGTCTTATTGTGGGAGGAAACCGGAGTACCCGTAGAAAAACCGCGTGGTCGGGCAGTTGACCCAATACCTTTTTACGTCCGGTCGGGGAATCGAACCCCGGTCACCTTGGTGAAAGACAATCACCAAGGCCGCTATCCACTGCACCACCCGACCACCCATTAAACCTTGGATATCGACGATTATATTCTATAAAGGGCGGCTCCCTATATATAGATATATATTATTTACTGACAGAAACTCAAGCAACTGTGGTCCAATCCTCGATATTCAGGGGTTACGCGGTCACCTACGCTCTCGTGAACGTGTACGTAACTCCTGGATATCGAGGATGACCGCGTCACGTAAGAATGTCCCATTACCTGCAGGAATCTTCGTTATTATTACATTACGTATGGTACAGACGCGAAACATGTTGAACGTACATTTATATATTTTGTAAATTATACGACATTTTTTGTTTCCTCACCCTACCTACCACTTTGTTTATTCATGACATCCTTCAGAGACAGAAGCTCTCGGTTCATACAGTCAATTTCATTTGTCACCAGATTGTATTTATAACTCTGTACTTCCGGTCTGTGGTTTTGCGTCATCCCCTTTTCCTGCGACCTTACTGTAAATTGTAATATTATACAAATAAGAATTAGACAGTCAAGTGCCCCTATTGAGTTATGAAAAAAATATCAGACCAGTCAAAAAAATATATGTGTTTTTATGAAACATGTTGAAAAAATAAGGCGGGGAGGTAGGTATAATAAGAAATTGTTGGAAAGTGATCAAGCTCAATTGATCTCGTATAAGAACTATTTTGTATTGTTTAACCAAATAATGCGTCTGAATCGGTCTGCATGCATGTTTGTAGAATTTTATTCTCATTGAAGGGAGGGGGAGTCTGCCATTACGAAAATGGGTATTTCAGCATTTTTCACTTAAATTGTTGTTATTTTTAATTGTAGCAATTTTGTTTTGGTGTTACAGTGTAAAAATGTTCAACATAATGATATTAATATGTAACTAATTTGAACATTATTCATTTTAAAGCAAAAACCTGAAAATGATGGCGAAATTATAAAATTGAAATATCGTAACGTTGTAGTAGGATCCGAATTTGCATAATATCTCATAAATATGCTAGCTGTCATGGTAAGCTACCGGGCACTATAGCCCGAATATCAAAGGTATGGCATGCAGTACTCTTGATTGTTTAAGCATTCAACATTAAGCATTAGTCTCCATGTAAATCTTTCCTTTGTTCATATTTTGCCCCTGGTTTAATCGATTTTGAGTTTGGATTTGATAAATTTTTTGAACTTTACAATCCGTGATATCTCTTCCCCACTGATTTGGACACTGATGAATAAATCAGATACTTACGTCTCTGAATAAATACAGTATCGTTTACGTAATAATTAATTTCTTGAACAAATGCCGATAAAAGAATATATATTCTGAGGAATGGATATACTACTCATATAACTAGAATTGCATTATACATAAGAACACTTTAAACTTATTGCTTATTTAAGAGTCTGTGTATAAGAATACAAGTATATATATATATTGTTTCAGCAGATCTATAGGGATTCAACAAGATCATTGTTTTACATACTTTCAATAGAAATGCACTAGAAAAAAGGCATGTAAATTAACACGTCAATATTACATCCATATGTTCAACTCACTAAGCTGAAAACTTGATAAAAGTGTTATTAAGTTTGAAAACTACCGAGTTTTGGCGCTACGGTACAGTAAATTCAGTACTTTGATTTGGACCTCGAAATGCTAGAAAAAAATACAGATACTAGATCTAATTATTTTCCATGTGTCGTAATCATTTGTATTGCTGAAAGAATGGGTCTCAAAATATCAAATTTAACCATTTCCAGAAATTCAATGGGTCCTTTCAAATTAAATTCTATGAGGACAGATGTAGGCCTACAGGGCGCGTGATGCGTAAGCCTACATAGATTGATCACTGAATTAGATTTCTAATGGAACAAATAAAGAAGGCTGAAGTACAAGGACCCCAAATCATTATTGTTGTTTTAGAAAGGGAATCTTCTTTTAATCCACTTATTATTTGAATTTTAAAGCATTCATTGATATCTATTATCTTATAAGTTATATCACAGGTGGAAAATGTCTAGAATGTACAGAGACGCTGCAACATTATTACCACACGATAAGATTTACCTCCCTTCCATCGTTCAGTAATTCCCGTTTAATTTCTAGATAGAATATACCGCCTGGCTACTAGAAAAAGCAACACCAAATGACATATTGAATTATAAGTAAGATAACTCACCAACACGAACAAATACACGGGCTTACCGTTAAGGTTTTCGTCAAAAATATAAAAATAAATCAGAACATTTATATTTTACCACCATCGACACTTCCTGTCCCCGTTAACAGTCTCGGACTTGTTAGAAATATAAATTTTCTTACCATAAAACAAAAGAAAACAATCATTGTTAATACTTTTTACTATCAATTATAATAGTTGCAAAATCATATAAGATCTACGATGATAAAAAGTTTTCATTTTAGAAACTGTAATTAAATTAGCCAATGAAAACATGGATTTTCGTTAGATCTAATTGGGCGAGTTCATTTTGTAATGGGGGATCTGTGTTTATAAGTATATTTCATATTTGAAATAAAATTGTTTTGGAACTTAATCACATTATCTGTATAGTTTAATCAAATAAATGCTTTTAGGTCAGAAGTGTAATTGCTTAGGATACGGCTTTACGTAGCTTCAGTCTGATTGGAATAACAACATTGTTTCGTAAAGACACCCCTCCAAAAAATTTAACGGACTGGTCTTATTTACTGCACGAATGAAAAACAAATCTGAAAGTGACATTAGACCGATCGATGAGGTAAGCATTGGAGATGTACATATAGTTTAGAGGCCAAGTCAACAACTAAAAATTACAGATGTAAGTTAAACTTAAAACCTCATTAGTTTATGGCCCCAATTACCCCTGACACTATGCCTATTTTCTATTGTAACTTACGTTAGGCACCTATCTAAGTTTCTTCTGGTCCTTATTAGGGCCTACGACTTTTTGACATTTCGCCCTAACCAGATAGCCTAGATGGCAAAATGTCCTAAATCTGGCATAAGCCAGAGGAAAGTAGTTCTAATAAGGACTAGCAAAATTAAACGATGTTACAACCATAGAAATCCCTGACAAACTAGTCTTCTATGATATGGTGCCAAAATCATCTTAATATTAATGGGCACTGCTAATCCTTATGTCAGACAACCGCGGACAAATAGTACCTATTCGGACATCAAATACTTTCCAAGTTTGTATATACATGCATTTTGACAAATTTTCTATGAAGTTTTTCTGACTTCGTTTTTCAATGGAATCTACTGAAATTTAATATTCATCAGGTTGGGCGCACTCCCGTTGATACGTAAAGACCCTTTATTTACGTAAAACTAACTCGTATACGGGTACAAATACCCTGTATATAGGCCTATCTCAAAAGTGTAGTTACCTCTCTTTTTTGCCATATCATGGCTACACTGGGAAGTGTTTTTGAAGCAAATTCGCTCATGACGTCATAATTGGAATCAATGCGTCATTCGATTGTCACATTGCGCAAAATCAAAACAAAAACAATTCCCGGAAATCAATCTTGTATCGGTCATTGTGGACTATCAAGGGGAATAACAACATTTCCGGGAAAGGCCTTGACGTGACAATCATTGGTCGAAGTAACATAAAAGCTTTGCATGCGCTTATTTCGTGTTTTGTACGACTTTGACGGAATTCGCTTGTGAATTCGATCATTTCGAACCGTGTTCCGTAGCCAGTTCCAAGAGACATTGCACATAACACTGCAGAATACAAATTTTACCAATGGTGTTATTACGTAATTTAAGAATAAAGAACAAAACCCATGTTACACTTTGCTTACATATAATCGTAGTTTATATGTATTCGTCTATTTCAGGAAAATTTACCATTGGAAAAGCCTGTTAAAAACATCAGAAGAAAGCTTTAACAAATGTTTATCTAGTGTCAAATGCGTGAATACAGAACAAAAATATGTACCATGGGCACTGTAATATTTTGAGATATTATATATTCACAGTTGATAAGATGATTTACTCTTGTGAGAACAGACTAATATAATTCCATGGTATTATATATAATATATAGCTACCTATATCTATGAGACAAGCAGGATGGTGGGGTGGTGCAGTGGATAGCACACTTGCCTTTATCCAAGGTGGTCGGGGTTTGATTCCCCAACTGGATGTGAAAAGGTATGAGGTGGTCACCTGCCCAACCACATTGGTTTTCTCCGGGTACTCCATTTTCCTCACACACTAACATCTGGGCCAAGTAAAGTATAAGTTCGGTAACTTGTTTCATAATTATTTTAAAATAGAGTTTATATTATTATATTATTGGACAAGTAAACAGCATTGATGTGAATTAGAACTATAGTTGAGTATGTACAGCTACCTATATTCTTTGTTCCATACTCTTGTAAGTTGTGAGCTTTTTTTGTACAGGTATACATCTCATAAGATATAGGACAAACAAATGTGGAAAGAAGTGTCTTCTATTTCACATTACTTTCAAACTAAAAAGGAAACTATTGAATAACATGATCACAGAAATCTGAGAAAATTGATATAATTCTCCCATACCACTGTAGCGGAACGACTTGGGTAATAAGGCAAACAAAAAACAGTTTCAGGTAAGTTACTGTAACAGTCAAGAATAAGGTGAGACACATAGAACAGGAAGGAAGTACACCAAGTAGCTGTGGACAGACTCATCAATTAATCTTTGATACAAGAAGGTGATAAATAGCTGAGGTCCACAGTAGACTCAAGGGCAAAGATCAGTCTGGTTGATTTACTTTTCTCTGTTTATAAAATCAGCAAGCTTCAGCTTTGCCTACCTGTATATCCTTGTTTAGAGCAATAGGTCAGGGTGAAGGCTTATTATTATACAATACAATGCAAATTGTATTCACCAAAATCAGGGCCCTCATGGGGCAATACATGTACATCAACATTTATGAATATAAAATCAATACATAGAGAATATAGATCTATATAAAGCTGGTATTAAGTATAATATGATCTTATAGCAGCTAGTAAAGCGAGGGAGATAACTCCATTAGTCTTGCTAGTGGGATATGGAAGCCGAGTTGTAAATACTAATTGTAAGTACCTGGAGTTGAGTCAGGAATGTAGCAGAACTGGACTGGGTCTAGTCTGTGACATTAACATTTTCAAGCACTTAAGTCTGGACAAGCAAAGTGCAGTGTTTATTATAACAAATATAGTATATTGAAATTCAAATTTCCCACTAGTCCGAACAAAATATTACTTAACTCATGGGCATAGGACTAGTGGCTAATGTCGCAGACTATGGATCTTATATTTATCAATGGCGATATGTGAACAGTTTACTCAATTGGTAGAGCATCTATATATATATGAGTTAAGGAGGTCCAGGGTTTGAACCGAAGCCTGGTAATTTTATTTTCATTCTCCTGTTACGTACTGTATACAAGAACTCCATGTCAGTTTTGCTGTCTCATGAATGTCATGTTGTCTGGTTCCTTCGATTCACAGCTGTTCTATAAAATATTTGGTGACCTTACTGGTCGACCCTCCAAACTCCAGGCAGACACTTTACTAATGAAGCTTCCTGGATTGACCCAGCTATGCAGTCCAGTTCTGCTACTTTTTTCATCCACTTTAGATGTTTTAAGTCTTCAACCTTGTTGACTCAAGTATATACTTACAACCCAGGTTTGGGTTCCCCTCTAAATTACAAAGCATTCACAACAATTAAGGGTTGGAGAACTGGCTATTTTGTGACAGGAGAAAGAGAAATGCTGCTTTAAATTTGTTCATTGGTCAATGTAATTATTTGCAGATACATGAAAACATGGACGAGGACACTCGTACTAAGCTGCTTTGTGGACTACTGGATGCCAGCAAACTTGTACCCAAGTTGGAGAGCATGCTCCGCAGACTTCGAGCCATCTCCATTTTGTTGGTGATGCGCCGTGACAACACAAGGTCAAAGATTATACATACCATCCACAGTTTCCAAGAACAGTTGGTGGCCTTTGAGAAGACAGCTCTGGAAGAAATGGAGGAGGTGTTTAACTCCAAGTCAGAATACCTGGACATGTATAGAGACTCTGTGACTTGTGACATTGATTCCCTACGAAGTTTGAGCACTGAAGTTGAGAGCTTTCTGAGATACACTACGGATCTTTCGTTAAACAATCACAAAGTGCATGCCAAGCGTTTAATAGAAGTATTCAGGTATAATTACAATGCTTTATTGTTAATTAAAGAACAGATGGTTTATCATGATCAGATAATGGCTGGTTGTGATCAGATTACTGGAGATGTATAATTATATAAGGGGTTTAAAGGGTAAATTTTATACAATATCAAATTATTTGATATTAAACGGCAAACCATTGAATTTTCTTTTTATTACATTTCGAAAGAGGACTAAGATACTTTCATTATTTTTTTCTTGGTCTACATGTACTTGCCTACTGCAAAGGAGCTAAGTCTGCTGAACTGTAATCCGTCGAAATCACAACCGATCGGGTCCAGTACACAGCTGATTGGGATAAGCTGATCGGAAAAGTTGAACCATTCTCATCTTTCAATTCATTTCATATTTAATCCTGCAGCAGTTCCTATCAATATGTACTATTGATGCCATTTCTTCAAGACCATCTTTCCCCAAGAGACAAGTTCTAGCAGACGACAAAAATGGCGAGCCTCCAAGATCTGATCAAGGGGCACAACTCATACAAAAGTTTCGGTGTTACGTGAAAAAAATGACCCAGTTGAAAACTACCCACCGTTGAAAGCTACGGCGGGTCACTTTTCACTGGATGAATTACGGAAAAATCGAATGGGGTCATTTTTCTACAGATGGCCGTGTTATATTTATACTGTTAAATAACGACCCCGGGTAACTTTTGCAACGTAGAATATTGACTCCGGTCGTATTTTATACGCGGGTCGCTTTTTCACGTTACACTGAAAAAGCCTTATATTTTCACTGCAAAATCTTATATTTTCACGGCAAAATCTTATATTTTCACTGCAAAATCTTATATTTTCACTGCTCATCACTGCAGTGAAAATATAAGTTTTATCAGTTTGATAATTTTCTATATTTCACTGGCAAAAATGTAATAAAAGATGTTATAAAAATTGACCATATAGAAGATCTAACACAATTGTGTTCATGTAATATTGGGGAAAAGGTTTATTAGCTTCATAATTATGAAACAAGCCTTTGAAAAGTTTGATTCAAATGAAATTAATAAAAAAAAGTTCAATAAATTCAGTGGTGCATAATATTAATGTATATATGAAACTGATATACAGTTTGATTAAATGATCAATTTGATAATGCTTATATATGTGTTCATATTATAATATAAAGGTGTCTGTATGTATTACTATTAATTTCAGTTTGGTACTGAACAACAATATAGTCGACTTAGATGTAGATGATGACATTGACTGCCTGGATTTTGTCCAGAACATTGAAGCAAAAGAGCTCCTGAACCTTGGCAAGGTTGTCTCATCATACCGGGAAAATTGTGCCTTGGTTGAGGACTTCAGCAATCAGGACCTAGATGTAACCACAGATAAGGACTCTGAAGACAATATAAACAGATTTAACACGGCAAACATATCCGAGAGTCTAAAGAATTCAAAGGCTTGCCGAATAGCACCCAAAGCTGAACATCGATTACCGGAGAGAAAACTTAAGCTTGCTGGTAAAAAATTGAAGAATCTTGGTACCTGTAATACTGAGAAATCACCAGAGAGGACTAGAGATTTAGTTATATCAGATGAACAGGACAAATTGGTTGAGGCTAATCAAACCATGACATATTCCTCTGTTGTCAAGTGTGAAAATATTCAAGTTGTAACCTGCAGTAAAAGTCCAGCTAAAACTGATGTTGAAGAAAATGTTCAAAAACCAACTGTTTTAACTCTTGAATCGAAAGAGACGGAACAGGAAGTGCAGTATGTCAGCTCAGAAGATCGACAGCGCTGGAAAAAATCTCTGGATGATATGCTGACAAATGTACCTAAACCAAATTTCAAAATAGCAGCAGAGCTGTTAATGAACATCACTAAAGACGGCAGCAAGGAATCTTCAGATCAGTCGACGGAGGGAGATGAAGAAGAAGAAAAAGTTCACAGTGGAGAAGAGGAGCTAGAGGAGTCTAGGACTCCAGAAATAGATAGCTTCTCTGAATTGAAAACTTCAAATGAAAGTCTCTCCAAGGAAACCAAAGGTTTGGAATCTTTAGCTAAAATGTTTAGGTTATCAACTATAATGTTTAGGTTATCAATTATAATGTTTAGGTTATCACTTATAATGTTACGGTTATCACTTATAATGTTAAGGTTATCAACTATAATGTTTAGGTTATCAACTATAATGTTTAGGTTATCACTCATGATGTTTAGGTTATCACTTATAATGTTAAGGTTATCACTTATAATGTTAAGGTTATCACTTATAATGTTTAGGTTATCACTTATAATGTTTAGGTTATCAACTATAATGTTTAGGTTATCACTTGTAATGTTTAGATTATCACTTATAATGTTAAGGTTATATTTCACTTATAATGCTTAGGTTATCACTTATAATGTTTAGGTTATCACTTATAATGTTAAGGTTATCACTTATAATGTTAAGGTTATCACTTATAATGTTTAGGTTTTCAACTATAATGTTTAGGTTTTCAACTATAATGTTTAGGTTATCACTTATAATGTTTAGGTTATCAACTATAATGTTTAGGTTATCAATTATAATGTTAAGGTTATCACTTATAATGTTAAGGTTATCACTTATAATGTTTAGGTTATCACTTATGATGTTTAGGTTATCACTTATAATGTTTAGGTTATCACTTATAATGTTTAGGTTATCACTTATAATGTTACGGTTATCACTTATAATGTTTAGGTTATCACTTATAATGTTAAGGTTATCACTTATAATGTTTAGGTTATCACTTATAATGTTTAGGTTATCACTTATAATGTTAAGGTTATCACTTATAATGTTACGGTTATCACTTATAATGTTTAGGTTATCAACTATAATGTTTAGGTTATCACTCATGATGTTTAGGTTATCACTTATAATGTTAAGGTTATCACTTATAATGTTAAGGTTATCACTTATAATGTTTAGGTTATCACTTATAATGTTTAGGTTATCAACTATAATGTTTAGGTTATCACGTGTAATGTTTAGATTATCACTTATAATGTTAAGGTTATATTTCACTTATAATGCTTAGGTTATCACTTATAATGTTTAGGTTATCACTTATAATGTTAAGGTTATCACTTATAATGTTAAGGTTATCACTTATAATGTTTAGGTTTTCAACTATAATGTTTAGGTTTTCAACTATAATGTTTAGGTTATCACTTATAATGTTTAGGTTATCAACTATAATGTTTAGGTTATCAATTATAATGTTAAGGTTATCACTTATAATGTTTAGGTTATCACTTATAATGTTTAGGTTATCACTTATAATGTTAAGGTTATCACTTATAATGTTAAGGTTATCACTTATAATGTTTAGGTTATCACTTATAATGTTAAGGTTATCACTTATAATGTTTAGGTTATCAACTATAATGTTTAGGTTATCACTTGTAATGTTTAGATTATCACTTATAATGTTAAGGTTATATTTCACTTATAATGCTTAGGTTATCATTTATAATGTTAAGGTTATCACTTATAATGTTAAGGTTATCACTTATAATGTTTAGGTTATCAACTATAATGTTTAGGTTATCAATTATAATGTTAAGGTTATCACTTATAATGTTAAGGTTATCACTTATAATGTTTAGGTTATCACTTATAATGTTAAGGTTATCACTTATAATGTTAAGGTTATCACTTATAATGTTTAGGTTATCAACTATAATGTTTAGGTTATCAATTATAATGTTAAGGTTATCACTTATAATGTTAAGGTTATCACTTATAATGTTAAGGTTATCACTTATAATGTTAAGGTTATCACTTATAATGTTAAGGTTATCAACTATAATGTTTAGGTTATCAATTATAATGTTAAGGTTATCACTTATAATGTTTAGGTTATCACTTATGATGTTTAGGTTATCACTTATAATGTTAAGGTTATCACTTATAATGTTAAGGTTATCACTTATAATGTTTAGGTTATCAATTATAATGTTAAGGTTATCACTTATAATGTTAAGGTTATCACTTATAATGTTACGGTTATCACTTATAATGTTAAGGTTATCACTTATAATGTTAAGGTTATCACTTATAATGTTAAGGTTATCACTTATAATGTTAAGGTTATCAACTATAATGTTTAGGTTATCAACTATAATGTTTAGGTTATCAATTATAATGTTAAGGTTATCACTTATAATGTTAAGGTTATCACTTATAATGTTAAGGTTATCACTTATAATGTTAAGGTTATCACTTATAATGTTAAGGTTATCAATTATAATGTTACGGTTATCACTTATAATGTTAAGGTTATCACTTATAATGTTAAGGTTATCAATTATAATGTTAAGGTTATCACTTATAATGTTAAGGTTATCACTTATAATATTTAGGTTATCAACTATAATGTTAAGGTTATCAACTATAATGTTAAGGTTATCACTTATAATGTTAAGGTTATCACTTATAATGTTAAGGTTATCACTTATAATGTTAAGGTTATCAATTATAATGTTAAGGTTATCACTTATAATGTTTAGGTTATCACTTATAATGTTACGGTTATCACTTATAATGTTAAGGTTATCACTTATAATGTTAAGGTTATCAATTATAATGTTAAGGTTATCACTTATAATGTTACGGTTATCACTTATAATGTTAAGGTTATCACTTATAATGTTAAGGTTATCAATTATAATGTTAAGGTTATCACTTATAATGTTAAGGTTATCACTTATAATGTTACGGTTATCACTTATAATGTTAAGGTTATCACTTATAATGTTTAGGTTATCACTTATAATGTTAAGGTTATCACTTATAATGTTAAGGTTTACCATTATACAATAATTTTATTTAGTAACTTGTCCAGATTATTGGTTTGTTGGTGTTGACTATATTATGTACATGTATCAATTCTTTAATGGAGAGAATTGTAAAATTTGCTCGGCTTTCAGAATTACAAAATGTACTTATCAATATGTATAAAATCTTTCCAGAACTACACTCTGTACTCGCTTATAATATAATACATCAGAAATTAATGAATACCATGTATGTTTTATCCAGGAAAGCTTGACCACTCTGATGTGCAGGTCTTTGACCCAGAAAGAGAGGACTTGTTTCCACACGATGATCAGGTATGGAATAAAAAGGAAACAGTCTCTATCTGATATTGTCTTGCAGACACCTCCTGCTTAACTTCCAATTGTAAGTTAATCCAAAGGCATTCAGTAACCAATTACTGAAATAAGAATTTTGTTAACATTTTGAAAATTGTTTTTTAATTAAACATCAGACTATTGGTTGTGTTTTAGGTTGTGATGGATACTGTAACCTTGGTTACGTTTAAGGTTGTGATGGATACTGTAACCTTGGTTACATTATTAGCTCACCTGGTCCGAAGGACCGAGGTGAGCTTATGCCATACCGTGGCGTCCGTCGTCCGTCCGTCCGTCGTCAGTCAACAATTTCTTTAAACGACTTCTCCTCCATAACCACTGATAGGAAATCAACCTAATTTGGCAGGAAGCATCCTTGGGTGCCCAGGATTCAAAATTGTACTAATGGTGGGACTGACCCCCTAGGGAGCTGAGGGGCGGGGCCAAAAAGGGTTATTTAGCTATATTTGTTTAGTCGACTACTTCTCCATAACCACTGATTGGTAATCAACCTTATTTGGCAGGAAGCATCCTTAGGTGCCCAGGATTCAAAATTGTACTAATGGTGGGACTGACCCCCAAGGGAACTGAGGGGCGGGGTCAAAAAGGGTTATTTAGCTATTGGTTTAATCGACTTCTTCTCCATAACCATTGATTGGAAATCAGCCTTATTTGGCAGGAAGCATCCCTAGGTGCTCAGGATTCAAAATGGTACTCATGGTGGGACTGACCCCCAAGGGAGCTGAGGGACGGGGCCAAAAGGAATTATTTAGCTATATTGGTTTAAGCGACTTCTTCTCCATAACCACTGATTGGAAATCAACCTTATTTGGTGGGAACCATCCCTAGATGCTCAGGATTCAAAATGGTACTCATGGTGGGACTGACCCCCTAGGGCGCTGAGGGGCGGGGTCTAAAAGAGTTATTTAGCTATATTGGTTTAATCGACTTCTTCTCCATAACCATTGATTGGAAACCAGCCTGATTTGGCAGGAAGCATCCCTAGGTGCTCAACATTCAAAATTGTACTAATGGTGGGACTGACCCCCTAGGGGGCTGAGGGACGAGCCGAAAAAAAAAAATTTATCATGATTACTTAGATACCAATGTATCCAGGTGAGCGATACAGGCCCTCTGGGCCTCTTGTATTTTAGGTTGTGATGGATGGTGTTGGTTTTATTTTAGGTAGTGATGGATACTGTAACCTTGGTTACATTTTAGGTTGTGATGGAGGATGTGCTTTGGGAGGATGGGAGGAGTGAACCTGTGTTTGACCAGGTGGTACCTGACTTTCAACATAAGGGTTGTGCCCATGGTAGGTTCTGTTTGAAATGTCTATCTGCATGTCATATTGCATTGAAGTGTGTATATATAGTATTATCCTTTTTCATGCTTCTCGAAAATTTCGGGCCCACAATCCATCTTTTACATAGTTATTGCCCTTTGTTAAAATTTTGTGTCCAGAGCAGATTCTATCAGTATTTTCCTAAGTGAAAATCGGAATGCTAATGTAAAGTATTGGAGAATATCTTTCTTTCCCATGTATCAGAAGGCAGCCCTAATAATCTGGCAAATAGCAGTAACGAGGAGGCTTCATCAACAGCTGTTTCTAGTCCAACTCTGACAATGTGTCCTAAAGCTGAAACTGTCCAGGAAAGTGTTCCAAGGGCAGCCTCACCAAGTCATATTCCAACCATCAGAATGTACGTTCAGAGGAATGAAATAGATCAAGGTATTTATTTTGCCAGATTTTTGAGTAACTTCATGTTACACTCTAACAAGTGCATTGATGCAAATTCACTGTTAATACTTATATAATTAAGGTTTGATAAAATGCTGTTTTAATTTGCTGTATTTTAGCTATAGATGTATAGAAATCAGATGTTGTACATGTTCTGTACCTTTTCCTTAAAATTTTCAAGAACAAAGTTCAGAGATAATTTTACTGAAGTCAGAAAACTTTTAAAATATGATTTGGATTTGATTTTGCATGATTGTTAAAAATAGATCAAAATGAAGATAAAATAATTAACTGACCTATACGTGTAATTAATTGTCTCTAATCTGTAAAATTATGTATAGATTGTGCTACGATCCCAGCAAAGCTTGAAGTGAAGCTTGGTCACCCAGGCAGAGGATCGGGAGGCTGTCTTCACTTTCCTATTGGAGTGACCACAGATTTTGAAGGCAACATTCTAGTGACTGACACTGGAAACCATTTGGTGAAGGTCTTTGACAAGGAGGGCATCTTCAAATTCACCATAGGTGATACAGTAAGTCTTTATAGAGGAAATGTTGTGTGGGTCTTAATACTTTCACCCCTGTACACCTCAATGAATTCATCCATATAAATGTATGGTAGAGTCTACTAAAGTTATGAAGGTGTGAAAGGGTACGTAATATACACCATGGTTCAGGTACGGTGAGTTTACCTTCAGAAACACTGCCAAATCTCTAATCACCCCAGCGTAATGACAAGTACAACTTGTACAATTACAACGTCAAATATACTTCTGACATATGTAACACAGCAGTATCTTAAATACACCGAATTGTATATGCGAATTTATCATCAAATACACTGAAGGTAAAACACTAAGTTAATCTTCAATACAAGTGAAATGGTATACACTGTACATCCTCATGGTTTAGTATCTATGGCAGCTGTGTAAAGACCCTTTAATAGGTTCTTTTTTAAGTTTTGTGGAATACAGGTAAGATGCAAATTTGAACGTGTCCTTTGTTTGATAACCATGAATGGACATTTTCATATACTGTAGAGCAGAAAATGCATTGTCAATATGGGTTTCTGCAATAAGCTTGACTGTTTATGCTTTAACATGTATAGATAATTTCATTATACCCCCCCGCAACGAAGTTAGGGGGGTATACTGGAATCAGCTTCCCTTACGGAATTAATTAATACTTAAAGTATACTTGAAGTATAGCCTTAAAGTATACTTAAAGTATAAGTTTTGGACTATACTTCAAGTATACTTAAAGTATTTTGATTTTGTATGCAAATTAGGTGTAAGTATTAGGCTAAAAGTATACTTGAAGTATACTTGGAGTACTGCCTACTTGAAGAATACTTGCAAGTATAGTTCAAGTATACTTGAAGTATACTTCAAGTATACTTGGTGTCTATTGTCAAGTATACATGCAAGTATACTTGAAGTATACTTGCAAGTATGCTTGCAAGTATACTTCAAGTACAATGTCCATATAGCTGAAGTCATGCTGGAAAGTATAAAGTTACAAGTATATATCAAATATACTTAAAGTATTCTCCAAGTATACTTGCAAAAAGAATGAATTAATGACAAACATGAAGTCTAGAGTAGCTTTATATCAGTAATGAATTTATGCATCATTCTACAGATAAACATCAACTACCAGATTGAAATAATTATGATTATTTTCGTTATATTCACAAAACATGTTATACAGTTAATATGAATCAAATTAAAAGGAAGATATTTCATTGATATATTCACTAAACATATTTAAATAGTGTATATCTGAATTATAGTATACCAGGTCCAAAGACAATTGATTTTATATATTATACATCCACATACACAGGATCTGTCTTTGAATTCACATCCATCGTGTACGTACGTACAGTATACTGTACATACACATACTGTCTTTACAATACATCCACAGGTACTGCCTACATCTAGTAGATATTTAAAGGATTAAGATTATCAATGAATTTGGCGACCAGATAACTCTATCGGTTCAGCGTCTATTTTGAGTTCAGAAGGTCCCGGTTTCCAACTTTGGTCTGGTTGTGAATTTTCCTTATCCTGTTGATTATAATTACACATCCACAAACAAGTGCTGTCCATTAAATATTTCCACAGGTAATGTCTATTTACAACCACAGATACTCAACATTCACAAATTTATATAAAACTTCACTCATTGAATCGAGTTATTCAATGTCATTCTTGAGTCTTCGAAATTTTCCGTTCACTGCCTGGATCAATACCCACTCATCATGGTCAAGATCTGCTACTCCAGGGTACTTGTTCATGGCAAACCCGACTCTGTAAAACAAGAAAAAGATATTTCAAAATAAAAAAAAATTATATGTATCGTATTATATATTGACATGTTATAAATTCCAGTGTAAATTGGTAATTAACTAAGAAATATACAAATTACAGTGCCATTGGCGACAACTGGTACTTGGCGAGAACTGGTTGGCCACCAGTATGCTTAGAAAAAATTGTCAAAATCAACAGTGAAAATTTGGAATGAACTGTCAGAACATGTTAAATACAAATGTATCAGTGTCTTCTGAAAATAACCTAACACTCACTAGAAAAATTCATTGAAAAAAGGCGAAAATACAAAGAATATAAAGCAAAATAAAAAAAATGACAGAATTTTGGCACACCACTCAGTCTTACCAGGGATAATTCTGACTCTTAAAACCTATCGGGAGAATTTGAGGGATTTTATTGGATCAGCAAAATATCTATGAGATTTTTCAATAGAAATTATTAAGTTATACAATTTTGAATTTTCAATGAGATTTTCAGGAAAAATATGGGTAAAAATCCCCAAATCCTGCCCCAAATCCCTGCATTATAATTAATTACTGAACCAAATCACATTGAATTGAAACTTGACAGAAATATTTATCACAGCCGATAACCAACATGTTTCACGACAATTATTACAAACCACCTCGATAAGGGCAAGAAAAAAAAGAGTCGTGCATATTCGCTTCGAAAACGAAATTATCAAGTGTAACGTTACCTTTGTCGAACTTTTCTGGCTACCATCTTGTCCCCTTCCTACCGGGTACAAAACTCTCGACTTGTGACAGTCTTGTCTTGTCAAGGGCAGCATACTTCCTCGTTCCTCTAACACAAACTTTGCTTACAACTTGTAGTAAATAGATGAAGTAAAAAATCCATCTAGGCCTAATATCCAAGCACGATTCCGAGGTGAACAATATCGTTCTTTCAACAAAACACCCAGACATGTTTGCTCGCTGTATGTGCCCGTCTTTAAATGTAACATGTTCTGGTATAAATTCGGCTGACCTGCAAATGTTCATGCAAACCTCGTCTGAAAGTACCGTCAGACAGATACCTCATATCGGCTTTAAACGGTTCAATCGTTCAAACTAAATTGGTCCTGTTGACGGTTAAACTAAGCGCGCATAATCCGGAAGTACAAATGTAGGTGGCGCTGATCTAGAGTTTGCGTCGTTGCTGTCAAACATCGAAAAGACTCTGATGTAACGAAAACAAATTGGACCCAAAATGGCGCGTGGTTTTGTCTCAAGCGAGGGCATAGATAATGTTGAATTTCGCAAACTATTTTGAACGAACGGTAGCCATGATCGGGAAACATTTCGACGTTCACGCATAGGTTATATGTCGTTTCGTGAATTTGAGAATTGAACGTTTTGCTGATCGCGGAAGTGCACAACATGTAGCAACTTTCGGTTTCGTTTTGTTTATAATTTTTAATTTATAATCGACTGTTTATTTATAGGCTTTATGACCGTACTTTTTTAAGAGATAGGATAAGTATGCACATTGACAATTTGGATCTGTAGATTATTAAATATATTATAGACTTGTAATTTGATTTTTTTTTTAATTTTGTTTGAGTCATAATATATCTTATTGATTCTAAAGCATTTTGTACATTTTGAAATGATTGTTATTTAAGGAGATTAATCTGAAATAAATAATGATGTTTAAAAATAAATTTGAAAAAAAAAAATCAAAAATATACAAGAATAGGTTTTCTACAAGAAATTTTGTGAAATATGAGACGTAGATCACAAAAATCAACCAATAAATAGCGAAGATATGATTTTTAAAAAAAAATCTGACAAAATTACGAACATGGACTTAAACATTTTGCTGATACAGGCACAGAAAATTTTCTAAGTCCTGACAAGTATAGAAAGTGTTAGCGTAAATGTTGAAATAATGACAAAGTTTCAGCAAGTATACTTCATGTATTAGTCAAGTATACTTCAAGTATACTTCCCTAATACTTGTCAAATATCCAGTCCTAAAAGTATACCAAGTACACTTTATTTATACTTGAAGTATACTTCAAGTATACTTGCAGTTAGCCAGTTTGGTACGGGTTGTCTTTCCGTCTGTCCGTAGAAAAATGTTGTCCGGACAACTCCTCCTAAACTACTGGATCGATTTCAATAAAACTTGGCAGTATTGTTGGGGACCATGTGTAGATGTGCATGCAGGGTTTCGTTTGTCAAAATTTTGGTTGCCATGGTAACCAGGTCACTATACACAGGTTTCCATAATAAAATGTTGTCCGGACAACTCCTCCTAAACTACTGGATCGATTTCAATAAAACTTGGCAGTATTGTTGGGGACCATGTGTAGATGTGCATGCAGGGTTTCGTTTGTCAA
This sequence comes from Mimachlamys varia, assembly GCA_947623455.1. NCBI lineage: Eukaryota > Metazoa > Mollusca > Bivalvia > Pectinida > Pectinidae > Mimachlamys > Mimachlamys varia. Next base: position 47,962,287 of record OX392536.1, read on the forward strand.
AATTTTGGTTGCCATGGTAACCAGGTCACTATACACAGGTTTCCGTAATAACGTGTTGTCCGGACAACTTCCTATAAACCACTGGATCGAGTTTGATGAAACTTGGCAGTATTGTTGGGGACCATGTGTAGATGTGCATGCAGAGTTTTGTTTGTCAAAATTTTGGTCATTCAGTGAGTTTCACAAGTTGAAACATACATATGCATCCACATTGTTGATATGAAATCTACACTGTAATGTATGTAAGACCAAAGGTGCCTTCTTTGTTTTTGTTTTTTAGATATGCGGTGATACATAGTAATATAAAATAATACATTATATAATGCATGTTATATACAACTTGTACTACATCATGTTTTTTTCAAAAACATGTCAGACACCTCTAATAAGAGGTTGCGGGGGGGTATTAGTCAGCCATCGGCTTACAGTTCTAGTTCAGTATGGTTCCTGTATTTACAGATAGTACCACCTTTCACACGCCCCTCTGCCATCGTGGTTAACGCCGGGGGTAATATCTTTGTGAAGGATGACGTCTGTATCCACAAGTTTACTCCCACTGGCAGGTACCTGTGTCGACTTGGAGCAAAGAAGTTCAACATGCCCTACGGTATGAAAACAATTTACTGAATGATACAACAGTCAAATAAAGGAAATAGGCTCCTGCATTACTGAAAACAATCCAATACCATGTACGATGAAATTTCATATAGACTAATAATAATTTCCAACCTTTTAATTGGAACAGCTCAAATGTGTCTTCAGGGCTTCATTACAGTCAAGGATCTCACTAGTAAAATCATAATTTTGCGTAATCTTTATTTGGTGTATATGCAATTTCTTTGTGAATTACAACCCTAGTTAATATTGATATCCCATTTCAGTAATTTCAACAAATATTGATAAACAATCGTTACTTGCCTTCTAGATCAATGTTGTGAATCATTCAGGTTAAGATATGGCCAGTTTTGCTTTTACTACGTACTCTTTTGATTTTTCTGTTTGATTAAAGTTATCATTCATTATAGCATATGGCTCAAAAGTTATCTCTGACACTAAGAAAAAAACAATGTGAGAGCTTGCATGCAGTTTCATTAATAATATGTGTAGAAACTGTTCATAATGCTTGTTGATTGAGTCAATATTGATGTTGACAGGGTTGGCTTTGACGTCTAAGGGGGACCTCATTACGTTAGACATCTGCCCAGGAAACTCACGTATTTTTATCATCTCCCCTGACGGTTTCTACGGCACATGTTACCCATTTCAACCTCTCATTAACTGTGGTTATGAGAGCAAGTGTAGATTTTTGACAGTTCACAATGACACGCTGTATGTGTCAGATCTTGGTAAGTCTTCCTTTTTCACCTGTGAAAAATATATACACTTCATGTATGATACAAAGAGAATTAAAGCAAAAAAGTTATTCTTTTGCATTTTTTATTTAAAAAATAACAAATTTTTAACTCAAAGATCTTTGATATATTTCAAATGAGAAAAAAGCGACAATTCAATTTCAATCCTGCAAGTATTTGGCAAATCCAAAAACAAGTTTTGAAAGCTGGAGTTGCATTTTGGTTTAAGTTTTGTTTTCTTGTGTTTACCAAAAAAAAAAACCAACAACTAGACTGACCACTCAAGTGATGGTGGAATGTAGTATTCTGAAACGTCACAAAAAAACTTATTTTAAATAAATAATCTTTACCTAAATGTAGTGTTCTAATTTAAGAAAATTGAAAAGGAAATAATGACACCATGATTACTAGGTAACTGGTTTATGAATATTTGTCATGTGATAATGTATTTTGTACACAGGTCGTAATTGTGTGTACATCACTGATCTGTTTGGTACTCTCCTCCGCACCATCGGTCACTCCGGCCACAGACTCGGCCTCTTCTCACAAGCTGCTGGTATTGCTGTGGACAAAGACGGACATATCATTGTGGCAGATAGCAGGAATGAACGAGTCCAGGTAACAGGGTTATTTCAAATTAAGCCTGTTTTGTACGATGACCCCCAGGTCAAAGGTGAAATTGTTCGGGAGATAACTTTTAAACCTTCAGAGATATTCTGATGAAACTTTAAAGTATACCTGCATCAGACCTTCACCCAAAGGACAGAGATAAAAAAAGTGATTTGCATAAACCTTTGAAACATTCAAAGGTTTATGCCAATGTGATGCTATAGGTCCCCCACTGAATGTAACAAGTTTAAAATCTGTTCATATTAAAACAAGGGTCTGAAATTTTAGATCACCTGAAAACAGTTGGTCTGTTGGAAAATGTAACTAAGTTGAATTTCCTTTTTTCACTTTTTGGGACGACACCTTTCACCTTTCCTTTAGTTTGATATCAATGGTTGATCTTGATTTACTCTTTATTGGCACTATATCCCTCTTGTGTTGATGTGCTGTTACACATTCAGTGGTGTTTTTTTTTTCTTCAGATCTTTAGACCAAATGGAAGATTTCTGGGTGTTTTAGCGTTGAGTGATCCCCATATTCGTCCCTCTGACATCCACCTCACTCCCGACGGACGTCTGATTATTGTCAACTTCACAAACCACGAGGTCAAAGTTTTCAGGCTCTGTGTGAAGTAATAGGGGGAACATTACTCAAGAGGCACAATGGCCAAAATAAAAAAAAGAAACATGCATGCTTCCAAACTCCTCTAAAGACAGATAAAATGTGTGAAAACAGACATATATGTGAGAAATTTTGTGATCAAGCAAACATTCATGTTTGTTTAATAATAGATGTGACGTACATAGTGACAAAAAAACTGTCTTGTGTTTGAAAGTGATGAGCCAGCTGTATGTTGTGAAGTAGATGAGTGAAAAATACTATGGATCGTGGTACTGAATTCAAAGGCTGGCTTACCAAAGATATAAAATACAGGTATATTGTACATTGTAAGTTGATATGTATAATATAGGCTTAAAAAAGATAATTGCACAGTCCTAACATCAGTGGAGAAAAAACATTATACAGAATGTAGTGGGGGACTCCAAGCAGGGGGAAAGGGCATCCTAAGTAAAAGTGGGGGAGAGAAGGGCATTCTAAGGTCCTCAATATCCAGGGGTTACACTCCCTTGTGCACTTTACACCTCTGGATTAGGTCATGGCAGACTGAAGGCATGATGCTAGGCTGATGCCTGGTATTTTGAAGATTTTAAAGGAGCCACAACCGACTTCAAAGCCTGTCAATTTTTACGTGACCACATTATTCTTTTTATGTACACCAAAAGGTCGAACCAGTCACCTTGTCTTATCATCAAGGTGGAGCATACGAGACAGAACCTTCAGTTTTGCCATGACATATATAGAGGATCTTACACGAGTGTTGATGCAATATGGAATTTATTAAACGAGTTAGATAATTTAATATGTCACGAGCTTTTAGGTGAGTGACATTAAATTATTTAATGAGTTTGTTAAACAGGTCAGTTATTTGATAAAATGATATTACAGGGATGTAGAGAGTAGGTGAGTGCAACCCCTGGATATAGAGGATACCTAAAGTGGAGTGGGGTGGGGTGGGGTGGGGGGGGGGGGGTGAATGCATGACTCATTAGGTTAAATAGGGGATGGGGCATCCTGAGTATGAAATATCGTCACAATCAGTTATTATTTGACTACATTAGTTACATCTCATGATTTGTTACCTACATAAATGGTATTGAATTCACTGATCAGAACAGTTTGTGATGGTAGTACTGTTTGTTACACTACTGTGTAATAAGCAAATTTCTTTGTATTCTATAATTGTGACAAGAGATATACAAAGCAGAATTTATGAGACCTTGACTCTTTTGTAAAGTAGAATGTTGTTGAAACTTAAGTTCTCAAAAAGTTTTTGATGAATAACGTTTTGTTACTTAGAAGGAAGAGCAATTCTTCATACAATCATATTTACATACAGTGTTGATTCTTAAATTGATTTCATTTTATTGAAGTAAATATGTTTGATATCAACCTACATGGAAATTTCAGGCAGACATGCATTAATATTTAAATGTCCAGGCCATCCATCTGTTGGTACATGTAGGTTTCCAACTTGTATGAAACTTTGTGCTACGGCTGTTTCCATGTCATTCAATCTTTTGAGTAATGGTTGGCTTTGAGTAAAAGCTTTGTTGTTTCAATGTAACTGTTCCTCTTTCATGAATTTTCTACTTTTGTTTATCTGTAAGTTGATTTCATGATTTCACTGTGTTGCTCATCGTCAGAAACCCCCGGTACACTTCTCTAACGAGTGCTAGAGAAGTGTACCGGGGGTTTCCGACCATGTGCATTGCTCGAAGATATTCAAACTGCAGATATATATTCAACTATCTTCTTATTTCCCTATCATAATTTGGCTAAAGTTTGTAACTTTTGATACGTTTAAACTCGTTTAAACATGTAATCATGTCAGTCATTTGCTCATTTGAATAGAAATTGTCGTCTACAGCTGCTGGAAGTTGTTAATGAAGAAATACGAGACCACTGAGAAACATAGCTCTGACAGAAATATGTTGTACATTCCATACACTTGTTAGTTATATTGTGCACCAAAGTTTCTTAAATGGATTTATAAAATATATAGAATTGTATGTTAGAACATTTTTTTGTGTTGAAACACAAGGAAAGTGGCTGTTTTGTTACTCTGGTTCAATTATGGTTCATTAAATATATGTAATGTTATATGTTTGTTTGTGTTGTACTTTTTGATCAGGGAATAAATATTTTCATACTTTTTAGGTTACCCGAGACATGAGTGACTAACATTGTATTCTAAACATCTTTTGTTTGTCGTTCGTTTGTAAACAGTTAACACTTCACATTCAAAAACTTCTTCTCCAAAATCCTTGAACCAATTTGATTGGAATTTGTGATCTGCTGTGATGGCAAATTCAATTTTGTATCTGAAAATAGATCTAAACATCAGAATAATGAAAGACCATCAGTTCATGATCCTAATGCAATGCTTCAATGGATCAAACACCATGCAGAGAACTGTAGAAAATAACCCGCAAGATGAGATGTGGCATATACATCATTTGACAACTTTTCAAAGCTCACTGATTGGTCTGAAGGACCAAGGTAAACTTATGGTTCACCATGGTATCAATCATTCAGCAATTTCTTAAAATGGCTTCCTAACTAGAATCTTGAAATTTAACCAAATTTGAATGTATTAGTAAACAAAAAAATTGAAGCTGTCAAGATCACTAACCTGTAACCACTCAACAACATAACTAAATATATAACTGCTGGTAAATAAGAGACTGTTAAGAATTGACTCTAAGGTCTATCTACGTCCATTGGCTTTAATTTGGGATCTGTCCCATTAAGAAAAGATCCCAATCCTTTGATAAATATTATACAGTTACTAGTACTGAGCAGGATCTTTTTGGCTGCATTTTATGAGAAAATTTTGCTGAGATTGCTGAAAGGCCCAATATATGTAACTTCAGGAAATTTTTTGTGATTCTGAAAAATACTGAAAAGAAATCTAGTTGATAACCATGCAAAAATAAGTCTAAAATGAAGTTAACATGAGCGGTAACTAACAAGAAACTCCGGAGAGAAAAATCCAAAGAATTGAAAATAATTCAGGTGGGGCCCACTTCAACAACAAGCCAAGTTAGAAGACAGTTAAAAAAGGACGCATGTTTACAAATACGGAGTTTCAACTGCTGCCATATCGGTTACCGCGTAAGAATTCATCTTAAATATTGCTGATATCAGTTAATCTGAATAATAATAAAAAATTATTATGCTTGATTTTCGCATCAAGTTTCGCTGAAAGTTACATATATTGGGCCTTTAAAACAATGTATCAAAGTGAGCAACACTGGCCCTCCAAGACTTTTGTCTTGAAAATCTTCCAAATGTTTGAAGGGCTTTATCAGATCATATAGAAAGTGTTACTTTAGCTCATTCACCCGTGAAGTTCCATAATGAACTAGAATTGAAGAGCTTTTGATTTTGAAGAGTTAAACAATATGTCCTTGGGGTGATTGAGACTCGTCCCAGCATGCTACCAGCAAAATATCAGTACCCTAGACCTTTAGGTTATGGAGAAAATGTTGCTTGAAGATTTTAAGACATTTGACTCCTGTGACCTTGAAACTGGGTCAAGGTCATTCATTTGAACAAGCTTGGTAGCCCTTCATCCAAGCATGCTACTGTATTTGCAAAATAAGGTACCCCAGACCTTTCAAGTTGCTTGAAGATTTTAAGACATTGGACTCCTGTGACCTTGAAACTGGGTCAATGTCATTCATTTGAATAAACTTGGAAGTCCTCATCCTAGCATCATACACTGGCTAAATATCAGTACCCCAGGCCTTTAAAAAGTTTCTTGAAGATTTAATTAATTTGAACCCTTTGACCTTGAAAGAAGGTCAAGGTCAGTTATTTGAACAAAGTTGGTAGCCCTTTATCCCAGCGTGCCATTAGCCAATTATCAGCACCCTGTCTGTTTTAGCTACTGAGAAGTTGTATGAAAGATTTAGAATAAAATTTGACCCATGACCTTGAAAGTAGGTAAAGATCATTCATTTAAATACTTGGTAGCCCTTCATCTAAGCATGCTACAGGCCAAATATCAATACCCTGGGCCTTTCCATTTAGAAGAAAGTGCTCAAAGACTTAAGACATTTGACCCCTGTGACCTTCAAAGTAGGTCAAGGTCATTTATTTCAACAAACTTGTTAGCCCTTCATACCAGCATGCTTTATGCATATATCAGCACCTTAGGCCTTTCGATTATTGATAAAGAAGTCATTTGAAGGAAAAGTTTATGCACTAACCAAGGTGGATGACGACAGACAAAGCCCAATGGCTATTAGGTCATCCTGACCCTTTAGGTCAGATTACCTAACTAATAAGAAAACAAAAACAAAATAATATTCTTTTTCTGAATTTTTATGTTGCATTTAATAACTAAATATCAAATCTGTAGCTAGAATGTCAAACATCCATATCATATAATTAATTGAAATTTAAATATCACAGTTGGGTACATATACTATAGCACAGCTTTCAGATTACGGAATAAGAAAGTGGAGGGCTGTATAATTTATCATGTGTAATATTTAGTTTGAGACCTGCTACCTTAATTTGATTTATAAGTAGCAATTGATATGTACCTTTCAAATATAATTATTTTCAATCCAACTTCTTGGGGAATGTGTTGATAATAAAGTATACTGACAGATCCTGTGTAGTAAACTTACTGGTTGTTGACAAGATGCATTTACCAGAAGTGTATAATATGAATCAGGAAAACCAGGAGCAAAGAAGTTACATTGTTAGGAAATCAATATAGATAAAGTTAAAAAAAAATATCTACAGCAGGTTTCTTTTGTATTAATTTTACATACATATTAGTTTGAGATGAATTAAGGCCATTCTTACAATACTGATTGTTAATGGTTAATATTGTTTTGAACATTTCAATGCTATTTTGCAAATGCTGTCCTTTAATTTTCTGTACATTATGCTTACATGGTGACGAGACCAGGCATACTGATAGGATATAGTAGAGGAGCAGCACTATTTCTTAAACACAAATGTTGGACCAGATGCCTTCTTTTCTATTTGTTTTGAATCGGACTCGGGTGCCGGCTGTTTGGGATCAGACTCCGGCTGTTTGGGATCAGATTCTGAATTTGGCTGTGGGTCATCAACGACCTCGTCACCTTCCACTGGGATACTCTCATCTGCTGTACCCACATCAGCAGCCAGTGTGTGTTCCTCGGGTGGATCCGTGATAAACGTTATCACCTGTACTTTCTCTACTGGCCGTCTACCACTGACCAGAATTTCATATGTATTATCCACAACATCTAAGTCATCAATCATTTCATGATACCGTTCATCAAGTCCAGCGTAACCATTCCTGGCCTCTCTATCAATGACATCACGCTCTTTAATGGCGTCCCTACTAAATGCTCGTATCTCGGAGCCGGGGGCCATACTGCTGAGTCGTGAGACTCCATCACCGTGTCCTGACTTGGTTGGAGACAGGCTCAACTTTTCTTTGTTGGATGGAATATCATTGATTTCTAAGTTAGAGGCAAACTTAACAATGCTTGGAGGTCGTCCATCTTTTTCATCTACGCTCTTTTCTTTTTCTAAATCCTCGCCTGCCATCTCGCTGCCCTCCCCTAGACTCTGGCTGAGGCTACCGTCGGCTTCCTCCGATATTTTATCCATCCTACTTGATCGCGGCCGGGAGGATTCCCCATCTGACTCCTCATCAACTGTGGAAGGTCTAGACTTCAGTCCCGGAGTCGACTCCATCTCCGATGTTGTATCTGGAGAAGTGCTTGTGTCCTCACGCGACAGGATCTGTTTGAGTTCCTCATCAGCTGTTGGAGTGAGCATTTCCCGAGCCGATGTTTCTTGTCCCGATTCATTGACAAGTATGCGAGGATGGGGCGTGGTTGAACGACTACTGGCCTGACTCATGGATGAGCGAATTCTCTGCATCATTGGTTCCTTCTCCGGTTCATGTTCCTACAAATCATTGTGTATAAATAAATAAGCCGCTTGAAAAATTGATATTGATTAGTTGTTTTTGATTGATAATTGGTCAATATCTAATTATAACCTTTGCTCTTGACAATTTAAATACATTGCATACCTTTGATGACTACAAATTTTTTTCTAAATTTAGCTTGCATTATATCATTGCTTTAACTACAGGTTCAAGGTTTAAGATTATAAAGAAATAGATTCATTTAAAATAAATATCCTGAAAGAAAAGTTAAAAATGTGTAAGAGTTAGAGTAAAATGAACACACATTCGGACTTTTTCAATTTACAGGCAGGAATAGTTCATTATAAAATTTTAGAGGTGAATGAGGCAATGCCAAAGACTAGCATACTACAATATACAAATTGTACTTTCAATTATCATGCGCTTTTCATAAGGATTGTTATTAAAAGTTAATATAGATGCAAATAAAAGCATGCAGCATATATATAGCTTTGACAAGACTTTCACAAACAATGTGTTAGCAAACAAAAACATAAACGAGCTTAAAGATGGGCCCAGCAGATTATAACCATATACCTCACACTAAGTCAAAACAAATCTTGAAATACACTCTACTTTAATGTTTAGTGACATCTTTATCATCTAACGTTGAGTCAATAACATAACTGATTCCAGCACTCATTACCTGATTTTAGTTTCATAACATTTTCACTGTAAACAATACATACTTGTTTTGGCCCCCTCAAATTTTAGTACATAACCGAATCTTAACTTATCAGCGCAATGATAGATTGGTGCAACCAATGCCATAAAAAGCAATGAACAGAGTTCGCTGTAAGCACAATCATAATTAAACTAAAAGTTTTCAGCACAATAAGCACTAAATAAGAGTACCGTTGAAGCATGTATATAATCATTATACACATGTATTTAAACAGTTTGAACCTATGTCTGCAACACATGATCTTTTTTTGCAAATGTAAAATTATTTCCTTTCAGAGTTTTAGGAAATGAAAACTTTACATCAATTGATTTTGTAAGGTTTTCCCATACAATCTGCTAGAACCCATCAGTTTCGGATGTCTGCAGGGCCATCCATTTTAGGCAATTACCAGCTGCGGTCGTGTACTTACAAATTTAGTGACACTACACAGTCTGGAGTAAGAGAAGCTGTGAGTGTGGAGAGGGGAGGGGAGGAGGGATTTCTTATCGTCTGCTCGCAGCCTCATCTCTGTGTAAGGATTAAGTCTATGGAAGAAACTCTACAGGATGCAGGGTGGAAAAGGTGACATTAGTGTTGATAGAATTAGCTTTCTACAGCAAACAACAAACAGGGTGGAAAAGGTGACATTAGTGTTGATAGAATTAGCTTTCTACAGCAAACAACAAACAGGGTGGAAAAGGTGACATTAGCGTTGATAGAATTAGCTTTCTACAGCAAAATACAAACAATGTGGAAAAGGTGCCGTTATATAAGCGTTGATAAAATTAGCTTTCTACAGCAAATAACAAACAGGGTGGGAAAGGTGCCATAAGTGTTGATAGAATAGGTGCCATTGTATAAGCGTTGATAAAATTAGCTTTCTTCAGCAAACAACAAACAGGGTGGGTGCAAGAGCTCAAGTAGACATGGCTATAAATTGTATATATCATATATACAGAATGTTTTGGTGTAATATATAATTGTTTGTACATTTCAAATTCATCTGGTTCACAAAATCAATTATTGAAGTTACATAAGCATAGCTTTAGATATACTAGACAATAAACATGTCAACCTTTGTTTTAAATGATATAGGAACATGGCTTATCATTTGTCTGTCTAATTATGATTTTTTTTTGTATATAAATGATGAATTTGCAAGTATTAGAAATCAAATTTCTTGATCTAATAGTTATTATATACACCACAAAACTCTGGACTTCTACATTATTATTAGACATGGAAAGCGTATATTTTTTGTTGCATCAATTCCACAATATTACATTGTAATATATATATAATGTTTTAAAAGAAAGCCAAATCTGAGAAAATTTAAAAGAAAAGAGATCCCTCAAATTTAGATAAAACCACTTTTCTTGTCATAGAAATGGAATACTTCTGTATAAATCTCGCGTTACTATCTATGAACAAAACTACTAAATTGTTTAAAATTTAAATATTTGAAAAAAGAAATAAAAATTAAAAAAAAAATTAAATGTGCCTAATTAATATAGTCATTTGAAATTATAAATAATACACAGTGTCATACAGTATTTAAATCTCACTTCAAACCCCAGTGGGATAATTAAAATGTTCACCAATGTAAAGCGAGCAAAGACTTATAATTCAATAAAAATATACTTTCAGATCTAGTTCCTTGAGGTTTCCTGTGACAATAGTTTATAATTCAGAGCATGCATACTCTGTAGTGAATGAGTTATAGTGCGAATACCACAAATAAATCAGTAGGATCAATGACTTCATTATTGCTACACTACCACACACACAATACTGAAATCTCCGAAGCAAACTCTAACACAGCAGAGGAAGGTCTAGTAATGCTAGCAACACAAGAAGGTATAGTATGTACTAGTATCAGTAGTGTGTGTTACCTCAAGCTCCTTCTGCGACTCGTAAATCATACGAGCCAGGTTTTCACGTTTGTTGTCGTCTTTCTCTTTGATGGTGATCTGTGCAGCAATATTATTGCGTGTACAAAGTTTGCGAACTTCATTCTTGATCTGGGCCACCATGTCCATATCTTCTGTGGCATTGATTCCAAACATCTCCAGAGTCCTAGCAATCTCTCTGAAATTATACAGTTTAATTGGAGCTTAGCTCTAGATTATACAATGTAATTGGAGCTTAGCTCTGGATTATACAATTTAATTGGAGCTAACTCTGGATTATACAATTTAGTTGGAGCTTAGCTCTGGATTATACAATTTAATTGGAGCTTAACCCCAGAGCCATTCAATAATGGCAGCTGAAAGTTAATGACTTCTTCTTGGGTGGATGCTAATATTTTTGCTGGGTTATTTCTTAGCAAGTTGTTACCCATTGATACAGCTGGGTAGACTGAAACATTTCTGCGACTCCTGTCTATATCTATACTTACTCTCGGACAACATCGCTGGACTCGACGAGGAAGCGTTCCTGTAGAACCTCCGCCACTTCTGGGGTTTTCAGCTCCAGACACATCAATGTATGACAAGCTTCAGCCCTGACTGCTGAGTTTTCCTCATACCTCACCGCCCACAGTAACGTCTCCGTGATCTCCTCCGTTACAACACCTATCTTACCCAGAGCTGAAACACAGGCACTTATAATTATATATACCGGTAGGTTTATCTCACCCAGCATTGCAAAACAGAAAACATTACATTTTTCTTAACAATTAAAGCTGCAAAACCCAAACAAAAAATAAAATCATTATACATGCACTTCCAAACGTAACATCAAACAAATATTTTGTAACCTTTATTTTACTTGATGAAGTAAACCTTCTTTGGGAAATGATTTGGAAACACAAATACAACGAAACTGATGGTTTAATAGCCTCAGCTATATCTAAGTTATAACTATTAACTTTGTTCAGGAAGGAAGCAACAAACAACTATAGAGTTACCTACCTTGAATAGCCAAGGCCTTGACCTTCCAAATAGTTTCAAACGTGGACAGTTTGAGGAGTTGTTCCAGCACTAACTCCTCCTTGATCTCTAGGTTACCACATGTGATACACACCTCAGACCGTATAGACACATACTCATCCTCAAAACTTCTCAGGAATACTGGCAACAACTTGGCCGTCATTATGCCTGTACAGATGATAAAAAAATTATATAAGGTTATAAAAACATGTTTTTATATTGGCACTATTGAAATTGAGAATAATGAAAAACTTCTTATACACAACTTAAATCAAGTGATGAATACAGGCATGCATCAATATGATCACTCTCTCTTTCTCTTGACGTCTTTTTCCAGCCTAAGTCAGTTTAACCTAGTCCTCTCCTGCAACAGGCTATTTGTCTCTTAGATAATATATTGCATGCTAAAAGACATGTATTTCATTGCTATTAAATTGACCCCTTGATGTGACCTTAACCTTCAGGTATTGAGTGATACAGAAACTAAATGCATGCATTGTCTATTCATATAGTACATCCATGTCCATGTATGATTGAGTTTTATAAAATTTGATTAGAAGGAGACAGTTGAGGGGGTACAATGTATGTAGATGAGTCTGAAATGATTATAAAGTAGAAGTGATATGAGGTGGGAAGTTAAGGGGTGATTGCTTTCGAGGGGTTAATGTTATAAAAACTTTTATGTTCCCAATTACTCACCAAGCTGTCCAATCTTGTTGATGGCCTCCAGGCGTGTCATCTCGTCGCCTGTGAGGAGGCGGCCACACAGATCGTCGTGGACCTCTTTGCCGTGGCTGGTCTTACCCAGACACTGGGCCGCTGATTTACGTACATCTTCATGCCAGTCATTCCACATCAGGTCAGCCAACTTGTTGGTGATGTCCTGTTGTATAACATAAAATAAACTACAACGAGAATCCCAGGGAGGTGGAGGTGTCGCCTGCACAGCAAGCTGGGAAACTTAAGGAACAAGCTTACTTGAGTAACTTGAGTTATCCCACAGAAACTGATTTTCTATTTGTAGTTAATGTGATCTTGACCTTTGAACATGAAAAGCAATTCTAAGAAAGCCTTGTTTGAAGTTTGAGCTTGATCAGCCAAACTCAAGTCGTCGCGAAAAATCTTATTTTCTATTTATAGTAACAGTGACCTGGGGATTTGACCTTCAAACCTGAAAAGCAATCCCATTTCGTAAGTCAGCACTATATGGAGTTTGAGTTTGATTGGCCGAAGGAACTCAAGTTATTGCTCAGAAACTGTTGTGCGGACAGCGACCCCATTGAACACCGACGCCAACATAGTGATACCTATATGTCGCCTGCTTTTGGCAGTCAACACAAAAATTGTTTGATCATGTCTTGATATACAATAGATTTTAATATTTCAGTTACTCAAAGCATGTCAGATAGTTTGACACAACAAAGCCCTTTAATAGCCATATGTAACAGTCAGCATGATAGTAAGCAAAAACAAATTGGCCGCTCTTGTGCAACAGGAGACTTATAATAATAGTTGTTCATACATATAACCAAATACTGTCTTTGCAAAGTAAGTGTGTATGAACATTGACAGTTCCTCTATTCATTACCAAATCTTCTGTTATTTTGTCAATAGACTCACTTCACTATGTAACACACTAATGATCTGACTAATTTCTGACCTTATTGATGGTAACACTGAGGGTGGGGAGGATCTTACAGGTGATGTACTGACCTTGTTGATGGTACCACTGAGGGTGGGGAGGATCTTACAGGTGATGTACTGACCTTGTTGATGGTAACACTGAGGGTGGGGAGGATCTTACAGGTGATGTACTGACCTTGTTGATGGTACCACTGAGGGTGGGGAGGATCTTACAGGTGATGTACTGACCTTGTTGATGGTAACACTGAGGGTGGGGAGGATCTTACAGGTGATGTACTGACCTTGTTGTTGGTACCACTGAGGGTGGGGAGGATCTTACAGGTGATGTATGTACTGACCTTGTTGATGGTAACACTGAGGGTGGGGAGGATCTTACAGGTGATGTACTGACCTTGTTGATGGTAACACTGAGGGTGGGGAGGATCTTACAGGTGATGTACTGACCTTGTTGTTGGTACCACTGAGGGTGGGGAGGATCTTACAGGTGATGTATGTACTGACCTTGTTGATGGTACCACTGAGGGTGGGGAGGATCTTACAGGTGATGTACTGACCTTGTTGTTGGTACCACTGAGGGTGGGGAGGATCTTACAGGTGATGTGTGTACTGACCTTGTTGATGGTAACACTGAGGGTGGGGAGGATCTTACAGGTGATGTACTGACCTTGTTGATGGTACCACTGAGGGTGGGGAGGATCTTACAGGTGATGTACTGACCTTGTTGATGGTAACACTGAGGGTGGGGAGGATGTTACAGGTGATGTACTGACCTTGTTGATGGTACCACTGAGGGTGGGGAGGATCTTACAGGTGATGTACTGACCTTGTTGATGGTACCACTGAGGGTGGGGAGGATCTTACAGGTGATGTACTGACCTTGTTGATGGTACCACTGAGGGTTGGGAGGATGTTACAGGTGATGTACTGACCTTGTTGATGGTACCACTGAGGGTGGGGAGGATCTTACAGGTGATGTGTGTACTGACCTTGTTGATGGTAACACTGAGGGTGGGGAGGATCTTACAGGTGATGTACTGACCTTGTTGATGGTACCACTGAGGGTGGGGAGGATCTTACAGGTGATGTACTGACCTTGTTGATGGTAACACTGAGGGTGGGGAGGATCTTACAGGTGATGTACTGACCTTGTTGTTGGTACCACTGAGGGTGGGGAGGATCTTACAGGTGATGTATGTACTGACCTTGTTGATGGTAACACTGAGGGTGGGGAGGATCTTACAGGTGATGTACTGACCTTGTTGATGGTAACACTGAGGGTGGGGAGGATCTTACAGCTGATGTACTGACCTTGTTGTTGGTACCACTGAGGGTGGGGAGGATCTTACAGGTGATGTATGTACTGACCTTGTTGATGGTACCACTGAGGGTGGGGAGGATCTTACAGGTGATGTACTGACCTTGTTGTTAGTACCACTGAGGGTGGGGAGGATCTTACAGGTGATGTGTGTACTGACTTTGTTGATGGTAACACTAAGGGTGGGGAGGATCTTACAGGTGATGTGTGTACTGACCTCGTTGATGGCAACACTGAGGGTGGGGAGGATCTTACAGGTGATGTACTGACCTTGTTGATGGTAACACTGAGGGTGGGGAGGATCTTACAGGTGATGTGTGTACTGACCTTGTTGATGGTAACACTGATGGTGGGGATGATCTTACAGGTGATGTATGTACTGACCTTGTTGATGGTAACACTGAGGGTGGGGAGGATCTTACAGGTGATGTGTGTACTGACCTTCTTGTTGTTACCACTGAGGGTGGGGAGGTTCTTACAGGTGATGTGTGTACTGACCTTGTTGATGGTAACACTGAGGGTGGGGAGGATCTTACAGGTGATGTTCTGACCTTGTTGATGGTACCACTGAGGGTGGGGAGGATCTTACAGGTGATGTACTGACCTTGTTGATGGTACCACTGAGGGTGGGGAGGATCTTACAGGTGATGTGTGTACTGACCTTGTTGATGGTACCACTGAGGGTGGGGAGGATCTTACAGGTGTTGTACTGACCTTGTTGATGGTAACACTGAGGGTGGGGAGGATCTTACAGCTGATGTACTGACCTTGTTGATGGTAACACTGAGGGTGGGGAGGATCTTACAGGTGATGTGTGTACTGACCTTGTTGATGGTAACACTGAGGGTGGGGAGGATCTTACAGGTGATGTACTAACCTTGTTGATGGTAACACTGAGGGTGGGGAGGATCTTACAGGTGATGTATGTACTAACCTTGTTGATGGTAACACTGAGGGTGGGGAGGATCTTACAGGTGATGTATGTACTAACCTTGTTGATGGTAACACTGAGGGTGGGGAGGATCTTACAGGTGATGTATGTACTAACCTTGTTGATGGTAACACTGAGGGTGGGGAGGATCTTACAGGTGATGTATGTACTGACCTTGTTGATGGTACCACTGAGGGTGGGGAGGATCTTACAGGTGATGTATGTACTAACCTTGTTGATGGTAACACTGAGGGTGGGGAGGATCTTACAGGTGATGTACTGACCTTGTTGATGGTACCACTGAGGGAGGGGAGGATCTTACAGGGGATGTATGTACTAACCTTGTTGATGGTACCACTGAGGGTGGGGAGGATCTTACAGGTGATGTATGTACTAACCTTGTTGATGGTAACACTGAGGGTGGGGAGGATCTTACAGGTGATGTATGTACTAACCTTGTTGATGGTAACACTGAGGGTGGGGAGGATATTACAGGTGATGTATGTACTAACCTTGTTGATGGTAACACTGAGGGTGGGGAGGATCTTACAGGTGATGTATGTACTGACCTTGTTGATGGTACCACTGAGGGTGGGGAGGATCTTACAGGTGATGTATGTACTAACCTTGTTGATGGTAACACTGAGGGTGGGGAGGATCTTACAGGTGATGTATGTACTGACCTTGTTGATGGTAACACTGAGGGTGGGGAGGATCTTACAGGTGATGTATGTACTGACCTTGTTGATGGTAACACTGAGGGTGGGGAGGATCTTACAGGTGATGTATGTACTGACCTTGTTGATGGTAACACTGAGGGTGGGGAGGATCTTACAGGTGATGTACTGACCTTGTTGATGGTACCACTGAGGGAGGGGAGGATCTTACAGGTGATGTATGTACTAACCTTGTTGATGGTACCACTGAGGGTGGGGAGGATCTTACAGGCGATGTACTGACCTTGTTGATGGTACCACTGAGGGTGGGGAGGATCTTACAGGTGATGTACTGACCTTGTTGATGGTACCACTGAGGGAGGGGAGGATCTTACAGGTGATGTATGTACTAACCTTGTTGATGGTACCACTGAGGGTGGGGAGGATCTTACAGGTGATGTACTGACCTTGTTGATGGTACCACTGAGGGTGGGGAGGATCTTACAGGGGATGTATGTACTGACCTTGTTGATGGTACCACTGAGGGTGGGGAGGATCTTACAGGTGATGTATGTACTAACCTTGTTGATGGTACCACTGAGGGAGGGGAGGATCTTACAGGGGATGTACTGACCTTGTTGATGGTACCACTGAGGGTGGGGAGGATCTTACAGGTGATGTACTGACCTTGTTGATGGTACCACTGAGGGTGGGGAGGATCTTACAGGTGATGTATGTACTAACCTTGTTGATGGTACCACTGAGGGTGGGGAGGATCTTACAGGGGATGTACTGACCTTGTTGATGGTACCACTGAGGGTGGGGAGGATCTTACAGGTGATGTACTGACCTTGTTGATGGTACCACTGAGGGTGGGGAGGATCTTACAGGTGATGTATGTACTAACCTTGTTGATGGTACCACTGAGGGTGGGAAGGATCTTACAGGTGATGTACTGACCTTGTTGATGGTACCACTGAGGGTGGGGAGGATCTTACAGGTGATGTACTGACCTTGTTGATGGTACCACTGAGGGTGGGAAGGATCTTACAGGTGATGTACTGACCTTGTTGATGGTACCACTGAGGGTGGGAAGGATCTTACAGGTGATGTACTGACCTTGTTGATGGTACCACTGAGGGTGGGAAGGATCTTACAGGGGATGTACTGACCTTGTTGATGGTACCACTGAGGGTGGGGAGGATCTTACAGGTGATGTACTGACCTTGTTGATGGTACCACTGAGGGTGGGGAGGATCTTACAGGTGATGTATGTACTGACCTTGTTGATGGTAACACTGAGGGTGGGGAGGATCTTACAGGGGATGTATGTACTGACCTTGTTGATGGTACCACTGAGGGTGGGGAGGATCTTACAGGTGATGTACTGACCTTGTTGATGGTACCACTGAGGGTGGGGAGGATCTTACAGGTGATGTATGTACTGACCTTGTTGATGGTAACACTGAGGGTGGGGAGGATCTTACAGGGGATGTATGTACTGACCTTGTTGATGGTACCACTGAGGGTGGGAAGGATCTTACAGGCGATAACCTTGTGTCTCCAGCTACTGCTGTTGAGCTGCTCCGCCACCATACCATGGACCAGGGGCTGCCAACAACGAAAAGTTTCATTTTAAACTGACGAAGAAATACACATTGTATTATTTAGTTACTCTCATCAAGTTTTAGAAACTAGTATAGTTGTTTTTCTTAAGATACAAGAAATTGTGTACCAATTAATACTTTTACCCAAAACATAATTGCAGAAATTGTGTACCAATTAATACTTTTACCCAAAACATAATTGCAGAAAAACTTTTTCACCAGAATAAGATTTTACTGATATCATACTGAAAATATCAACAATATTACAATTCCAAACTTACCGAGAATAAACTGAGCTTGCCAAGCAGAAAAATAGCCTTTTCGTGTTTGATGGTATCCTCTGTGGTGAGGAGTTGGTGGATTACCTCCCCTACCACCAGGGAATTACAAACACCGAAGTGAGCCAGACACTGGGCGGCAGCCCAACGGTCGACCACATTCTCACTCTCCAGGGCAATGTGCAAAATAACCTTGGCCTATGAAGAAGGAAAAGAAGGCGCAGTGAGAAAAATATATTTCTAGAATGATGAGCATAATTTAACAATCAAGAACTATATACATATACTTCAGAAGAAGGAAAGATGAATACTATGATCATGTTACTTACCCAGAGTATTAAAGGGAGACCACTCTTTACCGTAATTAATAAGTACAAGAAAATTCAAATGTCTGATGTCACGAAATTCATAAAAAAAATGTACCTGTATTCTGTGTATTTAGTACACTTACCACAAAACTCTTGTCTTATACAATCCTAAAAAACAATGATAAATTACCTTTGTGCCTTAATTACCTTATCTGAGGGCCTGTTGAGGGAGTACAGTGTGTAATGGCTGCACCGTGCCTTAATTACCTTATCTGAGGGCCTGTTGAGGGAGTACAGTGTAATGGCTGCAGTGTGCCTTAATTACCTTATCTGAGGGCCTGTTGAGGGAGTACAGTGTAATGGCTGCAGTGTGCCTTAATTACCTTATCTGAGGGCCTGTTGAGGGAGTACAGTGTAATGGCTGCAGTGTGCCTTAATTACCTTATCTGAGGGCCTGTTGAGGGAGTTCAGTGTAATGGCTGCAGTGTGCCTTAACTACTTTATCTCACGGCCTGTTGAGGGAGTACAGTGTAATGGCTGCACCGTGCCTTAACTACCTTATCTGAGGGCCTGTTGAGGGAGTAGTGTAATGGCTGCAGCGTGCCTTAATTACCTTATCTGAGGGTCTGTTGAGGGAGTACAGTGTAATGGCTGCAGCGTGCCTTAATTACCTTATCTGAGGGCCTGTTGAGGGAGTACAATGTAATGGCTGCAGCGTGCCTTAATCAACTTATCTGAGGGTCTGTTGAGGGAGTACAGTGTAATGGCTGCAGCATGCCTTGATTACCTTATCTGAGGGCCTGTTGAGGGAGTACAGTGTGTAATGGTTGCAGCGTGCCTTAATTACTTTATCTGAGGGCCTGTTGAGGGAGTACAGTGTAATGGCTGCAGCATGCCTTGATTACCTTATCTGAGGGCCTGTTGAGGGAGTACAGTGTGTAATGGCTGCAGCATGCCTTGATTACCTTATCTGAGGGCCTGTTGAGGGAGTACAGTGTAATGGCTGCAGCGTGCCTTGATTACCTTATCTGAGGGCCTGTTGAGGGAGTAGAGTGTAATGGCTGTAGCATGCCTTGATTACCTTATCTGAGGGCCTGTTGAGGGAGTACAGTGTAATAGCTGCAGCATGCCTTAATTACCTTATCTGACGGCCTGTTGAGGGAGTACAGTATAATGGCTGCATCCTGCCTTAATTACCTTATCTGAGGGCCTGTTGAGGGAGTACAGTGTAATGGCTGCAGCATGACTTAATTACCTTATCTGACGGCCTGCTGAGGGAGTACAGTGTAATAGCTGCAGCATGCCTTAATTACCTTATCTGACGGCCTGTTGAGGGAGTACAGTATAATGGCTGCATCCTGCCTTAATTACCTTATCTGACGGCCTGTTGAGGGAGTACAGTGTAATGGCTGCAGCATGACTTAATTACCTTATCTGATGGCCTGCTGAGGGAGTACAGTGTAATGGCTGCAGCGTGCCTTAATTACCTTATCTGAGGGCCTGTTGAGGGAGTACAGTGTAATTGCTGCAGTGTGCCTTAATTTCCTTATCTGAGGGCCTGTTGAGGGAGCACAGTGTAATGGCTGCAGTGTGCCTTATTACTTTATCTGAGGGCCTGTTGAGGGAGTACAGTGTAATGGCTGCAGTGTGCCTTAATTACTTTATCTGAGGGCCTGTTGAGGGAGTACAGTGTAATTGCTGCAGTGTGCCTTAATTTCCTTATCTGAGGGCCTGTTGAGGGAGCACAGTGTAATGGCTGCAGTGTGCCTTAATTACTTTATCTGAGGGCCTGTTGAGGGAGAACAGTGTAATAGCTGCAGTGTGCCTTAATTACTTTATCTGACGGCCTGTTGAGGGAGTACAGTGTAATGGCTGCAGCATGCCTTGATTACCTTATCTGAGGGCCTGTTGAGGGAGAACAGTGTAATTGCTGCAGCGTGCCTTAATTACTTTATCTGAGGGCCTGTTGAGGGAGAACAGTGTAATTGCTGCAGTGTGCCTTAATTACCTTATTTGAGGGCCTGTTGAGGGAGTACAGTGTAATGGCTGCAGCATGCCTTGATTACCTTATCTGAGGGCCTGTTGAGGGAGAACAGTGTAATTGCTGCAGCGTGCCTTAATTACCTTATCTGAGGGCCTGTTGAGGGAGAACAGTGTAATTGCTGCAGTGTGCCTTAATTACCTAATTAGACGGCCTGTTGAGGGAGTACACTGTAATGGCTGCAGTGTGCCCAAATTACCTTATCTGAGGGCCTGTTGAGGTAGTAGTGTAATGGCTGCCGCGTGCTTAAATTACCTTATCTGAGGGCCTGTTGAGGGAGTAGAGTGTAATGGCTGCAGCCTGCCTTGAATACCTTATCTGAGGGCCTGTTGAGGGAGTACAGTGTAATGGCTGCAGCGTGCCTTAATTACCTTATCTGACGGCCTGCTGAGGGAGTACAGTGTAATGGCTGCCGCGTGCCTTAATTACCTTATCTGAGGGCCTGTTGAGGGAGTACAGTGTAATGGCTGCAGTGTGCCTTAATTACCTTATCTGACGGCCTGTTGAGGGAGTACAGTGTAATGGCTGCAGCAATCTGGACATGCTGCTCGGCGTCATCCAACAAACATTCCAGGGCCACAAACAGACGCTCCGGGATCTCACCGTCACCCAATGGGAAGTTAAACTGGTTCTCCTGAGGTACATACTCAAAGTCATCCCTGTTGGCGTTAGCTCGCTGCATCTCTGCTGCCTTGGCGATGGTTGCTATGGATTTAAGTCGGACGTGTGTTTGGATGTCGGCCATGTCTTTTATGAGGTCATCCGTTGTACTGTCAGCCAACTGACCACTCAGATGCCACTTAGCTCTCCATTCATCAACTGGTGGAGGAGAGAATGGATTGTAATTAAGTTGTGGAGACAGTTTCAGTGAAATACCAATATTAAAGAGTACCACACTACCTAAATTTTAATTTTGTCTCCAAATGTAGAATTAAACTATGCAGATTATCATACACATGTAGTACAAGATATGGTGACAAATCCTATATATAAAATTAATCATTGTATATATCAAGGGATATAAGTAGAAAGTATGTGGCACCATGCACTCACCAGTTAAGCTCGATCTACTCAAAACTTTAACTCTATATAAATCTCAACATTTGTGAAGGAGCTTCTAACAAAAACGATTTTTAATTCATTCGGTTTTTTTTATGCCATCAACATGAATTTTTCAATTTTTAGAGATTTGGTTGCTGATACTTACTGACTTGAGTGAGAGCCTGGTTGTTCCTCGTGATTCTCCGAGTCGTGGGATCCGGTGACCTATGGTACTCGGGGTCATACCCAGGGGGCACAATATGGCCGTCCAGGTCCTGTTGTGGGAGTCATAATGATGATACACCTTTAAAACTTTAACGCTAACAATCATAAATATATATAAAAAAATGGCTTCCTCTGGTCAAAATGTTTCTTTTTAAAAATCAAACCTGGTAACTTACATGTTTTAAAAGTGATACATTTTTCATATATATTGGTCCTATGTTGCCTTTTGAAAATGTACAGTTTCCTGTACCATGCAATAGTCATGCAGCTGCAAGCAGAATACTGTGTGTGTTTATATCAAATATACTTGCAAGGGATATTCTTAACATTCACGGTCAGATCCATTTCATATGATTATCATAGTTAAATCAAAGCTTATTGCCTTCAAAACAAACTTGTTGGGTTTATATTCTGTGAATATAGTTCAACATATAATTGCAGAATAAGATAATATAATTAAATCTCTCGATAATAATAACGAAGGTCTGATTGTACAAATAAACCGATCCACCAAACAAAAACCTACGTCTGTTTCCTCTGGCAGTTTGTGCCATCGCTGCAGACCTTTTTCCACTTTTTTGACACTTGGTTTGTGAACACTGTACTTCTCCCGGTCAGTTTCGGGGTACCAGTCCTCCGGAGGCTTCGGGTACTGGTTCTGTAGCTGTTTACGATACCGATTCTTCGTGCTCATGTAAATATCAGTCTTGTCTCCTTTCATCTCATGGATTTGTTCAGCACCTGAAACAAAATGTACAAAATTTTATACATTGCTTAAACAAGTTGTACAAAATTTTAATGCATTGTTTAAACAAGTTGTACAACATTTTATGCATTGTTTAAACAAGTTGTACAAAACTTTAAGCATTGTTTAAACAAGTTGTACAAAATTTTATGCATTGCTTAAACAAGTTGTACAACATTTTATGCATTGTTAAACAAGTTGTACAAAACTTTAATGCATTGCTTAAACAAGTTGTACAAAATTTTATGCATTGTTTAAACAAGATGTACAAAATTTTATGCACTGTTTAAACAAGATGTACAAAATTTTATGCACTGTAAATTAAACAAGTTGTACAAAAATATATGCAATGTTTAAACAAGTTGTACAAAATTTTATGCAATGTTTAAACAAGATGTACATAGTACAAAATTTTATGCAATAATTGTTTAAGTTTTATTTTGTTACATTTCTCTAATATAAAGTTCAATAAAAACTATATTTGGAGACTAGTTAACAGTAGATACTGCCACTAGTGGTACTTACCAGTCAGCCACTCCTGTTCAAACATGTTGTCCGTGTCGAAGAGTTTGTCGCCGACCGCCGGATTGACGTGGTCACGGAGAGTGGGCAGTGGAGGCGGGGTGTACGACTTGACCGTGATGTCTGCCGTAGCATTAATGGCACCTGGTACAAAGTAAACCAAAGGATTTAGGCCGATTCTCATGTTTAACGTAGTTAAATATTTATCTTGTTGCATTGAATTTATAACTCAATGTAAGATCACAGGATTATCTAAATTTAGTAAGAGGAGTTGATCAACCATTTTTGTATTCATGTTATTTGAATATATTCCTTATCTTCCAATACAAAATGTACTGGGTCAGCTAGGACTTCCAATTTTAACTTCTCAGGTCAAATCAAGTCAAATCTGCATGTATTCAAAAAGCTGTATAAGGGGACATACTTGGGTAATATAGTCAGTATTGCAGCTCTACTTTAATCATCAAACTTCAAGTTTAAAAAGATGTTACTGACACATTTGCGTTAATACACATTACCCACCGTAACAAACAAAACTGGAGTAAATGTAATGCCATCAAAATAAAATATGTTCAAAAAATAAACTTAAAGGACAATAAATTATTTATAAATATAGTTGCATCTTAATTAAGTAATAACTATCTGAAAATGAAACAGATCATAGCAATTATTATCATATATATTATTGATAATGAGGAAAACTTTGTCATTTTAGAAAAATGCAAAGACAAAATTTAATATCTTTTCATTTCCTGTTCTTCTAAGTTGTATTTTATTATAAGTAATCATATACATGATTTAGATGTCCAATTTACATAAGTTGACCCATTGAGGGGATAGAGAGTCCATGGAAACATGGATCATCATTACGAGTCATAAACAGTAATATAACACTAATATACGACACTTTGATCACCATATTGAGACAAAAACGTTTATATCTACATCAGTAAGACACTCTGATCATTTTGAGTCAAACACTTTTATATCCCATCAGTATATCAATTACACTTTGATATGTATATGTCTGAAAGAAATACTATCTATATATACAAGTACATACAAGGCCACACAAAATCAACTCTTTGTTCTTCCAAATCTGTCATTTGAATGAAAATTTAATAATATTGTTCATTTTTATTTACTACATGTATAACAACTGATAATTTACATAATATGCTACCCAATTATTTAAACAAAAAATAGTTATATGTATTGATTTTTTTTCGCAGATTCAAATTTCAATCAATTCTGGAAAAAAAGAAAGAATTATTGACTCATAGTCATATCAACTCACAATCAATTTTGTCTGTCACACATACAATATCCCTGTTGCTAATAATTCTTCATAATTCAAAACAAAATCCTTCTAATTACTTGTTGTTTGGTATTACAACCATACAACTTAATTTTGTGTGGCCTAGAACAATGCGTTAGAGAAGACTTTAACCAAACCCCGGATAAAGAGTAGGAGGCCTGCAGCAGTAGAACGGGGTGGAATACTGAGGCTGAGTACCAACCCACAAACACATCTGTACCTTTACGTACCTGTGATTGGGGTCATACAAATGTAACACCTGGATTATTCTGAAGTATCCTCCTCTTTTGAAAGTTGACTTCAGTCTTACTCTACATAGAATCTATCTAAATTACATTGATACGCTAACGTACATGAGGATTCAAGGGATGTAAACTTGACAAAATATCTTGATTCTATTTAGGTCTGGTATTTACTATCTACTGATAGGTTTGTAACTCTGCATCTCATTACATCTACCTAACACCAAGTGAACACAATTTTTGCTTATGGTCTCTACACCTCTGGAATATATATGTCACAGCAAAATTGAAGGCTCAGTGTGCACCAATTTGTTGATTAGACAAGAAGACTATAGTTCAACCATTTGATGTACTAATATACATACTTCAAGGTCACATAACAGTAAAGAAGAGGCCCAGAGGGCCTGTATTGCTCACCTGGATTTCAGCAAATGTGACAATAATTCATGTGTAAATTAAATTACACACATTTTTCCATTGTGGCCGGATCTGCCACAACAGTTCGTTAAAATGCTGCATTATTAATGTAATTAATAAACAAGTTTACTAATTCTAAAGAAGATTTAAAGGAAAATTATTTGAAATTGGCTTATTTAAATATAGCTTAAAAAATGCTACCACTGAAATATAAATGTTGTACATTGCTTAAAGATTCAGAGAAGATGTCATTTATATAAATAATGCCAAATGGACCCCTTTTGGTCCCGCCCTCAGGCCCCTGGGGGGATAGCTCCATCATTTGCATAAATTTGAATCCCAGCCACCTAGGGATGCTACCACTCATATATAAATGTTGTATCGTTTATATGAATATTGCCAAATGGACCTCTTTTGGTCCTCAGGCTAATGGGGGCTTAAATTCCGATCAGCAGTTAAAAAGAAAAAGGACGGACGCTGGATGCGGGATGACAGATGCCACAGTATGGCATATGCTCATCTTGGTTCTTTGGACCAGGTGAGCTAAAAATTATTGGCTTTTAAGTTGGTTGCGGCTCCTTTGTCATCTTTAAAACACAGGTATCTGCCTATTGACTACTGCTGATATATAGTCAGGTTTTTTTTACTTGAAACCAAATACATTGCTATCTTTGTGCCTTCAGTTTTGCCATGACATATTCCAGGGGTATAGGGAACATAGGTGGGCGTAACCCCTGGATAGCGAGTCAAGGATCGACTTAATTCAGCCTACATATATGTATGAGGCCATGTAAAAAAATTACAAATTTGTATAGACATTGTAAATTATATTTGTGACTTATAAATAAATATCATTCAATGGAATGTTATCTTTATATTTGTATTATACAATATTAAGAGACATGTTATGACGAGTATTATTATATATCTGGTAAGTATAAGCAGAAATAAGTGAGTGCTCTTACTAATAAGCTCTGTATATTAATTATCACAGTCATTCTAGAATTCAGACTCCCTGAACTTTTGAAAGAAAAATAAACATTATAAGCTGAAATTTATTTGAACAATAGATGAAAAAGAAAACAGAAGATCACTGATTGATTGATGGAGTGATTTTACGTCTGTTTCACTACAGAGTAGAACAAATATCACTCTGACCAGCTTACTCTGTTATACAATTAGCTTTACATTTCTGTTTTGACAGTGCATTTGCAGTTATATAAATAAAGCTTATAAGTTTTCATGCATCACACTCAGCTAAAATATTGATATAAGTTAAGATAAAATTTTTGTATAAGTTTGATTGTGATAAGATATAACATAGCCAGTATATATAATGAAGTGACTGCCTAATACATTAATGTACATTATACATGTAAATCCATCTGTGTACTTGTACATCCATCTTTGTACATGTAAATCCATCTGTGTACTTGTACATCCATCTTTGTACATGTACATCCATCTGTGTACTTGTACATCCATCTGTGTACTTGTACATCCATCTATGTACTTGTACATCCATCTGTGTACATGTACATCCATCTGTGTACTTGTACATCCATCTATGTACTTGTACATCCATCTGTGTACTTGTACATCCATCTATGTACTTGTACATCCATCTGTGTACTTGTAAATCCATCTATGTACTTGTACATCCATCTGTGTACTTGTACATCCATCTATGTACTTGTACATCCATCTGTGTACTTGTACATCCATCTTTGTACATGTACATCCATCTATGTACTTGTACACCCATCTGTGTACATGTAAATCCACCTATGTACTTGTACATCCATCTGTGTACTTGTACATCCATCTGTGTATTTGTACATCCATCTATGTACTTGTACATTCATCTATGTACTTGTACATCCACCTATGTACTTGTACACCCATCTATGTACTTGTACATCCATCTATGTACTTGTACATCCATCTATGTACTTGTACATCCATCTATGTACTTGTACATCCATCTGTGTACTTGTACATCCATCTTTGTACATGTACATCCATCTATGTACTTGTACATCCATCTGTGTACATGTAAATCCACCTATGTACTTGTACATCCATCTGTGTACTTGTACATCCATCTGTGTATTTGTACATCCATCTATATATGTACTTGTACATTCATCTATGTACTTGTACATCCACCTATGTACTTGTACACCCATCTATGTACTTGTACATCAATCTATGTACATGTACATCCATCTATGTACTTGTATATCCATCTATGTACTTGTACATCCATCTATGTACTTGTACATCCATCTATGTACTTGTACATCCACCTATATGTACTTGTACATCCATCTATGTACTTGTACATCCATCTATGTACTTGTACATCCATCTGTTTACTTGTACATCCATCTATATGTACTTGTACATCCATCTATGTACTTGTACATCCATCTATGTACTTGTACATCCATCTGTTTACATGTACATCCATCTATGTACTTGTACATCAATCTATGTACATGTACATCCATCTATGTACTTGTACATCCATCTGTGTACTTGTACATCCATCTATGTACTTGTACATCCATCTATGTACTTGTACATCCATCTGTGTACTTGTACATCCATCTATGTACTTGTACATCCATCTATGTACTTGCATGTACATCCATCTGTGTACTTGTACATTCATCTATGTACTTGTACATTCATCTATGTACATGTACATCCATCTATGTACTTGTACATCCACATGTGCACTTGTACATCCATCTATGTACTTGTACATCCATCTATGTACTTGTACATCCATCTATGTACATGTAAATCCACCTATGCACTTGTACATCCATCTGTGTACTTGTACATTCATCTATGTACATGCACATCCATCTATGTACTTGTACATCCACCTATATGTACTTGTACATCCATCTATGTACTTGTACATCCATCTGTGTACTTGTACATCCATCTGTGTACTTGTACATCCATCTATGTACTTGTACATCCATCTATGTACTTGCATGTACATCCATCTATGTAGTTTTATTATTACCAGTACCATATTAGACCTGTTATGTATATATATATGTATAGTCCCTGGTATATATCCGCGTGTTATCACATGCACACATACACTGTATATATTGTTCTTACATACCAATGTATACATAGAATCCAATAACATATATTAACAGTTAACAATCATTTAAAACATAAACAAATTTTGAAACATTTCCTAAAGTTCTGTAAAATGGAATATTTTTGTGGTTTTATTGCATGATACTTTACAGCATCTGTTTTTGTTGTTAATTTACGATAGTAGAGTTATTTTCAAACATATAGTAACATAGTACATACTGTTTATTAGCCCTCCATAAACTTATCACCGTCAACATGTTTTCTATATCATTCCTGTTTTACTGTACATATGTTATACATGCATTGAGCACAAATATTTCCACAATATGTACAATCTACATCAAGTTAAGTCAAACCACAGAGTAAACCCCGCAACAAAAATATTCACTTTTACAGAATTTGATGAAATGAAAACATTTTAACCACAACAAACAGTTTTCAGTCTTTTCTACCAAGTTTAGTTCTACAACAATTAAAATTCACATTAACATATAATGACTTTACTAACAAACAGACAGATAGGACTAACTCAAACATTATAAATTACATTCCAGACCTTTACAGGACATTGTAGGCGGAATATTCTCTGGCCTTACTCACACCAGACGTAGACATTTTGACAGACATGCAGATATGGTGTAAGGGCCAGAGGAAACCCAGGCCATTTATAGCTAGGACACTGTATCATAATACTTCTATCAAATTCAACGAATGATTCTAACTTCTTATCCAGTACAATAGTGCAATGTAGCATTGATTCTGAATCGGTCAGATATATAACTATTGATATGATTGACAGTATAAGTTAATTAAATACGGGACTGCAGTTGTTTGTTTTTTTTTGTATAAAATCATGGTCTAGACCTCCACTAGGCAATACTGGTTTTGTTTCAGGTCAAGTATACATTTTAAATAGTTAAACCATTTCATCTAGTTTTAATACACATCAAATACAGAAATTATATTACTTCATTCTGGACATGTTAAAAGTTCAAGATCTAAAATTGATATTTTTTTCTTCTTTTTCTGAAGGGGGGGGGGGGGGGGGGTAATACACCTACACAAAATATTATTATTAAAGTATTGGATAATTCCAGACCTTGATGTTAATTTAAATTTGCAGGATTCTTCTTAAAAAGCAGAAAGGAGACATCACGTTTTAACCGAAAAAGAACTCTACACTCTATTCTAGATTGTACAAGTTACAGGAACATCACATTACTTTTTGACAGTACTGACAAACAGGGTAATAAATAACAATGTACTCTAGCTACTCTCAATCCTGCTCTAAGAGCTGAAACCTTACACACACAACACTCCACAGGCGTCCGAACAGTTACCTTTGAGTCCTAACACTATAACCAAAGAAAAAAGCAGAAATGTAAATAAACAGGAATTTGTGAATTAGGTAACCTCGTTTCGATGTGTATAACTTCCTAAAGAGAACTTCATAATAATTAAGAAAGGTAATTACAAGATGTTTTTTCCAAAACATGGAAAGTATGACATTCGTAATATTTCCACCCTTCTCCAAAGAATAGGGGGAAAAAATACATTATTTTTTTATGTTTGTAAAGGGTTTGCAATTTGATCTACTATTTAATAATGATAAAGTTACATACTGATTAGCCTAATCATCAATATTCATTCTATACCTGTCAGGACATAACATGTGATCTAAGAATGAATTATAAGTATGATTGATGGATACAAATCTAATCTACTGAAATGACTGCCTTAATGGCTTATTATTATGACGATATGATAAAAAAGCTACACCAGGGATAGTTTTAATGTCATATATTCATAATGTCACCCTGCTATCAAATTGTCATCAATTTACTATGTTCTATGATAACATTGTATGAGCTATGAAAATGTATGATGATCATAACTAAAAAATAAAAATACCCCAAGAATATTATCTTCAAATGCATGGTAATCAATATACCTGTTGCTGAAAAATAAGACACATGCAAATTGTTACCATATGTTTTTTATGATGGCCAATACCTTGTAAAGTCATGCAATTATACTTGACAAGTTGAGCTCTTGAACAAGGAAATATTATTATATTAATACAGCAGATCTGAGCCTAGAGAAGACTAGCAGTTGTAATACTGTCAGTATACGGAGTAGTTTGTGGGAGTGTTTCTGTTTAATATTAGAACGTACAGTGAAACCTGCCTAATCTGACCATAATAAGTATAACAACATCACACATGTTACTTCAATCAAATGAAATAATGATAATGTTATTCCATTATTTCTTATTAAATATTCTGACACCCTGTTTAATCTGACCAGTACTTTGAGATGACACGAATCTTTATAATGTAGGTTGTCATAAAGGGGTGTAAACTAAGGAATTATAACTAACACATATGATGTCTCACAGTGTCAGTTTAGACAGGTTTCACTATACATCATGTGCTGCTTAATAATTTTCATTACCATTTAAGTCAAATACAGCTGAAACAGAAATCTCATCATACACATATTTATCATGGAGTTTGCTGTCTATCAATATGTATCAATATATGGGACATTTCTTTCCTGTATTTCAACAGTGTGCGTTTAAATCAGCAGTCTATCAACATTTTGAGCAGATGATTTATACACAATTTGACAAAAGTATTGTAATTAACTTGCTTTTACTAACATACAAATGTAGCAGGTCTAACGTATATTGGTGGCAAATTCAAACAGAGTAGAATATTCTTAATGTTTTAGCATCAAAGGAAAATAGCTTATAACTATATAGACTTATAATGAAAAGCAAGATCTGTAGGGATACTTGGTAAAATATTCTGATTTTTTTAGCATGAGGAGAAAACACCTTTAACTAACAAGCCTATAAATAATAAAAACACAAAATCCATCACATCATTCGTGTACATAAATCAGAATATAATTACCTGCATCCTCTTTTTCCTGCTTTTTCTTGACACGCCGTATTCCTGCTGGCTGTCTGTAGAACGGAGCTTTGTTTTCCTCTGAATAAGGGTCGTTGGCCTCAGGCTTGGCACCTTCTATATTGTAAACTCTTGCCAGCAAACTAAAACAACACAAATAAACTCATAAAAATTGTAATAATTACAATTCAATGACAATGAACTTTACACATCACAAAGTTACTGGTGACCCACTTATTTTTTCAGCACATTCTATTTTGTGAACTCTTGTTCTGTTTTAGTTTTGTTAACAGAAATGCTGAAATTGTCAGGAATCTATTTCAAAATTGTAGCAATAAACTTCACATTCACAGAATATTTTAATATTTAAGCAACTGAAACTCCTCATGAATTAATTACATATTATTTTTGAGAAAGAAATGTGATTTCTCTATGGTAGTAAAATCAACCTCTTTTGGGAACTCTTACTTACGTAGCCTCTTTTTTCTTCCATTTCTTTTTGGGTTTCACTTCGTCACCCTTTTCCTCTTTTTCTGCAGCCATCATCTCCTCCCTGAGGAACTCGCTGTGATCTGGCTTTCCATACCACCCCTCATACATGGCTTGCATTTTTTCTTTATCTTCTGCCGTCTTCATCCTCTCATATACTAGCCAACTTGCCGATGTTTTACTTATCTCTGACAAAACAAAACCATCCCAATCAAAGTCTTTCTCTTCCAGAATAGGGATATCTGGCAATTCTACAAGTTTCTTTTTCTCAGATTTGGTTGGACTAGGTGCCTCTGGCAATTCTTCAATTTTCTCAATTTCTGACTTAGATGCCAAATTTGGTGTTCCCTTTCTGCTATCTTTTCTACTTGATAGGGGTTTCTCAACCTCCTTTCGACCAGAAACTGGTTTTCTTTCTTTTTTCTTCAGTTCCTTGTCTGATTTCACCTCAGTCATAAAAAAGTCACCTAAATCTTCCTGACTACCCCTCAAAGTTGGATTGAACCTTTCTTCTTCAAGTGCCGCCTTCCTCAGTGCATCTTTGTGCATTTGCATGGCTTTTTCCATAATTTTCCTTTTGAGTGGCTTTAATTGTGGCTTTGTGGAAATGGTGAGATTGCAGGGCATGTGTCGTTTATCAGTATTTCTAGCATCATGTCTCCCTGGAGGTATCTTCATTTTAGGTTTCGGTGCCACTAGACCATGTGGAGTCAAAGCTTCATACAAGTATTTATCGTCATAGGGCAGCATGTGAAAGCAGCGGTCTTTCACCACATCTTCTTCAAATCTGATATCTGTGCTGATTTTTTTCAGGTAATCTTTTTGTACTGGTTCATCTTTAAGCTGATTTGTACGAAACACAACTGATGTTGGCTCCCGACCTCCTCTGCGCGCGATCATCAGGTCCAAGGAGGTGGTAGTGTCCTCCGACCCCAGCTGGGGGATCTTGACCTTGTCCGCACAGGCAAACAGGGACGGGGTGTTCATACTCATCCTGCTTTGGCGTATCATCTTTGTAGTTTACTTTCTGATGTGTCAAAATGGAAATCCTGCAAATCAAGAAAGTAATAAGATTGCTGTCTAAGTAGGCCTATTTGGTCAGAGTTTTTGCCAACTTTAATCTAAATTAGATTTGTATATAAATCATATAGTACATTATCATTAAATATTTTATATACAATTGTATATATCATAGGAGTTAATCCTTGTTAAGTTTAATCTTAAAATGACGGTAATATAATCAAAAATATCACCAGAAGACATTTAAACAATTTTTAAAGGATTAACATATTATTGTTGATACAGATGTAAAGCTTCAGCATTATCTGGCATAAATATATAAAACAAATTTAAGTTATTAACATTTTTTAAAGAATATAGGTAAAATTATTAAAATAACGATGCTTTTTGTACATTTTGTACTCATGCTTAGCTCTACATGTCGACCAGGATACAGATAATAGTGGGTTGTTGGATGTACACCATTTCATTGGTATTTTTTAAAACTTAGAACAAGAATTTGCATATGTCATTGTGTCATAGAGAGAACACCTGTTACTTACGTTGTCAGTCCCTCAAAATAAAAACAGTAGCTTAAACAAGGAAAATCAGCAGATATATGGTTCCTATCCAGGAACACTGTAGATTAAAATGGTACTGAACTAATGGGCCGATACAGGGTATTTAAAACCCTGTTTCACTCTGTTACATGGTCAGTGTTTTATGCAATCACACTTCCCAACCCTTTCATGTTTATGTGGCACAATATTGGATTTACCTAATTATACAGGATTTATCATTATAACAAACAATACATTATTGATGAATGGGCAATTGACAGCGTTCTTATTTTGTCAATAATAATCAGCCTAGGACCATCTGCTGTATGAACTTACTGTAAATATCACACTTCATTCCATTGTAGGACACGTGTCATGCATTCTCAACTTAAATGCTACAAAAGCAATTTTACTGTTATACCCGGGAAGCATTTAATCTTTACCCGGGTCATTATTATGCCTTTCACACGTAAATTACATATTTATACAGCTCGGATACCGCCATATTGTTTCTTCGTTTCTATGACAGATCAGTGTCAGTAAAATGTTTTACTTATTTTCAAGGGCAGTAACTCTCACGAATTTCGGCAGCCATGATTTAAACTTAATTTCAATTTACAATGATAGATCTATTTCATAATATCAATTTGATTCAACAAGGGTTCTGAAAAAAGTTATAAACTCATGTATAGGGTATCTGTCTCCTTTGAAAATTAACAAGCGGCCGGGCAGCAATTGATCAGACATGAAAAGAAAAGCGAGTAGAGTTTGAATTAGTCCTTATAATTACTGAACCGATATTTACAATGTATGTAATAAAATTAAACTGAATTGAATATACATTATGGGATTGAGCCTTTAGCGACATACACTTACAAAGGATATTGAAATGTTAATCTGGGAGTAATAAATGCATGTTAGCAGTAATTTTCTGTTAATTTCAGAAACATCATCATCATCATCATCATCATCATCATCATATCATCATCATCATCATCATCATCATCATCTTTCCTTCTATCAAAAATAGCATCAACATTGTCCTCATATATTACATCATCATCATCATCATCATCATCATCATCTTGCATCATTATCATTATTAACATCACTATCTTCATTGTCATTCGACACTTCATCTTCTTATTCTATATCCTAATCAATTAGACCTTTAAAATAATGGAGCTAATCGGTAATATTGGTATCCGGTTATTTCAATAGTTCTTTATGGTATAAGGTGATGGGGCATTTTTTATGTGCGAAGGCAGGGAACTCCAAAGATTTACCACCGAAGGTAGAATAGAGTGTTTGTATAATTGTGCTACACACATAACATGATAGTTTTTATGGAATTTCTCTACTGAATTTTAGTATTAGCTTTTCTCTCCCTCGATCAGACATCCAAGTGATCAAAATTATTAGACTTTTTTTTCTTCTAAATAATGCAATATATATACCATTCTAGAGACGGGAGCCAATCTAATAACTGGACGGAGCTTCCCTGTATCCCTTGTGTTGTGGCTATGCATACCAGGCCCCAGATAAATTCCTCAACTTAAAAACCTCCATACGAAATCATTAGAGAATCGAAAGAAAGTTTCTTAAGGTGATGTAGGACGGTGGTAAATTGTTAATTATTTATGAAAATGAACCATCTCAAGTAGTCATGGGAGGTGAGTATTCAAAATTGTACAAATTTGGGGGAGGGGCTAA
Organism: Mimachlamys varia; assembly: GCA_947623455.1. Classification (NCBI taxonomy): domain Eukaryota; kingdom Metazoa; phylum Mollusca; class Bivalvia; order Pectinida; family Pectinidae; genus Mimachlamys; species Mimachlamys varia. Next base: position 47,997,505 of record OX392536.1, read on the forward strand.
ATGGATTATTTAAGCTATACTGGTTGAAAAAGACCGGAGGGTGATTTGACTCTTTCAATTTAAGCGACTTATGCTCTGAAACCAAGCAATGGATATCAACTATATTTTGACGGAAACATTCCAGTGGTGATTGAGATTGGTATAAAATGGCAGGCTAAAGGGATGGGGTGGTGGCTTACAGATGTGGGACCTAAACAACTATAACTTGGAATTAATTGTGACCCCCCCACCCCGACTTATAACCATATATAAATATTCGGAATATAAAGAGAGATGAATGAACTTATGCTTCCTCCTAGGATGGTGTTGGGGTCTTGCCCACCCTTGGAGACTTAGTTCATGGGTCATAAATTTGCGATGGTTGAGATACCCACCAAAAACAAACTATATAATAACATCACTGAGCATAAAGATGCTTTTAGCATGTGCCAGACATAACCTCGGATCAGACAACCAAGAATATTACCACGTACTTGGGTTGGTGATTTCTCTGTCACACCCTGAAGGTAGGGGACTATTCTATTCGTCTCTTTAACTGGCGTTACATGTACACAGCAACGTGTCAGTTTATCTCTCAATAGGTAAAATGTCAAGTATATGTAGATGCACTGATGCTAGAGCTACTGTTGCTTCCGACACGTCCCTAAATATAGTTTAAAGTACGGTATGCACAGCATATTGTTAGTCTGTCGCGGTATCTAAGGTTGATTTGGACTTATGTTTATTCTTGAAATACATCGTCGGAAACCCACGGTGCTTGTATATGCAACCGTCAGAGAAGTGTACCGTGGGATTCCGACGATGCTTGAAATAGTGCTGTGAAAAATATGTTTGATTGACATCTCCTCATCAGTTATTGTGTTGTCCAGAGCAAATGTCCCAGTTACCTTGTCGTTATCGATGTCCTCGTCAAACTTGTTGGCACGTTCTTGTGACACACATTTCTGGGTGTCAGTGGTATCGTTCAGGCTGGACGTCATCTCTGGATATGGTAGCTAGATGTTGTGTTTTATTTCCCATGGAATATATTTCCAATCGTTCTTGAAGATTTTTACTGAGGTCCCTTAAAATTATGGTTCTTCTCAATACTTCTGGGGTGCCCCGGGGATTAGCGCTTGCCTTCTCAAGTAGTTGTTTCTTTTACGTTTCGCGTGAAATGGGCGTGTTTTTGTTTCCGAAATGAAAATGTGGCAATACATAGAGGTTATCACCTGGCCATAATGTCCGACTCATCAAGTTCTTTACGTGGCGTGTTGTCTCCTGCTCGTTTTTGCCGGTACATGGAAGAATACCAGGTTGTTGTCTCGATTTCTATCGTGTAGTTCTATTTAGCGTTCATCGATTGACCCGAGTACATGTGTGCTGATGTTGTTTATGACGTTCCCCATCACTTCTGCGCACACATTTTTTTATACCGATTCTAGCCCTTGTTAAATTATCATGACTAATTTTCCATTTTGATTACGGGTGTTTGGTTGGTGGATAGCTGGGCACTTCGGCATCGAGAGTAGCGTCTCTTTTCTGCAGACCTCGCGCCAGTAGCGTCTATTTTCTCTTGACTTCGAGAGTAGCCTTATTTCCTTCAGAGTTCGAGAGCACCATCTATTTACTCCGGACAGGGTAGGGTGTTAATGCAACTTTTACCTGCCCTTCTTAGATTGTCTTCCTCCCCTCTCATGATGCAGCTTGTACAATTCCAATTAGTATCAACAGATGAGTCATTGTATTTTTGAATTCCACATCTATTGCAGCATTCGTTGTCTCCTGGTTCTATTCTGTAACGTTTAGAGGCTATCCCAGTCTCATTTCAGTATTTATATAACTGTACTCGGTTCTCATTTTGAGAACTTGATGTTTACATGGATGTGACAAAGATTTACATGGCGGGTGTCGTCGATGAAGCAGAAGACGCTTACTCTTCCGGAACACCTGGTCTTATTCTCTTGTACTTTTACAAGAGTCTCCATGTTAATCTTTCCTTTGTTCTTATGTTGCCCCTTGTTTAATCAATTTTGAGTTCGGATTAAGGTTTTGATAACGCTTCAGTATTCACAACCTTTTGCTGGTTTTGGTTGGCTGCCTTTGTTTGAGTGTATCTATTTAATTACCTATTGATAAATTGTTGATAAGACTGGGCAACCTTGTCATTACACACCTGAGATTAGTCCAGAGTTAACCTTTAAATAAATCTATTGGTTCGTTGATTCTGTCCTAAGTAGAGCTTCAAAGACCTGGCGATAATGTTATACGTAGTGCCTCGTCCTGTACAAGTTAACCCTAATTACCGTACGATCAGTAGACATCAAAAAATGTATTTTCCGGAACATCAAGAGACTTGGAAGCCAAACAAAATACTCTTCCGTTCCAATAAGAAATGATCTGACAAAGCAATAGAGAGAAAAGGAAAATGAATCGAGGAAAGAAGCAAAACAGAAAGAAGACAATTAATGAAACAGAGGAATATGTATAGTGTCCGTGGACCACCCTGGGCCAGAAAAGTCACGCGTCTTCCAAAATTCGAATAGTTAAAAGAACATTGAAGTATCTCTTGAACATTTTGTTTTCTACAATTTTGTATCCGGATTTAAATTAAGATACTTTTTTACATTCAAGCTCAATATCAAGCTAATTAATTAGATATGGACATAGAGGTATTTGTTTTGCCTGCGTCCATCAATAAACTTAAGTTTGTCTACAATTTCGCAACAGGACGTGAGGTGATGATTCTTTTGCATGGACCGAGTCACACTGAACGTTCATGTGTCAGAAGGTGGCTATCTATGTATAGGGGTGCTCGTGCATGAGTGACATGTGTCGTACATACACAGAAAGGCTTGTCAATCTCAACACTTTTAGGATACAGTGGAGATGGAAATTGATTTGGATTTGATGATGTTCTAGCCAGGTTTACACCAAAATGTCGATAAAATAAAATTATGGTAAGAAAATACAGTATAACGTTTCTCGCATTCATTGGAAATATAAAACAGTTCCATCCTGCATATAAATTATTTCTTCTTTAAATGGACATAGAGAAGCTATAAACCTGAGCGTGCCGGAAGCTTTCAGACGTCCTTCAAAGCATCCTTCCATTATCACCTTACATGACCCGTATAGTGTACATATTGTGTTTATCATGGCTAGACAGGGCGTCATGTAACGCTGTCATATCTGTTCATGGACTCAAGGACAGTGTCAGTGACCAAACACTTGTACATATTGCCAAGGTAACGCTGTCATATCTGTATCATGGATTCAAGGACAGTGTCAGTGACCAAACACTTGTACATATTGCCAAGGTCATATACTCTGTTTCCTAATGAAACTTCATATATCGGATTATCATCACTATAAAGCGTGACGTATCACAGCATGACCCACTGATTCAAATCAAGGCCAGGGCAAGTGATCAGAGGTCAAACTGTTAAGTTTAAGTGTCTAAACAATGTCTCATAAACCTTCATTATGTACGTTTATCTTAACCAGACGGCTAGTAACTTGGTTATGCAACTTTACACGTGTGTGTGTCTTGGACAGAAGGAATATTTTGTGCAGCATAAGATTACTAATTGTCCAGGTCATTGGGAGGGTCAAACGTGTATATTTGAAAAAAAGTTTAAGAAGTAAACCTACCTTTTTTAAAAAATTCAACAAAATACGCTTCATGATCAGATAGAATATTGCATACCACATCTAGGTCTATTTTAAAGGAGTTTCGGTTTTTGAAAAGAGGAAAAAGAATCCACAGATGACGGATTTTTTATATCAAATACCAAATTTAAAAGGCGCTATCACACGTGGGTTTTATGGTTATTTTGCTAGACACACATTGGTAGACTCTGCTGATGGATGTTTTAGTCTACGAGGTTTACTAGACACACATTGGTAGACTCTACTGATGGATGTTTCAGTCTATGAGGTTTACTAGACACACATTGGTAGGTTCTGCTGATTGATCTATTAGTCTGGGAGGTTTACTAGACACACATTGGTAGACTCTACTGATGGATGTGTTAGTCTGGGAGGTTTACTAGACACACATTGGTAGACTCTGCTGATTGATCTGTTAGTCTGGGAGGTTTACTAGACACACATTGGTAGACTCTGCTGATTGATCTGTTAGTCTGGGAGGTTTACTAGACACACATTGGTAGACTCTGCTGATGGATGTGTTAGTCTGGGAGGTTTACTAGACACACATTGGTAGACTCTACTGATGGATGTTTTAGTCTGTGAGGTTTACTAGACACACATTGGTAGACTCTACTGATGGATGTTTTAGTCTGTGAGGTTTACTAGACACACATTGGTAGACTCTACTGATGGATGTGTTAGTCTGTGAGGTTTACTAGACACACATTGGTAGACTCTACTGATGGATGTGTTAGTCTGGGAGGTTTACTAGACACACATTGGTAGACTCTACTGATGGAAGTGTTAGTCTGGGAGGTTTACTAGACACATATTGGTAGACTCTACTGATGGATGTGTTAATCTGGGAGGTTTACTAGACACATATTGGTAGACTCTACTGATGGATGTGTTAGTCTGTGAGGTTTACTAGACACACGTTGGTAGACTCTGTTGATGGATGTGTTAGTCTGTGAGGTTTACTAGACACACGTTGGTAGACTCTGTTGGTGGATGTGTTAGTCTGTGAGGTTTATTAGACACACATTGGTAGACTCTGCTGATGGATATGTTAGTCTGTGAGGTTTACTAGACACACGTTGGTAGACTCTGTTGATGGATGTGTTAGTCTGTGAGGTTTATTAGACACACATTGGTAGACTCTTCTGATGGATGTGTTAGTCTGTGAGGTTTACTAGATACACATTGGTAGACTCTACTGATGGATGTTTTAGTCTGTGAGGTTTACTAGATACACATTGGTAGACTCTACTGATGGATGTGTTAGTCTGTGAGGTTTATTAGACACACATTGGTAGACTCTTCTGATGGATGTGTTAGTCTGTGAGGTTTACTAGATACACATTGGTAGACTCTTCTGATGGATGTGTTAGTCTGTGAGGTTTACTAGACACACATTGGTAGACTCTACTGATGGATGTGTTAGTCTGTGAGGTTTACTAGATACACATTGGTAGACTCTACTGATGGATGTGTTAGTCTGTGAGGTTTCCTTGACACACATTGGTAGACTCTGCTGATGGATGTGTTAGGTAGCAGTGTACAGAAGGCTTTTGTGGCCATGGGTGATATTTTTGTACAATGAATAACCCCTATAATAGCATGCCTATGAAAATCTAAAAAAAAAATAAGGAGTAAAATTGGCTTAAGTATGATAAAGTGGACTTTGTTGACTTCACATTTGTAAAAAGAGAAAAATTTTTTTTTGGTTAGAGATTAAAATTTTGACCCTTCCGAAATGGGTGTCTACACAGGAAAAGCTAGCTTTACAGGAAGTGAAATTTCGACAACAGCACATGAGGGAAAATAGCGGAAAATCTAAGCGTACGACCTATGCTGGGACAGATATAATTCTGCAACCAAGTTAGTAAGCTTTAATTTTAGATAGAACTTAAGAAAAAAATTCCTATCTGCATAGGTCAAATTTTGTGTCAAAAACAGTGATATTTTGCATTTTTCGGTAATTTTTGATGTGGTAACCATGGTTTTCACACAAGTGCCATACATAGGATACATCAGTGTATACACTTTATAGTCTTTTTTTTGAATTGGAAATGATATACAATTTACAAAAATGTATACATTTACATCTATGCAGTGTACGGTTAAATCTCGGTGTTGACAATTCTCAGGCATTGGTCTTTTTTCCCATTAATCTCTAGATCTACCGTACACAGCTACCATATACAGCACACAAAAAGTCATGTTTTTGAAAAAAATAACTTTTCATGCTTGTTTGGTATTTACCTTGATTTATTTTAAGTTAAATCTAATTACTAAACTTAAGAAATCGAAATGAACCATTATACGTGCCTGAACAAAGGGCAGTAACTCTTGTTTGCTTATAGTTTTTTTAAGCCTTTTCAATCTTGATTTCTGTTAACATTTTATTATACATTTAAAGTGGTCATATTTTGATCTATGTTCTACTTGGAAACATATATCTTTACAGCTATATCTCTTGAGTCATTCAGACATAATTTTAGTCTTTTTCATTCATATCAGCACTCGGTATCCATGGATACTGTACATAAATTTATATTTATTAAAAATAGGTAAAATTGTCTGTTTTCAATCAAATTTTGCTATTTTATCTGATTTCCCCCCAAACTAAACCAGCATAATGATTAGTCTAGTAAAGTCAATCATGAAAACTATGATTTTCCAAAATTACAGATGCAGAAAATGAGTTTTGAGGGAAATTTGATGGTTTTCACAACTTCTGAGAGTCACTGACATTTCTCGGTGAAGAAAAAGAAGGCAACCTTTATTTTGGCCTTTTTGTCTGTTATTTCAGTATCTGACATTTACGCAGTGTTCGTCGGCTAGGGCAGATGTGTCTGTTGCCAGAGTGTTGTTGTGATGGGTTTCCTGGTAGCCATTTTGATCTCAGTAAGTATTGATGATGTCATACATACCCATTGATGACGTCACAGTTTTGATGACATCACAGTAACTATGACGTCATAAAATAAGATAAAAACATAACATTATCACTAAACAGTCTTGTTTTTCCCATGCATAGGATCTCAAAGCGTCCAATTTCACCCATAATGGAATTTTTTTAATGAAAACTACAAACTTATTGAAGTTTTCATTTTTCAGATTATCTCCCTTTATTGATAGTCTGAGAACAGAATTGGTAAAAATTCACCTTTCAGGGAAATTCATTTTACTCGGTAACTATTCAAGGGAGAAAGGAAACGGATACATCATTTTGTTCATTGTGTCATTTTCCAGACATCTAAAGGGTTTTGATTAAATTTTAAGGAATAGAAAATGATGTATATGGTAGCAGTGTACAGAAGGCTTTTGTGGCCATGGGTGATATTTTTGTACAATGAATAACCCCTATAATAGCATGCCTATGAAAATCTAAAAAAAAAATAAGGAGTAAAATTGGCTTAAGTATGATAAAGTGGACTTTGTTGACTTCACATTTGTAAAAAGAGAAAAATTTTTTTTTGGTTAGAGATTAAAATTTTGACCCTTCCGAAATGGGTGTCTACACAGGAAAAGCTAGCTTTACAGGAAGTGAAATTTCGACAACAGCACATGAGGGAAAATAGCGGAAAATCTAAGCGTACGACCTATGCTGGGACAGATATAATTCTGCAACCAAGTTAGTAAGCTTTAATTTTAGATAGAACTTAAGAAAAAAATTCCTATCTGCATAGGTCAAATTTTGTGTCAAAAACAGTGATATTTTGCATTTTTCGGTAATTTTTGATGTGGTAACCATGGTTTTCACACAAGTGCCATACATAGGATACATCAGTGTATACACTTTATAGTCTTTTTTTTGAATTGGAAATGATATACAATTTACAAAAATGTATACATTTACATCTATGCAGTGTACGGTTAAATCTCGGTGTTGACAATTCTCAGGCATTGGTCTTTTTTCCCATTAATCTCTAGATCTACCGTACACAGCTACCATATACAGCACACAAAAAGTCATGTTTTTGAAAAAAATAACTTTTCATGCTTGTTTGGTATTTACCTTGATTTATTTTAAGTTAAATCTAATTACTAAACTTAAGAAATCGAAATGAACCATTATACGTGCCTGAACAAAGGGCAGTAACTCTTGTTTGCTTATAGTTTTTTTAAGCCTTTTCAATCTTGATTTCTGTTAACATTTTATTATACATTTAAAGTGGTCATATTTTGATCTATGTTCTACTTGGAAACATATATCTTTACAGCTATATCTCTTGAGTCATTCAGACATAATTTTAGTCTTTTTCATTCATATCAGCACTCGGTATCCATGGATACTGTACATAAATTTATATTTATTAAAAATAGGTAAAATTGTCTGTTTTCAATCAAATTTTGCTATTTTATCTGATTTCCCCCCAAACTAAACCAGCATAATGATTAGTCTAGTAAAGTCAATCATGAAAACTATGATTTTCCAAAATTACAGATGCAGAAAATGAGTTTTGAGGGAAATTTGATGGTTTTCACAACTTCTGAGAGTCACTGACATTTCTCGGTGAAGAAAAAGAAGGCAACCTTTATTTTGGCCTTTTTGTCTGTTATTTCAGTATCTGACATTTACGCAGTGTTCGTCGGCTAGGGCAGATGTGTCTGTTGCCAGAGTGTTGTTGTGATGGGTTTCCTGGTAGCCATTTTGATCTCAGTAAGTATTGATGATGTCATACATACCCATTGATGACGTCACAGTTTTGATGACATCACAGTAACTATGACGTCATAAAATAAGATAAAAACATAACATTATCACTAAACAGTCTTGTTTTTCCCATGCATAGGATCTCAAAGCGTCCAATTTCACCCATAATGGAATTTTTTTAATGAAAACTACAAACTTATTGAAGTTTTCATTTTTCAGATTATCTCCCTTTATTGATAGTCTGAGAACAGAATTGGTAAAAATTCACCTTTCAGGGAAATTCATTTTACTCGGTAACTATTCAAGGGAGAAAGGAAACGGATACATCATTTTGTTCATTGTGTCATTTTCCAGACATCTAAAGGGTTTTGATTAAATTTTAAGGAATAGAAAATGATGTATATGGTAGCAGTGTACAGAAGGCTTTTGTGGCCATGGGTGATATTTTTGTACAATGAATAACCCCTATAATAGCATGCCTATGAAAATCTAAAAAAAAAATAAGGAGTAAAATTGGCTTAAGTATGATAAAGTGGACTTTGTTGACTTCACATTTGTAAAAAGAGAAAAATTTTTTTTTGGTTAGAGATTAAAATTTTGACCCTTCCGAAATGGGTGTCTACACAGGAAAAGCTAGCTTTACAGGAAGTGAAATTTCGACAACAGCACATGAGGGAAAATAGCGGAAAATCTAAGCGTACGACCTATGCTGGGACAGATATAATTCTGCAACCAAGTTAGTAAGCTTTAATTTTAGATAGAACTTAAGAAAAAAATTCCTATCTGCATAGGTCAAATTTTGTGTCAAAAACAGTGATATTTTGCATTTTTCGGTAATTTTTGATGTGGTAACCATGGTTTTCACACAAGTGCCATACATAGGATACATCAGTGTATACACTTTATAGTCTTTTTTTTGAATTGGAAATGATATACAATTTACAAAAATGTATACATTTACATCTATGCAGTGTACGGTTAAATCTCGGTGTTGACAATTCTCAGGCATTGGTCTTTTTTCCCATTAATCTCTAGATCTACCGTACACAGCTACCATATACAGCACACAAAAAGTCATGTTTTTGAAAAAAATAACTTTTCATGCTTGTTTGGTATTTACCTTGATTTATTTTAAGTTAAATCTAATTACTAAACTTAAGAAATCGAAATGAACCATTATACGTGCCTGAACAAAGGGCAGTAACTCTTGTTTGCTTATAGTTTTTTTAAGCCTTTTCAATCTTGATTTCTGTTAACATTTTATTATACATTTAAAGTGGTCATATTTTGATCTATGTTCTACTTGGAAACATATATCTTTACAGCTATATCTCTTGAGTCATTCAGACATAATTTTAGTCTTTTTCATTCATATCAGCACTCGGTATCCATGGATACTGTACATAAATTTATATTTATTAAAAATAGGTAAAATTGTCTGTTTTCAATCAAATTTTGCTATTTTATCTGATTTCCCCCCAAACTAAACCAGCATAATGATTAGTCTAGTAAAGTCAATCATGAAAACTATGATTTTCCAAAATTACAGATGCAGAAAATGAGTTTTGAGGGAAATTTGATGGTTTTCACAACTTCTGAGAGTCACTGACATTTCTCGGTGAAGAAAAAGAAGGCAACCTTTATTTTGGCCTTTTTGTCTGTTATTTCAGTATCTGACATTTACGCAGTGTTCGTCGGCTAGGGCAGATGTGTCTGTTGCCAGAGTGTTGTTGTGATGGGTTTCCTGGTAGCCATTTTGATCTCAGTAAGTATTGATGATGTCATACATACCCATTGATGACGTCACAGTTTTGATGACATCACAGTAACTATGACGTCATAAAATAAGATAAAAACATAACATTATCACTAAACAGTCTTGTTTTTCCCATGCATAGGATCTCAAAGCGTCCAATTTCACCCATAATGGAATTTTTTTAATGAAAACTACAAACTTATTGAAGTTTTCATTTTTCAGATTATCTCCCTTTATTGATAGTCTGAGAACAGAATTGGTAAAAATTCACCTTTCAGGGAAATTCATTTTACTCGGTAACTATTCAAGGGAGAAAGGAAACGGATACATCATTTTGTTCATTGTGTCATTTTCCAGACATCTAAAGGGTTTTGATTAAATTTTAAGGAATAGAAAATGATGTATATGGTAGCAGTGTACAGAAGGCTTTTGTGGCCATGGGTGATATTTTTGTACAATGAATAACCCCTATAATAGCATGCCTATGAAAATCTAAAAAAAAAATAAGGAGTAAAATTGGCTTAAGTATGATAAAGTGGACTTTGTTGACTTCACATTTGTAAAAAGAGAAAAATTTTTTTTTGGTTAGAGATTAAAATTTTGACCCTTCCGAAATGGGTGTCTACACAGGAAAAGCTAGCTTTACAGGAAGTGAAATTTCGACAACAGCACATGAGGGAAAATAGCGGAAAATCTAAGCGTACGACCTATGCTGGGACAGATATAATTCTGCAACCAAGTTAGTAAGCTTTAATTTTAGATAGAACTTAAGAAAAAAATTCCTATCTGCATAGGTCAAATTTTGTGTCAAAAACAGTGATATTTTGCATTTTTCGGTAATTTTTGATGTGGTAACCATGGTTTTCACACAAGTGCCATACATAGGATACATCAGTGTATACACTTTATAGTCTTTTTTTTGAATTGGAAATGATATACAATTTACAAAAATGTATACATTTACATCTATGCAGTGTACGGTTAAATCTCGGTGTTGACAATTCTCAGGCATTGGTCTTTTTTCCCATTAATCTCTAGATCTACCGTACACAGCTACCATATACAGCACACAAAAAGTCATGTTTTTGAAAAAAATAACTTTTCATGCTTGTTTGGTATTTACCTTGATTTATTTTAAGTTAAATCTAATTACTAAACTTAAGAAATCGAAATGAACCATTATACGTGCCTGAACAAAGGGCAGTAACTCTTGTTTGCTTATAGTTTTTTTAAGCCTTTTCAATCTTGATTTCTGTTAACATTTTATTATACATTTAAAGTGGTCATATTTTGATCTATGTTCTACTTGGAAACATATATCTTTACAGCTATATCTCTTGAGTCATTCAGACATAATTTTAGTCTTTTTCATTCATATCAGCACTCGGTATCCATGGATACTGTACATAAATTTATATTTATTAAAAATAGGTAAAATTGTCTGTTTTCAATCAAATTTTGCTATTTTATCTGATTTCCCCCCAAACTAAACCAGCATAATGATTAGTCTAGTAAAGTCAATCATGAAAACTATGATTTTCCAAAATTACAGATGCAGAAAATGAGTTTTGAGGGAAATTTGATGGTTTTCACAACTTCTGAGAGTCACTGACATTTCTCGGTGAAGAAAAAGAAGGCAACCTTTATTTTGGCCTTTTTGTCTGTTATTTCAGTATCTGACATTTACGCAGTGTTCGTCGGCTAGGGCAGATGTGTCTGTTGCCAGAGTGTTGTTGTGATGGGTTTCCTGGTAGCCATTTTGATCTCAGTAAGTATTGATGATGTCATACATACCCATTGATGACGTCACAGTTTTGATGACATCACAGTAACTATGACGTCATAAAATAAGATAAAAACATAACATTATCACTAAACAGTCTTGTTTTTCCCATGCATAGGATCTCAAAGCGTCCAATTTCACCCATAATGGAATTTTTTTAATGAAAACTACAAACTTATTGAAGTTTTCATTTTTCAGATTATCTCCCTTTATTGATAGTCTGAGAACAGAATTGGTAAAAATTCACCTTTCAGGGAAATTCATTTTACTCGGTAACTATTCAAGGGAGAAAGGAAACGGATACATCATTTTGTTCATTGTGTCATTTTCCAGACATCTAAAGGGTTTTGATTAAATTTTAAGGAATAGAAAATGATGTATATGGTAGCAGTGTACAGAAGGCTTTTGTGGCCATGGGTGATATTTTTGTACAATGAATAACCCCTATAATAGCATGCCTATGAAAATCTAAAAAAAAAATAAGGAGTAAAATTGGCTTAAGTATGATAAAGTGGACTTTGTTGACTTCACATTTGTAAAAAGAGAAAAATTTTTTTTTGGTTAGAGATTAAAATTTTGACCCTTCCGAAATGGGTGTCTACACAGGAAAAGCTAGCTTTACAGGAAGTGAAATTTCGACAACAGCACATGAGGGAAAATAGCGGAAAATCTAAGCGTACGACCTATGCTGGGACAGATATAATTCTGCAACCAAGTTAGTAAGCTTTAATTTTAGATAGAACTTAAGAAAAAAATTCCTATCTGCATAGGTCAAATTTTGTGTCAAAAACAGTGATATTTTGCATTTTTCGGTAATTTTTGATGTGGTAACCATGGTTTTCACACAAGTGCCATACATAGGATACATCAGTGTATACACTTTATAGTCTTTTTTTTGAATTGGAAATGATATACAATTTACAAAAATGTATACATTTACATCTATGCAGTGTACGGTTAAATCTCGGTGTTGACAATTCTCAGGCATTGGTCTTTTTTCCCATTAATCTCTAGATCTACCGTACACAGCTACCATATACAGCACACAAAAAGTCATGTTTTTGAAAAAAATAACTTTTCATGCTTGTTTGGTATTTACCTTGATTTATTTTAAGTTAAATCTAATTACTAAACTTAAGAAATCGAAATGAACCATTATACGTGCCTGAACAAAGGGCAGTAACTCTTGTTTGCTTATAGTTTTTTTAAGCCTTTTCAATCTTGATTTCTGTTAACATTTTATTATACATTTAAAGTGGTCATATTTTGATCTATGTTCTACTTGGAAACATATATCTTTACAGCTATATCTCTTGAGTCATTCAGACATAATTTTAGTCTTTTTCATTCATATCAGCACTCGGTATCCATGGATACTGTACATAAATTTATATTTATTAAAAATAGGTAAAATTGTCTGTTTTCAATCAAATTTTGCTATTTTATCTGATTTCCCCCCAAACTAAACCAGCATAATGATTAGTCTAGTAAAGTCAATCATGAAAACTATGATTTTCCAAAATTACAGATGCAGAAAATGAGTTTTGAGGGAAATTTGATGGTTTTCACAACTTCTGAGAGTCACTGACATTTCTCGGTGAAGAAAAAGAAGGCAACCTTTATTTTGGCCTTTTTGTCTGTTATTTCAGTATCTGACATTTACGCAGTGTTCGTCGGCTAGGGCAGATGTGTCTGTTGCCAGAGTGTTGTTGTGATGGGTTTCCTGGTAGCCATTTTGATCTCAGTAAGTATTGATGATGTCATACATACCCATTGATGACGTCACAGTTTTGATGACATCACAGTAACTATGACGTCATAAAATAAGATAAAAACATAACATTATCACTAAACAGTCTTGTTTTTCCCATGCATAGGATCTCAAAGCGTCCAATTTCACCCATAATGGAATTTTTTTAATGAAAACTACAAACTTATTGAAGTTTTCATTTTTCAGATTATCTCCCTTTATTGATAGTCTGAGAACAGAATTGGTAAAAATTCACCTTTCAGGGAAATTCATTTTACTCGGTAACTATTCAAGGGAGAAAGGAAACGGATACATCATTTTGTTCATTGTGTCATTTTCCAGACATCTAAAGGGTTTTGATTAAATTTTAAGGAATAGAAAATGATGTATATGGTAGCAGTGTACAGAAGGCTTTTGTGGCCATGGGTGATATTTTTGTACAATGAATAACCCCTATAATAGCATGCCTATGAAAATCTAAAAAAAAAATAAGGAGTAAAATTGGCTTAAGTATGATAAAGTGGACTTTGTTGACTTCACATTTGTAAAAAGAGAAAAATTTTTTTTTGGTTAGAGATTAAAATTTTGACCCTTCCGAAATGGGTGTCTACACAGGAAAAGCTAGCTTTACAGGAAGTGAAATTTCGACAACAGCACATGAGGGAAAATAGCGGAAAATCTAAGCGTACGACCTATGCTGGGACAGATATAATTCTGCAACCAAGTTAGTAAGCTTTAATTTTAGATAGAACTTAAGAAAAAAATTCCTATCTGCATAGGTCAAATTTTGTGTCAAAAACAGTGATATTTTGCATTTTTCGGTAATTTTTGATGTGGTAACCATGGTTTTCACACAAGTGCCATACATAGGATACATCAGTGTATACACTTTATAGTCTTTTTTTTGAATTGGAAATGATATACAATTTACAAAAATGTATACATTTACATCTATGCAGTGTACGGTTAAATCTCGGTGTTGACAATTCTCAGGCATTGGTCTTTTTTCCCATTAATCTCTAGATCTACCGTACACAGCTACCTTAGTCTGTGAGGTTTACTAGACACACATTGGTAGACTCTTCTGACGGATGTGTTAGTCTGGGAGGTTTACTAGACACACATTGGTAGACTCTGTGATGGATGTGTTAGTCTGTGAGGTTTATTAGACACACATTGGTAGACTCTACTGATGGATGTGTTAGTCTGTGAGGTTTATTAGACACACATTGGTAGACTCTGCTGATTGATGTGTTAGTCTGTGAGGTTTACTAGATACACATTGGTAGACTCTGCTGATGGATGTTTTAGTCTGTGAGGTTTACTAGACACACATTGGTAGACTCTGTTGGTGGATGTGTTAGTCTGTGAGGTTTACTAGACACACATTGGTAGACTCTTCTGATGGATGTGTTAGTCTGTGAAGTTTACACTAATCTTGATGACTACGTGTCCCTCTGAGATGCAGGTTGATCAGAACTATGGGCAAGTTTTTTGGTCGCCATCTTGTCTCATTGAAAAATATTTTATATCTTTAAGTGATATGAAGATGGACGTTTTTGAGTAATCTCATAGTGTGTTTACTTGTTGTGATTGACAATGATACTCGGCTCTCATATTGAGAGCTTGATGTTTACTTGGATGTGACAAAGATTTACATGGCGGGTGTCGTCGATAAAGCAGAAGACCCTTACTCTTCCGGAACACCTGGTCTCTGTCAATCTTTCCTTTGTTCATATTTTGACCTTGGTTCAATCGATTTTAAGTTTGGATTATGATTGTGTTAACGCTTCAGTATTCTCTTATTTATTTGAATTATTTTTGATATAAGGTGAAGAGGCACGCCTCTAGCTTTTGACGTGTATAAACGTTTTACTCATCTTCCTCTTGTTTCAAAAGAAGTTAATGCATGTTGAATTTCCAACCTTTTGGCTTCTAGCATCACCCACTAAATAATAAAATAACTACATATAGCATGCTGTTTTATCGCGCATGTACAGATGTAATCGTGTGAATCGTTTGCTCACAGGGTGATAAAATCTATAGGATTTCCTTTATGTCAATATTTGCCGTCATTGATGGCCGCACTTCTCTCCCTTTAATAACGACACGACTAGTGATAAACTTCACCCGATCTTACATTGGAAGTAACAATTACTCCTATTAGATTGGAAATGTGATGATATTGTTAGCTCACCTGGTCCGAAGGTCCAAATTGTATTCATTGTGGGACTGACCTCCTAGGGGGCTGATGGGCGGGTCAAAAAGGGCCATTTAGTTATATTGGTTTAATCGACTTCTTTCCATAACCATTGATTGGAAATCAGCCTTATTTGGCAGGAAGCATCCCTAGGTGCTCAGGATTCAAACTTGTACTCATGGTTGGACTGACCCCTTAGGTTGCTGAGGAATGAACAAAAAAGAAAATATTTTATCATGATTACCTAGATACCAATGTATCCAGGTGAGCGTTACAAGCCCTCTGGGACTCTTGTTTTATTACAGACTTCTTTTATTTTATACACGTTTCCCTTTGTTTTTATAACTTGGACCAATTTGGATCACTAGCATCACCAATGAGCATTAGAAAAAAGAAATAGCTGTATGATAATTTTTTTAGACAATTCCGAAGTGTCAACAAAACCATTATCCTTATTCAAAATCGATTAAACCAGGGGCAAAATATGAACAGAGGAAAATCTTTAATATAGACTCTTGTAAACGTACAAGAGACTAGATGCTCCGGAAGAGAAAACATCTTCTCCTTCATCGACGACACCCGCCATTTGAATCTTGGTCACATCCAAATAAACATCAATTCTTCAGAGGGAGAACCGAGTCACCATTCTCAATCACAAAAAGTAAGCACAGTAATAAGCATAGTATCAGGGATGACTTTGGGGGGGGGGGGGGGGGAGGGGGAGGAGAGAGAGATTTGGGGAATTTACCAATTGTTTTCCTGAAAATCTCATTAAAAAATCAAAATTATATGACTTTATATAGAACAATCTCATAGATATTTGGCTGATTCCATAAAATCCCTTGAATTCTCCCATAGGTTGTAGGAGCCAAACTTATCCCTGCATATCAAAAAAGGTCCACCTTCATATCATACAAGGATACAAAATATATCAAAATGCAGTATAATTCTTCTACAATATACTGTACTTATTATCAAATTATCCAATCGGACGTGATTTACAAATGAAAAATTATAAATACCTATATTTTATTCGGTTGCAGTGACAAGTTTATTTGAACACGCAGACTTAGCCAAGAAGCGTTAACGGGATGGCAAAGAAAGTTAAGGTACCATAAACAGTTAGTTAATACGATTAGAGTAATTCTTGATGAACCTTAATTATTCAGATTATTTATTTCCATTTCTATTACATGACGTTACGTACGTGTTGCGGTGATGAATGGTATCTGTTGTAGTTCTTCGTGATTTTATAACATGTATTGTCATGCATCTGCTTAAATTCGATAGTACATTTTTGTGTACGTCAATATTTCAATGTGCTCAACAATTACGTCACACGATAAGAGTAAGTCTTGGTAAACCTTAAATTCGCACGAATAATTATTTACATGACGTTATTGTAAGCAGTTTATCGCTTCATATTTGCAACTATCAGATCAGTACAATGCCAGCTGGAATATTGTCTAAAACAAAAACAAGACTACAGTAATGACATTCATACCATGGATATTTACCTAATTAGTGAGTACAATGTGATGCCATGTGATCACATTAAATCCGCACTGAAGTGAAGAATGGCCTTTCATTCTTCCCGTATAGAAAACATTTGTCAAATGTAGACTTGTACTGTAAATGTTAGCATGTCGACCTTTTGTAGTTTCCTGCATTCTTGTCGCTTTTTATTTTAAAACATTGCATGCCACAATATGTGAGTTGATAGAATGTTTCCTATCAAAATGTTTTATAAATGGTTTGTTGACGCTTTGGTATTCTCTGTTTCATAAACAAATATGATGTAACAGTGACATTGGTAATATTCTCTTTCTGTTATTTATATTATGTGTTGTATACTTTATGGAAATTCTTTTACATAAAAGTAAGGTATCTTATCCTGTTACTCTTATGTATAGACTTTATGGAAAGGCTTTAACAACAGTAAGTATTATCTTTCTGTTTTCACTCTTATGTATAGACTTTATGGAAAGGCTTTAACAACAGTCAGTATTATCTTTCTGTTTTCACTCTTATGTATAGACTTTATGGAAAGGCTTTTACAATAGTAAATTATCTGATTCTGTAATCACTTTTAAGTATATACTTTATGGAAAATGACAAAACACACCTTTTAAATTTAGCAATTAATACAATATACAGCATACAGCTGTTTCGTTCTTCTAAAATGCTTTTAAAATAGTAAATATTCTACACGCACTGAAAAGAGAATAAAATCAAATGTCAAAAGTCACTACATATTTCAAGGAAGAGTAGCATCCGTGAGGCAGCGCTTAAAGCTATTTATGAAATTATATAATAAAACATATCAGATAATACCAAAGGGTCAACAAAACCATACTCCGAACTCAAAATCGATTATGCTACGGACGACAAAGGACAGATTTACAGATTTAAAATATACAAGAGAGTAAGACCATTCCATTTGCTTCTGCTTCGATGATCACACTCGCCATGTAAATCTAGGTCACACCAAGGTAAATGTCACGTCCTCAAATAAAGAACCGAGACAGGGACACATGCGCTGTTCATAATGCATAGGATAGGGGGAAATGCCTTTACAGTAAGACGGTAAGTACAATTGTAAGATCAATTTCGAGTTCCTATTTACTTTTCAAACCTTATACCGTATACAAACAGAATCGTTCGTTGATTATATCTTTGACCCATGTCAGATGACATGTATGGAATAGTTGTTTTATTCAAACAAATCAGGTGCCAGATGTTACTGAAGTTTGTTTGAGGTGCAGATTAGCACTCGCCTTTTACCTAAACATTCCATGATTCGTTAACTGATAAGTGACAGGTTAAGTATACAGTGTAAAGTATATTCAGTTTAATAGGTATGGTACAACTAAAATGTGGTCACGGTGAACGACATATTTTATGTAGAACAATAACAACGTAAGTAAATCGTAAAGTAAATTTATTTTATTCAACAAATAAATAATATTTACATTTATACATCAATGTCAGTAATACCAATAGAAGTATGTACATATTTACAATTATTAACAATAACATATACATTTTATATAACAATGGAAACATGATTAACCAACGACAACAAATGCTTTTGAAATGTATCATTATACACAGTATAAAGAGTCTTCAAAACGCAATAACATGACGCGACACGCAAGATCACTGTCTTTTTCTCGGGAACGCTTGTATCTATCACCGAAACATAAGTATGGATCTCAATTGCCGATACGTTAGATTTTCAATGTAACACTAGATTCAGAGATCTAACAGCAAGTTCCAGGGGATCTCATACAGCTGTAGGAAGCGATGCGTTTTTGTTATCCAACCAGTTTTGAAAACTAGAGGTTTTTCTGCTTTATTTCCTCGGTATACCCTTTCATTGAACTTTGTATATGAAGATGAGTCCGTCCTTTTTGAAGGCGTAGTTGGGGACGACACGCCTCTCAACCTTGGTCCATTTTCCTTGGGCTTCTAACTTATCCATGAGTGGTTCAAGCCGGTCCTTGTACTCTGGTACATTGTACAGGTATTCTTCCCTCATCACAATCACCACATACCCACCTGTAAAAGACAAAGACAACTTCTTAGGACTTTTCATCTTATTTAAGTGCAAATTGATTTTTCTCTACAACTAGTTAAGAGAAAGAAAATGCAAGATCTTCGCGTTGTAACAAATGCGAAAGATAATTTTCCTGGAAGAATGTAAATAATACTAAGTAAACTGAATCATGACTGTAATGCATTTCAATGTCAATGTACTTTATATTTAACTTAATTCCAAATAAATTGATATGCAAACAGCTAACAAATGCCGCCTTTTTACAGAGATAGAGTTCCGTTTCATATAACAGGTACTTTAAGGGTTCATAGTAAAAAGAGTTAAAACTTGAGTAATTCGAAATTTTACCTGATTTGACAAGACGAATGATTTCATATAACGCCTCACAAGGGATATGACCGTCACCCATTCCTCCTGATGACGTCACACAGTTGTAATAACCTGAATGAATAGAAAAAGTCAAATAAACGTTTAGACAGTACATCTTTCAATAAACATTTCATTTGTTCAAAGTATTGTAAATGACTTTGTTCCAGGGTTACATAAGTAACAATCGGATTGATATTTTGATACATTCTTTCAGATAGATATTATGTTTTATACTTTGAGATGGATATTTTAAGACATGCTTTCAGATAGATATTATAACACTTATTTCAGATAGATATTATGATACTTATTTCAGATAGATATCATGATACTTATTTCAGATAGATATTATGATACTTATTTCAGATAGATATTTCAGATAGATATTATGATACTTATTTCAGATAGATATTATAACACTTATTTCAGATAGATATTATGATACTTATCCAGATAGATTATTAATACTTATTTCAGATAGAAATTATGATACATACCTTCAGGTACTGGGAGTTTGTCTTCTGTTAGGTATTCATTCAGGAACTTTGTGTAAATATTTTTGCTCTTTGCTACTTCTAACATTCCTTCAGATGGGTCCAGGGCGTGGATATCGGTGAATCCCCATTTTACCAGCTACAACAATGTATAGAATATGTTAACTTTATCCCTGATAAAAATTATTTATTGTTTTTGTTTGGTTTTTTTTTCACAAATGAAAACACATTAAATTCTTTAATATTTCATTTAGTTTTGAACATATTTACATTGCTGAGTAATGCCATATAATTATCAAGATGTGTTTTAATATATTTTATATCTGTTTTATCTATACTTGAATTCAGTATGATGTGTATAAACTGTTTATTACTGTAAGATGAGGACAGGACTCTCATAGGCTTTGCCTGTTAGGTAACCATTGTATTAAAGAACTGAACAATACATATTCTGAAATGAAATATTTACATCTACATATGAACCATGGAAAGCGTACCTGTTCCCCGACTGTCCCTGTTCCTGCTGCCACGTCTAGCACGCGCACATTCTCTCTATCCTCCTCCTTGAAACATTTAGCACATGTCTCTGCCGCCATAATAGGGCCATCATATCTCCCAGGAGCGAGATCCTTTAATAACCAGGAAATATCAAATTAATGTTGGGGAAAGTGGAAGACTTTTTGTGTATCACAAAAACGTATATCAATCGTGCACTCAGTATGTATCTGTATTTTGTAAAGTACAACTTGTGTTCGAATATTTGAAGCACAATTTAAAGAAACGGTCCTACATGTAAATACCAAAGAACTTAGTGAAAAGAAAAAGCTATGAATGCGATATGTACGTTATTATAACACTATTAAACAGCTATTTAACGCCTCGTGTAAAGTCCAGATAATTCTTATACATTGTAATATCAAAATAAACCCATTGGTTTATAATTAATGTCGTGTATGGATTAAAATAAAGAAACATTTATCTAAGTTATATTAAATGATATCATATAGATCTAAATGTTGAGTCGGAAGATTCATTGGTTGATATAAAATAGAATGGTTTACCGGCCGTAAGCATAGCTTTCATTCCACTGGGGTTACCAGTGACATTCATTACACAAAAGACCATTCCAGTCTTGATTTCTTCTAAATTTGGTTTTGATTTCATAAAACTAAAAACAATGTACATACATATATAAATACGTCATAATTGAAATAAATAATGACCTTTTCGTACTGGAGCGCCCATTTGGTGTAGTATTCCTTGATTTCGTGCTTCTCCATTTTGCCATTGAACGCCTTGTCGTTCACGTGGTAGGCAACGTGGTCATCGTTGTTTAAAGTTTCCATCTTGTCTTAGTGAGATGAGCGTTAGTAAAGGAACAGGAGCGTTTCTGTAAAATAAAAAATTAATGAATATAAATTACACTTTAAAAACCGATATTTAACAGATTTTCAATTATTAAAAGAAAATAACAGCTATATTACTCTTTTTCTTGAACGTTTTTAACACTTGTTCATGATCATTTAGTTTGGCTTATTTTTGAGTTCTAAAATGTAGTTTATTAAAAGCTATATTAGTATTATCACTAAAGCTACTACACTACATGAAGTATAACAACTGATAGAGCGTGACATAGCCCTGACATATGTAGCAGCTAGTATCGGAACATCAGCATTGATAACATCTTAATGTATTTTACATGTATATTATCAATACATTTTGTAAACGCCAACAGTAAGACTAAGGATGCTGCCTACTGGATCAGATGTAATAATACAAACGAAATGTTGATTAAAATGAGATAAAGATTTTTTGTCGGCAGTTGTATCTACTAAAAGAACAAAAAAAAAAACCAGATATCAACAGTTATGCTCGAAAATTATTCATAATATCAAACAATCAACAAATAGCTAATACCAATTCTAAATATTAAACAAAACAAGATGAAAGAGGAAACTCCTACAAAATATATTTAGGTATGTTAAATGAAATACATCTGAAATAAACCCCATTTAGTTTCAATGAATAATCGAATACCTGAAGCTACGAAGTTGTATTTGACTGGTGAAAATTTAGCTGAAAGAAGACTTTGGTTGTTGAATCAAGTCGTGCAAAAGTCGCCGGAGAGTAGTATTCTGCTTGGTGTCTGCTGGGTCTTGTGAAAAGTGACCAGGCCTACCGGCTTTTATAGCCTCTCTTTCATCCGGTTTCAACCGGTTTCCAACTTTTATCTATTTCGACCCCAATTCTTCAAAAGGACGGTTTCAAAACCAATTTTTATAAATTTTACGTGCATTTTAAACTTAAAGTAAATTTTGAAATTGTATACATTTTAAATTAGAAAAATAAAATGATTGAAAACAAAATTGTTTTTGTTCGAAACGAGATAGCAGGAGTATAATATTGATTTTTAATTTTCATGGGAAAATATCATTTTTCTTTAAATCTATTTATCATTTGGTCAAATATATAATGTGTAATACAACTAAAAATATTATTTGAATTGTAATTGAGGAAAAATAAATATAATTTGCTAGTACAATATATGCTATTGTACTTAACTGACGTTATATCGTAATAGATAAGGGGAGTAAATGGGACACCACACGGTGTCCGCCGATACGAGGGAGAGTACACTCGTACGAGCATATATTGTCATTCATAATTGATAAATACATTCTCATTGTTTATGTACAATATGAAATATCTCCTTGGAACACTAGATGATACTATACTGTGTCCGATTTTCCTTCTACAAGACGTTTGTTTCCCGTAAGTATTAAAACGCACTCAGCTGGGTAACAGGTGAACAAGGAATTTGTGACGCCATCAGGTGACGTAAGATATCACTATATTGATCGAATTCTCGTCATCGAAGTAAGAAAACTTACCGATCGTTCCTAATGTAAAACGAAATCTTTCTCGATATGTAGGATTTATAAATCAGAAAAAAGATTAACGTCAGACACACGGTTCCAGCTACACAACTTAGTAATTGATACAGCAGGTATACAATATATCACTGAACATTACACATGTTTCGATTGATACAGCAGGTATACAATAAATCACTGAACATTAGACATGTTTCGTTATTCTCGGAGTTACTGGGGTTCATGCGTAACAAAGAAAGACACATATACTGTATGTGATTAACAAACAAAAGTACCTACCTACCGGGGCCTACGTGTATTCTCCTGAATCAACCCAACACAGTTTATAACAAGTAATGACTGTCGTCTTCAAAAACACATGGAATATATATATGTTTATGTTATAAACACATCTGTTACCTGAATCAGCCAATCAGATTGCTCAAAAAGGCCTAACCCACATTTTCTAACTATTATAACACCACGTGTGTTGTAAGTTACTCTTGACGAATACACTAGAATGATGAAATAATAAATACTTTCCAGGTGAAAATTTTCCATGGAATAATCATATACTTTAAATGCTCTTTTATTCCTAACGGGACTTGATACCGATCACATATGTTATGATCAATTTCCACAGATCTATCTATAGACTGTACAAAATGGTGTTTGAAATATGTACATATACATATACAAGGCAAGACAGTAATTCCAACAGTGTAGACAAAATGGTGCTGTCAAATGTATGAACTAATCTGCTCCTTTATCAATACATAAAGAATCCTAAATAGTTACTGTACATAACACACATGGACATTAGAAATGTTTGCTTATCACTTTGATATTAATCAATAAACCAATGTCGAACGAATGAAAAATAAAAAGAATTGTGTTGTTGGTAGAAGTACATGGATGAGATTAGGTGATTAATTGTAAAAAAATAGGGGGCATCTGTGAATTCTATCAAAATTTAGGAGACCTACTTTGTCACATCTAAATTCACTTTCGCACAGAAAAAGTGCAGACGTTGATCAAGTGTAAACACACTTGATCAATATTAATCGTTCGAGTTGAGAATCTATGTCGGTTCACTTTAACGACACCATCCTGTTTAATGAAACGACGGTTTGCCTATCCTTGTCAACAGAAGTATTCCCCAATATCTTTTACTGCTGTTTTGCAAGTCACACTTACACCGAATAAGTGTAACCTTACTAAGTGGCCCAGCTCCTCAGCGATTGCGTTGTTTACTCTGTGTCCTTCTTACAGCTTCGAGGTTATGTTAACAAATGGATTTAAAAATAAGTTATGTTTTAATTTCGAAAGAATTTTTTCAAAGAGTTAAAATTTTTCTTTTTTGTTAACATCAAAGAGTTAGGGCAGTGGTGCACCATAAATGCATGTTGGTCGTACGGGAAAGAATAAGGCAAATGATTATGATGGATTAATGTTAAATAAAAGATACTGACACAAAGCTGACATGACTTCGGGGTACCAAACGTCAAGTAGTAAACGTAGAACACGGATGGAATAGCGACTCTCATACAAATGTGAAGAGCAGTTGCATAACAATAGAAACAATAAAGAACACCAAAAATCAACAAAACTATAATCCAAACTAAATCTATGAAACAAGGGGCAAAATATTAGCAAAGGAAATATTTACACAAAGATCCTTCAAAAAGTATAAACGACTATGTTTTCTCGACTAATAAGCGTCTTCTGTTTCATAGACGACATCGGACATGTAATTCCAGGCTACATCCAAGAAAATGGCATGTCCTTAAAGTATGAAATATACATTTTACGTAGTGTGCTTAAATTCATATAATGTCATTTTACAGTATCAAATTATACAATAAGTTGGATGTTTCAAGATATTTGTGGGATGAAAGATGTGTAAACTATAATAAGTTTTATCTAAATACCTAATTGGAGATATCCGACAAGTCTAAAGAGATTGCACTGACACATTTATCAGGGTGTAATTCTTCGGTTCATTTTCTGCCTTGGTTGAATGTTTTGTTATTCGTATATATATACCCACCTTTAACTTAGGGTCACTCATGTAAATAATTTCCTTGTGTCACCCATCTACATACTGTCCATGGGTCACTCCTCTACATACTGTCCTTACCTCCCTCTACTACATACTATCATAAGGACAAATATCTGCATACTATCCTTGGGTCACTCATCTACCTATTGTCATTGGGTCACTCCTCTACATATTGTCCTTGGGACAAACATCAACATACCATCCTTAGCTCTCTCTACTACATACTGTCCTTGGGTCACTCCTCTACATACTGTCCTTGGGACAAACATCAACATACCATCCTTAGCTCTCTCTACTACATACTGTCCTTGGGTCACTCCTCTACATACTATCCTTGGGTCACTCATCTACCTATTGTCATTGGGTCACTCCTCTACATACTGTCCTTGGGTCACTCCTCTTCATACTGTTCTTGGGTCACTCCTCTACATACTGTCCTTGGGTCACTCCTCTACATACTGTCCTTGGGTCACTCCTCTACATACTGTCCTTGGGTCACTCCTCTTCATACTGTTCTTGGGTCACTCCTCTACATACTGTCCTTGGGTCACTCCTCTACATATTGTCCTTGGGACAAACATCAACATACCATTCTTAGCTCTCTCTGCTACATACTGTCCTTGGGTCACTCCTCTACATACTGTCCTTGGGTCACTCCTCTACATATTGTCCTTGGGTCACTCATCTACATACTGTGCTTGGTCACTCCTCTACATACTGTCCTCGGGTCACTCCTCTACATACTGTCCTTGAGTCACTCCTCTACATACTGTCCTCGGGTCACTCCTCTACATACTGTCCTTGGGTCACTCCTCTACATACTGTCCTTGGTCACTCCTCTACATACTGTCCTTGGGTCACTCCTCTACATACTGTCCTTGAGTCACTCCTCTACATACTGTCCTCGGGTCACTCCTCTACATACTGTCCTTAGCTATCTCTACTACATACTGTCCTTGGGTCACTCATCTACATACTGTCCTTGGGTCACTCCTCTACATACTGTCCTTGGGTCACTCCTCTACATACTTTCCTTGGGTCACTCCTCTACATGTTGTCCTTGGGTCACTCCTCTACAAACTGTGCTTGGGTCACTCCTCTACATACTGTCCTTGGGTCACTCGTCTACATACTATCCTTGGGTCACTCCTCTACATACTTTCCTTGGGTCACTCCTCTACATGTTGTCCTTGGGTCACTCCTCTACAAACTGTGCTTGGGTCACTCCTCTACATACTGTCCTTGAGTCACTCCTCTACATACTGTCCTCGGGTCACTCCTCTACATACTGTCCTTGGGTCACTCCTCTACATACTGTCCTTGGTCACTCCTCTACATACTGTCCTTGGGTCACTCCTCTACATATGTCCTTGAGTCACTCCTCTACATACTGTCCTCGGGTCACTCCTCTACATACTGTCCTTAGCTATCTCTACTACATACTGTCCTTGGGTCACTCATCTACATACTGTCCTTGGGTCACTCCTCTACATACTGTCCTTGGGTCACTCCTCTACATACTTTCCTTGGGTCACTCCTCTACATGTTGTCCTTGGGTCACTCCTCTACAAACTGTGCTTGGGTCACTCCTCTACATACTGTCCTTGGGTCACTCGTCTACATACTATCCTTGGGTCACTCCTCTACATACTTTCCTTGGGTCACTCCTCTACATGTTGTCCTTGGGTCACTCCTCTACAAACTGTGCTTGGGTCACTCCTCTACATATTATCCTTGGGTCACTCCTCTACATACTGTCCTTGGGTCACTCCTCTACATACTATCCTTGGGTCACTCCTCTACATACTATCCTTGGGTCACTCCTCTACATACTATCGTTGGGTCACTTCCCTACATACTATCCTTGGGTCACCTCCTCTACATACTATCCTTGGGTCACTCCTCTACATACTATCCTTGGGTCACTCCTCTACATACTTTCCTTGGGTCACTCCTCTACATACTATCCTTGGGTCACTCCTCTACATACTATCCTTGGGTCACTCCTCTACATACTGTCCTTGGGTCACCTCCTCTACATACTATCCTAAGGACAAACATCTGCATACTGTCCTTGGGTCACTTCCCTACATACTGTCCTTGGGTCACTCCTCTAGATACTGTCCTTGGGACACTCCTCTACATACTGTCCTTGGGTCACTCCTCTACATACTGTCCTTGGGTCACTCATCTACATACTGTCCTTGGGTCACTCCTCTACATACTGTCCTTGGGTAAACATCTACATACTGTCCTTGGGTCACTCGTCTACATATTGTGCTTGGGTCACTCCTCTACATACTGTGCTTGGGTCACTCCTCTACAAACTGTCCTTTGGCCAAACAAGAACTGTCCTTAAGGGTTAATCTTAATTGTTATTATTTTTCAGAGTTATGTACCTTGACATTATTTTGATTGATCTAACAAGACATACCTGTATATTGTACAGATATATGAGCTTGCCTTTGAATTGGATCTTTGTTTCCAGTCAGATGAAAAAAATACAACACATCCTATATATTACATTTACAACATAGCAATGGGGTTATTCATGGAAAGAGAAGCTGCCAGAGTATTATGTGGTCTTAAATACATTTTATATTCACCTGTTTATCCCTGTGACAATCCATTGGATGCTTGTTAAGCGGAAAACTGTTCTTGTGAACTATGTCTGATGTTTCCTTGGCAACCAAATATTGCACTCTGCTAAAATCCATATCGATCATCCTCGAATTCCTTTTTTCTACTCTTAGTTGTATACTGAAATGAAAATTGGATTGCTATTAATTATCAATACATTTAGGTCTTTTTTTGTTTTTGTTTTTGTCTTTTGTTATCTCATTTCTAAAGTCATGTAAATATGTTTTGTGCATGGACAATATTTTTTATGTATGTTTACCAACTCTGCATTTTACGGGTATGTCTATAACTTCAAACCTTATTGAGAATTTTTACTCAAATAATATCTAATACGTATCTTTTACACTCGAAACTACCAACGGAAGGTGATCATCATTAACAGTCCAACATCTGCATAAAGTCATTTGACGAGGGTAGGTAGAAAAAGAAAAATGAATATTTATTAGGTATCAAATTTCTGAAACTAAAACTGTCTTCATCATATCAAATATACAGTATGGTCTATGATAAGGTTTGTTGATAGTATTATTTCCCTCGATTATATACCTTATCAGGACGTAGACGAGATATACTCACTAACACAGACTATTTCTAGTATACTCTCCACCTAAATATTAAACTTTGTAATTTAGCTTTTATATTTCTTCAAAATACACTTTATCATGATTTCAGGAGTGAACATATTATATTTCAGAACGACATTTCGTCCTCTAATATACTTTCAATGTTGTTTATTTTATTATTTTTGTTTGTTGTTTTTTCAAGGCATTCAGTAGACCCAATTCCTCAGAGTATTTGATTTTTCAAAGAGATCTTTGTCTCTTGGTTGTAAAGGACAAATTTTTTTCATCAAAACAGCCAAGGATTTATAAAAAAACGCATCATTTTTTACTTCTGAAATACACTGAGGTCAAGGTCAACTAAAACCACTGTGTTTACATTTGACTATGTAACTCTTAGTCACATACAATTGGTTTTTAAATTGTTGCCTTTTAGCAAACTAATTATTCTGTACATATTTAAATAGCGTAATTAAATGAATTTTTGTTTGATTTTCTTTTGAGACGAACCCTGAGAAGTGACAAGCTATCTCTAACCTGATCAGGGCTGAAAGGCCACGTGTACCGCGCTATCGTATGTGTTCTATTTGTTCACGATTCTGGGACGTATTATGAGTAATGATTGACCGCAATGTTGTTGACAAGAAAATGAGACAGATTCAGGGATTGTATCTTTAATTCCATCAAAATATTTATCAATTTACAGATTTTAAACTGGAAATGTGATTTAGTATTGTTTAAAATGTCACCATCGAATCGACATTCGATTTTTTTTATTCTAAAACATATTTATTCAAATATCGGAGGAAGGTTACTAGACATTTAAAATAACAATGTAAACATAAGAAAGAAAACTAGCAAAATGTACTCTGGTTTTGCATTTCTATAAAAATTAGGGAATATCGAAGCGTCAACAAAACCATAATCTGAACTCAAAAACTAAGGGCAATATATGATAAAAGAAATATTTATATGGAGACCCTTATAAAAGTGCAAGAAAATAGGGCCAGGTGTTCCGGAAAAGTAAGCGTCTTCTTTTTCAACCAACGTCGAAAATAAAAGGATTAATATTGTTATTGTAACTAAAAACTATAGTTCTGTTTTTCCTTCTTGAATAGTATCAGTATAATCGTGAATATATTTGGTTTTCCTGAGACTATATTGTGAGTATCAAATTATTCACTTTAAATGATTTGAATATGACACAGGTCACAGAAAGTGTCATTGATAACATACAAACTTAAATATTAATATAAAAAAAAATATCATATCATCCTTTGGCTATATCTATCGAGTACAAATAATGGAAGGTATATAACTTCCAATGTTTGAATTAAAAATAAGCATTTACTTCAACACTGTATTTCCTTATAGTCTTTTTAACACTATCTGAATTAGTCACCTCACCATGTATGCAAATCCACTTTGTTCATAAAGAGCAATATGTTTGTTTACAACTTAAAAGACCAGTAGAAATGAAGTACCCAGAACATATTCATGTGTAAAATGTACATAATCCACAAAACAACCATGCAACCCTGACCCAGAAATTTTAAAAGGAACTCCTGGCACAAACCCAAAATCAAGTCTGTCACCAGATATATGCGATAGCATTCTTCAGGTAAAAAAGTTACACACCACGTCATTGTTATTGTATAGTGGTATTGAGGGACAGGGAACCTGGGACGGCGTTGCATCATACTGCGCACACAACTTAATGGTCTTATACATATTACAGTAGGTGGCACCAGCTGTCGATATTCTAAGCATATAAAGTCTACTCATCTGTAAACTTTTGAAAGGTCAATTATTATATTCAATCTGCATGAAACGACATTACCAATGAATTATCATAAATATAAACTGCCAAATCGTCAAAAAATGACTCGGTGGTTATTTACATGTTGTCAATCACCATTGTAATGTAGAAGGCATAACGTATAGCAGGCGTTGTGTTTACAAACACCTGATAAAATAGGACACGTTAATTTGGAATTAGAGTAATATGTCATGCAGATTGATTATTTGAATGGTATGTATATATGTTTAAATATTACCTATAAAACAACAGCCATACAAAACATTGATTATATGAAAAGAAGGGAACGCATTTTATTAGCTCCATACTCAACCCGATTTAATCTGATAGAGACAGAGCCGTGTGTCGACAAAGCTTATATACCTGAGCACACTTACGCCACCTAACGGCGAGGTCGCGTGTACAATAATGTGACTGGCCGATTTATCTAAACATAGAACAACTTATCCAGGGCAATGATAAACGGTGACCGTACACGTACATTATCAGCGAACTTCTGCTCTTAGATTGTACTGATAAAAATAAGTATTTTGTCAGCAATTTATTGGACATGGATGTTAAACGTTCAATGTCACAATTATATTTAAAAAAAAAAAAAAGTTTTTAACAACATGTGTGTCTTACAATTGGCAGCGATTTTAATTCATATTATTTATATTGATCGTCAATATTATATAGATATTTATTATTTAAGAAGAAGTTTTCACTCCTGTATCTTATCCTATTTATCTAATACGTAGTCTACGTAATCTAATAATAGTGGAATCCTTATTAACATACATATCACCTATAACTATACAGCATTTATAATACCTTCATAATCATCTTGACATTTATGACGCTAACTTTACCCTTAAGATGCTTGATAACCAATGGTTATCTAAAAGATATACCGGAACAGGGTACGCATTTTACCACTGCTCTATTGATTTAACTCCTAGTCCAAACATGAATTTGTTCTGACATCATTATCAGTATAATTTTCACTTTTGCAGGAAGTGTTAGGTTGCTCATAATTCCAAAACTCTAGAACAATTCCTTTTCAAACGGCACTGAGCACGAAGGAACACTGTACATACCCCCCCCCCCCCCCCCCTCCAACCCCCCACCCCCCACTATTTATTTTGTAAAAACTTTTATGTTTTATTAAGTCTTTAACAAATTGATGCAACCCCATCAACACATCCCTATTATAGTTATTCAACAGAGCAATCAGAATGTCAGATCAGAATGGAGAGAGTGCACTGTTGTCCGACTCATGTTCAATAGTTCTACCTGTACGATGCTAACCAATATTACAGAGCAGCAGATCAAGCTGCCATCCCATTTAATCTATTCATACGAAACAACATGATCGATTCGAGAAAGCTTGCGTGATATTTGTACCTTTCTTAATATGCGATACCAATTCGGACCTGTACAAGGATAACAAAAACTACGGCAAGGAAGTAACACTAATAAACTGGGGAAACCAAACGAGGGGCAATTGCTTTTATAACATCCACAGGAAGCAGGCTTAATTCATTTGTATGCATAGTCAGAGCAATACGAGAACATGTTGAAAAGAGCTTGAGAACGGATTTTGTTAACGCTTCGGTATTCTTTAATTTGTTTTCCTATTTTCCAACAATTTGGAACGTATCTAAAAAGCAAATTTACGGACGCGAGGTGAGGTCGTTAACCAGAACTAGAATAAAAACAAAATTTATTTGCGTAATGAAATAGCTTATTATAAGCATATCAATTAAAACTTACAAAAACATTTAGGGACAACACTATTTTAAGCGTTAATGTGCGAATGGAACGAAATAATTGACTTGAAATAATGTTCTACGTTGATTTAAGGTTCATAGTATTCTTCTGCGCATATCTACCATTTGGTTACGGTTTTGACATGACCGGGATTAGCGACCGATGAACCTAGTTTAAATATGATGTTTAGTTGACAATTATGAATAAATATATAAGGTAACTATAATTAGGTGATACGCAGGTTATCACATAGTATTTTCAGGGTTGGTTATTCGAACAATTGTCTCGTCGCTTGCACATGAATGAACTTTGGAGTCCACCTGCAGTGGCCTTCCGATTTTATCCACGGGCTCGCGATGAGTAAATTATTCTCACTACGAACCCTGAACATATATGACATCAGCATTGTTACTTTTAGAAACTTACTGTGCTTAGCAATGAAAACCCAGATGTTTCAAGTGGAAGTTGTTATGCATGAAAATTATATCAGAACATTAAAATCAACCGTCACTACTTTAAAAATATAACATTAAAAGAAACATAATTCTTTTCTTTTTGTTTGAAACACCTGGCTTCTCCTTGTGTTGGTGGTTATTGAATCATACTTACTTTGCTATTAACATAAATTCAAAGAGTTTACATCAAGTCCACTCTTTGTTTTTCAAATCCTCTTATAATCATTTTGCATGAACCAATTTAAATTAATCACGAAAGAAACTTTTGTGTATGGAAAAACAATTCGTCCACGGAGAATTTTGAAACTTATTATTTTTATCCATGGACGTAACAAATATTAATTGTTAAATCTTTTTTTGTATTAATACAAATGATAATTCATCAAAATATATAAATATAAATATTGATTGATGCTGTTGTCATAGTAACTGCGACAGTTATACCAGGACGTGTTATGATTATAGAGGAAATCAAACGTTCTATATAGCATGTATACCTACCTCAATGATAATATGCCCAATCTCCGTAATTAATTTTAATTTTGAGACCAAATTAAAGGTACAATTTTGAATAAAAATTTGGATAGTTTTTCTCTTAATTGCATCAAAATATTTCCAAATAGTTGAATCAATAATCTATAAATATATCACTGACATATTATGATATTGTTCTTGCGAACATAAATATCTGTCAGTTATTGTTAAAACAGAACGATACAGTCAAATTCCTTCAACATTTATAATCTGCTTGGAGCTCAATACGTGTGTGTTGAGCACAAGCTAAGGCAAGAAAAGGCAGATAACGAGTTGGTCACTGTATTTATACACAATGATAACAGCGCCACCTGTGTGACGGTATAGTAACGAGGCACAGACTGTGCATTGTTTGTATTACTTTCGTTTTATTTCTCCGGATACATTTAAATATCTATTGCTAGTTGACTATGTTTTAGAATATAGTAGTCTTGTTTTAAAGTCTTTTTCGTCTTTTAATAAAACGACCATCTCGGATATAACAAAAACCGTTTGGCCCTAAATGAGCATAGTGTCGATGGGCCTTAAAACCCAAACAAACAAACAAATGCATTGACTGTTTCACAATCACAAACACATCTGATACACGTATACCTGACATGGCAGAAGTCATTAAATAACCAAATAGGACACATATATACACTGTTTTTGTAATATGCATGCTCCAGCATACGTATTAAATAATATCAAGATTCCTTTCTATCAATGAAAGGTAACACGGAATACGCGAAAGTAACGTTATCTACCATTTTTCTTAGAATCAGATGAATTTTATCTATTTTTTTCTTTTGTCGCAGCGTGTTAAACAAACCAAGTATTTACAAACACACGTGAATGAATGAAACATGTAACATTTATAATTTTATCAGTTTGCTGACCACAAATGAGATAGTTATTAAGTGTTCTAGCATTTTTGGCAATAAACGTAATTACGTTGACTAAGAAGAT
Organism: Mimachlamys varia; assembly: GCA_947623455.1. NCBI lineage: Eukaryota > Metazoa > Mollusca > Bivalvia > Pectinida > Pectinidae > Mimachlamys > Mimachlamys varia. The sequence continues at coordinate 48,031,355 of OX392536.1, forward strand.
GGAGGTTTGGTTATATTTTAATCGGGGTTTGTTTCACTTCGGCATTAAAAGAAAAAGAACAAAATAAATAAATTTTGATTTTTTCTTCTTCCGTATGTTGTTTTTAGGTATAGGTATTTTATGCTTTAAAACTGTTTCCTTTCTATTTAAGTAACTATTGTTTTGGGGAAATATAAACCCTGTAATGTGAATTTTCCGAATAAGTACAATATTTCTCATAGAGAATTCTATTAAATGCCTTAAAAAACCACAGAGAATACCGCGAATACCGTCAACAAAACCATAATCCGAAAGTACAACATAATAGGACCATGTGTTCCGGAAACGTAGGGGTCTTCGGCATCATCGACGGCGCCGGTCACATAAATCGTCATATCCAAGTAAACACCAAGTTGTCAAAGTGTGAAACGAGTCATTATTCTTAACCACAACAAGTAAGTACACTAATGAGCATACTCAGACTACATACTAATCTAATACACCTATATTACATCTTGTTATTACTTTTAAGGAACAGTTCTTCAATAGATGTTGCCTTTCTCGTGATTGGGTATGAGGTGTCTGTGATTTTAGTCCCCGAGGTTTGCTGGAGCCTCCATAGCCACAGTTAATCTCATTTGAGTAGTGGCACGGTACATAATATACACATTTTCGTAGTACACGATTTGAAATGATACAGAACTAGTTTAATTTTACTTCTAAATTCATAAATTAAAGGGGTTTTACCTGACCCTTCTGCATTAGTTTATAAATTTTGGATTCCCACCTTTTGGCCCCTAGTATCACTGAAGAGTCTTAGGAGGACGAAACAGCTGTATGGTGCAGTTTAATTCATTTTTTGGCATACTGTATCTATTACTAAATTAAAAAGGTGCAGCACATGTGTGTGTGTGTTACGTCATCTTTAGACATGTATATCTATTATAAAGCTATAATATGAAAGTAAGTTGACCGAGGGGATGGAGGTTTTGTTGCATTTTATTGGTGTTTGCATCACTTTGACAATAACTTTATCTGGGTATTCTGTTAAATAAGTATCATCTCACCTCTCCCCAAACATATATTACCTAGTCATGGTTACATGTTCTGATCATTTATCAACATTTTAAGATCCGGTCTCACCATATCTTTTTATACTAGTGGCAGAAATCTTAGCAATCTTAGTTAAAAACAATACAAATATTAAGGGTATCCAAATTGGGAATAAGGAACACAAGCTCTCACAGTTTGCAGACGATACCTCTCTTATTTTAAATGGCTCAAGGAAATCTTTCGATGAGGCTCTTAAAACTTTAGAATTGTTTGCTCAAATATCAGGACTTAAAGTAAATAATGAAAAAACACAACTAATATGGATAGGAAGTAAGAAATTCAGTCAAGATGTCTATCATCATAGATGGAAATTAAAATGGGGGATCACTAAATTCAACCTTCTAGGAATAGAATACTCTGTTAACTTAGATGAAATGACTAGCATGAATTATAACAAAGCGTTAAAAAATATAGATAAATCACTACTACAATGGTCAAAAAGAATACTTACACCAATAGGGAGAATAACGGTTTTAAAAACTTTGATTCTTTCAAAAGTAATCCATCTCTTTATGACAATACCTAATCCAGATAAAGCTTTCATTAAAACACTAAATGCAAATTGCTTTAAATTTATATGGCAAGGACCGATTGATAAAGTGAAACGAAATACTCTAATCAAACAATATAACAAAGGAGGTTTAAAAATGGTGGACATAGGAAATTTCATTGATAGTCTAAAATCTACTTGGGTAAGGAGATTAGTAGTATCTAGTGATAGGGAGTGGAAAAATATTTTTGAACATACTGTATGTCCCATAGCACATCTTTCAGATTTCGGAGAAGAATACTTCGCAAAATTGAATATAACTAATCTATTCTGGAAAGAAGTTCTAACAATATGGATAAAAATATCAAAGCTAAATAAAATACAAACAAAAACTGACCTACTTACCTCCCCTTTATGGTACAATTTTAATTTTCAGATAGGAAAACGCTGCATTTATTTTAAAGACTGGTATGAAAAGGGTGTGAATAGAGTAGTAGACATAATGAAAGAAGATGGAACTTTTTTAAGTTTTGAACAATTCAAAAGGAAATTCTCTGTATCATCGAATAATTTTTTAAGATACCAGAGCCTCTGTGCGTCCATTACATATGTGATCAAAAATTGTAAAATTCATTTTAATAACTTTACTATAGTTAGACCATATTTACCTTTCCATACTAAAATCCTTTTCAAAAATAAAAAAGGTTGTAGAGACTTTTGTAGCATCCTTTCAGAGGATAACCAGCAAAATTTAGTCAATACATCAGAAATTAAATGGAAAACAAATCCTATCCTCGAAAATTTAAATTGGAATACTATTTATATACTACCTTTTAAGACTACCAAAGATACAAAACTACAATGGTTCCAATATAAAATTCAAAATCGTATTCTTCCAGTCAACAAATATTTAAAAAAGATTGGCATAACAAATAATGAAAAGTGTAACCTGTGCAAAGATTATATAGAAGATTTAGAACATATGTTTTGGGAATGTTGTGAAGCACAGATCATTTGGATACAACTAGAAGAGTGGATTAAACAAAAAACAAACAAAACTGTGGTTTTTGATTTGAAAACAGTTTTATTTGGACACACTGATAACATTTTAACATCAATACCCCTTAATTTTCTTATCTTACTTACTAAATATTATATTTTTTGTACTTCAAAAAGACAAGACAGAATTTATTTCAACCTTTTAAAAGAATTCATTGCACAGAGATACAATATAGAGAAAATTGTTTATGTAAATACAGGTAATCAAACAAAATTCTTTCAAATATGGGAAGAATGGGAAAAGGTATTTGCATAAACAAATTAATACTTGCTATAATTCCTAACATTAATCTGTATCTATCCATATGGTATATCCATAACCATGTAACCACTTTAAACCAAAGAAATACTTCAATGTTTTCTCTGGGTTTTTTCTTCTGTTTTTATTATAAGTAGTATTATTTGATATATACCTTTCCCCTACTCATCTACCTATTTGAATTATAACTGTTTTCATGTGACCGAATGTATGTGTAGGACATATATGTATATATATATCAAAGCTATTTTACTTCACAAGATAAAAAAGTATATGAAGTGAAGAAGTACACAAGTAACATATAAAAAAATCACCAGCTTAGTACATTTAAGTTAAGTTTTTCAAAAATAGACTAAGAATTGGACATGTATGTATATTGCATGTATTATTTACTAGATATGAACTCGTGCATTCTTGAAATTTCATAATGAACTATATATGTATATGCATATTACAACCATTAAACTGGAAAAACCTGATGTTTATAGGGGTGATTTGGTTAAAGAATCTTCATGTAATTGATGAATATATATATACATACATGAATGAATGCATGTACATGATGGACATTGTAATATTTAATGTCTCTGTTTTTGTGATGTACATGTAAATGTGTCTAATGTGTGTATAGGTACTGTAATGTTTGTTTAAAAAAAAAAAAACTTCTCGGATACTTATCTGACTATATAACTAAGAAATATTACCATTTACTTTTCTAAATATCACTCCTGTGAGAGGATATACATACATTTGTATTACAACTATGTTGATATAAAATTATACATGATGTATCTGTGAAGATGAAAATAAAAAAAAATAAAAAAAAAAAACATTTTAAGATTAGTGACCAAGTCTGCATTTTTAAAACAGACGAACATGCACATTACTCATTCCCTTACATTGACGATGATGACGAGGACGATGATAAGTAGTCCGATAGGTGAGAAACTGAATAGTCACGGTTAAGAAGGGGTCGACGACGATAGTATTTTCTTGTTTACCTGGTTTACACAAAAATGAGTACATCATGCATACAAACTGATGAAATGTATCTTAACTGCTTTGGACACCTCATACTTTCCTTAACACCAGGACCCAGTTGTTCAAAAGGTGAAAAGCTAATCAGTGATTAGCGAGAATTTTAACTTTATGTAGCTTTAACATGAAGCCATATAGTTTGTTACATCTTTGTAGATATCAAATATCTAATACTGTCAATTGACATGCAAAATTGTAAGATTTAACATTGATATTGACAGAGTTATTGAGGTTTGAAAAGTGTTGTTAAATAGTGAGTAAGCTAATCAGCTTTTGAACAACTGGGCCCAGGTATTATCTTAAAATAAAACAGGTACTATATGTTTATCGATAGGAAGTGTTTTTTTCCCTTTGGTTTTAGTATTTTTTCTTCATATTGTCTTCCCATATTAAGTTTACGGTTTGATTTTGTCTTTATTTTTGTATTTTTGGCCGCTATCGGCTACCGTACCTGACGCTTGACTCCACACGCATATACCGTAACAAGTCAGCGATTTGAGGTTATACACGCTTACGTGTCACAGAAATCGGGTCGTATACAGCGGTGGGACCATATACAAGCTTGTCACTATATATATGAACACACTTACGGCACAGGGATTCGAGTGATGCAGGGTGATGAAGATTATAGCCAAGTTTTATGATCGTCATCTTGATCTCATCGAAAAATATTCTGCATCTTTGTGTGATATGAAGATGGACTTTTTTTAGTTTTCTTATAAGTGTGCTTTCTTGTTGGGATCGACAATGATGACTTGGTTCTCATTTTGAGGATTGATGCTTACTTGGATGTGACCAAAAGTCACATGGCGGGTGTCGTCGATGAAGCAGAAGACGCTTACTCTTCTGGAACATCTGGTTTTATTCTCTTGTGCTTTTACGAGAGTCTCCATGTAAATCTTCCCTTTGTTCCCATTTTGCCTCTAGTTCAATCGATTTGAGTTCGAATTATGGTTTTATTGACGCTATTCGGTATTCTCCGATTTTTTTTTTCAATGAACTGTTACAATCTAGACTGACAATTTTGCTTAAAAAAACATTATATTTTTTGTATTGTTAAGGTTCATCAAGCCCTCTAAAACATGTAATAGTCACCCTACATTTCAACCACCCTGCTTACTTATAAGATCATAGCTCTAGGGCGTAGGTCTTGAATGGTAACACATGCGTGCGTAGAGCTGATTCCCCTTGTTGTTACCCTCTGTCTTTGATTTTTTTAGTCCGGAAGTAGCCATCGAGTGGGGATACCGGAAACACGTCACACAATTACGTTACGTCACACTCGGCCTTTATCGGTCATTTCCAGTAGGTTGAAAATAACCGGAATATCTTTCAGCTGGTGTCTGTTGCATTACATATCTCTGTCGTTGCTTCAGAACCTTTCTTTCGACTTGTCGACGTTAAATTATGGAAATGTTATCTCTTTCCGAACCAGTACATAATTTATTCTCAGTAAATATTAGAGGCTTTGCCTTTGTCATATTATTCAAAGACCCAAGAATCACATTGTATATCTAAGTAATTAAGATGAATTGGACTTGTACATACGCTATTAAAAAGGTACATAACTAGGTCAAAGCAGTCAACAACAAGGCATTAATGCTTATATCTTCATTTAATCAGCTCATTGGATTTATAGCATGTCAAATCTCTTCAGCGAACTTACTAAAGTGAAGGTGGCTAAGCGAATGTACAAAAAGCAAAGTAAAAAGCTTTAGAAACGTATTTTACTGACCTAATAAATACAAAACTATAGACCCAAGCTAATTGAAATTACACAAGCTTCATATAAAATGTCTTCTCTTAACCTTTAATGTTGTTAAACAGAAGCTAGCCATATTATAAATAGTAAACTACGTTTTGGTTAAAATGATTAGAACATGTTTAACGCTTTCTTAACATCACATAATGTTATCAAATTGCAAGGTTTGCCTTTGTTTTCTAATGTAAAGGCTGCTAAATATGTTACCATTTGAATTTATTTTGATTTTAGCAGTGTCGAATGGCCAGATTTTCATCTTAGTTTAAGGTAAAACGACTTATCTATAGAATTTCCAGTGAAAAAGAAATGGATGTTTGCATTATGAAAAAACTTTTTTCAATTGAGATTCAGATGCAATTAAGATTGAAAACTGGAGGCACGCTCGGGTTAAAAAAACAACTGGCAAGGCTGCATGCCTGTCCTTTGAAGATTACAATGGACAGCCGACTTCAAAGCCTGTCTAGTTTTACCGTTATGTGACCATTAAATTATTTTGAAGTACATCAAGAGGTCGAACCAGTCATCAACAATGTGGCTTATACGGCGCCTTCAGTTTTGCCATGACATATTTCAGGGGTGTAGAGAGCGTAGGTGATCGTAATCCTTGGATATCGAGGATGTACATAATAAAATAAACCTTTTCCTATTATTAAGAACCTTTGTACGAATATCACAAAAAAATGTAACATGGCATAGCTGGATTGATAAAATTTAGTTTCGTTGACACGTTTAAATTGTATAGCACACACAGCCTTCCGTACATAAGTACTAGTAATAAACTTTATTAGAACGACGTCCTATTACACCAACAAACATGGCAGCTGTACCGGAGCAGACGCTACCCAATGGGTATACGATACCATGTGTTGGTCTAGGAACCTGGAAGGTAGGCTGTCGGGCAAAATGTAGAAGTTGTTCACTTTTGTATGACCGCCTTGTAACTTATATGTTTTAAACTGTGTAACTTTATGCTTGTTCGATGTAATTGTGACATGACATTTCATTAACAAAAGTTGACTATATCAATATTATGTACATATATTATTTATGATCATTTATGCTATAAATAATCCTGAAGAACACTTACTATATATAATCAATAGAGTATCATATATGCATTCCATAACGTATGCATTTATTCTTTCCCTTCTAGCAGCTGTTCGAATATCTAGTTTATTGATTTAATTAGCAAATGTGAAGATGAAGGTCGTGTTTTACGCTTCGACGCATCACTGATTTAGCAACCTTGGTCGGTGTAACCGTACCCGCTGTCTGTGACCTAGTGTGGCTTAACCTCGTATAGATAGATTATCATTTGAATTGGTTAACATTTGAGTCAGCCATCGGGGTTATATTTCATGTAGAAATTTCGTTTTTTGTAATAAGGTGATTTTGAGTCTTATTGACGCTTCTACTAAAGACAAATGAGTTTTTGAAGGTTTTTTTGTTTATAGAAATGCAAATTCTAACATATGTGTGATGCACATGTGCCCACGAAATAGTAAACATAAAATGGGAATCCTATTTAAGATTAACAGATAAACATAAACAACATACGGATGACTGCATCTTTAAAGTTTATAAAATAATAGAAATGTGCCAGAAATGGATTACATTGTTCCAAACAGCTATTCATTTAAAACACAACATTGTTAAACGTTTCTTTAATTCTTCTTGGTTTGTGTAACTTAAATTGTGACTTGGGCTTTAATTTTGTGTTTGTTTATGTCTTCATTGCGCAAAATCGGAAGGTAATAACTGACGCCTGGTTTCAGTACAACCATTTCTGATGTAACACAAGTTAAACGAACGGTTATTTTCTGAAGAAATAAAACTGATGAGGACTTTTCATTAAAAAAGTTTATGAAAATAGATTTTTCATATAAGGTTTGATTTTTTTCTTTTATACTAAATAAGTTTAAATTTGTATGGGAGAAATCATTTCAATTGGTATTCAATATGTAGGTATGTTTACCCATGTAAAGGGACATACAGTTGGTATTCAATATGTAGGTATGTTTACCCAAGTAAAGGGACATACAGTTGGTATTCAATATATAGGTATGTTTACCCATGTAAAGGGACATACAGTTGGTATTCAATATGTAGGTATGTTTACCCATGTAAAGTGATATACAGTTGGTATTAAATATGTAGGTATGTTTACCCATGTAAAGGGACATACAGTTGGTATTCAATATGTACGGTATGTTTACCCATGTAAAGGGACATACAGTTGGTATTCAATATGTAGGTATGTTTACCATGTAAAGGGACATACAGTTGGTATTCAATATGTAGGTATGTTTACCCGTGTAAAGGGACATACAGTTAGTATTCAATATGTAGGTATGTTTACCATGTAAAGGGACATACAGTTGGTATTCAATATGTAGGTATGTTTACCCATGTAAAGGGACATACAGTTGGTATTCAATATGTAGGTATGTTTACCCATGTAAAGAGACATACAGTTGGTATTCAATATGTAGGTATGTTTACCCATGTAAAGAGACATACAGTTGGTATTCAATATGTAGGTATGTTTACCATGTAAAGGGACATACAGTTGGTATTCAATATGTAGGTATGTTTACCCATGTAAAGGGACATACAGTTGGTATTCAATATGTAGGTATGTTTACCCATGTAAAGGGACATACAGTTGGTATTCAATATGTAGGTATGTTTACCCATGTAAAGGGACATACAGTTGGTATTCAATATGTAGGTATGTTTACCCATGTAAAGGGACATACAGTTGGTATCAATATGTAGATATGTTTACCCATGTAAAGGGACATACAGTTGGTATCAATATGTAGATATGTTTACCCATGTAAAGGGACATACAGTTGGTATTCAATATGTAGGTATGTTTACCCATGTAAAGGGACATACAGTTGGTATTCAATATGTAGGTATGTTTACCCATGTAAAGGGACATACAGTTGGTATTCAATATGTAGGTATGTTTACCCATGTAAATGGACATACAGTTGGTATTCAATATGTAGATATGTTTACCCATGTAAAGGGACATACAGTTGGTATCAATATGTAGATATGTTTACCCATGTAAAGGGACATACAGTTGGTATTCAATATGTAGGTATGTTTACCCATGTAAAGGGACATACAGTTGGTATTCAATATGTAGATATGTTTACCCATATAAAGGGATATACAGTTGGTATTCAATATGAAGGTATGTTTACCCATGTAAAGGGACATACAGTTGGTATTCAATATGTAGGTATGTTTACCCATGTAAAGGGACATACAGTTGGTATTCAATATGTAGGTATGTTTACCAATGTAAAGGGACATACAGGTGGTATTCAATATGTAGGTATGTTTAACCATGTAAAGGGACATACAGTTAGTATTCAATATGTAGATATGTTTACCCATGTAAAGGGACATACAGTTGGCATTCAATATGTAGGTATGTTGAAGTTGCTGAGGTCGTTTAAGGACTAGGTATAAGTTTATTGTAATTCTAATTGTAAACAAAACAAGAGAAAAATAATTTGACAGCGTGAATGTGTACTTGAGGCGATTTGTTTTAGACTGGAATGTTTTATCTTTCTCAAAAACCATCCTTATATTATCCATTATATCATAATACCCTGTTTTAAAGACAGATAAAGCACTTATATAACTGGATTTCTAATTCTAGGGACTCTATATGGACGTCGATTCCCAATTGACTTACCTTATTACTTTCAGTCCAAGCCTGGAGAAGTAGGGGCAGCTGTGAAGACTGCTATAGGGCTTGGGTACCGCCATTTGGATTGTGCGTTTATCTATGGAAATGAAAAGGAGGTGGGGCAGGCAATTAAAGAAGTCATTAATGAAGGAACTGTCAAACGTGAGGATTTGTTTATCACAACCAAGGTATATTCATCCTTTGTTCATCAACTTAGTCCTAAGGATTTTTTTGTATGTGGAAATGTGGATTGTTCAAAAAACGGTTATTATATCTAAAGCAGTTTTAAATTAGATTTTTACTGCCATTATACAAATGTACATCTTTTTCTAAATGCTAGAATATGTTGAATTATACTGTTATTTCTCTAAATTACAATAGTAATACTTTAGAACCTATTTTCGGATTATAATTTTTGATATTATGAATTAATTAAATTACATTTTGTTTATCTAGTATACGCACAGAACTATTTACTGGACACTACTATATGTTTCCTGTCTCTACAACTAGATGTTATCAATAAAAATTGAAAATGGTTCGATAATAACACTTTAAACTTATTTTTCAGCTATGGAACACCTACCACAGCAAGGCCCGAGTACTTGAGGGATGTAAGGAGTCCCTGACAAACCTCGGTCTGGACTACGTTGACCTGTACCTTATACACTGGCCTATGTCAATGAGGGTAAGACACATGCCTGGGTGAAATAACTCATTGATTCTGTATTGACACAATACAGGTAATTAATCAGATGATTTTCTGTTTCGGAATGTTAAAATGAAGTATTATCTATACAGCCTCTAACTATGTCAATATTAAGAACATTAGATTAATTCAAGCGGAAAACAATTGTACGTATTGTCCCTCTGACAATCTTACGTAATATATCTGATTGGTCCATCTAGTTGTTGATTTGTTTGCCAGTACCATGTATGCTTTGTACGTATCAAAAACCAAGAGAATGTGAATATTTAGTAGGAACAGATAGGTTTTGAATCATTATATTTTGTTATTTCTGCCTTTTATTCTACATATTTTGTCCTTCATCATTTTATACGATCATTTCAACCATTATCAACTCAAATATATTCTTGTCCTGCATGATGAAATTAAATAGTAAAATAAGTAAGGGGTTGATAAACAAATTGTTCAAAACAAGCGAAAACCCTATTCCAGGAAAACGTCGCCTTGTTGCCGGCAGCTCCTGATGGCAGAGCTGACGTTCTCGACATAGACTATACAGAAACATGGACAGTAAGTATAGCTTGTTAGCTGATATCAACAGTTCTCCCCTGATTAACATCATTCTGTGAGCACATACGTCTTTAGGTTTTCTAATGAACTAGTTTAATATGACATAATGCATAGGGCGAAATCAAATGTTATTATAATACCATATTGTGACGTAAAGTTTGAAACGACATATAAGGAGGACATTTGAAACATAACACGGAAAGTGTTATATTTTCAGTTTATCTATAAAAGATTTTGATCATGTGATGATTTATCTTTTTTACTCCATATGAAGTTAATGAAACCAATATTCGGATTTTAAAGTTTAGCTTACAAGAAGCTTGCTTAAATGAACAATTTAGATTAGTTTCATAAAGTTCCTTTGAAATGAAACCATGTTTATGTATTCTATCCATTGGATATAACCAGAGATTTACTAAGTTTATTTTTCCGGGGTCAAGCCCCTGCGATGAAAAGAAAAGAATACGTAGGGAAAAGGAAAGGGAAGCTGGGTGAAAAAGTGTGGGTAGAAATAAAGAAATACAGATAACGTTAGAAAGGAGAAAGAAAGAGTAGGTAGGAAAAACGAAAGATTGAAAAACAAAGAAGATATCAAAGGTATGATAGAAAGAAGGATTAGGAATGAAAGAACTAAAAAGAAATTATGTTAAATGAGTAGTTAGGAAGGAAAGTGTAGTTACATGTAGGATGACGTAACACACACATATGCTGCACCTTTTAAATTTAGAAATAGACACTGTATGCCGAAAATTCAATTAAACTGCATAATGTGGCTGTTTCGTCCTCCTAGGACTCTTTAGTGATGCTAGGGGCCAAAAGGTGGTAATCCAAAATATCGTAACTAATATATAAGCTGAAGGTTCAAGTGCGTATCACCCCTTTATATTATAAATTTAGAAGTTATATGAAACAAGTTCTGTATAATTTTAAATCCTGTACTATGAAAATGTGTATATTATTTACCGTGCCACTACTCAAATGACATAAATATGGCTTTGGAGGCTCCAGTAAACCTCGGGGATTTCAAAATCAACCAGCAGAGTAGGTAACAAAAAAGAAAGTGATGGTTGGAAAAAAGATTAGATAGGGAATAGTGGGTAGGAAAGAAGGAAAATAATGGATTGGAAAAAGTGATAAATTGTAAGTACAATGTAGGAAAGAAGAAAACAGATTAGGTAGGAGAAATAAGAAAGCGTAGGAAGGTATGAAGGCGAGTGTAGGAAGGGAAGACACAGCGATTACACAGAAGGAAACCCCTGATTCTGTAGGACCTCAAATAGCAGTTTCTTCCGATACACATGCAATGGGATACAAGCGGGCTAACCTAAACGGGGTTTTTAACTAGTTATTTCGAGAACACAGTAAATATGATATATTTGAAAATGGCAGGTGGTAGGAATGTAAATAAGTCCAGTAAGCAAACTTTCACACAAATGAAAAAATCTTTGGTTAACATTGATGTTCTCTTTGCGGCAGGCCATGCAGGATTTGGTTGACCAGGGTATGTGTAGATCAATCGGTGTATCCAACTTCAACTCAAAACAGATCCAGAGGATTTTAGATCTTGGTTTGAAACATCCACTGTCTTCTAATCAAGTAAGTACATAACATTATTTTGCTTTGATAAAGAGTTGTATTTTGCATAAAACAAAGAATATTCCAATTTGTTTTGTAATCTGTAATTTGTTTTTGCTTCAAGGTATCTGTCACGGTACTAGATATTCCTACTGATTCGTCATCTGCGTTTTGCTGTTTTCTTCTATAAGGCATTTGACAAACTTATATAATTTGCTTTCCAGATAGAAATATGTCCCTATAATTCCAATGAGAAGTTGATACAATTCTGTAAATCCAAAGGAGTTCTCGTAGTGGGATACTCCCCTCTGGGTTCTGGAGACTGCACATGGTAAGTTTCTTCCAATAATTAAGGGTAATTTATGATATATGCTCAATGTGGACTTCAGGTAAACAACATGGCTTGATACACATAATTATGCCATTAAATCAATATTTATATATTTACTTATTAATGATAACGATTCAGTCATTTTTACGTTGCTGCCTTTAGCGGACAGTACGTAATATCGTTTATGTCAACGTAAAAAACCTTTCGAACGTTGCATACTTAAATGGATGCAGAGCATCGTCATTATTTTGTGCATGTATTATTTGATAATTAAGGCGAAAACCTGACGATCCAAAGTTATTAGAGGAGCCGGAGATAAGGAGGATAGCAAGCCAACACAACAAATCACCCGGACAGGTTAGTAACAGGTCCATACAATAAACCACCCGGATATGTAAGTAACAGTTCCATACAATTAACCACCCGGACATGTAAGTAACAGGCCCATACAATAAACCACCCGGACAGGTTAGTAACAGACCCATACAATAAACCACCCGGACAGGTTAGTAACAGACCCATACAATAAACCACCCGGACAGGTTAGTAACAGACCCAGACAATAAACCACCCGGACAGGTTAGTAACAGACCCAGACAATCAACCACCCGGACAGGTTAGTAACAGACCTAGACAATAAACCACCCGGACAGGTAAGTAACAGACACATACAATAAACCACCCGGACAGGTTAGAAACAGGTCCATACAATAAACCACCCCGACAGGTGAGTAACAGGTCCATACAATAAATCACCCGGACAGGTTAGTAACAGACCCAGACAACAAATCACCCGGACAGGTTAGTAACAAACCCATGTAATAAACCACCCGGACATGTAAGTTACAGGTCCATACAATAAAACACCCGGACAGGTTAGTAACAAGTCCATACAATTAACCACCCGGACAGGTAAGTAACAGCTCCATACAATAAAATACCCGGACAGGTTAGTAACAGGTCCATACAATAAACCACCCGGACAGGTTAGCAACAGGTCCATACAATAAAACACCCGGACAGGTTAGTAACAGGTCCATACAATAAACCACCCGGACAGGTTAGTAACAGGTCCATACAATTAACCACCCGGACAGGTAAGTAACAGGTCAATACAATAAACCACCCGGACAGGTTAGTAACAGACCCATATAATAAATCACACGGACAGGTTAGTAACAGACTCTTACAAGAAACCACCCGGACAGGTAAGTACATTGTAACAGGTCCATAAAATAAACAACCCGGACAGGTTAGTAACAGACCCATACAATAAATCACACGGACAGGTTAGTAACAGACCCACACAATAAACCACCCGGACAGGTTAGTAACATACCCATACAATAAACCACCCGGACAGGTTAGTAACATACCCACACAATACATCACACGGACAGGTTAGTAACAGACTCATACAATAAACCACCCGGACAGGTAAGTACATTCTAAAAGGTCCATAAAATAAACCACCCGGACAGGTTAGTAACAGACCCATACAATAAACCACCCGGACAGGTTAGTAATATACCCACACAATTAACCAACCGGACATGTTAGTAACAGACCCATACAATAAACTCCCCGGACAGGTTAGTAACAGACCCACACAATTAACCAACCGGACATGTTAGTAACAGACCCATACAATAAACAACCCGGACAGGTTAGTAACAGACCCATACAATAAACCACCCGGACAGGTTAGTAATAGGTCCATACAATAAATCACCCGGACAGGTTAGTAACAAACCCATACAATAAACCACCCGGACAGGTTAGTAACAGGTCCAGACAATAAACCACCCGGACATGTAAGTAACAGACCCATAAAATAAAACACCCGGACAGGTTAGTAACAGACTCATACAATAAACCACCCGGACAGGTAAGTACATTCTAAAAGGTCCATAAAATAAACCACCCGGACAGGTAAGTAACAGACCCATACAATAAACCACCCGGACAGGTTAGTAATATACCCACACAATTAACCAACCGGACATGTTAGTAACAGACCCATACAATAAACTCCCCGGACAGGTTAGTAACAGACCCATACAATTAACCAACCGGACATGTTAGTAACAGACCCATACAATAAACCACCCGGACAGGTTAGTAACAGACCCATACAATAAACCACCCGGACAGGTTAGTAACAGGTCCAGACAATAAACCACCCGGACATGTAAGTAACAGACCCATACAATAAAACACCCGGACAGGTTAGTAACAGACCCATACAATAAACCAACCGGACAGGTAAGTAACAGACCTATACAATAAACCACCCGGACAGGTTAGTAACAGACCCATACAATAAACCACCCGGATAGGTTAGTAACAGACCCATACAATAATCCAAGCGGACAGGTTAGTAACAGACCCATACAATAAAACACCCGGACAGGTTAGTAACAGACCCATACAATAAACCACCCGGACAGGTTAGTAACAGACCCATACAATAAACAACCCGGACAGGTTAGTAACAGACCCATACAATAAACCACCCGGACAGGTTAGTAACAGGTCCATACAATAAACCACTCGGACATGTTAGTAACAAACCCATACAATAAACAACCCGGACAGGTTAGTAACAGACCCATACAATAAACCATCCGGACAGGTTAGTAACAGACCCATACAATAAACCACCCGGACAGGTTAGTAACAGACCCATACAATAAACCACTCGGACATGTAAGCAACAGGCCCATACAATAAACCACCCGGACATGTAAGTAACAGGCCCATACAATAAACCACTCGGACAGGTTAGTAACAGGTCCATACAATAAACCACCCGGACAGGTTAGTAACAGACCCATACAATAAACCACCCGGACAGGTTAGTAACAGGTCCATACAATAAACCACCCGGACAGGTAAGTAACAGGTCCATACAATAAACCACCCGGACAGGTAAGTAACAGGCCCATACAATAAAACACCCTGACAGGTTAGTAACAGGTCCATACAATAAACCACCCAGACATGTTAGTAACAGACCCATACAATAAACCACCAGGACAGGTAAGTAACAGACCCATACAATAAACCACCCGGACAGGTTAGTAACAGACCCATACAATAAACCACCCGGACAGGTTAGTAACAGACCCATACAATAAACCACCCGGACAGGTAAGTAACAGGCCAATACAATAAATCACCCGGACAGGTTAGTAACAGATCCATACAATAAACCACCTGGACAGGTTAGTAACAGACCCATACAATAAACCACCCGGACAGGTTAGTAACAGATCCGTACAATAAACCACCCGGACAGGTTAGTAACAGGTCCATACAATAAACCACCCGGACAGGTTAGTAACATGTCCATACAATAAACCACCCGGACAGGTTAGTAACAGACCCATACAATAAACAACCCGGACAGGTTAGTAACAGACCCATACAATAAACCACCCGGACAGGTTAGTAACAGACCCATACAATAAACCACCTGGACAGGTTAGTAACAGGTCCATACAATAAACCACCCGGACAGGTTAGTAACAGGTCCATACAATAAACCAAGCGGACAGGTTAGTAACACACCCGTACAATAAACAACCCGGACAGGAAAATAACTGGTCCAGACAATAAACAACCCGGACAGATTGGTATGATTTTTATTGATGTACATGCTGTAATAAAACTAAGTCAGTTTTACAAATACAAAAACAAAAACAAAAAAACTAATAAACAGGACTGATGAGGCTTAAATATAATGTCTATTGTTAACCATTTATTCATCCATATTTACGTATTAAATACTTAACTTAACATTATAAGACATGCATAGCAGGTACTTATTGCGAAATAAACCGTGAGTTATCTCCCTTACACTAGTAAGTTATTAAGACATACTTGGTATGTTTTCATCCTGATATTGTTTTAAAAAATATCGAATTGCATTATCTGGTTGAGATGAATTATATCAATTAAAACTGAATATCTACTAATTTGTCAGTTTTCCTATTACATTTGTAATAAGGTTTGATATTGCTTGTATGAAGGTTCTACTACGATGGGGTATACAAAGAGGATATGTCATCATACCGAAGAGCGTGTCGGCAGCCAGAATAAAACAGAACATTGAAGTAAGTACACGTATACAGTTCATTTCTACTGAGTATCCTGGAGTAACACACATTAACATTGAAGTAAGTACACGTATACAGGTCATTTTTACTGTGTATCCTGGAGTAACACACATTAACATTGAAGTTAGTACACGTATACAGGTCATTTTTACTGAGTATCCTAGAGTAACACACATTGACTGAGACATTTTGTAAATAGTCACTGTTTATTGCTGGTTTTGTTATAGGACAACTATGTATCATGTTAACGATAAGGCTTTGATGTATCAATATTATACACTAATATTATAAGATTGAAGAATCTATATAATTATTAACAACATGTTGAAGTCAATTCAAATTACGATAAGCCTAGATAGACTATGGAATGAATTTGATTAATCACAGCACATGATACAGCTAACCCTGTTACGGCAGTGTTGTCAAATTAAGCTGTTAACTCATAGTGATCCCATATTCAAAAATAGGAAATATTGTAGATATAAGTATCAATACTACAATTCAACATTTATACCAATATACTTACATATGATATAGTTTCACTTTGCAGTCTGAGTAAATATCTATAAATGTGGTAGAAAAGTCGAACTGGGGAAAAAAATCAGAGAATACCAAACGTCAACAAAACCATAATCCAAACTCAAAATTCATTGAACTTGGGGCTAAATATGAAAATAGGAAATATTTACATTGAGACCCTCGTAAACTTATTTTTCTTCATCGACGACACACGCAATGTAAATCTTGGTCACATCCATGTAAACATCAATCATAGTTTCATGACATAAGGTTGAAGATACTTTGAATATACAGTTTCCCATTATTGGACGTAGTTAATGTTTGAAAAATGATAAATTGCATTGCTCCACGTGACTTAAAGCAGCTAAAAAACACAGGGCATCTTGTTTGAACACTCATAAATGAAATAATTTAGTCTCTTCTCCTTCTGCGTCACCCGCATATAATGTTGCAAAGTATAAATCTGTCAAACACTCTTTATGAACATTAACCTGTCTACAATAATGTATCGGTGCTTCGAACATTTTAGACTTTTACATCTAATTTCATTATTAGTTATAGATTCTAATGATTTATGAGAAAACTCGATTCACAATAGAAACTATTGAATACGTTCTAAAAAATCCAAAATTGAATTATATCAGCTGACATTGTGGAGATTTTACTTTACAGATTTTTGACTTTGAGCTTAAAGATGACGAAATGAAAGTTCTAGATGGAATGAATCGGAATTTCCGCATGTGTACCTGGACCGGAGGAGTACCCGAGTAAGTTTGTAGCTAACTTAGTTTGATTTCTGTGTACATTCGCATGAACAGATAGGACATTCGCAGGATAAATATCATTAAAGTTTTCGTTTTGAGAACTTGATGTTTACGTGGATGTGACAAAGATTTACATGACTGGTGTCGTCGATGTAGCAGAAGACGCTTACTCTTCCGGAAAACCTGGTCTTATTCTCTCGATATTGAGTTCGGATTATGGTTTTGTTGACTAATGTGTCCTTTCCATTAGGACACAAAATCAAAGTATATATTTCAATAATGAATGTTTGTATAAATTGTTACAGTACCAGAAAAATATATTCATTTTTCAAGTAAGAAGAATTACAGATATACCGTTGCACAAGTATTTAACTTAATTCATATTTGTGTTTCTTTTCAGTGCATCTCACAGTCCGTTCTATCCCTTCCATGAGGAGTTTTAACAACAGAGCCTGCTCAATCTTACAGTGTATCTCACAGTCCGTACTATCCCTTCCATGAGGAGTTTTAACAACAGAGACCTACTCAATCTTACAGTGCACCTCACAGTCCGTACTATCCCTTCCATGAGGAGTTTTAACAACAGAGCCTGCTCAATCTTACAGTGCATCTCACAGTCCGTACTATCCCTTCCATGAGGAGTTGTAACAACAGAGCCCTACTCAATCTTAAACAATGTACTATTTTCCTTAACCTTAACTTTTAACTAGCATTTATAGAAAGTTTCCATTCATTCCTTTAACCTTTGTTTCCTAATTTTACTTCTAAATTCATAAATTTAAGGGGTTTTACGCACCTGACCATTCTACTTCTACATTAGTTTAGAAATTTTGGATTCCTACATTTTGGCCCCTAGCATCACTGAAGAGTCCTAGGAGGCCGAAATAGTTGTATGATGCAGCTTAATTCATTTATTCGGCATACTGTATCTATTACTAAATTTAAAAGGTGCATCATATGCGTGTGTCACGTCATCTTTAAAAGGTGCAGCATATGTGTTATACGTCATCTTATACCAATACTTTATAGCTCCACTGGATTGTGTGTTTGTTGACGTGTCTCCTCTTCATTGTGTTTTCGATCAACAGTCGTTGTGCGGCTTATTGATGTTGTCAGGTAACTCAACGATTTTGGAAGTCTTGGCATGCGCAACTGTCCTGTCGTATAAAGGCAAGCGTTATCGAGCTATTCCCTACATGAATTTTATAAAAGACAAAATGAGGTTGTTTAGACAAAAACCTCATATCCAGTGATATGTATCTATGCTGAAATTGGTTTTCTTCTTTGAGGATCATGTCCTGATATAGATACAGAACCAATACATAATTAAGATGTAAAATGTCCTTGATCGTTCTTACCAATTAAACAATTATGTAGCTGATGCATCTTCTAATATTATTTGTCAACTTTTTCTGGTGGTCATCAGACACGACCATTAGTTTTATAATAAATCATATCTCACTTCAACAATTGTTAGTCTGGTTATATATGCATATATAATAATCATATCTCACTTCAACAATGGTTAGTCTGTTTATATATGCATATATAATAATCATATCTCACTTCAACAATTGTTAGTCTGGTTATATATACATATATAATAAATCATATCTCACTTCAACAATTGTTAGTCTGTTTATATATGTATATGTAATAAATCATATCTCACTTCAACAATTGTTAGTCTGTTTATATATGCATATATAATAATCATATCTCACTTCAACAATGGTTAGTCTGGTTATATATACATATATTGATTTTTTTTTATTTTCGTTAAAATAAAATAATTCAATATAATATTTATCTGCTCAAAGAAGTTGTCGCTAGTACCGAGCAAACAAAATGGTAGTAAAACTTGGTCAACTTAATATACAACAAGTTGTAAATAATGGTTAATTCATCAAAATTCACTATGGTAAATTCATCAATTTTCACTATGGTAAATTCATCAATTTTCACTATGGTTAATTCATCAATTTTCATTATGGTAAATTCATCAAATTTCAATGATACAAAAAGAAAATGACGACATAAACAAGATGATAATTAAAGTGATAGTCTACTAAGCCAGAAATAACAACAGGCAGTTACATACAAGGAACTGAATCAAATTAACGAGGTATTACTAAATTAATTCTTATACATTGCGTCAGTCACTGCGATCAGCAAACGCTATGTTTAAAGAACCGAGAAACGTGAGCATAAATAAAGGGTTGAAGTTTGGGAGAAGACCTCTCATGAAAAGGATGAATATCTAGAACGACGACTTACCTTATGGGGATCATATCCAATATACATGTGTAAGGCTTAATGTTAGCACATGTCAATATTTCAGAAAAAAGGGGGTATGGGGAAACATTGACAAAACGATCAATGTATAAAATAGAGTTACAGACATTGAACGAGATCTCTGGAGAGAGAAACAGAAACTTGGTCCACCGAATCTGTCAGTAATGTGTGTGTATCGACATAGTTTACTTATTAGTTTTAGAAAGAAGGATATCATATAAGTTTCCGTTTCATGTGTGATTCATAAAAACGAGCCTAAAAATTTCTAAAGAATGTACGGTCCTTTTCATCACATCATCAATATTGGTGGCATTCCTTCTTGTAAAATGACAATATGATTAAAATTATATTTTGATCTCAGCACGTTACCCAAATTTAGCATTTAAAGGCCCAATATAAGTAACTTCAAGAAATTTTTCGTGATTCTGAAAAATTCTGAAAAAATCCGTTTGATAACTATGCAAAATAAGCCTAAAACGAAGTAAACCTGAGAGCGGTAACCAACAACAAACTCTTGACAGAAAGATCCAAAGAACTGAAAATAATTCAGGTTGGGCCCACTTCAATAACAAGCCAAAGTGAGAAGACAGTTCAAAATGGACGCGTGTTTACATATACTGAGTTTCAACCGCTGCTGTACCGGTAACCGCGTAAGAATTCAACTTGAATATTGCTGATATCAGTTAATTTTAACTAAGTCTAAAAATATAAAAAAGTTATTAGGCTTGATTTTCGCTTCAAGTTTTGCCGAAAGTTACGTATATTGGGCCTTTAAAAGCCGTATTATTGACCTGTTCTCCTTTTATCAATTCATAATAATTTGTTCAAAAATATATTTCCGGCAGTTTTCGTCATCCTTTGATTATCGACGGAAGAGAAATATTCAACATTTGTCAGCACAAATAAGACAGAATAATAATAGTCTATACCATTGTCAATAAGGAGATTTAGATCCATTTCAATAAAATGTATATGCGATCTATAACATTTTATGATAGATGTCATTTTGTATATTTCTAAAAAGTGTGAACACATCCAACCTCTAAAATAAATTGATCAAAAATTGATATTCTGACGTCATTTGTAATGCTTCCTTTTTTCTCTACATACGAGTACCCTTTTCTCCTCTCTTCACTCTATAAATCCTGTCTTCCTTGATACATATCCTAAAATTTACATGGCCTTGACCCTTGTGAGGACACACCTACTCCTACCTACAGCCTCCTCTCCAGTCCCCATCCCTAGTCCTATTCCAGTGGCTCTCCACAGCCCCCTTTCCGAGTTCCCTTCCCCATTCCCTTTCCCTAGTCCCCTCCCAGAGCCCCCCTCTCCAGTCTCCCTCCCCATTTCCTTCCCAGTCCCTCCCCCCCATTCCCCCCTCACTTTCCATCGCCCCTCCCAGGGCCCCCCTCCCAAGTCCCCCCTCCCCATCCTCTCCACAGTCCCCGGTAAACATGAATTACACAAACAAGAAGACACACATATTCACCAGTGCAGAATCTTACGTCAGACCACGTTTACTTGTCATTGCAATGGGAGCAGTCCCGGGACAGACGTTACCCAGCGGGTACAAGGTACCAGTCGTCGGTCTGGGAACATGGGAGGTAGGTCTTTGTTGATGACAATTTAAGTTCAGATAGTTGTATTTACGAACCTTGCAATATCTATGAATTTTCATATTCGTTTTCTGTTGATAATATGTGTGTTGTACCGTTAAGAGTTTGGTAAATCATTACCCTGACAATAACTGTCCTTGTTATACCTGTATGTTGTTAATTGTTGGTTGTTTATATGTTAAGATTTTACTCATCGTGCTGATATGGTGCATACAGAATAAAAGTAGGTCACGTCAGATGTTACATAATAACACCAAATCCCGAAACGAATATATGTAATAGAGTGTTGATACCAATTGTGTGTTCCGGTTGTATGCAGTATCATTCAATTAAATTAATGAAACTAAACACATTTTTCATATCAAAACATTAAGAAGAAAAAAACCGAAAATAAAGCTAACCCTAACCCTAACCATTGATGGGTTTGGTTTTATTTTGGTCGTTTATTAATGGCCTCCCAGTGTATAATATATGAATCTATGTATTGAGTGAGTCTATAATGTGTTTGCGTAATCTTACTTACAATAGTTCGGAATTGATGCCACCTTTATAGTGTTACATCAAGGAAGGTTATTGCCGAAGCCGAAGGCCCCAACAGAACACCCCGTCTACTAGCGTCGACTACAGGTACACCAGTCATTCAACTCCGATGATGCTGAGCTTCAAGCATTTGAAAATATGGTATATCTTGACCAGGGGACAGAACCCAAAGTCTTCCTAACAGGTGCAAACGCTCAACTGAACACAAAAAGGGAGGCAAGGAAGACATAAAAATGAAAACAGTGAAAAAGGGATAAGATGCATCTCGAATTTAGTCGCGTAATACGTTCATGCAATGAGTTCCTGCAAGGTCATTATTACTGATATTCACCTTGGCTGATTCCAGGTCATTTTACGACCTCAACGATACCGGGGTAGTGAAACGAAGGAAATCATGAGCACACTTTACATCACCTACAGCAAAAGTGAGTTAAGTGATCGATTACCAAGTAATTGCTGAACAAATACCAAAAGGCTACGGATTCCTCGACCATGCTTGGCAAGACAGACGTGTTGATGTGGTGGCCATTTCGTCAACTATGAGCACATTTCAAAAAGAAAAAAATCGTATTGATATATTTTGCAGCATGTCTAGTTCCTCGGGCATGTGTTATTCACATTAGCACGCCTTCCACGGGTTGCATCCACGTAACAGATCGCAGATCTAACGTTTTGTGCACATGCATAAAACGCTGATTGGAATAGCTTGTCAGTACTGGCAGAAGCTAGCTACATATATTGTATCTTGGGTCAGACATTGCGATCACTGCGATCGTAGACAGAATAATTGCTGCGTGTCCAAAAAATATCTTACTGTGACATTTACACACTAACGGAAGATTTCCGAGACATTGAGGCTAATTTAATGTCTGCATTTTAAGTTAAGTATTTTTTTGTACTTACCATTATTTACCTATTTAGTTATGTGCTCGGATGATGAAGGAACGTGGCATTTTTTTTCAAAGATTGTGATACTAAACCCGAAAAATTACCTAATAAATTCAGTCACATATTTGGTGATATTGGTTTGTAATTGATATTTTTTTTTGTAAAACAAATGCACTGATTCATGCTTCATATTTGATTTTGGTTATTGAATACTTTGGTTGTAACTCAACAAAGTTTGTACATACAAACCTTAAACAACACGCACTGTTAGTCACTCGGAATTTAAACGACATTATTTGTTCATGAAGCATAAAACCTTTTACAGTTTGTCATTGTTAACTTTAAACATCAAATTGTACTGTATAAAACAGCAACATTCGACATGTTTTATAAGCTATAACAAAGCAGATTAAGAAACACTTAAGATTTTTATCAGGTATCGGCTAAATATTACCTCCCCTGTTATTTCTGTGACATAGTAATCTAGAAAAATGAATTAGAGAATACCGAAGCGTTAATAAAATGACGTAAAACTTGTATGGTTTTACGTCATTTTGTTGTAAAAGTACAAGAGAATAAGACCTGGGCCCGTATTCATGAAACCGTCCTCATGCTAAAGCATGGATTTTTTGCTCAAGCCTTATTTCTTGTTCTAGCTATAAATTATTTAAAAAACTAACTTTGTAAAAGTTTTGAAAAAAAGCTCAAGAGACAAGAAGTCAAAAGTTGTTTTCAACATTTACATTGACTTTTTAACTCATCGGCATGATTAAAATAGAGTTTCAAGAAAGCTGGCTTGAGCACAGAATCCAGGCTTAAGCATGATATCGGTTTCATGAATACGGGCCCAGGTGTTCTGGAAGAGTAAGCGTCTTCTACTTCATCGACAACACCCGCCATGTTAATCTTTGTCACATCCAAGTAAACATCAAGTTATCAAAATGAGAATCGATTATCATTGTCAATCACAACAAATAAACACACTCATGAGCATGCTCAAAAACGTCCATCTTCCAAGCACTTAACGACAAAGATGGTAACCATACAACTTGCCCAAAGTTCTGATTTTCCTGCGTCTTTCAAATCCTTGTATAGTTTTATAAATCATTTTTCAATCATACATCCAATGAGGGTTAATCAATAATCGCAGAGATAATGAAATCTATCATAGTAATTGCACGAGTTCTATATATTTTTAATGGTTTATTATTTTTTTTTACAATGAATTATTTCCCCGAATGAAGACAAAAAAATCAGAGAATACCAAAGCGTCAACAAAACCGTAAACCGAACTCAGAATCGATTAAACTAGGGGCAAAATAGGAACAAAGGAAAGATTTACATGAAGACTCTCGTAAAAGCAGAAGAGAATAAGACCAGGTATTCTGGAAGAGTAAGCGTCTTATGCGTCATCGACGACACCCGCCATGTAAATCTTGGTCACATCCAAGTAAGCATCAATCCTCAAAATGAGAACCGAGTCATCATTGTCATCACAACAAGTAAACACACTAACAAGCAAATTCAAAAACGTCCTAAAGATGGCGACGACCATAAAACTTGCCCATAGTCTTCATCAACCTGCATTTCTCGAATCCTTGTGCTATTGTTTGTTCGTCAGCAGTTGATATCTATCACGAAAATCGCGATATTCAGAGCAAGCCCTAGAATAACGAATCAACTGCGACATGTAAACACCATAGGATGGAGAAGCGGGGATGTTAATATCAAGAAAGGGAAAGTTCACGAACGGAAAATCGAAATCGTCACGTTTATCATACAGCTTAATAGTAAGTTGCCCGTGTTGGTCATAGTTTAAGTAAAGATCGAGGTAAGAAGCTGATGTAAGAGATTCGGTTGTGTCTTTAATCTCAAGTTCAGTAGGGTATATACGATCGACTAGGTCAGCAAACTTCTTATTGTTTATAGACAACACATCGTCGATATACCTGAAAGTGAAATTGAAAGATTTGGTAAGGTTTTTGTTACCCGTCCTGATAAGCCCCTCGACAAATTCAGCCTCGTATGAAAACAAAAACAGGTCAGCCAAAAGTGGTGCACCGTTAGTGCCCATTGGAATGCCAACAGTCTGTTGGAAAATCTTTCCTCCGAACTCAACAAAGATATTGTCAACCAGGAATTCAATCATTCGTAATATATCTTCCTCAGTATATTTCAACCTAGCTTTTGTTATGCTTTTCACAAAGTATGCTCCAAGATAGCTCACAACCATGTATTTGTATCGTCGTTCACCTTTCTTGGAAAAGAAAGCTCTCATAATGAGAGACCGAAGACGTTCTTTCAGTTTGGCATGTGGTATGGTAGTGTTCAGGGTGGAAAAATCAAATATTTTGATGGACGATACATTTTTGAGAAGGGGGTGCTTAAAACTGATCAAAAGATCTTTTGAGGTTTTCAAAATCCTCATCCCATTAATGCCACCTCTGGAGTATACAGTGTCACAATAAGACTGAAGCCCTAATTTAACGGTATTAAGAATGGTAGTAAGACGTTTTGATAATGGCTTGGTTGAGCAATGAGACGAGCCAGGATAAAAGGTTGCTTATAAGGATCATTGAGTATATTTGTAGTTTAGGTAACCAATATTGCCGAGGTAAGTCAGCGTCTTTATTTTGAATTTTGAATGATTGTGAATGATTGCAATACTGATGTATGATTGGAAATATTTCATCATTCGAAAAACCGGTTAATGCGTAAGCTTCTCCCATTCCAACACACACCATTTCCTCCTCTGATTGTCATAAATGATGATACAATTAATCAAAGTTTCAAGTACATTTAATGTTCTCCGAACACCCATTAACTGTATAGAGTATTAATTTGTTTTAGTCAAAACCCGGAGACATGAGGGTAGCTGTGAAAACAGCGATAAGTCTGGGGTACCGGCACTTTGACTGTGCACTCGTCAACAGAAATGAAAAGGAGGTGGGACAGGCAATAAGGGAAGTTATTGATGAAGGAACAGTCAAACGTGAGGACTTGTTCATCACAACAAAGGTATGAAAAGCAACCCGTACATCGATCATTCAGTACGTTGACATTAAATCTCGTTCAAATAGCGTGACGTCATATTTCGTCCTTACCTTCGTCGTAAATTGTGTAACTGCTTAAAGGTATGATTATTTTATTATAACGTTCAGCTTATACTTTTAAGGGTGATTTCACCGTGTACTGATATACGTGCTGGAGATGATTTATTGGTGTATTTATCTCCTTCTATTAGAACGGTTATGATGTCGGCAATATATCAAACAGTATTTCAGAAGAGATATATCCAGAACAGTTTTTTCCTGAAAATAACAAAAAGTCCAACATTTTCAGCTATGGAACACCTACCACAGCAAGGCCCGAGTACTGGAGGGATGTAAGGAGTCCCTGACAAACCTCGGTCTGGACTACGTTGACCTGTACCTCATACACTGGCCTATTGCTATTGCTCCAAGGGGAAGACTTCAGAAGGTGACCCAGTGAATAATATAATGATTCCACAAAAAGGAACATAAATAGCTCGTGCATGATCATTGTTTAAGAACTTCTGTTCAGGTTGATTAAAATAGATACAAATAGTGTCGTTAATTTTTTGCAGGCTAAATGTGTTTGTGTGTGTGTGTTTTTTTTGTAAATAACAAAAATGATTGTATTTTGTTATCAAGTTAGCAATTCTAGAATTATGCCACTGATGCCAAATGAAAGTGCATCAGTCAAAATAAATACAAAATACAACAATATACAAATATATTTGCTATAGTTTCATATCCATTTTGTATAGTGAAATACAAAAGTAATGCCCGTGGTTGTCCTTGTATTTCATTCCAATACTTGCATTTGATAAGCTCGTGAAATATCGACTCACGTCTGATTGTATTATATTTGGCTTTTTACTCATCTTTACATTATTTATTTTCAAGAAATGCATTGCACTCTTCTCGGAACTATGATAATGGATTAAGATTATCTTACCTTACCTTGGGTGTTTACCAGAAACATTTCCAACCCAAGAGTTGATATTCTTGGTTGTCTAACCCGAGGCTCTACCGAAGGTTAGACAACCAAGAATATCAACCGGAGGGTTGGGAATTTCTCTGTTGCAACATCAAGAAGGGATGAAAACTTTTCACCCATCATTTTGTATTGTGTTAATGAAAGTATCAACGCAACACAGAGTTGGTTGTGACGTGATTGAATTGTTGACTTGGCGTGATGGTATTGTTGTCGTGACGACATCATATTGTTGTTGTGATGTCATCATAATGTTGTCGTGACGTAATTTCATTGTTGTCAGGTCGTGTTATCTGTTATACCCAAGGGGGTGACAGGGGAATCTTGGACAGGTAAAACAGGAGAAAATTCTGCGAATGATGGGAGAAAGCAAAGTCTTTAAAGAAAACAAATATGTTGTACCGAAGCTGATATTCATTCCTTGGTATATTTATGAATATCAGTAATGTTAGCACTCGCTGTTAGCACTGATAAAAAAATGGGACTACAGGAACTTAATGTCTGGTAAACGAAATTGCAATGATAACGTTCAATGATATTTCAGGAAACAGATGAGTTTTTCCCCAAAACTCCTGATGGTCATGCTGACGATATAGACTTCATAGAAACATGGACAGTAAGTATGTTTAAACGCTTAATGTCAACTAGAAACCTTATACGTCATGAAAAACTATTGCAACTCTATTCCGCCATAACACGTAAATGATACTGATTAATCCTGTTGTAAGTCTAAATAAATGTATTTGTTTCAATTTAACGGGAACAATGTTAATCGTATCATTGTACCAACGCTTACTTTTCCGGAACACCTGGTCTGATCATATACTTTTTCAATGATTAAGGATAAATATTTTCTTTGTTCATATTTTGCCTCTAGTTAAATCGATTTTGAGTTCAGATTATAGCTTTTTTTCAACGCTTCGGTATTCTCTGTCGTTGCGTGTGTTTTTTTCTCTCATTTGTTTCCATTTTATATGCAATTTATGAAACTCATCACGAAATTGCTTTATTGAATGAGACTCGTAAATATCAAATAAGTGGACACTCGTATCGGATCCTTCGTATGATTTACAAAATGGCACTGTTATGAAAGCATAAATATTTTTGTTGTGTTTTATAATTATTATCTTCATTGTTGTAACGTCCTTTTTATATCAGGTCATGCAGGATTTGATTGACCAGGGTATGTGTACATCAATCGGTGTTTCCAACTTCAACTCAAAACAGATCCAGAGGATCCTAGATCTTGGGTTGAAACATCCACTGTCGTGTAATCAGGTACGTTTTGTGGGATTACAAACAGTGGTTATCAAAACAACAAACATACAAAAGTACTAACCGGCTTCATTAATGATTCTATATAATTAATCGACGTCTATTTTAATTTCAGATCGAGATATCCCCGTATTGTTCCAACGAAAAGTTGCTACAATTCTGTAAATCCAAAGGAATTATCGTAGTGGCATATTCCCCTCTTGGCTCTGCTGAACGACCATGGTAAGCTTGACGTTAATTAATCATTACAAATACATTGTGAATGTTAAGTTTCTTAAAGCAACGTTTAGTGATTATAATTCTATATAAATGCCGTATTCTTTAACAAATAACAATTGCAATCAATGTATCATACTTTGTGGCATTTATACGTAAAAAACTAATTTGTAACTCTGTGATATCATATACCTGCCATGGCCGTGAGAAATAAACATACAATCAATCACAAGACTGATATGTCATATTACATGGGTTAATACGCAAACAAATTGCATGTGTTTGTAACACAATGTACAGTATTAGATCAGTTATGATCTGTTCTATTGTAGTATTGTCCTCTTTGACACTGAAACATTGTATGTATTACGTTTGGTGTGACATTTAGGGCAAAACCTGACGACCCCAAATTACTTGAAGAACCGGAGATAGTAAAGATGGCATCTCAATACAACAAATCACCAGCCCAGGTTTGTAAAATGTTTTAATCAGATGAATCTAAACCCTATCGTATTTCGTCTGACGGATTGAAAGGTTCTCTTAACATTCAGTTAATTTAAGGGACAAAAGCGGGTAGATGATAATTCTGTGATAATGCGTGCAAAGCGTGGTTGTAAGTCAGTGTTCAGATTCAAATAGGGGCAAAGGGAAAATACTCTTACGGAACTAAACAATTTCAAAAGATGACATAAAACACACATATGCTGCACCTTTTAAATTCAGTAATAGGTGCGGTATAACGAAAAAAATGAATTAAACTACATCATACATACAGCTGTTTCGTCCTCCTGTGACTCTTCAGTGATGCTAGGTGGGAATCAAACTTTTCTAAGTTAATGTAGAAGCAGAAGGATCAGGTGCGAAATAACCTTTAATTTATGAATTTAGAATTATTATTGAATACTTAGATAGATGTGCATGTTTTTGGTACCTCAATCAGCTAAGAATATTGGTGGGCAATATAGATGCAAGTTCGTAAATGTGTTAACTAAACCTTACTTGATGCCAATGCTGAGGAATGGTTATGCAAACATTGTTTCTATGATAATTATCTAGAGGTCTTAATATTAGTTTAACGTATTATTTTAACATATCTGAAGTCGACTTCTATTTTAAACGTTAATGTAATTAAGCTTTTCACATTGGTAAGGTTCTACTACGATGGGGTAAACAGCGAGGATACGTCGTCATACCTAAGAGTGCTTCTGCAGCCAGACAGAAACAAAACCTTGAAGTAGGTAGACATTGTGATGTCAATTGTCATGCTAGTTTTTAAACTAAACGACAAATATTGTAAGCTCTTTAGAAGTTAGACGCTTGCCCTTCCGGAACACCTGGTCTTATTCTCTTGTATATTTTACAAGGGTCTCCATGTAAATCTTTCCTTTGTTTATATTTTACCCCTGGTTTAATATATTTTGAGTTTGGATTATGATTTTGTTAACGCTTCGGTATTCTCTTTTTTATTCATACACTGTATTGAAATAAAGGAGTAACGAATTGTTTTCAATTAAATATTATAAAAAATAGTATAAATTAGATACAGACATAGATTAATGAATAGCTTAAGTGATCAAATGCCTCTATATTAGTCACAAATGATTCATCCTCGATATCCAATGGTTATGCTTACCTACGCTCTCTACACCCCTGGAACCAAATATCAGAGAGCAGGATTTGCTAAAAGCATTTTTCCCCGTAATCGTCATACGCATGTAACATTCAGAGAAAGTGTTTTTATCCTGCTCTAACAACTCCAACAACCCAGGTGGAGTATAAAATGGTCTTGGGTGGATGTTGCAGTATCTGTTATGAAGCATTCAAGTGTGGTGGCACTATAAAAGATGCCGTTGGAAACACGGTCCCACTAAAATCAGAACACAATTCATCTCCAGCACACACGCATACATACACATACACAGATGGAGATATTAGCCAGGTGGTATAGGACAAGTAGTTAGCGCCCGATAAGGTAGCTCCTGCGAACTCCTCAGAATTGTATATGATATAACTGTATGTGTTAATTGTATTGATTGTATAAGAATTGTATATCTATGTACTATACAGCGCTTTAGAGTGGCTTATGTTAGCAAGATAGGGCGCTATATCAAATATTGTATATTATTATTATTATTATTAGCTGAGTAGACTGAAACAAGCAGAGTATAGTATCTTGCTCAAGGATACAACATCAACGCCGTGGTCAGGACTCGAACTCGCAACCATTCGATCACGAGCCCGGTGTCCTACCACTAGACCACGGTGCCTCCCTGACGGCAACAATGTTCTTACATTTTTTATGATACGGATACGATTAACTTTTATGTTAATTTTTATTGCAGCTTTTTGACTTTGAACTGAGCGATGATGACATGGAAAGCATTCACAGGATGAATCGGAACTTCCGACATTTTCCCTGGACTGGGTACGAACCTTTTTCGTAAAATCTTAACCGTTAATATTCACATAATAAAATATCGTGGTGCTAGAGACCATCTTACAGCAGCAACATTACGTCATTTGTAATTTAATACATAAATTTGATTTCCCACGATCGTTGACTCACCTTTCCGTGTACTAGTGTTTGTGGTATGCTATAGTTTTGGGGTTTTTTTTCAGTAATATAATATCTTGTTGGATATTTCAGTTGACCATCATCCCATTTTGTCTCTATTGCTCAAATTGTATATGTTGATTTATCGACGTCAATCATTCATTTTGTATTATTTAAGTTATAGATTTGATTTTCACATTTTCTGAACATAAAATCTAAGTCTTTATAAGATTTTCTTAGATATATATGCATATATACATGCATATTTGTAATTTGTTTTCTTTTTTCCAGTGCTTATCACAGCCCCTACTATCCTTTCTACGAGGACCTTTAGGAAAAGACTCAAATCGAAAAATGCATTAGTTTAACGAATGGCTAATACCTTTATGTACCTACATTGTATTATGAATTTGGATTTGTATTTCGTGTATCTTGCTGAGCACATTGTAGTTTTTTTGGTTTTTTTTAATTTTTTTTTTTAATATAATAATAATAATAATAATAATAGACTTTATTTGAACTTGATAACATGTTGAGCTGAAAGCTCGTCTTACACATGGTCAAGATACATATAAAATATACAATATTTACAACATTAAAGAATACATTTAATAATAATAAACAATTAGGACACATATGATAAATAATACTTCAAAGTTTGTAGCTGTCAGTACAAGTGAAGATATAAAATACATCCACAGGAAGATTACAAATTACTCCATAAAAAAATTCTTTGCTGCTTTCTTAAAAGATAAAGTGTTGTAGAATTTCTCACATGATTTGGTAAAAGATTCCATGTATGAGCTCCTTGATACTTAAAAGACTTTTTAAAAGTATTTGTACTATGTGATGGTAAGTAAAAGACATTTGTGTTTGAAAATCTGGTAGCTCTATTATGGACATCTGACATTCGAGTAAAACAATTTAAATTTTGTGGTGCTAGATTGTTAAGTATCTTGTACATAAAAACAGACTGACTATATAAAATCCTTTTACTAAAAGGCAGCCATCTCAGATATTTAAACATGTCAAGAGAAGAAGTTGTAAAATCACAGTTTAAAATAATTCTGGCTGCTCTCTTCTGCAGTCGCTCCAACTTCACAATGTTCTTTTTAGAACTGTTGCCCCAGACAGTAGCACAGTAGTCCATATGGGGATTGATAAAACAGTTAAAAAATGTAATACTTGAGGTCTGGCTTAAAAAAGGTCTTAACTTTTTCATTTGGAAGATTTGACAAGATATTTTTCTACATAAATTTGAGAACTGGTAATCCAAGGATATACAGTCGTCAACTGATACTCCTAAGAGCTTTTCATGTTTGACATTTTCAATGTTTACATTGTTGATGACAACAGATAATTCACCTTTTAATTTGCTTTTCCTCTGGGAGGTAGAAACAAGCATTGCTTTGGTTTTTTCAGTATTTATACACATTTTGTTTACATCACACCACGATGAAACTGACTTGGCATCCTCGTTGAGGTTTTTGTTTATTTCACCAATAGATCTTGCATGGGTCTGGGCTGCAGTATTATCTGCATACATATACATATCACTCTGATTGGTTACTAGTGGGAGATCGTTTACATACAAAATAAACAACAATGGGCCCAATATTGATCCCTGAGGGACCCCAACTGAAAGGGGGAGAGAATCACTTAGAGTGTTTTTAAAATTTAAAACTTGAAATATCCCGCTCAAATAACTATCAAAAATCTCTACTGTTTTGGATGAACATCCATACAATTCAAGTTTAGAAAGTAAAATTTGGTGTTTTACAAGATCGAAAGCCTTACGGAAATCCAAAAATAATACACCAGTTAGCTTTCCTTTGTCTATGGCTTCAAACCAAGAATTAGTAATATTGGTAAGTGCAGATTGACATGAGTGTTTAGGTCTGAAACCAGACTGGCTATCTGTAATCAAGTTATTTACAGTCAAAAACTCATAAAAATGAACATGTATGTGTTTTTCTAAACATTTAGATAAAACAGGCAATATCGAGATTGGTCTGTAATTAGACAACAATTCTTTTTTTCCCTTTTTAAAAAGAGGGCATACTTTTGCATATTTCCAGTTTCGAGGGAAACAACTAGTATCAATGCATACATTGAGTAGTTTACAGACAACTGGAGCAATAGCCTTACTACAGTATTTCAGAAATTTTGCGCTAATATTATCAAGCCCTGTGGCTTTGTTTACATCTAAGTTTATCAAAAACTTTTCAGTTAAAGAAATGTCAACTTTTGGGATTTCAAAAACTTTGCCATCTAATTTGCTTTCTGTAAATGTCTTCAGTTTCAGAAACAAGTCTGAAGAATCAATATCACAAACTTCTCTAACATATTGGCTTGCTATATTGGTAAAATACTTGTTAAAACAATTTCCTATTTCATTTTCATCAGTAATATCAATGCCATCTAGATCTTTTATAAAACTTGGCACACTAGAAGACTTATTTGGACATAACTTTTTGTAATTATTCCAATAGTTTTTGGAATCTTTGCACTGATCTAAAACAGTAGTGAAAAATTTAGATTTCGCAGATCTTATCATGGCCGTCACTTTATTTCTCCATTTACGATAAAGGTCAAGATGACCTTCACGTTTATATTTGTTTCGAATTTGAATAGCTACATTAATGTCATCATGCCACCATTCTGGAATTTTCCGATAACGCACTCTTTTTTCTTTAAGAGGTGCATGCTTATCTACAACATCTTTAAATAAAGATTGGAAAGTTTGAAGCATGTCATTAACATCATCAAAAACATCTAAACATGACCATGGTACATTTTCAATATCAGAGATAAATGAATCAGGATTGAACTTTTTCATATATCTGTAATGAATAGAGTTTGTAGTGTTTTCTACTCTCTCAGTATTACATCTTACAACACATACTGGAAAATGGTCACTTACTAATATGGTTGGAACTTCAGTATGCAATATTTTCTCTGGCTTAGTAGTCCATATATGGTCAATACAAAATCCACTTTCACTTTGAACTCTTGTTGGAACTGTTATGATATTATCCATGTTGAAGTTATCACACATAAGATGGTGTAATTGCTTACTGTTAGCACTTTCTTGTAGTGTGTCTATGTTAAAGTCTCCCATAACTATAATTTCCTCAAATCCACAGAAGAGTTTGTCGAGCACTGTTTCGAAGGACTCCATCCAACTGCTGTCAGTGTTCGGGGGTCTGTACACATTTCCTATAATTAATGGTTTCGAATGCGGTAAATGTACTTCAATCCATAAACCTTCAATATTGTCCGTGTATAAGTCATCTCTCCTGATGAGGCGACAATCATGTTTCACGTAAAAAGCTACACCACCTCCAACTTTTGAGGTTGTGTAGCTTGTGTATAAAATGTCACTTAGGCTTGGAATAAAGCTTTTCTACTTTCCTCATTTGTTATTTCTATGAAGTTAAAGAAATTGACACCCATCGTAGAAGATATGGAAATAATGGAAATACATCAAAACGTCGTAACACGTCATAAAAGAATGAAACACATCCTGCTTTCCTAAATAAAAAAAAAATCAGAAAATACCAAAGCGTCAACAAAACTAAAACTAATATCTGAACATTGTCTCCATTGTCATCACAATAAGTAAAAACACTAATAAGCAAACTCAAAATCTTCATATCACACAAAGATACAGAATATTTCTCGATGAGACAAATCTACATTACTCCTGCTGTATTGCACTAAATGGTATTGTCAATTTTGACTGATTTCTGTGGGATTTTAGCTTAGCAGATGATAATAAAACATACAATCAAAGTACTGGAGGTACTGAGGTGGTGTTAATGAAATGTTTGGAAATGGGGAAGACAAGTAAAATTCGAATTTTGTATAAGATAACACATATCTGTTGATATAGATGCATGAGCAGTTTATTATTAAAATTTGATGTGAAACTAACTGTTAAAGTGATATAACAGACTTAATATCAATACACGTGTGTTTGAACAGTTCATTGCTTAATTGCTTTTACATCTCTTTGTTCTACAACAAATGTAAATCTCTCAGGTATTGTTCTCAATCATTATGTATTTTAGAATTGTCGAAGGTATTGTTCTCAATCATTATGTATCTCAGAATTGTCGAAGGTATTGTTCTCAATCATTTTGTATCTCAGAATTGTCGAAGGTATCGTTCTCAATCATTTTGTATCTCAGAATTGTTCATCAATATGAAAATCTCAGGCAATGATCTCAAAACTATGTTCTCCAGTACCTCTACATGTTAGGTTGCAGTGCTCTAAATCATGCGTAAATATCAGGAATTATTCTAATAGTATTCGGGCACTAGCCTAATGAACGAAAGGCACGTTTCCACAGCAAAATGGGATGCTAGTATCCGAGTCTGACAATGTTCGTAAACTTTATGACTTAAGCAAGCAAATGAATTGCCTCGTACGGCCAAGAATAGCGTCATCTACTGTACCAGGGAAACATCTAGGCCTAGACCACATATCAGGTTACCTAGTCGTATTCCCTAAAACGTTTTCAATGGTATCCTTTTAAATATCTGTTTTGTTTATTTCTTACTCCTAATCAATGTTGAGTTCACATTTTGGTTTTGTTGACAGTTCGATATTCTCTGTATTTTTCTCAGACAAACAAACAAAGATTAAGTAACGCACACATGTGCTGCACTTTTTAAATTTAGTAACAGATACAGTATGCCGAAAAAAATGAATTAAACTGCACCATTAAGCCGTTTCGTCCTCCTAGGATTCTTCAATGATGCTAGGGGCCAAAAAGTGGGTAGGGTTATTTTTAACATATTTCCTGCAGCTGTAGTGTCTCAATTAAACATCCAGAATTCAAACGATTGTCGAAACGAACTCTAACATACATCATGTAACATGTAGAAGTTGTTTATCTATATCGGTATCATATTATCCAATGCAGTTGATTCCACTGTTTTAGGTCCCGAGGTTACCCGTTTCTTTGATGGCTACCATTATCTCTCATTAGTAGTGGTATGGATCATAAAATATACACTTAACTTATCAATAATGTGAAATTACGTAGTTCTCATCTCACCTGTTCTTTTTTTCTCCCTTTTTTTTTGGGGGGGGGGGGGGGGTGTTAGTACACGTAGTACACGATTTGAAATTATGCAGAACTATTTTAAATTTACTACTTAATTCACAATTAAAGGGGTTTCAGCTTCTACACCAGTTTAGACATTTTAGATTTCCACCTCTTGGCCCCTAGCATCACTGAGGATTCCTAGAAGGACGAAATAGTTGTACGATGCAGTTTAATTCATTTTTTCGACATACTGTATCTATAATTAAATCTAAACGGTGCAACATAAGTGTATGTGAGGGTGTGTGTGTGTGCGTGTGGGTGTGTGGGTGTGTGTGAAGGTATGTGTGCGTGAGTCACTGTTGGTGATGAGAACATGATGGTTAATGTAATGAATCATTAAAACAGAACACCTTGTCTTATTCTCTGATGTTTTTCGAGAGTCTTCATGTTTCCTTGTTACAATTTTGCATCTAGTTTAATCGATTTTGAGTTTGGATTATGGTTTTGTTGACGCTTTGGTAAACTTTGATTTTTGTTTTTGTTTTTTTGTTCATATTCTATTTTGTAAATAAAATATAAAGTCTTTACATCTTAATAAAAACTGTTCAACTGCGACTATTTGAACAACACAAAAAGGATAAGATAAAGCGCACGGCGGGGTATTTTAAGCAAATACGACACACATATTCACCTTTGCAGAATCTAAGTCAGAATACGTACTCGTGTCATTACAATGGCGGCAGTTCCAGGACAAACGTTACTCAGCGGGTACAAGGTACCAGTCGTAGGTCTGGGAACATGGGAGGTAGGTCTTTGTTAAAAAGAATTTTTGTGGTTGTTTGAGTATAAAGTTTATTTTCAGAACCTTGCATTACCTATGAGTTTTTATATTCCTTTTTCGCTGCTAATATGTTCTTTAAAACGTTAAGAGCTCGGGTGCCATGCGTTGTACCTGATAAATCATTACCTTGATAATAACTGAGCGTCGAAGTTGCGGTAAAACTCAGTGATACATTGTTTTGTTAACTGTTTTCTGTTT
The DNA here is from genome assembly GCA_947623455.1 of Mimachlamys varia. Taxonomy (NCBI): domain Eukaryota; kingdom Metazoa; phylum Mollusca; class Bivalvia; order Pectinida; family Pectinidae; genus Mimachlamys; species Mimachlamys varia. Next base: position 48,068,835 of record OX392536.1, read on the forward strand.
ACATGTTAAGGTTTGTGATTGCCTAATGTGCTGATATGACCCATACAGAAGTGGGTCACGTAAGATATTACGTAGAACCAGCTATTCCCGGCTGTAGTGATACATGTACAATGATATGCAATAGAAAAGAGCGGGAGTTGGAAACTGTTATGTGTACTTGTACGAATTGTGTTTTCTGGTAGTATGCAGTATCATTCATTTCATTAATGCAACTGAATATATGTTTATTGTGCTATAATATGTTGGTGTAAACCACCTTAGGATAGTTCGGAATTTATGCCGACATAATAGTTACAACAAGGGGGGATAATGCTGGAGGCCTCCATCATAAAGCCCCGTCAGGTCCCATTATATTGACAACAGGTATACCAGTCGTACCACTCCTATAATGCTGGACTGCAAGTGACAGTTATAACAAGGACGATGTCAAAATTCCCCGCGCAAATATCGTTAAAATCGCGAAACTAAAGTGAGCAGCCTCATTAAATATGTGCGGAATATGCCGATAGTAGAACTTGATCGAGGGGCTTATGTAATAAGCAAGTTTCATCTTACCAAATCTTTCGTGCGGAAAGCGGATCCGGACGGACGGATCGAAAGACGGAGAGACGGACACATATCATTGATTAACCAATGTCTAGTTGGTAAAAACATAAATAAGAGAATACCGAAGCGTTAACAAAATCATAATCCAAACTCAAAATCGATTAAACCAGTGGCAAAATATGAACAAAGAAAAGATTAACATGAAACGTACAAGAGAATAAGACCAGGTGTTCCGAAAGAGTAAGCGTCTTTTGCTTCATCGACGACACCCGTCATGTAAATCTTTGTCACATCCATGTAAACATCAAGTTCTCAAAATGAGAACCGAGTATCGTTGTCAATCACAACAAGTTAACACACTAATTAGCATACTCAAAAACGTCCATCTTCATATCAAGATACATAATACTTCTAAATGAGACAAAGATGGCGACCATAAAACTTGCCCATAGTTCTGATGAACTTGTATCTCTCGAATCTTATGTTGTTAGTTTGTTTGTCAGCAGCCGACATCGATCACGAAAATCACGATATTTAGAGCAAGCCCTAGAATATCGAAGCAACTGCGACATGTAAACGCCATAGGTTGGAGAAGCAGGGGTGTTACTATCAAGAAATGGAAAGTTCACGATCGGAGAATTGAAATCATCACTTTTATCGTATAGCTTAGTAGTAAGCTGTCCATGTTGGTCGTAGTTTAAGTAGAGATCGAGGTAAGCAGCTGATGTAGAAGAGTCTGTTGTGTCCTTCATTTAGTGTAAGCGGAACAGATCTTGCGATGACATTGCTTTCCACCTTAAATTTTAACAAGCAAGGATAAAGGCCAGCTTCCGGAAATTCTATGCAATTTCTAAACCAGATTTCAACGATGACATTAAGCCTTTAATATTTTTAATCATATAGACACACGCAGACCAAGGCGATGACTCCCAGACCGAATGTACTGTGGTATTATAGAAATCGTATATATCTCGTGTGATGTATATCGGTTGACAGAACAGAAGGATAGCATAGGGGTGGTGGTGCAGTCCAACTTAACGTTCACCGAAAGATTTATAAGAAACAATGTCGTCTTATTGGTTTATTTCTCATTTAATAAAAGATATGTTATTCGCAAGAAATCGAAGATAATGATATTGGACATAGCCAATAGTACATTACTGATACTGGTAGGGGGTTGGAGATACCCTATATTCTTTTTGTTTATATACTTGGCATATCATTGATTGTAAAATACCGAAGTTGTATGGAGAAGGCTTATATAGGCTATGCCTGATGCTTTTTCTTTGTTCTTGTTTTTATTTTGCAATAAAATTGAAATGAAATAAAAGACATCAGTACCAAAATAAAATCCAATTTGCTAAAGCTTAATCAGGAACAGGCGGAACTACCTGTTATTTCTCTAAAGCATCAGCAAAACTGGCTTTCCAGCTGAAAGTCGATGTCAGAAATATTGCTACTGGTCCTGTCGTTTAAAACCCAGGGTTGCAGTTGATATGCACTGAGCAATGATAAACTGGTAAAACCTATTGCCAAAACCTGCTACTTCCTGATCTGATCAGCTATATCCGACAGTGTATAACTGCAGATTTATGCAAATTTAGGTGATTCACTTGTTATATCTCGATTGGATTGTGCTCTGCAGTCTATACTTTATATTTGAAAAAGTAACCGCCGTCTGCAGGGGGCTCCTCAGAACATTGCAGCATGTAACTAGAACTTGAAAGAGAGCCATCACACCTGTGTTCCATTACATAGGCATTTCACTAGTTACATCTATGATTCAAATTACAGATCTACAGTTTTGTGTACACACACAGAACACTGGATGGGGCAATTGTGTCCCTGTTTCAGCCGTCAAAATCACTGCGATCGGAGACAGGATGATTGTTGCTTTTCCCAAAATCTCGTACTGTGGTGTATGGAAGTGACAGTGAAAGATGTTTCAAAGCATGTGACACCAGTTTCGAATAAAACAATTCATATACCAAGACATTCAGCCACACACTGAGGGATTTTTTTATGTTTTCTTTTATTTTTGTTTTTTTGTTTTTGTTTGTTGTGTTTTTTAACCTTTCATTCAATGATTGGTTTCATATTTGTTTTTAACTATTTTAGTTGTCACACAATGAAAGTGTCTAAATACATGCCTTGAATATCACAAAATCTAAATCACTCGAAATTTAAACAGACCTATTTGTTCTGGAAACTTTTTTTTAAAGTATGACATTGTTAACTTAAAACATTAAAATGTACTGTATCAACAGCAACATTCGACATGTTTTATGATGAGAAAGAACCAAGAAAATTAACAAGTATTTAGGTTTTATAAGGGATCACCTGTCATTTCTACCTCGGATTATGATGCGTGACGATACAACAATTTCAAGAACATCCATGGTTCTCAGGACACCCATTAGCTGTATAGAGTGTTATCTCATTTCAGGCAAAACCTGGAGACATGAGAATGGCTGTTAAGACCGCGATAGGTCTTGGGTACCGGCATTTTGACTGTGCACACGGCTACAGTAATGAAAAGGGAATAGGACAGGCAATAAGGGAAGTTATTAATGCAGGACAAGTCAAACGTGAGGACTTGTTCATCACAACAAAGGTATTAGTAGCCTCTCATACATCATTCATTCGTTAAAACCAAAGTTTGTTTGTAAACGTGACTCATTTTTACCTTTGTCCTACATTGTGTAATGTTTATCATTATAATTTTGTTAACGTTCAGTTAATGTCATTTAGAGACGTTTTACCATGTAGTTGATGATTTTTCTCATTATACAGAGACTATTTTCCTCTTTATGTGTGTGTTATCTCATCTTTAATGATATTGGGTGGCAGACAATCTCATTTGAGTAGTGGCACGGTACATACTACACATTTTTGTAGTACACGATTTGAAAATATGCTGATCAAGTTTAATTTTACTTTTAAATTCATAAATTAAAGGAGTTTTAAGCACATGACCCTTCCGCTTCTCAATAAGTTTAGACATTTTGGATTCCCACCTTTTGGCCCCTAGCATCACTGAAGAGTCTTAGGAGGACGGAAGAGCTGTTTGATGCAGTTTGATTTATTTTTCGGCATACTGTATCTTTTACTAAATTTAAAAGGTGCAGCTAAGTGTGTGTTACTTCATCTTTAACCCGTTCAAAATATCTTAACGACCCCAAGAGTGAGAATGATAGTTGACATTAGCTGACATAAATGTAATGATATCACGACAATATTTACGTCACAAGAACAATAAAATCACGCCAAATCAAAAATTCAATCACTTCTCGTCAGCATTGCGTTGCATTGGTACTTTCATTAAAATAACCGACAATAATATTTGGAGAAAAATAAGTATTTCCTTCCTTGATGATATGACAGAATGTTCAACCATCTGAGCGATTGTTTTACCTTCACGATAGGAATTGATTATATTAATTTCAATGCGCTAATTAGAATGGATATGGTGTGGACATTATTGTGTAGCTGGATAACCATGTACACTGTAAAATGGATATAAGTGTTTTACCTGTAACATTAGAGGGTTTTATTACAATACGAGAAAAAAATAGGGAATATTTTAAAATACATTTCACTGGAGGGAATGGGGTTCATTTCATGACTGAAAATATGAAAAGTTATAAGCCCATAATTGTTTTTTTTTTTTTAAATCAAATCCGGCTCTTGATATTTGATTAATTGTCAAGTTATTAAGAAATATAAAATACTACAGAGAAAATGCATCCAGGTCAAAACTTACGGGCAATTTTCAGCTATGGAACACCTACCACAGCAAGGCCCGAGTACTGGAGGGATGTAAGGAGTCCCTGACAAACCTCGGTCTGGACTACGTTGACCTGTACCTCATACACTGGCCTTTTGCTACAAGGGTAAGACTCAGAAGGTGTACCAGTGCATACGAAAATGGTTCCACAATAAAACTGCGCGTGATCATTGTTTGAATACCTTTTATTTAGGTCCATTTAAATCGATACTATTTTGGTATAGTTTATTTGTTCGAATTGGTTATTGCTTGTTTTTTGGGTTTTTTTTTTTTAATATCTAAAACGATTTTAAATTCTTTAATGCTCTTTTGCGTATTTTTGATACTTAAGCAATTGTTTATCAACAAAACAAATCATAGAATACTAAAGCGTCAACAAAACCATAATCCGAATTCAAAATCGATTAAACTAGGGGCAAAATATGAACAAAGGAAAGCTTAACATACAGACCCTCGAGTTATCATTGTCAATCACAATAAGTTATCACGCTTATAAGCAAACACATATGGCACAAAGATACAGAATATTTCTCGATGAGATCAAGACAGCGACCATTCCGTAAGTTTGTTTGTCATCAGTTGACATCTATCACTAATATCGATATTCAGTGCAAGCCCTAGAAAAACGAATCAACTGCGACATGTAAACACCATAGGCTAGAGAAGCAGGGATGCTACTATCAAGAAAGGGAAAGTTCACGATCGGAAAATCGAATAATAATTGTCACGTTTATCAAACAGCTTAGTAGTAAGCTGCCCATGTTGGGCCTAGGTTTAGTAAGGATTGAGGTAAGACGCTGATGTAAGAAAGTGTAATGTTTTTGTAATCTGAACATCAGTGGGGTATATACGTGGTCAGCAAACTTCTTGTTGTTTATAGGCAACACATCGACGATAAACCTGAAAGTGAAATTGAAAGATTTTGGAAGGCTTTTGTTACTCATCCTGATAGGCCCTTCGACAAATTAAGCCTCGTGCGAAAACAAAAACAAGTCCGCCAAAAGTTGGATACAGTTAGTTCCAATTGGAATGCCAACAGTCTGTTGGAAAATAAGGACAGGTTAGGAATCGGTTTTCATTTCGAGCTTATTTAGATGAGACCAATATTTACATGGCGGGTGCCGTCGATGAAGTAGAAGACGCTCTTTCGGAGCACCTGGTCTTATCTCTTGCACTAAATCAAGGGTACCATGTGGATATTTCCTTATTTCGTATTTCGCCCATATTTGATTCGATTTTGGGTTCGGATTATGGTTTTGCTGACGCTTCGATATTCTCTAATCAATTTTGATAAACACATAAACTATCGACACTCATTTCCTCGGAATGGTTGGATTTGGCTTTTAATTTATTTTTACATTCTTTGTGTTCAAGAAATGCATTGCATTGGACAGCAAAGTCATTAAAGTTAATAATAAAATATGATGTATACAAACTGATATACATTTGTACCATAATGTTAAACTTTTTCTATGAGTAATGTTAGAACTCACTGTCAGCACTGCTATAAGATTGTGTCTACAGAAACGTAATGCCAAATTAACAAGTCTGGGAAACGGAATAATATCGCTTTAGTTCAATGATAATGTTCAATTATATTTCATACATTTCAGGAAACGGATGAGTTATACCCAAAAACCCTTGAGGGTAATACAGACATTATCGAAATAGACTTCATCGAAACATGGACAGTAAGTATTTCCAATTCCTTAATGTTATCTACAAACCTTACACGCCATTAACGCAACTTTGATTTTTTTATGATGCAGGATTGTGGCGTTAAAAATAGCATTGCAAAAACGTTTTAAATATTTTGACTCGAAGTCGACTTTGTTCACTGATGATAAAGAACACCGGTAACATGCAGTGATGGTTTTGGCCCCCAGCATCACTGAAGAGTCCTAGGAGGACGAAACAGCTGTATGAGGTGCAGCATATTTGTGTGTTATGTGATCTTTAATGCGTTTTTCAATACATACATAAAGAACACCTTGTAAAAAAGTAGTGACAGTACAGGACGTGATGATAACAGTATTGTCAATCCTTTTATTACATATAATATATACTGTGTACAATGTCGTATTGTATGGCGAATTAACCTGTGGTCCATTACATATCACCCCAATGGTTCAAGTTCAATGTTCTAGCAACAATCAGTGTTAACGGTTATTACACGTATTTTACTCTCTTATGCCTACTCTATCGGAACACCTGGTCTTTTTTTCTTCAAGGGTCCTTGTGAAAAGGCCTCTTCGGTATTCTCCGATCCCCTCCTCCCCAAACATTCCTTTTTTCATTTCATTTGAATTTTATGAACTCGTTAAAACAATTCTCAATCTAGTTCTCTAGAGCTACCTCATAGAACAAGTTTTTCATAGATATAATGTGATTGGAAGCTCTTATACCATTCTTTATATAACTTGCAAAATTCCATTATTATGAAACAGCATAAACTTGTTGTGTTTTTGTTTTCATTGTTTAAATATTCTTTTTTTTGTGACAGGCAAAACACCAGTATTTTCTTAATCTACGCTTGTATTTTAAAATCTAAGTGGTTGAAATGTAAATGAAAGTTTTTCAACATTCTTGAGGTTATCACAACATTGGCCTTTTTGACATTTTTAAGCGATTCATGATAGTTATTTCTAGAAAGCTAATGTTGTTTTAAGCTCATAAATGTTAAAAAAGAAAATTCCTTGCTTAAATAAAAAGGATTTTCGGTTTATGACATAATCACTTAAGCGGGTTTGTTTAGAATAAAATATATTTTGCAAAAAAAACACCTCAGGAAATAACCATTTAGTCGCTTCTCTACATGATATCAACACTCTTTACGACAGGCCATGCAGGATTTGGTTGACCAGGGTATGTGTAAATCAATCGGTGTTTCCAACTTCAACTCCAAACAGATTCAGAGGATACTAGATCTTGATTTGAAACATCCACTGTCGTGTAATCAGGTACGTTTTGTTGGCTTACAAACAGTTGTTATCAATACAACAAATATACAGCTGGCTTCATTAATGATTCCTCATAATGAATCGACGTCTATTTCCATTCCAGATCGAGATATCCCCGTATTTTTCCAACGAAAAGTTGTTACAGTTCTGTAAATCAAAAGGAATTGTCGTAGTGGCACATAGCCCCCTCGGTTCTGCTGAGCGGCCATGGTAAGCTTGAAGTTAATTTAATCATTAAGAGTACAATTTAAGAAAAAAACAGAGAATACTAAAGCGTCAACAAAACCATAATCTGAACTCAAAGTCGATTAAACTAGAGGCAAAATAGGAACAAAAGAACTATTTACATGGAGACACTCGTAAAAGCAGAAGAGAATAAGACCAGATGTTCTGGAAGAGTAAGCATCTTCTGCTTCATCGACGACACCCGCCATGTTAATCTTTGTCACATCCAAGCAAACATGAAGTTCTCTAAACCAAACCTGAGGTTAAGGTTAGTTTTCAGACCATTAATCAGTAATAATAATTTGATATCAATGCCATATTAATTAACAAAAACCTTTGCATTGACAAATCACTAAAATCAGAATCTCTATAGAATTCTCCAATTGTTTTCTGTAAATGGTTACATGGGTTCCCGATATGAGATTCCGTTTTATTTGTGGTCAGAGTTGTCCAGGGACTTTTGCAACTTTGCTAGACTTTCGAGATTTCAACCTAATGACGTTTACCGTTTTATTATGAAAGAAAAAAAACAAGTGTAAGCTTCCTTTTATCAGTTTATCATAATTTGTGGCATCTGTCTTCTTGTAACCTAGTGGGTAACTCTGCAATATCACATACATAACTCGTGACGTCACCATGGAAATATAAATGAACATACAATTAATCAAACGCTTGATATGTCTTATTACATGGGTTAATACACAATCAAATATAACATGGGTATATACCAGTGTACCCATTGATACATTCTGATCTGTTTCATTGCAGTGTTGATCCTCTTTGGCTATTATACACTTTAATTTTTATATGACATTTAGGGCAAAACCTGACGACCCAAAATTAATTGAAGAACCGGAGATAGTAAAGATGGCATCTCAATACAACAAATCACCTGCTCAGGTCTGTTAAACGTTTTAAAGGATGTAAATAGACCCTATCGTATTTCGTCTGACGGATTGAAAGGTTTCTTGTAATATTCAGATGATTTGAAGGGAACATGAGCGGGTAGAATGATAATACTTTGATGATGCGTTGCATACCGCGGTCTTAAGCCAGTGTTAAGTTTCAAATAGAGACTAAGGTTTACGAAAAAAGAACTCAAGAAACTATTTTTGAAATAAGGTGTGCATGTTTGTGTTGCATTTATCTTGCTAAGTTTAATGGTGGGCAATATAGATGCCCTTGCAATTTCATTAATACCTGAACGAATGCTCATGTATATGTTTATGTGCGAACAGAATTGGAACCACTATTGAGGAACGATTATGCAAAAATTGTCAATATGAAAATTTTGTTGAAGTCTTATTATTAGTGAAACGTATTTTTTTACATATCTGATGTCGACTTCTTTTCTAAACGTTAATGTAATTAAGCTTCGTCCAATGTTAAGGTCCTACTACGATGGGGTATACAACGAGGATACATCGTCATACCGAAGAGCGCTTCTGTAGCCAGACAGAAACAAAACATTGAAGTAGGTAAACATTGTAATGTCAGTTGTCATGCTAATTTTATACTTAACAAAAATAATTCCAAGCCCTTTTATATACTGTATCCATATTTTACTAAACGTTTTTTGCATACACTGCATTAAAATAAAGAATTTAAGACTATTTTTTTGAAAACGTTTATCAATTTCAAATTATAAATCAGATACGGACATACTCAACTAAATATAACTTTCCATATCAACGATATGTTTAGTGTAATAAAGAAAGATACATGAATAGTTTCAATGAAAACGATGCTTCCCTCCCTCTCATGCATTGTTCAGTAAACACTTATTTCGTTTTTGCTTCTGTTTTTTAATAAATGAACACGTTATACAGAATGTAAATGTATATCTTGTTTTGAATTTAGATACGATTTTATGCACAATCATAGATTGAATACTACATTAATTCATTTGTAAAGTTATTTGGATGATATTACAAAACTCTTACATTGACCTGTATACACCTACGGAAAAAATACTTCTGCAGATGAGCCATAATTTAGCGGTAAATTCATTATTTGAATGCATTGATACACAGACACCTAGGTAAGTATCAGTAAAAATCAATATAAAAGTTGTTTTATAGCTTTATTTTCTTCACTTAAAGGATGATATCCGCAAATGCGGAAAACCTTTGCTGCCGCGAAATTATTAACAAATAAATACACAAAAAAGTAAAGATACAATTTACAATGCTAATGTCAGTTTAAACTACCTGGAACGTATATTCAGACTAACCGGAACGTATATACAGCTTGGTGTGTTATTAAATGAAATGTAAGATTAAGAAGGGGCTTTCTTAAGCTACAATTTTTAAGGTTTTAATTTCCCATTCAGAGACGACGAGAAATGTATAAAAACCGTTTTGCATGAAACAGATAAGCTATACTGACTTTTATGTCATATTGTATTGCAGCTTTTTGACTTTGAACTGAAAGACGATGACATGGAAATCATAAACGGGATTAATCGGAACGTCCGAAGTTGTATCTGGACTGAGTATGACCTTTTTTTAAACTCTCAACAATTTTATATGTATATCCTTTATACGCTTATATCAGCAATAGAAATATCGTGGGGCTCGATAGTATATACCAGCAGTATCAGTACGTTGTTTGTCTCACATGATACATACTTTTGGTTTCGCATTATCGTTGAATAACATTTATATGCACCAGTTTTTTGTGATATGCTTTAATTTGTGTTTTTGTCAGTAATTCGTGTGAACTGCATGTGTAGATTTGGAAGATCTCAGAATGTAACAATTTCAGCTAGGTTTCTAATATTTACTTATTTAAATACATATAGATCTATATATTTAATCCTTTATTAAAAATGGTATTTTTCAAAGCGTAATAATACTTGCATGCTTATATGTCTTTCTTACTGTAGTTAAACTTCTTCAATGTTTTCTGTTTTCAGTGCTAAACACAGCCCCTACTATCCTTTCCATGAGGAATTTTAGGAATGGACGCAAATCGCAAAATACATAACATTAAAACGATGATTAACCTAGTGGGAATCATATCAAATATAAGACTTGTCTGTATTTGATGAAATGTCTAATTCGGCATGAGACTTATTATCAAATATATAGTGTAGAGTGTGTTGGTAAAGAAATATGGGGAAATATTGATGAAACGATCATTGTATAATCTGTATCTATGGAGTGACAGACACACGCTTGGTCAACTACCTTATATTTCCAATAAAAATAAGGAACTGAAAAGAATATGAGCTCATTTATTTCTATGTATGTTACTTGTGTGAAAATCATGGTTACATATACATGTACCACATAACAAATTACCTAAAAAAAGGCAAAAATATACACCCAAAAAATCCAATATTTTTTACCCAAAATTTAACCCCCTTTTTTCTGAAGTTCTATCTAGAATCAAATATTACGGACCTGGTTGTACAATTATCTGCGTGCCAGCAAAAATTGTTTGTTAAGATTTATCGCAATTTCCCTTATGTGTTTTCAGAATGTCCCTTTCTGTAAAACTTGCTTTTCCTGTTTTGATGACACTCATTTCGGAAAGGCCAAAATGTTACACTTTTTGTTTTACAAATTTAAAGTCCACAAAGTTAGCCTTGAATATGTTTATGCAAATTTTACTGTTTTTTATCGAGGCGATAGTAACGCCGTGCATATAGCGATCATTTAAAACCCGGTTATACGGAGTTTGAGACACCGAGCGGTAATCTCTTTAATTACTCTAAATAAGGGGGGCAGTTTTTACCAGTATCTGGTGCTTCGTTCCGAATACTGTGACAAATGGATAAATACGGACAAGCGGAACACTTCTTCCATGAATCTTACATAAACTTCACATATGATTAAATCTGACTCCATTCATATGAAATGTTTTTTAAACGAACATTTTAGAATCATACAGAATACCCATATAAAGAAATAAAAATCCATCAAATATGGCTGACGTGTAAAGTTCGTTCAAACCACAGAATATGAAATATACAGTATATAAGGCAGCGATCGCGACTGTTGAAATCTCATATCTGATTAAAACCCTTTGACTGCTAATCGCAACCAAAGTCGTGTTGATAAAAATGGCTCTAACTGTTGTTGCGACCAAATTGTGATTTTCAATTAGTAGTCCGGAAGAAGAAAAAAATCCCGTCTGAGGCTATGTTTGGGTCTAGAAACGAAAAAAACACTTCTGATTGGTTCTAACGTCATGACATTCGATTTTTTCGAGAGTTTACAATAACAAAAACGAACACGGAGGAGAACTCAAGGCGAAGTGAGGTGAAACTTTCCTTTTCTAACGTCAGTTCTGATAAAAATAAATAGTTTGCATGTTAAAAATTAAATAATAATTGATTAGATGTATCGTAATCAGCAACACTTGAGTGAGTTCTTTTTATAAAGGCTAAAGCAGGAAATATCGGGCGAATACACATGTGACAAGACAAAGGTAGGCTCGTTTATCGGTACCAAACAATAACTTTACCGATATTTCCAGTTCAATTCTCAGAAAGGATATTTCTTAACAAATGTATTTATGATGAAACGTTAATAAAATCCTGACTCAGAATAAAATAACATACCGAAATTTGTGGTAAAGTGAGTGAAAGACTGAAAAAAAACAAAGCTTTGAAGTTACCTACATGTATCATGTTTTACCCAGGGACGTATATCCCTGGTTTTCGCCGGAATCGCCGAAAATGTAAAATTTTATAAAATAAAAATACACGAATAAACAGTTCCTCTATTATGATGTACCAAAAAAAATATAATTTTTATGATGTTAACGGAAGAATTCTAGGTTTAATCAAATTAATTAACAAAATATTATTTTTTAGGTGAAAGTACCCAACCAAAGAGTCTTAACCTTTAATCTTTGAAAATTATGTGAACTTCACGGAAACATATTCCCATGGAACTGTACAGAAATTCAGCGTTACCTTGCCCCACCCATCAATTTACTACTTGAGAATGAACGACAGATCAAATAGTTTGTTGTCAGATTCCTTCACGGTGAAAACACAGGCCGTGCTATTCGGTATTGTCCCTTTGATATAAATTGTAGAAACTGGCCGATCAGAGTGGTGGCACAAAGTCTGACACAGTCAACACAGGGACCTGAGATTTAGGTCCATTTCAATAAATGTAAATGAAATCTGTAATATTTTAACTTTTACGAATTGTGAACCTCCAACTTCTAACAGGATAGTATTTGCCAGACTATTTTAAAAGGTAAGCTCTCAAATGGTGACAAAAAGTGTTTCTTGGATTAGTATGTTTGATGTGATATGTCACTTTTAAATTGTGCTTTTCTATGTGGAAAAGGGCCAAATAAAATAAACATACATGTATTATGAAATACTAAACTGTTGCTTAAGTCATTTAATATTTTGTAATTTTAATATTTACGTTAGTCTTTACATCTTAACAACAAATTATAAGGTAGAGCATGTGTGTGTATAACGTCATTTTTCAACTACGACTAATTCTGTCCTTCCTTCAAGTTTGGATGTTTTAGTCTGTGTCCACTGCTTAGACACAAATAAATCGACCAATCATTTATTTACAGGCTTCATTGTTTTACGCTTCTCTTTCTCCTCTACATTCAATCAAGTATTCGTATTTCTACAGTTTATCGCGTTTTCCTTGGCACATATATTCACATTGTCCCGACCTTGTCTGTTGTGAGGACAGTTGTTTGGGACACAAGCAAGGCATTCGACATGGCGTGATTCACTATTACACAAACTCAAATTATATGACATTCAAGCCACAGTCAAACTAATTTGAGTAGTTGCATTTTTTTGGCATGCTGTATCTATTTCTAAATTGAAAAGGTGCAGCATATGTGTGAGTTACGTCATCCTTTATGATGAACCCGTGAATGTCAGCTTAACACAGAAACATATTAGTTTAACTTTCCGCGATAGTGCAAAGTAGAAGAATGACCACTTATATGATATCCATTAGAAAGCATATAAGATAATTAACATTTTAAGCGCGATGTAAAATATACTAGACATAGAGGATCTTACACGAGTGTCCATGTCATATTGAATTTATTGAACGAGTTTAATAAATTAGATATGACATGGACACTCGTGTAAGATTTTATTTATCGCATGATGATTAAAGAAATTCGTCAAACACATTGTGTTATCAGCTGACTCTATATAAGTCAAAACCAAAGTACTCAGAACATAGTATTATCGTTTCGCGCACTCGAAGTAGTTCCATATTTGTTTATCTAAATGACGAACAATTGTTCATGCAATGAAAATAACAATAAAACAATAAACATTTATAATTCATTTAATAGCTTAGGCATTACAATTCCACGGAAAACATCAACTTTACAGCTTCTACATTTTAGTGACGTCACGCCTCATACACATATGTGGTTCAAACAGTCACAGCAGGCATACTAGACAACTGGGAGTCACTGTCACTTACAATGATAGCCTTTCGGATACGTTTTTTAGGTGGTTCTGATTAAACGCCTTGGTATATTTTGAAGAGAATAAGACAAGGTGTTCCGGAAGAGTAAGCGTCTTCTACTTCATCGACGACACCCGCCATGTAAATCTTTGTCACATCCAAGTAAACATCAAGTTTTATAAACGAAAACTGAGTATCATTGTCAATCACAACAAGTAAACACTAATGAGCATACTCAAAAACGTCCAACTTCATATCACTTAAAGATACAGACCATTTCTCAATTAGACAAAGATGACGACCATAAAACTTGCCCATATTCTTCATCAACCTGCATCTTTCGAATCCTTGTGCCATACGTTTGTTCGTCAGCAGTTGACATCGTTCACGAAAATCGCGATACCTACATGTAGAGTAAGCTCTAGAATATCCAATCAACTGCGTGTAAACACCATAGGTGAAGATGTAGGGATCTTACTATCAAGAAATGGAAAGTTCACGATAGAAATTGAAATCATAACGTTTATCGTATAGCTTAGTAGTAAGCTCTCCATGCTGGTCGTAGTTTAAGTAGAGATCAAGGTAAGCAGCTGATGTAGAAGAGTCAGTTGTGTCCTTTTTTCCAGTTCAGGGTATATACGATCGACGTGGTCAGCAAACCTCTTGTTGTTTATAGACAACTAATCGTCGAATATCTGAAAGTGAAATTAAAAGATTTGGCAATGTTTTTGCTACCTGTCCTGATTAACTCTTCCACAAATTCAACCTCGTATGAAAACAAAAACAAGACAGCTAAGAGTTGGACACAGTTTGTTCCCATGGGAATTCCAACAGTCTGTTGGAAAACCTTTCTTCCGAACTCAATATAAATATCTTCGACCAGGAATCCAATCATCCTTATTATATCGTCTTCAGTATATTCAATTCCAATATATGTTTCCATTGACAAAAGAAAATTAATGAAATTATGAGGACATTAACCAAATAAATCCTTACTCCTACTTTCAGCACCCTACTTAGCCCCCTTGTCATACCTCATCCCCAGCCCCTTCAAACGCGACGGATGTGAGCGACGCGACATGACGGAGCATAATATGAGTACACGACACATATATTAACCCGTACATAATATTATGTCAGACCACGTGACATTGCAATGGCAGAGTTTCCGGGACAAACGTTACTCAGTGGGTTCAAGGTACCAGTCGTCGGCCTGGGAACATATGAGGTAGATCTTTGTTGAAGCTTATTCAGGTGCACCATTTTTGTATATAGTGGATTGAACGAACCTTGATTTTGCAGCATGTTTAGTTACTCGAACTTGAAAGAGAGCACATCACACCTGTGTTACATACGCATTCCACTGTTTACATTTACGATACAGATCATAGATCTAAAGTTTGTGTACACACAGATAAAACTGAGTGGGACAGACAGCTTACCACTACTTACAAGGGCTTGTTATCCTGTAACAGCCGTCGAGATCACTGCCATCAGAGACATAATAATTGTTGTTTGTTCCAAAATGTACACTTTGGGAAGCTTTCGGCCAAAAAGCTTACCAGCTATTTTAAGAATTTACAACCCCCTGGCCAACTTGATATCTGCATGTTAAGTGGTTTGTTCAGACGTCACGTAATTACCACCTTTGACGTCACGTGATACAAGTCCCCAAAAGACATTTTCTTCAATAAATGCACATTTCAGCCTATGAATGATGTTTCATATTTGATTTTAACTGGTTAATTTTGTTTCTGGTCGCAACGAAAGTGTATAATGCAAACCTTGAACTACACGCAAACTGATTGATCAAGAGACAAAGATATTTTACAGTTTGACATTGTTAACTTCAATCATAAAAATTCTACTGTTTTAAAAAGAAATATTCGACATGTCATGATAAGATAAAACCAAGCAGATTAGCAAGAACTTAGTTTTGTATAAGGTATCGGCTGCTTTTTTCCTCCTCTGATTGTGATAAGTGATGATACAATTGATAAATGTTTCAAAAACAATAAAGTTTCTCAAGCCACCCATTAGCTAGATCTATACAGATCTAGTTTATTGTTACTTCTAAATTCATAATTGAAAGGGGTTTTACGCTCTAGACCCTTCTGCTTCTACATTAGTTTAGATTTTTTTATTCCAACCTCTTGGCCTCTAGCATCAGTGAATAGTCCTCGGAGGACGAAACAGCAGTATGATGCAGTTTAATTTTTTTTCGGCATACTGTATCTATTACTAAATTTAAAAGGTGCAGTATATGTGTGTGTTACGTCATCTGTATAGAGTGTTATCTTATTTCAGGCAAACCCTGGAGACATGAGGATAGCTGTGAAGACCGCGATAAGCCTGGGGTACCGGTATTTTGACTGTGCATACATCTACGGAAATGAAAAGGAAATAGGACAGGGAATAAGAGAAGCTTATGATGAAGGAACTGTCAAACGCGAGGACTTGTTCATTTCAACAAAGGTATGAGTAGCCTCCCTACATCTGTCTTTCTTGGCGTTGACAATGTAGTAAGCGAGGCCAGAAGACGAGAGTTTGCCACCAAAATTACTTCGCGTTGTGTTATTCTAAATGTTGTACAAAGTGTACCAGACCTGTGACATAAAACCAGTGGCCAACAGTCAACTCCTTACCCGCTTTCCAGTTCTTTTACCTTCGAGTATTCGAAGTGTTAGGAAATACCCACAACTACACTAGAGCACACGGTTGTAAACGTTATAAAGGTTTATTATGAATTCAGACCATTTATGAGTTTAGTCCATTTATATGAATAACATAACAGAACAACCAAGTTCCATTCAAATGAGATGTAAAACCTGAATTAATATAGACTGTTACTAGTATAGAAATTTAAACAAAATGCATATTAGGATATCAGACTTATCCAAATAATAAGTTACCACTAATATGGCAAGATACATAAGTATACTATGAGACAATCCCTGGATAAGTTCCATGTTGACTCTCATTACACACCTTATTTAGCGGGTAATGTCTTGTAAATATTACCAACTTGACTAGAACTACGAAACCATAAAGAATATATACATACTATGACGCATGATTATAAATATTGTCCTACGAGATAGACTTCCGCCCTCCCTCTATGAACAATACCTAATGACCACTACACAGTGACTACACCTTAGTGTTTATTCCTAAGCTAATCTGTTCTGTTTTCAGGACATGTTCTATAGCCCACTCTGTTTTCAGGACATGTTCTATAGCCCACTCTGTTTTCAGGACATGTTCTATAGCCCACTCTGTTTTCAGGACATGTTCTATAGCCCACTCTGTTTTCAGGACATGTTCTATAGCCCACTCTGTTTTCAGGACATGTTCTATAGCCCACTCTGTTTTCAGAGTGTCAGCTATCCTAACAGACCTAAACATGCATAGCCGCTCCGGTTTCAGAACGTAGCTGTATGACTGAGCTAAGTCACTTTGTTTTCAAAGCGTTGGTAATGACCAAATCCTGGCAAGGAAGTGGCGATGTTCCTCTCCCGTCTACGACTTATATAGACCTGACTTTGCTCCTTAGTGTAAATACCCGGGATAACCCCATAATATAAGAGTCTCAGTGACGGGCTCCACCCCTGCAGTCTCCACCAATGACAGCGCATTACACAAACAGTCCCCGCTCACCTGGCGAAATGGCCGTTACCACAAATAAACCTAAAATAGCCGGGTAGACATTTGTCAAACCAAAAAAATATCCAGCGTTAACCCAAGGCTGTACCATCCCAGAGTACTACTTTTTTCACGACTAAGGGTGCGTACACCTGGAACGAGCCAAAAGTAAATCTCGTTTAAATAGCCTGACATCTTATTTTGTCAATACCTTAGTCGTAACTAGTGTAATTACGACAACTAGCATATTTAAAAAAAATACCTTAAGTTGTTGTTTTTTTTAATTTTACGACCCGTTGCTAATTAACTGACGTCAGTTGTAAATGTGTTAGAAAGGAAAAATAATGCGTACATCTTAGTAAACCTGTCTTTGTTTACAAATATCTCGGTTTTCATGTCTTGGTTGTAATGGGGCGGGACAAAAAGTCAGTGACAGATTATGTGATCAATTCGACCAAATATCAGCCGAGAAACTCGAAACTTCAACCCTGTATAATGTGTCCAAATTTATCGAAGTTGACAGTGTGGCCGCACAAATCTCTTTATGTTTGGTCGATTTAAGTAATTGTTGCTTCCTTGCCATGAAATATTATACAATTGTTGAGCTAATGCTATTTAGGGACGTTTCACCATGAATGCGCTGGAGATGGTTTGTTGACGTACTTATCTCCTTGTGTTTATTAGAATGGATCTGATATCGACATTATCTAGCACTGGAGTACAATGTAAATTGACTACAGTATCATTACTACCGGTAACATTATAATATACAATGACAAAACATGAATGATATAGGGAGTACTTTAAAATAAGATAAGCTTGTTGAATCATAATATGAAAAATTATCAACCCATATTTACTTAATGTTTACAGCTAATCATGTTCTCTGATTTGTGATTAAGTGTCAAGTTAGGAAGAAAGTTGTTACAGAAGATATATGTTAAGAACTGTCTTACAGAAAAATAATACAAAGTCAAACATTTTCAGCTATGGAACACCTACCACAGCAAGGCCCGAGTAATGGAGGGATGTAAGGAGTCCCTGACAAACCTCGGTCTGGACTACATTGACCTGTACCTTATACACTGTCCTTTTGCCACCAGGGTAATATATCCCAGGGAATAATATAATGGTTTCACAATAAAGTAGCAAATACATTTTGTTTATAAACACGTTCATTTAATCGATACTATTTAAGTAAAGGTTATTTGTGAAGAATTATTGTTTTTTGTTGTTGTTCGTTTTTTGTTGTTTTTTTGGGGGGAGGGGAGTTTGGGGGTTCGGTTGGGGAGTTGGTTGTTCTAGCCTTTTTTAAGTATAACATTCAATACATTAGCAGTTGTGTTGGTTACTGATGCCAAATGAAAGAACAACAATCAAAATAAATAAAAACACAATACTATTTTGCATAATGTTATATTTATTTGCTAAGTGTCATACAATGTAAATAATCGTTGTCGTCCTTGTATTTTATTCCAATACTTACATTTGATTAACCCGTCAAATATCGGCTCACGTCTGTTCGGAACGGAAAAATATGTCTTTTTATTTATTTTAAGGTTCTTTGTAATGCATTGCAATCTTCTTAGAATTATGATTATGGATAGCAAAGTCATTAAAGTAAAAGAACAACATATGACGTACTTATAAACATTTGTACGATATTGTTTTAACCTTTTCAATAATTATGATGATCAGTCCTGTTAGAAAATTGTGAAAACAAAAACATAATGTCATATATACAAAACTGGGTAACGAACGTACATCTGTTGCAGTTCAATGATAATGCTCAATTATATTTCAGGAATCGGATGAGTTATTCCCAAAAACTCCCGAGGGTAAGAGTGACATTGTAGATATAGACTTCCTAGAGACGTGGACAGTAAGTATTTCTGTTTCCGATTTGGTGAAAATGTATCTACTCGTAGTCGTCATTTTTATAACTCTGGGGATAAAACGAACACTGTTAAAATATGGCTATTTTCAATGCATTATTAACTAGATATTCGTTTTAATTTATTCTTGTACGAAACACATACACAATGAAAACGTCGGAGAAAAAGCCCCTTGTGTCAATTGTGAAGTTCCGCCTAGTACATGACGTCAACGACTAGCACGCCTGATTCAATATCTAATATTGCGTGAACATTTTCTTTTTATACGAATTATTGCAAAACAAAAAACAGAGACAAAAACGAAAAAAAACTTAATAACGTGATAAAAAGTATTTCACTCTGACGCTTACTCTTCCGGAAAACCTGGTCTAATGTACGTTTTAAAGAGTCTCCGTGTATATCCCTTCTTTGCTTTTATTTCGCCCCTAGTTTAATCGGTGTTTACTTTTTGTGGATTTGTGGTTTTAGCGACTTAGCGGTATATTCTGATATATTTTTTCTTTCATTTCATATGAAATGTGTAAAACGCGACCCATATCCTAAATTCAGCTCTCTAAAGGCTCTCTTAATTGAACAATTCTTAGACTGTTTCATAGATATCAGATAAATGGAAACTCGTATAAGATCATATATGTAACTTGCTGAATATCATTATTATGAAACAACCAAAATATGTTATTGTTATGTTTTTCATTGTTTTACGTTCTGTCTTGGGACAGGCCATGCAGGATTTGGTTGACCAGGGTATGTGTAGATCCATCGGTGTTTCCAACTTCAACTACAAACAGATACAGAGGATCCTAGATCTCGGGTTGAAACATCCACTGTCCTGTAACCAGGTACGTTTTGTGCTGCTTGCAAATAGTGGTTATCAATACAACAGATATACAAAATTATAAATCGACTTCTTTAATGAAGCTATGTAATGAATCGACGTCTTTTTCAATTTCAGATCGAGATATCCCCGTATTGTTCCAACGAAAATTTGCTACAGTTCTGTAAATCAAAAGGAATTGTCGTAGTGGCATATTCTAGCCTGGGGTCTGCTGAGCGACCGTGGTAAGCTTGAAATGAATATTTAAAAAAAAAATATTAATAGCGTATATAATTTAAGGCTAATTTTAGACAATGATTAATGATTAGCATTAAAAGGCCCAATATACGTGAAGCGAACATCAAGCCTTTTACTTATTTATTAGTATAGAATTAGTTAAGATTAACTGATATCAGCAATATTCACGAGGAATTCTTTCGCGGTAACCGGGACGGCAACAGTTGAAACTCGGTATTTGTAAGCACACGTCGTCCATTTTGAACTGTCTTCTAACTTCGGCTTGTTATTGAAGTGGGCCCCACCTGAATTATTTTCTTTCAATTCTATGGATTTTTCTGTCAAAAGTTTCTTGTTAGTAACCGCTCAGGATTACTTTGTTGTGGGGTTATCTACTGAATTTTTTTCAGAATTTTTCAGAATTCCGAAAATATTCTGTAGTTACGTATAATTGGCCTTAAACATACATGCGTATGCCATATTCTTAAAAAAATCAGAGAATACTAAAGCGTCAACAAAACTAACAAACGTTTTGGTATGTATACGTGAAAAACGACAATCTTCTTGCAACCTAGTAATATAAACGCCGCCATTTTGACTCTAGTATTGAAGTTTGTGATATCATTCACATATCCATGAGCGTGACGTCACGATTAAAAACGAAAAGAACATACAACTAGTCATAGGTCCTATACACGGTATGTCATATTACATGTATATTGGTTAATAGGGGAAAATATGACACAGGTATATAACAAAGTATACATTATTAGATACTTATGATCTTTTCCATTGTAACATTTATCATCTTTGACATTGATATATTTACTCTTGGTTTTACATTTAGGGCAAAACCTGATGACCCAAAATTACTTGAAGATCCGGAGATATTAAAAATGACATCTCAGTACAACAAATCACCTGCTCAGGTTTGTAAAATGTTCAATTAGATAAAACTTGCCCATAGTTCTGATCAACACGCCTCTCTCAATATAGATGATTGTGTTATAGTTCGTTAATGTATTTACGAATACTCAGTTATGTGGTTATATGCGTACACAATGAGAGGCCAATGTCGATAAACAGTCATGCCATAAAGTGTGCTATGAGAATTATCTGAAGGTCTAACTATTAGTGAAACATATTATTTCAACTTCTTTGCTAAACGTTAATGTAATTAAGTTTTGCTTGATGTTAAGGTTCTACTACGATGGGGTATACAACGAGGATACATCGTCATACCGAAGAGCGCTTCTGTAGTCAGACAGAAACAAAACATTGAAGTAGGTAAACATTGTGATGTCAAGTTTTATACTTAACGACAAATACCAAAGTATTGTTTTACATGTTTGTCTATACTGTTTTGTAATGAAGCATTCAGGACATTTAAAAAATTCAGTTTAAAGTCATACATTTGATATGGACACAGTTACATGTAAATAATATATAAAGCTTAAAACATCAACGACACGTGTATTGTAATAACGGGGATTAACAAACAGCTTAAGTTAAAATTACATTTACATTCTTCAAACAAATTGTTCAGTTAAAACATATTTCTGACCTTTTGAATTAACGAAAATATCTAACAGTGAAATTATAAACTAGAAATACATTTATCATTATTTTTATTGCAGCTTTTTGACTTTGAACTGAGTGATGATGACATGGAAATCATACATCGGATGAATCGGAATTTCCGATGTTGTCCCTGGACTAAGTACGACCTTTTTTGTAAACTCTAAACAATTAATATTCACATCATAAATCATTTATTCGCTTACACATCATACCAGTAATAAAAGTATTGTGATGCTTGATACTACACGTATTTCCCAACAGCATCAGTACGTACTTGGTACATACATTTTCCATGTTAGTGGAATCACAATTATGTGCACTATTGTTTGTAATGTGTTGAAGTGTTCACTTTTGTCAGTAATTCGTGTGAATTACATATGGTGGTATTTTTCAAAGTGTAATAATCTTAACGTTATTTAAATGTTTTTCTTACTTAATTAAAATATCTATACATTCTCTTTTTCAGTGATAATCACAGCCCCTACAATCCTTTCCACGAGGAATTTTGAGAATGACGGAAATCACAAAAGACATACCATTAAAACGACAATTAACCTAGCGGTGATCATATCACGCATAAGACATTAAGTTAACACTTTGTCAATATTCAAGGAAACGCCTGGTTTGGCATAAGACTTATTATCGAATATATTTTGTGTTGGAAAAAGTTAGTGGTTAAATACTGACGAAATGTTCAATGAATCATATGTAGGTCAACCGAATCGGTCAGCATATTTAGATCGGTAGACTATGTGTATGGAATATATAGCATATTAGTTCCCATTTCATATGAGATTTTTAACTCTGGAAACGACCGAAAGCTGGTCATGGTCTAGCACACTAAAACGAGTACTTGTGTATTCGTGTGTACTTAAATGGAAGGGTGATGTGCTAAACCTATTATGACCCTTTTGAGAGGGATGGAATAGTGCATTATCTCTATCTCATCACGGGATGATATATAAGTCATGGAGAAGATAATCATTATCCTTTTTATCACATAGTGAAGAGTTGTTGCATTTTTCCGTGTAAAATAACAATCTAATTAAAATCATATATTGATCTCCGCTACGTTCTGTAAACTTTTCTCAGTCTTAGCAGAGAAAAACAAGCGTAAAAACAAGATGACATGGGTATATTCAGTGGAAAACACAGTGTATAATGTTATATATATTTTTACTTTTCATGAAAGAACTTAACCGCGTATCACCCTTTAAATGTACTGTTTTCCAGATCTCCTGATACCATTGTATAATAATTTTACAAATCATCGTTATAAATGATAATGACAGGTCAACATATCAGTTACTTGAGTCATACACTGTTCTGTTATTTTAAAATTAATGTAAGTCTTTACTTCTGAATAAAACATGTTTAAGTTGGGTTGTTTTCTTCGATGTACTCTGCTACAAGTGTAAGAAACTAATAAACTGACTAATAATTCATATCCTGACTTCATTTAAAATACTTCTCCATCTCTTCTGCATACAATGTAAGTGTTCGTATTTCTCCTCTCTTCATTCAACCAAGCCTGTCTTCCTTGGCGTACGTCTTCGTATTGCCTTGGCCTAGCCAGTTGTTAGTACATTAACGCAAGGCTCTCCATAGCCCCGTTTAAAAATATAAATATAATACAGATCACACACGGAGCATCGAAGACCTGTACGACATTAACATGGCAGCAGTCCCGGTACAAACGTTACCCAGTGGGTACACGTTACCGGTCGTCGGTCTCGGAACATATCAGGTAGGAGTTGAGGAATTTAAGTGGATAGTTCGTGTAAATAATGAATTAAACAAACCTTAATTCATATATTTTTTTTTTCATTGGTTTTCCGCTGATAACATATGTTTTGTACAATTAAGAGTTCGGGTCTCGATACGTGTTGTACCTTCGACATTATTACCTTGACAGAACTTGAACGTCCGAGCTGAGTATAGCTTACTAATTCCCATACGTTGTTTTGTTAATTGTATTATGTTTACATGTTACGGTAGATTACTCATCGTGCTGATACGGCACATACATTGTAAAGAATAAATGTAGGTCACGTAAGACGTTAACTGAAAACACCTATTCCCGGCTGTGGTTATACAGATTTATACAGCAGCAAAGTATGGAGCGCGAGCAGGACAATGTCGTGTGTACTGAGCGTACTGATACCAATAGGGAGTATGTATGCGATATCATTCAATTTCATTATTGCAACTGAACATATATTGTATATCAAATACAAGAGGGATGAAGGTAAGCGTTGATGTGTATGTGCGTGTGTGTATATGGGTCACTTATGTCAAATATGTACATATCTTAAGCAATAAACAATATATATATATATATATATATATAGGCAGATGACCGTGAAGGGTACCTGATGCCCATTTCTTTCTCGGATTATGATAAATGATTGTACAATATTAATCAAAGCTTCAAGAACAATATAAGTTCTCAAAACACCCATTAGCTGTATATAGTATTATCTTATTTCAGGCAAAACAAGGAGGCATGAGGATGGCTGTGAAGACCGCGATAAGTCTGGGGTACCGGCATTTTGACTGTGCACTGGTCTACAGTAATGAAAAGGAAATAGGACAGGCAATAAGGGAAGTTATTAAGGAAGGAATAGTCACACGTGAGGACTTGTTCATCACAACAAAGGTATGAGTAGCCTCCCTTATCTATCATTGATTACAATAAAGGTACAAATAACCTCCATAATATCTATCAATCATTACAATAAAGGTACGAGTGGTCTCCCTTATATCTATCATTGATTACAACTACGGTACAAGTAGCCTCCCTTTTATCGTTCAATCATTACAATTAAGGAACGACTGGTCTCTCTCATAGATATATATCAATATCACATTAAAGGTACAAATAGCCATAAGTCATATTTGTCCTTACCTTTGTTGTAGATTGTGTAGTTGCTTATCAGTATATTTTTTTTGTACGGGGTTAACGTTTAGCTAACGCTATCTAAGGACGTTTCATCATGTACTGGTATTTGTGCTGGGGATGGTTTGTTGGTGTGTTTATCCCCTTGTATCAGAACGGATCTGATGTTGAAAGTATATCTAACAGCCTCATTTTATTACCGTGTAAAATGAATCCTCTAACTGAAAATGCATTATTTTCAGCTATGGAACACATACCACAGCAAAACTCGAGTACTGGAGGGATGTAAGGGGTCCCTAGCAAGACTCGGTCTGGACTACATTGATCTGTACATCATACACTGGCCTATCTCAATGAGGGTAAGACTTGAAAAGTATCTCAGTGTATAACAGAATGGTTCCCACAATGCAGTACAGTAGCACATGATCATTGCTTATTCACTGTTATTAAGGTCCATCTAAATATTATTATTATTATTATCATTTGGTTTTTTTAAATAACTAAAAACGATTTTTCCCTTTTATTATTTGTTTGCAATTGTTAAATAACGTCTTGCATATTTGCGATACATAAGCAATCATGCTGATCACCAAGGCTCACTGCATATTCAATATAAATATGTGTTTGTTTATTTGTTATAGTGATAAACAACGTAAATCTATATTGTCGTTTTTGTAATTTATTTCAATACATTTCATATACTCAAGATCAATGATAATTATCTATTATGGCCCTGTTGAGAGGGCACTATTGCCTCATAGTATTGTCGAGGGTTGGAATAGTGCCTGAGCCGAAGGTAAGGGCAGTATATCATCTCGTGATGAGATAGAGATCTTGCACTATTCCATCCCTCTCAAAAGGGTCATAATAGGTTATATTTACATTCTGCGTTGCCTTTGCCTATATATCATTACTAAACCAAATTGTAGTATATCACACTGTATACTACAATTTGCAATCCACATCACATGACGTTATTTCTGACGCCATGTTGAACTGCGTTATATCAAAGCTTTTCACTCCGCCTCAGATAACATGTTTAATGGCTTTGAATCAATCGCTTAGATGACACTGATCTAAATCAGGCTATTGTGACGTCATTTCTGACGCCATGTTAGACTACGTTACGTCAACGCTTTGCACTCCGCCTCGGATAACATGTATAATGACTTTGAGTCAATAGCTCAGATGACATTGATTTAAATCAGACTCTTCCAGTAAAGAAACACACACGGAAAAACGGAGAACGTTTACCGACTATATCCCACTGAAATAGATACAGGCATATTTAAAAATTGTCGGAAATGTAAATATAAGCATTGAACTGTTACCAGATGTAGTATACAGTCGATATGAATACAATTTGGTTGACAGATAAATAATCATGTCGCCCTAACGGGCGACATTCTATTTATCTGTCACCCATAATTGTAATCATATCGACTGTATACTACATGTACATCTGGTAACCGTTCAATGCTTAAAAGTACATCACCCTTCCATTTAAATACACACGCATACACAAAAATGCGTTTTATTGTGCTAGACCATGACCAGCTTTCGGTC
Source organism: Mimachlamys varia (assembly GCA_947623455.1). Lineage (NCBI taxonomy): Eukaryota > Metazoa > Mollusca > Bivalvia > Pectinida > Pectinidae > Mimachlamys > Mimachlamys varia. The sequence goes on from OX392536.1 coordinate 48,095,412, forward strand.
GTTTCCAGAGTGAGCCATTTTCTACCAGAACAGTAGCACGGCGTAATTGTGACATTAAATCATAGTGACGTCATAATAAATTCACGATGAACATCGCGCCAAATTTTAATAGTGCCCGGGTGAGCCATTTGTATAGCAGCAATCATTCACGTTATGTACTAATGCTTTATTTTTTCTTCAGGAAACGGATGAGTTTTTCCCAAAAACTTCCGATGGTAAGATTGACGTTGTTGATATAGACTTCATTGAAACTTGGAAAGTAAGTATATCTACATGCTAATTGTTATCTAGAAACCTTATACGACATAAAAAAAACTTACGCCGTCAGCCAATAAGTGGTCAAGAATACTGAGTAATCTTTTACACGATTTGGTGCAAATTTAATTATTTTTTAATCTAAGTGTGTCGTATCATATTGTCTGCGGAATAGTTATAGGAATGTAAATAGTTCTCGTAGTCGACTGGTAGTAACATTATTTGGTAAAAATAACACTGTTAAAATTAAGTATTTTCAATGCGTTCATTACCTCAATGTTTATTTTGACTTTTTATTTCATGCAATACATTCATAATAAAAGCATAATGCCGGTACAAGACGCGAGGATAGAATTTTGGATCAATCCCTTTTTCACATATAATACATACTGTGTTATCCACTGAAATATCCATGTCATCATGCATAACGTATTAACCGATGTATTGAAGATGACGTAACACACACATGCTGCACCTTTTAAATTTAGTAATAGATACAGTATGCCGAAAAATTGAATTAAACTACATCATACAGCTATTTTGTACTTCTGGGACTCGTCAGTGATGCTAGGGCCAAAAGATAGGAATTTCAAAATGTTTAAACTAATGAAGAAGCAGAAGGGTCAGGTGCGTAAAATTCCTTTAATTTATGAATTTAGAAGTAAATTTCAACTAGTTCTGTTTAATTTCAAATCATGTACTGCAATGTTAATGTCCTTTCTAGGATAAGGCATCACCGACTTACGCGTTGGATTTCCAATGTTGCATGAAACATTTTTATACGAATAAATGGCACAAACATTAATAACGAGATAAAATGTATCTTACTCTTACACATTCTCTTTCGGAACACCTGGACCTCGTATTCATGGAACCGTTCTCATGCTCAAGCTTGTAACTCGCTTTGAAAACCCCAAACGATGAAAAAAGAAAAAAGTAAAACACTAAAAATTACTTGCTAAATTGAACAATTCTTAGACTCGTTTCATAGATACCAGATGCATGGCAACTCGTTAAAGATCATACGCATATATACGCAGACTTTCAATATTATGAAACAGCCACATGGAAAATCATTTTATCATTATTCTTTTTTTTTCATCGTTTTAATGATGTTTATGATAGAAAAAAACACCAGGATTTTTAAAAATGTTTTTAATTTGACATTTGAGTAAATAAAAATGTAAATATTAGTTTTTTAACAATCTTAGTATATAACAACACTGGCTTTCTGTACATATTTAAGCGATTCATGATACGTATATCCAGACAGCCAATGTTGTTATGACCTCATTAATTTTGAACGAATAAAGCTTATGCTTAAGAAAAAATAATTCCGGTAAATGATATCTTCACATACTTCGTGAGTTTGGTTAGAACAAAATAATGTTTGCAAAAGTTTATCCATTGAGTCGATTTCTTTAGATGATGTCAGTACACTTTTTTAAACAGGCCATGCAGGATTTGGTTGACCAGGGTATGTGTAGATCAATCGGTGTATCCAACTTTAACTCCAAACAGATCCAGAGGATCCTAGATCTCGGGTTGAAACATCCACTGTCGTGTAATCAGGTATGTTTTGTTCTGTTTTGCAAAAAGTGGTTATCAATACAACAAACATACAAAAGTACTAGCTGGCTTCATTAATGTTTCTTTATTATTTATCGACGTCTTTTTCAATTCCAGATCGAGATATCCCCGTATTTGTCAAACGAAAAGTTGTTACAGTTCTGTAAATCCAAAGGAATTATCGTTGTGGCATATTCCCCTATTGGATCTGCTGAACGACCATGGTAAGCTTGAAGTTAATTTATTTATAACGTGTACAATTTAAGGCTAGCTTACACATATGCCATATTCTTTAACAAAAATCGTTGTGCTGATAAATCAATGATAAGCTTCTGTTTTCTTGTGTACTCCTAAGAGTCCACGAAATGATATTTACATAAATTTACATAGGATCAGTTTCCATTTCATAGGATATTTGTGAAACTATTTTTTTTCAATTTAGGGAGACTCAGAAGAGCTTAAATCAGTGACGAGTGTTTTTGTTTGTCTCGGAAAAAAGTTTAAGAATCTTTTTGTTAATCTATCAACTTTTGTGGCATACGACCTTCATGCAACTAAATAATGTGAAAAGCTGCCATGTTGACTGTAGTGCGTATGGATTGATATGTCATTTTTCATGGGTTAATACTGTGACAGTAACATCCTTTACTTTTGGTGTGACATTTAGGGCAAAACCTGACGACCCAAAAATACTTGAAGATCCGGATATAGTAAAGATGGCAACTCAATACATCAAATCACCTGCTCAGGTCTGTCAAATGTTTGATCAAAGTTAATTATGTAGACCTTAACGTATTCCGTCTGACGGACTTAAATGTAGCTATTCTAAGGCACCATACGCGGGTTGAATAGAACTTTTTCTTTGATACTGTGCTGCATATGGTGGTTGTAAGTCAGTGCTAAGATTTAAATAGGGGTTAAGGGTTCTTAAGGAGTAAAATACTTTCAAATAGGTGTGCATGTTTGCATATATCTTACTAAGATAATGTTTGAGAAACAGTTATGCAAAAATCATATATATCTCTATAAGAATTACAAGTGTTATCTGGAAGTTTAGTTATTTGTGAAACGTCTTATTTCAACAAAGTTGATATCGACTTTTTAAGGTTCTTCTACGATGGGGTATACAAAGAGGGTACATCGTCATACCGAAGAGTGCTTCTGCAGCCAGACAGAAGCAAAACATTGAAGTAGGTAAACATTGTGATGTCAGTTATCATGCTAATTTTTATCTAAACGCCAAATATTGCAAGCTCTTTCATACAATTTATCTATGTTTTACCTTAGTGTGTTATTTGATAAAATGTAAAATTTAGTTGAGACTCGAATTGTGCGCTAATAACCAAACATTCGAAAGTGAAGGGGATATATTAACTTTTCTTTTTATTGTTCGAAATTGTATCTGAAAGGAATAGTATACCTCGTAAAGAAAACTAAACTTGATCAGTGCACATAAACTGCCATTAAAAGTTTTGTTACAAACGTTTTGCCATTAGCCTACAAAAAATGAACACAACTGATGCAATTTCCTAAAGATAGTCCACTTATCAGTGACAATTGGCATTTCATTTTAAAAGATACCTAAGTCCTGGAAGTTGCAGGGAGGGTCAAGGGATGGGTCTATTTTTGAAAATAAAAATGAATAAAAATAGTTTTTCTTTCATTTGCATAATTATATTGAATTAATACAGTGAGATCCACTGTCAAAATTATAAGAAAGAAATATATTGTTGAACTGTATGTATTAAAAACGTGAAATTGCAAAAATATTGCATTTTGAGGATTTTAATTATATCAAAATCCATATATAAATGTAGTTGAAAAATAACAAAACATCGTAAGCATCTCCGTATAATATAAAAATATTAATTGTAATACATACTTGCTCAATTTTCAAAGCGTTTGCAAAAACAGACGTATCAGAACGTTTGTATGGCAGTATATATCGCTATATTGACAACAGCAATTTGTTAAGACTTTTCACGACACAGGCAAGACTTCCTGACTTTGATGTCAATTTTTATTTCAGCTTTTTGACTTTGAAATGAGCGATGCTGACATGGAAATCATACACAAGATGAATCGCAACTTCCGATATTGTCCCTTGAATGAGTACGCCCCGTTTTTTTGTAAACTGTAAACAATTAATATTCATATCATACCGCATGGTTGAAATAGCGTGGCACTTGATACTATTCCAGCAGCAGAAATACGTAATTTGTAATTTGGTACATACATTTGATTTCCCACGAGCGTTGGCTCACGTTTACGTATACTAGTGTCTGTAATATGTTATAGTATTTGTTTTTGTTAGTGATACCTCTTTATCAATGATTGATTTGAAATACATTTTCTGAATATAACAATAAGCTAGCTAGCTTTCTAATATTTACTCATAATATAGATATATGTATTTTCTTTAAAAAAACGTATTTTCCAAAGCGTGAATATCCTTGTATGTTTGAAATGTGAAATTGTACTCAAATATAAACAAGTTTTTCTTCCTTTTTCAGTACTAATCACAGCCCCTACTATCCTTTCCACGAGGAATTTTAGGAATGGACAAAAATAGCAAATTACATACCATACATGTAAATTAAACGAATGGTCAATACCTACCTCGTTTACCTACCTCCGATGTGTCGATTGGTGCATGCAGATGGATTTGTGTTTATTGCCGATGACATCGTAGTTGAGAGAAAATTATTTCTTGTCTCCATCGGTGCAGCATGGAATAAAGCCTTTTCTACTTTCCAATTTAGTTTTTTTCTGTGAATTCTAAGAAATTAACACCTATCACGATGAAATACACATTGGTCAACACTTTTTGTTTATAACAATGGTATACATTTCTTTACATATTTAAACGGTGACAGATGTTATTTGATAAAAGATAACAATCCTATTAAATGATTCTTTGCTGGATTTCAAATTTTTATTCCAAAATACTTTTCGATTAGCTTTTTGATTATCTTGTTGCAGAGGCATATAAACTGCCATGAATGACATAAATCACTATTGTATTTTTACTGGCCCTTTCATATATATGAGAATAGAAATGGAAGGAGATCTGGAATCACAACAATACGTCATAACATGTCATAACATGTTGCTCAAGAGTCCTTAACGGTAACGTCAGGAGAATTACCCTTTAATCTGTTATCCTCACATTAGGTCCTACAAGTATGCCGCTACAATAACAGAGGTTGACAATTTTGTGTGTTTTTTTTTTTATTTGTTTTGGTAAACATTTTCATCAGGTTTGAAAGTATGATTTATGTTACTATTATTTTACACAACCAAAATCTGTTTTATGTGACTAATTTAACGAAGCGTATGCATACAGCAGGTGTAGGTTGTGTACGAGTTGGTAAATGACAAATCGGTCATTTCGTCTACGCTGTTAGACGTATGTAAAAATAGTAAAGATGACGTAACACACACGTGTGCTGCACCTTTTAAATTTAGTAATAGATCAAACATGCCGAAAATATGAATTTAACTGCACTATACAGCTGTTTTGTCCTCCTAGGACTCTTCAGTTATGCTAGGGGCCAAAAAGTGGGAATCCAAAATTTCTAAACTATGTAGAAGAAGGAGGGTCAGTTGCGTAAAACCCCTTTAATTTATGAATTTAGAAGTAAAATTAAACTGTTTCTGTATAATTTCAAATCGTGTACTACGTAAATGTGTATATTATGTACCGTGCCACTACTCAAATGGGATTAACTATGGCTATGGAGGCTCAAGCAAACCTCGGGGACCAAACAATCCACCAGCAAAGTCTGCCATCCCCTATCATTAAAGTTATTGTACCGAAATGACTAGATTCAACTACGCTTTATTTATGACTTGGTAATAGATGTGCGAGAGTCTGTGAGCCCCCTCATCTTGGTGTAGATCCAGCCCGCTGTGGCGTATCCAGATGACAAAGTCATAAACAAAGCGATTCGATATGACACGCATGCGTATCCGTGCCGAAAGGTCAAGTCAGATCACTTATCAATATACCTCGACCATCATAATGGCAGCTATACCGGGACAGACGTTACTCAGTGGATACTCAATGCCATGTGTTGGTCTGGGCACTGCCAAGGTAGGTTGTAGAGCAAAGAAATATTGGTATAAGTTTGATAGATAAAAAGTATATTTAGGCAAGATGTTCATATTTTTCCGTTTATCTACTTGGTTAAATAAACTATGAACCCGCCGAGTCTGGATTCGAAAGTTCTTGTAATCAATCAATTACAAATTGTCATTTCGTTATTTTGATACGTAAAAACTCAAATGGTGTTATGAGTTTTCTTCCATTTATTCGTGCTAACATGATGCAGATTTGAATATAAACTAGGTCAAGATAAACACAGTAGCGTATATACGAGATAACAGACAACACCGATGTGTAGTATACTTCAGTATGGTGCACAAGCAGTGCATTGTCAAGCTTGCAATATCAACAGCGTGAAGATGTAATGTTTATAAGAAACTTTTTTTTACATAATATATACAAGGGCTGTTAAGTATTAGCTCTGTTGTTTTATCATAAAGTTACGTGTTATATAATCACGCCAACATCTTTTGGGAACATGAAACTTGCGACATTTGACCCCGGGACTTCAGGCTTCTTACAGTTCCGGATTTTCTTAGGGACTCGCACAGCTAATTTAACTCTATATTATAACTTAACTGCTGAACCAATAGCTTAAATACATGTGATAAGGAACTTTCGGACTACTTTGACCCCAAGTTTTCTATGAGCCCACATAAAATCAGTTGTTTTTAACTTAATACAATATGCAACTGACCTTAAATTATCTTCCTGCAAAATATTAGCCTCATCATTGATAGGCCGCAGAAAGGCCCAAATTGGCACCCCTCCTTTAGAAATTCTATACCACCAGATAAGTTTATATTGTATAGGTTGAAGGTTAAATATAAAGTTTGGAATAGTTATAGGACTAAAACTTGTTTAACAGGAATTGCCTCACAATGTTTACGTATAGGTACATGTATATGTATACTTTGACTGCCAAGCCACACTCTCCATAGTAAACAAACAAACGCTTTACATCTTATTTTCTAAATAGGATAGAATGGACAAAATTCACCAGCAGGAATTTCCCATCTTAACTTTTCGCAGGCATTGAACACATTTTAGGTACATGTATGAAACACATGCTGATTGCCTGGTGAAGTTTTGTGAGTCCTGAAAGCTTCATTCAGTTCAGGAATTACCTTTTTAGATAATCCTTCATGATTACAAAAGAACAAATATAGGCAAATTAATAACACGATTGGTTTAACATGTACGCTGACTGCCGTAAAATGTTATTATCATATAATGTAATTAATAGTTCATATTTTTTTACTATTTATGTACAGTTGTGGTATCACTTATCAACGATTGTAAATTTCTCCCCTTAAGTTATTAAAAATTAGTAGTTGATAGTTACAGTTGTGGTATCGCACAACGCACCAAAAACTGCGTGCGTGCATCGTACATACATCGTGCACACATCGTTCGCCCATGGTGCGCACAACCGGGCGATCTAAAGATCGTGCGTTTATGTGTGCGACTAAATCGCAAACACGCACGATTTGGTACAATTGGTCGATACATATTACGGAATGAAAAACATATGGAACCCGCTTGTCCAAAAACTATTTAAATTCGCATCATATTTATTGGGATTATGTCAATTTAACAATATACAGTAAACAGTATTACAGTGATCATAAGACAGCCAAGTGCGGGTTAAGCTACCAGGTATCAGAATATGTAAATAACATGCCGGAGTTTTACCTGTCCCGTGTGCGGCGATACGCTACGACAGCCATTACCGACCGACCGTTATGAAAACAAACTGGACTCTTATAATCAGTTATTTGAAAAACCCTCCCCTCCCCAACACTTTACCTGTGTTTTCACACCTAGGCGAGTGTTGTATGTGCCCCGGGCCAGAGATATCTACATATATTGGCCATGTACAGGTACAGTTTATAACTTGGTAAAACTGGCAATATTTACTTGAATGAGAACTTGTCAATATGAGTTGAAAGTTTACATACATGTGTCTATTTGGAGTGTTTCTAAAACTACAGAAAGACTATTATTAATTTTTAGAAATATGTAGATAGAACTATCAGCTAATGTAAATAGTTAAAATATAGAAATATGTTTAAAACAACTAGCGCGAAACCGTATATATTGTTAAACCATTTCTAAATTTACATCAACCACGATTGTCGTCGCACAATGTTAGTCTATCGTGCGCCCACATGTGCGTTAGAAATAATCGCCCAGGATCGCATCGTTCGCACATCGCGCATACACCGTTCGCCCATCGTGCGCCCACCGCACATCATGTAACGTTGTGCGATCCCACAACTGTACAATACACTATCCCCATTTTCAGTCAAAGCCTGGAGAAGTAGGGGCAGCTGTGAAGACCGCTATAGGACTTGGGTACCGACATTTCGATTGTGCGCTCATGTACGGAAATGAAAAGGAAATAGGACAGGCACTTAGAGAAGTGATTGATAAAGGAACTGTCAAACGTGAGGACTTGTTTATCACAACAAAGGTATGGGTAGCCTCCCTTACTCCTATCAATTATCACAAAGATATGTTATTTCTCTCTTAAATCACTCGGATATCATTCCTTTGGTATATTCTATCACAAGACAGTATGTGTACATTTAATGTTAAACATCAAGTTGTGTAAAAAACATAACTAATCGGTATGTCATGTTACTCACCTTCTTGTTTCGTATGTATGGACTCATCTCATTCATTGTATTTGATCAGTCAACTAAAATTAGAAAATCTTAATTGGAATGCAATCCATATTTATCTATCAATTTAAATACATAGAATACCAATGTTTTCTGTTTTCCTGTACTCACTCCTTGTGATTTGGTAGCATACTTCTGTCCAAGTAACATTATAATATGCATTTTTCATTCAACAGCGACGGGTTTTTTTTTCCAAATGTTTCAAAACACATAAAATAATACTATTTCAGCTATGGAACACCTACCACAGCAAGGCCCGAGTACTGGAGGGATGTAAGGAGTCCCTGACAAACCTCGGTCTGGACTACATTGACCTGTACCTTATACACTGGCCTATCTCTCTGAGGGTAGGCATTCTAAATAAGCTGTTTCAATGAAGCGATTCATAGATTGCATGGTAGTATATCTTGATTGAGGACTGTATGTATAATCATCAATTTACTGGATCAGTAGAGCTACACGCGTAGTAGTTTATATAAAATATATTGATTGAAACTGTAGTTTAACATAACAGTATTTAAAATATACATGTATCGTTGATTTTATTATATGCAAAGGCTCGTTTTAGGAAAATGTCGAATTGCTCCCAAAAACTCCGGATGGCATGGCTGATGTCGTCGATATAGACTACATAGAGACATGGACAGTAAGTATATCTCATAACATCAATATTCTTGTCATACTGACGTTGTTGAAGATCGGGGTAGAATACTAGCTTTATCAAAGGATTTGAACACTAGGGAACAAAAGTGGGTCGACTTTGCAAATCAACCGAATCATCAAATGAAATTACCGTTGATGTAGAAAAAATAATTTTCACATTTCCAAAAATAACGACACTTTTGAAATAATGATATTAAAACGATTTAAGATATAGTCACTTTTACCGTTTTTCGGTGGTTACATTATATAACCTACGCGGTCTATCATTAGGAAATAACATTTTAGTATGTTTTCTGTGTTGAATCAATGATCTCTTTCAAACAGGCCATGCAGGATTTGGTTGACCAGGGTTTGTGTAAATCCATAGGAGTGTCCAACTTCAATTCCAAGCAGCTCCAGAGGATTTTAGATCTTGATTTAAAACATCCAATTACTTGTAATCAGGTATGTACGATTGCAGTACCAAATATGTATCGGCTTTACTAATTGTAGTTTAACGTAAATGTGCAATTTATCATGCTTCTTCAGTGCATGTAAACAAATAATGTAAAATATTCTACATTCCGATGACTATTATTACTTTAATTTCAGATCGAAATATCTCCTTATCTTTCCAACGAAAAGTTGTTACAGTTTTGTAAATCGAAAGACATTGCTGTAGTTGCCTATTCTCCTCTGGGATCTGCTGATCGACCATTGTAAGTTTAATCATTAGCCATTCTTGTCTTACAATCACGTGTTTGATGATTTTAATAATCATTATTATATTTGGAACATTCTATGTAAAGTATATTCCTCTTCAAAATCTAAATTATATATATATATGTAGAATTTATCAAGGATACATTGAAATATCATTTGTGCTTTTAAGAATAAAGTTTTCCAAAATTAATAGTTTAAAGATTGTTACAATTATTTACTTTGGTACGATGCTCGTCATTTACACCGATATGGTTGTGTTTGATTTTTTTCATTTACTGTTAGCGTGAAACCTGACGACCCAATATTACTAGAAGAACCAGAGATATTAAAGGTAGCAGCTAAATACAACAAGTCACCTGCTCAGGTCTGTACTTAACGTAGATAGTTACATTTCACGTCTAAAAGATGACGTAACACACACACATGCACCTTTTGAAATTAGTAATAATTACAGTATGCCAAAAAATGAATTAAACTGCATCATACAGCTGTTTCGTCCGTCCGGGACTCGTCAGTGATGCTAGGGGCAAAAAAGAAAGGCCTGACATTTATATATGCAACGTAAAGCTGTTTTTTAGTCAAGTAACATCCCTGCTTTTTAAGTATACTCTTTAGTGTGTTTACTTGTTGTGATTGACAATGATACTCGGTTCTCATTTTGAGAACTTGATGGTTACTTGGATTTGACAAAGATTTAGCGGGTGTCGTCGATGAGGCAAAACATCTGGGCTTATTCATTTGTATCTTTATAAGGGTCTCCATGTGAATCTTTCCTTTGTTCATATTTTGCCCCTGGTTTAATCAATTTTGAGTTTGGATTATTATTTTGTTGACGCTTTTGTATTCTCTAATTTAATTTTCGGAACATCGTTTGATTCGACCATATTTGGAAGAGTTACTCCCATATTTCAAAATCTGATCATGATCATGTCCGGATATCTTTTCCACAGTTGTCAACCAATTTCGTTAAAAAAACATAGGTTTAAACGTGTTTTTATGATAAACATGGTGTTTTTCTTTTAAATGTCAATTGTGTTTTCATTCTTATACAATTATGTCTTTTACTTTGACATCGGACAGTCGAATACTGTTCAGCTCCCAGCACCATATCGCTGCAGTTGAAAGGCGGGTTAATTATGTTTGTTTGACATTCAGGTTGTACTGCGATGGTGTATACAAAGAGGAGTGACGGTCATACCTAAGAGCGTGTCTGCAACAAGAATGAAACAAAACGTTGACGTATGTATACGCTATATTTTAACGCCTTGTACTGTGCAAACATTTTTTGCAAACTCCATCATCCCGGAAGCGCTCACATAAAGACAGCTGTCAAAGACCTTTGACGTATCACAATACTCTGTCTTTAGATTTGCCATACGTCTTACTTCAGAAAATAACAATATCTGTTGTTGTAGCATCGAGTTTGACAAACAAGAACTTGGCTCATGCTAGATCGAATGCTTATGTTACAAAACTTGAAAGTTTTGGTTCACGTGATTTCGACATGGTTAGTAGTATTGTGCATTGTTTCCATGATATATCCGTCTATACTTTGAACCGGAAGAGAAACACTTTATCATCTTAATTGGGGTGTTAAAAAGGAAAAACAGAGTGAAGAATTAATAAGAAAATGTTCTCTTGTCATAGAGGTGCAGCTGAAAAAGAAGGAAACATGTTTTTATTACTTTTTTTACGCTTATGTATTCTCTTATTTGATTTTAAGGTTCCATCTTTCATATTGCACTTCTAACAGGTATTTGTTTTACTTAATAACTTAATTAGGCAACCGTATCCTCACTTAATTTTAGTGAAATGTAAGACCGAAGAATATAACTTTAATAAAACAAGGAGTTGTCTCAAAATTGGGGGAAGTCGTTAGGCTTACCCCTATGGGAAATAAAGGTAGCTGACCCCTCTTCTCGAGCAACAATAGATAATACCGGATCAAGTTATTTGGAGATACTATTCTTATTGTTTTAATGTCACCTTTTGATTACAGCTTTTTGACTTTGACTTGAACGACGATGGCATGAAAGTAATAGACGGAATGAATCGGAATGCTCGATGTTGCACCTGGACAAACCAGAGGTATGATTTTTATTTATTTTTTAATTGGTATCAATAACTTATCCCATCATAATATATCACAAGTGTGTTATGTCATTCAAATGTACATCGCAATTTGTATTTACGTTTAAACATTAACAGGGCTTGTGTCGATGAAAACTGCCTTTTCGCATCATTTTTTAGTGTGAATTAAAGCATAATTTTGGATTTCTCTTGTAAGTTCCAGACCGTAATGTCACGTTTCGGAAGCTTATTTGATATCCATACTTTATATCTCACTACACCATTGTTTCCATATGTCAATATTTCGAAAGTTTCTATTATGAGACTTGATTCAGCAAAATGTTCTTTTGTATTGTTAGAGATGCGGACAGGTTAAGTTGTTTTCGATCTGAACAACAATGGTGACCAACAAAGCGTTTTGTCTGAAGTCTTGTATGTAGCAAATCATACTGTTTTCCAAGATTTCTTCACTTGCTTGTATCTAACCTTGCGTAATGTGTCATTAACACCCGCTCTGAAACTAATATAACTAGAGAAACACACAAATGTAACCTCACGTATAACACTAAGTGGATGAACAAGATCTTACACCAACAGTTGTTTAATGCTATTTGTTACCACAGATTGATGATTGTTACTTTCTGTTAATTGCTAATGGACATGGAGAATCTGGCACAATGTTTCATTGACTTATAATTGCTAACTGGCCTTTTTGCTTTTTTATTTCTTGAAAAAAAAGTTAACTTTGGAATCAAATGTTTTGTTTTCCACCAAAAAATATGTATTCATGATAGGTAACATATGATAGTTTTGAGCAGTAATATTGATTGATTCTAAGATAGATCTTCCTAGTGACTGTGTATCGTCATCGTCATTTCTTATTGCTGTCGAATCAGCAAAATATGAAAAAAACCAACACTTGTATAAATGAATAACTTCAATATTTCACTGGTAACAATGGAATCAAATGTAAGTTTTTCTTTCGGCAAATGAAAACAATCGTTAGAAACGAATTTATTAACACAAGCTGTATTTTATGACTTTAAGAGAAGGATGTCTAGTTGAAGCTTATTCAATGAAATACCTTCAGGAGAATGTTGTAAATGATCTTAATTGTAATAAACAAATAACGTTTGTTCATATTGTTAACACATTGCAGTGACTGACTTAATCTCACAATTTACTTGCATCACTGGGAACAGTAAATTTAAAAAAAAATGATAACTCTTTGACAAGTAAGAAATCTGTTTTCACACTATTTATCAACTATCATACTTCACTTTTGGTTTTTTTTCAGTTCAACACGCAGTCCCTTCTATCCTTTCTATGAGGAGTTTTAGCCATGGCCATCAAGAATGGAAGCATATTGGCCAACGAAATGTGTTCATCGTTGTGTTCCTTATACTGTGTTATATTAATAAGCTGAGCATGTGATAAACTATAAAAATATTGAGAATGCCAATTTTATTATAAATGAGCAAATTTCAAAATCCAAGTCTCAGGTCGCTACCGAACAATGAAATGACACTGGTTAGATACGTACTATTACCTGGTCAAAAAAAATATAAGGACAAGTATGTAGCAGTAAAATATAATCTATTGATGCTTTTGAACGAGTTAAAATCAACTTAATTCTTTCACATACACCTGTGTATTTATATATTTTGTGTGTAAAAATGATAAAAGTAGATTGAATGATGAAATTAGTAATTTTGTCAAACAATTTACTTACATATCTGCGTTTGTGTTTATGATACTGATATTCATACCGTGTTAACATATGTTTAGTTGATGATCCTCAACATACTACATAATGCATTTATGAATATGGACATACTTAGATTGTAAATCATGGAATTTAAAATTATGAATGATCTAGAACAAAATCGTTAAAGATATCCAATTGTGAGAGCAAACAAAAGATGGCGTAACACACATATATGCTACTATTTCCTGAACTTATTTTTCATTTGTATATTGGCATGTATACAATTATGACAATTACTGCTAAAGGAATTTATAAAGTTTCAAAATTGACTTAGAAAATGCAAAATCTGATTCATTGGTCTCATAGTGCTCGTTCGGAAATCGATCAGAATATGTGATTCAATACTGACACGTGACGTTATCAGCCCTATTTAAATCAAGAATTTCTCAAACAATGAAGTGGTCAAACCGTACATTTGAAAGATGACGTAACACGCACATATGCTGCACCTTTTAAATTCAGTAATAGGTACATTATGCTGAAAAAAGGGGAAAAATGAATTAAACTGTATCTTGAAACCTACTTTGAATATGGAGTGTTGTTATTAATGCAGAAAACATGTTCATGTTAATGAGCAAGACGCTAATCTACCTTGTCTTTATTGGATACCGAAACTACACAAGGATCCTTATAAGCAACATTTTATCGCTGGCTCTGCTAATTGCTCGACCAAGCCATTATCAAAACTTCTTACTACAATTCTTAGTATCATAAAACCAGGGCTTCAGTCGTATTGTGACATTGTATACTCCAGGAGTGGAGTTAATGGGATGTGGATTTTGAAAAATTCGAAAGATCTTTTGATCAAACACCCCCTCCTAAAAAACGTCTTTTCGGTCAAACCATTTGATTTTTCCACCCTGTACACTACCATACCTCATACAAACTTGAAGGAACTTCTCCGATCTCTCGTTATGAGAGCTTTATTTTCGAAGAAAGGCGGACGACGATACGAATATATGGTAGTGAGCTATATTCTGAAGAAGATATAGTAAGGATAATTTAATTCCTGGTCGACAATAGTTTTGTTGAGTTCGGAGGAAAGATGTTCAAGCAGACTGTTGGCATTCCCATGGGAACAAACTGTGCCCCACTCTTAGCTGACTTGTTTTTGTTTTCATACGAGGCTGAATTTGAAGTGTTAACAAGAAGTTTGCTGAACACTTCGATCGTATATACCCTTCTGAACTTGAAATAAAAGACACAACAAACTCTTCTACATCAGCTGGTTACCTCGATCTGTACTTAAACTACGACCAACATGGACAGCTTACTACTTAGCTATAAGATAAACGTGATGATTTGTACTTTTACAAGGGTATCTTTATATTTTGCCCCTGGTTCAATCGATTTTTGGTTTGGAATTTGATTTTGTTAACGCTTAGGTATTATCTTATTTATTTTGTGGAACAAACTAAATGAATGGAATAACTGGAGCTGGCCATTTTTTTTTTTTTTACATTCGAAATAAACCTCGAAGTAAAGGATTTTCTTAACATTTTCCTCAAATGCCCATGTAACATTATCATCACTATTTAGTTTTTAAATAGGTAACACACAAAAATAATCTTTGGAACATTGATGCATATGTTTGGTAACTTTAAAAAATCTTAGTTCATTTTCCTTCATTTGTTGCCTATGTACATTCATAAGTTGTTCCAATTCGCGTCCGGTTTGTCCGATATAGAATTCACCATATTTTTTACATACTAAAGATTAAAGAATAAACAACATTCTTCATAAGAAAGCATTTTATTTACAGCTTTATCGAAACAGAGGAACCTGTGGATGATTAGCTTATCTAAACAAGTTGTTTATCCTCAATAAATAAAGTTTATTATTATTATTATATACGAACCATAACATTCAAACAGAATTACCTTACCTGAATGTCCCTTATCTAATAGCACTTATACACAGTCGTGTCAAAGGTCACATAACGTTCACGTATAACAAGGGCGACATTTTGTGAAGTATTCTACCAGAGCAAATCGTTCTACCACAACCGTCGCCATGGCAGCTGTACCGGAGCAGACATTACTCAGTGGGTACAAGGTACCTTGTGTTGGTTTAGGTACCTGGAAGGTAGGTTGTCTAAGTAGGGAGTCCTAAAGTACCTTTTATTTATTTTTATTTTTTAGGAAATTTTATTTTCACTTATATCTGATCGATTGCACTGTGTAACGTATATTAGTTACACGTTACAATTACTATAATAAAAACCTTATCCGTCTGATTTTAACATTATATGTTAATTATATGTCTTGGCATTAATTTAAAGTAATTATTTAAATCACTGATAAGCTGTTTATTTTCGCTGTTTTATTTGCATAATTATTCAATACCAACGTCGTGCTCTAGTTGTGTTGTCATAATTCAGATTTGTTAAACTAAACTTTAGTTTTAAATATTTTATTTGTTATAGAATAACATCGTGTTTTTTGCAAATATTTTTGTTGGTCGTAATGGTTTGTAATGCCATTGTTGCTTGAATTGAATATCAAAATCATCCGAAATTTAAATGACACTAATTTCTACCAGGAAAAATATTCGTGAGATTCGACCCAAATAAGAATGTAAAACCAAATCATACTTCACTTCCTCCCCCTAAAACTTCTAGATTAAATTATATTTTTACTGTAACAGAATGTTCATACATAGTTTGGTTTCAAATTATTGATCATATAATATATGCTGACTAACTAAAATGTTACGTACCACATATCAATTTACAATGTACCATATACTTTCGAACATTTTATATTTATTTTTCACCACAAATGTTAGTCAGCGCCTGGAGAAGTAGGGGCAGCTGTGAAGACCGCGATAGGACTTGGGTACCGACATTTTGACTGTGCGCTCGCCTATGCAAATGAAAAGGAGGTGGGACAGGCAATCAGGGAGGCTATCAGTAACGGAATAGTCAAACGGGAGGACTTGTTTATAACAACAAAGGTATGCTCCGTCCTACACTGCTCGGTTAAACTCTGCTGTCAATATAAGTTATCAATATCACACGGTGTCGACCTTAAGTCCGTTCATGTTATACTTAACATTGACCCCTATTTATTCAGAACTTTCGTTAAAAATCTGTGTCAGTAATGTAAAGACATACTTTCTTAATCATAATTCAACTAATTTCCATCTTCATTTTTATCAGCCTGTTACAATCTCGCCTAATACTTTAAGTACCTAAATTAATAAAATACTGACTTAATTTCTCTTAATAGCGATTACTATTGCCTCATGGTTTCTTTACTTCATTTTCTTACTCCAAATATAATCGCTTGATATAGTGAACGTATGAATTTCACATTTCACAATATAATCCTAACAGTAACTCCTTAGATGTCATTATAATTGAGATCAAAATCCATGCTGTACGTAATGGTCTTTAGATCAATGGGAATTCTCTTTAAGATATGTTAACTTTGATAATGTCATTTTGAATGAAGCGTTTCCCTGGTGATAGACACATGTATTCAAACATTTTATTCATAAAAACATAAATATAAAACACTATTACAGCTATGGAACACTTACCACAGCAAGGCCCGAGTACTGGAGGGATGTAAGGAGTCCCTGACAAACCTCGGTCTGGACTACGTTGACCTGTACCTCATACACTGGCCTATTGCTTTTAGGGTGAGTGTTCATAAGTTATTAGTTGCATGGGCATCAAGCTTGGGAAGGCCCTAAACGTATGATTTACCACGATATTAAAAGTACTTATGCAAAGCATTTATGTAAAACATCTTAACGCAGAAAAATATTGCTTGAACTCCTAGGTACAGTGAATAAAGTACTTCCATCTTAAAGCAATGAAATCATTGTGAAATTCATTCCGTAATTTCGCAATACTATTTAATTGACTTCCAGGAATATGGCGATTTGTTCCCAAAGAGTCCCGATGGCCGGGCTGACGTTGTTGATATCGACTACATTGAAGCATGGACAGTAAGTATATCCTTTTGCTTTGTCGTTTTACAAACAAATTGGTCTGTATTCGGTTTACAAACAAATCGGTCTGTATTCGGTTTACAAACAAATTGGTCTGTATTCGTTTTACAAACAAATTGGTCTGTATCCGTTTTACAAACAAATTGGTCTGTATTCGGTTTACAAACAAATTGGTCTGTATTCGTTTTACAAACAAATTGGTCTGTATCCGTTTTACAAACAAATTGGTCTGTATTCGTTTTACAACCAAATTGGTCAGTATACTCGGTATTATATACTGTATATGTTTCGGGAATTTATATCCACTTTAATGAAAAAAAGGAACATTTTTTTTTATATTTTTATATATTATGTCAATTGATCTCGGGGTTTTAACACTATTACCTGTATTTGATTACAATAAGAACTATGCCTGTTTGAATACCGAAGTACATGTAATCCAACTAATATAATGACCGATTTTGTTTTTCGCGGGATGCAATAATATGTTTCAAGATACCGGCGAATGCGAAAGGCATGGACTGACCTCGTCTATACTGGATACCGAAACTACACATGGGTCCTTATGAACAATGTTTTATCGATTGCTATTCTAGTTGCTCAACCAAGTCTTTATCCAAACTTCTTACTAATTCCCAATACATTAAGTCGGATCTGTTTTCTATATTGACACTAAACACACGGGATGAGAATTTCGGAAATCTCCGGAGATGTTCTTGTCAATCCTGAACACCCAACCCACAGTACGCTGGAAAATATTTTCTCCAAATACAAGATGGATATTGACCACAAACTCAGTCCTTCGTTTTCATATCCAACTCGGTTAATTTCATCGTAGCTTGTGTTGTGTTTTTCACCAACTGTGTTCCAAGCTCATAACCATATAATATATATTCATTTTGCTTAACAACACCGACCTGATCACTGTGTTTTGGGACACTACGATGACGTAACGAGTGGCGTACTTGGCTCACTTTCGCCGTGAAACATACCGTAATGTATATTTGGTTTGATAATTAAAATCAACATTAAACACGGGATATTAAAGCTTTAATAAAGTGCTAAATGTTTATGAAATCACAAGTACTGGGAGTACTGAAGTAGGCGTTACTAAGATGTTTGGACATGGTAAAAGAATGAAATGAGAAAGGTGCATGTTTTAAAATACAAAATGGCTGTAAAAAATCATCACATCCCTGCGATCACTATGTCAGACTTTGCGGCGCTACTCTGATCGGCCAGTGTCTACGATTAAGATCAAAGAGACACTATTGCATTGAGTAATAAAAACATTAAATGCAGTGAATATGTATTTGGCATTTTTGAAGAGAAGTAAAGTATAACTGAGTTGTAGGATATCTTAACCGGACAGCAAGTTTCCGTACCTTTCGTAAATTGAACGCATAGGATGAATATTAAGATAAGAGACACTATTGCTAATTTCAAACTCTCATCATAAAGAATTTTGTTGAGATAAGCAGCCAAAGGGTTTTAATCAGATGTGAGGTTTCAACAATCACTATCGTTGCTTTAGATATGTATTTCAAAGTCTGTGGTTTGAAGCCAACGTTTATTCGTCAGCCATATTGGATGGTTTTTCACTCACCAGAGAGCGTAATGGACAACCAGTCTTCTTAAGGATGTACACCTCTTAGAAGTCAAAATTTTCCTGTATCAAACTTTTTTTCTAATATACATTTTTGGATAAGGGAGATCAAGGCATGCCAAAAAATGCAAAAATAATTATATGTCAGTGTGCTCGTTTTTGTGCTATGATCGGTCAAAGATACCAATATGACGTTATAAGGGATTTTAAGTCAATTTTGTAGTTTCGACCGATTGCGGGACATTTTCATACAATATCTTCCGAATTTGTAATTCGAAATGTATGAATGTTTGCAGAAAAGCCAAAAATATTGTTTTCTTTTAAGTTATGGAGGTTAAATTTCTCTAATTTTATATTTTTGCTCAGGAAATCAATTTGAGTTACCCCTACCCCTTATTTTTTAACGAGAAAATCCTCACTTTTTCACCATTTTTTGCAGATTTAACGCTTAATAAAAAAAGTTCTGATATCAAACTTTTTTTAATAATTGGTGGATGAAAAGAAAATGGGTTTCTCTTTCTAAAACCGTCATAAAAATTGGGGGTTAGTGTGCTTAATTTTTTGTCCCTTTATTATTTGTGCTATTTTTCACAATTTCGACTTCAAAAATAAAAACTGCTCCAGTTACACTAAATATATGAAAAAAATATAAAAAGTTTTAATTATCCACTTTGTAGCATAATATTTCTATAAAAGTGAAAATCATAAAGTACAGCAAAAATTAGCTTGCTATAATTAAAAATGGCTAAACACTGATGTTTTTAAGAGATCAATCTAGCATAGAAATGGTGAAATTTTGCCAATTCGGGAAGTGCATAAAATAGACAGAAATACGCATATTCAAAATGGCCGCCAAATTGGTAATTTTTTAAAATTCAAGTAAAAAAAGTTCTACAAGCAACAGACACTTATATTTTTGAAACAATTTTCAGATGCATATATGCTATTAAAATTGATTATACTTTCTTCAATATAACATAAAATCTTTTAATGAGACATAAACGAGACTTGAACGTGACTGAAACCTCACAAGAGTACATCCTTAATATAGCTATTCTGCATGATTCTATAATGTTCGTTTAAAAACTGTAGATTTAACCATATGTGAAATTTATGTAAGATTCATGTAAACAAAAAGAGTTCCGCTTGTCCGTATTAACCCAAATGTACCACAGTATTATGAACAAATCACCAGATACTGTAAAAGTTGTTTTCCTTATTTAGAGTAATAACGGAGAATACCGCTAGGTGTCTCAACCTCTGTATATCCTGTTCTTAACTAATTTTTTTATGGATGCGGTAATATCGCCTCCATAAAAAAACATACTGTTAGTGTTTATAAACTTTTAGAAAATAATTCTGAAAGTGAAATATTACTTTGTTTAATGTATTGCCATGTAGTTGATAAGACTGCCGAAACGTTTTTATTTTCCCCGCCAAATCAAGTTAATCTCGTTGCTATGTTGCCCCATGTATAAACAGACACCTAATTTTTGTTTTTTAAATCTATGTTTGCATTTTAAAATTTTAGCATTTAAAACTGTAAATATAAGAATGGAATTACTTTTCAACAATCATTGGTTTTCTGGAAATATTTACGTGATTCGTAATACGCTCAGAAAGCGAATGCTGTCATAGCCTAATGAATTTTGAAAAAAAAGTTCATTCCTTTAAAAAAGAACTTCTGATTTATGATAGCATCACATAATTAGTAGGTTTGTACAGAAGCTGATTCTCATAAATTAACCATTTCTCTGCATTATATCAGTACTTGCTTTTAAACAGGCCATGCAGGATTTGGTTGACCAGGGTTTGTGTAGATCCTTGGGTGTTTCCAACTTCAACTCCAAACAGATCCAGAGGATTTTAGATCTTGGTTTGAAACATACACTGACTTGTAATCAGGTGCGTACAAAAAACAAATTGCGTAAATGTAGATTTTTTAAAAAGCTGTTTCTGCTTAGCAAAACAAAATAAAAGACAAAGTTATACAAAAGTCAAGTATATGTATCTACTTTATGAATGCCTGTTAACCGAGTTTCGAAGTAAATTTATATTTCATTATATTATGAAATGTTTCTAAATAAATAAGAGAATACCGAAGCGTTAACAAAATCATAATCCAAACTCAAAATCGATTAAACCAGGGGCAAAATATGAGCAAATGAATGATTTACATGGAGACTCTTGTAAAAGTGTAAGAGAATAAGACCAGGTGTTCCGGGAGAGTAAGCGTCTTCTGCTTCATCGACGACGACCGCCATGTAAATCTTTGTCACATCCATATAAACATCAAGGTTTCAAAATGAGAACCGAGTATCATTGTCACTGCTTGGTAGAATTTTAAAATATGTTTCGGTTTGCAAGACAATGATTTCGGACACATTTCTACAAACATCAGTATACTGACCTACTTGATTAATGACTGTTAACCGATGATGTACTTTAAAACTCTTTCGAAATTGCTTTATTTCAGATCGAAATATCTCCCTACAATTCCAACGAGAAGCTGTTACAGTTCTGTAAATCCAAAGGAATTGTCGTTGTGGCGTATTCTCCTCTTGGTTCTGCTGATCGACCATGGTACGTTTAATA
This sequence comes from Mimachlamys varia, assembly GCA_947623455.1. Lineage (NCBI taxonomy): Eukaryota > Metazoa > Mollusca > Bivalvia > Pectinida > Pectinidae > Mimachlamys > Mimachlamys varia. The sequence goes on from OX392536.1 coordinate 48,117,395, forward strand.
TTTTGTAATTTCATTCTAACCAGTACGTGTTTCGAGATAAATTACATAATCCGTACACGAGAACGCTGTGGAATACATAACAATTACTTGGTAGAACCGATATAACCTTTTACAGCGTTGTATCGGAGAACAACGATAACTTTATCCTTAACCAATCATTTGTGATTTAAAAAAATAATGTTTCAAAATCTTATTGTGAATAGAAATATGTTCAACTGTGACATGAATGCCTTTTTTTCTTTGATTTGTTTTTCTTTGACCTTTGTGACGAATAGGGCTAAACCTGACGATCCAAAGTTAACGGAAGAGCCGAAAATAGTAAAGATAGCAGCTCAGTACAACAAGTCACCTGGCCAGGTCAGTAGGACATTGGTAATTCTACCCAGCAGCTATCGATTCGTATCCAACTAAACTTCATACTGTACATTTAAGTACCAACACATTTATAACCCACGGTGATGCCGCGGTTCATTATTCACAATCAACATACCAACAAGGCGTCAAGTTAAAACATGTTTTTATGCTTTGAACCAAGGTTCTACTACGATGGGGTATACAAAGAGGATATGTCATCATACCGAAGAGCGTGTCTGCAGCCAGAATGAAACAGAACATTGACGTATGTATATGTTTTATTATATTAAAATTTTGATCATGTATGGAATGTTTCAGGATAAATACTTTTTGAAATACACTTTTATCTTTAATGCCTATCATACATGTAAAAGAAATAAATTTTAACAAAATGTACACATAATTACTTTGAATACATATGATAGCAAATGAGAGTGCTGATTTAGTTGAAAGATATTACTTTAAATCTTTCCTTTGTTCCTATTTTGACCATTTTTCTAGTTTAATCGATTTTGAGTTCGGATTATGGTTTTGTTGAGGCTTTGGTATTCTCTGATTTGTTTTGATGCATGTGTATGCGAAATAAAATGTCTGGAGATGAGGCACCTCTTTCAAATTTTCACCAAATAGGAGCTTTCATTTTTTTCATTTAATTTGTCTACAGAACGTACCCACTGCACATACAATTGTTTATATCAATATCGAGTTTTATTACAGGTTTTTGACTTCGCTCTGAATGATGACCACATGAAAGTCATACACGAGATCAATCGGAACTTCCGTGTTTGTACCTTCAACAATAAAGATTATGAGTACGTTTCAATTTTTACTCTAACTTTGAAACTTTATGAAGAGATTGTTGTGATTAACATTGTCTATGTGTTAACGTTTATTCGCTTTGTATGCTGGCTTATACTGGCCGAGTTCGAGCGTCAACTTTAGTGGCTGTAGTCTAACTATAGAACGATCGAACTCACTTTAGTTATGTGCTTTGCGCATGTGTATAGAAACAAGAGGTAAACAGTGCGCATGTCTAGCGACTATAGTACAAACTACCGATTTATTTTAGTCGGACTAGAGCAACTAGCGTTCGTCTGCGCATATGTTATTTGAGAGCAAGGCAGCGATTAGTTGACGCTTACACGCATGTGTAAACACATTAAATGTAACAGCTCTTCTATAGTAAATAGTCAACGCTCGAACTCGACCACTTTTGTTTCGTCCTCTTATATTTGTAGCTCATGGTATGTGATGATTTTTTTATTATTTTATTTTAGATCGTAGTTTCAAGTTTTAAGACGCATGTGTATATTGCGTATTAACATCTTATAAAACTATCTTTTATTGAACCATCATCTCATTCTGTTTGGACACATTACTATTTTTCTGGATAGATTGTTAATGCACTGGGCAGTTCAAGATTTTCTTCGGCCGAAAAATAAGGGCTTTCCTCATTAATTTGCTGTTTAACTACTCATTTTATCTATTTTAATGATCTATTTATTTTCAATAGACTTTTCAGATGATTGGTGAGCAAGAATGATACTTTCCTAAAGTTGCATTCTGCTGTACCTTCAATGAAAGAAAAGTTTAAAGAATAGACCATTTACTAGTAAAATACGTACAGTATAATTATACAATGGAATATAGCACAGGAATATTTTCTTGTTCTTGCAATGATACGTATCGGTTTTGTTTTTAAATTGTTGAAATATTGAGGAATGGTGTTTTATTAAAGAGAGATAGAACCTACCGTTCTTGAACCACTGAGAAATTCATAATATTTCATATATAACAAAATGCCCGATCTGTTGTCAGGCTTTACATAAACTGCACTAAAGGTTTTGTATCTTTCCTTTCAGTGCCATACACAGCGTCTACTATCCTTTCCACGAGGAGTTTTAAAAATGGACAGCAATCAAGAAATCATTCGTACTGTTTAACGAGAGACTTTTGTTTCTTAATAGATTCGCTGTATGCTTAAGTTAATATATAGATAGTTGAATGATATTTCACAAATTCCAAATTAAGTCTTGCAAAATAAAACATGCATTTTGTACCGCCCCGATGTTTCATATTTGTTTTAAGTTGTCTGGATTTATTTGATACTTGTTAAGCACAACGCTTGGGAAAAAGCATCTTCGTTTCTTTGTTTTACCTGTTTTATCAACTCTTCCGGAACACCTGGTTGTATTCTCTTGTACTTTTCGAGGGTCTCCATGTAAATATTTCCTTTGTTCATATTTTACCTCTAGTTTAATCGATTTGGGTTCGGATTATGTTTTTGTTGATGCTTTGGTATTCTCTGATTAACTTTGTTTTAATTTTTACATATATGTCAATTGGAAAATACCACAGCAAAAAGAACGTTATCAGGAAAGAAGTGAAAATAATAATAAAACGCTCAATCCAGACCCAAGAACCCCGATAAAGCAACAACAGCATCAGCAACTAAACAACAGCAAAGATCATAACATGGTTCACAGCCTCAATTTAAATATCGAGGAGGAATATCTGTAGTGATTCTTGAGGTGTAACTGGTATAGACATTGTTAATGGACAGTTAATCGTTTATTTATTGACATCATTGATATCAGAAACAGACTCTTGGGTACAGAAACTATATTTCGTCACGTGAATTTCACGTGAAAAGTGGGTAAAAAAGTGAATATAACATGAAGTCCCGTGAATTTCACGTAAACTAATTTAACATTCTATCTTAGTTGTTTGAAGGCTAATGTCACGTGAAATTCAAGTGAAATTCATGTGAAATTCACGTGAAAGGTTTTTGCGTTGGGTCATCCCCCGCCCCTGTGTACCAAAGCCATTGTTACATACAAAAAAGGCAGTAAAGATTGATTTGTTGATAACATGGATAGTTGAAGGTACAGTGTTTTATGTTCTATGTTATTAACCAGCGTGGTAGGAAAACACAGGGAATTCCAAAGGATCAGCAAAAATGTGATCCGAACTTAAAATCGATTAAACTTGGGACAAACTATAAATAACCGAGGGCACATTTCAAAAGTACAAGAAAATAAGACCAAATGATCTGGAAGGATAAAATCCAAAGTAAATGTTACGTCCTTGAAGTGAGAACTAAGGCATCATTCTAAATCACAAGAAGTAGCATAATAATAAATGTTCATACAAGAATATCTCTTGATGAGGTAAAGATGGCGACCATAAAATCTGCTCATAAACTTCACCAAACTGCATCTCTCGAATGCCTATGCCGCAAATTTGTTTGTCAATATTTACAGTCTACACTGGTATTCACTCGATAACCATTGTACTGCAAACTAGTGTTATTTTCCAATAACTATACTTGAAAACGTGCAAAATTTCTATGACGTCGACAACAATACATGAGGGCGGAGCTATGCAAATTATCCCGTTCGAATCACAATTGTATGACGTCATCAACAATGACATGGGGGGAGTAGCTACCGCTTATGCAAATTTCATGCCGTTACATTTATTGAACTGTTTTCACGTTTGTAAGTTTTGAAATGAAATAATGTCTGCAGATGGGGCTAAATTGAACAGAAAAATTATGAACCATTTACAGGAAAATATTGTAAATATAAGAATTAACCTTTGATTTTGTTTAGTTAATGAGATCATAAATCCAATGGAGCAGTCGGTAAATTTAACGTAAACGCTTCGCGTTTACGCAATTTACCTCGTGCTCCATTGGATTTATGATCTCATAAACTAAACAAAATCAAAGGTTAATCCTTAAATATCCGACAAACATCACTATTATCTCAATTTTTAGGGCAAGACCTAGAATAACGAACTTATTGCAGGGTCAAGAAATATCGAATTGTGTTTGGCTTGTTATCTATTATATCACATGACACTGCTGTTAAGAATAATACCAAAGCATACATGTAATTATTAAATGCTGACCACCCACAGTTTTGTTTTATTTTCTATGATCTATTTTTAGCTACAATAATTTTCAAAAAAAAAGATAACGATAATGGGATGCAATTGTCAATGAATATGTTTGTAAGTAGAGCAAGCCCTTGTTTAACGAAATTACTACGACATTTAAACACCCTAGGTTAGAGAAGCAGAGATGGCAGTATCCAGAATGAGACATTGTCACGTGTATCGTATAACTTAATAATACGCTGTCCAAGTTGTTATATTGTAAGAACGATCTAATCAAGCAGCGTAAGAGTATGTTGAGTACATGAGTCAGAAGTGTATAAGCACAAACGTTTTCAATATAATAATACTGAACGTAGGCTAAATTCTTATGTATCCAGATCGTATGTTTAGCCAGGCTAAAGCAGACTTCAAGCACTGAAAAATGAATTGACTGACTTAATCTTAAGATATATGTAAATTACTTTTAATTAAATAAAAAAACGTTAAGAATAGTTCTGCTAATGATTTCGTTCAGGATATATACTATCGACTATGATCCGTTACTGACTTCAGACATGTAAAGCGAGAGAGGTCATGTTTGATTTATATAAACTCTAACTCATATTCAAGGTATCCAGCAAATGTTATGATACTTCAGTGGCGTAAAAATCTTTACTACAAGGCAATGAAATTTGCATTTTATTCGTTTCCATAGTTTTATTTTGTCCAAATCTAACATTAACAGAAGAGAAGCGTACCTTGATACCCCCGATCTAATACATGACAGGACGACGTGGATGAAAGTTGATATGAAGTAAACAATAACGTGTACAGACGATCAATCTGACCACGTACTATATGTATGGGCGACATCTTGTTGATCGATCTACCACAACCATCGCCATGGCAACTATACCAGAGCAGACACTTCTCAGTGGGTACAAGATACCCTGTGTTGGTTTGGGTACTTGGAAGGTACGTTGTCTAAAGGTTTACAACTAGTTTAAGTCTTTTAATGTGATATAATGTATACAGAAATGGTAGGTAAACATATACGCTATATATTACGTGTAACGGATATATAGCCGGTAACACTGATAACGTGTTCATGGCAAGCAGGCTGTGTGCTGTCGTGGATATTCACTACCTATTGACACTGCTGTGATTAATGATTCAGCTTTAATCTTTTCTATTCTTGCCTCAGATTTCAGAATCAATTACATGTTTATGTACCGTTGTTACAAGTAAAAAATGGTAGGAAATAACGCTGATGTGTTACTGTTTCAAGACGCGAAATTTCCTATAAAAGTACTTATTTACTAACATCGCCTGGCCCGGTTAATAGATGTATAGACTGAGTGTATCCTAAATCTTATAATGTTTATCAACATACCGTAATCCGAATCCAGATATATTTGAAAGATGACGTAGCATACACATATGCATTTCATCTAAAAGGTTCTTATCACTTCTTCCTCCATTTTACTTTTTATACTACTCAATGGCAAATTCTTCTGAATTGCATGTTTGCTTTTAATGTTATTATCATATTACTAAAATAAATATGAAGTGAAAACAAATATATAATCCGAACGCAAAATAAAAATATTAACAAAGAAATTTTAAAAGGAGATATCGTAAAAGAAAATTATACCAAAGGTTTCGGACGGGTAAGCGTCGTTTGCTTCATCGACGACATTCGTTATACAGATATAGGTGAAATAAAAGTAAATGCCATGTCCTCAAACTAGGAACTGAGGAATGTTTTAAACATAACATCATGACAAACTAATGAACATATTTCAAAACGTTTGCCTTCATATCTCACAAGGATATATATTAAATGCAAATGCTATCATGATGCCACCATAAAACTATAAGAGTCTCCATCAACCCATAATTCTCGACTACCTGTGCTTTGTGAGTGCTTTCCTAAATAGCCGAAATATAACATAAACATTTTCAGCAAGCCTGAGAAAACTTAATCAACGACATGTTAACAGCATATGCTATCGAAAAATGGAAAGTTCATAATAGGAAAATCGAAGAAATCGTATGATGTCCTTGTTTTAAGTAAAGACTGAGAAGGCGGCAGACTTTTAAAAAAAAAAAGGAGTCTGTCGTGTCCTTGATGTATAGTTTAAAAGGGCCAATATGATCGGCAAAGTCAGTTTACTTCGTGTTATTCATAAACAGCAGGTCGTCATGATATGTCTTATACTATAAGATCATAATAACTTATCTATCATATCACATGGCATTGCTGTAGGGATCGATTTTGAGTTTGGATTTTGATTATGTTAACGCTTTGGTATTCTCTTATTTATTATTATTATTATTAATATCAGCAAATAACTGTACTATGTACTGTTCATTTTTCTAAAATATATTTTCAGTTATAATTTTTTTTTTTTTTAAATATTTGATAACGATGATGGCATGCAATCGTTGATGGTTATATATATGAGAGCCTGTGGAAGGTACGAAGAAACTATTGTCATTTTCTTATTATATTATATATATAAATGTTTACGTGTTGTATCATTAATTCAATACAGTATGGTGTGAGTAAGCTGTTTATTACAATAAACATATGGAGCTTATAGGTGAAGCATGTTGTCCAGTTCCTTACTGTGTAAGATTTAACATTAGATATTCTGAAAAGAAATGTCAATATACAGTTTTACAATATAAATTCGAATGTCCATGCATGCGAATTGACCTCCCTTCTTTCAGTCAAAACCTGGAGAAGTAGGGGCAGCTGTGAAGACCGCGATAGGACTGGGGTACCGCCATTTGGATTGTGCGTTTATCTATAGAAATGAAAAGGAGGTGGGACAGGCAATTAAAGAAGTCATTGATGAAGGAACTGTCAAACGTGAAGACTTGTTTATCACAACAAAGGTATGAGTAGCCTTCCTTATATCGATCAATCATCACAACAAAGGTATGAGTTTCCTCCCTTATATATATCAATCATCACAACATAGGTATGAGTAGCCTCCCTTATATCGATCAATCATCACAACATAGGTATGAGTAGCCTCCCTTATATCAACGAATCATCACAATAAATCGATAGCAGCCTTGTGTAACTAACATTTAGCACGTGGCCTGATGTTATATTTTAACGTCCATTGTATCTGTTAGTTATGTATTGACAAAGTTTTGTGTGGTATATTCGCCCATTGTTGAAGATTGGTCTGATCCCGGGTTTATCATGCTACCACAAAAAATGCGAAAGTTTCGGAGTACAGTTTTTCAACCCGTCACATTGTACTCACAACCTTTTAACACGATTTATTAAGCAAGCTTATCATCGTAACAATTACTTTTATTTCTCTTTATAACTTTAACATACAACATTTTCATCTAGGTTACAAAAGCCATCCTAACGCAATATACTATATACAATTAACATATACATCAATGTATTCTGAGGAACTAGCTGGAACTTTGTTATCAGACGCTACCTACTAGTCCTATGCCACCCTATTTGGGTGAACATGTTTGTGTTCTGGAAATGTAGTATGTTCTCTGTATCTAATGGGACGTGCTTACAATGGCATTTGGAAGGATACTAAATGTTTCAAGAAATGTATACAAACGACAAAATGTATATTAAACTAACGTATGATTACTTTTTTTAGCTATGGAACACCTACCACAGTAAGGCTCGAGTACTGGAGGGATGTAAGGAGTCCCTGACAAACCTAGATCTGGACTACATTGATCTGTTCCTCATGCATTGGCCTATAGCTACGAGGGTAAGAGGGTTAGAAGGTGTCCTAGTGGAGGAATGTACTGGTTCTTCAATCATGAACATATACTGGTTCATCAATACTTAACATATGCTGGTTCATCAGTCATTAACATATACTGGTTCATCAATAATGAACATATACTGGTTCATCAATACTTAACATATGCTGGTTCATCAGTCATTAACATATACTGGTTCATCAATAATGAACATATACTGGTTCATCAGTCATAAACATATACTGGTTCATCAATAATGAACATATACTGGTTCATCAATAATTAACATATGCTGGTTCATCAATAATGAACATATACTGGTTCATCAATAATTAACATATACTGGTTCATCAATACTTAACATATGCTGGTTCATCAATAATTAACATATACTGGTTCATCAATACTTAACATATGCTGGTTCATCAATACTTAACATATACTGGTTCATCAATACTTAACATATACTGGTTCATCAATACTTAACATATACTGGTTCATCAATACTTAACATATGCTGGTTCATCAATAATGAACATATACTGGTTCATCAATAATTAACATATACTGGTTCATCAATAATTAACATATACTGGTTCATCAATAATTAACATATACTGGTTCATCAATAATTAACATATACTGGTTCATCTATAATTAACATATGCTGGTTCATCAATAATGAACATGTATGACGTAGACAATATTTTTCAGGTTTTTTCACAGGTGTACACATTAAAACCAACGATTCATGTCTCCCGTTTCTAAAACACATAACGATATTACGTTTTGATTGGTTTACAAATATAAAACATTATATGTGTACTTGTATTGTATAAGATGTGTCGTTACTCACTAAACGTATCAATGTCAAATAAAATGTTTCTATCCAGACAAGTACAAGTACAAAACAAACCGATGTCAAATAAAGTGTTTCTATTAAGATATATACAAGTACAAAATAAACCGATGTCAAATAAAATATTTCTATTCAGACAAGTACAAAACAAATCGATGTCAAATGAAAATGTTTCTATCCAGACAAATACAAAACACTTGTATCATTCATTTTTTCTTCGGATTCCATGATTTTCAGGAAAATGTTGGATTGTACCCGAAAACTCTGGAGGGCAAATTTGATGTTGTAGATATAGACTTCGTCGATACGTGGGCAGTAAGTATATGTCATATATCATAAAACCCAACGACGACTTCACATTCACAATACTTAGCAGCCCTAGGGATATTTAACTTTAAATAATAAAATAAAATATAAAATGTGTCAGTTTTTGTTTTCAATTAGAAAACCCCCAAAACGCAATAGTTTAAACAGAATACAAGCGCTAACAAAACCATTTTAATATTAACTGTTTTGAAAGAGTAAGCGTATTCTGCTTCATCGAAGTCACCCGTCATGTAAAGCAGTAATTCCCCTGCAATGAAAATGAAGCTCTGTTTAAGAGAAAGCACTAGCATGACATTCAAATTCTATCGTTAAGAGATGCATGTAGCCATAGTCAAATTGATTTTGTTTTTGTTCTTTTATAACATTAACACTTTGTTTCGCATCAGGCCATGCAGGATCTAGTAGACCAAGGTTTGTGTAAATCTTTAGGAGTGTCCAACTTCAACTCCAAACAGATCCAGAGGATTCTAGATCTTGGTTTGAAACATCCACTGACTTGTAATCAGGTAAGTAAAAAACATATTCATAAGAAGTAAATATTTGGAGTTTTCTTTGACTTAACATACAGTGTTGTTAGCTTGCTTTAGTAACACGGCTCTATTATGACTACGATAATTATTACTTTACTTTCAGATCGAGATGTCCCCATATCATTCTAACGAAAAGATGCAGAAGTTTTGTAAATCTAAAGGAATTGTCGTAGTGGCTTATTCGCCTCTCGGATCTCCTCAGCGATCATGGCAAGTTTACAATCATAGCAATTAATTTTTAACCGATAAAGTGACGCATACAATAGCTTCTTAAATATCATTGTCTTGTTTATAATATATAAAATGTTCTTGTTTTGAAGTCACGGTTCTGTCAGCATTAAATACTCGAACAGTACATCTGTAACATTAGTGTATCCGTACTCTGTGATACTGATATGCAGTGGTTTGTTTATATTTTGCCCATGGTGTAATCGATCTTGAGTTCGGATTATGATTATGTTGTCGCTTTGGTATTCTTTTGAACTAGGGCGAAACCTGACGACCCAATTTTACTAGAAGAACCAGAGATAGTAGGGATAGCAGCTAAATCCACTAAGTCACCTGCTCAGGTATGTAAAACGTGACGGTTTTACGTTGGCTTGTAGAGTATCGAATTTAGGACTTAGAATTAAATAAGATTTAGAAGAGGCTTTCAGGGAGAATTTATATTTGTTATGACTTCTTTTAACATAGCACCTGTGTTGTATATCGTGGTTGTTTGTCAGTGGTTCAAATATAGGCAAATATCAAAACTGTACACCATTTATAACGGTGCGAGAAAAATGTCCTTTTTGTAAGTTTTCAAAGTTTGCTGTTAGATTGGTGGCCACAATGGTCACTTTGAATGGTGGTCAGATCCATTATAATAAAAATAATAATAATATACAACATTTATATAGCGCTCTATATAATTTGTAAAATTACTCTAAAGCGCTTCACAACATGTAGATAATAATTCGATACCTACACTGCATAAATAAAGAAGTTATTTCAATCGAAGCTAATGTGATAATATAAAAAATGCATATAAATACGAACTACATCTACTGTAGATAAACAAATGTCAGTATATACATGTCGTCTAAGTTAATACCCTAATATGCAGACGTGAAAAGGTACGTCTTCAGATGTTTCTTGAATTTGGCCAGAGTATTTGTTTTTCAGTTATAAACTGCCGTTTACAGCCGATGTTCCTGATCTGGTAGTAACAGGATTTGGCAATAGCATTCACTTGTTTTTCCATGTTCAGTGAACTATCAAAGTACACCCCTAGATTTTTAACAGTTGGGACAACCTCTACAGTACTTGTTCCGACCTTGAGCTGGAGAACCGTTGATTGCTTACACATTGGAGAAAAGACGATCAGTTCCGTCTTTTCCTGATTTAGCTTTAGCATGTTGGCATTTATCCAGCGTCTGATGTCTGTCAGACAAGCTTCCAGTTTTTCTGATATGTTGTCCCAGCTGTCCCGTGGTCTGATGACCATGCAGATCTATGTGTCATCAGCATAACAGTGATAACAAAGGTTATTTCGATTATATACACGTATTCACGTGAAATGAGGTAAACAAGTGAATATCACATGACTCTATGACTCAACATTTAATATTCAAAACTGTTAGAAATAAGTATCATATAGCACCATTAGTCCAGCAAAATGTAAATATAAGTAACAAGCATTTAGCAAATATAGACTGTAACAAGATTTGTTAAAACATTTATTGATTCATCAAAATAGTATTTGCGTGTGTTACGATTATCAGTCTCTAGCAATAACGTTGAGCGATAGATATTTCAATGTCAATTCGTAATTTTGTGACAAATTATTTCGTTTCTGATGAACAGAAATAAATGGCCAATACTTCTAAATAGCTTTAAAATATAGTACAAATTAAATGTGTCTGGGGGTAAAAAGTGACACGTCATATTTCGCATTAGCTTTTCATTTCATGTTGGCCGTCATTTTAAGTATGATGTTGAATAATCAATATTTTTCGATGTTAAGGTTGTTCTTCGATGGGGTCTACAGAGAGGATTCACGGTCATACCGAAGAGCGTGACTGCAGTCAGAATCAAACAGAACATTGAAGTAGGTAAAGGTTCGCACCTGACCCTTCTGCTTCTACATTAGTTTAGAAATTTTAGATTCCCATCTTTTGGCCCCTAGCAGCACTGAAGAGTCCTAGGAGAACGAAACAGCTGCATGGTGCAGTTCAATTCATTTTTGTCAGTATACTGTATCTATTACTCAATTTAAAAGGCGCAGCATATGTGTGTGTTCAGTCATCTTTTATAACGTCATGTATAATGCAAGTATTTTATACACAATGATAATCATCTTTTTAACAGTAAAAGCTTACCCGTGGCAACCATCAATTGATTATAAATATCATAATGCAATTTTATATTGATATGTTTTTACATTTTGATATTACCGAAATTACATAGAAGTTCAATATTTTGATATTTATGCTGGCACGGTTTAGATTCAACAGAAGATTGATATCTTAATAACCCATTTATCATATCAACTCAGATATCATATCAACTCGGATATTGTTTACGTTTACATGTGCTCTATTTAACGGGAGAGGGTTCATGGTGTTGATACACACACAGGCACATTGCCAGACTTAAAGGCCCAATATACGTAACTTCAGGAAATTTTTCTTGATTCTGAAAAATTCTTAAAAAGAATCCAATTGATAACCATGCAAAATAAGTCTAAAACGAAGTAAACCTGAGCGGTAACTAACAAGAAACTCTTGACAGAAAAATCAAAAGAAGAATTCAGGTTGGGCCCTCTTCAACAACAAGCCGAAGTTAGAAGACAGTTCAAAGTGGAAGCGTGTTTACAAATACCGAGTTTCAACTGCTGCCGTACCGGTAACCGCGTAAGAATTCATCTTGAATATTGCTGATATCAGTTAATCCTAACTACATCTATAAATATAAAAAGTTATTAAGCTTGATTTTTGGTTCAAGTTTTGCCGAAAGTTACGTATATTGGGCCTTTAAACAATTTAAAATAATGTACTACTCATTCTACTGTAATTATTGTTGTTATTAAAGTAAATGAACGCCCTGCAAAGGGAAGCAACTCTACAACGAATCATTTCTTTTAACATATTCGAAGGTAAAACCCTAATGATAACTTGATAATAACTAATTATGATCAGACTTGTATATAACCTCAAATTATCACAAGAACCAATGTTTAACAACCATTTCAACTCGGTTGAATATTTCAATTAAAATGAAAAAGTAAAATTGTTCAAAGTCACAGACTTACAAATTCGCGCTTTAATAATCGTTGATTGTGATATGTGGAGGTATTAAACATTTTGTTTAACGGTATAACCGTAGATAAAGCACGAATGATTGAATTCCTAGTTGACAATACTTTTGTTGAGGAAAGATTTTTCCAGCAGAGAGTTGGCATTATCATGGGAACAAATTATGCCCAACTCTTAGCTGACTTGTGTTTTGTTTTCATACGAAGTTTAATAATCAGGACAGGCAACAAAAAACTTGCCAAATCTTTTAATTTCATTTTCAAATTTATCGACAATGTGCTGTCTATAAACAACAAGATATTTGATGACTTTTCTGACCTTGAAATAAAGGACACAACAGACTCTTCTTTAACAGCTACATACATCAACCTTTACTTAAACTATGACCAACATCGACAGCTAACTACGAAGATATACGATATACCTGACGATGTCAATGTTCCAATCGTGACCTTTCTATATTTGATAGTAACATCCCTACTCCTCAAAATATGCGTTTACATGTCGCAATTTATTTGCTTTCTAGAGCTTGCTATAAATATCGGGATTAAGATGACAGATCTAGACCGCTGACAAACAAACTAACTACACACGGATTGGAGAGATGCAGGTTGATCAGGACTAGTTTCATGGTCGCCATCTTTGTCCATTGAGAAATATTTGTATCCTAGCATGATATGAAGAGGGAGTTTTTCTGGATGTGACCAAGATTTACATGGTGGCTGTCGTCGTTGAAGCAGAAGACGCTTACTTTTCCGGATCACCTGAACTTATTATCTTGTACTTTTACAAAGGTCTATGTAAATATATCCTTCCTTCATATTTTTGCATCATTTTATCGATTTTATGTTTGGATTATGGTTTTTACAAGCTTTAATTTCAGCTTCGGTATTCTCCGAGTTTTTCAAGTACTCAAAGTGAAAACTGAGGTAATTTTCAAATACACATAGATGTACCAATTAGCCTATTCAAAAGCATCTGACTTAATATCATACAATCATACAGAATATTTCTCAATCAGATCCTGATCCTATCACGAAAACTTCGACATTAAGAGCAAGCCCTAGAATAATAAACTAATTGCGTCATGTAAACACCTTATGTTAGAAAAACAGGGATGTTACAATCAAGAAAGCGATCGTTCGCGATAGTAAAACCAAAATTGTCATGTTTATCGTATAGCGTAGTAGTAAGCTTTCTCTGTTGGTCATATTGTACATTCATAACTAGATAAGCGGCTGATGTGGAAGAGTTTGTTGTTATTGTTGTTATCATCACTAAGTACAACAATGAAATAACATATAATGCTGATTTATTCATGTCGACATAATGCCAATTTGTACTTGCAGATTTTTGACTTTAAGCTGACTGATGATGAAATGAAAGCTATTCACGGTATCAATCGGAATGCTCGATCTTGTACCAACTCTGAGTATGACCCTTTTTACAACTTTAATCATTTGTTAACAATGAATATTTTATCATGATATAACACAGTTTAATTCCGTCTGATATCTGTAACCTAAAATCACAAGTGACGCTCAATACTGCCTCTCTGCATACTTAATGCGCTGATATTAATTTCTGGTGGTTTTAACTCACATGTCTTAACCGTGATATTTACAATAGGTAATTATTTAATACGAGGCGGAACTTTTACGTTCTAGCGTGTTATTTGTTTTTCTAAATATTTACATCTTACATTTCCTTTGACCATTATCTCATTTTATTCGCGCCTTTATACATGCCAAGTCTTATTTTGATTAACCATGTACCCGTTTGTATTGTTTTAAGAATAGGAAACTGTAATGTAAATATGAGTCAGAGTTCCGATGTTGAGTAATGTTTTGAAATTAAGAAATTGAGTTCTATCCAAGGATTGAACTTCCAACGTCTTTAATTATTGGTGGTAGCTTTCTGCTTAACGTACAGTATATTTAAGGATAATAGCATGTCCATTGTGAAAGGAAGGAATGCTGTGTCATGTAATTCAGCGAGATAGCACTAGCGCTTTCACAAGGGTTTAAGTACACCAACATACCATGCCTACGGCACACAATCACAAATGTACGCGTCCATAAATGTAACAAGCTGTTTATAAGGCGCGTCCATAAATGAAATAAGTTGTTTATAAGACGTTACACAAAATAGAGCCCAAACCAAAACTTGAAATGAACTATTATGTATTTTTGTTTCTTTTCAGTGCCGCACACAGTCCTTACTACCCCTTCCATGAGGAATTTTAGGAATGCAAATCAATAAACTTGATTAATTGTGGATATTTTGCTAACACTTTTCGTATACTTCAATTAATTAATGATGACGTGCTATTAACCAATCAACGTATAATTTGTGGATCATCTCTGTCTATCGGTTTATTGCGGATACAAATAAAATGTCAGGAATAACAGAAATATGTCTTATATTTCTTCTGTTGTGCTCTATTTATATACATTAGAAAAGACAGCTACGTAAGTAGGAAACTATTAAACACAACTCATCACAGTGTCTCATTCTCCAAATAGGGATGTGTATATGACATACATAATCTAAGATAAAATGAAAGCATTCATTTTAATCATCAGAATATTTGTTGTAAATAAGGTAATAATCATTAATGTTTCCCTTTTTTCCACTTTAAATTAGTGTTTTCTGAATTGGTGATTAGGAAAAAATGTATAACAACTAATATATTTCCTCAACTTAGCTCTATGAAGTTTCAAAAATAAATATGATAATTAAATGGAAACTCTCGGTCAGCAAGATATAAATTTGTGTATCAAATACTTGTCTCTGTATGAATACTAAATCATATCGTGTGTATATGGAATGCAGTATTATCATCCTATCTTATGTACTATTAACGATATAACAGCATAATATCAAAGCAATTTAAATCCCCTCGAGAAAGATAATTTCCCAAAGGTTTCCTTCCATTATATATACATGTTATAATCAAAATGCTGTAAGTTATTGATAAACGCTACAAACTGTTGGATTGATATGGACAGATATAATACACACAAATTCATGCAAACAACATTGCGCAAATATTGTGATGCTTCATAATATAAATATATAATACATGACCCGACACGACCCGATTAAAATCTGATATGATACAGAAAAGCATCTGTTCCGAAGGCTATATAAGATCACGTATGATAGGGGTCATTTTGTGATCCTAACACAGCCATTGGTATTCGTCATGACTGCTGTACCGGAGCAGACACTACCCAGTGGGTACAAGGTGCCATGCATTGGTCTGGGTACATGGAAGGTAAGATTCCTAAGAAATGAACTTTTGATGCACATTTTTCGAAAAACATAGTATTAATTAGAGTTGGATATATCTATCATGTCCGCTTATCAGTACTCGATTGTACTACAAAGTATCAGCGGCTTGTGTTTTGGTAAAGGAATCGCACAACTAAATATTTTACTATATGTTATAACTTACCTTTTGAGCTAGTAACTTTAATATTTGAAGTTTAACATTTGCGACAACTGCATAGATTCACAGATACATACATGACAAAAGGCTTCAAACTTTTTTTTTTGAGGAGTTTACTGGCATTTAGCTCACTACAGGCATCTGCTGCGGACAACCGGAAATTTACATGTCAAACCAGTGAAATGGGACGGGAACACCCTCTTACATTTGACTCCATATCAATCCGCCATCAAATATCAAAATCTATCAAAAGTATACATATTTGTAATGTTAAATATTTATAGATTTCATTAAATGCAGAATATGTCAACAATTATTCATAATAAGTGTACTAAGCCAGAACAAATTCGGTAGGGACTGCAAACTGATTTAGTTGTGTGAGTTTTTTTTTAACAGGAGTTGATCTGGATGATACCGGTGTAAGCAACTACAAATTGCTATTACATGAATGAAATGTTATTTAAACTTAAACAACTGTACATACACATGTACATCATTTGTCGGTATATTTATTCGTCTGGAGTGTTTGCTTTCACTCAGATACAATATACAATATTCCTAATTCATCGTCGTGTATAAAAAAAAATACATTTAGTTCAAAAGAACTTCTTAGGACGAAACCTGTAAAGGATATGGTGCATATAATATAAAAAGTTCTATCAATATAACATGTTACCACCAAACATGTTAATATCAATGGCGCTTTTGCTTAGCAATGTCATTATCACTCAACGTCGTGCTCTGGTTGTGTTGTATGATACAGCGTAGCCCATTTCCTCTGTTTATATCAATAGAAATATACTTCTATACCATACTTGTATAAATAACACTTGATGGAAGTAATGATTAGTGAGTTATAACGCTGTTGCCTGAATAATAAAATAACCCGAAGTTTGAAACACTCTCAATTTACTTTACATAATTAATTTGTTTGTTTTTTTTTTTCTATTGTGTTTTTTAGGAAACATCAAACTTTATGAATATCTTACTTGAAAAAAATAGAGAATACCGCAGCATTAACAAAATTATAATCCGAACTCAAAATCGATTAAACCAGGGGCAAACTATGAACAAAAGAATGATAAACATGGAGACCCTTGTAAAAGTACAAGAGAATAAGACCAGGTGTTCCGGAAGAGAAAGCGTCTCCTGCTTCATCGACGACACCCATCATTTAAATCTTGGTTGACTTTTTCTTCAAACTTCATTTTCTTCACTGCGAAAGAAGATACATAACTTATTTATCTAAAAAGACTGTCCAAGAAATTGGATGATTTACTCAGTTAGGTATTATGTCAATTTGTTCGTGCCATATACTCTCGAACATTTTACTTATATTTATTCACTTCCCCTACTTTCAGTCAAAGCCTGGAGAAGTAGGGGCAGCTGTTAAGACCGCGATAGGACTTGGGTACCGGCATCTTGATTGTGCGCTTATCTATAGTAATGAAAAGGAGATAGGAGAGGCAATTAAAGAAGCTATAGATGAAGGAACAGTTAAACGTGAGGACTTGTTCATCACAACAAAGGTATGAGAAGTA
Organism: Mimachlamys varia; assembly: GCA_947623455.1. Classification (NCBI taxonomy): domain Eukaryota; kingdom Metazoa; phylum Mollusca; class Bivalvia; order Pectinida; family Pectinidae; genus Mimachlamys; species Mimachlamys varia. The sequence continues at coordinate 48,135,400 of OX392536.1, forward strand.
TATCTTAAAACCGCTTGTTTAACCTCTATTGATAATAAAATTTATCAATATCACAGGATGTCGACTCTAAACTCAACCATAAATTTAGCCTGATGTCCTCATATCTTTCGTTATGTTAAGATAACATTCCTATTTTATTGTTCGGGTAAAATTTCAGTTTGTTTTGTAAGTAAGGTATTTCCATTACTATATTTGATGAATCCAACATAATCGCACATGACTTCAGAATGATGAAATTATTATATATACGATTATTTAATACTTTGGGGTTTCTTTATCCTATTTTACAACTTTAAGCACATTGAACAATCATTTGTTACATTAGTGCTCAAGCTCAAAAATAAAAATATCTCCTCTTTGTTTTAAGTAAAATCAAACATGTTAGCAATGCTACTGGCATTTTAAATTAAAGGTTCCCTCCACTGCTTCTTCAAACATATCATACATAAAAAAACAATCATAAAACATGATTTGCAGCTATGGAACACCTACCACAGCAAGGCCCGGGTACTGGAGGGATGTAAGGAGTCCCTGACAAACCTCGGTTTGGACTACGTAGACCTGTACCTCATACACTGGCCTATTGCTCAGAGGGTAAGCCTTATTAACTGAATTACATTTATTACATGATATTTAATCTTGGTAAAGACCTAAACGTATGAGTACTGGTTTACCAGGGTGTTTAAGTTACATGTGTAGCATCTAAAGCAAAAAAAAAAACACATTTTTCAAACATTTTATGTTGTCAGTTACTCATTTCAGTCCAAAAGGTGTACATTTCATAATTTCACCATACTATTCATTGTTTTCCAGGAAAATGTTGAATTGTTCCCGAAGAGTCCTGATGGCCGGGCTGACGTTGTTGATATTGATTTCATTGAAACATGGACAGTAAGTATATATCTTTTGTTATTTCTACAATTTATAGAAATAAACTCGGTATGCAATGTCATACCATAGAACTGATGTTTTCGAAATCTATGTCCACATAAGTAAAAAAAAAACTTGCATACTTATGTCAGATTCTGAAATTAAGGTGTTTTAAGCAGATACCGTGGGACATTTTCATTCATGTTCATAGGTGCATAAAGTAAATTGCAAAAATAAAACAGAGAATACCGAAGCGTGAATAATTCAAACTCAAAATCGGTTAAACTTGGGACAAAAAATGTTTACACGTAGACCCATGAAAGTGAAAACAGTGAATAAGACCCAGTGTTCCGGTAGATTAAGCGTATTCTTCTTTATCGACGACACCTGCTATGAAAATCTAGGTCATGTCCAAATATTATGTCGTTGACCTATTTTTGACATCATAATTGTTACGTTGGACACCACTGACCGTCCCCGGATGATGGCTGTTCTATTAAATGAACAATATAACGATATCAACATTATTGGAGTTAAATGCTGAGAAATAAAAAGAGCAATTGAATTTTGTATGAGATGAACAGATTCTTAAAACGATAAATATACGTATTGAACTGTTTTAAGTTGAAGTTGACATTCATGGGCAATATGAATTTCAAATGAACAAAGGCAATTCCATCATGTCCAGCTTGCATTCATATTGTCCAAAGATGCAAAACTGAAAGCAGTTCAATGATTGAATAAATGCCACGTCCTCAAATTGAGAACTGAGGCACCATATCAGATGAAATAAAGCACTTGATTGTCTGAGTTGTAATTCGTAATACCCGAATTCGTGTACTATCATGGTGTTTCGTAGGAAACCACGAACTTTTTATGGGGGAATGTAGCCTGTATATAAACTGTACTCTCGACAAAATCGTGATTATTCCTTGTAGATAAATAAAAAGGATACACAAATTACAATGCTCAGTTTTTGTTATAAGATATGTAAACATGACGCCCCAGTATATTAACATGTTGGTGTGTTTGGTTAGAATAAAACAACTTCTGCAAAGGCATAAGATAATGACCCTTAATTTGAGTATTAAATTATAAAAGTACTCTCTTTACGACAGGCCATGCAGGACTTGGTTGACCAGGGTATGTGTAGATCAATCGGTGTATCCAACTTCAACTCAAAACAGATCCAGAGGATTTTAGATCTTGGTTTAAAACATCCACTGTCCTGTAATCAGGTACGTACGAAAAAAAAGTTGCTTGAAGGTAGGTATTTTAAAGATATGTTTCTGCTTTGCTAAATAAAATAATAAGACACAAGTTCTATAAAAATCAAATATACGTATCTACTTTATGAATGCCTGTTAACCGAGTTTTGAAGTTAATACATATTTTATTACAACATGAAAAGTTTCTAAAATTGGTATTGCTACATTTCAGATCGAAATATCTCCTTACAATTCTAACGAGAAGTTGTTACAGTTTTGTAAATCCAAAGGGATTGTCGTTGTGGCGTATTCTCCTCTCGGTTCTGCTGATCGACCATGGTACGTTTAACATTTTATAATCATTTCCAAAGAATTAGTTTTCTGTGAGAAATTACATAATACAAACACTAGAAAGTATTCAGAATGAAAAACAAAAACAAAAAATAATAATAACATATTCCCTTTAAAACGTTGATTCCTTTAATTGTACTTTCAAGTTTCAAGTTTTTGAAAATATATTTATGTATATATGTTTTGAAGTCACATTAAATTCGTTTCTTTTTGACACTTAGGGCCAAACCTGACGATCCCAAATTGTTAGAAGAGCCGGCGATAGTAAAGATGGCAGCTCAATACAACAAGTCTCCTGGCCAGGTCGGTAGGATTTTGTTAATATCCCTACCGTCGCTCTAAGCTTGTGTGTTTACGTCCTTATTAAAGCAGTATTTCATAAACAGGACATGATTTCATCCATTTAATTGCGTTGTGATTAATGAATATTTGGACATGTAACTTTTAAGTCCAATAAACATTTTTGTCAGTTTCATTTTCTGTATACGAGGGAGGTAACGGGGAGTACAAGTCGTCTATACAATTGTAGATGATATAGTGGTATAATTACAAACAATGTAGCAACAAAACGTCACTTTACCACAGTGCGTGAAAAATATCAGAAAATACCGAAGCGGGATGAAAACCATAATTCGAACTCAAAAGCGATTAACCTATGGAAACATCTTATTAACACGGAGACATTTCAAACATACGAGACAATACGACCAGTTGTTCTAGAAGAGTATGAATCGTTATGCTTGATCGACGACAACCGCCATGTCAATCTAGGTCACATTCCCGGAAATGACACGTCCTCCAAGTGAGAACTAAGGCAACATTCTCAACCACAAGTAGGCATACATGCACTAATGACACATTTAAAAACTTCCACCTTTATATCATATCATATCATAGAATACATAATGTATTTCTCAATGAGACCATTAACTTTCCCTTACAATGTAGGTTTGGAATTTACTACCATGAGACGGAATATTCAGAAAAATCGGAATCGTCACCTTATTCGTATAGAAATGTAGCTAAATTAAACTTATTTGTTTGCTTTGAATTAAGGTTCTACTACGATGGGGTATACAAAGAGGATACCCCATCATACCGAAGAGTGTGTCTGCAGCCAGACAGAAAGAAAACTTTGAAGTATGTGTAGATTGTATTATACTTTACTTAATGTACATTTATCTTTAATTAATATCGACAAAGAAATACATACATTTTTGTATTTCAAAAACTGATGTACCATCAAATGGGCTGAATCTGGTAAAACATATGTGATCAGTATCAATACTGTTAATTGCGCTGTTTGTTATTCTATCTTTGTCTGAGGCGAAACAAAAATGTCTGGAGTAGAAGGCACGCGTTTCAAATGCTCACCAATACAATCAAGAACTTTATAATTCCATGCTGGATTAATTCAATGCTAAGGTTAGATCAAGTCATGGTTCAGCATATTACTGATGATAACAAACACACATATACATGTATAACAAATTGTGTCAGTTGTTTGTTCAAGTGTTTGATAATCATGAGGAATTGTAAACACCAAGACATGATTGATATAAGCGAATCAGTTTAAACAATAGATATTACCGAGTCAGTCTCCACGATAAGTAAATACGCTATACATATTGACATTTATCATATTGATATTTATGATATTGACATCTATTATATTGTTTTTATTACAGGTGTTTGACTTCACCCTGAAAGATGCCGACATGAAAGTTTTACACGAGATCAATCGAAACTTCCGTGTCTGTACCTTCAACAATATTGAGTACGTTTCCTTTTTTTTATGTTAAATATTTGTAAAAAAAAGAATAAGAGACTGCTAAAGCGTCAACAAAACCATAATCCAAACTCAAAAACGATTTAAACTAGAGGCAAAATAGGAGCAAAGAAAGATTCACATGGATAATTTCGCAAAAGAATCAGACCAGGTGTCCGGAATATAAAGCGTTCTCTGCTTCATCGACGACACCCGCCATGTAAATCTTTGTCAAATCCAAGTAAACAACAAGTTCTCAAAACGAGAACTGAGTATCATTGTCAAAAAGTAAACACATTAATGAGCATACTCAAAAACGTCCAACTTCATATCACTTAAGGATACAGAATATTTCTCAGTGAGACCAAGATGGCGACCATAAAGTTCTGATCAGCCAGCATCTCTCGAATCCTTGTGTTGGTAGTTTGTTTGTCAGCTGTCGACATCGATCGCAAAAACCACGATACCTAGAGCAAGCTCTAGAATATAAGTTGGTAAAACTCCCTAACGTAACAATGGCTTATGGCGCCTGGCATTGTCTTCTTTCATATTGTAAGTGTCCAATTATACGTTTATTCCATTTTCCCATTTGTTTGCTCAAAATTTACATTTTCTGCTGTTTGATACTTGTAATTCATTGTATGTTATAATTTTGATTAGGGATCTATTTTTTCGCCTTGAGAAGTATTACATTCAATGCTTAGATCTCCTCTTGCTTTGGGCCATCATCTCCCATTTTATTTAAGTTCTTTAAACTACCATCTTTCTGGGTAGAGATATGTTAAAGTAATAGACAGTAAATGACATTCTTAAAACGGTAAGATTTTGTTTTTCTGTTCTGTTTCATTTATTTATTGTTAAAACTTTTAATAAGATTTTATGGGTAAGCACAATGGCTTCCTAAAGGGTTTTTTATTTCTTTATTTTTATACACATATTGTATAAGTAGATGTTTGATTAGGAAACACATGTACAGAAGAAACCGTTTAAATTTAATTCAGTATTCAGTAGAATTATACTCTGAAACATAACGTAGGAATATTTTCTTTTACTTTCGATGAAATGTATCGGTTTTATCTAAATTGTCGAAATATTTAGAAAATATTTAGAAATGTCGATATTTAGAAATGTCGTTCTATTAGAAAGTGTATATGCCTACTCTCATACCAGTCGTAAACCACTGAAAGGGTTAATAAATTTTATGTAACGAAATGCCCGATCATTTTTATCAGGCTATCATCTATTATCTTTATTCTTTTCAGGGCCACACACAGCCCCTACTATCCTTTCCATGAGGAGTTTTAGAAATGGACGACGCTCACGAAAACATCTGTATTGTTAAACTAATGACGCTTATTCGTTCAGGAATTCCCTGTATATATGTATACTTTAAGTCAAATAAATTGATGAAAATTATTTCACATTTCGATTCTTCAAAATAAATGTTTCCTGTATCTTGAATAACTTTTCATCTTGTTGATGATCTGTCTTGATACTGGTCAAGTACAACGTATTCATGTAAACTTGTCGTATCACCAAAAAAAACATAAAATTAGAAAATATGATAGTAGACAGCAACAGATCTATTTATATATATATATATATAACGCTCTTTCTCTAGCTCTCAGAGCCCCGACCAATGAATAAATCAGAGAATACCGCAGCGTCAACAAAAACTGTAATCCGAACTCAAACTCGATTAAACTAGAGGCAAAATATAAACAAAGGAAATATTTACATGGAGAGCCTGGTAAAAGTACAAGAGTATAAGACCAGGTCTTCCAGAAGAGTAAGCGTATCAGTCTTCATCGACGACATCCACCATGTAAATCTTGGCAATGGCCGAGTAAATATCAAGTCATTCAAAATGAAGAACGAAACAAATAATGAGCAAAATAATAAAACAATGAAACAACATTACAATGTATAACGTTAGCAACAGCAGCAAGATAAGCGTGACACGTTATATAAGTAATGTAATATAGATATAGACGCCAAGAAGAGCTAAGTTAGTGTTATTATAAAAAGCGTGCATGTTAATGATCTTCATTAATTCATTAATGTTGACGTACAACACACATATGCTGCACCTTATAAATTTAGTAATAGATACAGTATGCCGAAACAAAATTAATTAAACTGCTGTTTCGTATTCTTAGGACTCCTCAGTGATGCTAGGGGCCAAAAGGTGGGACTAAATAAAAAAAATCCACCAACATATTCTATCCCTAACATGAAACATAGCAGCTGATATATTGTTGTAGCATTCAATATACAGTGAAAATGTAACATTATCGTTTTACTTGGAGGGGGACGGGGTACGCGTTATGTCTTGGGGAGCATCACTGAAACCACTCGACTTACCTCAATAGATAATAGAGAACGGTTGTCCGTTTTGTTAAATAGTTTAATGCTATAGCTAAGTATTTACGAAGAATAGGTTAACAGGAGAGGGAAACAAACGTTGAAACAAAGTAGTGCCACAATTTGAATATTCAAAATCTGATACTCAAATTGTAAGCTCTCATACTTTAAAGTAAGACCTTCTATTACATATGAATTTTATAACTCACACATAATTACCCCATTCGAATTTTATTCTAAACCTGATCCTCAAAATGTATCAAGTCTCTTGAATGTTTACTCATTTTACATTTAACACTTTGTGCAGGTATTTCCTTGCTGGTGAAAGGGTTACGTCTCTATCCACACGAAGATAGCATACCTGGGTGCGATTTGTTAGCACTATCTAGAGCTTGGTAAAATTTTGATAAAATATCTTACTGAATGATTGTGATGATAATCAGGCGTTGTGAATTGTGGCACATGGTATAGGGTAATATTATGTAAACAATGGATAACATTACCTGTGTCAGCATAAAATGTTCGTCCATTATGTGATATTAATGCTAGAACAGAAATCTGACTTGTTTTAGATCACATGAAACTTTTTTTAGTTGGCAATGGAAATGCTGCAAATTTTGGACAAAACAAAATAGAAACTTTGGTGTATATATCTTTTTTATCTAGCTTTAGGAAGATCTGTGAAGTTTTAATCTCAGACTGATACTATCAGACCATATCGATGTTAAAACATGCATTGTTGAGACAAAGCAAATAATCATTATTTATTTGTTTGATTTTCAATTCAAATATACCTTTGTACCTCGTGACACAGTTTTTATGCTCTAACATCTCCATGGCTAAATATGTAATATACAGTGAAACGTCGTTTAAAGACCACCTCAGAATTTCGACCGCCTCGCTTTTAAGGCCACTTCATTTCAGTAACGAACACATGTATTTTAAGCTTTATTTCACTGTGTACACCTGTCAAGTGTCAGATCAGTAAGCTGTATTTTGGTATCCAATTGACTAATCAGTTAATATTATTGTGTGTTTAATATTATAAAGCCTGTATATTAGTTAATGGATCATGAACACGTGTCAAAAAAATGATTTTCAGAGAAATCCGTCTGCATGGTCAATTCGATATTAAGACACCCCGCTATTAAGACCACTTTGGTGCGGTCCCTTAGGTGGTCTTAATGGAGAGGTTTCACTGTATATGATAATCTCCTCAACGTACGACATTGTTGTGAAACCTCGGATCTAATACTCTGATAAGCAAGGGCAAACACAGGCATGTTTATCGTGTATGACTATCAGTCTATTCATTTCTGTACTTATCGCTGATGTATTGGCAAGCAATTACCATTGTAGTAACCCAAACGATTTGATTTTGAAACATATCAGTCTGAAAAAGTTTTACAAGTATACAGGTATAATTTTGATACTGGCATTTCAACCGCTCCCTCGTTTATGAACACAAGAAGGAAATATGGAGTGCATTCTTCGCTCCCACGTTTATGAATACAAAAAGGAAATATGGAGTGCATTAAAATGTTTTACAATAACTAGCCGTTATGAATATAAACTTACATTGTATGTCGATATAGAGAAGCTTAAAACTCCAAGCAATCAATTAAATGCATATAAAAAAACAAACATCAGGAAAATGTTCACACAATCCTTACTTAATAGCCTGAACAAAGTGTATGAAAGTGTTTATTAAATAAGATTTCAATGAGATTACATTTGTGATATTGCTTGAATATAAAAACAAACCGATCTGTAAATGCTACAAATGGGCATGAATTAAATTTGTTTAAATTGTGAGATAATATAAACAAACAAAAACAAAAATAAACAAAAATAACACGATGTTGTGTTTGCAAAACATAACATTCAGATGAAAGAATGTTTTTCCCTATCCTTAAATAAATGTTGGTTTGTGTTGTTTAAAGAGGTCGAAAATACAAAATATAATGAATGTTCCTTGCATGGTAATGATATGATTCTATTCCGTTACATGACAACAATTACTGAGAACAGGTATACTTTTAAAAACAGCTATCAACGTTCATTATTATACTACGTATATATATCATTGTTTTGTTTTGCTGTGGACCTCGTTAAAACTAATCAAGAACCGGAACAATGCACGCCTTTGATTCCATATAGCGTGCCATTAACATTGGGACCACATAGCCAATTACTGTTCTGTTTAATTCGTTGTCTGTCAATATGGCTGCCTGCAAGCACAAAACCCCCAAAATGCGGTTTCTAAATGGCCAAGAATTTTGTCACTTCGTCGGACTTGGGACTGTTCAGGTTTGTATTTAACGTTGTTCGATACTCAATTTTGGTCTAAACAACATGTTAAAAGTCATGTTGATTATTTTTTATAAACAATTTACACACAACATGTATCAAACATTACATTATATTATATGCTTGCAGTTAAAATACAAGGACTACCATCAAATTTCATTTAGTGTTTAATATTCGTATTAAGGAAATTGTTGTTTAACTTATAGGTTTATTACTGGGATTTTAGTGTGTCCATGTAGAATTTAATGAGAAATGTTTTCTAGTGTTGTTGTTTAGCTTAATTATTTATTCTACACTAACATTTAAACGTATACGTTACGATAAGGTCTCGTACTACGCCTAGTCTAATTAAACACAACAAGTACTTAGATGGCATGACACTGATTTATAATGGTTTTTAAAAGTTTGTTGGTTAACTCATGATAAAACGTATATAAACCTAGCTTTTAAGGACGATTTAGAAGTTTGTAATCGGTGCAATTAGGTGAAATCAATATATGTTTTTATTGTGAATTAAATATAGGCACACTTATCAGGTATATTCAGTTTCGCCAACGTAACACTGTAATGACATATGGAATGGTATAAGTTGGCATAATGATACAACTACGTAAAGATATACAACAGTCTATGAGACCTAACAAATATTCATAAAATATTACTTATCCTTATTTTTATATCGATAAACACTGCTTCTGTAGCCACTATAACGTGATAATATTAAAGTTGTTTTCCTGATTTTTTATTTGTGTACGTGTGCCAGATGGTTGTACCCACTGTGCGGAGTTTGTGTGTTTGGTAGTGCTAACACGGGTAGCTATAACTATGCACTACCTCACTGGAACCTACTCATCCGCAACTACCTATTTAAATACAAATAGACGACCGTGCTGTTCTTAAAAGATTTGTTATCTTACTGGTATGAAGATACCAACATGCCTGTTATGTTTAGGAAAAAATTCTCTAGCTGTTTTTCCGATGTATTTCCGACGAGTTTTAGTTCTGAGAAACATCAATGTAAGTGTGTCGGCATTATCATTTTAACAAAATATTGAAAGCAACAAATGTCTTTACAACTTATGTAAAATGTTATTTTAATAAGCAGTCAATATGTTTGCTTCATATACGCATGGAATTTAGTTGCTTAAACATTAACATACAACGGTATTTAATTGAGGATGAAACACATCCCTCTGTTTGAAGGTACGAATGTGTATCTTCTATGCAATGTTTCTTAAATAATCTTTGCTGTATACCAAGTACGTATGACGCGAAGCTGACCATACTCTGACGTGTGTATTTTGTACAGTGTGTTCTGACATTGGTCTATAAAGACAGAACTAAGTTATCATGTTTGCTATCAATACCCCTGAGCTGTATTATCCAACCCGTCAAATCATTGATATATATAAACGATACGAAGTATTCTGGAGATATTTCTCATCGAGATAAAAGGTGTATCTAAAACACATGTTATGATCGTCTAATGATACAATAGAATCTCACTATTTGTTACAAATCGAACAACATACGCTCAAATATTTATATGCTTTGGTAGAGACCGTCTGTCTATATTACTGGACGACGACGTATACGTAATGTCTGCAGATTTCATCTATGTCTTAATATACGTGTTGTTCAATTCCAGCTAGATATGTTATTGCAGAAAGTACCTCAACGCGTTACCAAAGACTTGATAGCCTAACATTGGACTGATGTTTACTGTTTATTGCAGATATGACCCCATAGCGTTACCAACGATTTGGTAGAATAAAATTGTATTTGGATAACATTGAATTTACCACGACCATCAATGACAAATCGTTAACCCAATATTTGGGATCACTTTTCACTTCTTCGACAATTTCAAGGAAAACGAGAAAAAAATTAAGGTTACATTTTAATCATTTGGATATTTCATTAGATTTCACTCAGGAATATAATCCGTGGCATAACTGAAATTGCAATACTTCGTTCCAACCTCTTTTCGACGAAAAAGACACGAAATATGACTGGAACAATGCCAGTAGAACATTCCCGGAGAGTAAAGGGCCTACTATCTCCGGGATGTAGGCGATATAGCGTTAGACAAACCTCCATGGAGTTTTTAGTTTCCGAGGTTTGCTGGAATCCTCATAGCCACATTTTAGCTCATTTGAGAAGTGGCATAATATACACATTTTCGTAGTACACGATTTGAAATTATACAGAACTAGTTCAGATTTACATTTAAATTCATACATTAAATGGGTTTTACGCACCTGACCCTTCTGCTTCTACATTAGTTTAGAAAGTTTGGATTCCCATCTTTTGGCCCCTAGCATCACTGACGAGTCCCAGAAGGAAAGCTGTATGATGCAGGTTAATTCATTCTTTCGGCATACTGTTTCTATTATAAATTTAAAAGGTGCAACATGTGTGTGTTACGTCATTTTCCATTGGTAAGCTTATTGAATTTCCCAGAGGTTATGTAATTAATAACATACACGAAAACTATACAATCACAAAAATGTATCACCTCAATATATCTGTTCTCATTTACTCGTTATACAGTAATTAAAACTGCAGGGTTTACATTCAACTACAGTTTTCCCATGTCAGACTTGCCTTCATCGGAAGTCTTCAATCAAAAATACAGTATTTGCAAAAAGTAAGGACATATTTAGATGCTTTTAAGAGTAATGATTCATTATCGATAATTAAAACATAATCTTACATAATAATAATAATTAGCTCGTGTTAAGACCAATTTCTGAATGAAATACATTTTACTGAAGGCAAATGTTATTCTAAGAAAGAAAATTAGGGTCTCGGTTGTGTCAAATAACCTGAAAGTACCTTAAAACGGCATTTTCCGCTAAATTCGCTGCTGTTCTACTCAATTACGCCGCCGCCATTCGACTAATTATAGGAATTTCAACTTGGTACGACATGAAACATTTTCAACCTTAACAGTTTATACTATCAAAAAACAACATATTTATTTAATATCAAGATTTACTATTTAGCACAAAAATACCATAATTTTATTTTTATTATCGTTTTCTATGTTAAAAAACACTTCTTATGTTTTCTTGCGAATCGGCACGGAACCGGGAGCAGGATAGTGGTCACATGATTCGAAAAAAAATCACGTGATTCCTCGTATAAAAATAGAACCAGAAGCGCAAATGTCAGGTAGCCGCGATAAACAAATATTGGTTGACGAAAACAGAGTCACAGGACTAGACAAGAAAGAAGCTGAAAGAAACAATTGAAAGATCGGAATAGATGCATCTGATCAACAAAAATAAAATCGACATCATCAAAGAAGACGAAGAGCATGGTTTGAAGGACGAAGTGTGGTTGAGTTGACAGTGCTTTCGGAAACAAAAACGTACAGCTGATACGTATACGTTCTTCATTGACGTACACTGTAAAATTATGTTCGGTAAAGCTTGTAATATATATAATTATAATAATATGTGATTGGATGTTTATTTCTTGCAGAACCCGGATGAAGTGGGGCCTGCATTAAGGGAAGCCGTAGATATTGGATATCGTCACATTGACTGTGCAGCTTTGTTCAAAAATGAAAAAGAAATCGGGGAAATCATAAAAGAGAAAACAACACTCGGGACAGGAACAATTGATCGAGATGAATTCTTCATCACATCAAAGGTATATCTATGGTTATCTTACACTAAAATTAAAAAAAAATTAAAAAACTCTTACGTTGGCACATGTTTATCACAAGTCGTGGAATTTTGCTATTTTTGGAGAACTGCAGTCTGTAACATTATCAATTACATTAAGATATCGCTTAACGGTGTTTAAACTGTCATTGACATAAATCACCAATGAGATAACCAAGGTCATCTATACATGTCAAATATGCGTTATTAATTAGGTCTGTACACTGAACTAGAAATAAAAGAGTGTGACAAAAGAATACGTCGCCATTTTCTCTCGTTACTTACGGCAGTTTTGAGAACTTGATGTTTACTTGGATGTGACAAAGATTTACATGGCGGGTGTCGTCGATGAACAGAAGACGCTAACTCTTCCGGAACTCATGGTCGTCTTCTCTTGTCTTTTAATGAGAATCTCCATGTAAATCTTTCTTTTGTTTCTTTTTTGCCTCTAGATTAATCGATTTTGATTTCAGATTAAGGTTTTGTTGACGCTTTGGTATTCTCAATTCTTGGTATGATTTTTTCACGGCGGAATCACTCGTGAAGGTTTTTGTGAAGCGCTTAGTAATTCATAAAACTTAAGCAAAAACGGTCCCCATGATTAAGGTATACCCCTCATTCTTTTTCTAGATTTGGGGAACCGATCTTAGACCAGATAAAGCTCGTGAATCTTTGAAGAAAACAAAGAAAGACCTTGGATTGGAATATTTAGATCTTCTGCTTATCCAGGTTCCCTTTGGACTTAAGGTAAGTTAGTGTGTAACAATGGCAGGTAAATATTAAGTTGTACAGAATTACATTTTATCAACAATTGATGTATGTGTTGTAAATATGATGTGTACAAAGATTCAAACCAAGTATGCAGCTAAAGGTAACTGCAATTTAAGCACCAATTCACCATTTCTGAGATAACACTTTTCGGAATAAATGTTCGGAAAAAGTTATTTGGCAGTCACATGGTACATTGATACTTCCGGTGTAATGGTAAATCGGTTATTAACCAACTTTGTTTGAGTAAAATGCGGTATTCAGGACCAAAATCACAGAAATCTTGCATGCTTTTAAAAAAAGGATTTCAATACAATTGACAAGTACCATGTAGATGGTCAGGACGTCTTGAAACTCATAGCAGCTCTTTTTGCATATTTTTTTGTGCTACTGATGCTTTGACGGTAAACCGGAAGTACACATACACCCACCCCTATCACGTGATATGTGTATCTAAAAGCTGGTCGAATTCGAGGAGAAATCTCGGAAACGACGTATTGCATATAAAAAATGTATGTAATTTATGAAAGCATTTTATTGACAAAGGGCATATGCTTTTTTTTAGGAAGGAGAAGAGACTTTTCCAAAAGAAGAGGACGGAACGTTTTGCTTATCTGATGTAGATTACGTTGACACGTGGAGGGTAGGTACATTATTTTGTATATCAAAGATTATTGACACTTCATCAGTTATCGATATTTCATTAAACCTTGCTTCTGTTAAATCACACGAAATATTGATTCATCAATACATTACACATTTCTTTGGTTATTTGATCCTCCAATTTTGAAATTTATGGAGGGGATTTACGTTTCTCGCCATCCGTTATAACTTTAGCTCAGCCATGTTTGAATACCTTCCAATTTTTAGTTCCCATAAAAGATACAGAAGAAAAAAATAGTTGTTTAATACATTGAAATTCAATTATTGTATTTCGATTTAATCTTTAACCATTTTTTCTCGGTGGAATAGGATTTCTCTATTTAAAATTTACATATCATTTCAACATTTGTTACAGTGTAAAGGTTAAGAAAGCATTATTAAATTTCCCAAAATTTAGTTTTTCCCTCTTGATATTAATAACAAATACGACCTACAGATCATAAATTCGCTATCATAAATAGGGAGTTGCAAATGAAACTGGCTTGAAAAAGTGTGTTGATGTTGTTATGGTTGACAGGAACTAGAGTTAATGGTAGACGAGGGTTCCGTCAGGTATATAGGTGTATCCAACTTCAACTGTGCTCAACTAGAGAGGCTACTGGCAGCCCCGGGACTGCGGTACAGGCCAGTGTGTAACCAGGTTAGTGAACAGTAAGGTGTCTATTGACCTACCATACCATGAGGGTGGGAGGATATTCCAACCAGAGGAAACGCGTTCTTGAATTTCTTACCGGAGGCTTTGAGGGTAAAAAATCAAGAATATCCTTCGGGTGGGAGATATATGTGTCAAACCTTTTCAGTATAAAGATACGTTTAATTTTCTCCCATCCTGTTCCAGATGTCAATCCGCCGACAAGCGCTGATTGCATTAAATAATAAGCATTCAATATATGTGTTTGTAGCAAATCGAGAGGTGCCTTCCATGCTACTGTTGACGTGACGCTATACAATGTTATGACTTATATCGTGCAATTTATATTTTCTAGTACAATGGTAGTGACCCTGAGAAGCGTGGAAGAAAAAACTGTCTTGATTTACCAAGATCAAGCGATTAGGTATATCAAGAGAGCTCACTCGCGCTATTATTCTAAAACGATTACTATGCCGGCTACACTTTATGCACTGTAACAGGAGTAACATCATCATTTCCGTAAGATATTGCATCCGCCATTGATGAAAATAACCAACTGCCCCTGTATGATGAAGACAGCGAAACATCAGCCCACGGGATGAAATGCATGAATTAAAGCACTCGAAAAAGAAAAACACCAACCTTATTGGTGATTGCATAAATTATTGTTACATCTCCCATACATAAGACTGTTCCAATCTGAAAATGTTTGTTATATTTCGTAACCTATTGTTATGAATTTACTTAAATTCACATACACAAACATATTGATGGTCAGAGTAACTTTGAAGCCTGCTGTATTTTTATTCAGATTGAAAAAAAAACATATTTGTGGCTTTAGATACTTTTTAACCTATTCTTATGAATTCACTTTGATTCATATATACAAACGTATTGATGGCCTGAGATGTCTTTATGTGTTGAAGATAGAGGTTTCGCCCTACTATAACAATGAGAAACTAGTCCGATTCTGTCAGACACGAGATACACCAGTTGTGGCGTACGCACCTATGGGAGCACCAGCCAGGCCATGGTGAGGGACCATCAATTAAATGTTCCATATTGCTTATGTTGACGAGACACAATATGTGCTTATAAGTATTAATTGAAACTAATTTAATGTAAACATTTTATTTCATTTTTGTTTTGTTTTTTATTTCATATTTTTATTTTATTTATTTATTATTTTGTGCAACTTCGATTGGAAGCGAAACAAAAACATATCAAAAATAGTTAAAAGATATTCTCTATTCCGTTATAAAGACTGGTCGGTCGATTCATATACAAACTGTGTATCATATACAATAACAATTAATAGAACCGGATAGATCTTATTTACCAAACACATTTTCCACATTATCTTAATCAGTCTAAGCAATATATGGTAGTTTTGAAATTTGATTACCATGGAAACTGCATAATGCATGTCTGTTAACAAGACACAGGATGAAGATGAATGTTTATTTACTAATTGCTTTCTTGATCTCATTGAGAAATATTCTGTATCATTGTGTGATATGAAGATGAAAGTTTTTGAGTTTGCTTATTAGTGTGCTTACTTATTATTATTAACAATGATACTCGGTTCTCATTTTGAGATTTGATGTTTACATGGATGTGAATAAGATTTACATGGCAGGCGTCATCGATGAAGCAGAGGACGCTTACTCTTCCGGACCACCTGGTCTTTTTCTCTTGTACTTTTACGAGGGTTTCCATGTAAATCTTTCCTTTGTTCATATTTTGCCTCTATTTTGAACGAATTTGAATTCGGATTATGCTTTTGTTGACGCTTTGGTACTTTGATTTTTTATGCATTTACGTGATATATATTTGTTTCATTACAAATGTTATTCCTCACAATTAAACAGGCATTTTCTATTTTGTACTCTGCTTGACATGACGAAGATGTGAAACATGAAATTCAAAACTATGCTCCATTTAGTCTTCAATCATTTTTCAGGGTGAAAAAAGATGAAATTTCACTTCTTCAGGAACCAGCTATAGTACAAATTAGCAAATACCATCAACGAACACCGGGTCAGGTAAATACGTACATTTTTATATTTCAAATAACGGATTTCAGAGAGAAGCCAAAAAAATAATGGATATATCTTGACAAACAGAGCTGTATGGGTTCAAACGAAAAATATTGGAAGCAGAAGACGCTTACTCTTCCGGAACACCTGGTTTTATTGTCATGTACTTTTACGAATGTCTACATGTAAATCTTTCCTTTGTTTATATTTTGCCTCTAGTTTAATCGATTTTGAGTTCGGGTTATGTTATGTAGACGCTTTGGTATTCCCTGATTTAGTTTTTTCCACTTGATATTAATTGATAAGTATCACATTATACATACCTATCAAACCTGTTTGTATGTTTATAAAGTCCGCTAAAAAACAGTTTACAGCCCTGTTTTGGTAGGATAATCAGCTGTAAAACAACTGAAACCAGTATGTATTTATCATCATATTAGTGTTATCGTTAAACACGTGTGAAGAACACTTCCTACGCATAACTAGCGTTTACGCTGTTGTCACCCAAATGGTATTTTTCAAAGACCTTAACGATATCATCCACACACAACAACAAAAGTATTTATCTTGACAATCTTTATATATTGGTATTCCTGTTTGTATCCAGATCGCCCTTCGTTGGGGAGTCCAGAGAGGGTACGCTGTCATTCCAAAGAGCTCCAACCCGAAGAGATTAAAAGACAATTTCAATGTAAGACCAAAATTAAATGTAATTTCTAGACGTTTGCTATGGATGTACAAATATAATTTTTCATACCAGTATTGTCTTATCCAAAAATATAATATTAATATAACAGTATTATTAGCTGCAATAACACACTATCTTTGAGTGTTTTTACCGATTTGTATAATATGTATGCCATTCCTCCTGCTACATACGGAGTATACGTGAAGAAAGTGTGCTACACCCTAATCACACCAGGGAAATGATATTTAGGGTAACAATGATATTTCTACAATGATGAACTCGTCTTTAATGGACGATATTAATTGAACTACACTTCTGAAATGTACGTTTTGCATCTTTAAAAAACTGAAAAACAATATGGCAACCATAAAACTTGACAATAGTTCTGATCAACCTGCATCTCTCGAATACTTGTGTTGTTAGTTTGTTTGTCAGCAGTCGACATCGATCACGAAAATCACGATATTTAGAGCAAGCCATAGAATATCGAATCAACTGCGACACGTAAACACCATAGGTTGGAGAAGCAGGGATGTTACTATCAAGGAAAGGAAAGTTCACGATCGGAAAATTGAAATCACCACGTTAATCGTATAGCTTATTCTCTTGTGCTTTTACGAGAGTCTCAATGTAAATCTTTCTTTTGTTCCTATTTTGCCCCTAGTTTAATTGCTTTTGAGTTCGGATTATGGTTATGTTGACGCTTTGGTATTCTCTAATTTTTTTTAGCAGAGAGTATGTTGTGTACTTTTTTCAAGTTCAGAAGGGTATATACAATCGACGTGGTCAGTAAACATCTTGTTGTTCATAGACAACACATCGTCGATATATCTGAACGGGTTTTTATTACCTGTCCTGTTTTGCTCTTCCACAAATTCAACCTCTTATTAAAAAACAAAAACAAATCATGCAGCTAAGTGTGGGACACAGTTTGTTCCCATGGGAATGCCAACAGTCTGCCTGAAAATCTTTCCGAACAAAAATATTGTCGGCCAGTAATTCAATCATCCTTACTATATCTTTTGTCGTATTTTTCACAAAGTATGCTCCAAAATAGCTCACTACCATATATTTGTATCGTCGTCCGCCTTTCTTGGAAAAGAAAAATCTCATAGCAAGATATCGAAAACGTTCCTTCAATTTTGTATGAGGTATGGTAGTGTACAGGGTGGAAAAATCAAATGTTTTGACCGAAAAGACATTTTTAGGAGGAGTTGATCAAGATTGATCAAAAGATCTTTTGAGTTTTTCAAAATCCACATCCCATTAATTCCAATTCTAGAGTATAGTGTCACAATAAGACTGAAGCCCTGATTTTATGGTACAAAGAATAGAAGTAAGAAGTTTTGATTATGGCTTGGTCGAGCAATTAGCAGAGCCAGCGATAAAACGTTGTTTATAAAGATCCTTGTGTAGTTTCGGTATCCAATAAAGACAAGGTAGGTCAGCATCTTGCTCATTAACCGGTACTGGGAAAGATTGTAATACAGATGCATGGTTGGACAGTATTTCATCATTCGAAAAACCGGTCAATGTGTTAGTAGGGTTACCTTGGTTATCAAGCAGGCCTACACTAATTCTTTTTGCAAGCAATGATCAAGTTGTTAGACGCTTTGTCTGCAGACACAACCATACATACTTATCATGTAGATCGTTGAGTGTTGTTCGAACATCGGAGTCAAGAAATATCGGCGCAAATTGCTTATTATTCTGAATAGAGGACCTAATAGACTTCATCCTAAAATACACATTTCAAATTTGGAAATTAGGGTAGCTACTGCGTCATTTAGCGGACTTGCTGAACCTGAATAACTGGGGGAGGGGGATGAAAAATACGACATGTCGCAGTTGTTTCGATATTCTAGGGCTTGTTCTAGGTATCGTGATCGCTGTCGACTGCTTACAAACAAATTAACAACACAAGGATTCGAGAGATGTAGGTTGATAAGAAAATTAATAAGAGAATACCGAAGCGTTAACAAAACCATAATCCAAACTCAAAATCGATTAAACTAGGGGCAAATTATGAACAAAGGAAAAATGTTCATGGAAACTCTTGTACTTTTGTTCCTATTTTGCCTCTTGTTTAATCGATTTTGAGTTCGAATCATGGTTTAGTGACGCTTTGGTATTATCTGATTTTTATTATTTATTTATACATGTATACATAAGTGATAGTCCTTTTTTAGTAACAGTACCTAAACATATTGTGGAATATACAGGGATTTTGAATGAATAGTTTCACATATATATATATTGATATTTCATCCTCTTCGATGTGTTGGCGACGAAATCGTTCCTACATACCATCATTTTTAACTTTCCTAACCGCCTCCAGATTTTATGATCTCAAAATGTTATACTATTTATTATTGCTATCGTTCCCTTACCAATAAGTACATCTGAATTTTATTTTATTTTTTGTTTTGTTTTGTAGATATTTGACTTTTCGCTTACTGCCAAAGAAATGGCAGATATAGCAGCACTGAACAAAAATCAGAAAGCATATGGATTTGAAGGGTAATGATTAAAAAATAAATCTGTAAGAAATTTCAATTTCCAGACGAACAATACCCGAATCATCGACCAATATTCGTGTTCCGGTCTTACCGTATGCATTTCTCATTTTTTATTTGTAGGCATCAAAATTTATAGCCATTACATATCTCGCGGTTCTGTTTTGAAGCACAATAAGACCTTGCATATAAATCAGTTACATTTAT
Source organism: Mimachlamys varia (assembly GCA_947623455.1). Lineage (NCBI taxonomy): Eukaryota > Metazoa > Mollusca > Bivalvia > Pectinida > Pectinidae > Mimachlamys > Mimachlamys varia. The sequence goes on from OX392536.1 coordinate 48,155,457, forward strand.
ACTTTTTTGTACATGGCCGGTGTCGGGGAAGAAGAAAAAGGCGCTTACCTCTTCGGAACACCTGGTCTATTCTCTAGTATTATCTAAGTGTTACCGTGTAGATCTTCGATAATGTCTTATTTATTTATCTAATTAGCAATGTGTCATTTTTAAAACAAAAGGCCAACATTAATGTTTAATTGTTGACAGTGTTTTATTTGTGGCATTATCTAATACATGTTTGGATCTCATGCAATACATGATCAACTTTAAGCAGTTAATTTGTTAACATTGTCAGAATTAATTTCATCGTTAAAAAACGTTACAAAGTTGTGAATATATATATTTTTGTTCTCATCAAATTACGAATCTATGTGTTTGGTCGACTTAATGAGTCAACTTTATGATAAATTCTGTCACTTATTAAGAGTTTCCTTGTTTTATTTCAGGGCCAGAAAAAGTGCGAACTACCCTTTTAACGAGCCGACCCATATTGAAGAAGGTGGGGCGGCAATCATGTAGATCAAACAGGACTCTGCGGATACTCTACCTACCCGGGCATGCCTGTTTCTAGGAGACATTTATTACGCGTTAAAGTGTTGGACATTAAGTCAATGTTTGCCGTTGTGACACATGGCATCGAAATAGATCAATTAAATGAAGTGGCATACTACTCGAGTAGCAATAACATCACCGTGTCGTATATCAATGCATAGTTGGGTTGGTAACTTTTTCGGCGCTCTGTTATACTTTCAATGTCTTGAAAATCTGTGCATGATCAAGCATAGTAAATACATCAACTTTAGATGCTTATCACAGCCTCATATTTATTCATACCTAGGTTATTGCACTTGAACTACTCATTTTTACCTAAGTGTTATCACGTACAGAGTATTTTTCAAAGTGAAAGTTGACATTCATAAAGGATTGTTAAATATTTAATGTAATTAAATTTATTGGAAACTATAGTCACGTGCACTTTCCAATGAAGAGAAAACGTTTACCCAAATAAAGAGCAGTCAATATTTTTCGGGGTATTCTGAATATATTTTGAATTCAAGAAACAATTTCCGGGTTTATATTCATAAAAGCAATCATATACTTAAACGCAATTATGTGTTAAAAGCAGGTTTTTTGTAACAATCAGTATATCACGATATGTTTGAGTCAGCAAACAATTAACCGCAGCATATAAAAAAGTGATAAGGCTTCGGAACAAAATGAAACGGAAACAGAGAGGAAAGTACCAATTATAACGATAAATACTTTTGTAAGTGGAGACAAATTGCAAAATTATTCAGATCCTTTTGCCAAAAAAATCAAGTATGGTTTTGAATGTCGTCGATGAAGCAGAAGACGTTTACGCTTGGTCTTATTCTCTTGTATTTTTGCATGGGTCTCCATGTAATTATTTCCTTTCTTCAAATTTTGTCCCTAAATTAATCGATATAAGTTTTAGTTGACGCTTTAACATTCCCAGATTTAGTTATGTTATTTAAGAAACACATTTACTTTGTGACAATTTTCCTTTATGCTTAAGCATATTATTGAGTTAATAGACAGTGTAATGATTTTCACATTTTTCGTAGTACACTATTTTAAATTATGCAGTACTAATTTAATTATTTTTCTAAATTCTTAAATTAAATGACGTTACGCACCAGACCTTCTGGTTCTATTTAAGGATTAAAGTTTCTTTCTGGTGGTTTTATCAAAGGATAAAGTTCAGTAGGATATCGATAGTTGGAATGGAACGCGAAGCGTTCCATGAAACAACTATCGATATCCTACTGAACTTTATCCTTTGATAAAACCACCAGAAAGAAACTTTAATCCTTATATTTACTGTCCAGACCTTATATTCCCACGTGTAATTATTTCTTTAATCAGATATTATGATACTTACTGCGATGAAATCAAACAGTATCGTTTGGTTTCAGTAGACTGTTGAAACAGCCGCCTTATGAGGTGACGAACTCCCGCGAAATTTCAGTCAACAAGTGAACAAAAAAGTTCCAAAAGATTATATCTTTTTATTGTTATTTTTTCACATAAGTTCATATATAAACAAACCATACTGTCTTTGTTACTGTTATTGTATTTCAAAAAAACCGATTAAAATGCTTCTTATTTATTTCTTAAATAAATTAACACATACTACGCGGTAGGATATTGATCGAGTCTGGAAAGTAGTGACGCGGCCTCGTGTTCAAATCGTAACGGAGTGTATTACTGCGCGCTGCGCCAATAGGCGCGGGATCCACTGATTTTATCGGAAAATAAAGTTCAGTAGGCATTCGTAGAAATGTATTGGCAATATACTATCAATTCCAAACAGACTGTAAATATATTGGTTTAGAAAATGTCGACCCCCACCTTTTGGCCTCTAGCATCACTGACGAGTCTTGGAAGGACGAAACAGATGTATGATGCAGTTTAATTCATTTTTCGGCATGCTGTATCTATTACTTAATTTTAAAAGGTGCAAAATGTGTGTGTAACGTCATCTTTCGTGGATTTAACAATTCAGTAAGACATCGAGTTTGGATAAAGGTAATATCAACACTTCCCATCTTGTTTTATGTATAAATGTTTTCAATACTCTGATTATTACCAATTATGTACGCTTTGTATCATTTGAATAAAAACATTTCCCAATACCCGCCGAGGGACTTTGCCTTTTTTTATCATTACTACATTGTATATTAACTGGACTTTGCTGTTGAAACGAGGGGAGACTTGGCAGATCAGATATCTATTATGATTTTTTAGAACAATTCTTTCCAAATATTGGTTGTTGTTTTTTTTTTTGGTTTTCTTTTTTTTTAATGAGATAATTCTTGAAATACATGCTATCTTTATAATAGTAAATTATAGTGTAACTTATGCGAGACCATGTCACGATAAGGGCATATACTTATTTTTGTTCAACTTAAATATGCAAGTCTGCTTCTTATTTAACAGAAACTACACGAACTAGAAGTCTATTCAGTCCATGAGAACTTCAAAACAAAATATTCATTTTACACCCCCCCCCCCCAAACAAAATATTCATTTTACCCCCCCCCCCCCCCCCCCTTTTTTTACCTTTCTCGAATATAGCTCCTCCCACTACTATATATATCTGTGACACCGATATATAGTAGTGGGATGAGCTATATTCGAGAAAGGTAAAAAAATATCTGACAATCATTTCATAGTGACATAGGTCCGTGCCTAGCCCCTGTGCTTATAGTCTAACTTATGCGAGACCATGTCATGAGAAGGACATAAACTAAAAGTTGCTTCCCTTCTTTACCATATTAACGTTATCGCGAAATGAAATATTGGTATACGCCAAGTCAAGGATACGCAGAGATACAACATGACATTGACCTACGACCCATACAGAGACCCGGACACTGCTTTACTCACTCAACCCTGAATGTTAATAATTCCAGCGTTTTAATTGGAACAGAACAATGTAGGGGTGACTGATTAAAAGCTATACCATGTCTGTGTTCCATGTAACTTCTGCACTCTTGAACCCTAATACCATATCACGGCTGGTAGAGAAGGGAAACTGAAGGAAAACTTTTGTGCTCATTATGACAGGGGAAGGCGCTCTAACATTGTATATTAACTGGACTTTGCTGTTGAAACGAGGGGAGACTTGGCAGATCAGATATCTATTATGATTTTTTAGAACAATTCTTTCCAAATATTGGTTGTTGTTTTTTTTTTTGGTTTTCTTTTTTTTTAATGAGATAATTCTTGAAATACATGCTATCTTTATAATAGTAAATTATAGTGTAACTTATGCGAGACCATGTCACGATAAGGGCATATACTTATTTTTGTTCAACTTAAATATGCAAGTCTGCTTCTTATTTAACAGAAACTACACGAACTAGAAGTCTATTCAGTCCATGAGAACTTCAAAACAAAATATTCATTTTACACCCCCCCCCCCAAACAAAATATTCATTTTACCCCCCCCCCCCCCCCCTTTTTTTACCTTTCTCGAATATAGCTCCTCCCACTACTATATATATCTGTGACACCGATATATAGTAGTGGGATGAACTCTATTCGAGAAAGGTAAAAAAATATCTGACAATCATTTCATAGTGACATAGGTCCGTGCCTAGCCCCTGTGCTTATAGTCTAACTTATGCGAGACCATGTCATGAGAAGGACATAAACTAAAAGTTGCTTCCCTTCTTTACCATATTAACGTTATCGCGAAATGAAATATTGGTATACGCCAAGTCAAGGATACGCAGAGATACAACATGACATTGACCTACGACCCATACAGAGACCCGGACACTGCTTTACTCACTCAACCCTGAATGTTAATAATTCCAGCGTTTTAATTGGAACAGAACAATGTAGGGGTGACTGATTAAAAGCTATACCATGTCTGTGTTCCATGTAACTTCTGCACTCTTGAACCCTAATACCATATCACGGCTGGTAGAGAAGGGAAACTGAAGGAAAACTTTTGTGCTCATTATGACAGGGGAAGGCGCTCTAACAAAAGCATGATTTCTATTCGAAGTTTCAAAAGACAGAATAACGGAAAAGGGAGAAAAATGCCAACTATACTAAGTTACGACAGAGTTTTGGCTAATGACGCTTTATTTATCGTTACACTTTCCTTTATGGAACAGAAATTATCCAATAAAATCAAATAGGACATCATGGTTGATATGACTCCTTGATTTCCTAGTATATGTAATTATCAGTAGCATTACTTCTACCTACAGGGAAAACTTCTAAATGTATATGTTATATTCCACAGAGACCAGTATATGGCTTTAAAGCGGGGTTTATTCGGCTGGTTGAATGGAAGTACTTATTTCAAATCCGTTTCTTAACACAGCTTTCCAGTTTGTTGTAAACCTATAAAGCATGAGAATAATTATACCAGTTTTCATTACATATAAAGTCTGCGAGGGCTTTGTGAAATGTATTTCACCTACCTATGGATATTCTAGAAAATTGATGATACATTAAGTGTTTATATTTTGAAGAAGGGAGAAGTATTTTTTCCAAGAATTTGAAATACCTGAGCTGGTACAAGATATAAACTCTCTTCCTTCACATTTATACTGATATAGCTATAACAGCAAGGTCAGTAACAGTTTCCAAACTATCGATATCAAATAAATAAATAAATAAGGAATCATATGTGATCGTTAATAACTGGAATCTTACGATCACGTTTTGATTGACAAAATAAATAAAAAGACTTATACACTGCAGTCGTACAAGAAAAGGTACGGAGTCTTAAATGTTATCGCTAGTCCCCATTCCGTACTCTCACGGAGACAGGAAACGGAAGGACTAGTGTGGCTGTAGACAATCTCGTGAGTAATTAAAGTTAGTTGTGTGACAGTTGGTCAGTCTATATCCTTGACCATACTATACAAACAAACCCCGGAACACGCGCGCGAGGTCATTGTCTATGAGGTCAATAAATATACAGTATGCTTAACCCCAATGTTGACCGCTACATAAACCTGATATGTAAATAAAGTCTTTCTGTGATAGTAAGTCATAACATAGGACAGCGACACAATGAACAGGAAATATTATCTGTCAAAATGGACAACATATAGATAATTGTTTGCTAACAGGTACGTACAGGTACTTCTTATTAAACCTGTCATTTAGCATTAATAGTAACTCATCTAACTATTAATTTTATTTATTGATTCTGAAACCGGTTTCATTATATCAACAATTAATTGTACTACTTGGCTTTACGACAAACGTGACGATTTCGATTTTACGATTGCAAACTTTCAACCTCTAGTGTTTACATGTAGTTAATTCTTTATCCCATGCTTACCCAAAATATCGAGATTTTCGCGATAAATGTCGGATGCTGACGACCAACGTTTTATGCATGTGTTCACTAAGAGAACGTGACATTTACTTGGATGGGTGTCGTTAGAATATGCTTCCTCTTCCGGAACACCTGGGCCCGTATTCATTAAACCGTTCTCATGCTCAAGCATGAATTTTGTGCTCAAGCCTTATTTCTTGTTCTGGCTATAAAAGATTTTAAAAAACTAATTTTGTCAAAGATTTGGTATAAAGTTGAAGAGATATGAAGTCAAAAGCTGTTTTCAACATTTACAATGATTTTTTGACTCTTAAACATGATTCAGATGAGTTTCTAGAAAGCTGGTCTTATTCGTTTGTACTTTTTCAAAGATATCTCCGTTGTTTATATTTTATCCGCATGTTATTTTGGCATTCGGTATTTTCTGACTTTTTAAAGAAACATTAATTTATGGTACTTCATCATGGGAAGTTTTGACAAATTTTGGAGCTTCTTTTAACTCATCAGAACGGAATTGTCGAGCATCAATGATAGACCAGTAGGAACCGTATTTATACGTCTGTGATGTATTGGAGTTAAAGTAGGAAATGTTTTGATTTAAGAACAATATGGTTTGTGCCTTGAGAGTAGGTTAAGGTCATTCATTTTAAAAAAATTTAGTGCCGATGCATTTAAACATGCTACAGGCCATATACCCTTGACATTTCGGGTATTGGTAAGAAGATTCTTGAAGATTTTTATATCATTTGACCTCTGTGACCTTGATATTGGGTCAACATCATTCATTCAAACAAAATTTGTAGCCCTTCATCCCAGCTATAGGCCAAATATCAGTACGTTGGGCCTTTCGGTTATTGAGAAGAAGTTGCTTGAAGATTTTAACATATCTGACCCCTGTGACCTTGAACATAGGTCAAGGTCATTCCTTTTAACAAATTTGGTAGCCATTTATCCCAGCATGATACATGCAAAATATCAGCATCCTAGGCCTTGCAGTTACTGAGAAGTTGTTGAAAGATTTTTTAACACATTCGACCCTTGTGACCTTGAAAGAGGGTCAAGGTCATTCATTTGCACAAACTTGGTAGCCCTTCATCCCAGTATGCTACTTGCCAAATATTAGTACCCTGGAGCTTTCGGTTATTGAGAAGTTGCTTGAAGATTTTAACGTATTTGACCCCTGTGACCTTGAAAGTGGGTCGAGGTCATTCATTTTAACAAACTTGGTAGCCCTACATCCAAGCATGCTACTAAAATAATTACAGCACCCTAGGACTTTCGCTTATTGAGAAGAAGTTGCTTAAAGGGAAAGTTTATGCACGGCGGATGACGACAGAGGGTGCACATGAGTGGCTATAGGTCATTCTGACACTTTGGGCAAGGCATTGATTATACAACTGGTATAACCAGTTCTGATAGTAAAGACGGTCGCAAAATATAAATATTAAACCAAAAAAATATTAATTTGGAATGTTAAAATATTTCTGTGACTAAATGCATTCAGATTATTAAATACATCGGCTAGAAGAGTGCCATACCTACAGGTTACCTACTGCGGAACCTTAATCCTTGCCGGTCTCATCCACGACAACTTATACCTGTTCTTAACCGGACAAATATGATTATTATTAGTTATGGCGATGGTACTGAATATGGACCCCGATCCCTTTACTCACCTAACACTGCTAATGCTATAAGTAGTAGATAGGCGAGTAAAGGGGCGGGGTCCAGATTCAAGCCCTCATGGTTATGGGTAACTTCACCCTCGATATCCAGAGGTTACAAAGTACAGTACGTGGCCATATATATTGTCGCACCTAACATAAGTATTATTGATTTTTTCCATAGACTTAAATGTTTTCCTACTAATTTTGAAAATGTCATCATACAAAATCAGCTTGACAGATTTCATTAAATTTTGGTTTTTTAAATTTTATACTTGATTTGAGTTTTCAAAATATAATTTTAGTGCAGACGTAGTCCGTATGCTGTTTGGGTGTCCACAGATGAAATGAAGTCTGTGAATTGAACATCTCCCCTGATGTCAATATGTGAATTGAACATCTTCCCTGATGTCAATTTATTAATTTCATAGAAAATGTGACATCGCAAACAAGCTCCAACTTCAAACAGCTCTGAAACGTAGAAAATATTGGATGTAATCGAACCCAGAAATATATTTTGAAAACTATGTTAAATTCAGATGCATATCAAATAAAGCTGATTAAAATCAGTCACACTGTTCTTGTTTAATTACATTTCCAAAATAAGTGGAAATACTCTAAAGTCTGTGGGGAATTGTCAGGTGCGACAATACTTACGGCCAGATACTCTACGCTCACCTACGCTCTCCACACCCTTGGAATATGTCGTTGCAAAATTGAAACACGCTTAGGTAATAAAACCTGACTAATCCCTAGGCTGATGTTTGTGTTTTGAAAATTACAAATGAGCCGCAACCAACTTTAAAGCCGTAAGATTCTTTTGATGTCCACCAAAGTCCTCTTTGTCTCATCAACAAGGTGGTACACATAGAGCTTTCAGTTTTGCCATGACATATTCCAGGGGTGTTGAGAGCGAAGGTGAGGAAATTGAGGATGGGTAACAAATCTAAAAAAAACAATCACAATAAAAAAACTTAAAACAATCTGATGGAATGTTTATTATTTCAAAACTTTCAAAAAGTGGAACACAATCTTCACTACACTAACTAACATCACACTTATATAACAAATTGTTTATCATTTAAAAAACAAAGAAAAGAACAACAATGTTTGAAAGTCAAGTCCAAAAAGCATTACCATAGTACATTGATACGAACAGTCCTTTGTTCATAAATATTATATGAATTCATTGTCCTAGTATTGAAAATACAAATATAGCGTATATAAATAAATTTTACATTAATACGATGGTCCTTTGGTCATATGAACTGATTGTCACATAGAATAAACTGTCACATAGAATAAAATCTGTTGAAAATATATATACAAATATATGATACATATATACGAAACTTCTACATTATTCCATCAGTTGTAAGATCAGTTGTTTGCCCCTGTGATGCCGAGTCTCCAGTAATAATCTTTCTCACATCTCTCATACAGTACTCAAAGGAAGCGGGACGGCACTGACAACTGGACATCGACGATTCCTCCGTACCACAGAAATATAACCTTTTTACAATGCTGACAATATTAACATCCATATTGGTGTCAGGTGTGATAGCTGTGTCATTGTTCATCTTTATCCTGATATGTCTTGCTCTGATGGTAGTCATGGCAATGGCCACCGGAACTATTGTCTCTGTCCTGTTGTCTGTCACCATGGTGATCCTCAGCGTCAACACACCATGGAAACTACAAGACATGGATGTTTATTCGCTTGTTGGATTACTTGGTAAAGTACGTGTTGTATCTGTGGCTCGGATCAAAGAGAACTTACGGAACATAGCCTGTCAGGAAAACCTTACAGATTGTGTTAATACACTGTTCAACCTTATTCACCAATCAACGTCAGTTCCTTATTTCAAATAAATATTAACGTGTACAGAGAACTTCACCTCAACCCCAAACATGTCAGCAACAAACTGTCACAAAAAAAAACTATAATATATATGGGCATATTTGTTATATTTACCATCAGTATATGGCTATGCATATTTGTATTATAAATGCCTCACTAGAAGTGTTGTGTGATTTACCTTGAAAAACAAGCTTAAATGTATATGTGGAAACATGTGTGCGAATCTATTCGTTTTTACAAACACAAAAGTCAGAAAAGGCAGAAAACAACAAATTGACTGCACTATCCAGAAATTATGACTTTTGAATATGGCATTAATGTGAAATGAAAATGAAGAATAAATGTAGCAAATGTTTGAATACACAGAAGTCAAGCTACGTAACGAAGCATTAAATCATGAGCAGGGCAGTTGATAGAAAAGCAAATTAAACTGCACACACTGTACATTTTCATTTGATATAGAACACATCAATAAAACATGCTTGTATTATATACAAATTGGTTTCATTTAATGATGTGCAAGGTTTTGGAGGTAGAGGAAAGCCAGAGTACCTTGAGAAAAAACAACGACCTATGGTCAGTACCTGGCAACTACCTCACATGGGTTTCAGACTTGCAACCCAGAGGTGGAGGGCTAGTGGTAGAATGTCTGAACACATTAACCACTCGGCCACTGCTGCCCCTTTTGAATTGGAAGAGTTCAAATGTGTCTTCTGGGGGTAATAGTGACAAGAGGCCCAATGGGCCTGCATCATTCACCTGGTTCAATCTCTTACTTGTAACCCTAATGTCCTAAAATCTATTATGGTAAGATGATTCAAAGGACCTTGAAAGGAAGACAAGGTCATTTTCATTCGCAAACTTTATTCAGCTACTTCCAAAGATAAAAACAACTTTCTGACAGAAAAAAAATTAAATGATGATATTGAAACAGTACTTTATACAGAAACGTCAGTTCAAAAATTAATTTGTGTGCCCTGAATTAAAACACATGCAAGGAAATGTTTCTATTTAAAATCATAGAAATAAAGTGCATGTATTTTCATTTCTTTCCACTTGAAATCATAGATATAAAGTACATGTATGTTTTCCTTTCACTAGACCGTCCAGTAACATTTTGGTCAAAAGACTGAAGATTGTTTCAGTAGAGACTGGGAACATTTCTAGGTTTTGATTAGCACACCCATATCGTTTCCCTGAAAATTGATGGGGTTACACTTACAGGTGCACTTACTAGGTCCAATACATACAGTACATGGCTAGCATTTCACATAATACAAACAATGTTATTTTGATAGTCTTTACATAGAAACAGATTATGTACATGCATCACTAAATATAATGCTCAGTGTTCATGCCAGGACCATTTCTGAAAATATGTCAACATTATTTTTAACTCTTGTAACTTATGTCAGGGATGTGTGTGTGGTCTCACATATACGTCCCTGCTTATGTTTATACATAATGTGTAGAAAAGTAGAAAAATAATATCACTTTTCATAAACCCTTGGCACTTTTTGGTTTTGTATTAACAAAACATGTAAGTCAAAAATAAAATATCATACATTTCTGCAATAAAAGCAGACAACAGTCCACATTTAAACAAAAACACATAGCTTTTGTAATAACTGTAGATGTACTTAATTTGGCGCGATCATATTTAAGCACATTGTTAGTTTTTGGCACATTACCGCACTGAAAAATGTGTGCATCATTGGTAATTACTCTCCAATAGCGCAATCATATTTTAGCAAAATATACTTTCAGCGAGAAAAGCACTTAAATAAGATTACCGCAAAAATACGTACATTTCCAGTCTTACCATTACCTTATACAATTTCTTTCCTACAATGTTTCATCTTTGAAGCAAAGAGATCAATTCTGCATAAAGAATTCAATACATTTGAAAATTGAAAATTAAAAATGAGGATGTGATATGTAAGTTGAGTACCTATATACAATGTCATGTATAGTAATGTACCAGGTAATGTATATTGATTGATAAGCTGCAGATGACAAAACCTGTTACGCTTCAACCATTCCATTATATCTATCTATAACCAAGGACATTTTATATAATTATATGGTAACCATAACTAGAAATGAACTTTAAACACAATTTGTAGAATACTAAGAGAGTCCATTCTAGAGGAACTTATTTTCTTCCTCTACTGGAAAGTAACTACAACTAATATATACTCCACGGAGACCAGTATGGCCCTAATATGGAGATTATATTACCTTGATTTCATTTGTGACAAATTCTTTTTACCAAGGTTAAGAAGACATTCCTTTATAACAGGGGTACAACATACATGTTCTGGCTCTTGTAAAATATTCAAAAAATGATATGAAAATATAATAAATATTTCAAAAAAAAATAAACAATCTCAGATTCACTAGTACATATGTACTTTCACTTAGTTCCACAAGTTCTTCAGGTGAAAGAATATTATAAAATATCATAATTTCTTTTAAATATTATACGTGTATGTATATTAATATCACCTAATTTTGGTCCAGTTTGTATTCTAGTGTTTCCTATGTAAACTTAAGCTGTGTTAGACACCCACTATGCATGTGTTAGCTAGGATGTAGGACACAAGCTTATGAACTTTCCAGAAGATGACCTTCTCAAATGCAGGATTGAATGCTGTTGATAAGTTAAAATCACATGTAAGACTATGATGTACACCAGAAGCTTTTTTAACACATCTTGATTTTCCCGACAAAATATGATTTTTTTTTACATACATGTATTTGGATTTTTAATTTTTTTGTTTGGTTTGTTTTTTATGCACAATAATAGAAGTTACTCAAGTCCGATCCATCCTGGGTAAAAGTGCTCGGTAGTGCTGCCATGAAACTGCTTGCTAAACGGCGATCCCGTAACAAAAGGATGTTTGTAGTACAATGTGGTTCCGTTGGTCAGAAAGGCGGACCACCAACCGAAGGTGCCAACAGTCATGATTGTATGGTTTGTGGAGGTCAGCAATGCCATGTCCGTTTCTGGGCTGTTTCCTTCCGCAAAATACATGTCACTAAATTTCCCAAGGACTTGTCGTGCCCAGGTAAAATCATTTGAACAAACTATGAAAGTTGGCTTCTTATAACGATTGCGGAAAAATTGAGCAGCTTTGTGTAAGTACTGTTCAGTAGCAGTCTGGTATCCATACGCGGTAAAGTGAGCGCGGTTCACATAATCACCGCGGCGAATGTGTATGCCTACCAGTATATCACCTCGGGCAGGACTACTGCCACTCTTTTGTAGGATGTTTTGTAAAACTGCTTGGGCAGATATTTTGATACGTTCTTGAAATTGGAAGGCGTTTCTTATTTCATGTTCATAATGTTTCCAGTATTTCCACGATTGAAAATAGCCAAACAAATGAATGTCTTGTCTTTTCTCCATTTTTTCAAACTTCTGATCATAAGCACAATCCCAATCATCTTCATATTTCCAGAAACAGGAGCAATCCGTCCCTAGTCCAAAATCATAGTCATTATTTAAACTGGATTGAATTTCGAATGTTGAAGAGAGGATGTCTTTCACCATTGACTCTGGCATCATCACCACTAGTTCCTTGTCCCTGGAAAAAGCATGCATAAAGGCATACTGGAACATCTGATTGGCTAGTCTGCCTTGGTAGGGCATGCATGCAAAATGCGGTCTTTCAATTCCATTCCAGTCGTTCCAATAAATCCTTATGCACGGACTCAATCTTACAGCGATCACAAAAATCACTACCACAGGGATAGCCAGGCATACTGCGAAAAATAAAGAAATTATATTGCTGCAGAAAACAACACAAGAAATAGCCTCAAGCCTATAAAAATTACTTCAGGGGGCACAACAGTAGATTGCACTAAACCCTTTCCACAAAAGGAATATACTTTGAAAACTGTTCATTTAAAGGGGGATAACTCTTTGAAAAAGGTCCTAATTAAATGCAAACCTATTTCAGGGGGGCACATCTCCATTTTGAACTGGCTATTCCCACCAAAAAATTAAATGATCCATTGTAAACTGAGCGAATGCATAGCTGGACATTTAAATAAAAGGAGGATAACTCTCTCTTTGAAAATGCAAAGTTACTTCAGGGAGTACATCTCAATATTGTATTGGCTATTCTCACAATTTTTCACAAAGATCTGTTGAAAATAAGAGCATGCATAGCCAGACCATAATGTGTTCATTTTTATTTTTTTCACATATAAGGGGGATAACTCTCTGTAGTTGGTCGAAAATGCAAAGTTTATTCAGGAGGCACATCTCCATATTGTACTGACTACTCTTTCAAAAATTTAGAAACATTCATTGAATAATGAGCTAATGCATAGCCAGACAAAGTCTGTCTACAAAGCTGATTCAGGTATACACCCCCCCCCCCCAACAAATTTCAATAACTTGATCTTCAAAATTAATCTAGGTCATTCATTTTGGTCCCGCAGGTCATGGCATCATATAAACAAGTCTGAGTTCACCATCCTCTCAACATTTAGCTGACCAGGTTTTCAGAGCCATTCTGGAAACAACCAAAACTTTAATCCACCTGGCAGTTGATCTTTACTCAAAAGTGCAGTATGAAATATTTCATTTGTAAAACTGTGAAAGATAAACAGTATTTAATGTTTATCATGTATCCTCTCTTTCAGAAGATGTTATGCAAGAATAAACAGTAATTTGTCATGTCTGGAGAGAATTAATAACCAATTAGAACTGTAAGCCAATGTCTAACTAATACCCCCCGACCCCCCGCTCCCCTACCCCCCGACCCCCCCCCCGCTCCCCTACCCCCCGACCCCCCCGACCCTTTGCAATAAAACTTTTATAAGGCAATGTTGATGACGAACAAATATTTATCAGCAGATACATCTACACATCGTCCCTAACATTCCTCTGTGGTTTCATTGAAATTGGTTCATATATAGGTTTATGAGTAGCTTTAAAGATAAAATTTTCTGACAAAACCTGTTTATAGTGACCTGATTACCATGGCAACCAGAAGTCTGCATGAAATAACCTGCATGCATATCTTCACAAGTTACCTAAACTCATTAAAAAAAAATTTTTTTTTTTAATTTATATTTGCATCTGACAATTTCAAACATTCAAAATGTAATTACAAGAAATGAAATCTACATTTTTTCAGCATTCATGAGGTCATAACGTTAACCTTCTCAATATGTTTATCATGAATCGCTATCGCCATTCATTGAATATGTCCAGAAATTAATGCTGTTATGACCTCATGAATGTTGAAAAATGTATTTTACTCCTTAAACATATTGATCAAGGGTTTAGTTTCTTTTAAAATCTGATGGCAATCTTTATGGTATCATTATCTTATTATATATATAAGATGGAGTGAAAGCGCTAAGTAATGTGTCCGTGTCGTTTTTTATTTTTACATATATTTTCTTCCACAAGGACATTTCAATTTTATTATTTTATATATATATATATATATGAATACTCACTTTTACATTTAGAATGGTTTTTCAAAGTGATCCGCATCCCAGCCAATCTCATTTCATTAGACATCAGGATCTACAAAATGAAAAAGAACGGAAGAACTCATGAACATGATATACCTACACCATTGCAGCCTCATGCGATTATCTGTCCAGAAATCCCCAGTCAACAATAAATTGATACATGTACAGAGTATACTGCTGCCAAACTGAATTAACATTTCATATGTATTCTTACTTAGTGTTTGATACTGATGCTGAACATCCAACTGGTTTATACAGTCATAACAATTCAATAAACAACAAAAGGCGAAACTCAAACACATTTACTGCGATACACTATATCAAACGTCTGAATGAATCGGTGTTTAATACCACCATCTGTTACAATATGCTTTCGTTTCATACATCTGTTGCGTATACAGCCACAGTATAAAAGTGACACCTTGTCTAAGAGCTCATGCCGCCGATCCCTGGACTGATCAGTAAATAAAGTTAACACAACTGTCGGGTCATACTGGTATCATGTTTGGAATCACTGTTTTACTTCTAAATGGTAATGACCAACTTCAACAAGAGGCCCAGAAGGCCTGCATATATCGCTCACCTGGATACATTGGTATCTAGGTAATCATGGTAAAATATTTTCTTTTTGGCCCTACCCCTCAGGCCCCTGTGGGGTCAGTCCCACCATTAGTATAATTTTGAATCCTGGGCACCTAAAGATGCTTCCTGCCAAATAAGGTTGATTTCCAATCAGTGGTTATGGCGAAGACGTCGCTAATATCAATATAGCTGGACCAGGTGAGCTAACAAGTTGAAGACAATGCCATGAGAAAGAAAAGGGATATAGTCGATTCCGAAGAGGCCAAAATAATGTGTAAAATATAGATTTTATTTTGAGAGTACAGAGACAAGAGAGCAAATTTAAAAGATTCAACAGTAGGGCAGGATGATATAATATCTGGTGGGATCTTATTCCACTCAGTTATAGATCGTGGAGAGAACGGTTGTTTTCTGACCTGGTTTCTGCGGTGTGGTGTTTGGAAAGGTTGGTGGCGTACATGCCTTGATTGTCTGATTGTTGGTGTAAGTCTGTTGTGTTTCCTAATTTCTACCTGATTGTAACGTAACACCCCGATATTTAGCCTGGTCTACATGTTCCAGTGTATGCCCATGGAGAGTATAGTTATGGATGATGTGGGTTTTTCCCTTGTTCACAGATAACACTTGACACTTGCTCGGGTGGATCGAAGGTCATCTTCCATGTTTTTTCCCAGAGCACCAGTTTGTCCAATTAAGTCTTGCTGTAAAGTTTCAGCATCACTGTTAGACTTGACAACTACATAAGCGATAGTGTAATCTGCTAACAAGCTGGTCCGAGCAGGGATCAGTGTCTTGACAGGGTCGGTGAACTCACCCGCTGCTCCAGGTGAGGTAAACCTTGCCAACTTCATGTGCCGTAAACCGTGCAACATAGGCCAGGTGCTGTGAACAGTGCCGATACTTATCTAGTGCTACGTGGAGTTATCGTTCCTTGGATTTAACAGTATAGAGTGCTATATAGAAACTACAGATTATGTTAGACAGGGGCTCCGGGCTTAGACGTAATTAATACATAGTGGTTCGCTATAGACCTATAGGTATCTAGAGGGAATCGATTGTAGCTTTGGGTATCAGTGTTACTGTTGGTTAGTATAAGGGCCGTACGTGTTACATAGGAATTGAGTTACTTAACATTAGCTATCATTGTGCGACACTAATGTTATGATCTTCCGTGTTTATTTAAGCATTGAACTGCTTTCAGTTGGCATTCATAGGCCATTTGGTATTCATATAGCCTATGAATGCCAACTGAAAGCAGTTCAATACTTATATTTACCATTTTT
The DNA here is from genome assembly GCA_947623455.1 of Mimachlamys varia. NCBI lineage: Eukaryota > Metazoa > Mollusca > Bivalvia > Pectinida > Pectinidae > Mimachlamys > Mimachlamys varia. The sequence goes on from OX392536.1 coordinate 48,172,161, forward strand.
AGAATCTGCTCATGTCATAAAACAATCAATAACACTTTTTATTTCTCAGCATTTAGCTCAATAAATGTATTTGTCGCATATGCTTGTTCAATGAAAAGAACAGCCATCGCCCGGGGACGGTCAATGGTATCCAACGTAACAATTATGACGTCATAATAATGATGACGTCAACAATCGGTCATTGGCATTCATGGCCTGATGAATGCCAACTGAATTTGGTAGGGATAGATAGTGGCAATGCCATACAATGGTAAATATATTGTTATACATTTATATTCTTCATTAATATTTGTGTCTTGTAAATAAATAGTTAGTTGTACATTGACACTTTGTTGAGTTATTGAATCGATTGCTAGTACTTCCGCTACATCCAGTGTTCGAACCTGTAGTGAAACAGGCCTGTAACCTGTGTGTGAGGGGACGTGGAAGGTGCGGTCTAGAGAGGATTGCAGGTCCAGTCGTCAACTCCTATTATTATTCAACCTTTAAAACTATACGATCACGAAACGGATTAACGGAGTGACATATACAGTTGACACCAAGTCTCTCTGGACCGACCCACACACACACAAACCCTATTACACATTAAACAATTAAGTGGTGATGATTGAAGATGCACTGGGTCAGCTGATCATGAGTCCTCAAGGTAATTTGGCAAATCATTTGGACATATTTTTAACAAGTTTCGGCTCAGATTACCTCCTTGTCGCACACCCAGTTTACACCTGAAATTATCAGTGAAAGAATTATATATAATTATAAGCTGTATTAGACGGATATCTAACTAGATTTAGAGTAAACAGAGACAGAGCACAGGCTTTGTACATGTGACTATTGTCGAATATTTATAACAGGTGTTTGTGTGCTAGAGACGAGGTTAGTGTCTGTGGTCAGTCGTTCTAACTGCCACCGGTCACTCATTAGTTACACCACCGGGACCTATAAGGTCTACCAATTCAATGTCACAAAAACAAACTATGCTCTACATGCTTTTCCAGCATCTGTGGCTGAACTCCGTTGACAGTTGTTACACCGTACACTGATTAAAAAAGCTCACCTTTAACAATATAGCGCGGTTAGCTTGATCCGCTGTTAACGGACGACATCGATTTCAACAGCCCAAGCGTGTCGCGATATCGTACATGTCTAGAACGCAGGTCAGTACGAGTTGTCTTTCCCTAAATATACAGTACTAGGCCTAGTGGTGTCAGGTCGTTTCGGTAACAAGTCGGAAGTCGTTTCGGGAGTACATGTACATGTACACTGTGTCACTATACAGTGACGTGCCAAAAGTCTTTCTTTTTTTTATTTGCCTATATATTCTTTGCATTTCCAACTTTTTTCAATGAATTTTCTGACTTCGTTTATGGATCATTTTTAATGAAATTTTGTGTACTTATATAATTATAAAGAATTGTTTCCTGTTTCATCTCATAATATTTTCACTGTTTTCCGTTATGTATAACTAGATAAATCATAATTTATTTACAACATCCAATTTTAGGGACGCCATTTTGACGTCATTTTGGTCACGTTATATAGAGAAATGGCGTCACGCGGGAATAAGCAGTGTAGATAATTCTGTATAGCTCCATAAATACACAATGGAAAATTGAATAAATATTATGAGAGGAAACCTTGTATATTTCTGTACCAAATGACAAAAATTGTCAAAATCCATCCATAAACGAAGTCAGGAAAATTCATTGAAAAAAGTTGGAAATACAAAGAATATATGGCAAAATTAAAAAAAAAAATTAAAGACTTTTGGCACGTAACTGTATATGTAGGCCTATACTTCTACCAGATAATGACCAACTTCAACTGGTTGAAGGTTATGTCATGTTTAGTTGAATGTGACAAGAAAGGAAAAGAACAGAATTAATATATATGAGAGGAGATTGCTGATTTGAAGGAAGATAGAGAGTCTGCGAAGAAATTTCAGGTGGTAGTGTGTTCCAAAATATGGCATATTTAAATAAAAAAGGATGGTCAGCCGCGCATCTTTTCTGCGGCCAGCATGGCTGCGCCATCTAAGATGGTCTAATAACATATGCATGTTACCAACACTTGAGGTGTTGCGATGATGATTGGTAACATAACGGGCAGCCCTTGCGCTGAATCATCTCTATCTTGTCAGTGTCTATATACGTACAGGGATATTTACAGCAGCTGCCACAGGGACCCGACAGGGGCACAGGGACCTGGGAATTTGTTACAGCTAGTTTTGGACCTTAAATAGTGTGTTTAGAGTAATTTTACACATTTGGTGGGGGGGGGGGGAGTTAAGATCAATTTTCGATAAAAATGCCCCTTCAATGGTCAGGGACCTGGGAATTTGTTACAGCTAATTTTGGACTAAAAATAGGGTGTTTAGAGTAATTTTACACACATTTGGGGGGTTAAGATCAGTTTTCGGTAAAATGCCCCTAAACGCTCATAAAAGCTATTAGCTTAATTACTCTAAACACCATATTTTAGGTCCAAAACCAGCTGCAACAAATGTTCAGGTCCCTGTGGACAAGGGCGTAGCTGGAGGTATTTTAATGTGCAAGCCCTAGGCTTGCGAGCGTTTTTTAGCAGTTACTTCAAATGGTGCAATTTGGTCGTGTCAGAGACGTATAAAGCCTTATACGTCTCTATATTATACAAATCATTAATGTAAAAATAAAATAAGATAATATTATTATGTAACTTTGTCATATAATATATACGAATAATTATAACTATGACCGTTATTAACAGATTGGAGGAGCAATGGTCAGTTTCATACACAATCAGGCAATTACTTTGCCTGCGTCCAGTATTTACTTATTACTCTTTATATGTGTGTCTTGAAAACAAAATTCATATACATACGTTTCTAAGTCATTTACTCGTTAGTAAGTAATAACAGAGACCTAAAAGCCATCTGTGTTACATACATGTGTGCCTCTGTCAATACAGGGGCGTAGCTGGAGGTATTTTAATGTGAAAGCCCTGCGAGGGTTTTTTTTAGCAGCGACTTCAAATTATGCCATTTGGTCGTATCATTATACAAAAATAAAATGAGATGATATTATGTCTTAAAGTACATTTTTTTCTGGAACGAAATTTTGTTCTCAGCATTATATATATACACACGAGGAGTATTCGAAATATATGCAAACGCACAGTATACCCGAATATCACATGATTTACGTGCATAAAACCAGTAAGAATGGGCTCCATTGACACCCACTAACCGGTTTCCTTGCAATTTAGGTTACTTTCTTGTGTAGTCATATACACTGTGTTGAGAATGGATAGAACACGAATATAAAATCGCTACAATCAAGGGCTATATGAAAGCCCACTGTAACTTGGGATTGAGCATAAAAAAGATCAGAGAATACTAAAGCGTCAACACAACCATAATCCGAACTCAAAATCGATTAAACTAGAGGCAAAATAGGAACAAAGGAAAGATTTATATGGATGCCCTCGTAAAAGTACAAGAGAATAAGACCAGGTGTTCCGGAAGAGTAGTGTTTATTGCTTCATCGACAACACCCACCAAGTAAACATCAATCCTTAAAAATAAAAACCGAGTCATCGTCAAGCAAGCACTCTAATAAGCAAACTCAAAAACGTCCAACTTAATATCACACAAAGATACAGAATTTTCTCAATGATATAAAGATGGCGACCATAAAACTTGCACATATTCTTCATCAACCTGCATCTCTCGAATCCCTGTGCCGTAAGTTTGTTTGTCAGCAGCTGACATCTATCACGAAAATCTATATTCAGAGCAAGCCCTAGCTAAAGAATAACGAATCAACTGCGACATGTAAAACACCATATAGGATGGAGAGCAGGGTGGTTACTATAAAGAAAGGGAAAGTTCACGATCGGAGAATCGAAATCGCCGTTAATCATACAGCTTAGGTGTAAGTTGCCCGGGAATTAAATTAAATTAACGGGAGCAATATTTCGGCCCGTGTTGGTAATAGTTAAGTAAAGATCGAGGTAAGAAGTTGATGTAGGATAATCTGTTGTGTCTTTAATCTCAAGTTCAGTAGGGTATATACGATCGAGTAGGTACAGTTATGTTCCCATTGGAATGCCAACAGTCTGTTGGAAAATCTTTCCTCCGAACTCAACAAAGATATCGTCAACCAGGAATTCAATCATTCGTACTATATTTTCCTCAGTATATTTCAATCTAGCTTTTGTTGTGTTTTTTACAAAGTATGCTCCAAGATTGCTCACAACCATGTATTTTTATCGTCATTCACTTTTCTTTGAAAAGGAAACTCTCATAATGAGAGACCGAAGACGTTCTTTCAGTTTGGTATGTGGCATAGTAATGTACAGGGTTGGAAAAATCAAATGTTTTGATATATGCAAAATTTTTGAATGGGGCTGCTCAAGACTGATCAGAAGCATTTTTGAGTATGAGCCTAAGAAGATAGTTGACAATAGGATATGGGCTTTGAAACATACCAAAAGGCTAAGTATTGCTAAAGGAACACTGACAGCAAAGAAGGTGTTATTCGTATAACTTATACGCAATATTCTTTAGAAATAGGGGACAAATTATGCAAATTGCTTTTCTAAAAGGTAGGAGTGAGTCGGGAAGCTTCTATAAGAATGTAGTTCTGAAAATATTGCGAACACAAAAGAGAAAAAAATCGTCCTAAAACGGGTCTCCCCAGCAATCTGGTAAGAGACATAGTTCCAGAAGTGAGCTGGGATCTGCAGTTTACCAGTTTCTGATTAGTGTACCCTAAGAGGAGTATCAAAGATTCAAACGGTGTGTTCAAGCTTTAGTGTTTCTAAGAAAACAAGCCATTTGCAAAAGTTTTCGAACACTCCTCCTAAACATGGAAGACGTGGGGAGCGGCTATTTATTATCAGACGTATATTACATATTACATTTAATTAATACATAATTTAAATGATATAAACTGTTTAAGTCTGATTTGGGGCGTAGCACCGATTCAGCCAAACAGCAGCCGAGAAACTCGAAATTTCTATCCCGTATTATGGGTCCAAATTTATCTAAGTTGACGGTATGGCCCCGCAAATTTCTTAATTTTTGGTCGATTTAAACAGGGGCGTATATGTGAGAACAATTAATTTATTACACTAATATCCTGTTTTCTTGATATGAAATAAACGTCAATGTCACGTGGGTTTCCGACGATCGCGAGAACGCAAAATGTTCCCCAAGACCCCAATTCATGCAATATACACAGAAAAGGTTATTCGTGCATATCAAGATCTAGCGAAATACTTCTGAGCGAAAATCGCTAAGGATAAGACCACAGACAAAATGACATTAGTTGAACCACAGTGACTTAGAGGTAGCAGATCTAGAGTGTTAATGAAGGATTCCTCAGGATTGTAAGCTTTCAACGACAAACAATTTTTTATTGACTGAGGCGGCAGTAGGCATTTCCCTTTTTCCTATGTCAAAGAGACAGTTGCCTCCTAGTCAATTCTGCAAATTAACATTCATACATACATATCTGATCACAAATCTGGACGATATTGAATGAAATTGCTCTGCAATTAGCCAAGAAATCATGTGTTTTGCTCATTTTGGTATATTTGACCGAGCATAGCACAAAAACGAGTTCACTACCATATATTTACCATTGAATGGCATTGTCACTATATATCCCTACCAAATTCAGTTGGCATTCATCAGTCCATGAATGCCAATGACCGATTGTTGACGTCATCATTATTATGACGTCATAATTGTTACGTTGGATACCATTGACCGCCCCTGGGCGATGGCTGGTCTTTTCATTAAACAAGCATATGCGACAAATACATTTATTGAGCTAAATGCTGAGAAATAAAATGTGTTATTGATTGTTTTATGACATGAGCAGATTCTAAAAATGGTAAATATAAGTATTGAACTGCTTTCAGTTGGCATTCATAGGCTATATATTTACCATTGAATGGCATTGCCGCTATATATCCCTACCAAATTCAATTGGCATTCATCAGGCCATGAATGCCAATGACCGATTGTTGACGTCATCATTATTATGACGTCATAATTGTTACGTTGGATACCATTGACCGTCCCCGGGCGATGGCTGTTCTTTTCATTGAAGCATATGCGACAAATGCATTTATTGAGCTAAATGCTGAGAAATAAAATGTGTTATTGATTGTTTTATGACAAGAGCAGATTCTAAAAATGGTAAATATAAGTATGAAGCGCTAGCGCGCTTCATTGAATTTGCCTTTGACCATTTGGCATTCATATAGCCTATGAATGCCAACTGAAAGCAGTTCAATGCTTAAATATTTCTTTTTGCATTTTCTTCTATGCAATGAACCCCCTTTTCCAAAAATGCATAATCAGTCGTCAGAAAATGTCGATTTTTCACAAGAGAAGATCATTAGCGGGGGAGGGAGCATTTTTATCGAAAATTGATCAAACCCCACAAAAGTGCAAAATTACTCTAAACACCCTAGTTATATACAGTTTAGGAATCATACAACTAAATCAGCCTATCGCGAAGTGTTTCATACGTTTGTAGTCCCTACCGAAAATTTGTTCCGGCTAAGTACAGTGATTCTGCATTGAATGAAATCTATAGATATTTAACTTCACAAAAATGTATACTTTTGGTAGATTTTGATATGTGATGGCGGAATGATATGGGGTCAAAAGTCGGAGGGTGTTACCGTCCCATTTCACTGGTTTGATATGAAAATTTCCAGTTCCGAAGCAGACGCCCGTAGCGAGCTAATTATAAAATGCCACGAAACTTCTGATAAAATGTCATTTGAAGTCTTTGCCATGTATGTATCTGTGAATCCAGGCAGTTGTCACTAGTGTTGAACTTCAAATGTTAAAGTTATCAGCTCTAAAGCTTAGTAATAGCATATAGTAAATTATTTAGTTGTGTGAGTCCTTTAATTTAGGTTCAAATCTATAGCTATCTGTAACAAATCCTCATGATCAGGTCACTGTGCACGGATCATGATCATGAATGCCTTTTATGAAATTGTAACACCAGAGGACTTTTATGTCATCGTGATCAAAGTTTATTTACCGTTGGTAAATGATATTGATACAAACAAAAACTCTTACAGCTTGCTTCCATCGTTTGTCAGATTTTTAGCGCTAAAACTACGAGTAGTTTTGGCGACTATTGCTGCCACTATTCTGTGACCTTTTGACCCATGTCATTTTTCCCCTCCCGCTCCGGAAAAGCTTGAATAACTACCAATCGCATGATATATGAACTATTTGAAAGCCTGAACATTAAAGGAAATGATGTTCCCATGGTATTGTTGATAATTATGACGACTTCAATAACCTATATGCAATTTGTAACAAAGAAATCAATTTTTCACTCTCACAGCTCATTCAAATATTACGTCTCTGCTCTCAGTTTGACCCATCTGTGTATACATTATAACCTCTCGGTGTATAGCTACACACACCATGTATAACCTCGAGCTCTCGCGATCGGTGCTATACGGATCGTGGTATGGCCCAGACACACCGCTAACAGGTGCGTGTGTACTGTCATGCAATTTTTATTAAACTTATTAATTATAAAATCGCTTCATAGCCAACAGTCCTGGTTTTGATTTGATTTCTGACCGACGGTCATCTTGGACATTTAGCTCACAGAATACCATCTTTCAGTTGATAATGCCTTTTCTTAAGACGAAAAAGAAAGGAAAAATCCAACTTTTTTTAAAAACAAATGAAGATAGTCAATGGTGGGTACCAAGATCCTTCTGGGACCTATCGTTTAATGTTCATACAGATAAGTTTGACTTACTATGTATGTGCATACGTTAGTGTCTCTGATGCACGGGATATTCTTTATCCGATGTCTTAAATGTTTATAAGAGTAGATAGTTTATATATATGTTCTAACGTTAATGTCGCATTTGGTTTTCTACAAACGACATCATATCTTAAATCTTTTATGAGATATACATGTACATATGTATGATATAGAATGAAATGAAATGAAATGTTTAAATTGCTTCTTTACATCCGTTTTCATTAATCGTACTTTTAGGAGTATGGTATGATATGTCTACTTCATAATGCAAACTGTTATCACCTTACAAACAGACATGTTATTATCAAAACAAACCAGTATATGTCGTTTCAACTTTGATCTGCCATTGCTCCCGTAATTAATCCTCATCTTGCATTTCCAACTGGATCTCAGGTGTGATTTTTTGCTTAAATTGTTTTAAGTGTTGCAGGGAAGGTTTATGAAATAAAACTTCATTTTGTGTCTAAGAAACTAATACCGTTTATTTCAATGCATATATTAAAAGAAACACATTCGCTTCCCTGTAAATTGATCAATATTCATTTCAAAATAAAAATAAAATGATATTTTAGTCAAATTGTAAAAGCACTGCACTAAATTGTACATGTACATTGAAAAACAACTCGTCAATCTAAACAATTTGCGTGTAAATTATGTTTACTCTAAATACTTAATAACCTAATCCCTATTCTGAAACCTTCTGATATCGAAACTTAGTAACCCACACAACAAAATCACTTCAATAGCTGTTAAAAAATACATACTTTTGTTAGAAGTTTTAGCGTTTCAGTACTTTCAGTACTTTGATTTAAATCTGATTTAGTTGCAAATAGCTGGCATGCATTGGAAAGAGTTACCTCCCTTTGAATCGCTCTCAAGATGGCGTCAACTTCACTTCTTCGTGCTTGCGGAGGTAAATAATGTTATGACAAAACAATTTTGCGCCTATAAAAAAAGTCGTCACTTTAACTGGTTGTGATTTATGTTAAATGCTTATTAAGCAAAGTTTTTCACGTCCATTATTTTGCTCGAATAATCAAATACCGGCGTTATTTCATGTCATGCTTTCGTTCAAGGTCATGTTTTCCAAAATGAAACCAATTTGCAAGTGTACCGTTTAGTTGGTCCGGTGCTTGAGCATATGATGTTTCGGCATTTTGATGATTCTAAACAGACAAATATGTCATCAACACATTGGCACAAAAAGTAACTCATGATATCATCAGTACTTGCCATGTGTAAGGTGGATCCTCCTCTTGTAATTTAAGAGAATTTAAGAGACGTATATACAGTACTGTATGTGAGATTGCATTTGGTAGTTACCTATTTCGGTAACAATTTCAATATGAGAAATAATCCTGCATTTGGATAATTATATATATAAACAAGCAACAAACTGCACTGATCAAGCGGCAGCGTACGTTCCAGAAACAAAATTAAATAACAGATCAAAGATTTCAAGACTGTGTTGTTTTGGTGATTAGTCACTGCCCGATACTGTACTTTAGATGCTCTGAGAAGTTTATGTTTTCATAAGCAGTCAGTGCCATCTAAGGTGTAGCAGATCTAGACCGGGTCAATCCTTGGCGACCAGTTAGCTCAATTGGTTGAGTGTCCGTCTAGAGTTCGGAAGGTCATGGGTTGGAACACCGGTGCATGTGGCCGAGTATTTTTCCTCTCCTGTGACACTGAGGAAACTGAGCTTGTCTGAAGCCTAAAGTGAGATTTAGTGGATAATCATTTCTTTTACTCAACAATGACTACCGTGAATGTTATTCATGATCAATTATTGTTCAACCTTCTTGTCATTGTTGATATGGCAACTCATATAATTAATTACCTCACCAGCTAGTTTAGTTTCTGTGCCCATTTGTTAATTATGTCCCCCAAACGAAGTGGGGGGACATATTGTTTTTGCTCGGTTTCTTATTATTATTATTATTATTATTATTATTCTTATTATTATTATTATTATTATTATTCTTGTTTCTTCCACTTTCTTCCGCCGCGGAGGTTTCCGACCGTTTTCTCAAAAACTACTGGACGGATCTTCACGAAACTTCACACACATACTCATTAGGGGCGGGGTGTGTGAAAACGGGTTGTTTTTTCGCGACCGGAAGTCCAAGATGGCCGCCAGAGCTAATTTCCGGTTTTCAAAATTCAGTCTCCGATTTCAGTAAAAATTGGTACATGGGTGTTTTAAGGGATGCTGAATAACATGGTAACATTTTCGTAAAGTTTGGTTGCCACCGAAACGAAAATGGAGGCCTCTGATTGGTCGAAATTTATATATTGTCCGATTTCAATGAAATTTAATATATATGTGTAGTATTACATGTACACCAACAACATTGTCCTCACATCCGTTTCATGATTCGTCAACATGGCCGCTATTTCCTGGCTTCTGATTGGTCGAAATTTATATATTGTCCGATTTCAATGAAATTTAATATATTTGTGTAGTATTACACCAACAACATTGTCGTAACCTCCGTTTCGTGATTCGTCAACATGGCCGCTATTTCCTGGCTTCTGATTGGTCGAAATTTATATATTGTCCGATTTCAATGAAATTTTATATATAACTGTAGTAGGACACCACGGACATTGTCGTAACCTCCGTTTCGTGATTCGTCAACATGGCCGCTATTTCCTGGCTTCTGATTGGTCGAAATTTATATATTGTCCGATTTCAATGAAATTTTATATATAACTGTAGTAGGACACCACGGACATTGTCGTAACCTCCGTTTCCTAATTCGTCAACATGACCGCTGATATATGGGGTGTCAGCTATATTTCCATTGTGAGTTCATTGGGCTCATCAGTTCCGACCAAAGGGGTAGTTTGGGGGACATCTGTAATGGTACCCCATTACAATAAGCACTTGTTATAATAGCCCTGCACACAATTGAATGTATTTGGATTTATTTGATACCACAGCACAAGAAGGTGAAGACACATATACTGAACAATATTTATTATTAATACTTCCACAAGAATTACTATGATCTTTTATTGAGGGGAGGGTACATATCAAATATTTGTCACCCTGATAAAATACTGGCCATGCCACTTCTAAGTTCTCTTCAGCAGAATATATACAGTAACTACGCCAGAGGTCAGCTGTTTCACACCTACATGTACAATAGCACAGGTGTTGAAGAAATAATACCTTTGTTGTCAAAACAAAGATGATTTATTGTGTCTTTACCAATAATATTCTACTAAAAAAATCAATGAAAAAATACTTCTGTACAAGTACAGAATTAAGTCATCAAAGGATACTGTGGGATACAGAAATAAAAGCAAGGATTATCAGTTTTGATTCTTTTGACAATGACTCACTGGATTTAGTTCATACCTCATATACAGAATTATAGTTTCTATTTAACCTTAAATCTGATAACTATGATCTGCTGATCTATTAAGTTATGTCATGAATTTTGTAATTCTATATTTTAATACTTGTCAGATAGTTAGTGTTATTTATTATCTTCATTTTCAGGAGCAAGACAATTATTCTTCAGGCCGAATTCAATACAGAAGGCCATATCTGGTCAGATCCAAAAAGACACATCTTCTAAAATCTTTTCAACCACATCATCTGCTTCAAGTCTAGAATATTTCCGTGCAAGAAGAGGCCCATTTACACCAGGTATATCTAATATAACAAAAATGTCATTGATGTTAAATTTATTAGCTCACCTGGCCCTGGTTTCATCAACGTTCCTTAACTTAAGGAAATTCCTTAACTTAAAATTCTCCAAAGGAAAGCATAACAGAATTTAAGGAGAAAATCCTTAGTTAAGGAACTTTCCTTAAATTCTGTAATGCTTTCCTATGGAGATTAAGGAGTTTCCTTAAGTTAAGGAACGTTGATGAAACCAGGGCCAGGTCCAAAGGACCAAGGTAAGCTTATGCCATACCGTGGCGTCCAGCGTCCATCTTTTTAAAAAATATTTTACCATCATTACCTTGATACCAATTTATCCAGGTGAGCAATACAGGCCCTCTGGGCCTTTTGTTTATATGTTCATCAGAAAAATTACAATAGAGGTTCCAAGCCTGCTAGAAGATTTTTTTTACATTGAAATCCAAACTTAAATTATTTTTATTTATTTTTTTTTTTAAATAATTTATTCTTAGAGGGACAACTGATCAGTATAAAAAAATGCAATTAACATATTATAGTGTATGTTCATATATAATTACTTATAATTGGGAAAAAAAAATGAAAAATAGGGATTTTTTTTAACCCTGTGAAGGGAGGTAACTTGGATTTTTGAAACAAAAGATAGGATTACAGTCAAACCTACACGTTAATGAGAAGACCACTTGTGTTGAGATACATTCATCACAGATACATATCTAAAATCTATCACAGAATGCATAAAAGTTGATGCATATACCAGGGTGTCAATTGAAAATTATGATCATTAATATACTGTCTTTTAATATATAGATAATTATTGTAGAGTAGAATATTTCTAGCAGTGGAAAAATCCAAAATTTTGTTATTAAAAGAGTTCAAATAATGATGCATAGGCTTCTTTTATTTATAACTTTATTTGGAAATTCATTCCATTGGTCAATTTGCTGACAGCCATATATGAAAAGGTGTGCTGAATAAAAAGTTGTTTTGTGTCCTGGTACTACGTCTACCTGGTAATATATTTTTACTGGATCATGTCTAATTTAATGTTTCCAGTCAAAATAAAATCTGACAGCAGTCTTTCCAAAAACTTCCTGCCATAATGTCTTAATAAATGAACATTTTGTTATCGCCCATGATAAAAACATGAAATGATTGGACAGTAATAGGAAACTGTTATGGTATAATTGAGAAAATAGATGTCAAATGTTTATCTTATTCTGACACTGACAACAATAATTTTCTCAGGTACATGTATTTGTTTAAGATCTGTGTGCCCATACATTGACTTTATCTTGATAATATGATTTGGTCATGATATTGTAAAATTTTCCCAATCTTTACAAAGACAATCTTAAGGTAAAAAGTCTCCAAATGAATTTGTATTAGGAGACTGGAACTACCAATTGTCATTTCCTTTCTGTTTATTTTCACAGAGGAGAAACAACATGGACATTCTATGTTGGCCTCCACTCACTGGAAGATAGAACGGGTGGTAGCCGTCTCTATGTTACCCATTCTGCCTGCCTGTATCTACCTAGGAGGCCCAGTCTCTGACTTCATCATAACTACCACAGTGTTGGCTCATGGTCATTGGTACGTTTCCATTTGTAAATAAAGATTTTAAGAAGTATTCATCATCATAGAAATGTAGATTATGAGAAATATGCAGTATCATAGAAATGTACCACTTGGATATATATCTAGGGGTTACGATCACCTTCACTCTCTACACCCCTGGAATATGTCATGGTGAAACTGAAGGCTGTGTGTGTACCACCTTGTTGATGAGACAAGAAGACTGGTTCTACCCTTTGATGGACATCATAAGAATCTCGTGGTCACATAATGGTAAAACTTGACAGGCTTTAAAGTCAGTGGCGGTTCCTTGTAATCTTCAAAGGACAGGTATGCAGCCTAGCGATTGGTCAGGTTTTTTTTACCTGAGCGTGCTTTCAGTTTTGGCATGACATATTCCAGGGGTGTAGAGAGCATAGATGATCGTAACCCATGGATATCGAGGAAAAGAAATATATAGATTGTGAGGAATATGTGTTATAATAGAAATATCAATTTTGAGAAAATTTTGAATTTACATTCAAACACAAACTCTAATTAGACTTAACATCTTGTTTCATCAGTGTCAGGTAAGTAAGTTTATTCTACATTTATTATTCATACTTAATTGATGGGTCTCATTTCAAATATGTTTCCGTTTACTTTCAGGGGTGTCCACGGCGTACTGACGGATTACGTTGAGAAGTTCTTTCCACCTATCCACTACCTATGGTACATGATTTCAATCCTGGGCTTTGCAGGCATGATGCATTTTAACTACAATGATGTTGGCATCACTAAGGCTATAGCCATGTTCTGGTCCCTGTGATAATACCTACTGACATAATGATAGACACACTTCAATGTCCTAACCAGACAAACATGATATAAGGAATGCCATTTTATAGAAAGACAGATCTAGAAGACACTATCAAATTAGGGAGAAATCCTTTAAAGCATAGTTTGTTTTTCAAATTTCTTGTGGCTTTTTTTCTGCAATTGATAGCGACAGTAGCTTTCCAGCACTGGTAAGTTACACTTTGATCATGCTGGTGTTTCAACCAGGCCATGATTTATGTAACAAAGAACTTTGATCTGCTAACAATACATTGTTGGACTCGACAGGATTTTCCTTAGCTGTTTAAGAAGGAATAATTAGTGTTTTGTTTTGGTACAAATCTGATTATTTCTGAAGTTAGTATATGGATGTTTTGATGTCTCAAATAGTTCACTTGATTATACATGTAAAGCAAGAATTTTTCGACAAACACACTTTAAATAAATGGGAATTAGATGATTATATTTATAAATAAATTTAAAGAAAGAAGTTATTGTCTGTGCACAACATCTGACTAGACAGATTTAAATATTTATTATACATGCCACTCAGAGAATCCCTGTCTCTGAATTCTGTTTTGGTGCATATCTGCTGGACAAATATAATTTGTGCTTTAGATATATATATGTTGTACATAATAAAAGAAATTTAAGTATCTATATGTTGTCTCATTTATTACCTCCCTGGCATGGTCCAAAGGACTAAGGTGAGCTTAGTATGCCATACCTAGACGGCCGCCCTCCTTCGTTCATCGTCCTTACATCAACAATTTCTTGAAACGAATTCTTAATCACGGTTTTGAATTTAACTAAACTTATTGTAAGCATTTTCAGGTAGTTGAGATTCAAAGTTGTGCAAATGGTGGGGCCAAAAGGGGCAATCTGGCTATGTTTTTATAAACAACTTCTTCTCTAGAACTTAGCACTGGATATCAATCATATTTGGTTGGAAGCATTCATGGTAGGTAGAGATTCATAATACAGCAAACAAATGGTAGAGCTGACTTCTCTGTTATAAGAAGTAGATATCAATATCGTCTGGTTGTAAAAATTGATCCATTCTGACTATAAATAGGTGGGCTTCTCTAAAATAAAGCAATGAGTATAAAAGTGTTTGGCATCCCAAGGTGACAGGGATTAAGAATTTAACAACAGGTCAACAGCCCACGCCTGGCCAGGCTAAAGTGTAGGGCCAAAATAGTTTATAACTTGGAAGTGATTGTGAACCCCATTGAAGAACTAGCTATAGCCATATACATAATTGTGAATTATAAAGAAATATACATATGCTTCCAAGATGTCTCGGGTGCCTACCTCACCTTAAGCTTAGAGACTAAAAACTCCTGGATCAAACATGACCTTGAATCAAAATTCCCAACATAAAGCTATGTATATAAAATTACTGGGCATACTGAGAGATGTAGTCATGATGGAAGAATCAGAATCGATCCTTGGGTCAATCTGATTAAAAGACAGATCTCTGTTCTCACTCCGTTTTACTGTACAAAGATCTGACAACATTCCATAAGAGGTCATGTTAAGATGACTTTTGTCGCCTCTTTACTTAACACTAAAATAATTTTCCAATGACCTGTCATCTTGCAACAAGTCATTTCATTACATTATTCCACATGAATGTTTTGGTGACGAAATGACTGAATGGACAAATGCGATTATGCAAGCTTTGTCGCCTTAAAAATTCACTGTCAAGATTCTGAAAGTAGTGATTTGATTGGCTAATGCAAAATGTCATCAGGATGTGACCCCCTATAGGATTTTCTCAGATCTAAATGCAGCAGAGAGAAGTTTATGGAACGGCCTAGAGATCAAGATATGATTTCAATCAGATTGTCCTAGGCTCTACCCCTTTATCAGGCCCAAGTCTACCTCAATCACCTGTAAATGATAATTAGATCACCTGACCCTAGTCTACCCTAACTCACCTGTAATTGATAATTAGATCACCTGACACAAGTCTACCCTAACTCACCTGTAATTGATAATTAGATCACCTGACCCTAGTCTACCCTAACTCACCTGTAATTGATAATTAGATCACCTGACACAAGTCTACCCTAACTCACCTGTAATTGATAATTAGATCACCTGACCCCAGTCTACCTTAATCACATATAATTGATAATTAGATCACCTGACCCTAGTCTACCCTAACTCACCTGTAAATGATAATTAGATCACCTGACCCTAGTCTACCCTAACTCACCTGTAATTGATAATTATATCACCTGACCCTAGTCTACCCTAACTCACCTGTAATTGATAATTAGATCACCTGACCCTAGTCTACCTTAATCACATATAATTGATAATTAGATCACCTGACCCAAGTCTACCTTAATCACCTGTAAATGATAATTAGATCACCTGACCCTAGTCTACCCTAACTCACCTGTAATTGATAATTAGATCACCTGACCCTAGTCTACCTTAATCACATATAATTGATAATTAGATCACCTGACCCAAGTCTACCTTAATCACCTGTAATTGATAATTAGATCATCTGACCCTAGTCTACCTTAATCACATCTAATTGATAATTAGATCACCTGACCCTAGTCTACCTCAATCACCTGTAATTGATAATTAGATCACCTGACCCTAGTCTACCTTAATCACCTGTAATTGATAATTAGATCACCTGACCCTAGTCTACCTTAATCACATATAATTGATAATTAGATCACCTGACCCAAGTCTACCTTAATCACCTGTAATTGATAATTAGATCACCTGACCTGAGTCTACCTTCATCACCTGTAATTGATAATTAGATCACCTGACCTGAGTCTACCTTAATCACATGTAATTGATAATTAGATCACCTGACCTGAGTCTACCTTAATCACCTGTAATTGATAATTAGATCACCTGACCCAAGTCTACTCTAACTCACCTGTAATTGATAATTAGATCACCTGACCCCAGTCTACCCTAACTCACCTGTAATTGATAATTAGATCACCTGACCCTAGTCTACCTTAATCACCTGTAATTGATAATTAGATCACCTGACCCAAGTCTAGATATACATATGTAGGATTTTAAAGATGGTTTCAACAGTTTAACTGACTGATAAAAGCCTCCTTAAGTTGACAAAGAACAGTCTCCCTGCTACAGGTGTACATAAACTTGTATTATAGAATAATAAATCAGTCCAACAATAACACTCTTGTTTATTATTTTATTGGTAACAAATCAGATCATGTCAAACACAGGTAACATTAATGCCTCTAATTCTTATCAATGGGATTATCACATCGTTCTGCCATGTATCTAGTCATTAATTGGATTATCACATCGTTCTGCCATGTATCTAGTCATTAATTGGATTATCAGATTGTTCTGATGTATCTTATCATTAATTGGATTATCACATCGTTCTGCCATGTATCTAGCTTAGTCATTAATTGGATTATCACAACGTTCTGCCATGTATCTAGTCATTAATTGGATTATCACATCGTTCTGCCATGTATCTAGTCATTAATTGGATTATCACAACGTTCTGCCATGTATCTAGTCATTAATTGGATTATCACATCGTTCTGCCATGTATCTAGTCATTAATTGGATTATCACATCGTTCTGGTGTATATTATCATTAATTGGATTATCACATCGTTCTGCCATGTATCTAGCTTAGTCATTAATTGGATTATCACAACGTTCTGCCATGTATCTAGTCATTAATTGGATTATCACAACGTTCTGCCATGTATCTAGTCATTAATTGGATTATCACATCGTTCTGCCATGTATCTAGTCATTAATTGGATTATCACATCGTTCTGGTGTATATTATCATTAATTGGATTATCACATCGTTCTGCCATGTATCTTATCATTAATTGGATTATCACATCGTTCTAATGTATATTATCATTAATTGGATTATCACATCGTTCTGATGTATCTTATCATTAATTGGATTATCACATCGTTCTGCCATGTATCTTATCATTAATTGGATTATCACATCTTTCTGATGTATCTTATCATTAATAGGATTATCACATCTTTCTGATGTATCTTATCATTAATTGGATTATCACATCTTTCTGATGTATCTTATCATTAATTGGATTATCACATCTTTCTGATGTATCTTATCATTAATTGGATTATCACATCGTTCTGATGTATATTATCATTAATTGGATTATCACATCGTTCTGATGTATCTTATCATTAATTGGATTATCACCATTCTGGTAACAGTTTTGTTTGTTGTTACTTGCAAGACGTTTCAAGTAGTACACATAAATAAACAATCAGAGAGATGCCACAACAAACGACGATTGTTTGTCAAACTTTATCACTATTGACTTCTCAGTATTACTAGTCACATTTTAAAATGAGGTTTATGAATTAAACTGTATACATGTACTTTTGTGACGAATTGTCCATAAATAACCTGACATAACACGTTTAGAATCAGGTTACTGTCTATTAACCACTGAAGGGTCTGGCATCTGTTAATCTAAAATTGAAAAACAAGAGTTAGCTAAATATAATAACAAAATATTTATCACTGTGTGAAAAAAAACTTCAAATCTGTCAAATTTGTACATACAACTTTTTAGGGTATTTCTTTCTTTAAAATCTAAACATAAAACAATTTGTCATGATATAATTAAACCCCCTAATATTGTTATAAGGGGCCATATCCAAGCACAGTAGTTTAACTTGCAATGGTTATAAATAATCGTACAATAAACTGGCCTTAATTATCCTCATATTTATTACAGTGTCTTTATAAAACAACAATCATTTAAATCACCGGGACTTGAGACGGTACACAAATGAGACGAGTCAAATGATACAGATCCCTTATAGCCTTATATATATATGTTTTTCATATTACTGAAAAATCACATAAAAATTATTCATGTCTTTGACATTTGGTAATACGATACATGTTAATTAATTAATTATCATTCACAAAATCAAATCTTCATACACACACTTTGAATAGCAGTCGTACATCTTAATTGGCTATCAAATATGTTATCTCTGTGGAGGATTTGTTCACACCTAAAAAATAAACCATACACTGTAATGTAAATTTTTACTCGACATCTTTTCTGTTTGAGAGTTGGTATGGACCAAGAAATGTTCACAGTTTTAGACTAGAATGTCCATGGATTCCATACATGTAATAATCTAGCAATGGGAATCACAGCATTAATCATCATCGAAGAAAACATGCTTTGTTTAATTATCATAGAAAGAGATAGGAATTATTTTGTCTATTGCAAGACTTTATGCACTGGACAAAACAAAATAAATTTCCTATATAAAAAGTCATTATCAAGTTGCCTTAATTAACAACGTAACAAGTAAAAACACTTCACAAAATTAGATTTAAATTTGACTATACTCGGTATTTAAATATGTTTTTTTTTTTGTTTTTTTTTATCAAATTGTGTATGCTGTATTCACGTTTTCAAAAATATATTTGATTTTAAAAAGTCAATGAGTCTTTTATTTATTATCTATAAACTCGATATTATATATGTATATTTCATAAGATCATGATTACTCATATATACACTATGTATACATTAATGTATGTTCAATCAGATCAATATCTTCAAGATTATAAAGAAATACTATGTACAATGGCTATTATATTTATAGCCTGTTTCCAACAATGTGTCAATAATGTAAAAACTTAGTATAAAATCTGGTGTCAGAGCATAATTATGTCTTCCTTGAAAAATCATTTAATTTGGCAATGTCAGGAAAGGCAAATTGTAATTTGTTCAGACCCAAAACATGGGGCTTTGGTGCTCACTTGGTAAATGTTATGTATAGTGACAATGTACAGCAGAGTCTAGATAATAACTTTGTTATCAGAAAAAGTGCTTGACTCCTGAGGCTGCTGAACATGACAACAATAAGCCATATATGTGTATCATTGTCTTCATGCCTTGTGGTGTTTAAAAAAAGGTTGTCTGGGTGCATTTAAATAAATATGACACCTATGATTCTGAATGAAGGTCAAATGCTTTCCTTGGTTTTAACTTTTCAGTACCTAAAACTAGTTTTTGGTTCTTTACGAATAACATTTGAGTGTTTAAGGTTTTTACACTTAATATGATCTCATTGCCAGTATTCACTACAGAAAACCTCCTGATTCAGTTTGTTTGACCAAAATTTTGAAATATCAGTTAAGTCAGGAACTTGGTTAAAATGAATATCAGTTATTGGATACCTCTTTGTTTTGTCATTTTTCAGCAGAAATGGGTTCATTACCAGTGCATCAACAGAGTGACTAGTTCTTTGATGCAATGCAGCAGTGTGGGAAAGTAATGATAGACTGATAGACCGAGGCCACAGGAAACCTGTCGGTCTATGCAAAATGCTAGTACAGTAGACCTGATGTCTAAGCAATTTGTTTTTTCTTTTTTGCTCATGAATGTCGAAAAAGTATCAAAACTGTTTGAATAAATCATATCAATTGAATTTCTCTTGTGTGTTGTTGATTTCCTGCTTGTTTGGCTGAATTTGTCTTTGCAAATCAATTTTTGTTCAAACATCAGTTGCAGGAGGGAAGATCACTCTGTATAAAGTGGTTAATCGACAATCATTATGATAGAAAAATTCAGTCTGCAAAAATCTTTTTTGGTCAATGCGATTTGAAATGTCCATAGATCTATTGTCTATGGAACTTCATGAATTACTTTTGACACTGATGCAGTAACAGCAGCAGGGAATATGGTTCAGTAACAGGTTAAAAACAATCGAGGTTAGGCAAGTCCCGCAAGGCCATCCCAGGGTTTTCTTGATTTAATCAAAATATCTACTGCTTCTGCCAGATTCTGCACAATGGCTGACGGTTTGACTGTGGGGTGATTCTCATCTATAGATCTGAATCAAAGTACTGAAAGTACTGAAGGAGGCGTAAATGAGATTATTTCAACTAGTATCTAATGCCCTAAATATTGCAAGATGTGTAATAACAGATGTAACAGCTAATAATGGCTTCATTATATAAATCAATTGAGAGATATTTGTTAATTGCAAATAGAAATGTCAATTGAAAGTTTCTTATTATATTTCTATTGATACATGAAGATGCTGAACAAGGCAGAAAGATTGATCGGAAGTAGATTTGTTCATATAACGTACATGGTAATGTGATAAACATGATATGTATTCATGTTATAGTCTCTACACTCATTGCTATATTTTCTAAACCTTATTTACTTGGTTGTATGTGTATAAAAGAAGACCGAATTACTATTTATATATATACACTTGGATTTCATTGATTGTTAAGAAAATTTGTTGAAGATAGTGTTGTCATGTAACAAAATTCACTTCTTCAATACAGTCCAATGTGAGAAATGAAGAGGACTTGAAGAATGCCTACCACTCTGGGCTGTATTTCAGAATTTGAAAGAGTTATCAAGAACAAACAATGAACACAAAAGTATTCTTCAGAACATTTATTATGATCAGGTTATCATTATAAAAGCAAAGAAATGTTAACTTTGTCATGACATAATTATTTATCGCTTGCAGATTAACATATTATGCAGTTTTCTTCAGAATGGACATCCATGCACTACAATGCAAGACTAGAAAACAGATTTATGTCAATAGATAAGGTACCTCCTTTAACATATTAATGGACATCTATAGAATAATGAAGGTAACACATGTATATATAGATGAATGAAACTGATACATATTTCATATATACTTATATGAAATAGTATTGAAACATATGTCCGCATATTTTATAAAAATGATGTGAAAGTAACATGCTTGAACATTAGAAAATAGTTGTTTTATAACAACACATATCCAGATCTGCACATGCGCAAACATGCCAAAAATTTGAAAAAGGAAGCTGTATAAAACATATTTAGACATATCTACTACATATATATACATTTAAAAACAGTCGACATCTTTACAAGTGTTGCAGGAACCTGAAAAATGGTTCAACGAACATTGTTTGACAACAATATTGAAAGCACATGATGCAATCAAGCTTTGGACTTTCAAAAAATGGTACTGTTTTTCCAACCATATCAACACCCATTTTATAGTAAATGACATGTTCGATATGCATTATAGCGTTAATAAAACATGAAATATTATGATATAAAAGCATAAAGAGTGAAAAAAGATAACTTTATAACATACAAGTCATTCATTCATTGATCATCAGTTGCATTGATACAATCCAAACAGACATCATAAACTACATATATGTACATTTGAAGTACAAACCTGTTCCATTCCAGAAATACCTGCTTTCAAGTATCTACCAAGTTTTAACATAAATATATATATATATATTCCGAATGACAATGTGTTTATCAAGGCATGTGTCAACATGTGTTCATGAATTACAGGAAGTTTGAAAATAGTACACATTCATATATCTCAGAAAAATAGTCTTTTAGTATTATTATTACACAACTAACAAACATAAGCAATTTCATTAATGTGCACATCTAGAATGGACTGGTTTCAATTTCTAACATACAGGATTTCCAACATCTGAGTTCTGAAATACTCAACATCTTTTCAAGTTTTACAGTAATCTTAAGATGAATCAACGAACAAGCTTTTGGCTAACAACAATATTGAAAGCACAAGATACAATCAAGCTTCGGACTTTCAATTATGGCCTTAAATAGAACATGATATTTTGTGTTATAAATCATAAAAGTGAATCATAAAAGTGAAAAAGGTATAATCTTATATGCAAGTCATTCATTCATTGATCATTATTTTTTCGTTCACTCATTCAGTTGCTTGTTCAATCATTTTTTCATCTTCCTTCACTCATTCACTTGGTTGTTCTTTCATTCTATTATTACACTACATATTCAGATATGCACATCTTCAATCAAGTAAAACAGTGTCGATAGTTGCATTGATACAACCCAAACAGACATGATAAACTACAAATATGTATATTTCAAGAACAAACCTGTACCATTTCAAAAATATTGTTTTCTAATTTCTATCAAGTGTGTTTACAAATATATTCAGATTGACAATGTGTTTATCAAAGCATGTGCCAACAAGTTTTTTCATGAATCCATGGAAATTTGAAGATAGCAAATTTTCATATCTAAATCTGTTAAGTTTTGCAGCAACCTGAAGATGGATCAACGAACAAGGTTTGGCTAACAACAATATTGAAAGCACACGATATTAACAAGCTTTGGACTTTCAATTATATAGCTTTAAATAAAACATGAAATACTGTTTACTAAATCATTAAAGTGAAAAAGGACAACCTTAAATGCAGGTCATTTATCTGTTGGTCATGATTCATTCATAAACTGTGTTCACTTATTATATGCATTCGTTCACTCACTCATTCAACGGCTTTTTCAATTATTCTTTCATTTTCCTTCACTCATTCACTTGGTTATCATTAAATCATTCTATCATTTATAAAAATAACAATTATTCAGATGAGAACATATCAAGAAAGTATAACAATCTTAATAGTTGCATTGATACAACCCAAACAGACATGATAAACTACATATATGTACATTGGAAGCACAAATCTGTTCCATTTCAAAAATATCCCTATCTGGTATCTATCAAGAGTGCTTAAAAAATATCCACATTGACAATGTGTTTATCAAACATGTGTCAACAAGTTTATCATGATTTACAGGAAGTTTGATAATAGCAAATTCACATATCTAAATTTTTTGCAGCAACCTAAAGATGAATCAACGAACAAGGTTTGGCTAACAACATTATTGAAAGCACACATTACTAACAAGCTTTGGAATTTCAATTATAGGCTTAAATAATACATGATATATTGTGTTATTAAATTAGAAAGTGAAAAAGGACAACCTTATATGCAAGTCATTTATCTGTTTATCATGTTTCAATCATAAACTGTGTTCATTTATATGTATTCATTCACTCACTCATTCAACTGTTGACTAGGTTGTTCATTCATTCATTCTATCATTCATCAAAACAACACACATTCAGATAAGAACATCTTCAAAAATGTAAAACAATCATAATGGTTGCATGGATACAACCCAAACAGACATGATATACTACAAACATTTTTCATTCTCCTCTGTCAGAGGTATCCTCACTGTTGTCCATTGGACCTGGTCCCTCTCTGATAATTTCAATGGACTGGATTGAACAGTTTTTTACAATCATCTTTGCTGACAGTGGCAGCAAGGCACTAACAACATCTTCCATGTCTTCAGCGTCTGCCATATGCAACGCATTCACCAGAGTACTTTTCTTTAATCTCAGTTCGTTGTAGTCATTTCCAACGCAAACGACTACTTCCACCTCGTCACCTGCCAAGAAGAGACCTTCAATGTGGCCCTCCATATCAATCTCTGGGGCTTCAACTATCTACAAATAAGAAGTAATAATTCAATTTCAATTAACAGGAAGGCAAATGAGTCTAGGCAAGTTTGAGATTATCTTTAATCAGATGTATGGTATCCTGTTGACTACTTTATAAAAGTCGAAGTCATCCATTTGAACACACCTGGAAGCCCTTCATCCAAATATACGGGACTTAATTTCAGGTTTCAGGTACTTTTTGATTGTCGAGCAGAAGTTTGGCAAATGCCAAATAAAAAAGTTGAAACCGAATTACATAGAATCTATTTTCTTTGCATATTTTTACTGCGAGTTAATGGGGCTGGGTAGTTAGATACTCTGGCGTTGAGGTTATTCTGAAAATTCATGTAAGATTTTAGCGATCAGTGACATATGTGTTATGAATCCATTTCCTTTTCAATCTTAAGCTTGTAGAAAGCGAGGTAGGTATAAGGTAAATGCTTTTGCACAGAGACAAAAGTTCTTGATATGACTTGTTAATTATCATAGTTGTCATGAACACTTACTTGCACAACACTGTTTCTTGTAGTGTTGAGGGTAATGGCTCTATTCCATTCGCCTGTCACGCATTGTGACACTTCAATGTAGTCTCCTACTTTGATGGAGACATTTGCAGCATCCCTCCACAGAGACAGATCAACTTCTTCTCCATCCTCACTCAATCGTACAGTGTGTATGCTTGCAGGCTCACTACCAACCTTCACTTCTTTTACACTTTCATCCTGCAAGAGCAAGCATGTTTTCTTTGATTCTCCCAAGTCTATGCTATATCACATGAACAATTAAATGAAGATTCTTAAATAAATGTGTTTGAATTATATATATATAACAATGATAAATTTACCTTAATAGTGGTGTATCTATTGCAGTTATATAGAAATATTCAAGATAGAAAGTCAAATACAGTATAGCAAAGCATTCTATCTGTAAAATATTGAAAACTGAAACCAACAGTGTTCGAAATTGAAATTGCTAAAATGAATGGGATATTAAAAAGGTCAGCATTGCTAAGAGCACTTACAAATGTAGTCACCGATTTCGAAATTATTATTAAATGTCCGTTGTAATAATACAATTCTTTGCATGCGTAGCGTCACCAAACTTGTAAAATAGGCCTACAAGTACCAATCTTGGGTCTACAATATCACTACCAATACTACACATTGCAAAATCCTAGTTCAAAGCAAAATTATGTCGAAATCATAATATTGAAAAAAAAAACCCCGAAATATAGGACTTCGAATAAAATTGACCTACTTAGCCCGCAGCCGATCGTGGCCTCTGAACCACAACACTAGTCGAGTCAATGACCTCTAGGCCTACTGATGAGTCATCGAATTACACATCAATTTGAAATGAAATCGACACTAAAACTGTAAAATACAAGCTTCGTATCAGATTTGGATAATGTAATGACAAAATAACAAGAGGCCCAATGGGCCTGCATCGCTCACCTGGTATCAATCTCTGACTTATATTATAGTGTAACCCTAAAGTCCCCTAAAATCTTTTAATGTAAGACATTTAGAAGAACATCTTAATATTTAAACATATTTGACCCCTGTGACAGTGAATATAGGTCAAGGTCATTTCTTTTCACAAACTTTGTCGGGCTTCATCCAAGGAAACTTTCAGCCAAATATCATGCTTCTAGGGCTTTTGGTATTTCAGAACAAGTCGTTTGCAGGTTTCAACAGATTTGACTCCTGTGACCTTGAATATAGGTCAGGGTCATTTCTTTTCGCAAACTTTGTCAGGCTTCATCCAAGGAACCTTTCAGCCAAATATCATGCTTCTAGGGCTTTTGGTATTTCAGAAGAAGTCGTTTAAATGTTTTAACAGATTTGACTCCTGTGACCTTGAATAAAGGTCAAGGTCATTTCTTTTCGCTAACTTTGTCCGGCTTCATCCAAGGAACCCTTCAGCCAAATATCATGCTTCTAGGGCTTTTGGTATTTCAGAAGAAGTCGTTTAAAGGTTTTAACAGATTTGACCCCTGTGACCTTGAATAAAGGTCAAGGTCATTTCTTTTCGCAAACTTTGTCCGGCTTCATCCAAGGAACCTTTCAGCCAAATATCATGCTTCTAGGGCTTTTGGTATTTCAGAAGAAGTCGTTTAAAGGTTTTAACAGATTTGACCCCTGTGACATTGAATATAGGTCAAGGTCATTTCTTTTCGCAAACTTTGTCCGGCTTCATCCAAGGAACCTTTCAGCCAAATATCATGCTTCTAGGGCTTTTGGTATTTCAGAAGAAGTCGTTTAAAGGTTTTAACAGATTTGACCCCTGTGACCTTGAATAAAGGTCAAGGTCATTTCTTTTCGCAAACTTTGTCGGGCTTCATCCAAGGAACCTTTCAGCCAAATATCAAGCTTCTAGGGCTTTTGGTATTTCAGAAGAAGTCGTTTAAAGGTTTTAACAGATTTGACCCCTGTGACCTTGAATATAAGTCAAGGTCATTTCTTTTCGCAAACTTTGTCCGGCTTCATCCAAGGAACCTTTCAGCCAAATATCATGCTTCTAGGGCTTTTGGTATTTCAGAAGAAGTCGTTTAAACGTTTTAACAGATTTGAATCCTGTGACCTTGAATATAGGTCAAGGTCATTTCTTTTCGCAAACTTTGTCGGGCTTTATCCAAGGAACCTTTCAGCCAAATATCATGCTTCTAGGGCTTTTGGTATTTCAGAAGAAGTCGTTTAAAGGTTTTAACAGATTTGACTCCTGTGACCTTGAATATAGGTCAAGGTCATTTCTTTTCGCAAACTTTGTCTGGCTTCATCCAAGGAACCTTTCAGCCAAATATCATGCTTCTAGGGCTTTTGGTATTTCAGAACAAGTCGTTTAAAGGTTTTAACATATTTGACCCCTGTGACCTTGAATATAGGTCAAGGTCATTTCTTTTCGCAAACTTTGTCGGGCTTCATCCAAGGAACCTTTCAGCCAAATATCATGCTTCTAGGGCTTTTGGTATTTCAGAAGAAGTCGTTTAAAGGTTTTAACAGATTTGACCCCTGTGACCTTGAATATAAGTCAAGGTCATTTCTTTTCGCAAACTTTGTCGGGCTTCATCCAAGGAACCTTTCAGCCAAATATCATGCTTCTAGGGCTTTTGGTATTTCAGAACAAGTCGTTTAAAGGTTTTAACAGATTTGACCCCTGTGACCTTGAATAAAGGTCAAGGTCATTTCTTTTCGCAAACTTTGTCGGGCTTCATCCAAGGAACCTTTCAGCCAAATATCAAGCTTCTAGGGCTTTTGGTATTTCAGAAGAAGTCGTTTAAAAGTTTTAACAGATTTGACCCCTGTGACCTTGAATATAAGTCAAGGTCATTTCTTTTTGCAAACTTTGTCCGGCTTCATCCAAGGAACCTTTCAGCCAAATATCATGCTTCTAGGGCTTTTGGTATTTCAGAAGAAGTCGTTTAAAGGTTTTAACAGATTTGAATCCTGTGACCTTGAATATAGGTCAAGGTCATTTATTTTCGCAAACTTTGTCCGGCTTCATCCAAGGAACCTTTCAGCCAAATATCATGCTTCTAGGGCTTTTGGTATTTCAGAAGAAGTCGTTTAAAGGTTTTAACAGATTTGACCCCTGTGACCTTGAATATAAGTCATGGTCATTTCTTTTCGCAAACTTTGTCCGGCTTCATCCAAGGAACCTTTCAGCCAAATATCATGCTTCTAGGGCTTTTGGTATTTCAGAAGAAGTCGTTTAAAGGTTTTAACAGATTTGACTCCTGTGACCTTGAATATAGGTCAAGGTCATTTCTTTTCGCAAACTTTGTCCGGCTTCATCCAAGGAACCTTTCAGCCAAATATCATGCTTCTAGGGCTTTTGGTATTTCAGAAGAAGTCGTTTAAAGGTTTTAACAGATTTGACCCCTGTGACCTTGAATATAGGTCAAGGTCATTTCTTTTCGCAAACTTTGTCGGGCTTCATCCAAGGAACCTTTCAGCCATATATCATGCTTCTAGGGCTTTTGGTATTTCAGAAGAAGTCGTTTAAAGGTTTTAACAGATTTGACCCCTGTGACCTTGAATATAAGTCAAGGTCATTTCTTTTCGCAAACTTTGTCGGGCTTCATCCAAGGAACCTTTCAGCCAAATATCATGCTTCTAGGGCTTTTGGTATTTCAGAAGAAGTCGTTTAAAGGTTTTAACAGATTTGACCCCTGTGACCTTGAATATAAGTCAAGGTCATTTCTTTTCGCAAACTTTGTCCGGCTTCATCCAAGGAACCTTTCAGCCAAATATCATGCTTCTAGGGCTTTTGGTATTTCAGAAGAAGTCGTTTAAAGGTTAAAATAGATTTAACCTCACGGTGACCTTGAATATTGGTCAAGGTCATTTCTTTTCGCAAACTTTATTTGGCTTCATCTAAGGAAGCTACTGGTCAAATATGAAGTCTCTATGCCTGACGGTATTTTAGAAGAAGTTGTTTGAATGTTTCGACATTTTTGACCCCTGTGACCTTGAAATTAGGTCAAAGTGATTTTTTTTCGCAAACTTTGTTCAGCTCCTTCCAAGAAATCTACCAGCCAAATTTCATGTCACTGGGCCTTTCAGTATTTTAGAAGAAGTCGTTTAAAGGAAAAAGTTGACGGACGCAGGACGGACGGACGGACGGACGGACGGACGGACGACGGACGGACGGACGGACGGACGGACGACGGACGCTGCACCATCACATAAGCTCACTTGGCCCTTCGGGCCAGGTGAGCTAAAAACTACAGCAAAAGCTTACCTTGATAATGAGTTGTTGCTTCAGCAGATGTCGAGATGAGTCATCCAATATGGCGCGAAGAAAAAAAAGATGTGCAGCATCCCGCAGATTCTTGGGCGAAGTAACAACTGAATATATCCACAACTAGATTTTGGAATGTAATTAATAGTGAGTTTAGAATCGTAAACAATATTTTATTATCTACTGTTATAATGATTACTGACGTGTTACCGATTCTGTTAAGTCTGTTACGAAGAACTATTTTTCTTGCGCATTGTTTCTCATTAAAGCATGTACAGTGAAAAGGTTGTCCTCTATGAATATCGCAGTTACCTCCCTTGCACCAGTATCAACGGAAAAGTGACGAACTACGACTAGTTATTTCATAATTTTAAAATAAATTCATATTACACTGCTTGAAATAATTTATATCATGCGAATCTATCTCTGCTACATTTACAGAGAAGCATCTGCACCAACGATGAGATATAGAAGTAGAGAAACTGATGCATCGGTATGTTTTCACATACAAGTTGTCTCCCATAACTTATGCCACTGCCACTAGATGTCGCTATTGAAATACTTCCGTAGGAAACATGAAAAAACGCTTTTCTGTTGTTTTTTAATAACTTTCAGATATGATATGTTGCATACATGTTTTGCAACCATATATTGTCACATATGAACGAAAAGGCAAGTGCCACGCAGGCTATGGAAGGAAATAAAACGGATTTCAAGAATAACTGTGACGTCATAGATCCAAGGTAATCTCATAATGGCAGGCTTACGCCTCCATAAAAATTTTAACGAAGTGGAAAACTTATTATATAGCTAATTGTTTAACAAAACTGGAAATTGCTCAAGGTAGTAACAATAGTATGAGGAGTCCATAATAAACCATTCTGTCCAACAAGTAACAGACAGACAACTTTTAAACTGTTTCATTAGGATAATCATGATTGTGATGAAGTCATGCAGACAAATGTTTTACATATAGAATTTACAAATCAGGCTTTCTGTATTTTTTTACAATTGAAAAGGTTTGTCATTTAGAATACAACTTTCTTTTGTTTTCTCCTTTAAGCTCAGGGCATTTAACAACCATATAATCAGAGACATTAAGTGTTCCAACTTAATCAATCACAATGTCTCCCTAACCTACCTGTATTTGCCTGTGCAGACTATCACTCCTTTCATCCCGGACTCCAGTGTTCCTCCTACATCACACACAATGTCTCCCTAACCTACCTGTACAGACCAGCACTCCTCTCATTCCAGACTCCAGTGTCTCTCCTACATCACACACAATGTCTCCCTAACCTACCTGTACAGACCAGCACCCCTCTCATTCCCGACTCCAGTGTCCCTCCTACATCACACACAATGTCTCCCTAACCTACCTGTACAGACCAGCACCCCTCTCATTCCCGACTCCAGTGTCCCTCCTACATCACACACAATGTCTCCCTAACCTACCTGTACAGACCAGCACCCCTCTCATTCCAGACTCCAGTGTCCCTCCTACATCACACACAATGTCTCCCTAACCTACCTGTACAGACCAGCACCCCTCTCATTCCTTACTCCAGTGTCCCTCCCTACATCACACACAATGTCTCCCTAACCTACCTGTACAGACCAGCACCCCTCTCATTCCAGACTCCAATGTTCCTCCTACATCACACACAATATCTCCCTAACCTACCTGTATTACCTGTACAGACCAGCACCCCTCTCATTCCTTACTCCAGTGTCCCTCCCTACATCACACACAATGTCTCCCTAACCTACCTGTACAGACAGGCACCCCTCTCATTCCAGACTCCAATGTTCCTCCTACATCACATACAATGTCTCCCTAACCTACCTGTACAGACCAGCACCCCTCTCATTCCTTACTCCAGTGTCCCTCCCTACATCACACACAATGTCTCCCTAACCTACCTGTACAGACCAGCACCCCTCTCATTCCAGACTCCAATGTTCCTCCTACATCACACACAATGTCTCCCTAACCTACCTGTATTACCTGTACAGACCAGCACCCCTCTCATTCCAGACTCCAATGTTCCTCCTACATCACACACAATGTCTCCCTAACCTACCTGTATTACCTGTACAGACCAGCACCCCTCTCATTCCAGACTCCAGTGTTCCTCCTACATCACACACTGTCTCCCTAACCTACCTGTACAGACCAGCACCCCTCTCATTCCAGACTCCAGTGTCCCTCCTACATCACACACAATGTCTCCCTAACCTACCTGTACAGACCAGCACCCCTCTCATTCCAGACTCCAGTGTTCCTCCTACATCACACACAATGTCTCCCTAACCTACCTGTATTACCTGTACAGACCAGCACCCCTCTCATTCCAGACTCCAGTGTCCCTCCTACATCACACACAATGTCTCCCTAACCTACCTGTACAGACCAGCACCCCTCTCATTCCAGACTCCAGTGTCCCTCCTACATCACACACAATGTCTCCCTAACCTACCTGTATTACCTGTACAGACCAGCACCCCTCTCATTCCAGACTCCAATGTTCCTCCTACATCACACACAATGTCTCCCTAACCTACCTGTATTACCTGTACAGACCAGCACCCCTCTCATTCCAGACTCCAGTGTTCCTCCTACATCACACACTGTCTCCCTAACCTACCTGTACAGACCAGCACCCCTCTCATTCCAGACTCCAGTGTCCCTCCTACATCACACACAATGTCTCCATAACCTACCTGTACAGACCAGCACCCCTCTCATTCCAGACTCCAGTGTTCCTCCTACATCACACACAATGTCTCCCTAACCTACCTGTATTACCTGTACAGACCAGCACCCCTCTCATTCCAGACTCCAGTGTCCCTCCTACATCACACACAATGTCTCCCTAACCTACCTGTACAGACCAGCACCCCTCTCATTCCAGACTCCAGTGTCCCTCCTACATCACACACAATGTCTCCCTAACCTACCTGTATTACCTGTACAGACCAGCACCCCTCTCATTCCAGACTCCAGTGTCCCTCCTACATCACACACAATGTCTCCCTAACCTACCTGTTCAGACCAGCACCCCTCTCATTCCAGACTCCAGTGTCCCTCCTACATCACACAATGTCTCCCTAACCTACCTGTATTACCTGTACAGACCAGCACCCCTCTCATTCCAGACTCCAGTGTCTCTCCTACATCACACACAATGTCTCCCTAACCTACCTGTATTACCTGTACAGACCAGCACCCCTCTCATTCCAGACTCCAGTGTCCCTCCTACATCACACAATGTCTCCCTAACCTACCTGTTTTACCTGTACAGACCAGCACCCCTCTCATTCCAGACTCCAGTGTCCCTCCTACATCACACAATGTCTCCCTAACCTACCTGTATTACCTGTACAGACCAGCACCCCTCTCATTCCAGACTCCCGTGTCCCTCCTACATCACACACAATGTCTCCCTAACCTACCTGTATTTGCCTGTGCGGACTAGCACTCCTTTCATCCCGGACTCCAGTGCCCCTCCGACGTCGCTTACAATATCATCCCCCACCATGACAACCTGTATAGGAAGAAAAGCATTTATTTTATTTCAATCTGCTAAGAAGCTAGTGGTACATCAAAATATAAAGAACTCTAATGTAACATCTCATTTGTAGATAAAGACATTAACTATGCAAGTTTTATACATGCATAGGGGTGTGCAAGAAGGGTGATATTAATTGTAGTACATGTACAAGAGATTATCCAACCTTTAAGATCAAAAATAAATTACAAAGTCTACTGCTTTTTTTCATGAAACTGCATGTAACTGTTAATGTTAAGGTAAGATAATTAATGAAGTATGATATTGTGGCACTTGTTTAATCTGTATGTAAGACACCATATCTTGAAAAATATTGAATGGATCTTTCTTTTGTTATTTAGATTTTTTATTTTAGGGAGGATCGCAAAACCAAAATGGCTGATGTGTCCATCTTGGATTTTGAAAATGAAAAATAATTCACACTTTTTCCTGAGAAGTCTTTAAAGAATCATTCTCAAATTTCTTAGGCAGGATCCAATTGGTCCCCAGTTCTGTCCCTGTGATATTTGGACTGATTAAAAAAAAAGACTGATAGGTACAGTGACCATCTTGGATTTTTAAAATGACAGGTTGCTATTGCTATTTCTTGACAGATAATGGAAGGATCTTTCTCAGATTCCTCTTGCCCAGCCTTGGTTCCTAGTTGCATCCTGTTGATTTTGGGACTATCAAAACAACAAAATGGTTGATAAGTGAACATCTTTCATGTGACAGTTCAAGTCCATCATTGATGCTGTGTTTCTTACAACCTGACTAAAATACAGACCCCCGTTCTCACTCTGTTTTACAAGGATCTGACAACATCCCATAAGAGGTCATGTTCTGATGACCTCTGTCACCTCCACTCGCTGTCATCTGTAGCAGGTCATTCGTCACAATAAGTACATTACGGGTAACTTGTTGTGACAAAATAGCTTAATGTACAACGATACAATTATTAAAGCATAATATTGTCTTCTCAAAAATTCACATTTCAGATTCTGAAAGTAGTAATTTGATTGGCTAATGCAAAAGGTCATCTGAAAGTGACTCCCTATGGGATGTTCTCAGATCATGAGGCTGAAGAGAGAAGATTACGGAACCGTGCCGAGATCAAGATATGATTTTAAACAGATTGTGTTTCTTAAAAGGAATTCTCAATGTTTTGAAATTACTGGTAGTAAGAGCAAGTAAGAGAAGAGCAACGAAGGGGAAAGATCCAAATATCAAAGAACAAATGAAGCTCAAACAATTGTGGGTACATGCCAAGATCTGGGATCTCGTTAGGCTATTTGTATCTGTTGGAAAAAAAAGGAGTTGTATTTTGAAACTTGAAGTATCGCATGTTCTTTTTAATATTTTTTCCAAAAAAAACGTTTTTGTTTAACTTCTCAACTTAATGACCTCACCTTGTCAGCACTGAGCCCCATGTTTTTCGTGGCAGTATTGAAAAATATAGCAGATGGTTTTCCTACCACTTCAGCTTCAACATCACAGGCATACTGTAATGTAAATCAATTGCACAGTAATTAACTTCTCCAGTTGTGTAACCTTTTAAATGTGATAAACAAACGCAAACACTAAACAGGAACTTACATGTACACTAACTTTCCTTATATGGTTTATATATGTAATTGAATTATTACATCAAAGTACATTCTTAAACTGATGTGACTAACATAACATACTCAAACACAGAGTCTATAATTGTTTGTGATATACAAAGAGTACAATATTCAATCTAAATGTTTAATCTGATTTGAGACAATATGGGACTATAGGATCCCTCAGACCACAAAATAACAGTAGGTCAAGGTCAAGGTCATATTTTAAGGGGAAAACTTGTTTAGCTCCCCTAGTTTCATCCCAGAAATAATATATGTTACTGGCTTAATTGGTTATAGGCAGAAAACATTATTCAAAGATTTGGCACTTCTGACCCACTCTGACAATCAAACTAACTATGTATCAGTATAGTTAATTTAATAGTCCTTTAACTTATTTTCATATCCAGTGCATGTTGCTAAGCAACCTAAGCTGGTTAGTCAGCATAAGATGCATTATATATACTAGTATATCATTTATCAGCACTTAATGGCCCATTTGTGTCCAGGTTATATTTATTTCAAATTATTCATAGCGTTTCATCAGAGCATTACTACTAGTTTATTATCCTGTCCCTAGGACTTTGCTTATTCAGACTGATTTAAACTACTTTAGTTAAACTATACTTAACACATTTTATTATCCCCTGTGACCTAAAAAGTAGGTCAAGGTCAAATCTGAATAAATCAATAGCCCTTCAGCTGAGAATACTACAGACTAAATATCACGATCTTAGACATCTGTGATATTTCAAAAGATGTTATATATAGGTTTGTACAACATTGACTTCTGTGACCTTGAAAATGGGTCAATGTCATATAGTAAATAAAAGGCATCACAACCCCATACCCAATATATAGTACTGATCAACTACAATGTATTGTGACCTTTTGCCACTTTGTAATACCTCCAAAGCACGAGTGAATGACCCAACATCCAGGGTTAAGTTTTCTCCGTCTTTGTAATACCGCCTGTGACACAAAACAAAAACATCATTATTACTTTCCTATCCTAAGTGCTTTTTGGAGGATAATTCTTCATTTTTCATAACAAATGCATTTTACATTTCAATAGGTCATATTGCATATCTGTCAAATTTTATTACCTTGTTATTTCTCAAATTACTTTTTTTCATTGAGGTAGAAAAAACTGAGGTTTAAACAAGAACCTTTTGAAATCACTTTTGATAGCTTGCTGGTTAAATAATAAAATCAAACTTAAAAATCAAGCAAAAATTCTCAGTTTAAGAGATATAATAAACTCTAGGGAAGTATCCAATGTTATCAAAATTCACAGAAAATTATTGACATTCAGCTCAAACTGTCAAAATACAAAGCAGATAATTGCATGCACTAACTATATGTGACAATACCCTTTGCCCAGAGAGAAGAGGATGGGCTTGTCCATTGAGATCAGAGTCTGAAAAGCCTTGTTAAGGTTTGTATAGGAAAACTCCTCTATGGCGTCCCCTAGTACCACACAGTTAGGATTCTCCGTCACCACATCACCAAAATCTGCTAATGAACCTGTCAAAGCCAAGCTTCAGCTCAACATTTTCAACTTCAATGGTTATACCTGTAGTATTCAAACATTTTCATATGGGTATATGTCTGCAGCCTTTCCAAGTACTAGTGCTTCTGATGCATTCAGTGTTACCGATATTAGCTACTACAGATACAAAATGCATCAAGTCCTCCTCTAAGTGACCCTTTCCATGAAACCCAGTATAAAGCTCTATAAGCGAAAAATTTTGAAGTGATGCACTATGCTTGCAAGTGTTTTCAGCACAGTTCTTTTGCATGCATTAGTTAAGTATAAAATCATTACAAACAAAATATACCGAAGACTTTTCTTTATCCTGGGTATCTGATCATGGCATCAGTGCAAAGTTGATTTTGAACACAAACAGAAACTGAAATTTAAATTACTTACATTAATACTGTTGTTGATCACATTTATTATTCATATCGACCTTGTAAATCTCAGTATAAACTATTATATAAAACCCTGTGTGTTAATGTACTTACTGGGATGTATAAGTAGATGTGGGCGGAGTCCTCTCTCCTTCAGCACCTGACACATAGCCGGGATTGGTGGAAACACTTCCTCTGGTTTCATGTCAGTAAACCCAAGATGTTTCAGTTTGTCTACTAGTACCTTCCTAGTGCAAGTCGTCTCATTGGTACAGAACCGTACGGGCAGCCCTGCCTCTTTAAGTCTGCAAAAAATAGCCTGTTACTGATCTTATGATAGGATAACATGACAAATATGAGCGGCCTTTAAAAACAGGTTGTCTTCCCAGGCTGTCAAACATCAACATAGTGTAGACCTCCAAAGACAAAATAGACTTTCTAACATATTGGGTTGCTGAAAGTACTGTAAACCAACAAGAGTTTGTGTGCGATTGTTTTTTGTGTATTTCGCAGATGATCAAATGTGCGAAAAATTATTTTAATCAGAGGTATGCGAACTGTAGGAGTGATGTACTGCAGTGTAGATTAATGACCATTTCTATTGAGAAATTTAATCAGATAGGTTGTGTCTCTGATGTATCTGGTCTCTACAGACAGGTTGTCTCCCCTGATAGGTTGTGTCACTTATGTATCTGGTCTCTACAGACAGGTTGTCTCCCCTGATAGGTTGTGTCACTGATGTATCTGGTCTCTACAGACAGGTTGTCTCCCCTGATAGGTTGTGTCTCTGATGTATCTGGTCTCTACAGACAGGTTGTCTCCCCTGATAGGTTGTGTCTCTGATGTATCTGGTCTCTACAGACAGGTTGTCTCCCCTGATAGGTTGTGTCTCTGATGTATCTGGTCTCTACAGACAGGTTGTCTCCCCTGATAGGTTGTGTCTCTGATGTATCTGGTCTCTACAGACAGGTTGTCTCCCCTGATAGGTTGTGTCACTGATGTATCTAGTCTCTACAGACAGGTTGTCTCCCCTGACAGATTGTGTCACTGATGTATCTGGTCTCTACAGACAGGTTGTCTCCCCTGACAGATTGTGTCTCTGATGTATCTGGTCTCTACAGACAGGTTGTCTCCCCTGACAGATTGTGTCTCTGATGATCTGGTCTCTACAGACAGGTTGTCTCCCCTGATAGGTTGTGTCACTGATGTATCTGGTCTCTACAGACAGGTTGTCTCCCCTGATAGGTTGTGTCACTGATGTATCTGGTCTCTACAGACAGGTTGTCTCCCCTGCTAGGTTGTGTCACTGATGTATCTGGTCTCTACAGACAGGTTGTCTCCCCTGGTATGTGGTGTCACTGATGTATCTGGTCTCTACAGACAGGTTGTCTCCCCTGATTGGTTGTGTCTCTGATGTATCTGGTCTCTACAGACAGGTTGTCTCCCCTGATAGGTTGTGTCACTTATGTATCTGGTCTCTACAGACAGGTTGTCTCCCCTGATAGGTTGTGTCACTGATGTATCTGGTCTCTACAGACAGGTTGTCTCCCCTGGTATGTTGTGTCACTGATGTATCTGGTCTCTACAGACAGGTTGTCTCCCCTGACAGATTGTGTCTCTGATGTATCTGGTCTCTACAGACAGGTTGTCTCCTCTGACAGATTGTGTATCTGATGTATCTGGTCTCTACAGACAGGTTGTCTCCCCTGACAGATTGTGTCTCTGATGTATCTGGTCTCTACAGACAGGTTGTCTCCCCTGACAGATTGTGTCTCTGATGTATCTGGTCTCTACAGACAGGTTGTCTCCTCTGACAGATTGTGTCACTGATGTATCTGGTCTCTACAGACAGGTTGTCTCCCCTGACAGATTGTGTCTCTGATGTATCTGGTCTCTACAGACAGGTTGTCTCCTCTGACAGATTGTGTCTCTGATGTATCTGGTCTCTACAGACAGGTTGTCTCCCCTGATAGGTTGTGTCTCTAATGTATCTGGTCTCTACAGACAGGTTGTCTCCCCTGATTGGTTGTGTCACTGATGTATCTGGTCTCAACAGACAAGTTGTCTCCCCTGATAGGTTGTGTCACTGATGTATCTGGTCTCTACAGACAGGTTGTCTCCCCTGATTGGTTGTGTCTCTAATGTATCTGGTCTCTACAGACAGGTTGTCTCCCCTGATTGGTTGTGTCTCTAATGTATCTAGTCTCAACAGACAAGTTGTCTCCCCTGATTGGTTGTGTCTCTAATGTATCTGGTCTCTACAGACAGGTTGTCTCCCCTAATAGGTTGTGTCACTGATGTATCTGGTCTCTACAGACAGGTTGTCTCCCCTGATTGGTTGTGTCTCTAATGTATCTGGTCTCAACAGACAAGTTGTCTCCCCTGATTGGTTGTGTCTCTAATGTATCTGGTCTCTACAGACAGGTTGTCTCCCCTAATAGGTTGTGTCTCTAATGTATCTGGTCTCTACAGACAGGTTGTCTCCCCTAATAGGTTGTGTCACTGATGTATCTAGTCTCTACAGACAGGTTGTCTCCCCTGATAGGTTGTGTCTCTGATGTATCTGGTCTCTACAGACAGGTTGTCTCCCCTGATAGGTTATGTCACTGATGTATCTGGTCTCTACAGACAGGTTGTCTCCCCTGATAGGTTGTGTCTCTGATGTATCTGGTCTCTACAGACAGGTTGTCTCCCCTGATAGGTTGTGTCTCTGATGTATCTGGTCTCTACAGACAGGTTGTCTCCCCTGATAGGTTGTGTCACTGATGTATCTGGTCTCTACAGACAGGTTGTCTCCCCTGGTATGTTGTGTCACTTATGTATCTGGTCTCTACAGACAGGTTGTCTCCCCTGATAGGTTGTGTCTCTGATGTATCTGGTCTCTACAGACAGGTTGTCTCCCCTGATAGGTTGTGTCACTGATGTACATGTATCTGGTCTCTACAGACAGGTTGTCTCCCCTGATAGGTTGTGTCTCTGATGTATCTGGTCTCTACAGACAGGTTGTCTCCCCTGATAGTTGTGTCTCTGATGTATCTGGTCTCTACAGACAGGTTGTCTCCCCTGATAGGTTGTGTCACTGATGTACATGTATCTGTTCTCTACAGACAGGTTGTCTCCCCTGATAGGTGTGTCTCTGATGTATCTGGTCTCTACAGACAGGTTGTCTCCCCTGATAGGTTGTGTCACTGATGTATCTGGTCTCTACAGACAGG
Organism: Mimachlamys varia; assembly: GCA_947623455.1. Taxonomy (NCBI): domain Eukaryota; kingdom Metazoa; phylum Mollusca; class Bivalvia; order Pectinida; family Pectinidae; genus Mimachlamys; species Mimachlamys varia. Next base: position 48,211,437 of record OX392536.1, read on the forward strand.
TTGTCTCCCCTAACATTATCTGCACAAAAAAGACAGATTGTGTCCCCTGATAGACTAACTAACATTATCTGCACAAAAAAGACAGATTGTGTCCCCTGATAGATTAACTAACATTATCTGAACTCTAAAGACATAGTGTGTCCCCTGATAGACTAACTAACATTATCTGAACTCTAAAGACATATTGTGTCCCCTGATAGACTGACTAACATTATCTGAACTCTAAAGACATATTGTCTCCCCTGATAGACTAGGTAACATTATCTGCACTCTTAAGACAGATTTTATTGAAAAATAAATAAGAATAAGATTTTATTGAATATTATATCAATAAAATGTTTGTGAAATGAAAACTGTAGATTGTCTCCCCTAATATATAGTCTAACTTAATTGTGAAGTCTCTTAAGACTTATAGGTTGTCTTTACTGACAGGATATCTAAGATGTTTTTGATGACTGGGTCTTACTCCTTATAAATGTCTACTAGTATGTCTGGACTCAAAAGATCAGAAACCTTTATCTATGACTAGATAATTTACACTATAAGCACTTTGCTGTCAGCAGAAACATTTCATTTGTACATGTTTTTTTTACATGATTTTCTTATCTACTTTGTGTAATTCATTAATTGGGAGACATACGCTACTATCAAGTGTAAAATTTAGGAAGAACTAACAACTTTAGCAATTAATGTCAAAGCCCCTAGCTGTTCTGAAACTACATATATGTAACTTTAAAACAAACTTTTAAAGCATCACATAAAGTATATGTCACAGGGTGTAGAACAGGTACGTATATATAACTAACGTAATGTGTACATGTATATGTTTAGCACACCTGTCCTGTTGGGGAAATCCCCGTGTCTATTATTAGCGTCCTGTCTATCAGTAGTCGTTTCTGTCTAGTCATGTCACGTGTATGTCCATATTTGGTTGCGTTGGTAATTGCCTGTCCTGTGGTGTTACCGTGATGTCCTTATATGGTAATCTTTATATTAGTGTACGTGTCCAGGTATGCCAGGTAAGAAAGTCGTGCGTAAATGTGTGTGTGAGGATAATAAAACCCTTGTGAGGACCGCGCATTGCGCAGAAGGCCATTTTATATAGGATCGACATACATGTACTAAACCTCCTCCGGAGTTTAGACATACCCGGTTACCGACATATATATACTGGACACAACTTGACAGTTGCTGAAGGTAATTATTATATACCGTAGTCATATTTTGGGAGTAATGTATATCTATTTTATATTAATTGGTTATTATGTAACCAATGTAATAGTATATATCTAAGGCCATTTATATTATATATTTCAGGGGTTTTTTATAATTTCGTCGGTATTTGTACCAGCCGTTACAAGGGGTCAATAAAGAACTAATCCACACAAATGCTGCTTCACTGGTTTTATTTGCTGTGACATTTGGCGCCCACGTAGGGAACCCGATGGTGCAAGACAACGAAAACCCCAGCGGGAGGAGGTACCAAGATTCCCCGACGACGGACCGAGATTGAGCGACGTCTTGGAGATTCTGGAAAATCCGCAACGGTGAAATGCGCGCAACAAGTTATGTATCCTATTCATCGTCCGCGAAGTGTTATTTGTGTTAGCCATGGCTATATAGAAAATGAAAATATCATTTAATTCCATGTGGAAGCAACGAGGATATCCACTACAACGCTTTTACGCTAGCTACGTATACGTATAACTCTGCTATCTATAGTACTGTGAAGCGAACGCGCCTTGAATGACACAAGCGTCTATAAGACCTGGACCCAACCGGAAACGGGAAGGAAGAAATTGATGGACACACATTTGACATTTGTTTTGTTGGTGATGAATTGCTCAATAATGTAAAATATGTATTTTGATTATGTTGTAGGTCAGATTGTTGAAAACGAATGGGTATTATTGTAAATAAAAAGTTGAAGTTGTTTTCAGATGCAGGCCATGCCATTCTGTTTAATTTAACAGTGAATACTATCAATGTGAACTTTATTTTATTGACAATTGTATAATGTATTTTCACACATTGATATTTGATACATTTTGTCATTTCAGGTCCTATATTATTTTCAGGATTGGAAATTTTGCATTTATGGAATTTTGCTAACTTTTATAATGAGGATTTGTATTTCTATTTTAGATATTTGTAAAAGAGTTAAGGTCGTATGTTATGTTGAATAATTGTGTTGGGTCTAATGTAATTTAAGTACTTTAATGTGATGGTTGATATTCTTAATGTATATAGTTGGATGTTTATTTTATGTACCTAGTTAAGATATATGGAACTTAGTTAATTAATTAACTAATTAATTATTTTACATTTCAGGTAAAATAATTTTTGATTTCAATTTCCTTGTAGATATTTAAGCTAAACAAAGCAGTCCAGATGTCGGGACGACATTTCCCTACAGGGGGAGTATGTCACAGGGTGTAGAACAGGTACTTATATATAACTAACGTAATGTGTACATGTATATGTTTAGCACACCTGTCCTGTTGGGGAAATCCCCGTGTCTATTATTAGCGTCCTGTCTATCAGTAGTCGTTTCTGTCTAGTCATGTCACGTGTATGTCCATATTTGGTTGCGTTGGTAATTGCCTGTCCTGTGGTGTTACCGTGATGTCCTTATATGGTAATCTTTATATTAGTGTACGTGTCCAGGTATGCCAGGTAAGAAAGTCGTGCGTAAATGTGTGTGTGAGGATAATAAAACCCTTGTGAGGACCGCGCATTGCGCAGAAGGCCATTTTATATAGGATCGACATACATGTACTAAACCTCCTCCGGAGTTTAGACATACCCGGTTACCGACATATATATACTGGACACAACTTGACAGTTGCTGAAGGTAATTATTATATACCGTAGTCATATTTTGGGAGTAATGTATATCTATTTTATATTAATTGGTTATTATGTAACCAATGTAATAGTATATATCTAAGGCCATTTATATTATATATTTCAGGGGTTTTTTATAATTTCGTCGGTATTTGTACCAGCCGTTACAAGGGGTCAATAAAGAACTAATCCACACAAATGCTGCTTCACTGGTTTTATTTGCTGTGACATATATATAGCCACATACTTTTGTTATCATGCAATGGACAGGACACTGAAAATTCAAATGTTATCTATAGTTTACATGTACACCAACTCCAGATTCCTCCATCAACAAGGTGACAATCTAGACTATTGACTGGTAATTGGTCCACTTTAGAGAATCTTATCTAGACATCAGTCATCGTATACAAACTGAGCCATATATAAGTGATCACTCATGCTTGATCAGGTCCACTTCACATTTGATGAAGCTTAGTGCAGATACTAGGTCATAGATATATCATTTAATATACACAATTGTAATACATTGTTCATTTTTACGTTTATAATTCTGTCTGATAAGTTTTTTTTTAATTTGAATGCCCGCGTCTTCGAATTTCCTCAAAACAAAATGGTGGCCAATATTGATAAGAAATACAATGGTATTGGTATCAGATGACATGTAAGTTTTTTCGTGAATTTAGACAAAGTTGACCTCACCATGCTCACTATATAGATAACTCTCAAACACTGAAAGCGAAAGTAGATTCGCTACAGTACCGTTTGAGTACAACCAGGCAACTAAATTCCATTCGGAAATTAAATGAAAACTTACTTCTTGACTGCATCAATTGATCCTTGAATGGCTTCTGACTGACCACTTTCGTATAAAACTCCTGTTATGTCCAATAAAACACCTTCAACATTGTCTGTCCATTTCCTACCACTTGTCATTTTGACTTTCTGGTGATGTTCGAAATGCGTGAACTTTTTTCATTTGACGATGTACGTTCGGGTGGTCTCAGACTTTTCCATAGCGTTGCCATTATTGAGTTAGCCTTGACCTTGTCAACAAAGAATCTCGGAACAGTATTCAAATCATGGCGGAGAGGGATGCAGGTAGTAGTCCAGAGGATGGTCCTATTCCAACACATGTTCTCGTTCAAAATCAAATTAAAGATTTGATCGGTTTGCAAGATTTGACAATCAACAAACTCCAACAAGATGTAAGCAAAACTGATAAGCACACTGTGAAACCATAAGCTTAAACCTATAACTTTTGAGTATCAAGAACCTGTTGTGGCCTGTCACTTGTACAGGGTCCTTATATTATGCTATAGGCCTATCTATATACTGATAGCAAGCTAGAGGGTCTGTTTTTTTTTTTTTTGCGCATAAATAAAAGCATAAGAACGCCCTCAAATTTTTGCAGCAATGAGATGCATGCAGGTCAAGTCACACTATTTCACTTTAGTTTATTCCAGTACAGTACGTATAGACTCTACATGTACAGTACAGTACCCGAAGGATTTTGAACAAGTTAGGTAATTTTTTTATAAGATTTGAGATATCATTAAACTGTTTGTAAGAGGTCAACTTTTATGTAACACCTATAACAGAAGGACTAAGCCTCTGGCACTGCATGGTCTTATTCCCTATCGGATATGATTTTGTAATAGTATGAGGAAAAATTATAAAGATAGTTTCTTGGCTGCAGGGGCTCAAACCCATGACCCTTGGCTCTCGGTCAGTCTGATGCTCTATTACTGAGCAAAAGGGAAATTCCCTACAGCTCACATTTTTAATATAAGGCATTACCTAATTATAATAAATGCATATCTTTTACAATTTTATCAAAAGTATTTTTTCATATAAAACATCTAATCTATGTTGGAGTACTTTAATGTGAGATTTTGAATAGCCATAAAATTATAAGTCCTTTTCATTTATTCCCAGCCCAAGTGCCCTGTACATGTGGCCCTGACATGTACACTACATCCTGTATATGTGGTGTGGAGCCAGATCCTAGATCAGTACATGTTACTGCTACACAGATACAGTTGTACATGTATATAAAAAAAATGGAATTCTCCCAAAAGTGTTTGATGTGTGGGTGTAACTAATCAACAAAATTTATAGTCCATTGTATATTCTGAATAAGTAATATTTTCTGTTATTGGTCCGATCAGTATGTTTGATAGCTTAGTTACCCTGTGTCCTACTAACGGGTAATTACGATATGAAAGGTGAATGGTGTCCACCCATGTGGGAAATTTGAATGATTAAAAAATGAAGGACTCCTCTGGTGGAATTTAGGAGCTGTTGGTGATATAGAAGGGAGGGTTTTGATTAATAAATGATCTTTTTATTGATGTATTTGAGATATACACTGTGTCATAGTCAATTTTTGTTGTCAGCAACTCCAAACTTTCCAACAAAAAAAGATATTAAAAATAAATTCAACGTTTTTTTTGTATAATTATAGCATTGCACTCGATCTGGCCTCACAATTGATGCGATAACATAGCTCTGAATGACGAACCTATTTGTATGCATTGCATTGTTAGAGCTATAGGAGGCCGGGTATTAATATTAGTACTTGCCTCACACCTGACCAGATATCTTTCTGTCAAAATGTCTATGATGTAGTACTCTGATGTCAGAGGAAACTCAGGTTACACCATGATCAGTCAATGATCAGTAAATATTTGTGTAGGAGCTGGACTTGAAATAGCGATAAAGATTCAAAAATTTGCTGGGGCTTAAATTGAACCCACAAACCATAATTGGCTATCCAGCTTGATGCTATACCTTTTAGCTAAAGGGAAATCCCTACAGTTAACGCTGTTATAAGTCAACCTAATTAAAGCAGATCTTTTATAGTCTGACTATCATCACCAGCAGCAATTGAATTCCATCAGTGAAGTCCTTGGATTTCTAATTCCCACCTGAGTGATGACTCTTGTAGGCCTAGGTGGCAGAATGTCTGATTAACAAATTCTACTGGTCCGGACCGAAAATAAAAAATCGTATTCTATTAAGAAGATTTCAGGAGAGCTTCTTTTGGTTGATTAATCACTCCCTTATACCAAAAGGTGTCAGAGAATTCAATATTTTCATGAGTTAGGTCTGGTCCTACACCAGACAGGTATATTTCAAAATGTTTGATTCTGGTGTTGGGGCAAGAGGAAACTCAGTCATCAATAATAGACCCAAAGTCCGGTTCCACTATACTATGTACATTTCTCTCCCTCAAACATCTCTCCAAATGAACCAGTGCTTCCAAGTTACAAAAAGTGTTGACAAGCTCAGCAATTTTTTGGATTCTAAAAAGTGTGATTGTAATGTGGTGTGTTTCATCCGTAGATATTCTTTGTGTAGTGCCAAGTTTGAAAGGAATAGAAACATTGGTTCCTATTTCATGTTCTTTTTTCAGACCATAGTGATATCACAATATACAATGTGTGCAATAAATATAGACAGACACAGAAGCCGATCACATAATGGTCACATCAATTGATTGATTGACAAGGTAGAGTAAAGAAAGTGAGTGGAAACCAACCTTCAACGTCTAAACATCATTTAAAAACCATTTGAAGGTGTTTAGGTTTTTTTCTCTCTCTCTTCAATGTTGCTCTTATGGAATTGCTCAACTATATCAGCTCTTTTTAAATCACTTTTTATGTTCTGATTAATGTTATTTTTTCTTACAGATAACATTACATGAATCCACTCTGCGAGAAAGTTTCCTACCTAGAGAAGTATATGATTCAGAACTGCAACAGCTTGAGGTAAGGTGATGTCTCCAAGTCTCTAGAAGTATTCTTTACCTTTAAATAGATAGATTAGTGAGTGGGAACAATATACAGTGTCATGACATGATTATTTATATAGTTTTACACTTTATCTAGAACCGAGGGATCAAGCTTTTTACAGTTTACAATTAATGTGAAAAACTTTTTTTATGAAAATGGAATCAAAGTCAACGTATCCTTAATGCAGTTTTCTAGATTACATATTTTTCCATTTATTATTAAAATGAAATCAAGATAAATGTCCTTAATGAATGTTTACTGTATCATATCATTCTACGACATTAGCCACTAGTCCTGTGCCCGAGACTAGTAAATTTTGGTACGGACTAGTGGAAATTCCTTGAATTTCAATATCATTTGTTATAACAAACACTGCATTTTGCTTGTGGGGACTAGTGCTTAAATATGTAAATGTTACAGACTGTCATATGTACATATAGAGGGATTATGTTAGACCTGTTATTCTGGTGTAAGAATGGTCCTCCATTATCTTTACTGTAGTCATTTCTTTTCAGAAAACAATACATGAAGATTATGTTCCAAGGGAAAAATATGATAAGCTTCAAGCAGAATTAGAGGTAACTATTACACTTAATCAGTAAATAGTGAAAGTGTGGTGTATTATGATTGAAGTACATGTACAATAAATATTTATCATTTGTTTGTCATCTGCATTAGTAAATTTTATTTGCTACTTAAGCTATACAGTGGTGAATTATGCCTTGGTAATGGTATGGTAATATATTATACGCTCTACCAATAAATGGTATCATAATTTTGTTTTATGTCAAACTGAAGCAGATTGTTGATATTTTATGATTAGCCCACTGAAATAAGCTGGCAGGTAGTATCATGTTGATTAAAAAAAAAAATTTTTAATGACCTTGACCTATTTTTAAAGTAAAATGGGTCCAATAAACAACTTATAGATAACCAAGGCTAGGAAATTTAAAGGGTTACACTATTCAGCCTGTAACATGCTGGATTATATTCTTATATGGGTTATCAAATTTGTTCAAATCAATGACCTTAACCCATATTCAAGGTCTATCAATGACCTTGACCCATATTCAAGGTCTTTAAACAACTCCTTTGATATTCATAACCATGTGTTTTAGGTCATATTATTTTGCATACTAGTGTTTAGGCTTTTCTTGTTTATCAGAATAAATGAATCTGACTTCTTTTTATGTCCAAGGTCACATGGCTCAGATCAGTGTTGAAAATATTACTGAATAAGAAAGAGGCTAACAAGGGTCATGATGAGATGGATAGAAACATCTACTTTGTTTAAATAAATTATGCCAACACATGTACTAAGAGTTATTGGGGTCAAATATTCTGAGAAAAATCATCTAAGGGGGGTGGGGGGTTATAGCTTCTTTTGACGCCCAATAAAGTTAGTATAATGATTTGTTTTCAATGTAATAAGCAACAGAAGCTGAGCCATATACAGACACAGGGGGAGCTGTACGAAGTGAAAGACAAGCTGGAGTTTGCCCTGGGGGAGGTAGAAGTCCTCACCAAACAGCTCCAGAGAGAGAAGGCAGCATTTGAAAAAGCGTGAGTACAACAGATTCCTGATTCATGGTGGTGAACGGGGTTTTGGTTGAGTGCATACCAAACCTGTAGAGAAGTGCTTACGATAAGAAGTCATTAAGATAATGAAACTCTAAAAGAAAGACTGGCCAGGCCATTTACCAATATGGTATGTTATCAGTAAAATTAAAATGATATATGGTTTCCTCGACCTATGAAAGGTCATTACATGCTGTAAAAATAAACCCATCAAAAGATCATTTTATGAGTTTTCCAAGGTTTAATAATCATTCTTATTCGTTATCCTTTAAAATAAGTATATTAAAATATAATTTCTCAAGGCAGAGATTAACCAAAGCCCTATCGTAGTGAGCATTATCGTTTTCAAAAATGGGATCAACCTTAGCAAGAAATTAATAGTTGTGTCACCCCCCCCCCCCCCCCCCCCCCCCCAATGTTTTACTTGAAGTTTTAATCAGCCTTTACATGATTGGTTATTTTCTGAATGGACAGAAAGTAGTTAAGTATGCAACAACTGCAGTATTCTTCCTGATATTGTCACTGGTTGTAGATTATCACTATAACAAGTCACATCTTGATTGCAGATTTGGTTCCCTCCAAAAGAAAGCTGTTGAAGAAACATCAAAGACAGCCAGGTTGACAGACAAATGTTCAGGTGAGCTTTTACTGTCTTGTCACTGCCATATATGTAAGTACATGTACAAATGTATGAGGATCATTTTACAACAGATTGATTTCACTGTGTTTAAACCATGGTGTCAACTTACAAATTGAATGCAAGAAATACATTTGTGTTCTAGGGGATTCATTGTACATGTGTTTAAGGCAAGGGAGATAACTATCTGTTGGAAATAAGGCAGTAAATTGATAAGTTCAGACTGTGACCTTATTGGGTTAATTCATTTTAGTCTGATTATTTGTTTTGAAAAAGACACAAACTTTCCACTCTTATGTATTTTTTTCTGACCATGAAATTAGCATGAATATAACTTTCATGAATTATAAAGGTGAAACAGTCATCAGATTTAAGTAACTTGGTCCTATCATATCAATAAGAAAATGAATCAATCTGATTACATGCTGGATGCCTACAAGTTGCCATTTTGTTTTCAGAAATCACTGAGGAAGTGCAAAAGAAAGATGATGAACTGAATTCAAAAGAGCATGAAATCCAACAGTTGGAAAAGAAATTAAAACAACAACAAATGAGTTATAAAAAGAAACTCGGTGACGCTGAAATACAGCGTAAACAAGACCAGTACATAGCCAAAGTTTTAGACAAACAGGACAAAAATACTGGCTATGTGGAATTTCAACGGCCAAAATCTAGCAGTACAAAATCAAAAACAGGAAGTAAAAACACTTGGAGATGACCTCTGACCTTTATATTTAAGTTATAAGTTATATTTATATCACTCTGTTTTTTGGCACTTTACATATCTACCGGGTACTTGAGTTCTCTGTTTACTTTGATTGGGCATTGACCACATTCACCTAAGATCTGATATTAACCAGCTGTGTTTACCATCATCTTTCATTGCCACAGTATACTATATAACCCTACCAAATTCAGTTGGCAATCATTAGGGCTATAAATGCCAATTGAAATAATTCAATATTTAAATAGGGTCTAACTGCTGTGTAGGGTCTAATAATTTACAAGAGAGATCTATAACTTAGATATATGGTTAATCATATATATATATCATGATTGAATAGTTTGTATCATGTCAATAATTCAAAAACTTGAATACTACTGCTAAACAGTATGCAGCAGGCAGTTTTCGGGGCATGAATATTTGGCAACGTTATCCTCTAAAATCCTGAAAGAGTCAAATATGTAAAATAAAAACATGCAGAGATGTTTCAAATAAAGAAAATGGTGCTTTTATGTTGTTATACAAAGTGTAAAGATATTTTGGTTATTCCTTTAATATTGTTACCATTTATTGCTTTGGTATATAATTATGTTGATGATGAACTTAAATGTAAACTTAAAAACAAAACTCCTGACAAGAGACCTTCTTTCAACTATTATTAATTTTCAAGAAAAATTTATAGAACTAAGATTAAACATATAGATGAAAATTAAATTAAAAAGGGAAAAAATCCAGTTTTTTTAAAGAATCATTCGTCACTAAAGGGAGATAATCTGAAATGGATAATTCACTATTGGTGTTCATTTTCTTCACCTTTTAGTTACTTCACATTTTCACGGCTGCCTGGTTGCTACACATGGTCAGGAGTATAAGTACATATACCATGTATATTTTGTTAAAAACTCTCTGGTAGCCAAACTAGCTTCATGTACTGCACTTCAAATGATTGATGTTATTTGCAGAATTCCTTATCTCCTAGATTTACTGTGTTATTCAATATTGTAATTTAGGTGAATTATCTAATTAAATAATCATGTAATTATTTATTTTTATCAGCAAAACTATGCATTAATCTATGTATTGTAAATGATTAAAACAGTGATAATTGTTTTAAAATATTGATTGCTAGATGAAGTCAATTTTGATGCCTTTATTTTTTTAATGTAAGAAATAGAAAATCGTTAAAAAACTTATTTAGTTTTGAATCCAATGTGATTCATCAGGATGACTTTTGTAATATATTCAACAAATGTGAAATAAATACCGACACACTCACTTTTGATTTCACCTGATTTGGTGAAGGGAGACAGTTTTCGATTAAACTTATTGGATTCAGTTAAGGGCCAGTCTTCGTGAGAAGTTATGTTGCCTTTATGTTTCATCATGTTCGAATTATTTGTTGATGTTTTCATAAGTCTTACTTATGTTTGTTTATGGTTGAATGACTTAGATGTTTTTGAAATTTATTTTACAATGCATTGAATGCAACACTTGAAAAGTGAATAAAATCTACCGAAAAAAAAATAAACTAGAATTTTTTTTTTTTTTGTGAACAAAATTGTATATCTCTAATGGTTTAAAAGAGCAGCAGTAGTCAAGTTGCTAAGGTATCCAACATTATATGCTAGCACTAGGTTCAAGGCCATTGTGGGGTAGTTGCCAGGTACTGGTTGTAGATCGGTGAACCACAAAAACTTGGTACATCCTTAAATGACCAAAGCTCATAAGTACAAACAAACCAATCAAGTTTAAAACTTACAGCGAGGATAAGATACTCCTGAAATCGTTAAACACGTTTTAGTTTCATCAGGATGTATTAGTAGTTGATATAGATATTAGAAAAACTGCCTCCTGCTTAATTATGAAATACATACAACAATAAGATCTAATTGAAAAGGGGACCATTATAGATGTCCTCAAAACTGACAACATAATGGGAAACCATGCATGGATAGAGTTTTTTTCTTGTTCATAAAATGTTTAAGTAAAACTAGAAGAATGACACATCAAAAAGGGTCTCAGTATCTGACCCTAACAGTTTAGCAAGTTAGACATGTATTTGACTTGTATTTTGAATTTAAATGACTTAGAAGTTTGGTCAGTTGACACTTTGTTTTATCCCAACCAACATTGCTTCACAATGTCATGCCAAAATGTTAAGAAATGTAAAACTTGACCTCGACCTTTGATCTGATGGCCTTGAGGTTTGGGAAGTTGGCTCCTTTTAGTTCACCTGGCCAAAGGTCCGGTGAGCTTATGCCATGTTGTAGAGTCCATCGTCTGTCCGTCGTCCTTCAACATTTGCTTAATATCGCTACTAGTTAAAATTCCTGATAGGATTTTGACCAAATCATAAAGTTATGAATGCATTTGATCCAAATTTGGTCAGAAACATCTTTGGAGGAAGGGGAACCGATTTTGCATAAATGGTGACTATGACTCTCAAGGGGCCAGAGGGGTGGGGCCCGATAGGAGGAATTCTTTTTGAAAAATATTTTACCATGTTATATACTGAGTTTGTTTTGTACACAAACAGGAATTGAAAACTTAATTGCGAGCTTTCACACGTCCGTTTCCTTTGTTAAGCAAAGAGTACAATAGCCGAGTTTTGGTGTTCTGACCGCTGAAATCAGCTCACTACCCAAAAAAGGGCGCGTTAGAGAAGTCAGCTGTCAAAAACATAGTGCGACATTTCGTCCAAATGTACTCTAATACTACAGGTAGACAGAGGGACGGGTAAGATGTTTACCCATTCAGCCCCTTATTGGATGTTAAAATAGGGTCATAAAGATGACTCAACTGGTGTCCCCCCTCGTCTCTGTTCATTGATTCCCCTTCCTTCCTAATCCATATGGATTCTTTAATTTTCGTCATTCTCCAGTTTTCCTCCCTTTCCAACACTTTGGAGTTGTTCCAGCCAATGATATGGTTGGAGCAATAAAGGGCCCTATGGTCCTTTTGTTTTTATTATTACAGACTTTGCATCATAATTGAAAAAGTAAGCAGTTCAGACATATTATATTTGACCTTGAATTTTGATCCAATGACCTTGATGTTCGCTTCCTTTATGCTTTGATTCTGACTAACTTAACTTCATAATGTCAATTGACCTTCACCTCTGAATCCAATGACCTTAAGGTTGAGAAAGTTGACACTATACTTGATTCAAATCAACTTCGATTCATAATGTCACAACACAATGTGAAGCAATTATCAAAAGATACAATTTGACCTTGACCTTTGATCCAGTAACCTTTTGAGTTTATGTTCAGCTTACACCCTTCTGTATTCATTACAAAATGTGAATCAGTTAAGAAATATAAAATTTCAAATTGATCTTTGAACTGATAACCTTGAAACTTGGTCAGTTGACACTTTGCTTGATTCTGACCAACTTTGCTTCATAACGTTGTTCCAGAATGTAGCAGCTACGAGATTTAGAATTTGATCTGGTGATGTTTAGGTCTGGTCAGTTATTGTTACATGTAATGAGACACAGTTGGGGACCATTGACGTCACCTTCGAATGTTTGAAACAATTACACACTTTTTACCTCTAAAATATGTGTGAAGGTGACAATGACCTAATGACAGTACAAGTGCATATCGCCCCTGGTGAGGTCAATATACTGCAAGTTGTTTCAGACATGTGCAAGAATGTACTGAACGTTGCACATATGTGAAAGTAAATGGTATTAAAGTATATCTTCATGATTTTGAAAGGGACGGAGCGTAGCAAACCTTAGTACATTATAGACGAAGCATGTTCTGCAAGTTTTGTTCAGAATATATCGTTAACGGTGTAAAAGTTAAAGCCCGGACATTATCATTTTAGAAGAACCGCAAATAATACAATGCAGATGTATTCCTTCATTTGAATTGGAGACATTATAAACTTCAATTTTTCATTTTTTACCTTTTTTTCGATGTATGTTGTGGCTTTCTTTGAACTGAACAGCTCACAACATATATCCATGGGCGCTCGAATCTGGACCCCGCCCCCTTTACTCGCCAAATATATATTATAAGAGTATTTAATATTTGGCGAGTAAAGGGGGCGGGGTCCATATTCGAGCGCCCGTGATATATCACAGGGACCTGAGAATTTGTTACAGCTAGTTTTGGACCTAAGATAGGGTGTTTAGAGTAATTTTACACATTTGGAGGGTTAAGATCAATTTTCGATAAAAATGCCCCCTCAATGGTCATAAAAGCTTTTATGACCATTGAGGGGGCATTTTTATCGAAAATTGATCTTAACCCCCCCAAATGTGTAAAATTACTCTTAGCTTTTATGACCATTGACGCAACACAAGTAAGTCTTACCACCTATCTATAACCACATTATCTCATTTTTTAAGGATTTCGTCCTTGCTCTCGACAATATCTCTCTGCATCATCATGAAATAAGTCATAGTAAAATTGAAGGCGTGCAATCAACCTTGACTAATAACGAGGCTGGAGACACGCCTTTTGGAGCTATGTTGCAACGCAATTTGTAATCCTGCCGCAATTTGTAATACCGCCGCAATTTGTAATATTACAATTCGCGTTGATCGAATAACGCAATTTGTAATACTAACGCAATTTGTAAAAGCGCCGAAATGCAATGTTCTTTTGCAAAGAAGAAAAAATGTAACCTTTTAAATGGATATGTAATAACTGAAACATGGATATTCAAATTCCAGAACGTATACGATTAAAGTAATTGTAATATTACAAATTGCATGCGTTGCAACAATGATAATTCGAGGTTCTTCTATACCGCTTTATCACAAATTAAAGGTAGTCTCAAAGCGGTTCAGTAGACTGGAACAAGCGGAGTACAGTATCTTGCTCAATGATACAACACAAGTGCCGTGACCGGGACTCGAACTCGTAACCCTTCGATCACGAGCCTGGCGTCCTACCACTAAACCACCGTGCCGCAACAAAGCTACCTTATTATATAATTACTTCCCAACCCGTCGATTTTACTTGTTACATTGTGGCACGGTTCTTTTGGTGGCATCAAAGATATAACAGACCACAGGGACCTGAGAATTTGTTACAGCTAGTTTGGGACCTAAAATAGGGTGTTTATAGTAATTTTACACATTTGGGGGGTTAAAAATCACCCCCCCCCCCCCCCCCCCCCAATGGTCATAAATGCTTTTATGTGGTTTGAAGTGAATCGAGAAATTGCTACACTATCCATGATTGTTGTCAAGCCCTCCCGGATACTTTTTTAAAGATACGTTTCCGTCTATGCAATAATTACACTGCTTGCAAATGCATTACCTTTATAAAGTACAATACTTGCGTCTATCCGTTTCAATCAACCTTTATGGCTCGAAACTGGACACGACCTGTTAATGTGGTTTCGGTCTGCTTCTACATCAAAAATCAGATTCACGTTTAACTACCTGGGTAAACCAACAATCTAGATCCCTATCAATTACAACAATTAATTCATTCTGCCTCCAAAGTAAATTTTGTTAACTCATCTTCCAGCCAATTTACTACCCATAGTAACTATGTATTCTCACGTTTACTGCAATAATCTATTTTAGATAATTCACTAAATCAGTCGGAATTGATTATTCCGAAATCAATTTATAATTTTATGACACTTAAGTATTCATTTTTTGGTACTGGACTTCATGGCCACATCATAGTTACACATACCGAAATATATAGCAATAGTGAGTGAAATTGGACAACATCAGGAAACACAAAGCTTTTAAAGGCGCTGGATGCTTAACGTAGATAAAAAATTATAACTACCAAGGTTGAAGAGTTAATATGTTACTTTACGATTTTGATATCAGTTTTAATATCAAATGTATCTAATCTTATCACATATAACTGACCCGTTCAGTCAAAGTCATAAATATGGTATTACACATAATTATGTAATAACACTATTGTGACGTCATAAATAAATGACGTCCTTATGACGTCATATGATTGTCTCGGTAGTGAAATTCTTACCGGTCCGTCAAAGTATGAATTTGCCATTCTTATAGAGAATGAATTTTAGAATTTTGGTGTATTTTCTCATAAGTATAAGTTATGTGATAAATAGAATCTTACACTCGTGTCAATGTAGTATAGAATTTTTTTAACTCGTTAAATAATTTATATGTCACTCGCCTAAAGGCTCGTGACATATTAAATTATTGAACTCGCTTAATAAATTCCTTTTTACATTGACACTCGTGTAAGATCCTTATAGCAAATATTGAGTGATCAATTGAGGCACAGTTGCTTGAGATTCTGTCAGTAAATAATAAATATATATGAGTGAAATGAGCCTCCCATTACAATAATGTAATAGGCCGCGGCTCCATATAGGACTAACTTAAACATTTTTAGCGCTAAAACTACGAGTAGTTTTTGCGTCTATTATGCCACTATTCTGTGACCTTTTGACCCATGTCATTTTCCCCCTCCCGCTCCAGAAAAGCTTGAATTGCTACCAATCGTAAGATATCTGAACTATTTGAAAGCCTTAACCTAACAGGAAATGATGTTCCCATGGTATTGTTAATAATTATGATGACTTTAATAATATATATGCGATTTGTAACAAAGAAATCAGTTTTTCACTACCATGGCTCATTTAAATATTACGTCTCTGCTCATGACCTGACCTCTCGTGTATACATTCGTACTATACCTCTCTGTGCTTACACTGGTATACGGATCGTGGAATGAACTGACATGGCGTACGTACTTTGCTGTTAAACTTTGATTATATAATCGCGCCATAGCCAAATAGCCTGATTTTGATTTCAATGATGTATTACCTTATACATGTGTATAAACCAAAATACTTGATCAATTTGTCGGTCGGAAGTATTAATTTGTAACTACAGTGAAAATCCGCCCTCTGGATATGATAACGTTATTTACGAGTTATTTCCCCTAATTGTCACTAACGTTGTGATATAGTATATATGTGTATACTGAATGCACAAGCTTGATCGATTTTCTAACTTATTATTGTACTGAGTATACAATTTTAATGAGACATTATCAGAACCTGCATAATTAATGTACATATGAATTGGCAAAACACTTGATTTATTGAAAATAGCACTTATACTTTTCTATGGCGAGCAAAAGCTCATGGTTTTATAATTACGTCCTCTGTGCTTCACATATCACTATACATTGTAGGTTCAAATTTTTGTTTTAACGAAACTTTATCAGAACCTGTAAAGTGTACATAGTAATTGACCCAATAAAAGTTATTTAGTAGAAATGACACTTATATTATTTCTCTGGTGTGCAAAAACCTTTATGGTGTAAATTACCGTTATTATGCATATGTGTGGCCATAGATAGGTCACGGCCAACATACATGTAATTTCCCCTGCTTTGTATATATATGAACTTGATAATTGATTATTAGGCCTAGAGCTGTAAGTGAATATGACATGTTTGCATACCATTACTTTTCTCCAGCTTGGTAAAGATATTGTAATAGGCCGTCTTTCGATCTTTTGGAACAACAATTTGACTGTTTACTGTGATATTTTATGACAAATTGGATAGTTCGAACTATCATTTATAACGAGAGATACATGTATGTTTGCGAATCCTTTTATTTTTTATCTAATATCCATTCTGCTAAATACCTTCAGCGTATATTTCAATGATTCATTCACCTTCCTCCGAACGATAATGTTAACCTGAAGTTGTTTTTATTGTGTTAAAAACTTCTCAGTTAGTTTCTCAAATTGCACATGTAGGTTTCACGTTGTGCTTAGTTATGCTCGTTTGATATCATACTGATCAGTAAAAACAAAATTGGCGGTAATGCTGCCATCCTTGATTTAGGCATTGAAATTGACAACTACTAGAGGGATCTTTCTAATATTTCATTTGTAGGTTCCCTTGGTCCCTACTGTTGTGTCCTTTTGATTTTGTAACTGATCAGAAAAACAAAATGGCTGAAAAACAGCCATCTTGGACTTTGACATTGAAATCACTATTTCTTAGAGAAGTAATGGATGGATATTTCTAAAATTCCATATGTAGTTTCACTTTCGTGCCTAGTTGTGCCCGTTGAGAGATTTTGAGACTGATCAGATAAACAAAATGTCTGACAGATTGCCATCCTGAATTTTGATAATTAGGGTTAGAGATGTAAGTGAAGTGGATCTTTCTCAAACTTCATATGTATGTTCCTCTTGGTCCTATAGTTGTGCTTTTTTGCTTTTAGGGCCGATCAGAAAAACAAAATGGCCGACGGACGGCCATCTTGAAATTTTAGCGCATAGTCTACCATTTTCAATTAATAATGCTTTTTCTTAAGAAGAAAAAAGGGAAAAGATCCTACTTTTTATTTTGTGTCTAACACACTAATACCGTTTATTTAGGTGCATATATATAAATAAACACATTCGCTTCCGTGTAAATGAATCAATATTCATTTGTAATAAAAATTGATATTTAAGTTAAATTATTAAAGCACTGCACTTAATTGTACATGTAGCTTGAAATACAACTCGTCAATCTAAACAACCTGCGTGTTATTGGGTTAACTCTAAACACTTACTTAATCCCTATTCTGAAACTTTCTGATATCGAAACATAGTAACCCATACAACAAAAACACTTCAATAGCTGTCGAAATATACATACTATTGTTTGAAGTTTTAGCGTTTCAGTACTTTGATTTTATATATATACTGACAGAAACTCAAGCAAACCGGTTATTGAAGAACACGATTCTTTCTTTCTATATAGAAAACAACCGGGGTTAAATGTATTCTTGGTTCCATTGAATATCCTTTATAGTAATTTTAAGAATTAAAACGCTCCGGCGATAAGGGTAACAAATTAAACTGGATTAGGAGATGATTACAACTTTTATTCCGGATTTACAAGATCTTGCTTACTGCTTTAATTTTATATTTGATGTGTGCAGAGTCACATGAGTGTTTGTAATCAAAGCAAAACAGAGAAGACAAGCGTGTATACTTTTCTGGAATAAACTGGAAGAATTGACAGGAAAATGATCGAAAGAAAGAAAGAGTATCATAACAAAGTGTGTGTTTATCGATCTAAAGAGCTGTGAGGATATGGCTACCAACCGATTGGCAAAAATGGCGCAACCGGTAGGTGACATTTTTGGATCGAACATCGATGGAACTGTCTGTAATCATTTTAATTAGTGGTACAAACAATTAAACCATTCACCACCATACAACCGAAATCTTTGACTTTATAATAATACCACAGTTCTGTTAGATAGTATAGAGTTTTGATGTATAAAAATATGCAGTTTGACTTAATTGTGATTTCACATGGGCCTGTGAAAATCACAATTAATAAAAACAGCTCGGAATTATTTTTATAATGACAGGCATAAGTCATTAGCTGTCTGGTTTGATCAGTTGAATAAGCCTTCTATATACTTACCTGGTATGCTAAAGTATCTTAATAATGCCATGTGCATACTACGTTACATTATTCATAATATATATTTGTGATACAATTAATCAAGGACTAATCTATTCGATACACATTGGTGATATTAATGCAATCTGTATCTGGGTTACTGGAAGTCCTCGTGTTCGAGTATAATATCCAGGTGGGAGGAGTGCGCAATGAGATTAATTTACAAATAAGTTCTTAAATTCTTGGTGTCTGAAGCTTTAACAAGATCTTCTGATAAGTTGTTCCAATCGTTGGTTGTTCGTGGGAAAAAGGAATTTTGATAGATGTCGGTGTTACACCTTAATTGTCTATAATTGTTGCTGTTTTTAGTACGAGTTCTAGAACTTGTAGGATACAGGATGTCATTAACAGGTATGGCCACTAGCCCCTTAACTATTTTAAAGAATAGAGCTAGGCGTTGTTCTCTTCTGCGATCTTTCAGGGATGGTAAGTGTAGGTGTTTCATCATGGCTGTTACGCTACTTTCTCGCTTGTAATCTGATGATATGAATCGAGCGGCCCTTCTTTGTATCTTCTCCAGTGCATTGATGTTGTTTTGCTGATATGGGTCCCAAATTGTGCAACTATACTCCAGTAAAGATCTTACAAGCGATTTGTACGCACACAGCTTCAGCGAAGCCGGGCAGTGCCGAAGGTTCTGTCTAAGAAACCCGAGTGTGGAGTTCGCTTTATTGGAGGTTTTGCGTATGTGGGAGTCCCACTTCATGGAGTTATGTAGAGTTACACCTAGGTATGGATTTTCTTCAACTTCTTTAAGGATCTGGACTGCTAGTTGGTAGTTGTAATTATTTTTGGTTCTTGATCTCGATGTTCTGAGGATGTAGCACTTAGCTGCGTTGAAGGACATGCCCCAAGTTTCCGCCCATTCTTCCAAGGACTTGATGTCTTTTTGAAAGTCCAGCTGGTCTTGGAGAGATCGTTTTGGACGATATTCAGACAATCATCTGCGAATAGGCGCACAGTAGATTTGACACTGTTCGGCAAGTCGTTGATGTGACAGAGGAAAAGTATAGGTCTGAGGACTGTCCCCTGGGGGACTCCGGATTCTACTTCCACTCTTGATGACTGTTTGCCGTCTACAATTACGCTCTGTGTCCTAGATGTCAGGAAGGCCTTAAACCATTGCAGGGTTTGGGGGTTCACACCGTAGTACTCTAACTTGTGGAGTAATTTGGAGTGGGGAACATTATCAAAGGCCTTGCTAAAATCTAGGATGGCTGTATCGATCTGCAGATTCCTGTCGTACATGCCTATGATGTCATGGGTGGTAATCAGAAGCTGACTTTCGCAGGAGTGGCCTGATCTGAAGCCGTGTTGTAAGTGGGTAAGGATGTTGTACTCCTCCAGATGGTTTCTGAGGTGGTGACAGATGATATGTTCCATGAGTTTACAGCAAACACATGTTAGTGACACTGGCCTATAGTTATTGGGTTGATGACGGTTACCTTTCTTAAATATAGGGGTGATGTTTGCATTCCTCCAGTCGTCTGGGAGCTCACCAGTACTGATGGTTTGGCAGAAGATGTAAGTAACTGCTGGTGCAAGTTCGGCTGCACACTGCTGGAGGACCCTATTTGGTAAATTATCTGGACCACTTGCCTTGTTGACTTTGATGTCATGTAGCAGCTTCTCTACTCCTTTCACATCTATGGTAAGGTCCCTCATAATAGGGTACTTGTGTTGGGGGAGTGATGGTAGATCATGGTTACTTGACTCCTTGGTAAATACAGACTGGAACTGCCTGTTTAGTGCCTCTGCTTTATCCTTGCTGTCAGTAAGCAATCTGGTTCCTTCTCTGAGTGGTGCAATTCCGATGTTATCTTGCTTCCTGGCCTTGATATACCGCCAAAAGGGTTTGCTGTTCTTTTGCTCAATCCCTGCTTGTAGAGTACATTCCAGATGTGACCATTCAGCTGCCTGGAGAGCTTTTTGGGTTGCCCTTTTGTGGAGTCTATAAGAGTTCCAATCTGTGTCTTTCCCACTTTTCCTTGCCTTGTTGTAGAGTCGGTGTTTCTTTTTTATAAGACGTCGCTCTGTTCTGCGGACCCATGGGAAATGGTGAGTTTTGGGCGATATTGTCTTCGATGGAATGTGTTTGTCTATGATCTTGTTGAGACCGTCCTTGAATTTTGTCCAGCTTACCTCCTCGCTATCATCAGTATGAATAACTGTCTCACTGAGGTGTGCTGCATCTTCCTTCACCTTTGTCCAATCTACCTTCTTATACATTAGTACCTTACGTGGTTCTTTCTTGTGGTATACTGGCTTGATGTCCTCGTCTACAGTTACCATGTCGTGGTCTGATATGCCGGGTATTGTTTGCACATGTTTGACCAAGGTAGGGTTGCTAGTGATGTATAGATCAAGGATGTTTTCCTTCCTACTAGGTTGGTTCTGGACGTTAGTCAAAGCGTATTTATCTAGTGTGTCGAGGAAGATGTTATGGGTTGAGGCTTGTGTTGCTCCTGGTGATACAGAAGGTGAGCTCCAGTTGATGTGTGGGAGGTTGAAGTCTCCTGCTATGAGTAGGTGTTTGTAGGATGAGCTGGTGATTCTGTTAATAGAAGATTCTAGGTCTGTAATATAATCATCACCTGTAGACGGTGGTCGGTAATACGAACCTATCCTTACTTTTTTGGCACCTTTGAGTTGTATTTCTACCCATAAGAGCTCACTATTACATTCAGGATCTGGAATTACTGATGCTGAGAAGCAGTCTTTGACGCAAATAAACACTCCTCCTCCTTGCTGGTTCCTATCCTTTCTGAACACAGTGAATCCCTCCGGGAAAACCTCGCTGTCCTTAATGCTACTATCTAGCCAAGACTCACAACCTATGACCGCATCTGGTTTGATGTATTCAACTGCAGTTTTAAACTCTGCTGACTTGTTCTTTAATGACTGACAGTTAACTACTAAGGTTCTCCAGTTGTTCTGCTTCCCTGGTACTAGGTTACTAATAGATGCATAATCACCCTGGTTTGAAGTTGTTGATGTAGCTCGTGCTGTGGAAGAACTTAACCTATTTATTGCTGTTGTAATATTTGTTATTTCATGGCTCGTATGAATACTACTGTGTGAAGATAGACGTCTATGTTCATGATGTTTTACTCCATGGCACTGGTGCTTGGGGCTGCTAAAAACCCTGGGGGAGAACTGAGAGTCTATGGTCTGCACAGAGTTATCAGTGTCTAATACACTGCATATGTTAGATGACTCTAGTTCGAACGAATGAAAGGTAAATGAGTTCACAGATGAGATTTCTTGGAATGTTCAATTTCATGGTTGGATAATCGAGTCGGACAACATTGTACGAACGGGAGGGTTCCCTGTCCATTTCCTGTAATTTTTAGTAACAAATCCATACCCCAATTGGCGTATTATAGGCTGATTGGTGTATTATACCCCAATTTGCGGTTTTCCCCGACCTGACAATACAAGCACACATGTACATCCACAAATAAAAGACACATACAAATACTCATTTTGTACACAATTGTAATAGGATGAGGAAATTAAAAGGGATAAAGATAGTGCCGTAGCTGGGGCTCGCACCCACGACCCTTGGCTCTCCAGTCCGATGCTCTACCGCTAAACTAAAGGGAAATTCCCTATATACACCTTACACTTGTAAGGCAATCTAATCAATCTGTGATTGGGATGGATAAGCTGTGTATGGGCCATTGATTACCACAGTGACCATTTTAGAAATATGTATGAGCCATTTAACGTTCTTTGTCTATAGATGCAAGATTTCAAAAAAACATTAGGGCCATTTAGCATTTGTATGCCCATATGGCCCATGGCCCCTATATCCTTCTTTACGTCAATTCACATCTTTTACACAATTGCAATATAATGCAAAATGGAATCTCCTTCCTCCAGCAACAGTACAAAGCACATGTACAACTTAACACTCAGGGACTTCACGGCACTCATACTCTATGCTGCCCTTGAAGTCTGCATCCACAAGCAGACTCTGGGCACAAACCAAAACAAAAACAAAAAACATAAACTCACTAATAACTGTAAATAATCCCTCATTCATGTCCTTGTACACACACCCCAAAACCAGCAGCACAATCATCAATATTTATGGAGCTGTTGATCATATAAGAAGTCTTTACATAAACAATAATGAAATAAATTTTAACTTATTGTTGACATTGATCATGATGAAAGCACGAAAAGCCTTCATGTGGGAGGAAGGTTAAGGAAACTAGTTGAATATTGGAATCAACGTCTTGGCCTATCATCTTCAGATATGTGTACTAATTAACACTCAACCATACTCGATCCCCTGGCCCAACAAGTGCATTGCGTCTTTTATCCAATGTACTGCATAATATTTTTAATTTCAATTAATGTTCTTTTGATTTGATTTGATTTTTAATTTAAGGCACCACACCAGGAAGTTGAGAAAGACAAAGATTCCAACAAGGAAGTGAAATCTATGGCCATATTGAAGAATGCCACTGTCCATTTCTCTCCAAATTTCTCCCTGCTGCAGAGAAACACAAACCTGAATGTACCACCATCAAATTGGTTGAGGCAAACCTCTGTCGTGGAGCAGAACATTCATGACTTTACTCAGCATCAGAGCAGTAAATCCTACCTCAGCAGTATAGAAATGGCCGGCAACTCCCTAGATCTGACAGGAGAGGTGGATGTCATTACAAATGCACAGGTACACTATACATAAATCTGAACTGAGTCAACCACTGACATCTATATGTACAGTCAAACCTCATTTAAAAAAATATATCTTGAACTTGTATTTAGTTAAAGATTTAATTTGGAGTACTTTGTTGGTCCCTGTAAAACTCCATACCAAACCTTCAAACTCGCTTCACTTGAATTCTCGGATAATGATTTTTTTCACATTTGTAACTCTGAGATAATGAAGTTTGACAGCAGTTTAAGTGGAAGGCTGTACATATGTTCATATTCAAACAATTTGTCTGCTGCTATAGCTAGCTTTAGTCTGACCAGTTACATTTTAGTCTGTCATGTTAGAAAATTTTGCCAGGATTATGACTATAAGTAACTGTTATAGAGATCAATTGTTATACAAATGTACCAGGGTTCATGCTGGGTATTTTGTAAATGGGGTTGTACATAGTTTATATGGGAATCTAGAAAATCAGAGGGTGTGAACCTGGACAGGGTTGATTGCATTTTGGCCAGTGACTAGACATTTGGAGATATGATGAGAAAACATGTAATTTCAACTCAATCAATATTATACACTTCTCAACCTTCTGTTTCCCTAATTTCACTAATGAAGCTACATGACAAAATACGCATGTACATGAGAAATTGAAATGACTAATGTATTTGTTTTTAGAAAAGCTGTTGAATTTTTCAAATTTCAGAATATAAAGAAATTGCTGAAGATACCCTTCAGCCGGTCTCATATTAGTATGATGGTGCACAGAATCGGGAAGTCTCTGTTGCTGGATGAGTTTGACATACACAAGCACTTGCTTCGTCAACAACAGGTAAATATATATTACAAAGTTCGAAAAAATATCTTTGAAAAATAAAATTGTTAAAGGCCCTATATACGTAACTTTCGGCAAAACTTGAAGCGAAAATCAAGCCTAATGATATTTATAGATTTAGTTAAGATTAACTGATATCAGCAATATTTAAGATGAATTCTTGCGCGGTTACCGGTACATCAGCAGTTGAAACATGGTATTTGTAAACACGCGTCCATTTTGAACTGTCTTCTACCTTCGGCTTGTTGTTGAAGTGGGCCCCACCTGAATTATTTTCAATTCTTTGTATTTTTTTGTCAAGAGTTTCTTGTTAGTTACCGCTCAGGTTTTCTTTGTTTTAGACTTATTTTTGCATGGTTATCGACTGGATTTTTTTCCAGAATTTTCCAGAATCATGAAAAATTTCCTGAAGTTACGTATAGTGGGCCTTTAATGCATCAGTCAACTTAATTACTGAGAAATATTTCCTTGTGAAAAGAAGGAGTGAATTAGTCGTTTGTGATAAAATAAATGCATCTGAGAAATGTACTGAAGTTTGACATTGTTTATGTCCACAGGATGACTGGAAGTGGCTGAGAGAATTCTATTATGATTGTGTTGCAAGAGATATGCAGGTGAGAGAATTGTCATTTTTCATAGCTTTAATTAAATCCATAAATGTATACACTATAGCACTTACAATTTTAGTGTCTCATTCCTGACAAAGATTAAAATGTATTTAAATGTAAGTACAAGTTAACCTGGTATCTAACATGAGACAATTTAATTATTTTTAGTAATGATTTTCTGTAAAAAACAAGGATAAAAAGCTTGGTACGGTTTGTCTCATCCATATCCTAAAGGTAGAGACCATAGCAAGATCTCTTAATTAACAAAGTAATTTGATGATATTGACAGGCAAGAAGGTTTGGATAAGGTCCTAATTGCTCTGAGGTATAAAACGAATTATTCCAGGTAAAGCACTTCTAGCTAGTAAACCACTAGTCTGAACTAAAATCCTGCTAGCCAGACAATTATGGAAGTAACATATCAAGATGACTCCATGACCTCTATCACATTCAGAAATGGCTATTTATTTTCCTTTGACAGACAGTTGTAATTTATACTTTTGTTCAGCAACTTAAAAGATTATAAATCTTTCAGAGTAAAGTAGATTAAAAAGCAAGTCACCAGCCAAGGGCTAGTAATGTGAAACATTAAAATATTGGACAAAATATAAAAGAGCAATTCTATAGCCCTGGGTAAGCATGCCTTTAACTCTTACATAAGCTAGAAAATCTTGGATCCCTGGGCATTTGGCTTGTGGATATTTAAACCTTTGCATTTATATATAATTATAAACATGTGTTTTAGTTTAACCTTGAATGAATTAAGGAAAGGTACGTTTATTAACTGTCTCTTGTCATAAAAAAAATATGGCTATGATTTTTCTCAGAATAATATTCTAAGTTTATACTTTGCAAATGAAATGTTAATTTCATAATTTTCAGATGAAATGTTAATTTCATAATTTTCAGATGAAATGTGAATTTCATGATTTTCAGATGAAATGTTAATTTCATAATTTTCAGATGAAATGTTAATTTCATAATTTTCAAATGAAGTGTTAATTTTGTACTTTGCAGATGAAGTGTGTGCCAAGAAAGGACAAAAGTCGCCACAAACAACAGACCAGGAACATGTATTCCAAGTTCCTCTATCACAGGTAAAATATTGTCTACATTTATACTGTTAGAATGTCTTGTAGGTATACAAATGTACATCACTCCTTTACACTTCAAATTTATAATTAGAAAATAATCTACACGGTTATAGTACAACTCAATATATGGTATGTTCTATAATGACCATTAAAAGGCATTTCAGTTAACTTTATTTAATATGTGATAAGTGGAGATCCTATTAAACAGAAACAAATGTAACAAATTTTAACTGATGCTAGGTACTGCAAACTACCGTATATGACCCAGTTAAAGTCCTGTTATTACAGGAGGTAATTGTGTTGAAAAGTGTCTGAACAGCTGGTCCTATGTAATAATAATAATCATTGTTTTTATTTCAACTTGATGATTTATTGAGTCTAAAACTCATCTTACATACGGTCAAGCAAGATAAAATATTTTACACTATTTACAACAAAGTTACAACAATTATAAAACAGCACAGAATCTTTGTAAGTATCTACACAATATTGAAAAAATGGTAAAGCATCATCATGGACTTAGTGATTTAAAAATTAATTTATCTTAAAATATAAATAATGGATGCTTGCATGTCACACAAGCATCGCTAAAGGATATGGTTAAAGTACTTTATTTAGTGTCAAATATACATACAATACTAATAAAGCACAAGGCATCATCAATATCCAGGAGTTACACTCACTTATGCATTCTACACCCCTGAATATGTCATGGCAAAACTGAAGGCTCTGTGTGTGCCACCTTGTTGATGAGACAAGAAGACTGGTTTGACCCTTTGATATACACCAAATGAATCTTGTGGTCACTTAACAGTAACAATTTTAGGCTTTAAGGTTAGTCTTCAAAGAACAGGTATGCAGCCTAGTGATTGGTCAGTTTTTTTTACCTGAGCGTGCCTTCAATTTTGCCATGACATATTCCAAGGGTGTAGAGAGCGTAGGTGATCGTAGCCAGGGTTCTCATTAAAAGCCGTTTGCCGGCAAAAGTAGCTTGTTATTCACTAACTTTGAACCGGCTATTTTTTCTGAATTTTATATATGTCAACATTACAGAATGTGAAAATTCAACCAGCTATTCTTTCGAAGTCAACCAATTATTGCAAAACTTAGTGAGAACCCTGGTAGCCTTTGGATATCGAGGATGAGTAAAAGAATAAACAAGGCAAAGTTTTGGAAATGCAAAGTTCTACCAATCAAATTTGTTACATGAGTTGTAACTTAACTGGCCCTGTGATAAAAATCTTTTCTTTGCCTTAGTGGAAATATACACCCCTGATTGGTTTTCCCTTCATTTCAGTATTGCTGATGCCAATCCATGTGAGAACATTGAGAAAGAATTTCCTGTTACTCATGTCTTTGAGAAAATGGAGGACAAGGAATTGAAGCTGTTACATGACAACCCATCTGAGGTTTGACTTAGTTAATACATGACAATCCGTCTGAGGTTTAGCCCAGTATTCTGTTTATTTGTAGGTCTAGGAATCGTAAGGTAACACTTTGGGTGTTATTTACAGTGGTGTAAGATATGGTCAACAAAAACATTGTAAAGGGCTTCACAAGTGAAGATAATATCTTTTCCGGAATAGACTTCTATTCGGAGATATCAACCAATCAGAATGGATGATTCTTGTGGCTCTTGGTTAGATAATTCGGTAGGACTAATTGTCGCTTATGTTGTTAAAACATAAACCTACACAACCCACAGTTTTTCTTGGCAGGCGATACCGCCGTGTTGGTTTTATCGCATAGCTACAAAAGGAATATCCAAGCTGGATTTGCCACAGATGAAAGAACCGATATATTGGCTACTATTTTAGTACGAAAACAAGATTATCTTGGTGTCTGTTTTAGCCCACGGTATAAAAATGATAGAGTATTTAACACAATTTAACAAATTGACTGTATCAATAATTGGTTGTTAATGCCAATTCCATTTTGACAACTATAATTGGTGTTTTTTTTTGTTTTTGAACAAATTGTCAGAGGGGAAATGGCACAGCTATATATATATTCATATTCATTAAGCATAAAATTGTCATCTTTATTAGGTGAAGAAGTTTTGATGCATGAAAGTTTTGTAAATTGTATAATTATGTAAATTGTACAATATGTAAATTATAGATATGAAGTGATATTTATGAAGCTGTAACCTGTGTTGTAGACGCCCAGTGGTGACTTTCACAAGGAGATCCTGTGGATGTTTGAGGATATTCGCATGCTCATCGGAACGGACCTCCCTATATTTTGTGGGAACAACTACCCCTGTATAAGTCTGAAGCTTAGGTACGTCAACAAAGTTTCTGCAGGGGTCATTAAATGTATTTACACATCAACCGTGCAGGTACGTCAACACAGTTACTGCAGGGGTCATTGAATGTATTTACACATTAACCGTGTAGGTATGTCAACACAGTTACTGCAGGGGTCATTAAATGTATTTACACATTAACCATGTAGGTATGTCAACACAGTTACTGCAGGGGTCATTAAATGTATTTACACATTAACCGTGTAGGTATGTCAACACAGTTACTGCAGAGGTCATTAAATGTATTTACACATTAACCGTGTAGGTATGTCAACACAGTTACTGCAGGGGTCATTAAATGTATTTACACATCAACCGTGCAGGTATGTCAACACAGTTACTGCAGGGGTTATTATATGTATTTACACATTAACCGTGTAGGTATGTCAACACAGTTACTGCAGGGGTCATTGAATGTATTTACACATTAACCATGCAGGTATGTCAACACAGTTACTGCAGGGGTCATTGAATGTGTTTACACATTAACCTTGCAGGTACGTCAACACAGTTACTGCAGGGGTCATTAAATGTATTTACACATCAACCGTGCAGGTACGTCAACACAGTTACTGCAGGGGTCATTAAAAGTATTTACACATCAACCGTGTAGGTACGTCAACACAGTTACTGCAGGGGTCATTGAATGTATTTACACATTAACCGTGTAGGTACGTCAACACAGTTACTGCAGAGGTCATTGAATGTATTTACACATCAACCGTGCAGGTATGTCAACACAGTTACTGCAGGGGTCATTGAATGTATTTACACATTAACCGTGCAGGTACGTCAACACAGTTACTGCAGAGGTCATTGAATGTATTTACACATTAACCGTGTAGGTATGTCAACACAGTTACTGCAGGGGTCATTAAATGTATTTACACACTAACCGTGCAGGTACGTCAACACAGTTACTGCAGGGGTCATTAAATGTATTTACACATTAACCGTGCAGGTACGTCAACACAGTTACTGCAGGGATCATTAAATGTATTTACACATTAACCGTGCAGGTACGTCAACACAGTTACTGCAGGGGTCATTAAATGTATTTACACATCAACCGTGCAGGTACGTCAACAAAGTTACTGTAGGGGTCATTAAATGTATTTACACATTAACTGTGCAGGTACGTCAACAAAGTTTCTGCAGGGGTCATTAAATGTAATTACACATTAGCCGTGCAGGTACATCAACACAGTTACTGCAGGGCTCATTATATGTATTAGCTCATTTAGCCACGCAGGTACATCATCAAAATATAAGTTGCTCCATACGTCACTAAATTTATTAACTCATTTAACCCTTAAGACACTTTTGAACTCTTCCAATTCAAAGGTTTGAACAGTTCATAATGAAGTTTCAGGTATAAATGATTGGAAGGCAAAACCAGTGTAATGGCCAGTATTGGCCACTGTGTATACTTTAATTTGTTACTGACTACGGTTTGAAGTCAGCAGTGATAAACCTAATAACTGATGAATCCAGCAGTCTTTCTTATAAGTAGGTGTCAACTTTTTTTAGGTCATTTGACCCGAAGGGTCAGGATAACCTATAGCCATTGTGCCCCATCCGTCGTCATACGTAGTCTGCCACGCGTAAACTTTCCGGTTAAACGACTTCTTCTCAATAACAAAAAGGCCAAGGGTGCTGACATTATATGTAGCATGCTGGGATGAAGGGCTACCAAGTTTGTGTAAATGAATGACCTTGTCCTACTTTCAAGATCACACAGGTCAAATATGTTAAAATCTTTAAGCAATTTCTTGTTTATAACCGGAAGGCCTAGGGAACTGATATTTGGCCTGTAGCATGCTGGGATGAAGAGCTACCAAGTTTGTTCCAATAAATCACCTTGACCCATGTTCAAGGCCACAGTGGTAAAATACATTGTATACTAATATTTTAGCAATAACCAACAAGAATTATATCTATAGTCAGATGACCGTTAAGGCCCATTGGGCCTCTTGTTTCATCTTAGAATATTTCAAAATTCAATAAAAAAAATCCTTCCAAAAGTTATGGTTTGTAAAAAAAAGTATGGGAGAGTGTTATTTGTGTCAATATCACTGTTATTGTCCACAGGGACATGAGGACCCCTATCAGTGTGCTGTAGATACATGTTATTTGTGTCTATATCACTGTTATTGTCCACAGGGACATGAGGACCCCTATAAATGTGCTGTAGATACATGTTATTTGTGTCTATATCACTGTGTTATTGTCCACAGGGACATGAGGACCCCTATAAATGTGCTGTAGATACATGTAATTTGTGTCTATATCACTGTTATTTGTCCACAGGGACATGAGGACCCCTATAAATGTGTTGTAGATACATGTTATTTGTGTCTATATCACTGTTATTTGTCCACAGGGACATGAGGACCCCTATAAATGTGCTGTAGATACATGTTATTTGTGTCTATATCACTGTGTTATTTAAATTTGTCCACAGGGACATGAGGACCCCTATAAATGTGCTGTAGATACATGTTATTTGTGTCTATATCACTGGGTTATTTGTCCACAGGGACATGAGGACCCCTATAAATGTGCTGTAGATACATGTTATTTGTGTCTATATCACTGTGTTATTTAAATTTGTTCACAGGGACATGAGGACCCCTATAAATGTGTTGTAGATACATGTTATTTGTGTCTATATCACTGTTATTTGTCCACAGGGACATGAGGACCCCTATAAATGTGCTGTAGATACATGTTATTTGTGTCTATATCACTGTGTTATTTAAATTTGTCCACAGGGACATGAGGACCCCTATAAATGTGCTGTAGATACATGTTATTTGTGTCTATATCACTGTGTTATTGTCCACAGGGACATGAGGACCCCTATAAATGTGCTGTAGATACATGTAATTTGTGTCTATATCACTGTTATTTGTCCACAGGGACATGAGGACCCCTATAAATGTGTTGTAGATACATGTTATTTGTGTCTATATCACTGTTATTTGTCCACAGGGACATGAGGACCCCTATAAATGTGCTGTAGATACATGTTATTTGTGTCTATATCACTGTGTTATTTAAATTTGTTCACAGGGACATGAGGACCCCTATAAATGTGTTGTAGATACATGTTATTTGTGTCTATATCACTGTTATTTGTCCACAGGGACATGAGGACCCCTATAAATGTGCTGTAGATACATGTTATTTGTGTCTATATCACTGTGTTATTTAAATTTGTCCACAGGGACATGAGGACCCCTATAAATGTGTTGTAGATACATGTTATTTGTGTCTATATCACTGGGTTATTTGTCCACAGGGACATGAGGACCCCTATAAATGTGCTGTAGATACATGTTATTTGTGTCTATATCACTGTGTTATTTAAATTTGTCCACAGGGACATGAGGACCCCTATAAATGTGCTTTAGATACATGTTATTTGTGTCTATATCACTGTGTTAATTGTCCACAGGGACATGAGGACCCCTATAAATGTGCTGTAGATATATGTTATTTGTGTCTATATCACTGTTATTGTCCACAGGGACATGAGGACCCCTATAAATGTGCTGTAGATACATGTTATTTGTGTCTATATCACTGTGTTATTGTCCACAGGGACATGAGGACCCCTATAAATGTGCTGTAGATACATGTTATTTGTGTCTATATCACTGGGTTATTTGTCCACCGGGACATGAGGACCCCTATAAATGTGCTGTAGATACATGTTATTTGTGTCTATATCACTGGGTTATTTGTCCACAGGGACATGAGGACCCCTATAAATGTGCTGTAGATACATGTTATTTGTGTCTATATCACTGGGTTATTTGTCCACAGGGACATGAGGACCCCTATAAATGTGCTGTAGATACATGTTATTTGTGTCTATATCACTGTTATTGTCCACAGGGACATGAGGACCCCTATAAATGTGATGTAGGATACATGTTATTTGTGTCTATATCACTGTTATTTGTCCACAGGGACATGAGGACCCCTATTAATGTGCTGACCGGTCTGGACTACTGGCTGGACAACCTGATGTGTAATGTTCCAGAGGTGGCCATGTGTTTCCATCTCAATGGAATTGTACAGGTAAACACTTTGTAATATAAATTTTATTCAGATGTGTGATTAATAGTAAATATGAATATTGTGAACTCCTTTTCAATATTTTTTCTAAATTTGTCTAAAAAAGGCTGATGAAATGTTTATTTATTTCAAGTATTTTGCATTTTGATTGGTTAGGTTTTAGTCATTTGAAGTTTTCATGTTATAAAAGTTTATTTTTAGTTATTGAGGGTAAATAGATTATTCAAAGTTCAGTAATTATTATAATTAGACGCAGTAGTCTTTCAAATAATTCTATTTTTCTCTCCAAAAATAAGTGTCTTCCATGATATATTCGATCAACAAAAAACCGTCACAGTGTGGATAATGATAAAAGCTTGCCTTTTCAGAGGTATGAACTTATAAAAACGGAGGACATTCCAAACATGGAGGATTCAAGATTTAATCCTCAGGAGGTGACAGAAATCGCTAGAAATATCCTGTCGTTTCTGAAGGCCAATGCTACCAAAGAAGGGCATACCTACTGGCTATACAAAGGTATCGTACTGTATTTACGACTAGAAGAGTAACATTTCATTTAGCTAAATATTTGTAGATACCTACTGGCTATACAAAGGTACTGTATTTACGACTAGAGGAGTAACATTTCATTTAGCTAAATATTTGTAGATACCTACTGGCTTTACAAAGGTATCATACTGTATTTACGACTAAAGAAGTAACATTTCATTTAGCTAAATATCTGTAGATACCTACTGGCTATACAAAGGTATCATACTGTATTTACGACTAGAGGAGTAACATTTCATTTAGCTAAATATCTAGATACCTACTGGCTTAACAAAGGTATTGTACTGTATTTACGACTAGAGGAGTAACATTTCATTTAGCTAATTATCTGTAGATACCTACTGGCTTTACAAAGGTATCATACTGTATTTATGACTAGAGGAGTAACATTTCATTTAGCTAAATATCTGTGATTTACAAAACTTACCATTAAATGGTGACACATTTGAGTTTTTTCACATACATTAAAAGTATTATCCTTGTATCTCTTTCCCTAACCAAGCAGGTGAATTGTAATACAAACTGACATTTTTATGTTGTTGCACATTTGAAGTATGATTGATAAGACAACATTTGATTGACTTGAGCTCGGTATTATTCTCTAGGTAATGATGATGATGTGGTAAAGCTGTATGACTTGATCTCGTTATTGTTCTCTAGGTAATGATGACGTGGTAAAGCTGTATGACCTGATCTCGGTATTGTTCACTAGGTAATGATGATGACTTGGTTAAGCTGTATGACTTGATCTCGGTATTGTTTGCTAGGTAATGATGATGTGGTAAAGCTGTATGACTTGATCTCGGTATTGTTCTCTAGGTAATGATGATGATGTGGAAAAGCTATATGACTTGATCTCGGTATTGTTCGCTAGGTAATGATGATGATGTGGTAAAGCTGTATGACTTGATCTCGGTATTGTTCTCTAGGTAATGATGATGATGTGGTAAAGCTGTATGACTTGATCTCGGTATTGTTCGCTAGGTAATGATGATGATGTGGTTAAGCTGTATGACTTGATCGCGGTATTGTTCTCTAGGTAATGATGATGATGTGGTAAAGCTGTATGACTTGATCTCGGTATTGTTCTCTAGGTAGTGATGATGATGTGGTAAAGCTGTATGACTTGATCTCGGTATTGTTCTCTAGGTAATGATGATGACGTGGTACAGCTGTATGACTTGATCTCGGTATTGTTCTCTAGGTAATGATGATGACGTGGTAAAGCTGTATCACTTGATCTCGGTATTGTTCTCTAGGTAATGATGATAACGTGGTAAAGCTGTATCACTTGATCTCGGTATTGTTCTCTAGGTAATGATGATAACGTGGTAAAGCTGTATGACTTGATCTCGGTATTGTTCTCTAGGTAATGATGATAACGTGGTAAAGCTGTATGACTTGATCTCGTTATTGTTCTCTAGGTAATGATGATGACGTGGTAAAGCTGTATCACTTGATCTCGGTATTGTTCTCTAGGCAATGATGATGATGTGGTTAAGCTGTATGACTTGATCTCGGTATTGTTCTCTAGGTAATGATGATGACTTGGTTAAGCTGTATGACTTGATCTCGGTATTGTTCTCTAGGTAATGATGATGACTTGGTTAAGCTGTATGACTTGATCTCGGTATTGTTCTCTAGGTAATGATGATGATGTGGTAAAGCTGTATGACTTGATCTCAGTATTGTTCTCTAGGTAATGATGATGATGTGGTAAAGCTGTATGACTTGATCTCGGTATTGTTCTCTAGGTAATGATGATGATGTGGTAAAGCTGTATGACTTGATCTCAGTATTGTTCTCTAGGTAATGATGATGATGTGGTAAAGCTGTATGACTTGATCTCGGTATTGTTCTCTAGGTAATGATGATGATGTGGTAAAGCTGTATGACTTGATCGCGGTATTGTTCTCTAGGTAATGATGATGACGTGGTAAAGCTGTATGACTTGATCGCGGTATTGTTCTCTAGGTAATGATGATGACGTGGTAAAGCTGTATGACCTGATCTCGGTATTGTTCTCTAGGTAATGATGATGATATGGTAAAGCTGTATGACTTGATCTCGGTATTGTTCTCTAAGTAATGATGATGATGTGGTACAGCTGTATGACTTGATCTCGGTATTGTTCTCTAGGTAATGATGATGAAGTGGTAAAGCTGTATGACCTGATCTCGGTATAGTTCGCTAGGTAATGATGATGGTGATGTGGTACAGCTGTATGACTTGATCTCGGTATTGTTCGCTAGGTAATGATGAT
Source organism: Mimachlamys varia (assembly GCA_947623455.1). Lineage (NCBI taxonomy): Eukaryota > Metazoa > Mollusca > Bivalvia > Pectinida > Pectinidae > Mimachlamys > Mimachlamys varia. Next base: position 48,246,884 of record OX392536.1, read on the forward strand.
GTGGTAAAGCTGTATGACTTGATCTCGGTATTGTTCTCTAGGTAATGATGACGTGGTTAAGCTGTATGACTTGATCGCGGTATTGTTCTCTAGGTAATGATGATGATGTGGTACAGCTGTATGACCTGATCTCGGTATTGTTCTCTAGGTAATGATGACGTGGTAAAGCTGTATGACTTGATCTCGGTATTGTTCTCTAGGTAATGATGACGTGGTAAAGCTGTATGACTTGATCTCAGTATTGTTCTCTAGGTAATGATGATGATGTGGTACAGCTGTATGACTTGATCTCGGTATTGTTCTCTAGGTAATGATGATGACGTGGTTAAGCTGTATGACTTGATCTCGTTATTGTTCTCTAGGTAATGATGATGATGTGGTTAAGCTGTATGACTTGATCTCGTTATTGTTCTCTAAGTAATGATGATGATGATGTGGTTAAGCTGTATGACTTGATCTCGTTATTGTTCTCTAAGTAATGATGATGATGATGTGGTAAAGCTGTATGACCTGATCTCGGTATTGTTCTCTAGGTAATGATGATGACGTGGTAAAGCTGTATGACTTGATCTCGTTATTGTTCACTAGGTAATGATGATGATGTGGTACAGCTGTATGACTTGATCTCGTTATTGTTCACTAGGTAATGATGATGATGTGGTAAAGCTGTATGACTTGATCTCGGTATTGTTCTCTAGGTAATGATGATGACGTGGTACAGCTGTATGACTTGATCTTGGTATTGTTCTCTAAGTAATGATGATGACGTGGTTAAGCTGTATGACTTGATCTCGGTATTGTTCACTAGGTAATGATGATGATGTGGTTAAGCTGTATGACTTGATCTCGTTATTGTTTTCTAGGTAATGATGATGATGTGGTAAAGCTGTATGACTTGATCTCGGTATTGTTCTCTAGGTAATGATGATGATGTGGTTAAGCTGTATGACTTGATCTCGGTATTGTTCTCTAGGTAATGATGATGACGTGGTTAAGGTGTATGACTTGATCTTGGTATTGTTCTCTAAGTAATGATGATGATGTGGTACAGCTGTATGACTTGATCTCGGTATTGTTCTCTAGGTAATGATGATGATGTGGTAAAGCTGTATGACTTGATCTCGGTATTGTTCTCTAGGTAATGATGATGACGTGGTAAAGCTGTATGACTTGATCTCGGTATTGTTCTCTAGGTAATGATGATGATGTGGTAAAGCTGTATGACTTGATCTCGGTATTGTTCTCTAGGTAATGGTGATGACGTGGTTAAGCTGTATGACCTGATCTCGGTATTGTTTGCTAGGTAATGATGATGATGTGGTTAAGCTGTATGACTTGATCTCGTTATTGTTCACTAGGTAATGATTATGATGTGGTTAAGCTGTATGACTTGATCTTGGTATTGTTCTCTATGTAATGATGACGTGGTTAAGCTGTATGACTTGATCTCGGTATTGTTCTCTAGGTAATGATGATGATGTGGTACAGCTGTATGACTTGATCTCGGTATTGTTTGCTAGGTAATGATGATGACGTGGTTAAGCTGTATGACTTGATCTTGGTATTGTTCTCTATGTAATGATGATAACGTGGTCAAGCTGTATGACTTGATCTTGGTATTGTTCTCTAGGTAATGATGACGTGGTAAAGCTGTATGACTTGATCTCAGTATTGTTCTCTAGGTAATGATGATGATGTGGTTAAGCTGTATGACTTGATCTCTGTATTGTTCTCTAGGTAATGATTATGATGTGGTTAAGCTGTATGACTTGATCTCGGTATTGTTCTCTAGGTAATGATGATGATGTGGTACAGCTGTATGACTTGATCTCGGTATTGTTCTCTAGGTAATGATGATGATGTGGTAAAGCTGTATGACTTGATCTCAGTATTGTTCTCTAGGTAATGATGATTACGTGGTAAAGCTGTATGACTTGATCTCAGTATTGTTCTCTAGGTAATGATGATGACGTGGTAAAGCTGTATGACTTGATCTTGGTATTGTTCTCTAGGTAATGATGATGACGTGGTAAAGCTGTATGACTTGATCTCGGTATTGTTCGCTAGGTAATGATGATGACATGGTAAAGCTGTATGACCTGATCTCGGTATTGTTTGCTAGGTAATGATGATGACGTGGTAAAGCTGTATGACTTGATCTCGTTATTGTTCTCTAGGTAATGATGATGACGTGGTTAAGCTGTATGACTTGATCTCGGTATTGTTCTCTAGGTAATGATGATGACGTGGTTAAGCTGTATGACTTGATCTCTGTATTGTTCTCTAGGTAATGATGATGACGTGGTAAAGCTGTATGACTTGATCTCGTTATTGTTCTTTAGGTAATGATGATGATGTGGTAAAGCTGTATGACTTGATCTCGGTATTGTTCTCTAGGTAATGATGATGATGTGGTAAAGCTATATGACTTGATCTCGGTATTGTTCTCTAGGTAATGGTGATGATGTGGTAAAGCTGTATGACTTGATCTCGGTATTGTTCTCTAGGTAATGATGATGATGTGGTAAAGCTGTATGACTTGATCTCGGTATTGTTCTCTAGGTAATGATGATGTGGTAAAGCTGTATGACTTGATCTCGGTATTGTTCTCTAGGTAATGATGATGATGTGGTTAAGCTGTATGACTTGATCTCGGTATTGTTCTCTAGGTAATGATGATGACGTGGTAAAGCTGTATGACTTGATCTCGGTATTGTTTGCTAGGTAATGATGATGTGGTAAAGCTGTATGACTTGATCTCGGTATTGTTTGCTAGGTAATGATGATGTGGTAAAGCTGTATGACTTGATCTCGGTATTGTTTGCTAGGTAATGATGATGTGGTAAAGCTGTATGACTTGATCTCGGTATTGTTCTTTAGGTAATGATGATGATGTGGTTAAGCTGTATGACCTGATCTCTGTATTGTTCTCTAGGTAATGATGATGACGTGGTAAAGCTGTATGACTTGATCTCGGTATTGTTCTCTAGGTAATGATGATGTTGTGGTAAAGCTATATGACTTGATCTCGGTATTGTTCTCTAGGTAATGGTGATGACGTGGTTAAGCTGTATGACTTGATCTCGGTATTGTTCTCTAGGTAATGATGATGATGTGGTAAAGCTGTATGACTTGATCTCGGTATTGTTCTCTAGGTAATGATGATGATGTGGTAAAGCTATATGACTTGATCTCGGTATTGTTCTCTAGGTAATGGTGATGATGTGGTTAAGCTGTATGACTTGATCTCGGTATTTTTCTCTAGGTAATGATGATGACGTGGTAAAGCTGTATGACTTGATCTCGGTATTGTTCTCTAGGTAATGATGATGACGTGGTAAAGCTGTATGACTTGATCTCGGTATTGTTTGCTAGGTAATGATGATGACGTGGTAAAGCTGTATGGCTTGATCTCGGTATTGTTCTCTAGGTAATGATGATGATGTGGTACAGCTGTATGACTTGATCTCGGTATTGTTCTCTAGGTAATGATGATGACGTGGTTAAGCTGTATGACTTGATCTCGGTATTGTTCACTAGGTAATGATGATGGTGATGTGGTACAGCTGTATGACTTGATCTCGGTATTTTTCTCTAGGTAATGATGATGATGTGGTTAAGCTGTATGACTTGATCTCGGTATTGTTTACTAGGTAATGATGATGATGTGGTAAAGCTGTATGACTTGATCTCGTTATTGTTCTCTAGGTAATGATGACGTGGTAAAGCTGTATGACTTGATCTCGTTATTGTTCTCTAGGTAATGATGACGTGGTAAAGCTGTATGACTTGATCTCGGTATTGTTCTCTAGGTAATGATGACGTGGTAAAGCTGTATGACTTGATCTCATTATTGTTCTGTAGGTAATGATGATGACGTGGTTAAGCTGTATGACCTGATCTCGTTATTGTTCGCTAGGTAATGGTGATGATGTTAAGCTGTATGACTTGATCTCGGTATTGTTCGCTAGGTAATGATGATGACGTTAAGCTGTATCACTTGATCTCGGTATTGTTTGCTAGGTAATGATGACGTGGTAAAGCTGTATGACTTGATCTCGTTATTGTTCTCTAGGTAATGGTGATGATGTGGTACAGCTGTATGACCTGATCTCGGTATTGTTCTCTAGGTAATGATGATGACGTTAAGCTGTATGACCTGATCTTGGTATTGTTCGCTAGGTAATGATGATGACGTTAAGCTGTATGACTTGATCTCGGTATTGTTCTCTAGGTAATGATGATGATGTGGTAAAGCTGTATGACTTGATCTCGGTATTGTTCTCTAGGTAATGATGATGACGTGGTAAAGCTGTATGACTTGATCTCGTTGTTGTTCGCTAGGTAATGGTGATGATGTGGTTAAGCTGTATGACTTGATCTCGGTATTGTTCTCTAGGTAATGATGATGATGTGGTAAAGCTGTATGACTTGATCTCGGTATTGTTCTCTAGGTAATGATGATGACGTGGTAAAGCTGTATGACTTGATCTCGTTATTGTTCTCTAGGTAATGGTGATGATGTGGTAAAGCTGTATGACTTGATCTCGGTATTGTTTTCTAGGTAATGATGATGATGTGGTAAAGCTGTATGACTTGATCTCGGTATTGTTCTCTAGGTAATGATGATTACGTGGTTAAGCTGTATGACTTGATCTCGGTATTGTTCTCTAGGTAATGATGATGACGTGGTACAGCTGTATGACTTGATCTCGGTATTGTTTGCTAGGTAATGATGACGTGGTAAAGCTGTATGACTTGATCTCGTTATTGTTCTCTAGGTAATGGTGATGATGTGGTACAGCTGTATGACCTGATCTCGGTATTGTTCTCTAGGTAATGATGATGACGTGGTTAAGCTGTATGACCTGATCTCGTTATTGTTCGCTAGGTAATGGTGATGATGTGGTTAAGCTGTATGACTTGATCTCGGTATTGTTCTCTAGGCAATGATGATGATGTGGTTAAGCTGTATAACTTGATCTCGGTATTGTTTGCTAGGTAATGATGATGACGTGGTACAGCTGTATGACCTGATCTCGTTATTGTTCTCTAGGTTATGATGATGACGTGGTTAAGCTGTATGACTTGATCTCGGTATTGTTTCTCTAGATAATGATGATGACGTGGTTAAGCTGTATGACTTGATCTCATTATTGTTCTCTAGGTAATGATGATGACGTGGTAAAGCTGTATGACTTGATCTCATTATTGTTCGCTAGGTAATGATGATGATGTGGTTAAGCTTTATGACTTGATCTCGTTATTGTTCTCTAGGCAATGATGATGATGTGGTTAAGCTGTATCACTTGATCTCGGTATTGTTTGCTAGGTAATGATGATGTGGTTAAGCTGTATGACTTGATCTCGGTATTGTTCTCTAGGTAATGATGATGATGTGGTAAAGCTGTATGACTTGATCTCGGTATTGTTCTCTAGGTAATGATGATGACGTGGTAAAGCTGTATGACCTGATCTCGTTATTGTTTTCTAGGTAATGATGATGATGTGGTTAAGCTGTATGACCTGATCTCGTTATTGTTTTCTAGGTAATGATGATGATGTGGTTAAGCTGTATGACTTGATCTCGTTATTGTTCTCTAGGCAATGATGATGATGTGGTTAAGCTGTATGACTTGATCTTGGTATTGTTCTCTAGGTAATGATGATGATGTGGTAAAGCTGTATGACTTGATCTTGGTATTGTTCTCTAGGTAATGATGTTGACGTGGTAAAGCTGTATGACTTGATCTCGGTATTGTTCTCTAGGTAATGATGATGATGTGGTAAAGCTGTATGACTTGATCTCGGTATTGTTCGCTAGGTAATGATGATGATGTGGTTAATCTGTATGACTAGGTATTGTTCACTAGGTAATGATGATGACGTGGTTAAGCTGTATGACCTGACGGCCCTATGTGGGGATAACATGGAGGGCTCCAATCCATTCACAGTCCCTCTGGGTATGTTACTGTACAGAGTGGCTCGTAACCTACGACAGCAGCATCAGAGGAAGAAAGCTCCGACTGTTCGAACTCTGCTGGAAAACTGTCTACTACTTCTAATGGACGACCAACATTCACAGGTAAGTAATGGACGATCAACATTCACAGGTAAGTAATGGACGATCAACATTCACAGGTAAGTAATGGACGATCAACATTCACAGGTAAGTAATGGACGATCAACATTCACAGGTAAGTAATGGACGATCAACATTCACAGGTAAGTAATGGACGATCAACATTCACAGGTAAGTAATGGACGATCAACATTCACAGGTAAGTAATGGACGATCAACATTCACAGGTAAGTAATGGACGACCAACATTCACAGATAAGTAATGGACGATCAACATTCACGGGTAAGTAATGGACGACCAACATTCACAGGTAAGTAATGGACGATCAACAATCACAGGTAAGTAATGGATGATCAACAATCACAGGTAAGTAATGGACGATCAACAATCACAGGTAAGTAATGGACGATCAACATTCACAGGTAAGTAATGGACGATCAACAATCACAGGTAAGTAATGGACGATCAACATTCACAGGTAAGTAATGGACGACCAACATTCACAGGTAAGTAATGGACGATCAACATTCACAAGTAAGTAATGGACGATCAACATTCACAGGTAAGTAATGGACGATCAACATTCACAGGTAAGTAATGGACGATCAATATTCACAGGTAAGTAATGGACGATCAACATTCACAGGTAAGTAATGGCTAATCTGACACAGTAAGAACTTCCTGAAACCTATTCTTCAAATACCAAAACACCCCCATGGACCAACCATGTCCAACGTGTTCAAAATACGTAAAATTCCCGTCTGGTAATTGGAAATTTAAGTGATTGGTGATTTTATCAATTTTCTATCAATAATTCTGTCCATAGTAACTTGTTTCATCCTGCTTTAGAGAATAATCCTTTTCTATGCATTTGAAAATCTTTTTTATTGTTAAATAGAATAAATGAAATTGTAAAAGTCAAGCCATATTTTTAGTAGTTAACAGACTACTATTATAATAGGAATTTTCACATGTATTTCACCTGTATGTCTATATTTACAGGTGTGTACCTCGGCCTACTACTTATTATCGGACCTGTACGTACCAGACAGTACTATGAAGGATAATGAGTGGGAGAATTCAGATGTGGGCGAGTCTGACGAAGAAATGTACGACAATGATTCTGGTCAGGTACGTCAAGTTATTCTGGATAAGAAAAGTTATTGTTTGAGACTTCTCACTTTCTTTAAGGCAGTCTTCTCCAGCGTATTTCAACTTAGAATAAAAACTTACTGATGTTCTACCCTCAAAGAAAATGGTTGTACAAAGTTCAAACTTCATATGGGGTTGGCCATGGTGGACAGGAGCTTATTGATTTTGAGCAAGAATTTATTTTTTTTCACATTATTTTTCAACCAGATTCGCAGCCTTTTTTTTAAATTCTCCGATTTTGTTTTGAATGACAGAATAGAAATGTGGACAGTTATCCATAATTGATATGGAAGCAGTGATAAGCTGGTCCCATATTTACATTTATATACCAGACTGTGATCACAATAATTTAAAAATGCAAACTATTATAATCTGGCATAGTCCAGACAATAATATTCAAAACATAATGAGAATTCCAATTTTATATTCATCACAAAAACTCTTAAGATGTTAATGTCATGAAATCACCTGAGACATTGGAAGATTTTAATTAATTGTGGTATTTTGTGGGGGTTTTTTGGCATAGGAAGAGGAAGATTCAAGGCAATCTACAAAATTCTTGGATATAAAAGACTTACCAAATAAAAACCAGGAAAGCAGAAAACGAAATAATCCAGACATCACCCAAGTGCGTCCCATAGTTGGAGGAGTGATGGAGAAGTGTGCAGAGGCTCTTAATAACATACACAAGGTATTTATCAGGCCAGTCAACGGTCAAAATACAAACCCTGGCAGTGTCATAAATCATATGGAAACTGATAATAAATGAACCTGTACAGGAGTATATTTTGTTTTTACCTGATAAAAGAGAATGTTATCTTGGTGTTAACCATTTAAAAAAAAAATGGAAAAATGATAATTACTGAAATTTAAGATTAATAATGGAAACCGACACAACATTTTGATAATTAACAAAAAAAAAGATTTTAAAACGAATGTGGAAAGTCCAATTTTAACTGTAATTCTTCATGCAAAACAAAATTTAATTTAGAAAACAGAACTGACAGATAAGAATGACAGGGCTACTTGTTCTAACTAGAAATATCTGTGAGTGCTTTGAACTTAGTAGAGTAGCTATATTCTACAGTACATGTCTTATAATATAATGTGCTTATACTGGGCTGGTGTTGTTATACATATAAACATACTTGTGCAGGGCCAACACAGTTATGTATAATATGCTTTAACAGGGCCTACAGTGTCTAGATCGAGATTTCACTGAGCAGATCCGCAAGAGTAAGAATAGAGTGGAGGAGCAACTCCAATGTGACAGCAATCAGGCAATTCCTCTCCACTACGTGCCCCTCCAGAAATCTGCCCCGCCCCACAACGAGTCAGAACCCCCTCTTCACGACCTTGACCACCTACAGCTGGCCGAGACCGGGTCATCCTGCTCCTGGCATCGTTTGTCCAAGGTCCTATTGCTAAGGAAGGCCGCCATGGCATTCTACTCTTTGGCAAAGAGGTCGTTGACCTTACACAAAGTCGGCTGTGCTATGCGCTACATCAAGTCAGCTCTACGCTGCTTTGGTAAGTTTTTGACAGGAACTTTAAGTCATGTACCTAGTACATGCCTTTTTAATAACAAATTAACATCAGGATTTATTGCTCATAAACTGTACACTAAAAAGTCATACTTAAAGAACTTGTTTCTGAACAGTGTTCAGATGTTGTAATGACTTTGTGATTGTCAACACTGATTACAGAAGTAAGTACTGTACATCATAGGTGTCCTGTCCTCACCTTATAATTCAGTTTTGATTTGAAATAATGTATAAAGACCCTGTTTGCAATCGAAGGCGATATATTGGTTTAAGTTTTATACTCCTCCTTTCTGTTGTAGCTGCAGTACAGGTCCTCCTGCCACAGAATAGTTTTAAGTTTTATACTCCTCCTTCCTGTTGTAGCTGCAGTACAGGTCCTCCTGCCACAGAATAGTTTTAAGTTTTATTCTCCTCTTTCCTGTTGTAGCTGCAGTAAAGGTCCTCCTGCCACAGAATAGTTTTAAGTTTTATACTCCTCCTTCCTGTTGTAGCTGCAGTAAAGGTCCTCCTGCCACAGAATAGTTTTAAGTTTTATACTCCTCCTTCCTGTTGTAGCTGCAGTAAAGGTCCTCCTGCCACAGAATAGTTTTAAGTTTTATACTCCTCCTTCCTGTTGTAGCTGCAGTAAAGGTCCTCCTGCCACAGAATAGTTTTAAGTTTTATACTCCTCCTTCCTGTTGTAGCTGCAGTAAAGGTCCTCCTGCCACAGAATAGTTTTAAGTGTTATACTCCTCCTTCCTGTTGTAGCTGCAGTACAGGTCCTCCTGCCACAGAATACTTTTAAGTGTTATACTCCTCCTTCCTGTTGTAGCTGGAGTAAGGGTCCTCCTGCCACAGAAGTACGAGGAGAACAAGGAAATGTTGATGTACATGTTGGGGCTGGTTGGTGACATCATTCTGATGTTCATCCATGATAATCAGGTGTACGATGACATCAGTGTCAACCTCATCGACTACACGGAAGAGGAAATCGTCATTCTGGACAGTGTGGAGCGGGAACTTGACACCTTCGGTAAGAAAAGTATTGATTTGGTAGCTTACTGTAAATCATTTATATTTCACATGGGATTTGTTTTCGCATTAATATGTGAGGAGAATCAATCGTGAATTAAAATCCCTTGTGATTATCTGTACGAAAATAGCAACTCTGGGCGGGATTTGATTCCATCATCATCACAATTTGCTTCATTTCTGTTATTTTTTTATATACCACATCATATAATCAAAAACCAAGTTTAAAACTCTGAACACATATTACCTTTAAGTTCTGACATCTTTAGAATTCTACTTTTAAACAGGGCATCCCCATAATAATGACAGTAAAACTTCACAAAATAGCATCATTCATATGTAAGGCTATAGGTCAGAGGTCAGCATATTGATATGTGCCATAATAAAACGACAGAAAAGTGTTAATCACTGCTCAAACATCTCAGGCCTACCTGCCATCTCCCAGGCATTGTGAATTAATGACGAGTTCTTTTTAAGGTCTATAGTGCAGTCACAATTGTATGTTTCTTTTTGTCTGGACATAACATGTGTCACATCACTGAATCCCGTGACTTTTCATGTGTAACTTCATTACTCTCATGAACACAAAGTCATTCAGTACAATATTTTACTATGATTACCTAGACACAAATGTATCCAGGTGAGAGATACAGGCCTTTTGGCCTCTTGTTCGTGGTCCGAATTATTTTCATAAGCTTTATATTTCTCCCAGTGCATTTTGATGATGAACTTTGAACTCTCGGTTTATAAATAGAACACAGCTGGGCGTGTGACCTGCGGGGGGAGAAGGAGAAGCTACTTCAGCAGTGCTGTGCCTGTTACCAGAATGCCCTTGACCTTGCTAACAGTCACATGTCACCCGACTCTCAGGATTTTGTTGTCACTTTACGCAAGCGATTCGGCAACGTAAAGAATGAACTGGGAGTGTACTTCATGGGTCAGGCTCAAGTCTTCCTGCAGAGATCAGGTAAACTTGGCCTCCAGGGTTAAAATTTACCTTGATGTATCATCAGTGCTTCCCTGCGATATTTATATGACAATAACACCGTTTTCTGAATTCATATCTAAACACTGACACCAGTTTGATTCCACATCCAGGAGAAGAATAGAATTTTGTCACTTAGAGGATTATTAAAAAGAAAATGTATTGAGTGATCACATGACTTATTTGCTTTAGTTACTCAAAATATTTCAGTATTTTTTTGTGTCGATATATTTACATTGTTATGCCAAGATGAATTAAGCTGAACATAACCTTCTCATTGAGATAAATGTTTTCCTGCTGATTGCTCCTACCAATAACTTCTTACTTTTTTTACTCATTAGGTCATATTAACCTTTATACAGGTATACAATACACAATCTGTCAAGTTCACTTTTCATGGTTGTTTATCCCAGATCAAAGTTTATGCTGAATTGAAAACATTTGCCATCACTTTACTGTCATTATTTTTTCTTCTTAATTAAATTGGAGGAAGCTAAATAGGATGTCTTAACTGTCCACAAATATTATCAGTTGAGATTGTAGTTCAAGGACCTATATATGCACTACCTAAAATCTGATTCCAAAATTTGTGTACATGTCGTGGAACAGCTGAATTATAGTACTATAGTAGTATCTTTGCTTTAAAGAGGATTAGTTTAAAAGTTCAAGCTTGGTTCATTTTGTTTATCAGACTTCACATCTCCTGCTGCCCATATGGACCAGTTGTGTGAGAGAAGTGAGGAGAGTCTGGACGAGGGTATCAGCAGCTTCGAGTGTGTACACGACACAGCCAACCAGGCATTGCTTCACTCCAACAAGGGGCGACTGATGAGGCTGCGGGCCCAGGCTCACACCCAGATAACTTTACAGGGAGATAACCCAGAGTTTAGTTCGCACGAGAGGACATTCTACTGCAAGGTTTGCTTCTCTCTTTTCCACTTCCCTCCCTGTATAGTACTCTGTGTACAGTCGCAGGTGACTCAAAACTTCAGCAGTGAAACATGTTGACAACAAACCAAAAACAGGTGCAGTCAAGTTTTAATGTCTAAAATACTCTTGTAATCTTAACAGCTAACATTCACAACTTAACAGTGATGTATTGTACATTGAGTAGATTGTCAAAACAAATTGAATTCATATTGAATTTTCATATGTATTGATTAAAATGAGACAAGTCTATAATTATAACAAGTCTGATATTGTGTTTACAGGCGATAGACTGTTACCATGTAGCTCTGACACTGTTGAAGTCCCACACACGCTATCCTGATATCTGGGAATCGGTCTGCTGGGAGTTATCTACTACCTACTATAACATGGCTGTCCTCCTTCAGGACTGTACGCCTCTGTCTACTGAACCGCGACTAAAGGTAGGTCTCGTTCACTGAACCACGACTAAAGGTAGGTCACATTATATAACAGGGTACTACTATAACAACAGATGTCTCTTTCACTGAACCACGCCTAAAGGTTAGTCACATTATATTACAGGGTCTATTAACAATGGACAGTGTATGTCTCGTTCACTGAACCGCGACTAAAGGTATGCCACATTATATTCATTGAACTGTTGGCTGACTCATTTTGAATATGAATATTCAATTTAGGTTATAGATTGAATTATGTGAATAATAAACCCTAACCCTAACCCTAACAAATTAATGAGGATTTTAATCAAGGAAAAATAAATGATGGTAATTATTTACCTTAGTTATGTGTTTCTAATCAGAAGAGATGTTAAAGATGTAATCAAACTTTCTTCTCCAGATTGATGCTGAAGTAAACAGAAATAAATCTATTGTGTTATTGTATATACAATTGTACGAAATTGAAAAAGTGGGAAAAAAATTCCAAAGATGAATCAAGCAAAATGTATACAATTATTCCATCAAACCACAATAAACATGTTTGTTTTGATACGTTTACGTTATCAAGGTAGAGAAAGAGGTTACGGACCTGATGGCCAAGTCGCTGAAGTATTGTGACATGGGGAACACCTCAGTACGCCAGCCGATGTACCAGTACCGAGCAGGATCGGTGAACCATCGACTAGCATCCCTCTACCACAAGTCCATACGCACAGAGGTACGCTGTATATCAGGGGGATGAGGACCGTGATAATATCACACATCCAGTACTATATTTACTCTCTGGTCCTTTATCGAATGGACAGTATCATATATAAGTACAATTTACAACATTTGATACAGCACCTCATCTAGCTATCCTAAGACACTTTGAAGCGCATTACAGTACATAGATACATGTATACAGTTATACGATTAACATACACATTAAACAATACAATATTGTGGACTTTGCAGAAGCTGCCTTAACAGGTGCTAACTACTAGTCTTACGCCACCTTGCTGATATCTCCCTATGTAAATGTATGCTAGTCAGTGTGTTGGAGATGTTATGTGTTCTGTTGTTAGTGGTAGCACTACCCCTGGGGGTTTTCAAGATTTGCAAACCCTCAGCAAAACCTCAGGTTTTACCAAATTTGAAAACCCCTCAGGTGGAATTTCCTTATCTTACACCCCTGGTCAGGAAAGAGCCTTTTAATGTTGGCTTCAGATCATATCACTGTTTATATGTTGTTTTAACTATGGCTTGTTGATCATGAACATGCTGCAGTTGAATACTTGTAAAAATTCAAGCACAACTATCACTCTCCAACAGATACAATAATTGACAGTAGTATGCTAAGTAGGAATTGCTCGCTATCTTGTTTAACTTCTTGTAATCCACCTTTATTACTACCGCGGTAAGTCTGAAATACACTTACAGGCAGGTTTTCTATTTCTGTTTTCGTTCTCTTATATGAGGATAAATATGTCAAGACCGCAAGTTTTAAAAATATGACATAAAAGTAACGGTTGTAACGACAGTGTAAAATTAACACTGAGCTAATAAGTAACTCAACACTGAGTTAATAAGTAAATCACTGATAAAGAGTAGATACTCCACAGGGCTGTAGTTACAGTGGGTTATAATACGTTGATGTTTTTGATAAAGAGTAGACATTCCACAGGGCTGTAGTTACAGTGGGTTATAATACGTTGATGTTTTTGATAAAGAGTAGACATTCCACAGGGCTGTAGTTACAGTGGGTTATAATACGTTGATGTTTTTGATAAAGAGTAGACATTCCACAGGGCTGTAGTTACAGTGGGTTATAATACGTTGATGTTTTTGATAAAGAGTAGACATTCCACAGGGCTGTAGTTACAGTGGGTTATAATACGTTGATGTTTTTGATAAAGAGTAGACATTCCACAGGGCTGTAGTTACAGTGGGTTATAATACGTTGATGTTTTTGATAAAGAGTAGACATTCCACAGGGCTGTAGTTACAGTGGGTTATAATACGTTGATGTTTTTGATAAAGAGTAGACATTCCACAGGGCTGTAGTTACAGTGGGTTATAATACGTTGATGTTTTTGATAAAGAGTAGACATTCCACAGGGCTGTAGTTACAGTGAGTTATAATACGTTGATGTTTTTGATAAAGAGTAGACATTCCACAGGGCTGTAGTTACAGTGGGTTATAATACGTTGATGTTTTTGATAAAGAGTAGACATTCCACAGGGCTGTAGTTACAGTAGGTTATAATACGTTGATGTTTTTGATAAAGAGTAGACATTCCACAGGGCTGTAGTTACAGTGGGTTATAATACGTTGATGTTTTTGATAAAGAGTAGATACTCCACAGGGCTGTAGTTACAGTAGGTTATAATACGTTGATGTTTTTGATAAAGAGTAGACATTCCACAGGGCTGTAGTTACAGTAGGTTATAATACGTTGATGTTTTTGATAAAGAGTAGACATTCCACAGGGCTGTAGTTACAGTGGGTTATAATACGTTGATGTTTTTGATAAAGAGTAGATACTCCACAGGGCTGTAGTTACAGTGGGTTATAATACGTTGATGTTTTTGTTAAGGTGAGTGATCAGAAGAAGAAGTACCTGCGACACTTGGCCGACACCCACTACTACAAAGCCGCTCACTTCTTCTCGGCTGTTGACTGTCACGTCGAGCTCCTACGCACCAAGCTGGAACACTTCGCTCTGCTAGAATTCATTTTGTCAGGTATGGATATAAAACAACCATGATATTTAAACAGCTCCTTTAGAAGTCAGTTTGTGACGTACAAAAATAAGCCAACCATGAAATTAAAACAGTTTTATTAGAATTAATTTTTGTCAGGTATTAAATGGAGTCTACCATGAAATTTTAAAAACTTTTGTTAGAGTTCATTTTGTCAGGTATGGAATCAAGTCAACCATGTTCTTACTCCTTATTATGTATTTGTAAAATAATACAAAAGATAGAAATCAAAAGAGAAAATGCACAAAAGAATTTATTTCTGATTTTAAATAGATTTCATTGTGTGTCAGGTCTGACCAATATGAAAGTACGCCTCAAGACGCTGACCAGCGGTGTAGCACTGCTGATTGAATGTGAGAGTGTTCTGATGGCGATGCTGGCAGCTGTTCGCGAGGGAGATGCGGACGACAAGAACAGACAA
Source organism: Mimachlamys varia (assembly GCA_947623455.1). Lineage (NCBI taxonomy): Eukaryota > Metazoa > Mollusca > Bivalvia > Pectinida > Pectinidae > Mimachlamys > Mimachlamys varia. The sequence goes on from OX392536.1 coordinate 48,262,192, forward strand.
GAGTCGCTCAGTCTCCTGGGGATACTGGATACCCGACTCCAGTTCTCCCTCCTACAGCTCATCAAGTGTTATACGACCCTCAAACGCAGGTAAGACTTGATACCCGGTCCAGTTCTCACTCCTACAGCTCATCAAGTGTTACACAACCCTCAAACGCAGGTAAGACTTGATACCCGGTCCAGTTCTCACTCCTACAGGTCATCAAGTGTTACACGACCCTCAAACGCAGGTAAGACTTGATACCCGGTCCAGTTCTCACTCCTACAGGTCATCAAGTGTTATACGACCCTCAAACGCAGGTAAGACTTGATACCCGGTCCAGTTCTCACTCCTACAGGTCATCAAGTGTTATACGACCCTCAAACGCAGGTAAGACTTGATACCCGGTCCAGTTCTCACTCCTACAGGTCATCAAGTGTTACACAACCCTCAAACGCAGGTAAGACTTGATACCCGGTCCAGTTCTTACTCCTACAGGTCATCAAGTGTTACACAACCCTCAAACGCAGGTAAGACTTGATACCCGGCTCCAGTTCTCACTCCTACAGCTCATCAAGTGTTACACGACCCTCAAACGCAGGTAAGACTTGATACCAGGTCCAGTTCTCACTCCTACAGGTCATCAAGTGTTCCACGACCCTCAAACGCAGGTAAGACTTGATACCCGGTCCCGTTCTCACTCCTACAGGTCATCAAGTGTTACACAACCCTCAAACGCAGGTAAGACTTGATACCAGGTCCAGTTCTCACTCCTACAGGTCATCAAGTGTTACACAACCCTCAAACGCAGGTAAGACTTGATACCCGGCTCCTGTTCTCACTCCTACAGCTCATCAAGTGTTACACGACCCTCAAACGCAGGTTAAACATCCATTTAGTTGTTACCTGACCCTTAAACACATAGACATATATGTAGTCGTTCTGTGACCCTTAAACACAGGTATCATTCTACATATATTTGTATCGTACTGTATAGGCAGGCACCCATCCAACTACTGGTGCTCACTGTTGCCTATCATGAGGGGGTCCCTGGGTTATACCCGCATGACTGGAAAAGCTAGCTTGCCAGTAAGGCTGTTTTTCCCCCTCATAAACTTACATCTAGCTAGCTGGACATTACATTATTCCGCCCTCCGAGAAGTCTCACCCCAAGACTTGGCATGGGAATCCGTAGGTTCTTCTCTGTGTATCAATGCACCTTCCAAAAACATCGGGAGCCTTACATGAACACACAGAGTCATTACACTGCCACCAAATGTAACGTGCAGGCGGTCACCAATCCAGTTACTGACCACCCTCACTGTTGCTGAACTATCGTGAACGGGTCCCTGGGTTATACGCCATGACTGAAAAAGCTAGCTTGCCAGTTAGGCAGTACCCTCATATACCTAGCTGGACATTATAGTACCATTAATCGGATGGTTTTGCATTATTTTATTAGGTCATCTAGCTGAGTCAAACGGTCAGGATGACCTATAGCCATCGTGCACTGTCCGTCGCCGTGGGTAAACTTTCCCTTTAAACAAATTTTTTTTCTAATTAACCGAAAGGCCCAGGGTGTTATTACGCATGTAGTATGCTGGGATGAAGGGCTCCCAAATATTTTTAACTCAGTATTTGAATGTATCATAGACTCAAAAAGGTTCTAACTTGATCTTCTGAACAACCCACCTCCTCTTTCTTTGCTCTATCTTTCCCCTTTCTCTTCTCTTCATTTCCTTATGTTATGGCCTGTATTTGTGAGTGAGAGAGCGTGTGTTGCGATCATGTCTTTAAGCACTGTATTGTTTTATATGTTGTTTTATATGTAGAGGAGAGTATCCTGTAGCCGTAGGGCTGTTTTAAACAAATAAAGAATTAGAACCAAGTTTGTTCAAATGAATGACCTTGACTCACTTTCAAAGTCACAGGGGTCAAATATGTTAAAATCTTCAAGAAACTTCTCAATACCTTAAATGCCTAGGTTACTGATATCCTGTATCATTCTTAAATGAAGGGCTACCAGGTTTGTCCAAATGAATGACCTGATCTACTCTCAATGTCACAGGGGTTAAATAAGTTAGTATCCTAACCAACTAATATTATATATACATCATCTGTAGTTTGATGACCGTTAAGGCCCGTTGGACCTTTTGTTCCACAACCTTGTTTAATGAAGACTTTAAATTGGCCATGGAGTCTAAATAAGTTGAAATTCTGATTCTGCTACGTCTTATTTTGAATACTGCTGTAGGTTTGGCATTGCAACTTGATGTAGACTAATATTTCTATGAGCTTGAAGCACATCACTCACTTACTGATATTGTTTACTATACACTTGGTGAAATGTCAGGTCATCAGCTTCCTCTATTTCTGTGGTACAGTCACTTGATAACCTTAACTAAAATTCATGAAAAGTATTCAAGATGTATTAATGTGGCACAGCATTCAGCATATATTTCTGCTCCTGTAGTATTCTGTCAATTTTGACTGTTAATAATTGATAATCGATTATTTTACTTGACAGAAAATCAGATCAGGAGCAGTTGAAGTCACTGTATGCAAAGAGTCTGAAGAAAGAGTTGAGTAAGGGCAAGGAGAATGCTGGCGAGTGCAATGAAATGACTGTGATAGGAACTCACCTCCTTCGTCTGTTGACAGAATTCAGAAAGTTTTATAAGGACACACTGCTTCATGACCCTGGGTAAACAACCCCATCACAAAGGCTTACATTAGCAAGGAGGGATAATAAACTGTCTGTCACGTGATATAAAACTGTCTGTCATGTTGTAATATACTGTCTGTCATGTGATAATAAACTGTCATGTGATAATAAACTGTCTGTCATGTGATAATGAACTGTCATGTGATAATAAACTGTCTGTCATGTGATAATAAACTGTCTGTCATGTGATAATAAACTGTCATGTGATAATAAACTGTCTGTCATGTGATAATAAACTGTCATGTGATAATAAACTGTCTGTCATGTGATAATAAACTGTCATGCGATAATAAACCCCAAATTTATAGGGGATATACTGGAACCATCCTGTCTGTTCATATGTCTGTTTTGGGATAAGTTGGGGTCAGCAGTCATTTCATATAGTCAAATTCAAAATAATTTTTGGGAAGAAATGAAATTTTCTGTGTTATGGAAGTAAATGTTTTCAACAAAAATCAAGGATACATATGATGTAACAGTTGTCCTTCTGTTACTCCCAATTCATTACACCAAAGTGTCTTGTAGGGTATAAGTCCTCTCTGATACATCTTTTTATCTATTCTCTTTGTTTATGTTCAAAATATTGCTGTATATTTTCCTTTAGTTATGCATAATATAAGATATAAAATCATTTTAAGATTGGGATTTTTATTTTTGATTTCCTACAATAAAAACTATAGGAGGGATCGTGTAATCTAAGCTAAAAGATAAAGTAATAACCGATCAAGTAATTAATAAATTTCATAAATGCCATAGATAAACCCGTGTTTCAGTCTGGGTATTTTGCTTTTATTGTAGATCCTTTAGTTTACTCGACCTTAATTTGCAAAAACAATGTGAATACCTAGACATAAAACAGGTTATTGTCAGTAAAAATACTGTTTAAAATGAAAAATTTGTTTTCTCACATGAACAAGCCTTCCCAGAGAAAAGTGTGCTGTAAATAAGCCTAGTGCTTTACTACAGTAATCATTTCTCTTTTTTTAGCTGTTATTTGTCTGTCGTTATCTCAGTGCAATTATTATTATTGTTCCGAGTTATTGGGAACTTATTTATGTATGTGGTAAACGTCAAATGTGTTTTATTGATTATAGAACTGAGGTAAAACTTATTAATGTATGTGGTAAACGTCAAATGTGTTTTATTGATTATAGAACTGAGGTAAAACTTATTAATGTATGTGGTAAACGTCAAATGTGTTTTATTGATTACAGAACTGAGGTAAAACTTATTATTTTTCTCATTACAAACTTCTAAGTTGAAGAGAAACTAGGAATTTTACTTTAAGTCTGTCAGTGATGGCATTTCTGTTGTTTTGTTAACTTTTTACCCCACAAAGATTGCATGAATCTTGATGGTTTGCCTATTTTCGTTGTTGATCCAAAAAGCCATTAAGCTTATTGTGTGGCATCCTGTATCTATCTGAAAACTTCTCTTTGAAAAGACTTCTTGCCAAAAGCAGATGAAAGAATTTTATTTAATCTTTGCTGGTAGTATCTCTGGAAATTATATATTAATAATTTGAAGCCGAATGACAGGTGGTTTCTTCTCTTGATCTGATATTTATTGGGAAAAAAAAACATTTTAGAAATGATTATTTCATAGCAAGATCTCTAGATCTGATATTTATTGGGGAAAAAAAATTTAGAAATGATTTTTCATAGCAAGGGCCCATAATGTTTTTAAAATGTTTTTAAATCTGTTTTGACCTCTTGTTGGCTGCGGCTTTTTTTTTTCTTTTTTCTCGCCTTTTATCAAGCAAATTTCAGCATAGTTTCTTCATGGGCTTGACTAAGTTTTGTGTTTTTAGTTTTCAATTCACAATCAAAGATGGCCAAGTGTTGTCTGATTGGCTAAATAGTGTTCTTGTCATGTCATTAAGAAACAAATTTGATTTGACGAATTCTTGCAGTCCTGATAGCTTGTGAGTGAGTTGATGTTAAATGAATAATGGCCACTTCACCCTCACATTAGGTTGAAATAAAATTTCAGTCTTACTTGATCAGTCAATAACACAATTTTCCTGTCGATATACTCGAAAATTATGTTTTAATTCTTTTTGTCCATAAAAATCTGAGATGGTAACTGTGGTTTCAAATTTCAACATCTGTCGTTGTTCAAATAAAAATTAGTACATCACGTGACTGAATACTGACTTCCCATTGGCTACACACATGGGTACTATGAAGCGATAGTGCCCGCTCACCCGGGCTCTATCAAATTTGGCGCGATGTTCAACGTGAATCTATTATGACGTCACTATTAAGTTACATCACTATTACGTCGTGCTATTGTTCTGCTAGAAAATGGCTGACTCTGGAAACGACCAAAAGCTGGCCATGGTCTGGCACAATAAAACGAGTTTCGGTGTATACATGTGTATTGAAATGGAAGGGTGATGTACTGAACCCATTATGACCCTGTTGAGAGGGCACTATTGAGAGGGCCTCTCGTGATGAGATAGTGCCCTCGCCTTTGGCTCAGGCACTATTCCATCCCTCAACAATACTATGAGGCAATAGTGCCCTCTCTACGGGGCCATAATAGATAAATAGAACAGGTGAGTAGAACAGGCCTTATGGGCCTCATGTTTTGTCTAGGTGCTACTTTGATGAATATTTCTCATTTTGTTTAAACATTTTTGAGATTATTTGTTATGTCATTGTCAATTAAGTAAATTTTTATGTAATTTCACTTTCATTTTTTTGGTAACATTGTTTCATTTATTTATTTTAAATGGCCAAAATTAAAATGCATTTAAAAGTTTATAGCTTTTACATACGACCAATTAAGTTCAGAGAAATGTCGGAACATTACAGTTATTATTTCCATTGTGTGTTACAATGCTTACTGTATTCAATCATGCAACATAAACACGGAAATGTTTTATACATAGCCTGTGTCTTCCTCTCATGTGCAACATGCAGGTTTTTATTTCATTTTCATTTTTTTTTTTTGGCAAATTAAAGTTGAAATAGATTTTAAGCTGAAATATAACCTGAACATGATGAATTGTAGTCGTTTCACTCATGGATAATGATGAGTGGGCTTGCATTGGCATTGGACTCGCATAGAATATTTATCTAAAGGACACTATCATCCTTAATTAGTGTTTCTGGAAATCCAGTACCTAAAGTGGAACACTCTTTTATGTTTACAGATCTTTGCATATGTCTCAGTATTTTGTAATGATCTTCAAAATTGGTAGGAATTAATGTATCGTTAGGCCATACCAATTAATGTATCATTAGGCCATACCAATTAATGTATCGTTAGGCCATACCAATTAATGTATCGTTATAAGTTTCTTTCTGTTGTCAGAAACATAAAAGAATAGTCTTTATATATTGTCATTTTTTTTTTCAAAAATGGATAGAAGTAACTAATTTCTTATTTTATGTCTTATATGATTATATGAATATGCAAGACGTTCGACTTTCAAGTTCAACTAGGCGCTATAAGTAACTAATTTCTGATTATTTGTCTTATAGCTATATAGCTTCTACTTGAACTTGTAAATTGAACATCTTGCATTCATAGGAAAACATGAACAGTTGATATATTCAAAGATTTGAAAACATTTTTGTTGAAATTAATCTAAATTTACTGATTTTATATGGGGCCTCCCTTCTAACAGATATTCTCAAGTACATGTAAATATGTACAAAAAATGATTTTATACAGAAAACTGAACATCATAATAGATGAACACGCCATAAGCTCTTTTAATAAATGTTAAAAGCATAATACATTTATGTGTTGTTATATGTAATATAAATTTGGAAGGGGGATGTTCAGATTTCAACTCCTTCACCCATTAAGACCCATAGGCATCCATAAGGTTGAAATCCTCAAAATGGAGAACTATGGTCTTGAAGAAGGGAAAGCTTAAGGATGATACATTTCAGATTGGAGTGCCTTGAAAAGAAAGGACTCGGTGGTTGACGTGAAAAATATATCTGCTATGTTTGAACAGAAAAATGGGTGGATTCCGATTGTCACGAAAACCCAATAAAGTATCTGGAAAAGAAACGACTCAGTAGTGGAAATGAAGAATATAGCTGTGATGTGTGAACAGAAAAAAGAATGGATTGCAATTGTATAGGGAAAACATATAAAGTGTCTGGAAAAGAAACGATTCATTTGTGAATGTGAAGAATATAGCTGCAATGTGTGAACAGAAAAAGTGTGATTGTCAGTAGTGGAGAAGATCACCATCGGGCTATATGGAGAAGGATCCTAGCTGTGGATAGCCTTGAAGTGCGGGATGACTCGGTTTTCATTTTGAGGATTGATGCTTACTTGGATGTGACCAAGATTTAAATGGTGGTTGTCGTCCATGAAGCAGGAGACGCTTACTCTTCCGGAACACCTGGTCTTATTCTCTTGTACTTTTACGAGGGTATCCATATAAATCTTTCTTTGTTCCTACCTATTTGCCTCTAGTTTAATCGATTTTGAGTTCGGGTTATGGTTTTGTTGATGCTTTGGTAAAGATGGCGACCATAAAACTTGCCAATAGTTCTGATCAACCTGCATCTCTCGAATCCTTTTGTTGTTAGTTTGTTTGTCAGCAATCAAGAGATTAGACCAGAACGAAATGGACATAGACTCCATTCTGTGGACATAATGGCAGTTGGTAGACAAGGACAGGGAGCAGCCTTGGAAAAATAGGCAAGCTGACAGGGAATTCGAGAGAAAGACCTTACATTAACCATAATTTGGACCACGAAGGAAAACCGTAAAAGATTTTCAATTAAGCCTGCGTATGATGTGTCACCAAGCCAAACAAACGTGTACCTCATAGGGACTCGTCGAACACATCAAGTATAGTCTATGTCATTGAGTAGTGAACCTGAAACATGTCTTGTTGTCCTCCATGTTGCTTTGAAGGATGGGGCAATGCACCTGGCGTCACGACAAAATGCTTTCGCTCTTGGCAGAGTCTCTGGAGATAAGAGATGAAGAAATTCACAAAAGAAGAAACCTCAAACGTGACCAAGTGGCCAAAGCGACCAGCCGAGGTCAGAAAGGGAAGTTGATCATGCTACCGCGGAAGAGAGCAGATCTAAATAGCTGAAATTTGCAGAGATGATAACTGCATTTGTCGATATTGTACTCTGGTATTCTACAAAAAAGTCGCCAAAGCGACATGGGATAGCGGTTATTGTCGTTTCCTGTGGGAGCTAGCTGCGGGGGGTTTGATGGACAGCGTCACATGGATTCTAGGTGTCGTTATGAGAGATGATGAAGCTGGATGGTACTGTGTGTCGACAAGCTGAGTCAGCGTCGATGTGGCTTTGAAGAGGTCAGAATCGTGGGCAGACAGTATGGTTAACCAAAAACATCGGAGAGTATCAAAGCGTCAACAAAATCGTAATCCGAACTCAAACTCAATTAAACCAGGGGCAAAATAGGAACAAAGGACAGATTTACATGGAGACTCTCGTAAAAGTACAAGAGAATAAGACCAGGTGTTCTGGAAGCGCAAACGTCTTCTGCTTCATCGACGACACCCGCCATGTAAATCTTGGTCACATCAAAGTAAGCATCAATCCTCAAAATGAGAACCGAATCATCTATTCAATTACAACAAGTAAGCACACTAATAGGCAAATGAAGTACTGAATAGGCCTGACATGACATTTTGTATGGCCCAAAAATATTGAAGCTCAAGCCATCGCTCTGGCTCCAATATAGCCCGAGTTTCCTCCTGCCCTGACATCTGACTTGAACGTTAAGGCCAGAGGAAACGCAGGCTATGCCCACTGATTTTGAACGCCCCGATGGCAAATCCTTAAAATTACCCACAGTATTGCGTTACTGACGTGGTTGAATTTCATTGATTGGTTTTCATTGACTCTTTTGCAAGTTGCTAAAAATTAGCCCAACTTCTACGAAACTTATAAGAACCTCTAAGAAAGAACCTTATTTTTTACAAAACAGATTTTGGCTTGTTGCACGATTTGCATTGAGCTACACTTTAAGGTTAATTCTGTAAACAAACTTTTTTTCGCGGCGACTTAATTTCGCGTTTTCATATGAGATGCCTTTTTCGCGATAAATACGGTCAAAATACACAAAAAGGCGAAACAAACTAATCTAAATCGTGACTGGTTAATATTTAAAAATATTCGCAATAAGTGTGTCAACCTAATTAAGCAGACAAAAATTAAATATTTCAAAAAACTGTCATCAGAATTATCTGTCCCTAATCGATCCAAATCATGGTGGAAAATCCTCGCAAAGTTCACCTCTAAAGATACAGGCAAAACTAGCATTCCTGTTATTGGTAGTGACGGAACTCTTTATGATGAATAATGATAGAGATAATGATAAAGCTAATCTTATGTCTCATGTCTTTCCATGTCAAAATGTCCGTCGTCATAGAAAAAAAACTAATGTCATACCTGTATATAAAAAAGGTAAACGTGGTGACGTTAAGAATTATCGTCCGATATCCTTATTGAGTGTCGTAGGAAAAGTTTTTGAACGATGTATATTCAAACACTTGTATAATTTCCTTCATCAAAATAGTCTTCTCACCAGCTGTCAATCAGGGTTCATACCCGGTGATTCCACCATTAATCAATTAATTAGTATATTTAATGACTTTGGTAAAGCTCTAGATTCAGGAAAAGAAATCCGTGCAGTATTTTGCGACATTAGTAAAGCCTTCGATCGTGTCTGGCATCGAGGCCTTCTTTTCAAACTTCTAAGATTAGGTATATGTGGAAAGCTGCTATCTTGGTTTGCAGATTATCTTCTTGACAGAAAACAGAGAGTTATTTTAAACAGTTGTAGTTCTAATTGGGAATCTGTTAATGCCGGAGTACCCCAAGGTTCTATCCTTGGGCCTCTGCTATTTTTAGTGTATATCAATGACATTGTTTCCGACATACATTCCATTATAAAATTGTTTGCCGACGATACGTCTTTGTATATGGTTGTTGATAATCCTATACTGACACATGAACTATTAGAATCGGACTTAGAAAAAATCAATGCATGGTCTCGCTAGTGGCTTGTAGTTTTTAATCCAAATAAATCGGAAACCATCACTATAAGTAGAAAAAGAAACTCACCAAATCACCCCAATCTTCATATGAACCAAGTTCCAATCAATAACGTATCCTTCCATCAGCATCTCGGAATTGTTTTCTCTTCAAACGGCAGTTGGATAGACCATGTCAACTACATTATCTCTAAAACGTCACCTAAACTAAATTTCTTGCGAACATTAAAGTTCCAACTAGATAGAAATACTCTACAAACAATATATTTTTCATTTATAAGACCTTTACTTGAGTATGGCGATATCATGTGGGGAAATATACTATATGAGTTAGAGAAGAAACTTGAAAACTTCAATATTGAAGCAGCCCGAATTGTAACAGGTGCAACCAAATTAGTAAGCATTGAAAAACTTTTTAAAGAATTAGGCTGGATCAGCTTATTCGAACGAAGGCAAATCCATAAAATTATCCAGTTCAGAATACCTAAACAGCCTTATCCCACGTACTGTATCTGACGGTCACCGGTATGATACTAGGAACTCGGACCATACCTTTATTACGCCAATATTATGCAAAACCTCCTTTTATAAACATTCTTTTCTTCGTTCTGTTATATATCAATGGTCAATATGATCAATATGAAAATATTCGCTCAAATCCTTCTACTACCTCTTTAAAATCTTACCTTGATAAGCAAACCACTATGAAAACACCTAATTATTATAGTTTTGGTACCCGCAAGGGCCAAATATATCATTCACGATTACGAATGGAGTGTAGCTCTTTAAATGGCCATCTATTTGCTAAAAATATTTCTCCATCTCCCTTATGTATGTGTGGTAAAGTTGAGGACAATAAGCATTTTTTGTTAGAATGTAGAAGATACGATAAATAAGAAGACGCTACCTACACTGTATGACTTATAATATAAATCTTGAACTTCTGCTTTTTGAAGACAAATCTTTTTCTTCAGCTGATAATAAAATAATATTTTTAGCCGTGCAAAATTATATACTTAAAACTGGTAGGTTTTCTACAATAGATTAAAAAGACATGCAACATCTATAATATAGGATTGAATTTCACCCCATAACTTTACTTTGTATATGTTTAAACTATTAATTATTAGTAATTACTGGTAACACGCGTGCGTGTGCATTATTGAGAGTTTGTGTATAAATGGTGTTAACAAGTACTGAAGATACAAGTTGCTGTTTAGTCCTGGTGATAGGTTTACATAAGTGTCTGCGACACTTGTTCCTATTTTCCATTGCCATTCTGTTTATTTGTTTAAATTGCTTATAATGAAATAAAAGAAAGTTTAAACTAAATCCTCCATTAATTTTCGCGAATTTTAATCAACTGCGAGATACACACAAAAAAATAATCGCTTGCGAAAATAGTTTACAGTAAATGCCAAAAATAATCAAGCAAACAAAGTTCATTATTTAACAAAGTTATATTTTCATAGAGAAAGAAATCTGAAATATTCCCAGTTCATGAAAAACGAATCAAGATACATGTAATATCGAAGCTTCAACAAAACAACAATCCTAATTTAAAATCAAGCAATCAAATAGCGGCAAAATATGAACAAAGATTTACAGGGATACCTTCGATAAAGTACAATAAATGAACTTTCAAAATCAACCAGCTTCGATTCGTACAAGTTTTATATTCCAGGCACATAGAGATACATAATGTGGAGGCGATTTCACTGCAGGTGACAGGTTTTTTTAATCTGCCGTAGTTATTCATCCAGAATTAATATGCTCAGTAATGCACATTTACTGAAGATTAAAGAAACAGCATAGATATCCTCATTCAAAAACAGTTTCTGTAAAAAGAGAATAATACTTTTTTTTAAACTTGAAGGGATTAAAAATTTCTCGAGGTGATGTAACACTCTGACAAGAAACAGATACCAGCGAACAATATCGCTTCGTACTTACTCAATTTACCTCCACCTTAGCAATACCAACTGAAAATGTTTACATTTGCTCTGTATCCTTACACTGTAAGGCATTGTGAAGGTAGATGTTGTTATGAGACTATAATAGTTTCTATTACATCGTCATCAAAATAAATGACTAAAAACAACTAAATAAAGTATAATTATTCCCTAAAAATAAAAATATAATAAGGGATGTTTTTGCGACTGTTGCGGTCCTAAAGCGCACGTTTCTATTGCTGACAAAATTTGCTAAAACATTGCTTAAATAACATATATATTCCAAATACATTGAAAACATTCAAAAGCCTTTGGTAACAAACTTAATTAGATCTTAGTTTCTATAACAATATACATGACGGGATATAAAACAATTTATCATTTTAAAAATAGAGGCAAGGTACCCCTCTGTCAATACAAACACATCAAGTAATAACACCAACTAAACATACGACAGAAAATATTATAATCAAGTATACTTCCGCTGTCAGGACGCCAATTATAATAAGAAGAACAAGACATTACAGAGGATATTAATGTAACGTGCAGGCGGTCACCCATCCAACTACTGACCACGCTCACCGTTGCTTAACTAGCGTGAACGGGTCCCCGGGTCATACCGCATGACTGAAAAAGCTAGCTTGCCAGGTAGGCAGTATTTCCGGGTGTATCTCTGAACGCCAACATTTTTAATTTGCCTACAGGGTAGTTTGTTGTGATAGGGGTTATAGTCTTTTTCCTTAAAGTAGTCTCAGTTCCAACAGGTAAATTTACCTGTAAAAGTTACTTGTTGGTGCTCAGGCACAAGTATTCCAAAAAAATATCATAAAATCATCTTCATGATACTTTTTTTAATCAGAAATATTAAACTGTGTAAGTAATAAATAATGTAACTATTATAAGACTTGTGATTATTAATTAAAATTCAATGCTTAATAATTTTCTAGAAAAAAAATAAAACTTTCTATTTCACCATTGAATTATTTTATGACTTATTCCTACTTTTAAAAGATACTGTTGTAAAAATAATTTTGTACATAATAGGTGAATAATTTAATAGGTTTTGATGGTTGATTTTTATATACATACAAGTGCATATATACGATGCAAAATACAAAAAGATACATGTACAACCTAATATAGTTCGGACACGCACAGACCACAAGACACAACCGTAACAATAGTGCAGAGAGGTATTTTACTAAATTAAAATGTGTTCAATCGTCTTTTGTTACAGAGGACAATAAATTTACCTAAATTAGAAAAGATTCTGGTTTTAAAAATTTGTACATTTTTTTCAGTACTAGGTTTTCTATGGTAATACAGTTTGATGAAACGGTTTTCATAATGACTGCGTTTTATTACAAAACGGTACAATCCACTGTCGCAATACGTACAAATCCTATTAATTTGATCTAGGCCTATTACATTAAACTGCCCCATTTCAATATTCAGTTTATGAGACGACAATCTGATTTTTGCTATTTCTTTAAACAAATAGATATTGTTAAATACGGTTTAAAGACAAAATTACCACTAATGAATTTTCGAAGTTGACATGCATTTTGATGACACATTTATACAGTCAATACATTGTTGTTGAAAAATATCTGTCATTCTAAATTAAATAGTGATAAATGCTTTATCTTCATTCTGTGTATTTTCTGTTTGCTACACATATCCCAAACCAATTCTTAACAGATTGTTTCTTATACTATCAGTCCACTCAGCGCCCTTTTCAACCATTTCATCGTAACATGCAATTGTCTGAGTTTTAAACTTTAAGAAAATATTTGAAAATTATAAACTTTCGAATAATAATAAATGAAAATCTTCCTAATTCATGATTGATCATGATATTTGGCGTAATTTTCTTAACCCCTAAATTCTCTTACAAAAATTTAGATGCAGTTTTTTTCAATAAAAGGCGCTTAATGAAACCCCCGCACTTCAGATCTATAATTCCCCCTCATATACCTAGCTGGACATTACATTATTCCCCCCTCCGAGAAGTCTCGTCCCGAGACTTGGCCTGGGAATCCGTAGGTTCTTCTCTGTGTATCAATGCACCTTCCCAAACCACCGGGAACTGGCCTTACATGATCACACAGAGTCACTACGCTGCCACTAAATGTAACGTGCAGGCGGTCACCCATCCAACTACTGACCACGTGCACGCTCACCGTTGCTTAACTAGCGTGAACGGGTCCCCGCATGACTGAAAAAGCTAGCTTGCCAGTTAGGCAGTATTTCCCCCTCATATACCTAGCTGGACATTACATTAATACCCTTGCGCTTCAACTTCTACAATACAAAGTAAAAGGAAAATGTTGATTATTAGAATTGAAATTCTATTTTTAGTAACATTGACCAAGGTTTTGACCAAAGAAATTTGAAACGCAATTTAGTACAAAAGGTGATGTTTGTAAACACTTGTGTGAAGTTTATTGTCAACCAGTTGAGAATGCAGCCTGTAAAGTGGTGACATCCAAATACTTGTCTATTTTTATTTTTAGTAACGGTGACCTAGTTTTTAACCGCAGAAGGTTGAGTCGCAAACTCATACAAGAGTAGTCTAAAGGGTTTTGACTCTATGATCCACTGAAATATTGGGACCGCTAGCGGCTAGTGGAGTCAGAATTCGTCCTCACTTGAAAGCTGGAAATGCTGTTTACGTTGTGTTTTCTAATATGAAACGTTTTTGATCATATGTAAATTATGTACCAATGGAAAGAACAGATATGTTTCTACTAACTTGCACATTTAATCAAGCCACAGAAGGTACAGTATCTGTCGCCACCCATTTCTAACAAATAACCAGATTCCTGGCATCTGTTTGAAAATGGCCGTTCGTCGCCAGATCCCGCGAAAGTTTCATTCTGAACTATCTATTTTGTATCACGTGACGTTAGACGGCGGCTAATTTGCATGTGATCGAAAACGTTTCATACTAGAAAACACAGCTTAAACAGCGTCAAACCCTTTGGACTAATACAAAAGGTGATGTTTCTGAACGTTTCGTGTCAATCGGTTGATTTTTTTTCAATTTTCATTTACAGTAATGCTGACTTAGATTTTGACTGCAGAAGGTTGAAACGCAAGGCCATAAAAGGGATCGTGTTTGCTCTACAGCCGTGACGTTAAATATTCTGTCAAGTTCTATTTATAGTAACGGTGACCTTTGTTTTGACCGCAGAAGGTTGAAACTTTAACTCGTACGAGGGTTGATGTGTGTATACACTTTGGTGAAGTACACAAGTTGAAAAATGCTGCCTGTAGAGTGATGACGTTAAAGATTCTGGCAATTTCTATTTATAGTAACAGCGACCCAGGTCTGACCGCAGAAGGGTGAATGTGACACAGTCAGCTCTCCGATAGCTACTGGTCAATATAGCCCGAGGGAGTAAAACTCACACGCTAGCATGAATGGAGAAGATATGTTAATTATATAATGACTTCACGATATACCATGTATATTTTGTCTTACGTCCAAGTGGCCAGGATTTGATGGGGTTAAGAACATTATGATGGATGATGACTCGAGGCATTGCATGACCGTATATACGTAACGGGCAGTAATTATAATGACCTCACGATATACCATGTATAGCTTAGACTTGCATTCAAGTGACAAGTAAGGATGTGGGAATTAACCGTGTGATGGATGATGACGAGGGGAAATGCATAACCGTGTACTGGATATAAATATAAGCTAGATGGGACAGCGGGAGGGTAGGTCCGGGGACAGCGGGAGAGAACGTCCGGGGACAGCGAGAGAGAATGTCCAGAGATAGCCAGCGAGTAGGACTGGGTGAGGTTCACAGGAGGATGACCACGGTCACATAATTTTCTCAAATCAACCATGCTGAGAGATCCCACGAGATGACATGCGCAAGTCACGTGATTCAGTACATACGCTTGTTTTAGATTCAGTTACACGGATTTCGTTTTGCTTGGATTTTTTTTTTTACTCACGTTTTGCCTGATCACGGTATCACTTCGCTACCTTTTCTTACTAACTTTCTGAGGAAATACCAAGTGACGTTTTGGGATTCGCCTGGATTTCACAAACTTTGTACACGTGCGGCGCACGTGGGTTTGTTTACTTTTGTTGGAAGTTCTTGGCTTCAAAATGGCGGATTTGCCCAATTCTGGGTCTTCAGCGCCAGAGATCGTTTTAAACGATTTAACCGTCACACCGCCCAATTCTGGGTTGCGCACTGACTTTATTGGCAATTCTGCCATATTTTCTCCCGAATTCAATTCCTCCCGTGTTAATGAGATAATTCTATCTCAGGGAGACGAAGTTTTGGTCACAGAAGCCACGGTACAAAATTTTGGGAGTCGCCATGACAGTGCTCCACTTCCGGCATCCTCATCTAGCGGAGTGACGTCAGCAAGTGCTACCGCGCATCCTACTCGCGCAGGTATTCCTACCGTTGGTGCGGGACTGCCCAACATGGCGGACTTCAGTGTTTTCTTTAAACACATGGCACAGGCTATGACGGAGAGCCAACTTGGCATCAACAGATATGTCCCGGGAGACCCAGAACCGGATCGGACTTCAAGCATCGATAACAATGCGACTCACGACCGGTTGGATGATTTTGTTGAGGCTACTGCTGTGCCCAGTGGTCCAGAGATTGTAGACGATCTCTTAGCGGACATGAGCTCGTTCTTTGACAACGAGGAGAAAACGGGACCTAAAGTCAGCGAGGATCTCGCTCAAGCAGTGTCCTCGGGATTCCGTTCTAAGGTCCCAAAAGAGAAAAAGAAAGCTCTGTTAGACAAATACCTGAGGCCGGAGAATTGTCCGACGATCAAAACTCCGAGAGTAAACAAGAGCATATGGACAAGTATGTCTCGGAGTGCTCGAGATACAGATTTGGCCTCACAGATCTGCCAGAACAATGTCTGTGCGATGACGTATCCATTAATACAGTTAATGGATATCCTTAACAGTGCTAAAAAGAGCAGACGTCCCGTTTTTGACGGTGAACTACAGCAATGTTTACAGCTAACCATGGACAGTTTCAAACTGTCACAATTGCTCTTTACAGACATTACCTTCAGGAGAAGGGAGGCTATTCAGCCGCAGCTACAAACTGCATACAAAGAACTTTGCAGGTAAGTTGATTCAATAATTACGTGTGCAGATTTTTAGCAATAGTTTATTAAAACATGTACAGTATAATATTCATATAGTGTATGTCTTGAAGGGTGCAGGTTTGCATAATCCCATTTTACAATACACTTATAATTATGGTTTACATGTATATGTCATATTTAGACATACTGTTCATGATATTATTGATTTTGTTGTAGTGATGACACCCCTGTCACTGACCAATTGTTCGGGGATGATCTTGAGAAGAGAGTGAAAGATCTTACTGATGCAAGAAACATCACTAACAAACTTGGACAAAACAAAAATTCCTCCAGTCGACCGAGGTTCCAGACCCATAGACATCAACAAAGACCACAGTTTCAGCCTCGGTATCAACCCTATCCTCAGCAGAGAGGACATTTTCAGGGCAGGCCTGCCTACAACCAATTCAAAAAAGGAGGGGCAGCTAACAGCCAGGGACGAAACCAAACTTCGGCTCCTTTTTAAGGAGGAAAGAACTCGAATGCGAGGCCGCCAAATACTCACAAAGCAGCCAAGAGGACGAACTAAGTCAAGAAGACTTTTCGGTTGATGTAGGTATAAACAGTTCTTTTTCCAACACACCAGCTAACTTCATAGCAGGAAAAATACAGTTTTTTCTATCTCGCTGGACGGAACTGACCTCAGACCAGGAAATCTTGGGTTTTGTGAAAGGCTGTTTTATTGACTTTAATTCTTTACCGGATAAGTTTTTAAAACCTAGGCAAATGCAATATCCTGCAGAGAAATTGAAGATTTTGGATGTTGAAATTGAGAAACTCTTACAGAAAAAAGTCATAGAACAGGTTGATAATACAGATGGTTATTTTTCCACTATATTCACTAGACTCAAAAAGGATGGCTCACAAAGACTTATTCTGAACTTGAAAAATTTGAACATTTCTGTAGAAACGCTACATTTTAAGATGGATACAATCAAAACAGCACTTCGTCTGATTACAAAAGATTGTTGGTTTGCTTCTATTGACTTAAAGGACGCATACTATTCAGTTAGCATTGATAAGAGTTTCAGAAAGTATCTCAAATTTCAATGGAGATATTCTCTTTACCAGTTCACATGTTTACCAAATGGTTTAGCTTCTGCCCCCCGTACATTCACTAAGTTAATGAAACCAGTGTTTGCTACATTACGGAAAAAAGGGCATACCAATCTGGCTTACTTGGACGATAGTTTGCTTGTCTCAGATTCACAGGCAGACTGTGAACGCAATGTGTATGACACTGTGACACTTGTAGACAATTTGGGTTTAACTATACACCCAGACAAATCAGTGTTGGTACCTACACAGAAAATAACTTTTCTAGGGTTTGTGTTGAATTCGATTGACATGACAGTGTCTCTGCCGGCAGAGAAAATACACAACATTATTGGGATATGTGAGACATTAAAAAGGAAACAAATAGTCGTCATTCGAGACTTGGCCATCTTGGTAGGGAAACTTGTGGCTGCAGAACCCGCAGTTGATTATGCCCCACTTTATTACAAGACTTTGGAGAGAGAGAAAGACACAGCCCTTAAGACTAGTCGGGGCAACTTTGATGACAAAGTTCGCTTATCGCGTGTGAGCTTGAGTGATATTCAGTGGTGGATAGACAATCTCAACCATGCACAGAAACGCCTCGATAGAGCACCACCCAGCATATTCATTAGTACAGACAGTTCCAAATCAGGCTGGGGTGGGATCATGCATGACTCTAACATACATACTGGTGGACATTGGACCTACATTGAAAAGAATGATCACATTAATGTGTTAGAGCTTAAGGCTGCTTTCCTTGTTTTACAAAGTGTCTGTTCAGTGATGAGCAAGGTTCATATTAGGTTACAAATGGATAATATGGTTGCAGTGACATACATTCAACACATGGGAGGACGATGTGAAGACCTACATTGGCTAGCCAGGAAAATCTGGTGCTGGTGCATGGAAAGAGAGATTTGGTTAACAGCAGCACATATACCTGGTGTATCAAACATCGAGGCAGATTCTCTGTCCAGACATTTGTCAGACGACATGGAATGGAAAGTACGACAGAATGTATTCAGTGCTATTGGTAGAGAGTATGGGGACATGACTATAGACCTTTTTGCATCTAGACTCAATTACCAGTTACCAAAGTATGTGTCTTACTTACCAGATCCTCAAGCTTTTGCTGTTGATGCCTTTACACTGCAATGGAATTTTCCTAATTCATATGCTTACCCTCCTTTCAGCATACTTCCCGGGGTGCTACAGAAAGTGGACAAGGACAAGACAGAGTTCATGATTCTGGTGGCTCCAATATGGCCGACTCAGGTGTGGTTCCCATTTCTATTGAGGATGGTAGCAGGACCGAGTTTCATACTCCCTGTATCCTCCAAAACCCTGGAACATCCAACCCAACTCCACAGGAAACATCCTTTGCCGAAAATGCGACTGGGTGTTTTTCCAGTGTCAGGTCAGCCCTCCAAAGTCAAGGAGTACCAGACTCAGCTGCCGATCTCATCACAGCGTCTTGGAGGACGTCTACCCAAAAACAATATGGGACATATCTCCAACGATGGATGTGTTTTTGCCAACAAAGGGAGATTACTCCATTTAACCCATCTGACAATGTGATGCAGGTGCTTCAGTTTCTTACTTCTTTGTATGAACAGGGATTGGGATACAGTGCATTGAACACTGCAAGAAGTGCATTAGGCTCTTTGGATTTTTATAATCGAACTGTGACTATTGGAAATCACCCACTTGTGTGCAGACTTCTTAAAGGCATATTCACTAACAGGCCAAGTCTTCCACGTTATACACAAACGTGGGATGTAAATATAGTTTTAGATTTGTTAAAAACTTGGATACCAGTAGATAGACTAGAATTAAACTTTTTAACATATAAATTAGTTATGTTGCTAGCGCTAGTTACTGGACAACGGGGTCAATCTTTACACTCTTTGAGTGTTGACTGTGTCGTACTTGATGAAGTACATGAAAGTATGACACTTTACTTCAATAAACTGTTAAAAACATCAAAACCAGGGAATCATCAATCACCTATCACTGTAAAAAAGTTTGTCAGCAATCTACCACTCTGTGTTTTAACAACGATGGTTGAATACTTAGGTAGGACAAAACCTTTAAGAGGTGATACAGTTCAGCTTTTCATCAGTACTGTGCCTCCACACACGGCTGTGTGTCGCAGTACAATATCTCGATGGATCAAAATGGTGCTGGCTCAAGCTGGAATAGACATAAACGTTTTCGGAGCTCACAGCACTAGAGCGGCTGCTACTAGTGCTGCAGCCAGACAAGGCCTGCCTTTAGACAAAATTTTGGCAGCTGCAGGATGGAAAAGGGATAATACCTTTTTCAAATTCTATGATAAAGCCATCAGTTCTCAAACTGCAGACAGTTCTTTGGGTGCGATCATATCAGGATAAGTGTTTATTGTCATGCTTGTCCTTTTTGAGAATACAATTGTTGATATGGTACTGATGTCTATTTGTTTTTATTTGCACAATGTTGCATTGACTCTAAAATCTCGTGGGATCTCTCAGCATGGTTGATTTGAGAAAATTATATAATTAAACGAAGAATGAAGTTTGATTAGAATTTTCTCAAATCAACTTCATGCTGAGAGATTACACCCACCCATATGTATATGTACATCGTACAGATTTTTAACCCACCCTTATTTACTCTCAATGTTCAATTCAACATTGTGTGTACTCTAAAGACTGAATCACGTGACTTGCGCATGTCATCTCGTGTAATCTCTCAGCATGAAGTTGATTTGAGAAAATTCTAATCAAACTTCATTCTTCGTTTAATTATATAATTATAGTGGACATGCTAACACAGCCAGGCTATGTACTTAAGAGCTATATAGGTTTTAATATGGCTCAAGTTATAATTAGGTGACCTATAGAGACACAACGCGACGGTATTATACGATCGACGATATGCTGTATCACCTGTACATATATGCTTATGCTTCATGTGAATAAACAATGTCTATTATCAACAATTACGTCACAGTTCTGTGTATTCATTGTGTCACATGAAACACGACCTCTTACTTTGTGAGTAAAGGTTTGTGCCAATGGGTTGAGGAATGCAATCTGTAGAGCTGTGACATTGAGCTCGTATTGGGGGAACCCTTATATATATACCCTCGACGACTTAATAAAACTGTTCGTTGTGTACCTAAGTGAACTAATGAAATGTGTTTATACATCTTCGTGTGCAATTTTAGTTTAAACATACTTTATTTTAAAAATTCAAAAGGAATTTGACAAAGTAAAAACAACATAAAAAGTCCTTTTCCTATTAACAATTTACATAGTGACATGAAAGTACATTGTACCTACTACGCCTACAATTTCAGATTTATCACACATGAAAATAACACAAAAAGATAGACAAAAATGTACTTTTAAACTCCAATAGTACACATCACATTCTGGTTTGGCTACCATTTGAAAGGTAGGTAGCACGTCAACATATAAAAATAAATTAATGTTGTTTACATAAATATATCATATACGTGTACATCAGACGTTGTTTATATACAAATAATTCGTGAATGATTTTAATCTTTCTTCATAAATCATTTCATCTAATACCATTGCATTGAAAGACAATCCGTCTGCTACAAGTGCATACATAAGACAAAGAAGGGGTTTGTAATATTCAATTAGTATCTAAAATTAATCGCCAGTTGTTAGCTGACCTGCCTGAAGGGCAAGAGAACGTATGTCGTGGTGCGCCGTCTGTTGTCGGTCCGGCATACACTTTTCAATTTAGACAATTTCTTCTCGATAACCAAAAAGCACAGGCTACTGATTTTGGGTTTGTAACATGCTGGGATGAAGTGATAAATGCATGTTTGTTCAAATGAATGACCTTCACTTTCATTCAAGGTCACTAGGGTCATATGTATTTATAATCTTCAAACAACTGTTTCTCAGCAACCAAAATGTCCCTACTGATATTGGTACTGATATTGTGCCAGTTGAATGAAGAGCTACAACGTTTGTTCACAGGGGTCAAATATGCTTAATCTTCAAACAGCTTGTTATCTCGATACATTGTAACTAACAGATGCACGACCTTCACAAATTTTCAAGATTACAGGGGTTAAAAATGAAAACATCTTTAAAGCAACTGCTGAATAACTTAGTCATATTGTTAAACTGAGTATTCTTGTTTAACATTCAAGACATGTCTAAATTTAGAATCAAATCTCTAAGATTTTGCCTGTAGCTGTAAATATGAAATTAATTTGCAGGTGACCGATTCAGACTGGCCAGGCCCTATTTTAGTAGGGGATATGATCAATGTCTAAAATCAAACTGACCATTTTACATGAGTTTAATGAGCTTACACGAACGATAAAATTGCGCCGAAATCGCCTAGCAACTTCAATCACTCTGTTAGTTATCCTGTATGCTTCCATTGGTTTGAATCAAATTCACCAAGGATTTTAAAATACGTACGAGGGCGGTGCCCGATATTGGTGTTTCACACTCTCTATGGTGTATTTGATGAGAACCAATTGAAACATGTAGGTAAGTTTCTTGTACCATAGGCCCGCCCCTCTGAAATGATTGACACTGAAATCGATGACCTTCATCATTTTTATCAATAACTTGAAAAATACAGGAAATGGGTACATTCCATTGGCTAAAAGCAAAACCGTTTTTTCAGCCAATACTAACAAAGATGACGTAATACACACATATGCTGCACATTTTAAATTTAGTAATAGACACAGTATGCCGAAAAAATGAATAAATCTGCATCATACAGCTGTTTCGTTCTCCTAGGACTCTTCAGTGATGCAAGGGGCCAAAAGGTGGTAATCCAAAAACTCTAAACTAATGTAGAAGCTGACGGTTCAGATGCGAAAATCCCCTTTATTTTATGAATTTAGAAGTAAAATGAAACTAGTTCTGTATAATTTCAAATCGTGTTCTACGAAAATTTGTATATCATGTACCGTAAAAGTAAAACTTACTGTGACTTGGTATTGTTTTCAGTATTTCATTTGTTTTCTTCCAATTTTTGTCAAAGTTTTGGAAGATATTCGTTGTAGGTATACCGTACCGGGGACTGACAGCTTTACGCGAGGAGTCAGTTTTGACAGCCCACGTGACGGTGTCTGTAGGGCCAACAAAACTGAGCTTTCGCGAGGTGTCGATTTTGACAGCCCATGTGGCGGTGTCTGTAGGGACAACAAAACTGTGGGTTTGCGACAACTGATGTCAAGCACTAGGATAACAACGAGCCGAACATTGCATTACCTAGCAAAACTTACATTTTTTGCATATGGTTATGAACGGCGTTACATAAATACAGTCATATAATAAAATATCTAGATAGAGTTAGCAATGATGCATCTAAACACATTCAACAAATGGTGCATCAGGTGCCGATTCATCAGGTGTGGATTCATCAGGTTCATCGGGTGTTTCATCTGCGTTATCCTTTTTTGTTTCCTTTGGCGTGTTTTTCTTTGTGGTGTTTCTGGCCATCTGTCCACTATTTCCCTGTCCACTGTTTCCGTTTCCGTTCCCACCGCCGCCACCACCACCACTATTGTTCGCAGGTGTGACCGAATTTCTCATCACGTAATCCATCATATCGATTCCTAAGGTAAACAGTAAGGGAACGGAGACCAGCGAGACCCCTACAATCCCGATGAACTTGGCCGACCAGCGGTTGTCAGGGGCGCTGTGTAGGGTACGTTGGTAACGGTTGGTAGACTTGAACGGAACACGGAGTAATAGAATAGTTTCTATTGTGATAGGCGGAATGTTGTTGGGGTTTGTGCCTATACCAAGGTACGGGATATACGGCGGGGTACCATTTACAGGATTCAAAAACACCTGGTAAACCTCTGGAAGGATACAGATAGAAATATGTCATAGGAAATAAAAACACATTTAATATCGGCTGCAATTACAACTAGACAGCCATTTTGCCTCCTTTAGCGATAAAATTTATATTTCCAGTTGATGGGTTATATTTTGGGCGATATGTATCTCTTTTAATAATAATATACAACATTTGATATAGCGCCCTATTTAGCTAACATAAGCCACTCTAAAGCGCTTTGCAGTACATAGATCTATATACAATTCTTATACAGGCAATACAATTAACACAAACAGTTCTATAATATACAATTCTGAGGAGTTCGCAGGAGCTGCCTTATCAGGCGCTAACTACTTGTCCTGTAATACCTGGCTAATATTTCCATATGCGTATGTATGTAGGTGTGTGTGCTGGAGATGAATTGTGTTCTGTTTGTAGTGGAACCGTGTTTCCAACGGCATCATTTATAGTGCCACCTCACTTGAATGCTACAGCACAGATACTGCAAGACCCACCCGGACTATTTTAAACTCCACCTCGGTTGTTGGAGTTGTGTGGGCAGGAGAAAAACACTTTCTCTGAATGTTTCATGCGTATGACGATTACGGGGATCGAACCACGACCGCCTGCATGGAAGACCGGAGACCAATTCGCCCTGTTGTTTCTATTATGTTTTTTGGGAAGCTAAAGAGTATCACTTTGGAAATGTGAGTAGTTAAATACTAATTTTGACCATGGCAAGGTTTTGGTAAAGGGGAAATGCAGAATACTTGCCCCAAAGTAAGATTTGCTAAGCGGGAGATACGTACATATTCAATGGTTGGTCGTTTAATTTCAAATATATTTCACGAATATGGAAGATTATCTTTATATTTTCACGAATGCGTAGAGTGATAATATAAACAAATGTATATTTCAGTGAAATATATTTGATATTAAACGGTAAATCATTGAATTTTCTTTTTATTACATTTCGAATGAGGCCTTAAAATGCTTCGTTTATGCCAATGCGTCGAAAACAAACGATTGAAAAAGTAGTTCCAACCAAACCTAACATTTTCACTGCAAAATCAGGCAAAAAATGTAATAAATATAATGCTTACCCAACCGTAAGGTTTGTTAAGAGGAAGATATATGTAAAATATTTACCCCAAAAGTGAGGTTTGTTAAGAGGAAGAAATATGTAGAATACCTACCCCCACAGTAGGGTTTATTAAGAGGAAGATATATGTGGAATACCTACCCACACAGTAGGGTTTGTTAAGAGGAAGATATATGTGGACTACCTACCCACACAGTAGGGTTTGTTAAGAGGAAGATATATGTGGAATACCTACCCACACAGTAGGGTGTGTTAAGAGGAAGATATATGTGGAATACCTACCCACACAGTAAGGTGTGTTAAGAGGAAGATATATGTGGAATACCTACCCACACAGTAGGGTGTGTTAAGAGGAAGATATATGTGGAATACTAACCCAATACTGAGGTTTGTTAAGAGGAGGATGTATGTCGAATATTTACCCCAAAGGTGAGGTTTGTTTAGAGGAAGATATATGTGGAATACCTACCCCCACAGTAGGGTTTGTTAAGAGGAAGATATATGTAGAATACCTACCAACACAGTAGGGTGTGTTAAGAGGAAGATATATGTGGAATACCTACCCCCACAGTAGGGTTTGTTAAGAGGAAGATATATGTGGAATACCTACCCACACAGTAGGGTGTGTTAAGAGGAAGATATATGTGGAATACTTACCCCCACAGTAGGGTTTGTAAAGAGGCACATATATGTAGAATACCTACCCCCACAGTAGGGTTTGTTTTGAGGAAGATATATGTAGGATACCTACCCACACAGTAGGGTGTGTTAAGAGGAAGATATATGTAGAATACCTACCCCCACAGTAGGGTTTGTTAAGAGGAACAAATATGTAGAATACCTACCCCCACAATAGGGTGTGTTAAGAGGAAGATATATGTAGAATACCTACATCCACAGTAGGGTTTGTTATGAGGAAGATATATGTAGAATACCTACCCCAAATAATGAGGTTTGTTAAGAGGAAGATATATGTAGAATACCCATCCCCACAGTAGGGTGTGTTAAGAGGAACATATATGTAGAATATCTACCCCCAATAATGAGGTTTGTTAAGAGGAAGATATATGTAGAATACCCACCCCCACAGTAGGGTGTGTTAAGAGGAAGATATATGTAGAATACCTATCCCACAGTAGGGTTTATTAAGCGAAACATATATGTAGAATACTTACCCCCACAGTAGGGTGTGATAAGAGGAAGATATATGTAGAATACCCACCCCCACAGTAGGGTGTGTTAAGAGGAAGATATATGTAGAATACCTATCTCCACAGTAGGGTTTGTTAAGAGGAAGATATAAGTGGAATACCTACCCCACAGTAGGGTGTGTTAAGAGGAAGATATCTATAGAATACTTACCCCCCCCCCCCCCCGAGTAGGGTTCGTATGAGGAACAGATATGTAGAATACCTACCCCACAGTAGGGTTTGTTATGAGGAAGATATATGTAGAATACCTACCCCACAGTAGGGTGTGTTAAGAGGAAGATATATGTGGAATAGTTACCCCCACAGTAGGGTTTGTAAAGAGGCACATATATGTAGAATACCTACCCCCACAGTAGGGTTTGTTAAAAGGAAGATATATGTAGGATACCTACCCACATAGTAGGGTGTGTTAAGAGGAAGATATATGTAGAATACCTACCCCCCACAGTAGGGTTCGTATGAGGAACATATATGTAGAATACCTACCCCCACAGTAGAGTTTGTTATGAGGAACACATATGTAGAATACCTACCCCCACAGTAGAGTTTGTTATGAGGAACATATATGTAGAATACCTACCCCCACAGTAGAGTTTGTTATGAGGAACATATATGTAGAATACCTACCCCCACAGTAGGGTTTGTTAAGAGGAAGACATATGTAGAATACCTACCCCCACAGTAGGGTTTCGTACCAGACCATTGCCCTCCATATCCACAAATCCTCGCCGGATCCCCGTACTCTATGGCAAAGCCTTCATCACACCCAATGACTACTAATCCATTATAGGCCGTGCTAAGATGAAGCATTGTTCCGTTGGCTACGTCGCCGGGATAGGGACAGACAATATCTACAACACGACAAAATAAGGTATTGTTCCGTTGGCTACGTCGCCGGGATAGGGACAGACACTATCTACAACAGGACAAAATAAGGTATTGTTCCGCTGGCTACGTCGCCGGACAGACACTATCTACAACAGGACAAAATAAGGTATTGTTCCGCTGGCTACGTCGCCGGGATACGGACAGACAATATCTACAACACGACAAAATGAGGTATTGTCCGCTGGCTACGTCGCCGGTATAGGGACACTCAATATCTACAACACGACAAAATAAGGTATTGTTCCGCTGGCTACGTCGCAGGACAGACAATAACTACAACACAACAAAATAAGGTATTGTTCCGCTGGCTACGTCGCCGGGATAGGGACAGACAATATCTACAACACGACAAAATAAGGTATTGTTCCGCTTGCTACGTCGCAGGACAGACAATATCTACAACACGACAAAATAAGGTATTGTTCCGCTGGCTACGTCGCCGGGATAGGGACAGACAATATCTACAACACGACAAAATAAGGTATTGTTCCGCTGGCTACGTCGCCGGGATAGGGACACCTCAATATCTACAACACGACAAAATAAGGTATTGTTCTGCTCGCTACGTCGCCGGACAGACAATATCTACAACACGACAAAATAAGGTATTGTTCCGTTGGCTACGTCGCCGGACAGACAATATCTACAACACGACAAAATAAGGTATTGTTCCCCTGACTACGTCGCCGGACAGACAATATCTACAACACGACAAAATAAGGTATTGTTCCGTTGGCTACGTCGCCGGGATAGGGACAGACAATATCTACAACACGACAAAATAAGGTATTGTTCCGCTGGCTACGTCGCCGGGATAGGGACATACAATATCTACAACACGACAAAATAAGGTATTGTTCCGCTGGCTACGTCGCCGGGATAGGGACAGCTGGCTACCTCATTGGAATCAGAACAAATACAAAAGCAGTTACTGTTCTGTTGAAATTTGAATATACCCTGTATTCATGTTGGATATGCTTTTCAATTATCAGAGTTAAAATCTTCATATATTGATAGTAACTACTGTATATATGCATTTTCTAAATAAATGTATTTGTTGTCAAAATTGTCAAAAGAACCAAATGAAGAAGGCAGAGCTGCTCAACCTTCCTTCTTCCTCTGAGGCTTTTGACATTTTAACAACAAATATTTTTATTTAGAATATACATATATACAGTAGTTACTATAAATAGGCGCTCTTCCATGCATTATTTCTGTTATCCGGCACAGAGGTTTTGATTTGATGGATCATGTAGAGAGATGGCCTCCACGGGTAGCTGGACTTTATTAATATACATCTCTGACAGACCAACAACATTACCTTCACAAACTGGTTCTGCCCCGCTCCAGGTAGTGTCAGACTGACACGTGCTATTGAGATTTCCGGACGACAGCTCGGTTCCATATTGGCATTCATACTCAATCACATTCCCATACTGCATTCCTTGATATGACGTAATAACGGCCTTCACTCCAATTCGGTAAGAAGGACATACCACCTCTACAACAGAATCAAGTGTTTACATTTAAATTATGAACGCACTGAAAACATATCTTATTCCCAATCAACGAAAACAAAACATCAATTTACGACGATCCAACAGAATAAAAATGAAGTAAGATGTTGTCAATAACACACACACCATTTAATCTGTATTGGACTGTTCACCAGCAATGTCAGAGGCTTTAAGTATCCCTGTTCGATGTTGACAAAGCATGAAACTCCTGCCATTGTCACTAAGTTGGTTCTACGTTAGTTGTAGTGGGCTACGACCAACAAATAAACTCGTTAGAGATTCATGGCCCTATGACCGTGGTTAGATACTATATCGGTATACACAGCCAAGTGTCCGTGGTTAGATACTATATCGGTATACACAGCCCAGTGTCCGTGGTTAGATACTATATCGGTATACACAGCTCAGTGTCCGTGGTTAGATACTATATCGGTATACACAGCCCAGTGTCCGTGGTTAGATACTATATCGGTATACACAGCCCAGTGTCCGTGGTTAGATACTATATCGGTATACACGGCCCAGTGTCCGTGGTTAGATACTATATCGGTATACACGGCCCAGTGTCCGTGGTTAGATACTATATCGGTATACACGGCCCAGTGTCCGTGGTTAGATACTATATCGGTATGCACGGCCCAGTGTCCGTGGTTAGATACTATATCGGTATGCACGGCCCAGTGTCCGTGGTTAGATACTATATCGGTATGCACGGCCCAGTGTCCGTGGTTAGATACTATATCGGTATGCACGGCCCAGTGTCCGTGGTTAGATACTATATCGGTATGCACGGCCCAGTGTCCGTGGTTAGATACTATATCGGTATGCACGGCCCAGTGTCCGTGGTTAGATACTATATCGGTATGCACGGCCCAGTGTCCGTGGTTAGATACTATATCGGTATGCACGGCCCAGTGTCCGTGGTTAGATACTATACCGTTATACACGGCCCAGTGTCCGTGGTTAGATACTATATCGGTATACACAGCCCAGTGTCCGTGGTTAGATACTATATCGGTATACACAGCCCAGTGTCCGTGGTTAGATACTATATCGGTATACACAGCCCAGTGTCCGTGGTTAGATACTATATCGGTATACACAGCCCAGTGTCCGTGGTTAGATACTATATCGGTATACACAGCCCAGTGTCCGTGGTTAGATACTGTATCGGTATACACAGCCCACTGACCGTGGTTAGATACTATACCGGTATACACAGCCCAGTGTCCGTGGTTAGATACTATATCGGTATACACAGCCCATGCCAGTGTCCGCGGTTAGATACTATATCGGTATACACAGCCCAGTGTCCGCGGTTAGATACTATATCGGTATACACAGCCCAGTGTCCGCGGTTAGATACTATATCGGTATACACAGCCCAGTGTCCGTGGTTAGATACTATATCGGTATACACAGCCCAGTGTCCGTGGTTAGATACTATATCGGTATACACAGCCCAGTGTCCGTGGTTAGATACTATATCGGTATACACAGCCCAGTGTCCGTGGTTAGATACTATATCGGTATACACAACCCAGTGTCCGTGGTTAGATACTATATCGGTATACACAGCCCAGTGTGCGTGGTTAGATACTATATCGGTATACACAGCCCAGTGTGCGTGGTTAGATACTATATCGGTATACACAGCCCAGTGTCCGTGGTTAGATACTATATCGGTATACACAGCCCAGTGTCCGTGGTTAGATACTATATCGGTATACACAGCCCAGTGTGCGTGGTTAGATACTATATCGGTATACACAGCCCAGTGTGCGTGGTTAGATACTATATCGGTATACACAGCCCAGTGTCCGTGGTTAGATACTATATCGGTATACACAGCCCAGTGTCCGTGGTTAGATACTATATCGGTATACACAGCCCAGTGTCCGTGGTTAGATACTATATCGGTATACACAGCCCAGTGTCCGTGGTTAGATACTATATCGGTATACACAGCCCAGTGTCCGTGGTTAGATACTAAATCGGTATACACAGCCCAGTGTCCGTGGTTTGAGCTATAAGACTTCTGGTCTGGCTTTTTGTATATCCTCTCCCGCATATGTTTCTTTCAGAAAGAGTAAAAGAGTTATTTAAGCTATTTTTTGGCAGGCATAATTTCAATCATTTAAACTTTCCAATTATATATGCGTATACTAGGCCTAACGTTAATCCTTTAAAGATGAATCGAACACAATAAATACACTACGATACAGTATGATGAAAAAAAATTACACTGTATCATCAGCCTTTTCCTTCTTCTATGACTCGTCAACGATGCTCGGGGCAAAAGTTAGGCAGCGAAATCCTAGATATTTTAACGTTATGCCTCTGTGACCCTGTCTCTGATTAACTATAGTGTTAAGTTAGAGTTATTTCCCATAAGCGTATGCATTTCTTATGTAATCAATTTATAGGATAGGGTGGCCTTTGTGTACAGATTTGGACGAGGTTTTAAAGTTAGGACAGCTAGTAGTAGTTGGATCGGCCGATTCACTTTGCACTGAGTTGGCTGGGGCTACTGACCACCCTTACCCTGCCGTGGGCTGCGACCAGTCCACCGGTAAGGATCTGTAGGATGCGACCAGTCAGCCGATAGCCGCACCATTCCAGGTGTTATACTACGGCCCATTTGACCTTGTCTAAACATTCCGTAGGCACCGCCGACAGGGGCGATTGTTCACTGGGTTTTTCGTTGTGCCAATTAAACAGATTAACATTCCTTTTGCCTTGTTGTCTTCCTTGAAGACGATATAGTAACAGTGGTGATTGAATTTCTGGTCGACAATATTTTTGTTGAGTTCAGAGAAAAGATTTTCTAGCAGACTGTTGGCATTCCCATGGGAGCAAACTGTGCTCCACTCTTAGCTGACTTGTTTTTGTTTTCATGCGAAGCTGAATTTGTGGAAGAGATAATCAGCACAGGTAACAAAAACCTTGTCAAATCTTTTAATTTCACTTTCAGATATTTCGACGATGTGTTGTCTATAAAAAACAAGAAGTTTGCTTACCACGTCGATCGTATATACCCTTCTGAACTTGAAATAAAGGATACAACAGACTCTTCTACATCAGCTGCTCACCTCGATCTCTACTTAACCAACGACCAACATGGATAGCTTACTACTAAGATTTATGATAAGCGTGATGATTTCAATTTTCTGATCGTGAACTTTCCATTTCTTGATAGTAACATCCTACTTCTCCAACCTATAGTGTTTACATGTCGTAGTTGATTCGATATTCTAGGGCTTGCTTGTGTGGGGCACAGTTTGTGTAAACCAGTATTGGAATTCAGTAAAGGTGTTATGCTACACGAAAGTACATAGAATACACCCCGGTAAAAACAATGAAGTACTAATCGATCACGATCACTGCTTCTTGGATAACACCAGCATGAACCTAGATGATTATTGGAAGCACCTTGTTGCTTTTATTAACTACCATTATTGAAGAATATACACCAGTTAACAACAGACTTTCTAATGAAAACATTATCCACGAACCAGTCCAACAGTCAATCAAAAGGGAAAACACCAGGCGTGGACCAGGAACCTCCACTTTATAAAACACCAGGCGTGGACCAGGAACCTCCACTTTATAAAACACCAGGCGTGGACCAATTACCTCAAGTTAATAAAACATAAGGCGTGAACCAATTACCTCTAATGTATATAACATATACCAGACGTGGACCAAGTACCTTCAATTAATAAAACACCAGGCGTGAACCAATCACCTCCAATTTATATAACAAAAACCAGACGTGGACCAAGTACCTTCAATTAATAAAACACCAGGCGTGAACCAATCACCTCCAATTTATACAACAAACACCAGGCGTGGATCAATTATCTCAACTAAATAAAAACCATGTGTTGTTAAAAACATCACAGACAAGCCAATCAACCATCACAGGGGTCATGAAAATAAATAATAGAATGCCGAAGCGTCAACAAAGTCATAATCCAAATTAAAAAAGTCTTTGTTGTCCGACTAAGACCGGAGGAGCAATGTCCAGACAAGGCCAGAGGAGCAATGTCCAGACAAGACCAGAGGAGCAATGTCCAGACAAGACCGGAGGAGCAATGTCCAGACAAGACCGGAGGAGCAATGTTCAGACAAGACCAGAGGAGCAATGTCCAGACAAGACCAGAGGAGCAATGTCCAGACAAGACCGGAGGAGCAATGTCCAGACAAGGCCAGAGGAGCAATGTCCAGACAAGACCGGAGGAGCAATGTTCAGACAAGACCAGAGGAGCAATGTCAAGACAAGACCGGAGGAGCAATGTCCAGACAAGGCCAGAGGAGCGATGTCCAGACAAGACCGGAGGAGCAATGTTCAGACAAGACCAGAGGAGCAATGTTCAGACAAGACCAGAGGAGCAATGTCCAGACAAGACCGGAGGAGCAATGTTCAGACAAGACCGGAGGAGCAATGTCCAGACAAGACCGGAGGAGCAATGTTCAGACAAGACCGGAGGAGCAATGTCCAGACAAGGCCAGAGGAGCAATGTCCAGACAACACCAGAGGAGCAATGTCCAGACAAGACCAGAGGGGCAATGTTCAGACAAGTCCAGAGGAGCAATGTCCAGACAAGACCAGAGGAGCAATGTCCAGACAAGACCGGAGGAGCAATGTCCAGACAAGGCCAGAGGAGCAATGTCAAGACAAGACCGGAGGAGCAATGTTCAGACAAGACCAGAGGAGCAATGTTCAGACAAGGCCAGAGGAGCAATGCCCAGACAAGGCCAGAGGAGCGATGTCCAGACAAGACCGGAGGAGCAATGTCCAGACAAGACCAGAGGGGCAATGTTCAGACAAGTCCAGAGGAGCAATGTCCAGACAAGACCAGAGAAGCAATGTCCAGACAAGACCGGAGGAGCAATGTCCAGACAAGGCCAGAGGAGCAATGTCCAGACAAGACCGGAGGAGCAATGTTCAGACAAGACCAGAGGAGCAATGTTCAGACAAGGCCAGAGGAGCAATGCCCAGACAAGGCCAGAGGAGTGATGTCCAGACAAGACCGGAGGAGCAATGTTCAGACAAGACCAGAGGAGCAATGTTCAGACAAGGCCAGAGGAGCAATGCCCAGACAAGGCCAGAGGAGCGATGTCCAGACAAGACCGGAGGAGCAATGTTCAGACAAGGCCAGAGGAGCAATGTCCAGACAAGACCAGAGGAGCAATGTCCAGACAAGACCGGAGGAGCAATGTTCAGACAAGACCGGAGGAGCAATGTCCAGACAAGACCGGAGGAGCAATGTTCAGACAAGACCGGAGGAGCAATGTCCAGACAAGGCCAGAGGAGCAATGTCCAGACAACACCAGAGGAGCAATGTCCAGACAAGACCAGAGGGGCAATGTTCAGACAAGTCCAGAGGAGCAATGTCCAGACAAGGCCAGAGGAGCAATGTTCAGACAAGGCCAGAGGAGCAATGTTCAGACAAGGCCAGAGGAGCAATGTCCAGACAAGAACGGAGGAGCGATGTCCAGACAAGATCGGAGGAGCAATGTTCAGACAAGGCCGGAGGAGCAATGTCCAGACAAGATCGTAGGAGCAATGTCCAGACAAGGCCGGAGGAGCAATGTCCAGACAAGACCGGAGGAGCAATGTCCAGACAAGATCGGAGGAGCAATGTCCAGACAAGATCGGAGGAGCAATGTCCAGACAAGATCGGAGGAGCAATGTCCAGACAAGATCGGAGGAGCAATGTCCAGACAAGACCGGAGGAGCAATGTCCAGACAAGACCGGAGGAGCAATGTCCAGACAAGGCCAGAGGAGCAATGTCCAGACAAGACCAGAGGAGCAATGTCCAGACAAGACCGGAGGAGCAATGTCCAGACAAGACCGGAGGAGCAATGTTCAGACAAGATCGGAGGAGCAATGTCCAGACAAGATCGGAGGAGCAATGTCCAGACAAGACCAGAGGAGCAATGTCCAGACAAGGCCGGAGGAGCAATGTCCAGACAAGACCAGAGGAGCAATGTCCAGACAAGGCCAGAGGAGCAATGTCCAGACAAGGCCAGAGGAGCAATGTCCAGGCAAGACCGGAGGAGCAATGTCCAGACAAGACCGGAGGAGCAATGTTCAGACAAGGCCAGAGGAGCAATGTCCAGACAAGACCAGAGGAGCAATGTCCAGACAAGACCGGAGGAGCAATGTTCAGACAAGACCGGAGGAGCAATGTCCAGACAAGACCGGAGGAGCAATGTTCAGACAAGACCGGAGGAGCAATGTCCAGACAAGGCCAGAGGAGCAATGTCCAGACAAGACCGGAGGAGCAATGTCCAGACAACACCAGAGGGGCAATGTTCAGACAAGTCCAGAGGAGCAATGTCCAGACAAGGCCAGAGGAGCAATGTTCAGACAAGGCCAGAGGAGCAATGTCCAGACAAGATCGGAGGAGCAATGTCCAGACAAGACCGGATGAGCAATGTCCAGACAAGACCGGAGGAGCAATGTCCAGACAAGACCGGAGGAGCAATGTCCAGACAAGGCCAGAGGAGCAATGTCCAGACAAGTCCAGAGGAGCAATGTCCAGACAAGATCGGAGGAGCAATGTCCAGACAAGACCGGAGGAGCAATGTCCAGACAAGACCAGAGGAGCAATGTCCAGACAAGGCCAGAGGAGCAATGTCCAGGCAAGGCCAGAGGAGCAATGTCAAGACAAGGCCAGAGGAGCAATGTCCAGACAGGCCAGAGGAGCAATGTCCAGACAAGATCGGAGGAGCAATGTCCAGACAAGATCGGAGGAGCAATGTCCAGACAAGGCCGGAGGAGCAATGTCCAGACAAGGCCGGAGGAGCAATGTCCAGACAAGACCAGAGGAGCAATGTCCAGACAAGGCCAGAGGAGCAATGTTCAGACAAGGCCAGAGGAGCAATGTCCAGGCAAGACCGGAGGAGCAATGTCCAGACAAGGCCGGAGGAGCAATGTCCAGACAAGATCGGAGGAGCAATGTCCCGACAAGGCCGGAGGAGCAATGTCCAGAAAAGGCCTGAGGAGCAATGTCCCGACAAGGCCAGAGGAGCAATGTCCAGACAAGATCGGAGGAGCAATGTCCAGACAAGGACGGAAGAGCAATGTCCAGACAAGACCGGAGCAGCAATGTCCAGACAAGATCGAAGGAGCAATGTCCAGACAAGACCGGAGGGGCAATGTCCGGACAAGACCGGAGGAGCAATGTCCAGACAAGACCGGAGGAGCAATGTTCAGACAAGACCGGAGGAGCAATGTCCAGACAAGGCCAGAGGAGCAATGTCCAGACAACACCAGAGGAGCAATGTCCAGACAAGACCAGAGGGGCAATGTTCAGACAAGTCCAGAGGAGCAATGTCCAGACAAGGCCAGAGGAGCAATGTTCAGACAAGGCCAGAGGAGCAATGTCCAGACAAGATCGGAGGAGCAATGTCCAGACAAGACCGGATGAGCAATGTCCAGACAAGACCGGAGGAGCAATGTCCAGACAAGACCGGAGGAGCAATGTCCAGACAAGGCCAGAGGAGCAATGTCCAGACAAGTCCAGAGGAGCAATGTCCAGACAAGATCGGAGGAGCAATGTCCAGACAAGACCGGAGGAGCAATGTCCAGACAAGACCAGAGGAGCAATGTCCAGACAAGGCCAGAGGAGCAATGTCCAGGCAAGGCCAGAGGAGCAATGTCAAGACAAGGCCAGAGGAGCAATGTCCAGACAGGCCAGAGGAGCAATGTCCAGACAAGATCGGAGGAGCAATGTCCAGACAAGATCGGAGGAGCAATGTCCAGACAAGGCCGGAGGAGCAATGTCCAGACAAGGCCGGAGGAGCAATGTCCAGACAAGACCAGAGGAGCAATGTCCAGACAAGGCCAGAGGAGCAATGTTCAGACAAGGCCAGAGGAGCAATGTCCAGGCAAGACCGGAGGAGCAATGTCCAGACAAGGCCGGAGGAGCAATGTCCAGACAAGATCGGAGGAGCAATGTCCCGACAAGGCCGGAGGAGCAATGTCCAGAAAAGGCCTGAGGAGCAATGTCCCGACAAGGCCGGAGGAGCAATGTCCAGACAAGATCGGAGGAGCAATGTCCAGACAAGGACGGAAGAGCAATGTCCAGACAAGACCGGAGCAGCAATGTCCAGACAAGATCGGAGGAGCAATGTCCAGACAAGACCGGAGGGGCAATGTCCGGACAAGACCGGAGGAGCAATGTCCAGACAAGATCGGAGGAGCAATGTCCAGACAAGATCGGAGGAGCAATGTCCAGACAAGATCGGAGGAGCAATGTCCAGACAAGATCGTAGGAGCAATGTCCAGACAAGGCCGGAGGAGCAATGTCCAGACAAGATCGCAGGAGCAATGTCCAGACAAGGCCGGAGGAGCAATGTCCAGACAAGACCGGAGGAGCAATGTCCAGACAAGGCCAGAGGAGCAATGTCCAGACAAGACCAGAGGAGCAATGTCCAGACAAGACCGGAGGAGCAATGTCCAGACAAGACCGGAGGAGCAATGTCCAGACAAGACCAGAGGAGCAATGTCCAGACAAGACCGGAGGAGCAATGTCCAGACAAGGCCAGAGGAGCAATGTCCAGACAAGACCGGAGGAGCAATGTTCAGACAAGACCAGAGGAGCAATGTTCAGACAAGGCCAGAGGAGCAATGCCCAGACAAGGCCAGAGGAGCGATGTCCAGACAAGACCGGAGGAGCAATGTTCAGACAAGGCCAGAGGAGCAATGTCCAGACAAGACCAGAGGAGCAATGTCCAGACAAGACCGGAGGAGCAATGTTCAGACAAGACCAGAGGAGCAATGTCCAGACAAGACCGGAGGAGCAATGTTCAGACAAGACCGGAGGAGCAATGTCCAGACAAGGCCAGAGGAGCAATGTCCAGACAACACCAGAGGAGCAATGTCCAGACAAGACCAGAGGGGCAATGTTCAGACAAGTCCAGAGGAGCAATGTCCAGACAAGGCCAGAGGAGCAATGTTCAGACAAGGCCAGAGGAGCAATGTCCAGACAAGGCCAGAGGAGCAATGTCCAGACAAGACCAGAGGAGCAATGTTCAGACAAGGCCGGAGGAGCAATGTTCAGACAAGACCGGAGGAGCAATGTCCAGACAAGAACGGAGGAGCGATGTCCAGACAAGATCGGAGGAGCAATGTTCAGACAAGGCCAGAGGAGCAATGTCCAGACAAGGCCAGAGGAGCAATGTTCAGACAAGGCCAGAGGAGCAATGTTCAGACAAGGCCAGAGGAGCAATGTCCAGACAAGGTCAGAGGAGCAATGTCCAGACAAGATCGGAGGAGCAATGTCCAGACAAGACCGGATGAGCAATGTCCAGACAAGACCGGAGGAGCAATGTCCAGACAAGACCGGAGGAGCAATGTCCAGACAAGGCCAGAGGAGCAATGTCCAGACAAGGCCAGAGGAGCAATGTCCAGACAAGGCCAGAGGAGCAATGTCCAGACAAGATCGGAGGAGCAATGTCCAGACAAGACCGGAGGAGCAATGTCCAGACAAGACCAGAGGAGCAATGTCCAGACAAGGCCAGAGGAGCAATGTCCAGGCAAGGCCAGAGGAGCAATGTCAAGACCAGGCCAGAGGAGCAATGTCCAGACAAGGCCAGAGGAGCAATGTCCAGACAAGGCCAGAGGAGCAATGTCCAGACAAGGCCGGAGGAGCAATGTCCAGACAAGACCAGAGGAGCAATGTTCAGACAAGGCCGGAGGAGCAATGTTCAGACAAGACCGGAGGAGCAATGTCCAGATAAGAACGGAGGAGCGATGTCCAGACAAGATCGGAGGAGCAATGTTCAGACAAGGCCAGAGGAGCAATGTCCAGACAAGGCCAGAGGAGCAATGTTCAGACAAGGCCAGAGGAGCAATGTTCAGACAAGACCAGAGGAGCAATGTCCAGACAAGGTCAGAGGAGCAATGTCCAGACAAGATCGGAGGAGCAATGTCCAGACAAGACCAGATGAGCAATGTCCAGACAAGACCGGAGGAGCAATGTCCAGACAAGACCGGAGGAGCAATGTCCAGACAAGGCCGGAGGAGCGATGTCTAGACAAGATCGGAGGAGCAATGTTCAGACAAAGCCAGAGGAGCAATGTCCAGACAAGGCCAGAGGAGCAATGTTCAGACAAGACCAGAGGAGCAATGTTCAGACAAGGCCAGAGGAGCAATGTCCAGACAAGGTCAGAGGAGCAATGTCCAGACAAGATCGGAGGAGCAATGTCCAGACAAGTCCGGATGAGCAATGTCCAGACAAGACCGGAGGAGCAATGTCCAGACAAGACCGGAGGAGCAATGTCCAGACAAGGCCAGAAGAGCAATTTCCAGGCAAGGCCAGAGGAGCAATGTCAAGACAAGGCCAGAGGAGCAATGTCCAGACAGGCCAGAGGAGCAATGTCCAGACAAGATCGGAGGAGCAATGTCCAGACAAGATCGGAGGAGCAATGTCCAGACAAGGCCGGAGGAGCAATGTCCAGACAAGGCCGGAGGAGCAATGTCCAGACAAGACCAGAGGAGCAATGTCCAGACAAGGCCAGAGGAGCAATGTCCAGACAAGGCCAGAGGAGCAATGTCCAGGCAAGACCGGAGGAGCAATGTCCAGACAAGGCCGGAGGAGCAATGTCCAGACAAGATCGGAGGAGCAATGTCCCGACAAGGCCAGAGGAGCAATGTCCAGACAAGGCCGGAGGAGCAATGTCCAGACAAGATCGGAGGAGCAATGTCCAGACAAGACCGGAGGAGCAATGTCCAGACAAGGCCGGAGGAGCAATGTCCAGACAAGATCGGAGGAGCAATGTCCAGACAAGATCGGAGGAGCAATGTCCAGACAAGACCGGAGAAGCAATGTCCAGACAAGATCGGAGGAGCAATGTCCAGACAAGACCGGAGGGGCAATGTCCGGACAAGACCGGAGGAGCAATGTCCAGACAAGATCGGAGGAGCAATGTCCAGACAAGATCGGAGGAGCAATGTCCAGACAAGATCGGAGGAGCAATGTCCAGACAAGATCGTAGGAGCAATGTCCAGACAAGGCCGGAGGAGCAATGTCCAGACAAGACCGGAGGAGCAATGTCCAGACAAGATCGGAGGAGCAATGTCCAGACAAGATCGGAGGAGCAATGTCAAGACAAGACCGGAGGAGCAATGTCCAGACAAGATCGCAGAAGCAATGTTCAGACAAGGCCGGAGGAGCAATGTCCAGACAAGACCGGAGGAGCAATGTCCAGACAAGGCCAGAGGAGCAATGTCCAGACAAGACCAGAGGAGCAATGTCCAGACAAGACCGGAGGAGCAATGTCCAGACAAGACCGGAGGAGCAATGTTCAGACAAGACCAGAGGAGCAATGTCCAGACAAGACCAGAGGAGCAATGTCCAGACAAGACCGGAGGAGCAATGTCCAGACAAGGCCAGAGGAGCAATGTCCAGGCAAGGCCAGAGGAGCAATGTCAAGACAAGGCCAGAGGAGCAATGTCCAGACAGGCCAGAGGAGCAATGTCCAGACAAGATCAGAGGAGCAATGTCCAGACAGGATCGGAGGAGCAATGTCCAGACAAGGCCGGAGGAGCAATGTCCAGACAAGGCCGGAGGAGCAATGTCCAGACAAGACCAGAGGAGCAATGTCCAGACAAGGCCAGAGGAGCAATGTCCAGACAAGGCCAGAGGAGCAATGTCCAGGCAAGACCGGAGGAGCAATGTCAAGACAAGGCCGGAGGAGCTATGTCCAGACAAGATCGGAGGAGCAATGTCCCGACAAGGCCAGAGGAGCAATGTCCAGACAAGGCCGGAGGAGCAATGTCCAGACAAGGCCGGAGGAGCAATGTCCAGAAAAGGCCAGAGGAGCAATGTCCCGACAAGGCCAGAGGAGCAATGTCCAGACAAGATCGGAGGAGCAATGTCCAGACAAGGACGGAAGAGCAATGTCCAGACAAGACCGGAGCAGCAATGTCCAGACAAGATCGGAGGAGCAATGTCCGGACAAGACCGGAGGGGCAATGTCCGGACAAGACCGGAGGAGCAATGTCCAGATAAGATCGGAGGAGCAATGTCCAGACAAGATCGGAGGAGCAATGTCCAGACAAGATCGGAGGAGCAATGTCCAGACAAGATCGTAGGAGCAATGTCCAGACAAGGCCGGAGGAGCAATGTCCAGACAAGACCGGAGGAGCAATGTCCAGACAAGATCGGAGGAGCAATGTCCAGACAAGATCGGAGGAGCAATGTCCAGACAAGATCGGAGGAGCAATGTCCAGACAAGATCGGAGGAGCAATGTCCAGACAAGGCCGGAGGAGCAATGTCCAGACAAGACCGGAGGAGCAATTTCCAGACAAGGCCAGAGGAGCAATGTCCAGACAAGACCAGAGGAGCAATGTCCAGACAAGACCGGAGGAGCAATGTTCAGAAAAAACCAGAGGAGCAATGTCCAGACAAGACCAGAGGAGCAATGTCCAGACAAGACCGGAGGAGCAATGTCCAGACAAGGCCAGAGGAGCAATGTCCAGACAAGACCGGAGGAGCAATGTTCAGACAAGACCAGAGGAGCAATGTTCAGACAAGGCCAGAGGAGCAATGCCCAGACAAGGCCAGAGGAGCGATGTCCAGACAAGACCGGAGGAGCAATGTTCAGACAAGGCCAGAGGAGCAATGTCCAGACAAGACCGGAGGAGCAATGTTCAGACAAGACCGGAGGAGCAATGTCCAGACAAGACCGGAGGAGCAATGTTCAGACAAGACCGGAGGAGCAATGTCCAGACAAGGCCAGAGGAGCAATGTCCAGACAACACCAGAGGAGCAATGTCCAGACAAGACCAGAGGGGCAATGTTCAGACAAGTCCAGAGGAGCAAAGTCCAGACAAGGCCAGAGGAGCAATGTTCAGACAAGGCCAGAGGAGCAATGTCCAGACAAGATCGGAGGAGCA
This sequence comes from Mimachlamys varia, assembly GCA_947623455.1. Lineage (NCBI taxonomy): Eukaryota > Metazoa > Mollusca > Bivalvia > Pectinida > Pectinidae > Mimachlamys > Mimachlamys varia. Next base: position 48,303,517 of record OX392536.1, read on the forward strand.
ATGTCCAGACAAGACCGGATGAGCAATGTCCAGACAAGACCGGAGGAGCAATGTCCAGACAAGACCGGAGGAGCAATGTCCAGACAAGGCCAGAGGAGCAATGTCAAGACAAGGCCAGAGGAGCAATGTCCAGACAAGGCCAGAGGAGCAATGTCCAGACAAGATCGGAGGAGCAATGTCCAGACAAGACCGGAGGAGCAATGTCCAGACAAGACTAGAGGAGCAATGTCCAGACAAGGCCAGAGGAGCAATGTCCAGGCAAGGCCAGAGGAGCAATGTCAAGACAAGGCCAGAGGAGCAATGTCCAGACAGGCCAGAGGAGCAATGTCCAGACAAGATCGGAGGAGCAATGTCCAGACAAGATCGGAGGAGCAATGTCCAGACAAGGCCGGAGGAGCAATGTCCAGACAAGGCCGGAGGAGCAATGTCCAGACAAGACCAGAGGAGCAATGTCCAGACAAGGCCAGAGGAGCAATGTCCAGACAAGGCCAGAGGAGCAATGTCCAGGCAAGACCGGAGGAGCAATGTCCAGACAAGGCCGGAGGAGCAATGTTCAGACAAGATCGGAGGAGCAATGTCCCGACAAGGCCAGAGGAGCAATGTCCAGACAAGGCCGGAGGAGCAATGTCCAGACAAGGCCGGAGGAGCAATGTCCAGAAAAAGCCAGAGGAGCAATGTCCCGACAAGGCCAGAGGAGCAATGTCCAGACAAGATCGGAGGAGCAATGTCCAGACAAGGACGGAAGAGCAATGTCCAGACAAGACCGGAGCAGCAATGTCCAGACAAGATCGAAGGAGCAATGTCCAGACAAGACCGGAGGGGCAATGTCCGGACAAGACCGGAGGAGCAATGTCCAGACAAGACCGGAGGGGCAATGTCCAGACAAGATCGGAGGAGTAATGTCCAGACAAGATCGGAGGAGCAATGTCCAGACAAGATCGTAGGAGCAATGTCCAGACAAGGCCGTAGGAGCAATGTCCAGACAAGACCGGAGGAGCAATGTCCAGACAACATCGGAGGAGCAATGTCCAGACAAGGCCAGAGGAGCAATGCCCAGACAAGGCCAGAGGAGCGATGTCCAGACAAGACCGGAGGAGCAATGTCCAGACAAGGCCAGAGGAGCAATGTCCAGACAAGACCGGAGGAGCAATGTTCAGACAAGACCAGAGGAGCAATGTTCAGACAAGGCCAGAGGAGCAATGCCCAGACAAGGCCAGAGGAGCGATGTCCAGACAAGACCGGAGGAGCAATGTTCAGACAAGGCCAGAGGAGCAATGTCCAGACAAGACCGGAGGAGCAATGTTCAGACAAGACCGGAGGAGCAATGTCCAGACAAGACCGGAGGAGCAATGTTCAGACAAGACCGGAGGAGCAATGTCCAGACAAGGCCAGAGGAGCAATGTCCAGACAACACCAGAGGAGCAATGTCCAGACAAGACCAGAGGGGCAATGTTCAGACAAGTCCAGAGGAGCAAAGTCCAGACAAGGCCAGAGGAGCAATGTTCAGACAAGGCCAGAGGAGCAATGTCCAGACAAGATCGGAGGAGCAATGTCCAGACAAGACCGGAGGAGCAATGTCCAGACAAGACCGGAGGAGCAATGTCCAGACAAGACCGGAGGAGCAATGTCCAGACAAGGCCAGAGGAGCAATGTCAAGACAAGGCCAGAGGAGCAATGTCCAGACAAGGCCAGAGGAGCAATGTCCAGACAAGATCGGAGGAGCAATGTCCAGACAAGACCGGAGGAGCAATGTCCAGACAAGACTAGAGGAGCAATGTCCAGACAAGGCCAGAGGAGCAATGTCCAGGCAAGGCCAGAGGAGCAATGTCAAGACAAGGCCAGAGGAGCAATGTCCAGACAGGCCAGAGGAGCAATGTCCAGACAAGATCGGAGGAGCAATGTCCAGACAAGATCGGAGGAGCAATGTCCAGACAAGGCCGGAGGAGCAATGTCCAGACAAGGCCGGAGGAGCAATGTCCAGACAAGACCAGAGGAGCAATGTCCAGACAAGGCCAGAGGAGCAATGTCCAGACAAGGCCAGAGGAGCAATGTCCAGGCAAGACCGGAGGAGCAATGTCCAGACAAGGCCGGAGGAGCAATGTCCAGACAAGATCGGAGGAGCAATGTCCCGACAAGGCCAGAGGAGCAATGTCCAGACAAGGCCGGAGGAGCAATGTCCAGACAAGGCCGGAGGAGCAATGTCCAGAAAAAGCCAGAGGAGCAATGTCCCGACAAGGCCAGAGGAGCAATGTCCAGACAAGATCGGAGGAGCAATGTCCAGACAAGGACGGAAGAGCAATGTCCAGACAAGACCGGAGCAGCAATGTCCAGACAAGATCGAAGGAGCAATGTCCAGACAAGACCGGAGGGGCAATGTCCGGACAAGACCGGAGGAGCAATGTCCAGACAAGACCGGAGGGGCAATGTCCAGACAAGATCGGAGGAGTAATGTCCAGACAAGATCGGAGGAGCAATGTCCAGACAAGATCGTAGGAGCAATGTCCAGACAAGGCCGTAGGAGCAATGTCCAGACAAGACCGGAGGAGCAATGTCCAGACAACATCGGAGAAGCAATGTCCAGACAAGGCCAGAGGAGCAATGCCCAGACAAGGCCAGAGGAGCGATGTCCAGACAAGACCGGAGGAGCAATGTTCAGACAAGGCCAGAGGAGCAATGTCCAGACAAGACCAGAGGAGCAATGTCCAGACAAGACCGGAGGAGCAATGTTCAGACAAGACCGGAGGAGCAATGTCCAGACAAGACCGGAGGAGCAATGTTCAGACAAGACCGGAGGAGCAATGTCCAGACAAGGCCAGAGGAGCAATGTCCAGACAACACCAGAGGAGCAATGTCCAGACAAGACCAGAGGGGCAATGTTCAGACAAGTCCAGAGGAGCAATGTCCAGACAAGGCCAGAGGAGCAATGTTCAGACAAGGCCAGAGAAGCAATGTCCAGACAAGGCCAGAGGAGCAATGTCCAGACAAGACCAGAGGAGCAATGTCCAGACAAGACCAGAGGAGCAATGTCCAGACAAGGCAAGAGGAGCAATGTCCAGGCAAGGCCAGAGGAGCAATGTCAAGACAAGGCCAGAGGAGCAATGTCCAGACAAGGCCAGAGGAGCAATGTCCAGACAAGATCGGAGGAGCAATGTCCAGACAAGATCGGAGGAGCAATGTCCAGACAAGGCCAGAGGAGCAATGTCCAGACAAGGCCGGAGGAGCAATGTCCAGACAAGACCAGAGGAGCAATGTTCAGACAAGGCCGGAGGAGCAATGTTCAGACAAGACCGGAGGAGCAATGTCCAGACAAGAACGGAGGAGCGATGTCCAGACAAGATCGGAGGAGCAATGTTCAGACAAGGCCAGAGGAGCGATGTCCAGACAAGGCCAGAGGAGCAATGTTCAGACAAGGCCAGAGGAGCAATGTTCAGACAAGGCCAGAGGAGCAATGTCCAGACAAGGTCAGAGGAGCAATGTCCAGACAAGATCGGAGGAGCAATGTCCAGACAAGACCGGATGAGCAATGTCCAGACAAGACCGGAGGAGCAATGTCCAGACAAGACCGGAGGAGCAATGTCCAGACAAGAACGGAGGAGCGATGTCCAGACAAGATCGGAGGAGCAATGTTCAGACAAGGCCAGAGGAGCAATGTCCAGACAAGGCCAGAGGAGCAATGTTCAGACAAGACCGGAGGAGCAATGTTCAGACAAGACCGGAGGAGCAATGTCCAGACAAGACCGGAGGAGCAATGTTCAGACAAGACCGGAGGAGCAATGTCCAGACAAGGCCAGAGGAGCAATGTCCAGACAACACCAGAGGAGCAATGTCCAGACAAGACCAGAGGGGCAATGTTCAGACAAGTCCAGAGGAGCAATGTCCAGACAAGGCCAGAGGAGCAATGTTCAGACAAGGCCAGAGAAGCAATGTCCAGACAAGGCCAGAGGAGCAATGTCCAGACAAGACCAGAGGAGCAATGTTCAGACAAGGCCGGAGGAGCAATGTTCAGACAAGACCGGAGGAGCAATGTCCAGACAAGAACGGAGGAGCGATGTCCAGACAAGATCGGAGGAGCAATGTTCAGACAAGGCCAGAGGAGCAATGTCCAGACAAGGCCAGAGGAGCAATGTCCAGACAAGGCCAGAGGAGCAATGTTCAGACAAGGCCAGAGGAGCAATGTCCAGACAAGGTCAGAGGAGCAATGTCCAGACAAGATCGGAGGAGCAATGTCCAGACAAGACCGGATGAGCAATGTCCAGACAAGACCGGAGGAGCAATGTCCAGACAAGACCGGAGGAGCAATGTCCAGACAAGGCCAGAGGAGCAATGTCCAGACAAGGCCAGAGGAGCAATGTCCAGACAAGATCGGAGGAGCAATGTCCAGACAAGACCGGAGGAGCAATGTCCAGACAAGACCAGAGGAGCAATGTCCAGACAAGGCAAGAGGAGCAATGTCCAGGCAAGGCCAGAGGAGCAATGTCAAGACAAGGCCAGAGGAGCAATGTCCAGACAAGGCCAGAGGAGCAATGTCCAGACAAGATCGGAGGAGCAATGTCCAGACAAGATCGGAGGAGCAATGTCCAGACAAGGCCAGAGGAGCAATGTCCAGACAAGGCCGGAGGAGCAATGTCCAGACAAGACCAGAGGAGCAATGTTCAGACAAGGCCGGAGGAGCAATGTTCAGACAAGACCGGAGGAGCAATGTCCAGACAAGAACGGAGGAGCGATGTCCAGACAAGATCGGAGGAGCAATGTTCAGACAAGGCCAGAGGAGCGATGTCCAGACAAGGCCAGAGGAGCAATGTTCAGACAAGGCCAGAGGAGCAATGTTCAGACAAGGCCAGAGGAGCAATGTCCAGACAAGGTCAGAGGAGCAATGTCCAGACAAGATCGGAGGAGCAATGTCCAGACAAGACCGGATGAGCAATGTCCAGACAAGACCGGAGGAGCAATGTCCAGACAAGACCGGAGGAGCAATGTCCAGACAAGAACGGAGGAGCGATGTCCAGACAAGATCGGAGGAGCAATGTTCAGACAAGGCCAGAGGAGCAATGTCCAGACAAGGCCAGAGGAGCAATGTTCAGACAAGGCCAGAGGAGCAATGTTCAGACAAGGCCAGAGGAGCAATGTCCAGACAAGGTCAGAGGAGCAATGTCCAGACAAGATCGGAGGAGCAATGTCCAGACAAGACCGGATGAGCAATGTCCAGACAAGACCGGAGGAGCAATGTCCAGACAAGACCGGAGGAGCAATGTCCAGACAAGGCCAGAGGAGCAATGTCCAGACAAGGCCAGAGGAGCAATGTCCAGACATAGCCAGAGGAGCAATGTCCAGACAAGATCGGAGGAGCAATGTCCAGACAAGACCGGAGGAGCAATGTCCAGACAAGACCAGAGGAGCAATGTCCAGACAAGGCCAGAACAGCAATGTCCAGGCAAGGCCAGAGGAGCAATGTCAAGACAAGGCCAGAGGAGCAATGTCCAGACAGGCCAGAGGAGCAATGTCCAGACAAGATCGGAGGAGCAATGTCCAGACAAGATCGGAGGAGCAATGTCCAGACAAGGCCAGAGGAGCAATGTCCAGACAAGGCCGGAGGAGCAATGTCCAGACAAGACCAGAGGAGCAATGTCCAGACAAGGCCAGAGGAGCAATGTCCAGACAAGGCCAGAGGAGCAATGTCCAGGCAAGACCGGAGGAGCAATGTCCAGACAAGGCCGGAGGAGCAATGTCCAGACAAGATCGGAGGAGCAATGTCCCGACATGGCCAGAGGAGCAATGTCCAGACAAGGCCGGAGGAGCAATATCCAGACAAGATCGGAGGAGCAATGTCCAGACAAGACCGGAGGAGCAATGTCCAGACAAGGCCGGAGGAGCAATGTCCAGACAAGATCGGAGGAGCAATGTCCAGACAAGATCGGAGGAGCAATGTCCAGACAAGACCGGAGAAGCAATGTCCAGACAAGATCGGAGGAGCAATGTCCAGACAAGACCGGAGGGGCAATGTCCGGACAAGACCGGAGGAGCAATGTCCAGACAAGATCGGAGGAGCAATGTCCAGACAAGGCCGGAGGAGCAATGTCCAGACAAGGCCGGAGGAGCAATGTCCAGACAAGGCCGGAGGAGCAATGTCCAGGCAAGACCGGAGGAGCAATGTCCAGACAAGGCCGGAGGAGCAATGTCCAGACAAGATCGGAGGAGCAATGTCCAGACAAGACCGGAGGAGCAATGTCCAGACAAGATCGGAGGAGCAATGTCCCGACAAGGCCAGAGGAGCAATGTCCAGACAAGGCCGGAGGAGCAATGTCCAGACAAGGCCGGAGGAGCAATGTCCAGAAAAAGCCAGAGGAGCAATGTCCCGACAAGGCCAGAGGAGCAATGTCCAGACAAGATCGGAGGAGCAATGTCCAGACAAGGACGGAAAAGCAATGTCCAGACAAGACCGGAGCAGCAATGTCCAGACAAGATCGAAGGAGCAATGTCCAGACAAGACCGGAGGGGCAATGTCCGGACAAGACCGGAGGAGCAATGTCCAGACAAGATCGGAGGAGCAATGTCCAGACAAGGCCAGAGGAGTAATGTCCAGACAAGGCCGGAGGAGCAATGTCCAGACAAGACCAGAGGAGCAATGTCCAGACAAGGCCAGAGGAGCAATGTCCAGACAAGGCCAGAGGAGCAATGTCCAGGCAAGACCGGAGGAGCAATGTCCAGACAAGGCCGGAGGAGCAATGTCCAGACAAGATCGGAGGAGCAATGTCCCGACATGGCCAGAGGAGCAATGTCCAGACAAGGCCGGAGGAGCAATATCCAGACAAGATCGGAGGAGCAATGTCCAGACAAGACCGGAGGAGCAATGTCCAGACAAGGCCGGAGGAGCAATGTCCAGACAAGATCGGAGGAGCAATGTCCAGACAAGATCGGAGGAGCAATGTCCAGACAAGGCCAGAACAGCAATGTCCAGGCAAGGCCAGAGGAGCAATGTCAAGACAAGGCCAGAGGAGGAATGTCCAGACAGGCCAGAGGAGCAATGTCCAGACAAGATCGGAGGAGCAATGTCCAGACAAGATCGGAGGAGCAATGTCCAGACAAGGCCAGAGGAGCAATGTCCAGACAAGGCCGGAGGAGCAATGTCCAGACAAGACCAGAGGAGCAATGTCCAGACAAGGCCAGAGGAGCAATGTCCAGACAAGGCCAGAGGAGCAATGTCCAGGCAAGACCGGAGGAGCAATGTCCAGACAAGGCCGGAGGAGCAATGTCCAGACAAGATCGGAGGAGCAATGTCCCGACATGGCCAGAGGAGCAATGTCCAGACAAGGCCGGAGGAGCAATATCCAGACAAGATCGGAGGAGCAATGTCCAGACAAGACCGGAGGAGCAATGTCCAGACAAGGCCGGAGGAGCAATGTCCAGACAAGATCGGAGGAGCAATGTCCAGACAAGATCGGAGGAGCAATGTCCAGACAAGATCGGAGGAGCAATGTCCAGACAAGATCGTAGGAGCAATGTCCAGACAAGGCCGGAGGAGCAATGTCCAGACAAGACCGGAGGAGCAATGTCCAGACAAGATCGGAGGAGCAATGTCCAGACAAGATCGGAGGAGCAATGTCCAGACAAGATCGGAGGAGCAATGTCCAGACAAGATCGCAGGAGCAATGTCCAGACAAGGCCGGAGGAGCAATGTCCAGACAAGACCGGAGGAGCAATGTCCAGACAAGGCCAGATGAGCAATGTCCAGACAAGACCAGAGGAGCAATGTCCAGACAAGACCGGAGGAGCAATGTCCAGACAAGACCGGAGGAGCAATGTTCAGACAAGACCAGAGGAGCAATGTCCAGATAAGACCAGAGGAGCAATGTCCAGACAAGACCGGAGGAGCAATGTACAGACAAGGTCAGAGGAGCAATGTCCAGACAAGACCGGAGGAGCAATGTTCAGACAAGACCAGAGGAGCAATGTTCAGACAAGGCCAGAGGAGCAATGCTCAGACAAGGCCAGAGGAGCGATGTCCAGACAAGACCGGAGGAGCAATGTTCAGACAAGGCCAGAGGAGCAATGTCCAGACAAGACCAGAGGAGCAATGTCCAGACAAGACCAGAGGAGCAATGTTCAGACAAGACCGGAGGAGCAATGTCCAGACAAGACCGGAGGAGCAATGTTCAGACAAGACCGGAGGAGCAATGTCCAGACAAGGCAAGAGGAGCAATGTCCAGACAACACCAGAGGAGCAATGTCCAGACAAGACCAGAGGGGCAATGTTCAGACAAGTCCAGAGGAGCAATGTCCAGACAAGGCCAGAGGAGCAATGTTCAGACAAGGCCAGAGGAGCAATGTCCAGACAAGGCCAGAGGAGCAATGTCCAGACAAGACCAGAGGAGCAATGTTCAGACAAGGCCGGAGGAGCAATGTTCAGACAAGATCGGAGGAGCAATGTCCAGACAAGAACGGAGGAGCGATGTCCAGACAAGATCGGAGGAGCAATGTTCAGACAAGGCCAGAGGAGCAATGTTCAGACAAGGCCAGAGGAGCAATGTCCAGACAAGGTCAGAGGAGCAATGTCCAGACAAGATCGGAGGAGCAATGTCCAGACAAGACCGGAGGAGCAATGTCCAGACAAGACCGGAGGAGCAATGTCCAGACAAGACCGGAGGAGCAATGTCCAGACAAGGCCAGAGGAGCAATGTCCAGACAAGGCCAGAGGAGCAATGTCCAGACAAGGCCAGAGGAGCAATGTCCAGACAAGATCGGAGGAGCAATGTCCAGACAAGACCGGAGGAGCAATGTCCAGACAAGACCAGAGGAGCAATGTCCAGACAAGGCCAGAGGAGCAATGTCCAGGCAAGGCCAGAGGAGCAATGTCAAGACAAGGCCAGAGGAGCAATGTCCAGACAAGGCCAGAGGAGCAATGTCCAGACAAGATCGGAGGAGCAATGTCCAGACAAGATCGGAGGAGCAATGTCCAGACAAGGCCAGAGGAGCAATGTCCAGACAAGGCCGGAGGAGCAATGTCCAGACAAGACCAGAGGAGCAATGTCCAGACAAGGCCAGAGGAGCAATGTCCAGACAAGGCCAGTGGAGCAATGTCCAGGCAAGACCGGAGGAGCAATGTCCAGACAAGGCCGGAGGAGCAATGTCCAGACAAGATCGAAGGAGCAATGTCCCGACAAGGCCAGAGGAGCAATGTCCAGACAAGGCCGGAGGAGCAATGTCCAGACAAGGCCGGAGGAGCAATGTCCAGAAAAGGCCAGATGAGCAATGTCCCGACAAGGCCAGAGGAGCAATGTCCAGACAAGATCGGAGGAGCAATGTCCAGACAAGGCCGGAAGAGCAATGTCCAGACAAGACCGGAGCAGCAATGTCCAGACAAGATCGGAGGAGCAATGTCCAGACAAGACCGGAGGGGCAATGTCCGGACAAGACCGGAGGAGCAATGTCCAGACAAGATCGGAGGAGCAATGTCCAGACAAGATCGGAGGAGCAATGTCCAGACAAGATCGGAGGAGCAATGTCCAGACAAGACCGGAGGAGCAATGTCCAGACAAGGCCGGAGGAGCAATGTCCAGACAAGACCGGAGGAGCAATGTCCAGACAAGATCGGAGGAGCAATGTCCAGACAAGATCGGAGGAGCAATGTCCAGACAAGATCGGAGGAGCAATGTCCAGACAAGATCGCAGGAGCAATGTCCAGACAAGGCCGGAGGAGCAATGTCCAGACAAGACCGGAGGAGCAATGTCCAGACAAGATCGGAGGAGCAATGTCCAGACAAGATCGGAGGAGCAATGTCCAGACAAGATCGGAGGAGCAATGTCCAGACAAGGCCGGAGGAGCAATGTGCAGACAAGATCGGAGGAGCAATGTCCCGACAAGGCCGGAGGAGCAATGTCCAGACAAGATCGGAGGAGCAATGTCCAGACAAGGCCAGAGGAGCAATGTCCGACAAGGCCAAAGGAGCAATGTCCAGACAAGACCAGAGGAGCAATGTCCCGACAAGGCCAGAGGAGCAATGTCCAGACAAGATCGGAGGAGCAATGTCCAGACAAGACCGGAGGAGCAATTTCCAGACAAGACCGGAGGAGCAATGTTCAGACAAGTCCGGAGGGGCAATGTCCGGACAAGGCCAGAGGAGAAATGTCCAGACAATATCGGTGGAGCAATGTCCAGACAAGATCGGAGGAGCAATGTCCAGACAAGGCCAGATGAGCAATGTCCAGACAAGGCCAGAGGAGCAATGACAGACAAGACCGGAGGAGCAATGTCCAGACAAGATCGGAGGAGCAATGTCCAGACAAGACCGGAGGAGCAATGTCCAGACAAGACCGGAGGAGCAATGTCCAGACAAGACCGGAGGAGCAATGTCCAGACAAGACCGGAGGAGCAATGTCCCGACAAGGCCGGAGGAGCAATTTCCAGACAAGACCAAAGGAGCAATGTCCAGACAAGACCGGAGGAGCAATGTCCAGACAAGGCCGGAGGAGCAATGACCAGACAAGACCGGAGGAGCAATTTCCAGACAAGACCAGAGGAGCAATGTCCAGACAAGACCGGAGGAGCAATGTCCAGACAACATCGGAGGAGCAATGTCCACAAAAGACCGGAGGAGCAATTTTCAGACAAGACCGGAGGAGCAATGTCCAGACAAGACCGGAGGAGCAATGTTCAGACAAGATCGGAGGAGCAATGTCCAGACAAGACCGGAGGAGTAATGTCCAGACAAGACCGGAGGAGTAATGTCCAGACAAGACCGGAGGAACAATGTCCAGACAAGGCCTCAGGAGCAATGTCAAGACAAGACCGGAGGAGCAATTTCCAGACAAGACCGGAGGAGCAATGTCCAGACAAGACCGAAGGAGCAATGTCCAGACAAGATCGGAGGAGCAATGTCCAGACAAGACCGGAGGAGCAATTTCCAGACAAGGCCAGAGGAGCAATGTCCAGACAAGTCCGGAGGGGCAATGTCCAGACAAGTCCGGAGCGGCAATGTCCAGACAAGTCCGGAGGAGTAATGTCCAGACAAGTCCGGAGGGGCAATGTCCGGAAAAGGCCGGAGGAGCAATGTCCAGACAAAACCGGAGGAGCAATGTCCAGACAGGATCGGAGGAGCAATGTCCAGACAAGACCGGAGGAGCAATGTCCAGACAAGATCGGAGGAGCAATGTCCAGACAAGGCCAGAGGAGCAATGTCCAGACAGGACCGGAGGAGCAATGTCCAGACAAGACCGGAGGAGCAATGTCCAGACAAGACCGGAGGAGCAATGTCCAGACAAAACCGGAGCGGCAATGTCCAGACAAGGCCGGAGGAGCAATGTCCAGACAAGGCCGGAGGAGCAATGTCCAGACAAGACCGGAGGGGCAATGTCCAGACAAGGCCGGAGGAGCAATGTCCAGACAAGACCGGAGGAGCAATGTCCAGACAAGACCGGAGGGGCAATGTCCAGACAAGACCGGAGGGGCAATGTCCAGACAAGGCCTAAATTATTCTATGGTCACAAAGATCGGCCGGTATCCAGGGATAGGGGGTATTCGGGAGTACATCGCTGGTTTGGACATTTTTCCGACATCGGATAACACCGGTCAAAAAAATTGTCACACATCATTTACATAAATGGCACCGCCCGGAGGCCGTCCGAAGACCGTCTGGTAATCGTACGGCGTCTGTTAGCAAATAGAATTTTTTGGGGGGCCGGCGAGGCAGTGAATACCGACCGAACGTCTAATACTAATCGGCCGATTATCCTATGATGTCCGGGCGATAACCGGCCTATTTACCGGACATCGTGCGAATATCGCCCGAGTATCCTACGGACAACGAACGATGCTTGTACCAGGCACGGCCTATATATATATTTATATAGTCCGGCCGATGTCCGGTTCTAGCCGGCCGGTGACCGGCCGATGTCTGTAACATATCTGGTCCACACCGGTTCAAGCCGATCGGACATTGGTGGGTTACTTTCCAATGTGTAAACAGACATCGGCCAAATATCGGCCCATGTCCGGTCCCAAAAAATTCTCCTCTGAGGCTACATACAACGGCCGATTACCGCTCGATTCCCGGCCGGATATCGGACGATACTTAAACGATGTGCGAAGGAAATGTGGCCGATTATGAAAATCTAAGGGACACCGGAGAAATTTTAACTTCGAGTTAAAACTCTACGGGCACCTCCCCGATGCTGCCTGAGAGCCCCGGCCACCGGCCGGCCATGTGTGGTGTCCGGCCGGGGACCAGGCCAAAATGGCTAAAAATCATGCCGGGAGTACATCCTAAGCCTAATCGGAAGTGGTTTTGACCAAAGCATTTGTAAAACTCCCTGCCCAGATGGAATACATCCAAGACTAATTGAATGCACAAATTCATAATTCCATAGATGAAAGATACATTCCGGAACAATAGAAAACAACCAACGTCTCACCAATCCACAAAAGAGCTCCACCGTCTAATCATTTTATCACCAGTTTAATGTAAAAGACCATTATACAAATAATTGTCGAATTTAGATTTTAGAACGCATGGACAAAAACAAATTGTTCTCCCCGGGACATGTCTGCCACAAAAAATCGCCATAAATGGAGCAAGTTCGTCCTATGGAAATGTCACAATTGCAGCATGCGGCAGTGAAATTCTGATCATTATTACACAACAAAACTAGATTAGTATTTTGAAACTTGTAGCAAAATTGTAACAAATTTGGTGATAATGAAACTCAATAGGAGATATTGAAATGTTGATTTTTTTTTATTTTTTTTTTTTTTAATGTTATAAAATAAATATCTGGCAGTATTGGAGTTTTGTTTTCTGTCTGTCTCGAGGTTAGTCAGTACTTAAAGGTTATAAATATATAATTCTGAACAATTAACTACTACTAGGTCGATGTACTAATAGATACCTGGGGAAATCAGGCAATAGGACGTAATTAGGTTAACTAGAAAAACAATTCCATGTAACACTATTCCTTCGACCTCTTTTTCGTTTTTGACTGTTGCTATTGTCGCTTCTAGTTTCAAATGTGATGTCTGTCGGTATAATAGTAATACAAATGTCTATTTAGCTGTTGCGTTCACGACTAACGTCTTTACAACTGTCGCGTTCATTGGATCACAATCAGATAAACATATTACTATTGTAAGTTAATTATTCTTATATATATATAATATGTATATATGGGTCAAAGAAGTAATATAATCGGTAGTTTTCCAAATAACACTGGATCCTTACAAATGTATATTTATAGGATGCGAATTACTTAATTTTTTATAAAGGGCAAAGAAGTTATTCAAACAGTGTAGACAAACTGGTGCTGTCAAATTTTCGGAGCAATCCGCTCCTTTATCAAGACACAAAGAAACATAAAATAATGACATTACATAAAAAACAATACTGTATAAGAATAAATTGTAGATCAATAAGCCCCTCGGATAGTGTTAGCCGAAGGCAGAATTTAGAATGTCCGTGTCATCGTCGACCGAGTACACTCTGTGTGCAAAAAACGCCAAAGAGATTAAATTATGGTGAAGCTGAAATAACAGCATGGCGATTCGTCCCAAGGTGATAGTTGGGATGAAGCGTGGTAGGTCCCGAAATATGTGTTAGAATAGTAAATATATGGTCAAATTTAGTTTTAATTTAAAAAACAAATATCTCATTAAAATTAAAGTTGTAGCGAGATGAATATTTTCCAATTAGTGACGAAATGACTTCGAAATCTAGACCATTTCTTCTATAAGACAAACAGAGATGAAGAGCAAAAATCTGAAAAACTTTCGAAATATCCCCGGGAATGCACACAAATCTAGGGTTAGGTGGGAAATATTAAGCTGGAATAAAGATATAGACATTTCGACAACTAAATCTGACAGCATCTGTCAAACTCTTAACCTGGCAAGTAGCACTTAGCGTGTAAGGCAGTAGGACGATATCAGCTTGGCAAATACCCAATTGGAAGAGAAACAGCGGGGAACACAATGCTTAGTGTTCGTTCATGCCTCGAGGGTAGCGAGTTTGGCGGTTGATAATCCGATTTCTCTCATTTCTAGGTGTGTAATACTGGCCTGTCTAGGGCAATTCACAAACCACGCTATGGTTGTATTACACACCTACCCATGCAATACAGCCACCGCGTGACGTCACAATGGCGCAACAATGTCGTGACGTCATGAGTTCAGTAAAATCTGATGCCGAAAAAAGAAAAATGGCGACGTGATGAAATTAAAACCTTTCACTATATTTTTACCGTGTACATTAGAAAGCTGAGATTATTTTTTCTGCGCAAACTATGTTTGCAAATATGGGGTATGCTCGATCTCGCTGTATCATTTGTTTTCGTCAAAAAAATTCAAGGAAAAATTTGATATTTTCAAAATGGTGGCCAGTCAAAAGTATTTTCATGGTTTTTGAGCTTATTCAGGTAGTTGAAATGAGAGAAAAATACTCTTTCATGACCAAAGGTGTAAGATAGGGAAATTCCACCCTCGGGATTTTCAAATTTGGCAAAACCCTCGGCAAAGACTCGGGTTTTACCAAATTTGAAAATCCCTCGGGTGGAATTTCCCTATCTTACACCTCTGGTAATGAAAGAGTCTTATAATCTTTCCCTCGAACGCCGCTTTGATTCATTCCAGGTAGGGCAGTGATCGATAGCAACCACATGTCCTTCCAGCTATGACTAGGTAGGTCAAAATGCCTGGCCACGGGAAAATCTGGTTTGTTCTGTTTGATGGTGCAGCGGAGGTTGTTGATTCTGTTATTGAGTTTTGTGCTGGTTTCACCAACATACTGCATTTTGCATTTTTTGCAGTAAATGAGGTAATTACATTGATGTGCATGTCAGTGTTCGTAAGATGTGATACATTTTGTCATTCATTTCACATTTAAATCTTTCAGTAGAATGTTTGTATGGACACAGTTTGCAGAGTTTTTGCTGCTTGTTTGGAAAGAACCTTTTGCTGCAGCAGAGGCAGATGAAGGTAGCTTGCTGCTTAACACCACATCCCTGATGTTTTGGGGTCTAAGATAGGCCAGTAGAGGAGACTCTGGGAATATCCTTTTGAGTTTCGCTGATGATTAAATGATGCGCCAATGTGTTTTCAAAATGGATGGGAGTGGTGGCATGTTTGGGTGGAATGTGACCACACAGGGTACCCTTCGTGTCGGAGGTCTGACTTGATATTGGAGTAGACCTCTGTCCAGTACCCTTACTTTGTCTATTTCCTTATCTATCAAGGGAGATCTGTAACCTCTAGCGAGAAGATGCGATTTTAGTTCTGAGCATCGGCGTTCGAAGATGGTGTCGTTGGACACAATCAGTCTTATTCACAGGGCTTGTGAATAGGGGATGCTCCTCGTGGTGTGTGAGGGATGACAGCTTGATGGGCGGAGATACTGATGTGTGTCCGTTGGTTTGGAATACAAATCCGTGCTTATCTCTCTGTCAACTAAGGTTGAAGTTGTGTCTAAAAATATGTTTGACTTTTCGGACATTTCTGCCGTGAATTTGATGGTTGGGTGGAAATGTTTGCATACTCAATTAATGTGTCGAGTGATTCCCGGTCCAATGTCCATTTGATTTCAACGTCATCAATAAATCTCAGCCAACTGAAAGCTATGGGCACCAAGATGGCTCCATCATACGCTTATGTATTTATATCACTGTTTGTTGTTTTACGTACAATGTAAGTAATTATACTGTGCGTCCTTGGCTACAATGTATATAACACCAACACTCGGTTACATGGTCGACAATCTGAGAGAGATTCCCCGTGCTGCATTGGGGATAAAAAATGAAACCGACATTATCACTTTGGAGTGGAAAGCTAGTTCTGAAAAAAAATCAGAGAATACCAAAGCGTCAACAAAACCATAATCCGAACTCAGAATCGATTAAACCAGGGGCAAAATAGGAACAAAGGAAAGATTTACATGGAGACTCTCGTAAAAGCACAAGAGAATAAGACCAGGTGTTCCGGAGAGTAAGCGTCTTCTGCTTCATCGACGACACCCGCAATGTAAATCTTGGTCACATCGAAGTAAGCATCAATCCTCAAAATGAGAACCGAATCATCATTGTCATCACAACAAAAATAGATTATTTCGATGCTACAAATGAGCTAATGCAATGAGTGACCAGATACTTAGGTCCAGGATACTTGTTTTTGACGACATTAAATGCTTTTAATGTCGATTCCGATAGACGGCCACTTACACTTAACAAATGTAAAAAGACAAAAATAATTTACATTTTTCCAACCAAAGAAATATAGGCGATATACAATCTGATTAAAATATAGCTCTTCGATTGTAACAAAGTAGGCATGTTGATATGATATATCACGGTATTTGTACCATCTGGAAGTATTAATTAGCCTAGATGCTGTGATTTGTTATTAAAGTAAACTAGTGGTTAATTAGGTCTCTGTCTATTACATCAGTAAACCGGGGCAGGGTGCTGCAGTATTGGTCAGATGATTAACACCAGCTGGAAATTAATTATTAATGCAGACGGCACTACTTTGCACACGAAGGGGGTTAGTAATTATAAGTATGAGCTAGTATTGGATAGAGTCAGTCTGTACTGGGAAACGAGCATAGAGTACCAGGGCTTTGACAGTCTACACGAGAGGCTGCCAGGAGGGCTATAGGCTAGTTCTAGTAAAGATGTAGAAGACTTATAAGTTGACAATTGACTTAGCCAGACTGAGACACAACGCCGAAGTACTAACAAGTTTAATGATGTTATAATACCATGAACACGTACTTGTGATGTCGGTGTAATTTACGATCACGAATAAACTGTCTATTATCCAACATTATGTGTCGTTGCTGAATTGTGTCACAGACGTGTTATTTTGGTGACCGTGACCAAGGATATCGAACGGGATAACCATAATACGAAAAATGGATTCAGAGGAAGAAAGTGCAGAAGACGATGCCAGTATGACGGCCAAGCGTAACTTGAAGAAAAAACAGGGACAGAGTGGGGTGAGTGATTTAGTTTTATCCTTGACACTAAAGTAATTCTCATTATGGCAAACATTGATGCAAGTTCTGTTTTTCAAGAAATTAATTTACAACTTTCGAGTGTATGTTCTATGGTAGGAGTACAAAATATTACCCAGATAGTTAAACCATTTTCAGGAAAACCAGAGGTATTCAAAACGTGGATAAAAGATATAGAAAAATATGCTAATTCAGTAAACTTACCAAAAGATAAATTAAACCTGGTAGCACTTCAAACTAGTACAGGGCCAGTAAGTGATTTCATTCAGAGGTATTTAAACGTAAATAAATCTACCGATTGGAATTTATTAAAGAAGGAATTGACATCTATTTTTGATGAAATAACCGATCCCCATCATGCTTGGTTATCATTAAGAAATATAAGACAGAACTCAAATGAAAATGTGCAAGTGTATGCAGAGAGATTGCTAGGAGAATCAGAATTAGTTTTAAAAGGGCAAGACAGATCAGGAGGAAACGTTATAGAGAGTCAATTGACAGGGTTATTTATTGATGGGCTTAAAAATGAAGATATCAAATTTAAAGTTATGAGGGAAAACCCCAAATCATTTCAGGAAGCCTATGATTACGCAGTATCAGAACAAAATCTTTTATTAAGGTTCAAATTAAGGAAAGGAGAGGATAACACACAATTTGATGGACATAAAACAAATACTGAGGACAGGAAAGATCGTCAAAAAGCAAGGGTTAAGTGTTGGGGGTGCAAAAAAATAGGGACATTTTAAAATAAATTGTCGAAACACAATATGTTGGTATTGTGGGCGGGCAGGACATATACAAAGAAACTGTAGGGAGAATAAGGCGCAAAACACTTTAAAGGGAAAAGTAAAACACTCTGGTTATAAGATAACAGATGGAAGGAATGAAAAAGCTAAGACGTTACCAGAAAAGAAAAATAGGAAATCAATTGACGGGAAGAAAGGTACTCCAAGGAAAAAGGGAAATAAAAAAATCAAAATTCCCAATTATAAGATAGAACTGGCAGGTACCCCAAATTCATGTAGAGTTAAAATTCAAAACCAGAGACTTAGGGCACTCGTAGATTCTGGAGCAGAAGTGTCGTTGATGCATCGGAGGGTTTATAAAACTTTAAAGCAAAAACCGAAACTTAGTAAGAAAACAATCAACTTACAAGCAGTTAATAGTAAATAGTATTTAATAGAGATGTTCATCATAAACATGAAGTTCACTATATAGGCAAGGAGGAGTGTTTTCATTCATTATTTTTAGTATCAGGAATGTACAGAAATATTATATTAGGCAATAAGATTAGTTTTACATGTAATGAAATATGATTAATTATGATTTAGGATGTTAGAGAGTTGAGGATACCTATATGCTTTGTTTGAATACGATATTCATGTAGTCTCTGTTGTAAGTCTCACATTAACACTATAGTATAGTAATGGGTAAGTCAATAACTTGATTATGGATAGCGAATATCTCCCAGATGTTGAGCAATTAGTTGGAGTATGCCGAGAGAGAGCGGTGATGCAATATCATAATGAGAACATGCGTATGGGTATCGATAATATGTGTATGTCTATTGATAACATCATTTTGATTCAGAGGCAAGCTCAGATGATGCTAAGTTATGCAAACGTTCAATAGATAGAAAATCTAAATTAGAGTCACAATTAAGAACAGGATAGTTCAAGTAACGAGATGGAGCAAGATGCTAACCAAGATGACCAAATAAGTGAAGATAGCTCAGATTATATGTCAGTTGATGAGGAAATTTAAAAGTTTCTTTATTTGGAATCAAAGTAAAAGAAGCTATGGAGTAAACAGAAAGAACTCTCTCGTACCAATCGCGTACGGCACGTGAGATTCAATCTCTTGCTCAATATCAGGATGATGAAATTAAAACAAAACAAAACAAATGATATTAGATGAAATGATAAAAGGTAAAAAATAAAAATAAAAACTAAAACGTTAGGTAAAAATTGAAAGAATAATACAGGGAACATATTAGATGTAAATCAACATTTTATTAGATGTAATCACATTAAATCTAATAAAAGCTTGAGTGAAAATGTTGATTTAAAAAAAAAAAAGTGTAGTTTGAGATAATTCATGAAGAACTGAACGCATCAATAATAATGCATATGAGAATGAAAAAGGTCAGGTAAGCTAATCACTTTGCTGAGTTACACATCGGTGTCGGCTAAAGCTGAGGATGGGAGTACATCTTTAGAGAAGTTTCCTCTACACCAACCATTAGATCAAAAGACAGTCTACGTCACTGATTAACGAGAAAGGGACGGTTCCATGTTTTAGAGAGACAGTGAATCCTTGTTAAATTATAAGTTGTACGAACATTCCATCTGCGGACGTCAGAAGCGGATTTTCTATTAAGGAAGATATATTCTGAAATTTCTTTTATCTGATGGGAATTAGTAGTATTTGACTGGAACTAGTTAATGATGCTATTTGTACCAGGAACTGTTATATGTGTTATGCACATATATAATTGTACGTGTGCCAGACTAGAGTACACACCATCGGTAATGGGTTTAATTATACGGAGGTTGATCTGAAAACTTATTTATCCGACTGGAGAGAGCACAAGAGACTATAATGTCATGTGAAAAGAAGGAACATTGCAAAGAAATATGTGACACGATTTTCTTTCAATTATTCGTGCAATTTGTGAAGATCTATAATTATTCTCGTGAACAATATGTATACCTTTCAGGACGTGACGTAACCAAAAGGACATTCGTTAATCATTTTTAAGTGAAAAATATCTTTGATAGTGAAAGACATTATTAATGAGACAATCGCGATAGTGATTTAGTTCATTCAATATTATCATCATATTTGATTCCCCGAACATTATTTTGTGTGATTGAGTTAATGAACAGTATTGTGTGAAATTTTAATGTCGGACGCGACATACGTGTTTAAATGAATATGCAGATACCATGGACATTAACTAACCATGTGGATTCTATAATGATTTTATTATTTTGATTCTGATTTGTACATTATATCTAATGGGTTAATTTAAAGAAGCTATTGTGTTTAATGATTTGTATCTGTAAATATGTTGTTATGAATATATATGTACCCACTATTGACTTTTACGACAAAACCAGGTGACCTTTAACATTTAACATAAGACTATATCATGTCGTCATTTAAGGGGCAGTATAAGATATTAATAGATGCTCAACGGGGAATTGTACGATGTCGGAGGTTATTAAATCTAGATTAATTGATTTTAGAATGATCTGAAGTGGGAATGGAGTGAAAGTAATTAATTAATTGAAAAAAAGTTGGGATAATGGTGGCATATTATTTAAAGAACTATAATTAGAAATTAGATTTCCTTGAAGAGAAGGGACGAATCATGTAACAAAATAGTGTGCATAACATCTAAAAGAACTATAATTAGAAATTATATTTCTTTGTGAAAAAGGGACGATTGTAACAAAGTAGGCATGTTGATATGATATATCACGGTAGCTGTACCATCTGGAAGTATTAATTAGCCTAGATGCTGTGATTTGTTATTAGAGTAAACTAGTGGTTAATTAGGTCTCTGTCTATTACATCAGTAAACCGGGGCAGGGTGCTGCAGTATTGGTCAGATGATTAACACCAGCTGGAAATTAATTATTAATGCAGACGGCACTACTTTGCACACGAAGGGGGTTAGTAATTATAAGTATGAGCTAGTATTGGATAGTCAGTCTGTACTGGGAAACGACGATATAGAGTACCAGGACTTTGACAGTCTACACGAGAGGCTGCCAGGAGGGCTACAGGCTAGTGCTAGTAAAGATGTAGAAGACTTATAAGTTGACAATTGACTTAGCCAGACTGAGACACAACGCCGAAGTACTAACAAGTTTGATGATGTTATAATACCATGAACACGTACTTGTGATGTTGGTGTAATTTACGATCACGAATAAACTGTCTATTATCCAACATTATGTGTCGTTGCTGAATTGTGTCACACGATAGCTTCATAGCGTAAGCGTAACGAAGAGCTGTATTTCAATCAGATTGAAGCGATATATATTTTGACTGCGTTTTTTTTTTTTTTGGTATTCTACATTTATCATTTCCACATATCTCTTCATTTTTACTGCAACAACCTTGAAGGAAATAAATGTACCTACTTTCACAAAAACTCATTGCTGTCCAATTACGTGTTGCCTGACACGTGGTCTGGAACGATGTTTTGTTGTCGCTATGGAAACCTACGGCACAGGTGTATGTAGCGATAGATTCATAGTCGGTGGTGTTGTAGGACAATGTACTGTTTGTACCGGTCGCGTCTATTGGTGGTCCACAATTTACTCCTGTAAAAAAAACATTAAATTGTTTTAATATTCAGTTAAAGTCAATACATATACATGAAGTTGAAATCTGGAGGCTATACCGCTATAGGTCAAACTGGTGGCATTTTTGCCGGGAAATGGATTGTTATAAATCTTAGATTGTGTTACGTCATCTTTCAATGAGATAAACATGTCAGTTACTGAGGTAATGTTTCGACATGTAGATATATTGTACATTTAGGAATACTGCATATTAGTATTTTTTGTTATGTTAGGTTATATTTGAAAAAAACAAATCAGAGAATACCAAAGCTTCGACAAAACCGTTATCCGAACTCAAAATCGATTAAAATAGACGCAAGAATATGAACAAGGAAAGATTTACATGGAGACCTTGTTAAAATAAAGATAATAAGACAAAGTGTTCCGGAAGAGTAAGCGTCTTCTGCTTCATCGACGACAACCGCCATTTTGGAATATTGTTTATTTAGATTATTTATTAAAGAATATTGTTTTTTTTTAGGAAAGTATTTATGAATACTGTACATTTATTAATATAGCATATGTAAGAATAATGTGTACACTTAGTAATATAGTACAATCCGAAATATTGTAAATTACCACAAAAAATATTTCATGAAATATGAAGTATAGTATAAACTGTACTTCAAACGCTATAGGTAAGTAGAGAGCTTAATATGCCAATGCGTATGCTGAATATTTTACATTGTGCTTGGCCTGTTTGTGAGACCTATCTGATTTCCGAGAGGTCTGTCACAATGATATATAATGTAACAATGTATAATGTATTCGGATTATGGTTTTGTTGACGCTTTGGTATTCTCTGATTTTTTTTATGTTTACATCCATAATCTATAATAATGCACTGTTCAATTAATTTTCTTACACTTGTTAACTTTGCCATTTCTGATCGCTTTTCCCAAAAAAAACCTTAGATATATGCCGATTTTGAAGAAGTGTTGGTAACTATTACATTGTCATGTTTCTCATGTCGTTTCAGCTTATACAGCTACCCAGAAACCCAAGCCATGAAATGCCTAGGTCACACATGCACAGATCGCCTCGCCGGTTCCACTACGGATTCAATCTCACGGTTGTCCCCGGAAATGCCAATTTGCAAAGCCCGGAAAGTAGATATTTTTACAAAAAATCTTACGCTTTTGTTCGTGTTAAACCATGCAAGGTCAGTCTCACTTACTTGTTTGGTGTTTCCGACACTATTTCCAAATGTGGAATTAAAAATTATTCCCTTACACAAAAAGAATACTCTACCCGAAGCTTTGAGTCACTAAACTGTCAGTCATCCATTGCTGTATACAGTATTGAGTGTTCGCTTTGTGGTTTAATTTATGTCGGTGAAACAAAAGGCAAGTTACGACAAAGAATGAATGGTCATCGTTCGGCTGTTAACCGGGACTAGCATCAATGTTTATATCAACATTTCAACCTCCCCGACCATTCTATTCTTTCCATGAAAGTCCGTATTCTTGAAGAAAAAAAATATCACTCTACAAATAATCCGACACTCAGCACTCCGTACCGTAGACACCGTGAGGAATACCATATAAGACTTCTTGGCACTGCTATGCCATATGGATGCAATGATCGAAGAAATTCAGTTGGAAACTTATCGAGTCCTGGATGCAGTCAAACAAATGTAATGTCTTTGTTTACCCCTCAAAGGAGACGCCAGCGTAGTCATGGTCATCGACATTACAATAGTCAGACGGAATACAACGTTAAGTTTGAAGATCTGATTGTTAAGGTAGAACACGATTTAATACGGAATTGATACGGTTGTATACGAAACGACACGTGTCAGGGCTTTTGCGTTGCGAATAAACAACGGTTTGCTACGGTATAAGTAAAGGTTAGTACAAATAAGAACGGTTTGAAATGGAACACTACGAACCGCCACTGAGGAACTAAAATGAGATTGTGCCGTTCCGTGACAAATTCGTAGCAAACAGTAGTATATCCTTAGCAAATACGTGTTGTAACTAGTAGTATAGATAAGTACGGATTTATAGGGACTAGTACGCATAAGTACGTTCTAAAACGGTTTAGTAAGGATATACTACGGTTGTTTGATCCGTGGTCAAATTTTGAAAATGTTCAAAAATTGTCACAGATATGCAAATACTACTACGTATGACAACGGCTACAACACGCAAAGCTACGGACCAATACAGATTGCATGCCACGAATGATGCCGGATCGTATCCGTAGCTAATCCGGTGTCAGATCCGTGAATGTGTGACCTAGGCATTAAATAACACTTAGATTTAGAGTCCCACGTTGAAACTTTTTTTTTTACATCCCTGCCAACTGACCATTTCAACTTTTACACGTGTTTTGTTCTACTACACTTTCCCGCCATTATCCGCGATATATCATTATATCTATATACAGAAACAAATAGACATAGACGCCGATAATTGCTGTATATTGTTCGACTACTTTTCTTCAAATTTTCGATTCCATTATATATACTCAATTAGTTTCTTATTTACTTTTACAAAAAGGAACTGTGCCATTCCATGTTTCTTCTGTCAGACATGTCCGATTGAAGTCACCGCCCTCTGGTTCGTATCCAGTAATACACTCAAATGTGGCCGTCACTCCGATGGTCGTTCCCGAGTTCGACCGCACTGTTGTGGCGTTCTTATTTGGTTCACCGCAACTTCCTGAAACAGGCGGTAATTCAAAACGTAATAAAGGTCATTTCTGTATAAAGGTTTACTCAATTGACAAAAAGCTGAATGTTCTAGCCAGAAGAATCGACGGTTACCTATACATTTAAGATCTAAATGTTTTTGTGTGGTGTGTTTCTATTTTACGTCTCATCAATGGTCATTTAAGGCCTTGACAAAACAACAACTGATTCCAGAAATAAGCTAAAACACATCCATTTCTGTTCTTTATCTGGAAAAATTACACGTGTCACGTGGCAACATAGAAGTGATAGGGAATACTTAACGCATAAAATGAGTTTATAAGAATGAAAAAAAAATACTAAAAACTAGAAATTGTTAGTGAACAATTTGACAGGCTTTTCACATCTCTGGCCAATTAAAGTCTTTGGTGAAAGGAATGTAACACCTACATAATTGAAACTCTTTTTTTATGAAGAATATATAAGGATATTTTCAATTTTGGCAGAATCCAATTTCCCAAAAATTGAAAATTAAAAAAAAAAAGAGAAAAAATAATTTGTTTTAATTTTTGAATTTTTGACTCAATGGCGAACTTTTTATTTGAAATATTTTGTATTAACTTGTGTTAGAAAAAAGTTAGATATTGCAATTATCTACAAATAATATAATTGCACAAACTCTGTACAATCAATAATTTTCGAGATAAGCCTATCTTTAAGTTTTTACTTATGACGTCATAGCGGCCATCTTGGATTTCAAACCAACTTAAAAAATAACACCATTTCGCCAGGACTATTCAAGGATTATTTCATACAAACTTGAGCTAAATCCCATTCTTGGAACTTGAGAAGAAGTTTAAAATGTGATACTTTTTTTGCCGCAAGATCTATAGAATATATAGGGGGATATTCAAAATAGCGTACAACCTTTACTTTAGGGGTAAGAGAAAAACATTAAGACATCTCTTTCATCGGGATGACATTGTCTATTGTCATGAATTTTTTTTTTTTTATTATTATTATTTTTGACCCAATAACGAGTTTTTTTTATTTGAACTCCAAATTACTTAAATGTGTGACAAAAAAGTTATAATATCAAAACAGAAAAACAAAGGTTTGGGTTAGGGTTTATTTGCTTCAAAAATATACCTACCTAACTTACGAATGATATTCATGTTGTCAACACATAACATTTGCATAAATTTATCCATATATGGATTAAGCCAATAAAAAGGTTTGATATATTGTAACGTGCAGGCGGTCACCCATCCAACTACTGACCACGCTCACCGTTGCTTGACTATCGTGAACGGATCCCCGGATTATACCGCATGACCGAAAAAACTAGCTTGCAAGTTAAGCAGTATTTTCCTCTTTTATACCTACAATGTAGCTGGACATTACATTATTTCAATCATACCTATCACACATTATTCAATTGTGTATTATTACTATTTAATGCCACTTACGTTCACATACAGGCGGCTCCCCACTCCATTGCTGATCGGCTTGGCACGTCCTCACTTCGTCACCACTCTCAAAGTCATACCCAGCCACACAGACGTAGGTTGCGGTGTCGAGGAAGTACAGTCCTCCCACCGTCATTGTACTGTTGGTGCCGTTTTCGGGATTCCCACAAAGCTTAGCTAGTGTTCAAATGAAAACAAAATAATGTAAAACATTTAATTAAAATATAATGAAGACAAAAAAATGATAACGGCAACACAAAAGAACAAATTTATACTAAAAGTTGAATGAAAACAACACCATCTGAAACTAAACAAGAGGTCCAGAGGGTCTGTATCGCTCACCTGGATACATTGGTATCTAGGTAGTCATGGTAAAATATTTTCATATAAACATGATATAGCTAAATAACCCTTTTTGGCCCCGCCCCTCGGCCTCCAAAGGGGTCAACTAGTCCCACCATTAGTAAAATTTGAATCTTGAGCACCTAGGGATGCCACGCCCCTTAGGCCCCAGGTGGGTAAGAGTCGCCATTTATACAAAATCTGTTTCCCTCCCCAAAAGGATTTTTCTGACCAAATTTGGTTCAAATCTATTCAGTACCTTCTGACCAAATTTGGTTCAAATCTATTCAGTACTTTATGACAAGTAGGCATTTGAAAGGCTTTTCCTCTATTTCCCTATTTGGCCCCGCCCCTTTGGCTCCAGCCTGGTCAAAAGCAACATTTATACAAAATCTTTTCCCTCCCCTAAATGATGTTTCTGACCAAATTTGGCTCAAATCTATTCTGTACTTTATGACTAGTGGGCAATTAAAATGCTTTTCACCTATTTCCCGTATTGGGTCCGCCCCTCCGGCCCCAGAGAGGGGATCAGAGTCTCCATTTATACAAAATGTGTTTCTCCCCCACAGGATATTTCTGACCAAATGTGGTTCAAAACAATCCAGTACTTTATGACTAGTAGGGATTTAAAAGGCTTCTCCTCTTTTTCCCCGTTTGGGCCCCGCCCGTCAGGCCCCAGGGAGTAAAACCAACCGTTTATATAAAATTGAATCCTT
This sequence comes from Mimachlamys varia, assembly GCA_947623455.1. Taxonomy (NCBI): domain Eukaryota; kingdom Metazoa; phylum Mollusca; class Bivalvia; order Pectinida; family Pectinidae; genus Mimachlamys; species Mimachlamys varia. The sequence goes on from OX392536.1 coordinate 48,330,022, forward strand.
TTACTCAAGGTCATTTCAGACCAAATTTGGACAATATCCTGTAATTCCTACAGAAAAAGGATTTTAAAGAATTTACTATATTTTCCCTATTGGGCCCCGCCCCTCAGGCCCCAGGGGGGTCAGACCAACAATATATACAAAATTGAATCCCCTTCACCCAAGGATATTTCTGACTAAATTTGGTCAAATTCTGTAGTGTGGTTCAGGACAAGTAAGGATTTATAGGAAAAGCTGACAGACGGACGACGGACGCCTTTCGGGCCAGGTGAGCTAAAAATGACTCACAACTGTGAACATTTGTTTTAAGTTTATGCAGAGCAAAACAAAATAATGAGAGATAAAGCTTTAAAAACTCAGTATAATACATAAATTACCAAACAACAAGACCAGATAATCCGGATATAAACTATATAGTACCAAAACAACAAGACTAGATCATCCGGATATACACTTTATAGTACCAAAACAACAAGACTAGATCATCCGGATATACACTATATAGCACAAAACAACAAAAACCAGATCATCCGGATATACACTATATAGTACCAAACAACAAGACCAGATCATCGGGATATAAACTATATAGTACCAAAACAACAAGACTAGATCATCCGGATATACACTTTATAGTACCAAACAACAAGACCAGATTATCCGGATATACACTATATAGTACCAAACAACAAGATCAGATTATCCGGATATACACTATATAGTACAAAATAACAAAACCAGATAATCTGGATATACACTATATAGTACCAAACAACAAAACCAGATAATCAGGATATACACTATATAGTACAAAACAACAAGACCAGATAATCCGGATATACACTATATAGTACCAAACAACAAGACCAGATAATCCGGATATACACTTTATAGTACTAAACAACAAGACTAGATTATCCGGATATACACTATATAGTACCAAACAACAAGATCAGATTATCCGGATATACACTATATAGTACTAAACAAAAAGACTAGATTATCCGGATATACACTATATAGTACTAAACAACAAAACCAGGTCATCGGGATATAAACTATATAGTACCAAACAACAAAACCAGGTCATCGGGATATAAACTATATAGTACCAAACAACAAGATCAGATCATCCGGATATACACTACTGTATATAGTACCAAACAACAAGACCAGATAATCCGGATATACACTATATAGTACCAAACAACAAGACTAGATAATCCGGATATACACTATATAGTACCAAACAACAAGACCAGATCATCCGGATATACACTATATAATACCAAACAACAAGACCAGATCATCCCGATATACACTATATAGTACAAAACAACAAGACCAGATAATCCGGATATAAACTATATAGTACCAAATTTCAAGACCAGATAATCCGGATATACACTATATAGTACCAAACAACAAGACCAGATAATCCAGATATACACTATATAGTACCAAACAACAAGACCAGATCATCCGGATATACACTATATAGTACCAAACAACAACACCAGATCATCCGGATATACACTATATAGTACCAAAACAACAAGACCAGATAATCCGGATATACACTTTATAGTACCAAACAACAAGATCAGATAATCCGGATATACACTTTATAGTACAAAACAACAAGACCAGATAATCCGGATACACACCTTATAGTACCAAACAACAAGACCAGATCATCCGGATATAAACTATATAGTACCAAACAACAAAACCAGATCATCCGGATATACACTATATAGTACAAAACAACAAGATCAGATCATCCGGATATACACTATATAGTACCAAACAACAAGACCAGATCATCCGGATATATGCTATATAGTACGAAACAACAAGACCAGATAATCCGGATATACAGTATATAGTACGAAACAACAAGACCAGATCATCCGGATATATACTATATAGTACGAAACAACAATACCAGATACTCCGGATATATTCTATATAGTTCAATACAACAAGACCAGATAATCCGGATATATAGTACGAAACAACAAAACAATACTCTAATAATTATGGTTACTAGGAGATAATTTAGATAACTAACCTCAGCATATAAATACAGTCCAATGAAGCTTACTTACGAACACATCGGTAGGGCGCTCCATCCCACTCCTTATAAGCATTACATGTGGCCGTCAGGTCTCCGGAGTCGTACTCGTAGCCATTCTTACAGGTAAATGTGACACTCGTGTTAAAGTTGTATTGGGTTTGATACGGGATATAATAGGCATTTCTATGTGCGGTTGGGCGTTCACATTGTACCACTGAAACACATGGGAAAACAGATTGATGATCATTTTTATTATATACATGTAAGGTATAAAAGTATTTGAAAATAACTTTTCTATTACTTAACTAAAGCAATGGGCGATAGTTTGAAACTTCATTTTTATCGCCCTTACCTTTGTAAATTGCATTGAAGTTTGCTGATATCCAGGACAATGGGATAGAGCCAGTTTCCATAGTTTTATTACAAAGAAGGGTAGAGGAAGAGAGATTGAAGGTGTTAGTAGTTTTATAAATTTTGGGACAACTCAATCAGGACCAGCGGGCTTTTTCTCATTCAAGGAAGAAAGTTTATTTTTGATGTCCTGTTGAGTGAATACAAATTTTTCAATTTCGAAATGGAATTCAGGAGGTGATGGAAGAGGATCAAGATCATTCGGTGAAGTAGAAACAGAAGAAAAATAAGTATTCAGGCATTCGGCCTTATCAAACGGATTCTGATGTAAACTGCCATTATCATTTAGAGGAGGAATAAAGGTAAGTTTATTATCAGATTTTAACAAAGATTTAGCTTTTTTCCTACACTTATCTGGAGGCAAGTTATTGTTATTCAAAGAGGATTCGAGTTTCACAAGAGAGTGCTTTTTGTTACCCTAATTAAGTCAATGACTTCATTACGGACTGATTAGAATATTGTTTTTTATGGATACGATTTTTTTTTGTCTTATTATAAGTGTGATAGTATTAGTGAACCAGAGTGTATCACTTGGTCTTACTGTAACTGATCTATGGGGTACATATTGTTCAATCTGTTGATTTATAGATTCGACTAAAAATATTATTAAACTCATTAACATAATTTTTTTTTGGAAATAGAAATCAAATCAATACAACTAATATTATTATTAATCATAATAATGTCTGCATTACCATATTCAAAAATTGTTTTCCTAAATGCAGTTTGTTTATAAACTGAGTATGATAATCCAAAGTTGACAAGACAATGATCACTGCAAATTTGGCCAAGAACTGCTTACTCTTCCGGAACATCTGGTCTATAAACACTATAATTGTTATCGTGCTTAAAAAATCATAGTACACCATGCATTGTGTTTTTTTTTTTTTTTTCTGTTTGTTTGTTTATTTATACATTTATTGATATAATAATCTGAAATTCATTGAGAAACTAATTCGTAACTATTTAAGTATGTTTTAGCAGACTCAAATTTTTGCTTTCTATAGAAATTAATCAGCGTTTGTTTCAGAATCGTTAAAAAAAGCTCTCGTCATAAAACTTGTAATGGTGCTTCTCCTCCGGGATTAAAGACAAAACGTTGGCGCAGATATCTGTTTGACCACCAGATATACTGTCATTGTGTTCGATACCATACCAATAGAACAAGTGCCAATTTTGATCTTCCGAATATCTTTATAACATAAATGAAACAATTTTTGCTTTAAAATTGGAATATTTTTTCCACGGGACTCGGTAAATGATGATACTGTTTGTATTACGTTTTTTATTCGCTACAGAGGAAAGTGTGGAGCTAATGGCCTGTGTCTGGGGGATGATCAGTTCATTGAAAACTACATTACCAATGATATATGTCCCTTCACATAGACTTGATTTATTTAGTTTCGTCCGGAATCTTAAATGACCCGTGAAACAATACGACATGTAACACATGCATTTACCATAAAGATGAATGATTAATTTGTAATTGATTTTATTCACAGGATTGCATTTGATGGCAAACTAAAATTTATCCTGTTTATCCCATATGCATATACATGTATTACATTTTTACTGTTGAAAAACTGTTTGCTTCCATGTGTTTGTATTTTTTTTGTTTTTGCATCGCCATTTAAACGACATTGGCGGAACAGCCCTAGCTTAAATAAAATTGGCGCAATCATTACAAATACTTATACTCAAATGATGCTTTATTTAGTTATTTCAAACATGTTTTTGCCCGCAAACCAATTCTTGATAACAATGAAAATGATGACGTCACAATTGAAATTGAGGACGCTGCAATAGCGTGGTGTTATAATTTCAAATCAACAGTTGCTTTTACAATTAATATTAATAGGAGGATGCAGAGCAAATGCTGAAATACTCAAATGAAAAGCGTTTTGCTGGCAATATCTATATAGTGGGTTGCAAATGTGAACGTTCTACGTTCCGTGTTGCCTTCATCATGTTTTTGTTAATGTTATCAAAACTTAGGCTACGTTCTTTAAAAGAGGTTTCTATAATAAGTCAAAGGGTTTTTTTTCGTTCTAGTTTCTTTATAACATTAATTTGGTTTAAACTTTATTTTATTATAGCAGTAGTAAAAACAAATAATACAAACATAAAGATACATAAACAAGTACAAAGTACTTATATTAATCTGTCTCTTAACATTAATTTTCAATCCTTGAAATTCGAGAAAAGCGTATATTTTTATATAACGATTTGGTATGAATAACACAAATGTACGAAAGCTGTATGTGAAACATAACGTTAGTTTTTTTTACAGATAACCAAACACTTTGGTGCAGTAAGGTACAAGCTCCAAAGCACATAATCATGATTTCATTAAATTTTCGCCGTAATATGATGCAACTTTTATTGAAAGAACAACTAATTTAACTGCTTACTACTTCCGCAATATTGCCCTTCGAAACCAGATCCACCACAGACACACACTGGACCTATGTCGGACGGGTTACAGTCCTTCTCTCCACACGGAGGTTCTGTAAGAAATTGAAATATTGATCTTAAATCAAAGTCGAAACAAAAAAACACATGTAACGCTCTTTTGGTGTGCAATGTACGCGGAAAAAACGTTCACTGACAGTACGGTAATACGAATGTTAAAAAGATTTGAGTATTTTCGGATAGTGTCAATAGTATTGTAATGAGGTCACAGAAAGTAATTACAATATGTTCGCAAATGGTTTTCTATTTTCGCTTTGTAGCTATGATAGTTTGTAATATGAAATTATAGATAAGAAACCGAGAATAGACTAATGGCCACGTTGAACATTTATCCACTGAACAATTTCAAATAATTGAGGACAGGTGTTATATAGCTTATAATTCGTTTGGTAAAGTACATGTAGTTCAACATTTAAAACTCAATACGTGAAAGCATTAGAAATGTACGGTGATCAGAATTACCATCAACATCAGCATATGACAATTGTACTACGATCTGCGAGTCGTCTTCTTTAACACATTGCTGCTCGTTGCCGTTGCCCCATCGTCCGTATACCATGGCCAGACAGCCATGTGTCTCGGTATCAGCAGGGTGCCACATCATGATGGTGTCGTCCATTACACCATAAACAAGCCCGGCGTAGTACACGGACGCTCCCAGTCCGGCTGTCGTCGGCGCTGTGCCCGCCGCGTAGAAACCAAAGCCATCATTGACGCCAATCTCCACCTGTACCTGTATATGTAGAAAACCAGCAGACCACTTCTAAGTAAAAAAAAACCTTCATTCCACAACCTTATGACACCTTTCCGGGTTTCGTCTCACTGAAAGAGGTCAGTGTTCTATCGGCGAACATTTTGGATATAAGATATTATTTGAACCAATATTTGTGTTTGAATGGATTTATGTATAAACATGTGATTTGCTGAAGCAAACATGATATTTTTAAGCAAATTAAGAAACCCTAAAAATTAAGCATAACATATATAGCAACATATAAAACAGCATAGCTACAATGTATAAGAGCACCGCAGAAACGGTGCAATACACGCCTGTCAAACATCCTGCAATAATTTGATTGGTTTGTTAGTCAATGTCATTTTTATGTCGTAAAAAAACTTCAATTGATGTTTTTTGTTACAAAAATGATTGTCTACAGTATGATGTTGACATTTCAAGATTTAAGTGCTTTTTTTACTGATGCACTGCCTAATCAAATGGAATCAGGGCATTGAGTCCCCATAGTTAGTTTTGACTTTTGACAGGCAAATAGGGATATATATATCTTACTTAACATACAGTGTTCAAATATAAGTGAAACTGACATGAATTTAAGTCCATAACATGTCAGGAATTCGAAACAAGCATTCTTTTTTCCACAAACTGAATCATTAATAGACCATGTTACAACATTCATGGCAAAACTTAAGGTCAAAATACAGTATTTGACTAAACTGTATACCCATGACAGAACGTGCACCAAAACTTTTAACCTGAAAAAAAGTCCAAAACATGCTGAAAAATAGAAAGAAAAAATGGGAAAGTTTTCATTAATTGAATCCGCACTTTGGTTGAAAGACCACAAAACAATGTTTATACCACAAATGAAGGTTCAAACGCACAGGAGAAACGGACACCAATCAAAAAAATTAACCAAACGTTGACAGATGTTGACATACGCCCACAGTATTCCATAATACGTCTGTCGGGAGGAGCTTGGTCCGAAGTTGACCTTCTGTCAATAAGTTGTATTTGTAAAGGACAGACCCCCCCCCCCCCATTTAATAGCAATAGCAAATAGATAAAAAGGTCTATATTTAGTTAAAAATATTATTTTTCCAAATATTATAATCAGATAAGAATTGTACGGTGGCACCTTAAATACATGGACAATAACGAAATTAGTGGGGCGCGCGACATGATAAATGTAAAACAAATATTGTGCATGTCCTGAATGTACCTCCGTACAGTATAGAAGATCCAGAAAAAAAAACATTAAAAAGACTTGCCTTTACTGTTAAGAAGCCATCGTCCTGGATCGAGACAGACTGTGTCGCTGTGCCGCTGGACGGGAGGTTTCTCAAATATGTCAGTATTTTTGTAGGGTCGTTCACCAGATCTCCGAAGTCCCAGGCCCAAATCCTAACAGTGGCTGCATCGTCGTACATGAACTGGCCGCCATTGCCCCAGCCATCAACCGCATTAAACACGACACCTTAAATAGATCTGACTCGGTAAACTACATCATTTAGTCATAGTTTAATATATAACTTGGCTAATTTCTACTAAGCTTTCCGATAAAGGTAAAGAATTCGATTTTCCTATCTTGAACTTTTTCTTTCTTGATAGGAACACCTCTGCTTCTCCAACTTATGGTTTTAACATGTCACAGCTATTTTTTCTTTGTTACGCTCTAAAAATGGCGATTTCGTAGGATATGTCGACTTCTGATGAACAAAAAAAATCAGAGAATACCAAAGCGCCAACAAAACCATAATCTGAATCCAAAATCGACTAAACAAGAGGCAAAGTAGGACCAAAGGAAATATCTACATCTTCATCTACATAACAAACTAACGACAAAGGGATTCGAAAGGCAGATTGATGAAAATGAGTTTTGTGGTCACACTCTTGGTCGCATCAACAACTATTATTTAACCTTGTATGCGATGAAGGTGGCGGTTTTGAATATGCTCATTATGTTTCCTACTTGTGTTTGAGAATGATGCCTCAGTTCTCACTTTGGATATGTGACATTTACATTGACGTGTCTTATACCCCGGATGTTGTCGTTTATACTTTATCAACTCCTGATCTTATTTCTCTATTTCAAGGGTCACTTCGTAAATATTTTTTGTTGATATTTTATCTCTAGTTTAATCGCTTTTGAGTTCGGAATAAGGTTTTTCCTTTACTCTTCGACATTCTCTGTTGTTTTACATCACCAAGCCCTATTTTATGTTCATTTAGCGTAATTAATAGATATGTTAATTACTTTAATCAGGTGGAATTAATTTGAAACTGTTTTCAACTTTACTCATTGGAAACTTGAGCTGTCTGTTTGATAAGAAATGTCTTTATATTCTTCTACATAAATTGGACTGAGCAATTGAAAACCACTGCCGGTGTACGAGGACGACTTTCAGCACACCAATTAATTGACGTAAGAAAAATGTATTGTTAGGAAATAGATCAGTGTCTGTATATATACCGTTTGATGCGGATCCTGTCCCTTTCGTTGGAGTCCAAAGTCGGATACTGTCTTTTCCGAAAGCAAAAACCAGGCCTCCAAAGGAGTTGGATTGTTCCGAGTAAAATGAAATACCTTTTCACACAAATATAATGTCAAATATTTCGATCAAAATGCAAATCGATAAGGATGAACTCTCAATGTGTACAAAGTACTACAAAGAAGGAAGACGTAACACACACATATGATGCACCTTTTGAATTCAGTAATAGATACAGTACTACAAAAATTCTCACATAAGCAAAGCAACAACCAAGATTTAAGTGTCCTCCGTTTTATAATTCGTGTATCCAAACGATCTCATTTTTATGATTATTGGGATCGCAAATCTTTGAAAAAAACCAGGCAAAGCCCCTAGAAGTGGCTAAAGTAAGACGGCGCTATAAATATCCATGTAGAAGCAGAAGGGTCAGGTGCGTAGACCTCCTTTAATTTATGAATTTTGAAGTAAAATTAAACTTCTTCTGTATAATTTCAAATCCTGTACTACGAAAATGTGTATATTATATAAAACAACACTCCTCAAATGAGATAAACTGTGGCTATGAAGGCTCCAGGATCCATACAAAGAGAAAGTATAGAAACAGTCTTTAACTACTCGAACGACCAAACTGACGAACCCACAAAGATAATTACATGCAACAAGATATTTGTGTGAGCTGGAGAATACATAAAAAAGTATTTCAAAAATAAATCAAATTCTAAAAATACACTTACCTTGGGCATCTGTCACCCAACCGTTGTCAAGGAAGACCTGCACGATAACAAGATCTGGTATTCTACCGAGAGGATGGTACAGCTCCTCATAGGAACTAGATTCCGCTGAAACACAACAAACAACGTTGTTGTTAGTATTATGGGATTTCTGTCAAATATAGTTCCGGGATATCCCTTCCCCAATCTATTTCAGGGGTTCTGAATTTGATCTGGGAATTTTTGTACGAAAAAATAACAGGCTGAAACCTTGTATTCGAAAGGTTCTATCCGTATGGTTAATATAACCCCATAAGACCTGCCAATGTTAATGCAGGCCCTGCCTTATACCAGGAACCTTAGTCAAAAAGGCTGAAGTTACCCGATAAGAAAACATGATTTGATATTGATGATTCATGCAAAGGTTTCCCTACTTGCTAAACTTTAAAATTGCCTAGTTTAAATGAACTTACAATTGTTTAGATGCAGGTCCGGTGATACGTATGTTGGTTTTGCAAAGGTGCACTGTTTCCAGAGACGGACTCGAACGTGTCCTGAAGAGAAGTCCCCAGTTATGGTCGGTCCAGCGTATTTTGATCCACCTATTGTAAAATATGAAAAAATACAAAAGAATAAAAAGTATTATATCCATTTCTAGCAAATAAAATCCGAGAATAACAAAAAGGTCAACAAAACCATAATCAAACCAGGTGTACCGGAAGAGTAAGCGTATTTTGCTTCATCGACGACAACAGCCATGTAAATCACATCCAAGTTAACGAGATTTCTTAAATAGAGAACCGAGTCATCATTCTCAATCTGTAACTGGAAAGGAAAACTGCACGGCCAGACCGGGGTTCGAACCTGGGACCTTCCGAACTCTAGACGGACGCTCAGCCAATCGAGCTATATGGTCGCCGAAGATCGACCCGGTCTTGATCCGCTACATCTCTCCCTCCTTTAACAAAGTCTTCGACCCCGAAGACACACACGAGACCCTATACCATCCCCCGTAGGTATATTGTGTTGGGCGCCAAATGTAACAGGAAAGAAAAAATGCACGGCCAAACCAATTGAGCTATATCGTCGCAGACGATCGACCCGGTCTAGATCCGCTACAAATTTTTACAAGTAAGCACATTTATGAGCAAATTCATAAACGTCCATCTTCATATCACAAACGGATACAAAATATTTCTAAATGAGATGAATATGGCGACCATTAAGCTTGCTCAAATTCCTGTTCAACCTGCTGCATCCCTTCGAATCCCTATTTAGTAATTTTGTTCGTCAGCAGCCAACATCTATCACAAAAATCTCGATATTTAGAGCAAGCCCTAGATTAACGAATGAACTGCGAGATGTAAAAACCACAGAATGGAGAAGCAGGAAAGCTACTATCAAGAAAAGGGAAAGTTCACCAGCGGAAAATTGAAATCATCACGTTTATCGTATAGTTTAAATGACAACTGTCCATGTTGGTTTTAGTTTAAGTAAAGATCGAGGTAAACAGCAGGTGTAGAAGAATCTGTTGTTGTGAAATTAAAAGATTTGGCAAGGTTTTCGTTACCCGTCATGATCAGCTTTTCATGAAAGTTAAGAATAGTTCACTGTGTTCGCATTGTACAGATCACTCCGCCAAATTCTGATAATCATTTTGAAGAATCATTTATGACAATGCATAAATGTTGGTTTCAAGAAGTTATTTTGTTGATTAAATGTATGGCTAAAGCACAGAAATAGCATTAGCCTTTGATACTCATTACAACCTAAGTAACAGAAAAAAAAAATTCTAATGAAAACAATAGTTTTTTCCTTTGAATAAGATAAACTGGAATAGTTTTAAAAGCTACGATATAGCAGACTAGTTGTCTGTGTACTTATATACCATCGTGTAAAGGCGGCCCCTTACTCGTAAGTTGTTTTTATCAAATATGATACAGTATGGTTTTCTTAACCAATTATCATTCTCTGGCAATAGTATTACCCGATAGTCGACACTAAAGTCTTCTTTGAAAAATATTAACTTACTGATATTAACCTTATCTTAAGATGTTGTTGGGAAATATGAAATAAATATTTTTTTCGCAGACCGGGAAACATATTCTTGATATCACATATTGGTACAGTGTATATTATTATAATATTGTAAAGCACTGTGTATAGTATCAAAAAAAATCAGAGAATACCAAAGCGGCAACAAAACCATAATCCGAACTCAAAATCGATTAAACTAGGGGCAAAATAGGAACAGAGGAAAGATTTACATGGAGACTCTCGTAAAAGCACAAGAGAATACGACCAGGTATCTCGGAAGATTATGCATCTCCTGCTTCATCGACGACACCCGCTATATCAATCTTGTTCACACCCAAGTGAGCATCAATCCTAAAAATGAGAACCGAGTCATCATTGTCATCACAACAAGTAAACACACTAACAAGCAAACTCAAAAAGTCCATCTTCATATTACCCAAAGATACAGAATATTTCTCGATGAGATCAAGATGGCGACCATAAAACTTGCCCATAGTCTTCATCAACCTGTATGTTACTATCACTTTATTTTCGAAATGTGAAGCAAGTTCATCTTGAACCATGGGAAATTAATGAATCTCACTTCCCGGAAGAAAAGTAATTGATTTCTTATATATGTAAGAACATTGTATCAATGAAAGAAAATAAATACCTTCAAACTGTTAAATCATAAACCATTTTCACAGATGAATTACACAGAATCTCGTCAATAAAATCAGATAGATACATTATGATTAAATATTGATAAACATACCTAGATGTACGAGTTTTCCCGATCCACTACCCGCCGAGGACCCAGGAGCAAACATCTTCACAACGTTTTCATTGTACACATAAATCACTCCGCCATATTCTGAGCTGTCGTCATTTCCTCTGTGGCCGGAAGTTATTGCGGTGAAGATGATATATTTGTTCTGTGTTGTGTCTCTAACGCGGACCTGGACATCGACTTTTATTGGTACCTCACCAAGGCCATGGGTATACGTCACTTCCGGGTTCGTATAAGCAGAAATAGGTAACCAGTTACTGGTTTGTAATGGCGGGTTTATACAAACAGTCAGGCCAACTGAAAAACACACAGAAAAAAATAAAATTAATTTTGAAATGCACGCCCTGATTTGTAAAATTCAATCGGGATATGATAAATATATATTTTTTTTAAATCAATTATGAAACAAGAATGTTTACCACTCATATCCATTGCAACAATGGACAAGTGGCTATTTGTAAGGTGTTTGACAGTCTGCTACCACTAGTCATTCACCTCTAGGTCGCGGGTTCGAACTCTTCATGCTCGGGCTAGTCGCCAGGTGCTGGTCTTTGGTTAGTGCTTTTTTTCCTCCGGGAACTCCGGCTTTACTACAATCAAACCAAACCACACGCAACAAACTTAACCAATCCTGTTGACAAAAGTGGGAGGAAACTGGAGAGACCAGAACAAAACTTCGGTGTTGGGTAGGTGAATCTTATTGGTCAACTGCGTCACCCGACTATTTTGACTTTAACTTGAAACTTTTTAACCAATCGTGTACCTGTTACGTATCACGCAGTGAACTCATAGCTTACAGTCACGCGCAATTAAGCCTCGGTTTTTGTTTTGCATATCAACTAGATTAATAAGTGGCAAATCGACGTCACGCACGAGCAGAAATAGGACAACTTACGATGTTAATATCAACAATTTCTTGGAAAATGCAGCCATGTTTTGATATCATTAATGTATTATGGCTATGTAAATTGAACATGTAAATGATATTTTGTCAACCATTTTCAGAAAAGAAAAGAGATGTGCTAGTTATATGTTTATGTATATATATTTCCATTAGGAATAGTTTGAAATAGAGACAGTCTTGCGGAAATGTACAGTAATTTTGTTGCTTTTTCTTATATTATGTGTAGTGTTGACATGTTAGTGTTAACGCGATTCGTTTGTTTATCACTAGTGTCTTGTGTAAAAATGTGTGTTAAGCATGTATACATGTATGTGGTGTATTTGTGTATAACTGTTAGAAATATGAATGAATATGTACCAGTATGTATTGTACACAAGATATACAGTTTATCTACTAATTTTTCAATTGCGTTACAATTTTTATTAAATTTATTATTTCAGTTGAAACCTACTCAGCATCCGAAAGAACCAATAATATTAGTTTTTGTTTTCGATGATGTCAAATAATATTAAAATAGCATCTGCAAACTGTAGAGGCTTAGGACAGAAGGAAAAAAGAAAAGATGTTTTTAATTATTTGAAACAACACTATAAAGATTATAACATCATATGCCTTCAAGACACACATTTTACAAAAGAACAGGAAAGAGAAATATCACTACAATGGGGATGTAAATGCTACATTAGCTCTTATAGAAATAATTCAAGGGGAGTTTGTATATTTTTTAATAACAATTTTGAATTTGAGATTCACAATGAATGGAAAGACATAGAAGGAAATGTAATAGCCCTTGATATTAGTATCGAAAAAGATAGATTTTCATTGATTAATATATACGGTCCCAATAAAGATGATCCAGATTTCTATGAAAAACTATATAAACAGATTATTGAATTTAGCAACCCGAGATGCATAATTTGTGGTGATTTCAATATGGTGTTAGATCAGAATAAAGACACCAATACTTACATAAATGTAAACAACCCAAATGCTCGTACAAGACTTTTTAAAATGATTGAGGAAACCAATTTAGTTGACCCATTTAGAATTTTTCATCCTAGTTATAGGAGATATACATGGCGGAAGAAAAACCCTATTAAGCAAGCTAGATTAGACTTCTTCCTCACCTCAGAAAATATTTTAAACTATATTGAGAAAGTAAATATTCATGTTGGTTATAGATCAGACCATTCTATAATATCACTAGAAATTAAAATAAATAACTTTGTGAAAGGGAGGGGTCTATGGAAGTTCAATAACAATCTTTTGCATGATAATGAATATGTACAAAAAATTAAAGATATAATATTTAAGATCAAACAGCAATACTCATCATCAATTTATAATAACGACATATCTCATATAAAGGATGAAGAACTAATACTAATTGTGGATGACCAACTATTTTTAGAAACATTGCTAATGGAAATCAGGGGAATAACAATATCATATTCATCATTTATAGAAAAAGAACAGGACAAACGAGAAAAAAGTTTAGTATCAGATCTAGAGAAGCTAGAAGAAAATAATACATGGACTTCTAAGTTACAGGAATACGAACAGAAAAAAAATGAGTTGGAGGATATTAGAAAAATAAAAATGAAAGGACACTTGATAAGATCGAAAGTAACTTGGTTGGATGAAGGAGAAAAACCATCAAAATATTTTTGCAATCTAGAAACACATAATTATGTAAATAAAACTATTGTAAAAGTTGAAAAAGATAATGGGGAAAATATAACTAGTCAAGAAGAAATTCTTAGGGAAATACAAAATTTTTACAAACAGCTGTATTCTGATCATTCATATCAAATCGAAGATGTGAATCTTGATAGCCTTTTGAATGGTTTAGATCATGTAAAATTAACAGACAATCAACGGGAAAAATTAGAAGGTGAATTATCAGAAACAGAAGTACTTTTTGCATTGAAAAATATGAAAAACGGTAAATCACCCGGTTCTGATGGTTTTACTTGTGAGTTCCTTAAATATTTTTGGAGAGATTTAAAACATTTTATTATCAGAGCATTAAATTTTGGTTACAATAAGGGAGAACTATCCATTACACAAAGACAGGGTATTATTACCTGTATTCCGAAAGGAGATAAAGTAAGACATTTTATTAAAAATTCGAGACCGATTACTTTATTGAATGTTATATATAAACTTGCTTCAGCATGTATTGCCAACAGACTAAAAACAGTTCTAGATTTTATAATTTCAGAAACACAAACAGGTTTTTTAAAGGGAAGATATATTGGTGAAAATACCAGACTTATTTACGACATTATGCATTTTACTGAAGTAAACAACATACCAGGACTTCTAATATTCATAGATTTCGAAAAGGCTTTTGATTCAGTTTCATGGAATTTTTTATACAAAGTAATTGATTTTTTTAACTTTGGTGAAAGTATTAAAAAATGGATAAAAACTTTATGCAAAAATACCTACTCTGCAATAAGTCAAAATTGTACACTCTCAAATATTTTTGACATACAACGGGGTTGTCGGCAAGGTGATCCGGTCTCTCCATATTTATTTCTACTTGTTGTTGAAATATTGGCGATACTTATTAAAAATAACAAAAATATCAAGGGCATTACAATCCAACAAAAAGAAAAAAAGCTCTCACAGTTTGCAGATGATACTTCAATCATTTTGGATGGATCTAGAAACTCATTCAATGAAGCATTAAATGTTTTAGACTGCTTTGGCAAAATATCCGGACTCAAAGTAAATAATGATAAAACTAAGGTGATTTGGATTGGCAGCAAAAAATTTAGTGCAGACGTTTATCATCATAGATGGAAATTAAAATGGGGGGAAACCAATTTCAAGTTACTAGGGGTAAATTTTTCTGTTAATCTAGATGAGGTTGTACCGTTGAATTTTACATCAGTTCTTAAAATTGTTAATAAAAGTATTAGCCAGTGGTCACGCAGAATTTTGACACCTCTTGGTCGGATAGTAGTTTTGAAATCGATCATTATACCCAAACTTAATCATCTTTTTATATCTATTCCCACACCAAATGATAATACTATTAAACATCTGAACACAACTTTTTTCAATTTTATTTGGCAAACACCAGTCGACAAAATTAAAAGAGAGATTCTTGTTCAAAGCTATGAAAATGGGGGGTTAAAAATGATTGAAATCAAGAATTTTATAACAAGCCTTAAATCAACCTGGATAAGGAGATTGATCAAGAATAATGATAAATGCTGGACCAGTATTTTTGAAACAGAACATTTTCCCACCAGCAACATATCAGAATTTGGTACTGATTTTATTAAAAATTTCAAGACTAATAATGCCTTTTGGCAAAATGTTTTTCAAGCATGGGTAGATATTTCAGAAGCAACACAAAAACAAATTGAAAATGTTGAGCAGTTCCTTACTCTTCCTATCTGGTACAATCCTTTTTTCTGCATTGATAATAGGTCCTTTTTCATTAAAAGATGGTTTGATAAGGGTGTCAAAAATGTGTGTGATCTATTGGACCAAGAAAATTCTTTCTTAACTTTTGCTAACTTCAAGCTTAAATTCAATATTGATTCAGAAATTTTTTTAATTTACCAAAACATATGCCAATCAATTAAGCAAAGATGCAGAGAATTAAATCTTAATTTCAACACTGAAAACATAGTTGAGAGACCATTTATACCACACCACATCAGTGTGATTATGAAAACTGATAAAGGCTGTAAAGACATGTATGTTACCTTAAACAATAAAAAGAAATTTAAGAATAAATCTGAAATAAAATGGAAATCAAAGGAAATTTTTAGAAACATTGACTGGAAACTAGTATATAAGATTCCTTTTAGATGTACATCAGATACATCAATACAATGGTTCCAATACCGGTTACAAAATCACATCCTGCCGCTTAACAATTACTTGAAAACTATTGGTGTCTTGAACCATAACGTCTGTAATATATGTAATGCAAAAATTGAAACCATAGAACATACTTTCTGGGAATGTCCTGTATCATTCAAATTTTGGCAGGATTTGAAAAACAAAATATATCACAAATCGGATAATTTAGTTGATTTCAAATTAGAAACAATATTATTTGGAAACACAGCTGCTATACCGATTAATTTCATAATCCTATATGCAAAATATTATATATACACTGTATCTAGAAAAAAACAAAAACTCTGTGTAGATGGTTTGAAAGAGTTTCTATCCTTCCGATACAACATAGAAAAAAATTCCGCTGTTAAAAATCTATGCAAAGAAAAATTTGAGAAAATATGGCTTGAATGGAAAGAATTTTTTGAAACCCAAGGTTAATTTTTGTGATATACATGAACTGTATGATGTCTAATACTAAGTAAGGTACATTTGTATGTTGTTGTGTTGTGTGTGCTGTCCCACCCCCCTCCCCGCCAAACCCACAAACGCACCTGTATAGAACTTGTATTGCCTATGTACACTTGTATGTATATGTCCCTGCATGTCTGTCCATCTGTCTGAGAAAAAGGTCGATGAGAGGTGAGATGATACATGCAGCAGGTAGACAGTGCGGATTCTGGTCAATTGTATCGATTGGTCAGTCGTGTTTTTTATCGGCACAGAGGCTGAGCTTTCGATGCAATTGATCAGAACACCGGGAACTGTCTGCACATGTGACAAATTTCTATACTCTGTATAAGTATTGGTGTATGAGTAAAAAAAAAACAATAATAATATCTATTGTGTATACTAAGCTCATCTGTATTTATGTATTTATTTTTTGTTATATGTTGTTGCTACGTGTGAAAGAGGCATGTCTTGTCCTGTGATATTTTTTTTTTTTTTCGAAATATTTCATTTCCCCTCACCATCCTCATTTCATTTAATGCCACATTTAATGCCAGCTTGTGTGATGTTTGAGAGCCCTCCTGTGTGAGGACAACTTATTGTTAATGGACTGACCCCAGGGCTCCCTAACCCTGGCAGCTCCTATTTGAAATAACAATATATGTATGTATTTATGCTTACAAGCAGTAAATAAATACATATATTTATTGCTAGGGAATTAAAATATTTCAAAAAAAAAAAAAAAGAGATGCATGTATGTTCTCGTCAGTTGAAGGCCTAAGGCAGAAATTTGTCACCATACAAAGTCAGGTTCAACAGTTCTGTAATGTATATATATAAGATATATTAAACCTCATGCTTTTTAATGATAGATACACCACGTATGTGCCGAATAACGTACAACATTGCGGACCATGACGGGTCGATATATTGCAACAAATTAAGCCAGTCGAAGTTACCAGAAAGCTACTGATTTTAGGATACGGTATACCATTTTAGATATAATGTAATCTTTGAAGCAAAATTGAATCTATATGATCATCTGACTGTACTTACTATCATTGAATCATTGATTAAAATAATCCCACAATATTAGCACAAACGGACTGGAAATCTAAGTGTACATGACAACCAAACCAATCTGACACCAGAACAAAGACTGAAAACGCGACTAAAGTCTCAAGTGTCTCCTAATGGGTATCAAGGTTAACCTTAATGTAGTCATTATTACAATTAGCCATTTATAACAATAAGGTTAGCAACAGGGCTTTTTATACAACTCGAGAGGTTCATAAAGGGTGCTCGATTCGTATACAACCCATGACTACCGAATGGGTTTCTTCGTTTTGTTCTTCTATGTTTTCGTGTTCTTCTCTCAAAATAAGTTAATGCAAAGAGACGTCAATAGCTTTTCTATCAAATGAACTCCTGATTGTAATAAATTTATTGTCAAATTGAATGCAATGATTAGGCAGACGGTCTTAAAGATTATGAATCACAAACATCATGACTTTATTGTACTCCTGGAGACCAGATCATTGAGGTCACTGGTCGAGGACTGGGGACGTATAATACGAGCTTAGTTTCAAAAGGTAACGAGTGAAGGAAGGAATACATCACACCAGAAGTATTGCCTGTCACAATACCTGGTGGTTAATCGATAGTTAATAAAGCCGCAAAGATACTCTCCGTTATAGGAAATATATCTTCAGGATAAAACACAACTGCTCCTCTATCTAAAAATGATCGATTAACGATGGACAGTAATAAGATATATATATCGTCTATTGTAGGAAATGTGTCCTCGTGAAAAAAAACACTGTTTCTTTATTTCTCATTAATCTCGCAAAAGTCTACGTATCTCCAATATATCAAAACCTTATTAGAACATGTTCATGTTACAGGTAGGTCAAGGTCATGTTTCGGATCTGTCATCTCGGACTAATCAGCGGTTTTATCTTAATGTACATGTAAAATATACATGATGAACGGTGCTTGCCTTTAGTCATTTTCGCTACCTGGTGTTATTAATTACACTTATTTAGTAGGGGAATAATAAATCACCTGTAACTAATGGTGATTTAACCTGGTTTATGTACCTGGATGTAACCATCAATTGGCTAAGAGACATACGTGTTTGGTTTCACTACGATACCTGCCTGGCCCGAAAGTGAACAGTTGAAACTGATAACCATGCATTTAAGGAACCCTGTCACACTGCACATGCTGAAAATTATTCCTAAAATATAATTTATTACAATGAAGAATATTCACTGTCTTTTTCATTGCCAATTTTCAAAAGATATCATCCTGTTTCAATGTATTCATTTTCTAATTATTAAACTAAGCTGTACGATAAACGTGACGATTTCAATATTCCGATCATGAACTTTCCGTTTCTTGATAGCAACATCCATGCTTCTCCATCATATGATGTTTACATGTCGCAGTTGATTCGTTATTCTTGGGCTTGCTCTAAATATCGAGATTTTCGAGATAGATGTTGGCTACTGACGAACAAAACTACTACTTAGGGATTCGAGGGATGCTGGTTGAACAGAACTTTGAGCAAGTTGTATAGTCGCCGTATTGGACTCATTTAGAAATGTTTTGTAATCTTTCCACGCTTCTCCAATGGTGTCACATTCTAGGGCTTGCTCTAAATATAATGATTTTTTGTAAAGATGTCGGCTGCTGAGAATTATCCTTGTATGATATGAAGGTGGACGTTTTTGAATATGCTCGTTAGTGTGCTAACTTGTTATGATTAACAATGATGACTCGGTTCTCATTTTGAGGATTTGATGTTTACTTGGACGTGTCCAATAGTTACTTGGCGGGCGTCGTCGATTTAGAGGACGCTTACTCTGCGGGAACACCTGGACATATTCTCTTGTACTTTAACATTGGTGTCCGTGTAAATATCTCCTTAATTCATAATTTGCCCGTAGTTTAATTCATTTTTAGTTCAAATTATGGATCTGTTAACGATTCGGTATTCGGTTTTGTTTTTAATGTTGTTTTTTTTTCAGTTTTTTTTTTTTTTTTTGTGGTTCTATCGTTGCGTAATTTTTACAAACAACTGATAATATCCACTGCTGAGATATGTAAATGGAGGTTTGAGGAACTCGCATGTGAACAGTTTAAGTTCCAAGCCACGTTGTACGGGTTTTTTGTATAACACAAAAATGTGCCATGGTTCCCAAACAAAGTATATATGCTTCTC
Source organism: Mimachlamys varia (assembly GCA_947623455.1). Classification (NCBI taxonomy): domain Eukaryota; kingdom Metazoa; phylum Mollusca; class Bivalvia; order Pectinida; family Pectinidae; genus Mimachlamys; species Mimachlamys varia. The sequence continues at coordinate 48,350,176 of OX392536.1, forward strand.
TGGTGTTCCACGCAAAAATGCACTATGAAGCACAAACGAAGTATGAATGCTTCTAAAGTGCCTGGTTGCTGTTGGCTATGTAAAAACTCAATACAATCAGGTAAACTCAGACATTGTAAACATAAATTGACTATACTTCTTGACATCGTGTTCTATTATCGATCACTAGCCGTTTCCTGGTATACACCCACAGTATTAATTGTGGGTTATACATAATTAGGAAAATTACTTCAAGCAAAAGTGGCAGCCAGTGAGAATGTAAATAATTCAATCAATAATTTCTATAACTGTTAAATAAATAAGGACCATGTTACGAGTTCAGACGTTTTCATATTTGAAACCTCACAATTATTAAAATGGGTAGCATGAAATGGCGCTTTAAAGTCAATGGATAAGGAATTAAACAGCAAAATATTTAGCTTTACTTTAAATATATTTATTGCCAATAAACGTTGAACGAAGGACGAAGGATCAGACTTTTAAGTTTGGTTTGGTTTGTTTTTGTTTTACGTCCTATTAACAGCCAGGGTCATTTAAGGACGTACCAGGTTTTGGAGGTAGAGGAAAGCCGGAGTACCCGGAAAAAAACCACTAACCCAGAGGTGGAGGGCTAGTGGTAGAATGTGGGAACACCTTAACAACTTGGCCACCGCGGGCCGTCAAAGGGATTAGGCAAAAGTTATTTCGTTTTATCATAGCCTTCTCCCTTCATACAGGGCTTTATGAAAGTTTGTCAGCAATGTGTGTTATAGGACTGCAACAATATTGGCTAAAACGTTCATTACTTATATTCACATTTCATTGAATTATTGTGCTTTGTGAAGTTATGTCCAACAGTGTTTGAACAGTAAATCACCTGCTGTTTTCTCCAATGATACTCGGCTCTCGTTTTGAGAACTTGATGTTTACATAGATGTGACAAAGATTTACATGGCGACTGTCGTCGACACCAGCAAAGTAGACAAAGAGCATGGTTTGACGGACGAAGTGTGATTGAGTTGACAGTGTTTTCAGAAAACAAAAACGTACAGCTGATACGAATACGTTCTTCATTCAAGTACATTGTAAGATTATGTTCGGTAAAGCTTGTAATCACTGTCCTTATTTACTAATAACAATATAACGCAGTCTATATAAATTATTAATCTTATATATACATGTATAACTCGTCTTGTATACAATTTTTGAATCAACACTCATCTTTGTGCGTAATCTAACTGTCGCAATTGATTGAATAATCTTGACCACAAAGTCTAATACGCAACATATTTTGTCATGTGCCATACCCATTTTACACTGCCTTTCCCCTAACTCTTGTAATTTCCCCTGTAATTCTTCCTATCCACATCATTATCCCTAAGCTATAGTTGTATCGCTGATTAAGATATAAAGTAACAGATTTATATAAGTGTATTAACACTTGTTTCTGTCCCCCATTCATTTTTCACTTTCATGCTTATATCATGTACCACTTGAAAAGAATTGTGAATAAAACAAAGTTTAAACTAAAGCTTGTAATCATGATGTTAATGATAATGATCAATATGATTATATGAGTATGATTATGGCTATGATGATAATGATGATGATGATATGATCATATGATGATAATGGTAATGATGATGATGATGTGGAGGAGGAGGAGGAGGAGGAGGAGGAGGGGGAGGATGATATGATATAGTTTGAATGAATTTACAAACATGCATAATGAACAGTATTGTGTATGTCATGTATTGTGAAGAAAAAATGAAAAAAAATTATATATATATGTCTTTCTTTGGAAAAACGTTGATAGAAAAAGAAAAAAAAAGCATTGGCATTAGAAAAAAACAAATGGCCACAGATGCAAGCAGGATTTTCAACGAGAAAGAAGGCAATGATGGGGCTGGTAAATCTGACGAATTCCAGCTACGAAGAGGGGAAGGTATCAACAGGAGATATGTAAGAGAAAGCCCAAATAGAGGAACTCAATAATCACTCTCCTTGTTAAGAATGTACCTGTCATATCTGCAATAGTAGGTGGCAGGAGATCGTTCATTTATCTACGTTTTCAACAAATGAAAATAGTTTTTAACCCTGTGTCCTAGTACAACCATTTCATAACTCACAAACATATTCTAAGCATGATGAAATGTATTCCTATTTAGCGAATATTCAATCTTCGTAAAACGTTGATCTTCCTAAGTGAAGTACCAGTTGTTTCTATGAATGGTTTAATGGGTATTTTATTATATTTTGGGTCAGAGGACGAAAACTCATCATAACATCATTAGTGTGCTTACTTGTCGTGATTGACAATGATGAATCGGTTCTCATTTCGAAGACCTGATGTTTACTTGGAAATGACCAGGATTTACATGTCGGGTTTCGTCGATGAAGCAGAAGACGCTTACTCTTCCGGAACACCTGGTCTTATTCTCCTGTACTTTTACGAGAGTCTCCATGTAAATATTTCCTTAGTTCCTATTTTGCCTCTAGTTTTATCGACTTTGAGTTCGGATTGTGGTTTTGCTGACGCTTTGGTATTCTCTGATTTTTTTAGAGTGATATTTATCCATATTACCAAATCGCCAAGATATATATAATTCTGATTAACGGTACGATGATCTAAGTAGTATCATAACGCATGCTTTACTTACAAAACCTGTACTTTCCTATAATCATAAAAGATGGTGGTGCAATATTTTTGTATATCAAGATTAACATCTAAAAATGAAAACAAACTAATATGAACAGCAGATATCAGAATTTGACGTTTACTGTATTTTGGTACTCGTTGTTTATAGTTATGATATGTATATAGTTGTTGATAACGACAGGTAATGACAAATCACAGAAATAGAAGAAAGATGACTATCTTGAAATTAAATACTAAATAAAAATATCCATCAGTGTACAAAAGATTACTACTTAGAGATAATTCTCTGGTTGAAGAATTTATAGATAGGTATAAGTGCGGAATAATGTAGTGTCACACCTTCTCTTACTTTGCAATGTGTCATTTATATGATTTTTTCACCTCATTTTTACATCCAATTCATGTGCATTGCTTATTTTGACATCATATTAAATGTAAAGTTTATTTTGTTTCTTGCTGACAAAGCAAGTTATAAAGCTTCAGTTTAATAATGTATTTATGATGTCATTGTTTTCCGAGCTGTGTTGTAACTGTTGTTACATACGTGAAAGCAGCAGGGGGCTGCTCAAAGTTGCTTCGGGTTTTTATATATATGTATATTTTTATGGTAAAGATTTCTGATATTTAAGTGAAAGTTATGAAAAAACAAAGTAATATTGAATTGATGTATTGTGACTACCGATTGAATAGTACTTCATTATTTCATAATAACCGCTTCAACAGACATCACGTGGAATTTAATTACTTTGTTGAACTATGGATCAGCGCTACTCAATAAGTTCACAAACAAGGAACGCTTTTCTTCCTTCTTTAGATTACAATTATAAACATACTTGACTGAAGGCCTCCTGCTATATCAAGCCCTGGTTTAAGTTTGAATAAACAGTGGTAATTGCTGCGACAATGCTCAAAGCGAGATGCCATGATACAAACTGTTAGTTAATTCTTTCTTTTCTATTATTGTATTTTTTTCCAAATCTTAAACCCACTTAAGACACAGATCCAATAAACGTTCGACCTGTAGTGTACGAAGTTTACACATCTCCAGGTACACTGCGTCAAACCTTAAACCGAGATATATCATGTTCAAGGTCAAAGTCAAGGTCAACCCCTAAGGTTGAATGTACGGCAACATTTCAGAGGCATGTGGCAAGCCTTCATTAGCATTTAAGAAAAGCCAAACATCAAGCCTTGACATCATGATAGCCACAAGGTTTAAGCTACTTATGTGAGCATATACTGAAAGATGCCTCGGTAAGGAGTCGAACCCGGGACTTCTGACTACTATGAGAACGCTCATACCGAACAAGCTAAAGAGAAGATCTCCCTACAGTAGTCGAGCGGTATTTTACAGCTAGTTTTCACCAAGGTACACATGAAAAAACCTACGTACATGTTTTTTAAGTAAAAAGTGTTCTTGGAGTGTCGATTTACATGCAAATACCTGGTTTCCCCATTGTGTCTCTTTCGGCGTCACCGTAATGATAGGATCAGGAACACATTGATTTTATGTCAAGTTCACAAGCGTAATGACTCAAAAAATGAGCTACATTCACATATATTCTGATTATGTCATGGTAATCTTTTGTTAATGACATCCCACCTGAAATGGTATTTACCTGTACGCTTCAACACCTGACACATACCGAGTACTCTTTTTATAATCGTGTTGTATTGTGCATATGGTACTTGTGTTTTTTTGTTTTGCGTGGCGTATCAAAGGCACATATAGTTTATGTCTACCGACCGACACTCCATCATGTAACGCATATAATATGTGTCTGAATGTCAATAGAAATCCTGAATTATGAATCAAAAGTACACTCAGATAGGCATATCCACAACAAAAGTCACCTGTCTAGTGATCTGTCCTCCAAGATGTTTCCATCATGGGTTATTCCATCGAACGTTACCAGATCAAAGTCATATTTAAAAAAAGAGAATACCGAAGCGTCAACAAAACCATAATCCAAACTGAGAATTGACTGAACTAGGGACAGAATATTTACAAAGGAAATATTCCCAAGGCGAACCTTGACACGTACATAAGCCATGGACTTTGTTTGAATTATTTTAATGTTTGATATGGATATGGAGACCTAAGGCCTGTGTCCATCATTAATGGTATCTTCATTTACATAAGAATAAGACCAGGTGTTACGGAAGGGTAAGTGTGTTCTGCTTCAACGACGACACCCACCATGTAAATCTCGGTCACAAATAAATGTTACGTTATCAGAGTGAGAAATGGGTTATTATTTTCAATCATAACAAATAGTCATACTAATGAGTGCATACAAGAATAAAGTAGATTTCCGATTGAGATCAAGATGGCGATCACGAAACTTGACCCATAGGCTTCATCAGCCTCTATCTCTCGAATTTCTGTGCCGTCAGCAAGAAACTTTTTCCAGGATAACTTCATCAAAGGTAACCTCGCCCAAACTAACTTCATCAAAGGAAACTCCGTCCAAACTAACTTCATCAAAGAAAACTCCGTCCAAACTAACTTCATCAAAGGTAACCCCGTCCAAACTAACTTCATCAAAGGAAACTCCGTCCAAACTAACTTCATCAAAGGTAACTCCGTCCAAACTAACTTCATCAAAGGTAACCTCGCCCAAACTAACTTCATCAAAGGTAACCCCACCAAACTAACTTCATCAAAGGTAACTCCGTCCAAACTAACTTCATCAAAGGTAACCTCGCCCAAACTAACTTCATCAAAGGAAACTCCGTCCAAACTAACTTCATCAAAGGTAACCCCACCAAACTAACTTCATCAAAGGTAACCCCGTCCAAACTAACTTCATCAAAGGTAACCCCACCAAACTAACTTCATCAAAGGTAACCCCACCAAACTAACTTCGTCAAAGGTAACTCCGTCCAAACTAACTTCATCAAAGGCAACCCCGTCCAAACTAACTTCATCAAAGGTAACCCCACCAAATTAACTTCATCAAAGGTAACTCCGTCCAAACTTACTTCATCAAAGGAAACTCCGTCCAAACTAACTTCATCAAAGGTAACCTCGTTCAAACTAACTTCATCAAAGGTAACCTCGTCCAAACTAACTTCATCAAAGGTAACCTCGCCCAAACTAACTTCATCAAAGGAAACCCCGTCCAAACTAACTTCATCAAAGGTAACTCCGTCCAAACTAACTTCTTCAAAGGAAACCCCGTCCATACTAACTTCATCCAAGGTAACCCCACCAAATTTACTTCATCAAAGGTAACCTGGTCCAAACTAACTTCGCCAAAGGTTACCCCGTCCAAACTAACCTCATTAAAGGAAATTCCGTCCAAACTAAATTCATCAAAGGTAACCCCACCAAACTAACTTCATCAAAGGTTACCTCGTTCAAACTAACTTCATCAAAGGTTACCCCGTCCTAACTAACTTCATCAAAGGAAACTCCGTCCAAACTAACTTCATCAAAGGTAACCCCACCAATCTAACTTCATCAAAGGTAACCTCGTCCAAACTAACTTCATTAAAGGTAACCCCGTCCTTATCAACTTCATCAAAGGTAACCTTGTCCAAACTAACTTCATCAAAGGTAACCTCGTCCAAACTAACTTCATCAAAGGTAACCCCGTCCAAATCAACTTCATCAAAGGTAACCTCGTCCAAACTAACTTCATCAAAGGTAATCCCACCAATCTAACTTCATCAAAGGTAACCTCGTCCAAACTAACTTCATTAAAGGTAACCCCGTCCAAACTAACTTCATCAAAGGTAACCCCACCAAACTAACTTCATCAAAGGTAACCCCACCAAACTAACTTCATCAAAGGTAACCCCGTCCAAACTAACTTCACCAAAGGTAACCCCGTCCAAATCAACTTCATCAAAGGTAACCTTGTCCAAACTAACTTCATCAAAGGTAACCTCGTCCAAACTAACTTCATCAAAGGTAACCTCGTCCAAACTAACTTCATCAAAGGTAACCCCGTCCAAACTAACTTCATCAAAGGTAACCCCGTCCAAATCAACTTCATCAAAGGTAACCTCGTCCAAACTAACTTCATCAAAGGTAACCCCACCAAACTAACTTCATCAAAGGTAACCCCGTCCAAACTAACTTCACCAAAGGTAACCCCGTCCAAATCAACTTCATCAAAGGTAACCTTGTCCAAACTAACTTCATCAAAGGTAACCTCGTCCAAACTAACTTCATCAAAGGTAACCTCGTCCAAACTACCTTCATCAAAGGTAACCCCGTCCAAAACAACTTCATCAAAGGTAACCTCGTCCAAACTAACTTCATCAAAGGTAACCCCGTCCAAATCAACTTCATCAAAGGTAACCTTGTCCAAACTAACTTCATCTAAGGAAACTCGTTCAAGTTAACTTCATTAAAGGTAATCCCTTAGTGTACAGCCACGCACATAAGAACAGTACTTATAGATATAAGGATTATATGCTCAAAACAAGGAAACTTCGACCAAATCGCACATACAATGTACCAACAAGAATAAAGTAGTAAAACAAGTAATACCCGATGTAACTGCATATTGATTATTGATTCTTTAAACCAGTAATAATAATTATCAATGGCGACACTTGCTGGTCGAAATATTTAAGTAATCAAGTGTTAAAAATATGTGCAAATATGTATCAGGCTATACTCCCTGTATGTAAGCCTGTGATTAAAGAAGGGCACGGGGAATTATTACGGCTAATTTTTTAACATAAAGTAATGTTTTTGTTAGATTTTTTTATTATTATTTGTGTATGTGTCTGGGGGGGGGGGGGGGGGGGGGGGCTAGGCCAAAATCCCTCTCAATAATGATTATAATTCTAAACTGATATATCTATTCTGAAAATTCAAACAAATGTCTACAACGAAATCGGTTACATCCATTATCTAGGAAACAGATCTCAAAGTTGGACACTTTCATCCTAAAAACAGTGTTCAGGAATTTGTTGGAGGCTTTTAGATGGGTATGTCAGTTCTCTCCAGTACATATCAGACCTATTATCGGAAAGGCAACTTCAAAGGCGTATCATTACTTTTCCATTTCCCGATACATCAGGTTAAGTCAGTTATATTAACTTTCACATGTTCTCTTCGATATATGAATATTTTCAGAGCAAACTTAATTGTTACAAGTCAAAACAGTAAGCTTGTTATATCCATTCCCGTCTGGCAATTTTTTTTCTCCGAAATAACAAGATATCGGTCATGTTGCATTGCCACACGCTTCTACAATTACTGATGCCAGGTATAGCTCCACCCAAACAATCTTCAAAGACCTATTATAAGGCCTATTGAACTTTCCAAACATTGTCCATTTAGAACATTAAATCAGGACCGGGTCTAAATATTTGCATCATTTCTTTTGTGTATTGAGAAAGCCTTTCCTGTCGGGTACATTCATTGTGTCTTTTGGACCAAATATGCATTTTAAGATTGATTCTCATTTGTAAATTTTTCTTTGATCTTAGATATTGGCAGCCATGTCGTCCCGCCAGTGGAAACAACTGTTGTTGATTGAGTATGTTTACTTCTTCGCTAGCCAAGGGTCGTCTCATTCATCCACGAACGCGCATTTTCGATAGTCAGTGGTAACACTCACCTACGCTCTCTATGCCCCTGGAATATGTCATGGCAAAACTAAAAGTAAGCTCAGGTAAAAAACAATGACTAATCGCTAAACAGATGCCTGTTTTTTTAAGATTACAAAGGGACCACATCCGACGTCAACACTTATAATTGTTTTTGCCGCTGTGTGAACATGAGATTCTTTTGATGTACATTAAAGGGTCGAACCTGACTAATTGCATCATCAACAAGGTGGCTCAAACGGAGCCTTCAGTTTTGTCATGACATTTTCCAGGGGTGTAGAGAGCGTAGGTGAGCGCAACTGATATCTATTGAGGATGAGGAGCGCGTAGATGAGACGAGTCTTGGCGAGCGAAGAAGTATGTGTAGTGTTTTTTGCATACTATTTGATGTCATATCAACATCTACGTGATTTAGAATATAAAACTGATGATCAGCATAATAGATCAATTACATTGATATATAAAACAGATTTTTCCGCATGATAAGTAGATCGAATGATTTCAATGCAAAATACAAACAATTGATGAACTATTCAGAAATATAGTAAAATAAGAAATTACGAAATGTATATAGAAATAAATAAGAGAATACCGAAGCGTTAACAAAATCATAATCCAAACTCAAAATCGATTAAACCAGGGGCAAAATATGAACAACGGAAAGATTTACATGGAAACTCTTGTAAAGTGCAAGAGAATAAGACCAGGTGTTGCGGAAGAGTAAGCGTCTTCTGCTTCATCGACGTCACCCGCCTTGTAAATCTTTGTCACATCCAAGTAAACATCAAGTTCTCAAAATGGGAACCGAGTATCATTGTCAATCACAACAAGTAAACACACTAATGAGCATATTCAAAAACGTCCATCTTCATAGCACTTAAAGATACAGAATATTTCTCAATGAGACAAAGATGGCGACCATAAAACTTGCCCATAGTTCTGATCAACCTGCATCTCTCAAATCCTAAAATCGAATAGAGATATCTTTATCTATTTTATATTTCCTTACAGCTACACTGATTGATTTTTGTAACATTTCTTCTCTTGAGGTCGTTACGTTAATTTGTTTGTGTACAGAAGCCGTATTCAGGTAGTTAGGCCTCATATACAAACAAGTTACACATTCCGAACTTCAAAGAAATGCTACAAAGATTTACTGTTCTGATAAGGGGCATGTTCAATCAGGAATGGCTGAATACTAACTTCAAATATTCAATCTATTGAAATTATATGTTTTAGGATATTGAATTGGGACCATATAGGTGTAATGTATTTTACAAGCAAGTGTATGTTAACATTGCGTTACGTGTTGACCCTAGATTAGTCGATAGGACTGGGTGTGTCAACGGTCATAATGACCAATCATCCCTGGGTTTTTTTCCAAACTACAACACTATTGAGTAGGATCGACTGCTATACCGAAGAGGAACGGCTTTGATCAAGTAAACAAATACTGTAGCATCCCCTTCACAGAAATGGTGTAACTATCAATCCGGATTTTGTATATCTGTCCTGTATGTTATAGTGGGATATATTGAGTAACAGGTAAATATTACAACGTATGCCTCGGTATTACAAACCAAAACAATCACTTTTACCCTGACCGGTAACAGATTATGTAGTTATGAAAGTCCCATATGGGTAAACATCGATGATTTCAGAGAATACTGAAGCCAAAACTACCACCCATCATATACAATTAGTATGTAATGCAATTACAAAATTGGGAATATTTCAGAATATTTCGAATACATTGCACATCAGAACTAGGGTCTATTGATCAATTGTATTTTTAAAAATAATAATTTCGATATCACCAATATTAGTACCTTAATAAAATGCATATGAAAAGAATTAAGGGAATCGCAAAGCGATGTTTGTATAAACACTAACAGAATGAATTGTGATCGTAGTGTTATAGTGGATTTGTGTTATTATGGCGATGTCTCACCTCCAATTATGGATTATGCTAACGAGCATAAACGAAAATTATTTGTTATCCAATCATACATTCTATCATCGCTTACTTTTTTCTTAATTCTACACACCAATAACACTACAAGGCCTAGAATGTCTAGATTGTACCTGCTGCCTCCATTGTATGATCGTAAGAGGCGACAAAATATGGGATATTCTCCTTTAGCCATAACCCTAACAAACGATCTCCTTCCTAATGTCTCCTTTGACACTATTTAGCTTTTGACCTTTAGTTAAACTTTTGCCCCTGTGAGGAAGGCTTTATAATATTATAATATTACATTTCCTGGTTCATTGACAAATACAAGGTCCAATACATTTATTCTGTAATATATTTATAAAAAAAAAATTCAAAGATGCAGCACAAGTTTGTGTTAGGTGCATCTTTCGTATTTTACCCCTAGTTTTATGTATTTTGAGTTCGGATTATGGTTGATTGTCCTTTCGGTATTCTCTATTTTTTATGAACAAGAAATTGAAATCGGATCAAAATATTCCTAGTTGGCCGTCATGCAAGTGAACTCGACAATCGGTGATTACTGCTAGAAGATGACGTAACACACATAATTATGCTGCACCTCTTAAATTTAGTAATAGATACAGTATGCCGAAAAAATGAATTGAACTGCATCATACAGCTGTTTCGTCCTCCTAGGACTCTTCAGTGATGCTATGGGCCAAAAGGTAAGAATCCAAAATTTCTCAACTAAAGTAGAAGCAGAAGGGGCAAGTGCGTAAAACCGCTTTTATTTATGAAGTTAGAAGTAAAATTAAACTAGTTCTGTATAATTTCGAATCGTGTACTACGAAAATGTGTATATTATGTACCTTGCCACTATGGACTCTCCAGCAAACCTCGGGGACTAAAAACTCCACCAGCAGAGTATGCCACCTCCTATCATGAAGATGACGTAACACACACATATGCTACACCTCTTATTTAGTAATAGATAAAGTATGCCGAAAAAATACAGAGGAGACAGTGAACAGGGAGGAAGATTTTGCAACAGGGACTTGTTATGATAAAAATGTATGCATAAATGTTTTGGAATTGATGGGACGTCAATTTGAAAAAAATTCAGCTCTCGATAATCCTAGATCTCGCTTTGTTATACGCTATAATTTCATATATGATTTTTCAAGTTGTTCATCTGTTCACTCTTTTCCTATTTTAAAGCACTTGATCAAGAGTTTACAACATTTCCTCGAAAACAGATTGCACACATTGGCAGGTTTACATTGCATGAAATAATCGAAACGTTTTATAACTGGATATTCTAGGTCATATTTTACTTTGAAAAGACTACCTATTATGAAATGAGCTAATTGTCTAATTACACATAACGCTTTCAGATCAATATTATCAAGAAACGATAAAATGCGCCAAAAACATTACTGTGGCGATGGGTCATTCCGCGTGTACCAGCAGTTTCCTTATACTTTCGTACTACTGTCCATTATCTTTCGAGCTTTGCGCATTTTCTTGTTTGACAAAGTGCTTTACATATAACATAAACAGAAGGCACTGCTTCCCATAAAAAAAAGACTTAAAGTAAGGGATGATAATTTATATAAATTAAAATTTGACGAAAATATCTATTTTCAGCAACAGTGACCTTCATAGTTGGCTCCAATCTCAATCCCAGTCTGCATTACCTCATAAGCTAACATAGTACAATTTTGAATGAAGTTTCAACCAATCCATCAATCCTTTCTGAAAAAAAAAATCAGAGAATACCAAAGCGTCAACAAAACCATAATTCGAACTCAACATCGATTAAACTAGAGGCAAAATAGGAACAAAGGAAAGACTAACATGGAGACCCTCGTAAAAGTACAAGAGAATAAGACCAGGTGTTCCGGAAGGGTAAGCGTCTTTTCCTTCATCGACGACACCCGCCATGTAAATCTTGGTCACATCCAAGTAAGCATCAATCCTCAAAATGAGAACCGAGGCATCATTGTCATCACAACAAAGAAACACACTAACAAGCAAACTCAAAAACGTCCATCTTCATATCACACAAAGATACAGAAATTTTCTCGATGAGATCAAGATGGCGACCATAAAACTTGCCCATAATCTTCATCAGTCTGCATCTCCCAAATCCCTGTGCCGTAAGTTTGTTCGTCAGCAGTTGACATCTATCACGAAAATATCGATATTCAGAGCAAGCCGTAGAATAACGAATCAACTGCGACATGTAAACACCGTAGGATGGAGAAGCAGGGATGTTAGTATAAAATTTAATTGAAATTTAATGGACGAAGGCTAAAAGCCTCTATGTCCATATCAGTAAATATTTCACAAAAATAATATGTAAAAAGCATATTATACAACAGAGTATCAATAATCATATATCACATCCCTGAAGTGATCATCCACTAGTTTTTCAAATTGAATAATTGATTGAGTGTTAACAATATGTGTTGGGAGACTATTCCATGTATCAACCACTCTATATGTGAAAAAGTTCCTTCTCAGTTCTGTATTACAAAATAAGTTTGAGGTAACTCTGTTATCGAAAAAGTTATTAATTATTTTAAAACTGTAATCAAGTCGCCTCGCCTCCTCCTATACTTCAGTGTGGGGAGATTTAACATCTGTAAGCGCTCTCTGTAGGATAGTTCCTTCAGCCCTGGGACGAGTTTTGTGGCTCTTCGTTGCACATTTTCTTTCATGTTGATATTCTTATAAAGAAAGTGAAAGTTCACGATCGGAAAGTCGAAATCGTCACGTTTACGTAATCATCTGGAAACCAAGATTTGACGAAAACATATCTATTTTAATTCGGCCTTTTGAACTCAAACTCAATCCCACACTGTGTCACGTCATCAGGTAACATTTTCTAAGTATAATACACATCCATTGATCTTTTCTGAAGTTATTGTCTGAAAATTAGAATTTGACAAAAATGTATATTTTTAGCAACAGTGACTTTTATAGTTGAACTGTTGACCCCAAGCTCAATCCCACTCTTTATAACCTCATAAGTTTCAACCAAATCCAATAATCCTTTCTCAAGTTATCGTCTGGAAACCAACATCTGGACAGACAGAGAGACGGACAGGCAGACAGACAGACAGAGAGACGGACAGGCAGACAGACAGAGAGACGGAGATAAACACTAAAATCCCCTTCGTTTTCAATGGCAGGGGACTATTAAGCGCCCTTGGAAAGAAAGAAGTGAAGCTTCGGCCCTTCAGTTATGTTTATATAGCTTCCTACGTATTTTATATAACGCAACCCTCTAATTATAGAAAGATGGTGTATATTGGAATATAATAGAACAAAAGTATATTATGAAGCATTTTCATAAAAGGTGAAACTAACGTAACGCAACGAAGGCAGGGTGATGTAATTGAATATAAGAGTAATGTAATGGGAAATCTTAAAATATCCTAAGGTAATAATGACTAGTTACTCAAGGGTAATGAGGACGTTATAAAACTGTGACGTTATTGGAATGAAATATGTTGATTGTATTGGAATATGATAAGGAAATAAGTGTGGTTTATGCAAGAGAGAACTCGGCTCGTCTCACTAGTTTCATTTCTGCTCCTTGTTGTAAAATACTGTTTATTCCCCATGTCGAGATAATAGTATAAGAATCCAAGTCTGGGTATTTGTATGTATGATATGTACTAATTATCGCAATAATAATTTCTTAAATGTAATTACAGCCCTTGGTACCTAATTAAATGTTACGTTGTGATGGATCTGTTTGATTTATATGCCTACGTCAGGTGCTATATGCCGTCACGTTTCGTAACAACCTGGCTTACTAGTGTTACGCTCAACCGACCGAGCTCAAGAGAAGATCTCCCTAGCCGGCCTGTATATGGCAGCTTTCTATCGTTCTATCCCCGTCGGATACGACATTCAAACACAGAATGTAACCTTGACAACGGCAACCATCTATCCCCGTCTGATACGACATTCCTACACAGAATGTAACCTTGACAACGGTAACCAACTATCCCCGTCTGATACGACATTTCTACACAGAATGTAACCTTGACAACGGTAACAAACTATCCCCGTCTGATACGACATTCCTACGCAGAATGAAACCCTGACAACGGTAACCAACTATCCCCGTATTATACGACATTCCTACACAGAATGTAACCTTGACAACGGTAACTAACTATCCACGTCTGATACGACATTCCTACACAGAATGTAACCTTGACAACGGTAACAAACTATCCCCGTCTGATACGACATTCCTACACAGAATGTAACCTTGACAACGGTAACCAACTATCCCCGTCTGATACGACATTTCTACACGGAATGTAACCTTGACAACGGTAACCAAATGTAGGTGATCGAGAATATCTTATTGTCTACACTGAGAGAAACCCCACAAAATAATTAATTTTATTGCACAAAGTATAGAAAATCAATCGGAATGTTAAGACCGAGTTACAAATCATTATTTTCATCATTTGAATATAACCAAAGAATGACTTTTATATAGCTGTTGAAATCATCTATTGATTGGTCATCCATCAAAATAGTTATTAATACATTACACTTGCGAGAACGAGTTCTGCATTGAAGATGTACATATATATTTATAATTATTTTCTTTGAACGGGGACTATAACTCAGAGCATCTTTGTCTGAATCCAAGACGATACGGTTGGTAAAATAATCCCTAAGTTCTAGTGTCACTGTCGACTGTCTGATACAGCATTGTGTAACAGCATTTCAATCAAATAACATAATGAGCGTATTAAGGCCAAAAGTTCTCCGAAACTAAGTCAGCCTACAATTGATTTCAAATGTAATTTCAAACACGCCGCTTTGATATTTACCATTATGAAAGTAATTAAAAGATGTATACTTCGAACTTTAGTATAATTAGTTTTTAATTCTTGTGTATACTTTTCTATCCTAAAGTGTATTTTATTTTATTCTTTATTAACAACCATATTTCCCCTGCCTCGAAGTAGCCTTATTTCTTCGAAGCACCGACACAATATTCAGTAGGGATGAAACATCATATATTTTTCAGGGGCTCAAATTTTGTGGTGTTTCGAAAGAGACAATTTTGTTTGCTCTTCATTTCATGGATAAATAATGCTTTTGAAATATACTGGTATTAAAGTCCTTTTTGCTGTTCATCATATCATTGGCAGATGAATTCGTGAAACGAACAAGAAACGAAATGAATTACTAGTTTCAATAAAAAATTCATTATTTACCGTTGTGTTAAGAATGGTAGTAAGAAGTTTTGATAATGGCTTGGTCGAGCAATTAGCAGAGCCAGCGATAAAACGTTGCTTATAAAGATCCTTTTGTAGTTTCGGTTCTGCTAATTGCTCGGCCAAGCCATTATCAAAACTTTTTACTACCATTCTTAGTACCAACAGGGCTTCAGTCATATTGTGACACTGTATACTCCAGAAGTGGAATTAATGGGGTGTGGATTTTGAAAAACTCGAAAGATCTTTTGATCAATCCTGAACACCCCTTCCTGAAAAATGTCTTTCTGGTCAAAATCTTTGAGTTTTCCATCCTGTACACTACCATACTTCATACAAAATTGAAGGAACGTCCTCGATTTCTTTTGATGAGAGCTTTCTTTTCCAAGAAAGGAGGGCGACGATACAAATATATAATAGTGAGCTATCTTGGAGTATACTTTGTGATAAACACGACAAAGGAAATATACTGAGAAAATACAGTAAGGATGTTTGAATTCCTGGTTGACAATTTTTTTGTTGAGTTCGGACGAAAGATTTTCCAGCAGACTGTTGGCATTCCCATGGAAACAAATTGTGCCCCACTCTTAGCTGACCTGTTTTTGTTTTCATACGAGACTGAATTTGTGGAAGAGCTAATCAGGACAGGTTACAAACACCTTGTCAAATCTTTTAATTTTACTTTCAGATATATCGACGATGTGTTGTCTATAAACAACAAGAAGTTTGCTGACCACGTCAATCGTATATACCCTTCTGAACTTGAAATACAGCACACGACAGACTCTTCTACACCAGCTGATTAACTCGATCTCTACTTAAACTACGACCAACATGGAGAGCTTACTACTAAGCTATACGATAAACGTGATGATTTCAATTTTCCGATCGTGAACCTCCCATTTCTTGATAGTAACATCACTGCTTCTCCAAACTAGGGGTTTACATGTCGCAGTTGATTCGATATTCTAGGGCTTGCTCTTGATTTCGGGATTTTCGTGATCGATATCGACTGCTGACAAACAAACTAACAACACAAGGATTCGAGAGATACAGGTTGAACTATGTGTAAGTTTTATGGTCGCCATCTTTGTCTCATTGAGAAATATTCTATATCTTTAAGTGATATGAAGATGGACGTTTTTGAGTATGCTCATTAGTGTGTTTACTTGTTGCGATTGACAATGATACTTCGGTATTCTCTTATCTATCATCATACACTATTGGCCAGAGGCTTGGTTTGGTTTGATTTGGTTTGTTAATGTTATTGTCATACAATACAATATTGGCCAGAGGCTTGGTTTGGTTTGATTTGGTTTGTTAATGTTATTGTCATACAATACAATATTGGCCAGAGGCTTGGTTTGGTTTGATTTGGTTTGTTTGTTTTAAACAGCCAGGATCATTTTTGGACGGTCTCCCGGTGTATGCGATGTGGTTTTGTGTGTCGAGAGCGTATATATTTGGGAGACCGCACCACACATTGCCTACAGTAAAATGTTTTATTATCTTTTTATGCCTCCGCCATGAAATGGGGAGGTACATAGTGTTACCCATGTCCGTCCCGTCCAGTCCAGTCCCGTCCCGTCCCGTCCCGTCCCGTCCCGTCCCGTCCCGTCCCGTCCCGTCTCGTCCCATGGTAATGTAACCAGCTTATCCGATTGTCATCAAACTTTGCATACGTAGTAAGCACGAAAAACTAATTTCATATGCGGGAAAGGGGCATTTAAGTTTCACAGACATTTCTAGTTTTAACTTGGAATCAAGCAAACTTTTTCAACGGAAACTATTTGCTTAGTTGTTTCTCTACAATAAATAGGAATTCTTCCACACCTACCGTCAATGTTAGGAACATATTTAACACCATAATCTGGTCGCGTAACACCGTCACTTTCATTCACCCAGCGAAAAAATATCATATTCGAAAAATGTTATCATTTAGTTTCTTAACAAGGAATGTGGCGACTACGGTATGATGTGGTATGGATAAACTTTAATACATAATACAACAATTGATTATTGAACAGGAATTTTTTTTTTCTTAACTTATGACAAACATTAACAAACAATGTCGATAAAATCAATTCTCCAGTCCTGTTTGAGAGTTCGTTATGTCCCTGGAATGATATACAGAACATTTCAATGCAGCAACTTATTGTTAACTTCGGGTGTACAACCTTTCAAAGTTTAAACTGTAATCAATTTAATGATACAATACAGTAAATATTGAATTCGTTCCTAATTAAATTAGTGAAAAATCAATTGAAATGAAAAATAAAACAAATACATTTTACACGAACTGAGGTCCCCAACAACCCGAGTTATTGTGAACAAACAACTAGAGACGGCCGAGTCGAATAATCATGGCTCGATATATACGCATCTAGTTAAAACGTCATGTAACGACGGCTAGGTATGTGTGCTTTTTATCATTATTCCTATCCATGACAAACCCATATACGATATCAACATAAATGAGTTGGACTAGTGGGTCATCCCCCTCCAACTCACGAATCTCTGGGTTCAACACTAGTGCCTCACCTCCCTTTTCCTTGTAGGTAGGGCGTATTGACTCCGTTAATGATTCGTAAGAGGCGACTTAATTTGTAATCTTAACTTTATGATCTTACTTAACAAATTTCTCCTTTCAAATCCTTCCAAATCCTATCTAATGTCTCCTTTGAGAGAACTTGGTGTTTACATGGATGTATCCAAGATTTACATGGCGGGTGTCGTCGATGAAGCAAAAGACGCTTACTCTTCCGGAACACTTGGTCTTATTCTCTTGTACTTTTACAAGAGTCTCCATGTAGGTCTTTCCTTTGTTCATATTTTGCCCCTGGTTTAATCGATTTTGAATTTGGATTATGATTTTGATGGCGCTTCGGTATTCTCTTATTTATTTGACAATACCTCACTTTTGGCCAATATTTGAGTGTTTGTCCCTGTAATGAATACTTTTGGGTTGTGTCCCCTGGCCGCGACATACCAAAGTGTCATACTTAAGTGCAATAGCTCTTGGCTTCGAATAAGTTTCGGACTATCGCAAGGAGGTTAGCACGAACATATTACAGTCTTCCAAATACCCACGTACTGCACTAGTGTGTCTTCCCCCTCTTCACGACTCTGGAGACTGGACTAGTGGGTCTTTCCCTCTTCACGACTCTTGAGACTGGACTAGTTGGTCTTCCCCTCTTTACGACTCTTGAGACTGGACTAGTTGGTCTTCCCCTCTTTACGACTCTCTGAAGACTCGACCAGTGGGTCTTCCATCTCTTCACGACTCTTGAGACTGGACAGGTGGTCTTTCCCTCTTCGCGACTCTGGACACTGGATCAGTGGGTCTTCCATCTCTTCACGCCTCTTGAGACTGGACTGGTGGTCTTCCCCCTCTTCCAGACTCCCTGGAGACTGGCCTAGTGGGTATTCTCCCTCTTCACGATTCTCTGGAAACTGGACTTGTCGGTCATCCCCCTCTTCAAGACTCTCAGGAGACTAGACTAGTGGGTCTTCTCCCTCTTCACGACTCTGGAGACTGGACTAGTGGGTCTTCCCCTCTTCACGACTCTGGAGATTGGACTAGTGGGTCTTCCCCTCTTCACGACTCTAGAGACTGGACTAGTGGGTCTTTCCCTCTTCACGACTCTGGAGACTGGACCAGTGGGTCTTCCATCTCTTCACGACTCTCTGAAGCCTGGACCAGTGGGTCTTCCATCTCTTCACGACTCTGGAGACTGGACTACTGGGTCTTTCCCCTTTCACGACTCTTGAGACTGGACTAGTGTGTCTTCCCCCTCTACACGGCTCTTGAGACTGGACTAATGGGTCTTCCCCTCTTCACGACTCTCTGAAGACTGGACCAGTGGGTCTTCTCCCTCTTCAAGACTCTCAGGAGACTGGACTAGTGGGTCTTCCCCATCTTCACGACTCTGGAGACCGGACTAGTGGGTCTTTCCCTTCCTTACGATTCTGAAGCCTGGACTAGTGGGTCTTCTCCCTCTTCACGACTCTGGAGACTGGCTTAGTGTGTCTTCCCCCTCTTCACGACTTTGGAGACTGGCCTAGTGTGTCTTCCCCCTCTTCACGACTTTGGAGACTGGACTAGTGGGTCTTTTCCCTCTTCACGACTTTGGAGACTGGACTAGTGGGTCTTTCCCCTCTTCACGACTCTTGAGACTGGACTAGAGGGTCTTCCCCTCTTAACGACTCTCTGAAGACTGGACCAGTGGGTCTTCCCCTCTTCACGACTCTTCAGACTGGACAGGTGGTCTTCCCCTCTTCACGACTCTGGACAATGGACCAGTTGGTCTTCCACTCTTCACGACTCTTGAGACTGGACCAGTGGGTCTTCCATCTCTTCCCGACTCTGGAGACTGGACCAGTGGATCTTCCCCATCACCACGGTACATTGCTCTGCCCCATACAAGGAACATTTCAGCGAAATATCATGCTTCTAAGCCTTTTGGTTATTAAGAAGCAGTTGTTTAAATGTTTTAACAGATTTGACCCCCGCGACCTTGGATATAGAGCAAGGCCATTTCTTTTCGGAAACTTTGTCGGGCTTCTTTAAAGGAACCTTTCAGCCAAATGAATTATCATGTTTTTATGCCTTTTGGTTAATTAGAAGAGTCGTTTTAATGTTTAAACATATTTGACCCCATGTGACCATGTTCATTTCTTTTCGCAAACTTTGTCGGGCTTCATCCATGGAACCTTTCGGGCAAATATCATGCGTCTAGACCTTTTGATAATTATGAAGTCGCTTAAATGGGAAGAAATGACGCCGGACGGACGGGCGGACGCCATGCAGCGGCATAAAGATAAAAGCTCACTTAGCCCTTCGGGCCAGGTGACCTAATAAACTACAAACAATATCATTGTATTTATGAAATATCAACTTTGCAAGAATCGAGCGTTTTCTTTAAAAGTAAATTATTTCCATATGAAGTCCGATACATATTCACAGTCTCGCTGCCTACGTCACAGCAGTGTACTTGTATAAAGTCGATAGTCAAACACCGTAGTCTTTATCCGTTTTGTTTATTTTCTATAATCAATGTTTAACTAATAATTTAAGTAAACACAAGAAGGTAATACTCCATGTTTTACGGACTATAAGCGTTCGATCCAAAAACACGCAATTTGGCTTATAGTGTATTGATTTATCGATTAGGAAAATATTATTCATACCCAATAACACGGTCATAACATCTTGTTTCTACTTATTATCTGTTTCATTACCACTAGTATAGAATAACTAGGTCATGACATCTTGTTTCTCCTTATTATAATAACTAGGCCATGACATCTTGTTTCACCTTATATGTCTCATTACTACTAATATAGAATAACTAGGTCATGATATCTTGTTTCTCCTCATTGTCCATTTCATTACTACTAGTATAGAATAACTAGGTCATAACATCTTGTTTCTCCTGATTGGCCGTTTCATTACTACTAGTATAGAATAACTAGGTCATGACATCGTGTTTCTCCTTATTATCTGTTTCATGAATACTAGAATAGAATAATTAGGTCATGACATCTTGTTTCTCCTTATATGTTTCATGACTACTAGTATAGAATAATTAGGTCATGACATCTTGTTTCTCCTTATATGTTTAATTACTACTAGTATAGAATAACTAGATCATGACATCTTGTTTCTCCTTATTATCTGTTTCATTACATCTAGTATAGAATAACTAGATCATGATATCTTGTTTCTCCTTATTGTCCGTTTCAATACTACTAGTATAGAATAACTAGGTCATAACATCTTGTTTCTCCTGATTGGCCGTTTCATTACTACTAGTATAGAATAACTAGGTCATGACATCGTGTTTCTCCTTATTATCTGTTTCATTACTACTAGTATAGAATAACTAGGTCATGACATCGTGTTTCTCCTTATTATATGTTTCATGGCTACTAGTATAGAATAACTAGGTCATGATATCTTGTTTCTCCTTATTATCTGTTTCATGACTACTAGTAAAGAATAACTAGGTCATGACATTTTGTTTCTCCTTATTATCTGTTTCATGACTACTAGTATAGAATAACTAGGTCATGACATCTTGTTTCTCCTTATTATCTGTTTCATTACTACTAGTATAGAATAACTAGGTCATGACATCTTGTTTCTCCTTATTAACTGTTTCATGACTACTAGTATAGAATAACTAGGTCAAGACATCTTGTTTCTCCTTATTATCTGTTTCATGACTACTAGTATAGAATAACTAGGGCATGACATCGTGTTTCTCCTTATTATATGTTTCATGGCTACTAGTATAGAATAACTAGGTCATGATATCTTGTTTCTCCTTATTATCTGTTTCATGACTACTAGTAAAGAATAACTAGGTCATGACATTTTGTTTCTCCTTATTATCTGTTTCATTACTACTAGTATAGAATAACTAGGTCATGACATCTTGTTTCTCCTTATTATCTGTTTCATTACTACTAGTATAGAATAACTAGGTCATGACATCGTGTTTCTCTTTATTATCTGTTTCATTTTCATTTCAAATATATTTTATTGATCAAATTAATAATCAATGGGATTGAGCAACAGGCTTTACCTATATAAGCTCTCTCTCTTACCTCCGACATACTTTAAATAATACAATTTGAAAATATATATATGTACATTATTTTCCATTACTTTTCAACTCATCTCTTGATTCTTTGTCTATATTTACATGTACTTCACAGTAACTTTTGAAACAATTGATATACATACAATATTGTTATATTAGAGTAGGGCTGAATATATATTTAATGTAAATAGGTTTAATACCATGATTATAATATTGTTGTGTTGAATAAAATATACATGAAATTTAAATCATGATCTTATTACAATGGTTTTTGGTGAATGTCATAGTATTATCAGATATTATGGTTTTACAAAAATTGATACTACTGTATATATTCTATATTTTTGATATATGGTATATATGTTTTGAGATGAGTTGAAAAACAAAGAGAAAAAAAAAACATAATTTAAGAGAGAAAAAAACCATTGAAGACAACACAAGAAATTCACATTCGCTCTCACTCATACACCACAACATATATCTCTGGCATGGATTTTTATAAGAAATTATTGTATTAATTTATTTCATTGTATGTATCATGTGCTACTCAACATTATAATGTTTAAATATATATAGCGACAAGAAGTTATGATATTTGCTATATCTAGCGTAGTGATATATGTCTTATTTATGTATTACATTTTCATTTGTTTCTCCTTATTATCTGTTTCATTACTACTAGTATAGAATAACTAGGTCATGACATCTTATATCTCCTTATTATCTGTTTCATGACTTCTAGTATAGAATAACTAGGGCATGACATCGTGTTTCTCCTTATTATCTGTTTCATTACTACTAGTATAGAATAACTAGGTCATGACATCTTGTTTCTCCTTATTATCTGTTTCATTACTACTAGTATAGAATAACTAGGTCATGACATCGTGTTTCTCTTTATTATCTGTTTCATTACTACTGTGACATCTTGTTTCTCCTTATATGTTTCATTACTACAAGTATAGAACAGGAAACTCAATAAGGACACTCAGGTAGAAAGAAAAGAACTCGTGTTTATAATAGTATTTCAGGAAGGTAGGCATTGTTTTAAAAAAAAAATGCCGAATCATGGTTTCACTTAGAATTATTTTAATACACTTTAAGTGAAACATATTCTGTAATATAGATTATTTTAACGTAGATTAAGTGAAAGATGCTTTAGAACGCTATCAATTTTCCATATCTGACATTGTGTCGGACGTTCAATGGTGCTGGGGACGCTTACTCTTCCGGAACACCTAGTTTCACCTACATGTTTTAGGAGGTTAAATTTTGATTTCCAGTTGTGTCATTGTGTGTCGAGGCTGTTTATATACAATACAACCAAATCGCTGTATCAAACTCAATAGTTAACATTATCCCATAACATACATAAGTAATATGTCTGATAGAACGACACCTGTTTTTTTCTCCATTTTACATTAATGTTCGGCGCTGGTAACATTAGGAATCAAAATGGCTAATGGAACATAATGGGCTTCATGCAGTCAATCCTCCTGTTGACTATCAGTGCCCTAAAAAGCATTGTCATCACACTCGTTCCGTTGGGAACTGTAAATTAGATTTGTATCACAAGGTCATTGGAATCAAACTACTCTAGCTAAATGACATATGAATCAATATACAATACCGAGGACTTCTCGCCGCAATTTAATTTCTCCCTTTTTTTACTTTTGTAATGACATTACATTACTTTTTGTAATGAGGGCAAATATGTCACTTCTGCGAATAAGTGAACAAATTTTGGAATGTGAAAATTTTCGTGCTGATTTATGAGTGGCAAAAGTTTATATGTGTTAAAGTTTTACTAGGCGAAAGTTTAACAGTGCTGAACTTTGAGTGGTCAAATTTTATGTATGCTAAAGTTTTATTAGGCGAAAGTTTGCTTTGTTGAACTTTGAGTGGTCAAATTTTATATAAGCTAAAGTTTCACTAGGCGAAAGTTTGACTGTGCTGAACTTTGAGTGGTCAAATTTTATATAAGCTAAAATTTTACTAGGCAAAAGTTTGACTGTGGTGAACTTTGAGTGGTCAAATTTTATATATGCTAAAGTTTTACTAAGCGAAAGTTTGACTGTGCTGAACTTTGAGTGGTCAAATTTTATATAAGCTAAAGTTTTACTAGGCGAAAGTTTGACTGTGGTGAACTTTGAGTGGTCAAATTTTATATATGCTAAAGTTTCACTAGGCGAAAGTTTGACTGTGCTGAACTTTGAGTGGTCAAATTTTATATAAGCTAAAGTTTTACTAGGCGAAAGTTTGACTGTGCTAATATTCGCTCGGACGGTTTGATTGTGTTAAAGTTTGGCATGGCAAATCTTCATCAGTTGCAAGTAGTCCTGATATCCTGATATCTGCTTTGTGTGCACAAATTTCATAACAATGAACTTGTAATGGGGTGACTATCGTGGTATATCAACATGAAGAACATGATATTAACCGAGACGAAGGTACATAAACTATCATGTTAACCATGACAATAGTCAATACACTAACGCTCTAATGGTCACTCCATCTAACAACTCTATACCTACAAATCTCACAGAAACACAAATGGCTAAGGTTGTTTATACCTACAAATCTCACAGAAACACAAATGGCTAAGGTTCTTAGGTTCTTAATACTTACAAATCACACAGAAACACAAACGGCTAAGGTTGTTTATACCTACAAATCACACAGAAACACAAATGGCTAAGGTTATTTATACCTACAAATCACACAGAAACACAAATGGCTAAGGTTATTTATACCTACAAATCACACAGAAACACAAATGGCTAAGGTTATTTATACCTACAATTCACACAGAAACACAAATGGCTAAGGTTATTTATACCTACAAATCTCACAGAAACACAAACGGCTAAGGTTATTTATACCTACAAATCACACAGAAACACAAATGTCGAAGGTTATTTATACCTACAAATCACACAGAAACATAAACGGCTAAGGTTCTTTATACCTACAAATCACACAGAAACACAAATATCGAAGGTTCTTTATACCTACAAATCACACAGAAACACAAATGGCTAAGGTTGTTTATACCTACAAATCACACAGAAACACAAACGGCTAAGGTTGTTTATACTTACAAATCACACAGAAACACAAATGTCGAAGGTTATTTATACCTACAAATCACACAGAAACACAAATGGCTAAGGTTCTTAGGTTCTTAATACTTACAAATCACACAGAAACACAAATGGCTAAGGTTATTTATACCTACAAATCACACAGAAACACAAATGGCTAAGGTTGTTTATACCAACAAATCACACAGAAACACAAATGTCGAAGGTCATTTATACACAAAAATCACACAGAAACACAAATGGCTAAGGTTATTTATACCTACAAATCACACAGAAACACAAATGGCTAAGGTTATTTATACCTACAATTCACACAGAAACACAAATGGCTAAGGTTATTTATACCTACAAATCTCACAGAAACACAAACGGCTAAGGTTATTTATACCTACAAATCACACAGAAACACAAATGTCGAAGGTTATTTATACCTACAAATCACACAGAAACATAAACGGCTAAGGTTCTTTATACCTACAAATCACACAGAAACACAAATATCGAAGGTTCTTTATACCTACAAATCACACAGAAACACAAATGGCTAAGGTTGTTTATACCTACAAATCACACAGAAACACAAACGGCTAAGGTTGTTTATACTTACAAATCACACAGAAACACAAATGTCGAAGGTTATTTATACATACAAATCACACAGAAACACAAACGTCGAAGGCTATTTATACCTACAAATCACACAGAAACACAAATGGCTAAGGTTATTTATACCTACAAATCACACAGAAACACAAATGGCTAAGGTTCTTAGGTTCTTAATACTTACAAATCACACAGAAACACAAATGTCGAAGGTTATTTATACCTACAAATCACACAGAAACACAAATGGCTAAGGTTGTTTATACCTACAAATCACACAGAAACACAAATGTCGAAGGTCATTTATACACAAAAATCACACAGAAACACAAATGGCTAAGGTTATTTATACCTACAAATCACACAGAAACACAAATGGCTAAGGTTATTTATACCTACAATTCACACAGAAACACAAATGGCTAAGGTTATTTATACCTACAAATCTCACAGAAACACAAACGGCTAAGGTTATTTATACCTACAAATCACACAGAAACACAAATGTCGAAGGTTATTTATACCTACAAATCACACAGAAACACAAATGGCTAAGGTTGTTTATACTTACAAATCACACAGAAACACAAACGGCTAAGGTTATTTATACCTACAAATCACACAGAAACACAAATGTCGAAGGTTGTTCATACCTACAAATCTCAAAGAAACACAAATGGCTAAGGTTGTTTATACCTACAAATCACAGAGAAACACAAATGTCGAAGGTTGTTATACCTACAAATCACACAGAAACACAAATGGCTAAGGTTGTTTATACCTACAAATCACACAGAAACACAAATGGCTAAGGGAGTCAGTTTTTGACTCGTGTCCTGGTTAAATGTCATGACCTCTAATTAAGAAATGAAGCATCACGGTCGACGGCACTAAATTGCGCCAACTCGACATTTCAGATAGTCCGGTATCCAAGCATGATCGTAGTGGCAAATCGTCTTTTATAAACTTTAGAACGAACCCATGTTGCACGCGAATGGTAATGTTGTTTGTTAAAACTATTAACTATAATGTTGTTTGTTAAAACTATTAACGATAATGTTGTTTGTTAAAACTATTAACTATAATGTTGTTTGTTAAAACTATTAACGATAATGTTGTTTGTTAAAACTATTAACTATAATGTTGTTTGTTAAAACTATTAACTACAATGTTGTTTGTTAAAACTATTAACTATAATGTTGTTTGTTAAAACTATTAACTATAATGTTGTTTGTTAAAACTATTAACTATAATGTTGTTTGTTAAAACTATTAACTACAATGTTGTTTGTTAAAACTATTAACTATAATGTTGTTTGTTAAAACTATTAACTACAATGTTGTTTGTTAAAACTATTAACGATAATGTTGTTTGTTAAACTGTTAACTATAATGTTATTTGTTAAACTGTTAACTATAATGTTATTTGTTAAACTGTTAACGTCTAGTATTATAATTCGTTATATGCATTCATTCGCCGTTAAATAGTGTTTTACAAAACTCTTCTATTCAAAATAAATATGGCTGACCAATGGTGAGACATTGCCAAGCATCGCATGGAACCATAATGATTTTAAAAAAACGAACAAACCCCAATTGCGATATTTTTATAAAAAGATCGCACTTATATCCCGTCTTTTTTATTCTTAAGGGAGGGGATTAGTTTCGAATTAAAACATTTTAAACAAATAACTTACGTAAATCTTCATAACAAAGTATGTGCTAATTTGATATTTAACTAGTAATATGTTGGTTCTTACAGATTATGTTCCTGAAAATATTAAAACACAGGTATCACTTGTGGTACGACTCACCGTAACTGTAGGTTAGGAAGATAAACAGCCACGTGGTGCCAAGTCCTACAGCCGTCACCATTTTACTTCTTCTAACTGTTTTCGGGTCTGAATTCTCCAAGAATCAAATATATATACGTATTGTCTCTAGCGGTACCTGAGCTCCATGCTTTATACACGAGTATCGGCAGGTGAGCCCATGCTTTATACACGGGCAGGTGACAGCTACTGAGACGCTCCATGTAACATAGACTTAGAAGCATGCGCATTAACCTATCGATTTAATTTGTTCCTATCGACAGGGACTTAATATATACGTCACATCACAAGTAGGCAGAAAATATTTATCTTAAATAGGAATCAAAGATTTACGTGAATAAAAAATGTCCGTAGGAATTGTAAGTAATATTAGTTCAGTAACTACTTGCTAAACACCACGTGTTTTGGTACTTTGGGAACCAGGTGTATTTTAAAAAAGTGAAGCGCGATTTCTTGGGATGAGAAATCGTTCCGTAGGACACGTGTAATAAAAAATATATGTGACATTGGATAATGGTGAACTTATTTTGTATTTTAAAAAATCTACAAAAAAATCATGTTTAAACAAGCTACTGTCAAAGATCGTGGCTAAATATAAGCTATAACAATGTCATGTTGTAAAGCCCCCTTTTAACAGGTATGTTTACGGTATGGTGATAGACATGTTGTAAAGCTCCCCTTTAAACACGATATATTTACGGTATGGAGATAGACATGTTGTAAAGCTCCCCTTTAAACATGATATGTTTACGGTGTGGAGATGCAGTGTTGTAAACTCCCCTTTAAACATGATATGTTTACGGTATGGAGATAGACGTGTTGTAAACTCCCCTTAAATATGATATTTTTACGGTATTGAGATAGACGTGTTGTAAACTCCCCTTTAAATATGATATTTTTACGGTATGGAGATAGACGTGTTGTAAACTCCCCTTTAAATATGATATTTTTACGGTGTGGAGATGCAGTGTTGTAAACTCCCCTTTAAACATGATATGTTTACGGTGTGGAGATAGACGTGTTGTAAACTCCCCTTTAAATATGATATTTTTACGGTATGGAGATAGACGTGTTGTAAACTCCCCTTTAAATATGATATTTTTACGGTGTGGAGATGCAGTGTTGTAAACTCCCCTTTAAATATGATATTTTTACGATATGGAGATAGACGTGTTGTAAACTCCCCTTTAAATATGATATGTTTACGGTATGGAGA
The DNA here is from genome assembly GCA_947623455.1 of Mimachlamys varia. Lineage (NCBI taxonomy): Eukaryota > Metazoa > Mollusca > Bivalvia > Pectinida > Pectinidae > Mimachlamys > Mimachlamys varia. The sequence continues at coordinate 48,378,944 of OX392536.1, forward strand.
TAGACGTGTTGTAAACTCCCCTTTAAATATGATATTTTTACGGTGTGGAGATGCAGTGTTGTAAACTCCCCTTTAAACACGATATGTTTACGGTGTGGAGATAGACATGTTGTAAACTCCCCTTTAAATATGATATTTTTACGGTGTGGAGATGCAGTGTTGTAAACTCCCCTTTAAACATGATATGTTTACGGTATGGAGATAGACGTGTTGTAAAAAAAAAATCAGAGAATACCAAAGCGTCAACAAAACCATAATCCGAACTCAAAATCGATGAAACTAGGGGCAAAATAGGAACAAAGGAAAGATTTACATGAAGACTCTCGTAAAAGCACAAGAGAATAAGACCAGGTGTTCCGGAAGAATAAGCGTCTTCTGCTTCATCGACGACACCCGCCATGTAAAGCAAGCCCTAGAATAACGAATCAACTGCGACATGTAAACACCATAGGATGGAGAAGCAGGGTTGTAAGCTCCCCTTTAAATATGATATGTTTACGGTATGGAGATAGACGTGTTGTAAAGCTCCCCCTTAAACATTATATTTTTTTTCGGTATGGAGATAGACGTGTTGTAAAGCTCCCCCTTAAACATTATATTTTTACGGTATGGAGATAGACATTTTTTCTTTGATTATTTGTTGTGATCGAGACTGATGCCTCAGATCTCATTTTGAGGATGCGGCGTTTACTTCGATCTGATTTACATATGGCGGGCCTCGTTTAAAAGAGACGCATCTCTTTTCTGTGACACCTGGTCTTATCAGGAGCGTAGCTGGGGGTATTTTGATGTGCAAGCCCCGTGACGTTTACATTATGGGGAGGGGGTACTTCAGTTGGGGGGGGGGGTCACATTTTGACTCCAAATGGTGCCATTGTGTTTTGGACTTGTTTAAATCATCATTTTCTGGCCTATCATTATACAAATTATTTATCCGAAAATGGAATACGATATGTTTTATTTCCATGATGTATGGCAACAAAATCTTTATCCATACCTTTCTTATGTCATTAATTCGTCAGTAAGTAAAACCAGGGACATTTACATGTAAAAACATCTTTGATATAGATATGTCTCTGTTTATAAGTATATGTGTTCTGTGCAGGACTCAGGAAGTAAGAACTCATGCTTGTGTTCTTTAGCATAATTTTGTATAATTCGAAGAGGCATAATTTCACGAAAGTCCCTTAACTTAGAAATCTCCATAGAAAAGCATTAAAGAATTAACGAGAAAATCTTAAGTTAAAGGAATTTTCCTTAATTTCTGTAATGCTTTCCTATGGGGATGTTTAACTTAAGGAATTTTGGCCGGGCTCATTGATAATTTTCTTTGCTGACATTTTGTTTGAACCTAAATGTAGTAAAAATTAGCCCTTCTATTATTACTCTTAGAATAATAAAAGGGTCATTTTTTTATATTAAATCTAATACAGATTTACTAAAAAAAAAAACCAGAAAATACCAAAGCGTCAACAAAACCACAATCCGAACTCAAAATCGATAAAACTAGAGGCAAAATAGAAACAAAGAAAAGATTTACATGGATAAGACTAGGTGTTCCGGAAGAGTAAGCGTCTACTACTTCATCGACGACAACTGCCATGTAGATATTGGTCATATCCAAGTAAACATCAGGTTCTCAAAACGAGAAACGAGTCTTTATTGTCAATAAAAACAAGGGAGAACACTAATGAGCATACTCAAAAACGTCCATCTTCATATCACTGAAAAATACAGAATATGTCCCATGAAACCAAGATCTGATGGCGACCATAAAACTTGCCCATAGTCTGCATCAACTTGCACCTCTCCTTTCCCTGTGCCACAAGTTTGTTCGTCAGCAGCTGATATCTATCACTAAAACCTAATATGACACGGTTTTAAACAGATGCTTATGTTTGGATGTTGTTTGGTATTCATTTGTATACAAATTTTCACACGATAAAGTCATTACCTATATTGTCGTAGTGAGCTGTAATATAAATAATATTTGAATTGTGTTGGCTGCGGTCTCCGACATCTTGCACAATTATATATGTTTTAATATGTATGTGTATTTTAATCCTATATCCTGTTGCATACGGAATAAAATAAAATTGAAGTATTTATAGCTAACAAACTTTCTGCAGCCCAATATGTTAATCTGACGAGTGGAAAAAAGAAGTAACAATATCAGTGGAATTTTAAGAATATATGTTGAATTATGAAATTTCTCGACTTTAATACATATACTTGCAAGCACGGGCTCCTGTCAGTGCCAGGAAAGATCTTCAACAGGATCCTGCTGGAGAGGATGAGGGACGCGGTAGACATCAGGCTCCGAGATCACCAGGTGGGCTTCAGGCGGGACAGATCATGTACTGACCAGATTGCCACGCTCCGCATCATCGTCGAGCAATCCCTTGAGTGGAACTCCTCACTGTATATAAACTTCGTGGATTTCCTCAAGGCGTTTGACAGCCTACACCGCAACACCTTGTGGAAACTTCTCCGGCACTACGGAATCCCAACCAAACTCACCCGACTCATCCAGAAATCATACGAGGGAATGTCCTGCCAGGTCGTACATGGAGGACAGCTGACCAGACGCTTCGACATAAAGACCGGAGTACGTCAAGGCTGCCTCTTATCACCGTTTCTGTTCCTGCTCGCCATAGACTGGGTGATGAAGCAGACGACAGAAGGAAAGAAGAATGGCATCCAGTGGACCCTCTGGACTCAGTTAGACGACTTGGACTTCGCCGACGACTTCGCCCTACTCTCACACAGTCGTCAGCAGATGCAGGAGAAAACGTCGAGTCTGGCCGCCTACGCCTCCCAAGTAGGCCTGCAAATCCACCCCCACAAGACCAAGATCCTGAAGACCAACTCTACCAGCACTGAGCCAGTGAAGCTAGGTGACAACAACCTGGAAGAAGTCGAGACCTTCACTTATCTAGGCAGCGTAGTGAACGAACAGGGAGGAACTGACGCAGACGTGAAAACCCGCATCGGAAAGGCAAGGGCATCCCTCATCACCCTCAAGAACATCTGGAGATCACACCTCATCACAACGCGCACCAAGATCCGCCTATTCAATTCGAACATCAAATCCGTCCTGCTGTACGGAGCGGAAACATGGCGAACAACAAAAACAACCACCAAGAGAGTACAGACGTTCATAAACTCCTGTCTGAGAAGAATCCTCAAGATCCACTGGCCGGATACTATCAGCAACGCGGATCTCTGGGAAAGAACAAACCAAGTGCCAGTGGAAGAAGAGATCAGGAGAAGAAGATGGGGTTGGATCGGCCACACGTTGCGGAAACTAACATCCAACATCACCCGTCAGGCCCTGAGATGGAATCCCCAGGGCAAGAGAAAACGCGGAAGACCGAAGAACACGTGGAGAAGGGACCTGGAGGCCGACGTCAAGCAGACAGGTCACACCTGGAGGGAGCTGGAGCAAATCGCCCAGGATCGAGGACGATGGAGGGTAGTCGTTGATGGCCTATGCCCCACCAGGGGTAAAAGGCCTAAGTAAGTAAGTAAGTACGGGCTTATGTGCTTACATGGCAGCTACGCCCCTGCTTATTATATTGTGCGTTTTAAAGAGTCTCGCGTATATATTTGTCCTATGTTCATATTTTGCCCCTAGTTTGATCGAATCGCTTCGGTATTACCTGGGGTTTTTTTTTGTCGAGCACTTAGAAGATTTTATAGAATTCATGATTAAGCCTCTTTTGTTGTTTTGAAATGCTGTCAGAGTAACAATACCATAGTTATTCATAATGAAACAAGCCACTTAGTTTTCTGACATTTTTCTCTCGTTGAAAATTATGTGGAATAAATAGAAATCACATAATTCTACATTGTGAAAAGAATACTGCTATTCGTGATAGATTATGGTGTTTTTTATTTAACATGTTCGGTATTGATTTTATTGCGTACCTTCAAAATTTATCAGATTTTGACCTAGTTAATGCTTTATTAGGAAGCAAGTTAGACTATGACATGTCTAACGAAGACAACGAATATCTAAGATTAGCAAATGTAAATTTTCTGAATGAAATGCTTAAAAATGTAACCCAATTTGCTAACAATTGATGTTTCAATATAATTACTTGTGTGTGAAATAACTTTGTATATGTATTTTCAGACTATTCTTGTTTATATGTTGATTGTATGATGTAATTATTCTATTTGTGAATCTTCATTTGTGGAGGAAATAAAGAGAATAATAATAATGAAGATCAAGATCAGCCGAAGGTAGGTTCGTAAGGGGTTATATACGGATGTCTCTCATCCTACCTCCTTTTGTCGGTGTTGTGCTCCAACATATCTTAATCAAAACTATACTGTCTACTTAACCTTATTAATTTGGTTAAAGATACAGTATGCCGAAAAAAATGACACTACATCATACAGCTGTTTCGTCCTTTTAGGAAATTCTAGGGGCTATTAGGTGGGAATCGATATTTTCCCCAATTACTGTAGGGACAGAGGGGTCAGGTACGTAAAACCTCTTTAATTTATGAATTTAGGAAAAACATGAGTATTGAATAATTTCAATTCCTGTACTTCGAAAGAGTGCGTATTCTGATCCATGACACTATTCAAATGAGATAACTGTGGTCATCCAGGCCCCAGCAAACCTTGGAGACTAAAACATTCACCACCAGAGTCTACAACATCGTCGGAAACCCACGGTACCGTGGGTTTCCGATGATGAGTCTATCACCTTGTATCATGAAAGATGAACGCAACACGCACACATATGCTGCACTTTTTGAATTTCGTTATTTTTTTGTACAGATACAGTATGCCGAAAAATACAAAAAAAAAAAAACTTTACTGTAAGTGGGTATAACTATAGTGTAATGTATCATTTATTTTTTTTCATATTCAATTAACAAGGAATACGAAATAGCAACATCATTCCCCATTACATTTCATATAGAACAATAATTGAATACAAAATTGAATACAAAACAGGAATTTTTTTATACGATAATGCCCCCCCCCCCCCCCCCCCCACCTCTCCATACATATTCAGATTAAGGGGCGATAACCTGTGCACTTGTACACTGAATAAAAATGTTTCAATGAGATATATGTTTACATATATATATATATGTGTGTGTATGTTATTCATCAAACATCATTCAGTGGTAATGTATGAGGAAAAACACTACATGTGGCCGGATCGTTTAGGGGTCGAACGACTAAGGGGCCGGAACTGGCGATAAAGAGCGGTCCAGTAAGGGGCCGGAACAACTATAGAGGGCCACTTGATTCGAATCAGAATTTGGTACATAAAATGTCATAACAAATGTATAAATAAAAAATCTTAAGCAGTTTGCAGTTTTAAATCATGTACACTTGACCTAGTCAATGATGTTAGTGTTCTAAAAGAATAGACATGTTTCTTTTTACCCGCATGTATTTTGATTGGGGTATTTCGTAATTTGTAATAAATAACTTCGGCGTGTTCGATTTGTCAATTACAATGACATACTGATATTCTAGTCACATTTGTTTTTTGAAAATATTACTTTTATCTCTTATAAAACAGAAATAATAAAGTTGTATAAACTAAAAGAAAAATATGTAGGAATTGATCTTAAAGCATCATAGGAAGTAACGTATCTTATGTACAGTTAATATAATATGCCTATAATCAAACGCGCCAGAATACAAGATCGCCAAGGTCGTGGTACTAGCACATTGTCATTGGCCAGTTAGGAACGACTAACCATGGATAAAACAAGCTCGTAAGTGTAAAATTGTCTGGTTCTTGTCATAAATATATTTTTGGAGAAATACGTAGCACCATGTGCCGTTCACGGTAAACTCTTTGACTATACATGCATGATGCGGTGACGTAAAGTTGTAGCACGTATACGAACCCAAGGGGAAGGTTTAGTTGTATCACGGACTTAGATTAGATCTAAGTCCGTGGTTGTATATTGACCCAAGTAACCAACTTATACCTGCAACAAGATCTTCAAGGAATCAGCATGAATTTAGTCACTCCATACCACGCAATAGAACACAGTACAGACAAAATGTCTTACTTCCCTTGACTTGGAATATAACATTGACTAGGCCTATAGGTATTTATCACTAAATTTTATCATTAGTATATGCATGTCCCTGTGATCATGGGTATATTTTTATTGGTAGGTTGGTTGGTTGCTATCAAAATATGAGAAAAAATATTAACAGTGTTGGAGGGGGGGGGGGGGGTTATTCAATTTTTTGAGTGGAAACTATAAAATAAAAACATGAGAGTTTGAGATCAATCAGGGCAGCATTATGTATGTGGGCACTGCCTCGTCTATGCAGTACCTATATAGCTACTACTATATATACAGCATGCATTTACAATCAGTGTTCAATCCAGGATTTGCACAGAGGGCCAGTGGGGCCTACACTCCACAGTGTTAAAATATGTTTATATTGTAAAAGAATGTCGTTTCCGCCACACGTGTAAAGGATTCCCAACACGTGTACACTATCACAACCCAGGTTTGGGGATCCAGGGTTCTGTTGGGACCTTAATTCTTTATAATAACATATCAATGACAGAGACTAAAAGGCCTTGTAAATATATAACGGATATATTTATTCGGGTGCATTTGGTATATCTAACATGCTACATCAATTTGTATACTCAAGATATGTGTCCAATCTAATAGTGTCCCTTAACAGCCCTGCCTGCCTACAACTAGACTTGATTAATGACCTGCCCAGCTTCCCTCGATCCAGCTAGGTACCTGCAGCTAGCCCCTACACACATTACACATACCTTAATTATCACTGCCTCGCCCCAGCCACTACAGGTGTATACACTACTGCTAGCTATAGGGAGAGAATGGGGGACCTTAAATACTCACCCTATAGAGTAACCTCGGAGAAAAGGGGAAACAGCCAAATGGAGGCTTTAGGGAAGGGGAACAGCCAAATGGAGGCTTTTAGGGAAGGGGAACAGCCAAATGGAGGCTTTAGGGAAGGGGAACAGCCAAATGGAGGCTTTTAGGGAAGGGGAACAGCCAAATGGAGGCTTTAGGGAGGGGAGGTGAAGTCACAGCTACATGGAAGCATTCGCCACGCTGGAACTGTAAGGGACAAGACCTTTTATACCCCAACCCAGGGAAAACCAACTCCTACACAAAAAGGTACCTGTCATTATCCAATGAAAAGGGGGTTTAACTCCCTTACTTTGGTTTACCCTAAATCAGAGTGCCCGTATGAGAGCTAACTTCCTGTAATAATATTCAGGCTACCAATATACTAGTATATATCTATGTATATATGTAACTACTATAAGATCTAATCCTTTTACAATATAATGGAAAGTTTTATATAATGTATCTAAAACACATGAAAACTTTTCTGTCAAACGCTGTCTAATTTGCCCTAAATAAATCTTATCACTAACATGCACATATGTCATTATTATGACAATGCATTCAAATGATAATGTGACACTAATGACTGAACTCATATCAGAGGTACTAGTGATGTGTGATTGTTGTTGCAATCATTGATAAATATGTTACCTTTTTAAGTCGTTATACATGGTTCGCATCCTGTACTGATAGAATTTTGAAAGGACCCATTGAATTTCAGGAAATGGTTAAATTTAACATTGTGGGACCCATTGTTTTGGCAATACAGTAGATCACTGATTAAAATCTCTAGTGGGTATATACGTATCTTCTAACTCCCTGCATATAATTATGAATAAACACCTAGTGTTTACACAAAGGGAATAGACAGACTGTATTTTGAGATGAAAATTGCAGATTTTGTTAACAGATTTCTAGCTCAACTGGCCCAGGGGCCAGTAAGCTTGTGCCATGGTACAGCGTCTGTCGTCCATCACCATCCTTTAAATTGGTATAAGTACCAGTCATAAGTACTGCATTGAGTAAACAAAATATGGTCAGAAACATCATTTGGAACTGGGGAAGAGATTTTGCATAAATAGTGACTAACACCCTCACTCCCACACACCCCTTGGGGCTGGAGGGGTGAGTCCATTTGGAGAAATAGAGGGAAGTCCTTTAAATCACTACTTGCCATGAAGTACTGAATGGATTTGAACCAAATTTGGTCAGAATTAAACATCATTTGGAACAGGGGAACAGATTTTGAATAAAAAGTGACCGACTTTCCTGCTGTTAATAGGGTGTAAAACAAAAATGTATGGCCAGACGGTGAGACCAGGTTTGAACTTCTAATTCAGAACTTCCCAAGTCTTAGACACACGCTCAACCAATTCAGGTACATTGTACATTGTATGTGATGACTACATGTATACAGAAGGCAACTTATCAACCCAGTCAAGATCTGCTACATAATCCAAGTTGTTAACTTTAATGCCCTAACAATAATTTAAAACGGGTTGAGAACTCATTCAGTCCCCTGTCAATTATATATATAATTTAGCGGTATATTGGGGGTAGCAATAAAACTACAGGGTTAAATTACAGGACAGTGACAGCACATGTACAATTAAATGGATATCTGTACATTTGAAATGTATGCAGACACAAATGTATATATAAAATAGATATTTTGACCTTAGACGTTCCAAAAAAATAGCGGTTCTATACCCGAGATATGGGTTCACCTTGTTTAGTAGATGGTCTTGGTGGTAAACTGTATTTTGTTGAAGTACACATATCTTGTTATTTTGTCATCATCTTTTCATAAATCTTTTCATAAATCTTTTCATAAACTAAATTGGCTAGCCAGACTGTAAAAATGCAATGCATACTTGAAGTTTTGGCTATGACTATGTAATACAGAATGCTGCATGGGTCTCTTCAGTGTCAGCTTGTATCGTTTTGATTAAGAAAATGTTTTTCAGTACCAAAACAATTTGACTGGGAAAAATTTGAAGCGGAAACAGCTAAAATCTTTACCTGTATTTAAAATTCTTTTTTTAATTTCTTTTACAGGAGACTGAAAATGACGTTCCCATACAGTGTTACTGGGAAGGTTCGGTACTTTCCTCTGGTTCACTACTTCAACACAAGTAACACAATACGGACAATGGCATTGATTGGCTTTCCGGTTTGCATTTGGATGTTCTCGAAAATAGAAAATATTGGTAAGTATATACAGTGTACCCTCGACCTATCGGCACCCAAATCAATCGCCAGTGGTTTTTTTAGGGTCGATTTGGGGCCGAATTTCGGCCCCTTCCCCTAGAGAAATTTTGTTGTATTTTCCCAATTTCTTACTCATATTTTCCCATTCAGAAAATATCCCTTCATATGTGTTATTGACTTATTGTTATTTTTTGCATTTAAAACCAACAGCAAATTTTCCCAATCGGGGAAAAATACCGCTGTATTTTCCCAATTGAAAAGGTACGTATACAGGCCCCTGTAAAAAAGGGATGAAAAAATCATTGACCGCCACCCTCGCATACTGCCACCTTAACCTCTAGAACGGATTGCTGTATTATATAATTCCCTCTTTAAGTTTGCCAACCTCGCATACCGCCATCCTTTGAAATACAAACGTCCCGAATTGCTATATATTTCCCTCGACGATAACGCCATATTGTTCTGTTTTTGGAGATCCCAAATTCTTAACTGGACGAAGTCTTCAAACAAGAGGGGATTTTTGTTTATACGATCAAAGAGTACATGTTTATCATAAGGAAGTAAGATCTAGAGTTAATCATAGTGTAGTAGGAGGGGTCAGGAGATGAGAGTTTGCCACCACAATTGACTTCGCGTTGTGTAATTTTAAATGTGGTACAAAATGTACCGGACCGTGACATAAAACCAGTGGCCAACAGTCACCCTCTAAACCCACCTTCCGGTTCTTTTCCCTTAGATTAGTCGAAGTGTTAGGAAAGACCCACAACAACACCACAGTAAAAGTTCTACAAGTTTATTATGAATTAAGACGAGTTTGGTTTCATTTACATAAATAACATAACAAAACAACCAAGTTCCAGTTAAAACAGATGTAAAGCCTGAAGTAAAATAGAATGTAACAAGTATAGAAATGGTAACAAAACATACACCAGGAAAGCAGACTTATCCAAATAATAGGCTACCCAGACTATGACAAGCTACCCACAAGTACATGCACAAGACAATCCCTGGAGAAGTTCCATGTTAACTCTCAATACACACCTCAATGCCTTGTAAATATGACCAACTTGACAAGTACTACGAAACTATGGAGTATATATCCCACCTGGTCCATAATTATAACTACCAGCCTACGAGACGGGCTAGACTTCCACCCTCCCTCTAGAAACAACACCTAATAAACACTAGTCTACACATGCACAGTGACTACAACTTAACGTTAATTCCTACGCTAAGTTGTTCTGGTTTCAGAACATGTTCCTATGCTAAGCAGTTCTGTTCTCAGAACACGTACACATGCATATAAGCCGCTCTGTTTTCAGAGTGCCAGCTAGGCCTATCTACTAGATGTAAACATGCAATAAAGCCACTCTGTTTTCAGAGTGTCAGCTATCTAATAGACCTAACTTACGCATGCATTATAAGCCACTCTGTTTTCAGAGTGTCAGCTAACTAATAAAACTAACCATGCATAGCCGCTCCGGTTTCAGAACGTAGCCGTATCACTAAGCTAAGTCACTTTGTTTTCAAAGCGTTGGTAATGACCAAATCCCGGTAGGGAAGTGGCGAGGTTTCTCTCCCGTCTACGGCTTAAATAGCCCTGACCTTGACCCTTAGTGTAAATACCCGGAATAACATCCGTAATCTAAGAGACTCGATGACTGGCTCCACCACCGCAGTCTCGACCAATGACAGCGCATTACACAAACTGTCCCCGGCTCACCCGGCAAGATGGCCGTCATATCAGATAAACTAAAAATACCCGGGCAGACATTCGTCAAACCAGACAGAATATCCCCCGTAACCCCAAGGCTGTACCATCCTAGAGTACTACTATTTCGCGACTAAAGGTACGCACACCTGGAAAGAGCCAAACCCACTACAGAGTCACATAACACTACAAATTCCTTACGGAATTGAACGTAACTGTTCAAACCGCAGATGACAAAATCCACTTTTACCACATACCTCCCACCTTAAGATCAAAGTAATTACCAACAGTCAATTAACTTTGTCTACAAAATCCTTACCCGAGCCACACAACTTAATCCTAAAATCTTAACGGTATCCTATTCATTATCTGATATACAATTACAATAGTGATCGCGTTAAATATGAATAAATGTTCACGAACACACCTGAAAATAAAAAAACAAATGTCTTTTAAAAACACATTTCACTGGCACAAACCGCAACCGAAAGTCTTTCGTAGTCCGAACGAACACACATCACAGTCTTCCCTCCTTCACACGTATGCGCGTCGCATCCAAATAGAAACAGGAGATCTCCGGCTGGCCTCCACTCCAGTTGGATCGAGATGGACAATCCTCCAGCTTCATGGTCCCTCCGATGTTACGTCACCCATGGATGGCTCCTGGACCTCCTCTCACAGCGGTTACACTTGTGCAACCTATTGTGGGGAGTGAAACCTGCTCCAGTGTGTTAGGTACCACACTGTCTACTGGCAGGTCAAACAATTTTGGCTAGCTGTATTCCATGAATTGGAATAACAACTATGAACATTTGAATCTTACTATAAGATTCTACCCAATACATGACAGACTGTCTGTCAGCCAAAAACACTGCAATAAATGCTAGACACTGTTAAACACTGATAACTTGACATTGTACTGAACTACTTCCTGTGACACATTAAACTACTTCCTGCTAGATGTCAAATTACTTCCTGCGAGACATCAAACATCATAAGATTAAATACTTCACATGGTACTCTTTTATATGGCAAAATGTTTTTCTAATTTACCACAACAACTCCTACCCATGGATGCCAACTAATGAATACTGTTTGTCATAAATCACAATACCGACTGATTCACATTCAGAAAGTTCACCACCCAGGAAGTTCACTTAAGAATTCCTGTACTGTACTCTAAAACACAGCCAGGAAGCTACTTCCTGTCTCCACTTATATCCCTATTTTCAACTTGCACCACAAAAGTCACTGCCTGTACTCTTCTAACACCAGTACTTAGTTCTGAACAAATATCTTTATCCACAAAGTTTAATTACCACTGAAACAATTATCTTAGGGTACTGTGGTCTTAATCATATAAGCATTTAGCACACAAAATTCCTTTCCTCCAACTTTACTTTGTATATCTCCATGAGAACAGCTGCAAGTTTCCGATTGAATCAACTAACCTTGACCTCGACTCGTGTTCCGTGCACCTCGATGGACCTGGATACCACCATCATACTCATCTCAAAAATCTATTCCCAATATCCCATCCAAACCTCCCAAATCTGCCATGACGTAGGTTTGTCGAAAGGACGAGAGCCCCATCTAATCTATGGTGGCCTGACCTTTACCGTTAACCTTTCCCCGTCCGCTGACACAAGATTTACACAACACTTTGCCAACACCGCAGAACTAAACCCTTTCTAAACCTGGTCTGGGACATTACCAAAACAGGTGATCCAGTATCCACCATTAACACATTACACACCAGTTATCCCTAGCTCACTGCCATTGTCAAAATTCCTGTTTCCCAATCCCTGCTGTACATCATTTCCTACAACCTTGACTGAACTCTTCCTAGTACTTTCCACATAGCATGCCATTTTCAAAATGCTTGACACAGTAATCTCCCCTTATAACTTAATTAATTTTACTGAACTCTGCAACCCTTGTTAATTATAATGTCTGCTCTAAGTCAAATAAAACTATTCCATAATACCTAATTAGTCTCAATTCATTTCTAGACCTCTGTTGTTTAACCTTTGGTATCTTTCCTCACTAATACGACTAATCCTGGTCACCAGGCACCATTTATGTAGTAGGAGGGGTCAGGAGATGAGAGTTTGCCACCACAATTGACTTCGCGTTGTGTAATTTTAAATGTGGTACAAAATGTACCGGACCGTGACATAAAACCAGTGGCCAACAGTCACCCTCTAAACCCACCTTCCGGTTCTTTTCCCTTAGATTAGTCGAAGTGTTAGGAAAGACCCACAACAACACCACAGTAAAAGTTCTACAAGTTTATTATGAATTAAGACGAGTTTGGTTTCATTTACATAAATAACATAACAAAACAACCAAGTTCCAGTTAAAACAGATGTAAAGCCTGAAGTAAAATAGAATGTAACAAGTATAGAAATGGTAACAAAACATACACCAGGAAAGCAGACTTATCCAAATAATAGGCTACCCAGACTATGACAAGCTACCCACAAGTACATGCACAAGACAATCCCTGGAGAAGTTCCATGTTAACTCTCAATACACACCTCAATGCCTTGTAAATATGACCAACTTGACAAGTACTACGAAACTATGGAGTATATATCCCACCTGGTCCATAATTATAACTACCAGCCTACGAGACGGGCTAGACTTCCACCCTCCCTCTAGAAACAACACCTAATAAACACTAGTCTACACATGCACAGTGACTACAACTTAACGTTAATTCCTACGCTAAGTTGTTCTGGTTTCAGAACATGTTCCTATGCTAAGCAGTTCTGTTCTCAGAACACGTACACATGCATATAAGCCGCTCTGTTTTCAGAGTGCCAGCTAGGCCTATCTACTAGATGTAAACATGCAATAAAGCCACTCTGTTTTCAGAGTGTCAGCTATCTAATAGACCTAACTTACGCATGCATTATAAGCCACTCTGTTTTCAGAGTGTCAGCTAACTAATAAAACTAACCATGCATAGCCGCTCCGGTTTCAGAACGTAGCCGTATCACTAAGCTAAGTCACTTTGTTTTCAAAGCGTTGGTAATGACCAAATCCCGGTAGGGAAGTGGCGAGGTTTCTCTCCCGTCTACGGCTTAAATAGCCCTGACCTTGACCCTTAGTGTAAATACCCGGAATAACATCCGTAATCTAAGAGACTCGATGACTGGCTCCACCACCGCAGTCTCGACCAATGACAGCGCATTACACAAACTGTCCCCGGCTCACCCGGCAAGATGGCCGTCATATCAGATAAACTAAAAATACCCGGGCAGACATTCGTCAAACCAGACAGAATATCCCCCGTAACCCCAAGGCTGTACCATCCTAGAGTACTACTATTTCGCGACTAAAGGTACGCACACCTGGAAAGAGCCAAACCCACTACAGAGTCACATAACACTACAAATTCCTTACGGAATTGAACGTAACTGTTCAAACCGCAGATGACAAAATCCACTTTTACCACATACCTCCCACCTTAAGATCAAAGTAATTACCAACAGTCAATTAACTTTGTCTACAAAATCCTTACCCGAGCCACACAACTTAATCCTAAAATCTTAACGGTATCCTATTCATTATCTGATATACAATTACAATAGTGATCGCGTTAAATATGAATAAATGTTCACGAACACACCTGAAAATAAAAAAACAAATGTCTTTTAAAAACACATTTCACTGGCACAAACCGCAACCGAAAGTCTTTCGTAGTCCGAACGAACACACATCACAGTCTTCCCTCCTTCACACGTATGCGCGTCGCATCCAAATAGAAACAGGAGATCTCCGGCTGGCCTCCACTCCAGTTGGATCGAGATGGACAATCCTCCAGCTTCATGGTCCCTCCGATGTTACGTCACCCATGGATGGCTCCTGGACCTCCTCTCACAGCGGTTACACTTGTGCAACCTATTGTGGGGAGTGAAACCTGCTCCAGTGTGTTAGGTACCACACTGTCTACTGGCAGGTCAAACAATTTTGGCTAGCTGTATTCCATGAATTGGAATAACAACTATGAACATTTGAATCTTACTATAAGATTCTACCCAATACATGACAGACTGTCTGTCAGCCAAAAACACTGCAATAAATGCTAGACACTGTTAAACACTGATAACTTGACATTGTACTGAACTACTTCCTGTGACACATTAAACTACTTCCTGCTAGATGTCAAATTACTTCCTGCGAGACATCAAACATCATAAGATTAAATACTTCACATGGTACTCTTTTATATGGCAAAATGTTTTTCTAATTTACCACAACAACTCCTACCCATGGATGCCAACTAATGAATACTGTTTGTCATAAATCACAATACCGACTGATTCACATTCAGAAAGTTCACCACCCAGGAAGTTCACTTAAGAATTCCTGTACTGTACTCTAAAACACAGCCAGGAAGCTACTTCCTGTCTCCACTTATATCCCTATTTTCAACTTGCACCACAAAAGTCACTGCCTGTACTCTTCTAACACCAGTACTTAGTTCTGAACAAATATCTTTATCCACAAAGTTTAATTACCACTGAAACAATTATCTTAGGGTACTGTGGTCTTAATCATATAAGCATTTAGCACACAAAATTCCTTTCCTCCAACTTTACTTTGTATATCTCCATGAGAACAGCTGCAAGTTTCCGATTGAATCAACTAACCTTGACCTCGACTCGTGTTCCGTGCACCTCGATGGACCTGGATACCACCATCATACTCATCTCAAAAATCTATTCCCAATATCCCATCCAAACCTCCCAAATCTGCCATGACGTAGGTTTGTCGAAAGGACGAGAGCCCCATCTAATCTATGGTGGCCTGACCTTTACCGTTAACCTTTCCCCGTCCGCTGACACAAGATTTACACAACACTTTGCCAACACCGCAGAACTAAACCCTTTCTAAACCTGGTCTGGGACATTACCAAAACAGGTGATCCAGTATCCACCATTAACACATTACACACCAGTTATCCCTAGCTCACTGCCATTGTCAAAATTCCTGTTTCCCAATCCCTGCTGTACATCATTTCCTACAACCTTGACTGAACTCTTCCTAGTACTTTCCACATAGCATGCCATTTTCAAAATGCTTGACACAGTAATCTCCCCTTATAACTTAATTAATTTTACTGAACTCTGCAACCCTTGTTAATTATAATGTCTGCTCTAAGTCAAATAAAACTATTCCATAATACCTAATTAGTCTCAATTCATTTCTAGACCTCTGTTGTTTAACCTTTGGTATCTTTCCTCACTAATACGACTAATCCTGGTCACCAGGCACCATTTATGTAGTAGGAGGGGTCAGGAGATGAGAGTTTGCCACCACAATTGACTTCGCGTTGTGTAATTTTAAATGTGGTACAAAATGTACCGGACCGTGACATAAAACCAGTGGCCAACAGTCACCCTCTAAACCCACCTTCCGGTTCTTTTCCCTTAGATTAGTCGAAGTGTTAGGAAAGACCCACAACAACACCACAGTAAAAGTTCTACAAGTTTATTATGAATTAAGACGAGTTTGGTTTCATTTACATAAATAACATAACAAAACAACCAAGTTCCAGTTAAAACAGATGTAAAGCCTGAAGTAAAATAGAATGTAACAAGTATAGAAATGGTAACAAAACATACACCAGGAAAGCAGACTTATCCAAATAATAGGCTACCCAGACTATGACAAGCTACCCACAAGTACATGCACAAGACAATCCCTGGAGAAGTTCCATGTTAACTCTCAATACACACCTCAATGCCTTGTAAATATGACCAACTTGACAAGTACTACGAAACTATGGAGTATATATCCCACCTGGTCCATAATTATAACTACCAGCCTACGAGACGGGCTAGACTTCCACCCTCCCTCTAGAAACAACACCTAATAAACACTAGTCTACACATGCACAGTGACTACAACTTAACGTTAATTCCTACGCTAAGTTGTTCTGGTTTCAGAACATGTTCCTATGCTAAGCAGTTCTGTTCTCAGAACACGTACACATGCATATAAGCCGCTCTGTTTTCAGAGTGCCAGCTAGGCCTATCTACTAGATGTAAACATGCAATAAAGCCACTCTGTTTTCAGAGTGTCAGCTATCTAATAGACCTAACTTACGCATGCATTATAAGCCACTCTGTTTTCAGAGTGTCAGCTAACTAATAAAACTAACCATGCATAGCCGCTCCGGTTTCAGAACGTAGCCGTATCACTAAGCTAAGTCACTTTGTTTTCAAAGCGTTGGTAATGACCAAATCCCGGTAGGGAAGTGGCGAGGTTTCTCTCCCGTCTACGGCTTAAATAGCCCTGACCTTGACCCTTAGTGTAAATACCCGGAATAACATCCGTAATCTAAGAGACTCGATGACTGGCTCCACCACCGCAGTCTCGACCAATGACAGCGCATTACACAAACTGTCCCCGGCTCACCCGGCAAGATGGCCGTCATATCAGATAAACTAAAAATACCCGGGCAGACATTCGTCAAACCAGACAGAATATCCCCCGTAACCCCAAGGCTGTACCATCCTAGAGTACTACTATTTCGCGACTAAAGGTACGCACACCTGGAAAGAGCCAAACCCACTACAGAGTCACATAACACTACAAATTCCTTACGGAATTGAACGTAACTGTTCAAACCGCAGATGACAAAATCCACTTTTACCACATACCTCCCACCTTAAGATCAAAGTAATTACCAACAGTCAATTAACTTTGTCTACAAAATCCTTACCCGAGCCACACAACTTAATCCTAAAATCTTAACGGTATCCTATTCATTATCTGATATACAATTACAATAGTGATCGCGTTAAATATGAATAAATGTTCACGAACACACCTGAAAATAAAAAAACAAATGTCTTTTAAAAACACATTTCACTGGCACAAACCGCAACCGAAAGTCTTTCGTAGTCCGAACGAACACACATCACAGTCTTCCCTCCTTCACACGTATGCGCGTCGCATCCAAATAGAAACAGGAGATCTCCGGCTGGCCTCCACTCCAGTTGGATCGAGATGGACAATCCTCCAGCTTCATGGTCCCTCCGATGTTACGTCACCCATGGATGGCTCCTGGACCTCCTCTCACAGCGGTTACACTTGTGCAACCTATTGTGGGGAGTGAAACCTGCTCCAGTGTGTTAGGTACCACACTGTCTACTGGCAGGTCAAACAATTTTGGCTAGCTGTATTCCATGAATTGGAATAACAACTATGAACATTTGAATCTTACTATAAGATTCTACCCAATACATGACAGACTGTCTGTCAGCCAAAAACACTGCAATAAATGCTAGACACTGTTAAACACTGATAACTTGACATTGTACTGAACTACTTCCTGTGACACATTAAACTACTTCCTGCTAGATGTCAAATTACTTCCTGCGAGACATCAAACATCATAAGATTAAATACTTCACATGGTACTCTTTTATATGGCAAAATGTTTTTCTAATTTACCACAACAACTCCTACCCATGGATGCCAACTAATGAATACTGTTTGTCATAAATCACAATACCGACTGATTCACATTCAGAAAGTTCACCACCCAGGAAGTTCACTTAAGAATTCCTGTACTGTACTCTAAAACACAGCCAGGAAGCTACTTCCTGTCTCCACTTATATCCCTATTTTCAACTTGCACCACAAAAGTCACTGCCTGTACTCTTCTAACACCAGTACTTAGTTCTGAACAAATATCTTTATCCACAAAGTTTAATTACCACTGAAACAATTATCTTAGGGTACTGTGGTCTTAATCATATAAGCATTTAGCACACAAAATTCCTTTCCTCCAACTTTACTTTGTATATCTCCATGAGAACAGCTGCAAGTTTCCGATTGAATCAACTAACCTTGACCTCGACTCGTGTTCCGTGCACCTCGATGGACCTGGATACCACCATCATACTCATCTCAAAAATCTATTCCCAATATCCCATCCAAACCTCCCAAATCTGCCATGACGTAGGTTTGTCGAAAGGACGAGAGCCCCATCTAATCTATGGTGGCCTGACCTTTACCGTTAACCTTTCCCCGTCCGCTGACACAAGATTTACACAACACTTTGCCAACACCGCAGAACTAAACCCTTTCTAAACCTGGTCTGGGACATTACCAAAACAGGTGATCCAGTATCCACCATTAACACATTACACACCAGTTATCCCTAGCTCACTGCCATTGTCAAAATTCCTGTTTCCCAATCCCTGCTGTACATCATTTCCTACAACCTTGACTGAACTCTTCCTAGTACTTTCCACATAGCATGCCATTTTCAAAATGCTTGACACAGTAATCTCCCCTTATAACTTAATTAATTTTACTGAACTCTGCAACCCTTGTTAATTATAATGTCTGCTCTAAGTCAAATAAAACTATTCCATAATACCTAATTAGTCTCAATTCATTTCTAGACCTCTGTTGTTTAACCTTTGGTATCTTTCCTCACTAATACGACTAATCCTGGTCACCAGGCACCATTTATGTAGTAGGAGGGGTCAGGAGATGAGAGTTTGCCACCACAATTGACTTCGCGTTGTGTAATTTTAAATGTGGTACAAAATGTACCGGACCGTGACATAAAACCAGTGGCCAACAGTCACCCTCTAAACCCACCTTCCGGTTCTTTTCCCTTAGATTAGTCGAAGTGTTAGGAAAGACCCACAACAACACCACAGTAAAAGTTCTACAAGTTTATTATGAATTAAGACGAGTTTGGTTTCATTTACATAAATAACATAACAAAACAACCAAGTTCCAGTTAAAACAGATGTAAAGCCTGAAGTAAAATAGAATGTAACAAGTATAGAAATGGTAACAAAACATACACCAGGAAAGCAGACTTATCCAAATAATAGGCTACCCAGACTATGACAAGCTACCCACAAGTACATGCACAAGACAATCCCTGGAGAAGTTCCATGTTAACTCTCAATACACACCTCAATGCCTTGTAAATATGACCAACTTGACAAGTACTACGAAACTATGGAGTATATATCCCACCTGGTCCATAATTATAACTACCAGCCTACGAGACGGGCTAGACTTCCACCCTCCCTCTAGAAACAACACCTAATAAACACTAGTCTACACATGCACAGTGACTACAACTTAACGTTAATTCCTACGCTAAGTTGTTCTGGTTTCAGAACATGTTCCTATGCTAAGCAGTTCTGTTCTCAGAACACGTACACATGCATATAAGCCGCTCTGTTTTCAGAGTGCCAGCTAGGCCTATCTACTAGATGTAAACATGCAATAAAGCCACTCTGTTTTCAGAGTGTCAGCTATCTAATAGACCTAACTTACGCATGCATTATAAGCCACTCTGTTTTCAGAGTGTCAGCTAACTAATAAAACTAACCATGCATAGCCGCTCCGGTTTCAGAACGTAGCCGTATCACTAAGCTAAGTCACTTTGTTTTCAAAGCGTTGGTAATGACCAAATCCCGGTAGGGAAGTGGCGAGGTTTCTCTCCCGTCTACGGCTTAAATAGCCCTGACCTTGACCCTTAGTGTAAATACCCGGAATAACATCCGTAATCTAAGAGACTCGATGACTGGCTCCACCACCGCAGTCTCGACCAATGACAGCGCATTACACAAACTGTCCCCGGCTCACCCGGCAAGATGGCCGTCATATCAGATAAACTAAAAATACCCGGGCAGACATTCGTCAAACCAGACAGAATATCCCCCGTAACCCCAAGGCTGTACCATCCTAGAGTACTACTATTTCGCGACTAAAGGTACGCACACCTGGAAAGAGCCAAACCCACTACAGAGTCACATAACACTACAAATTCCTTACGGAATTGAACGTAACTGTTCAAACCGCAGATGACAAAATCCACTTTTACCACAATAGATTGAAGGGTTGCTTTACTAGTTACATTGAATTGGAGTACATAGGGATGGGTTATTAGCTCATAAACACCTGCCCAAAGGCCATGGTGCAGCGTCCGTTGTGTGTCGTTCATCCGTCAACTTTTTCTATAATCCCTACTAGTCCTGAACCATATAGCAGAATTAGACCAAATTTGGCCAGAAACATTGTTGGGTGAAGGTGATTCACTTTTATTTAAACTGTTGGTCTGACTCTTCAGGGGCCTGAGAGACGGAGCCCAATAGGGAAAATGTAGTAAATTCTTTAAAATTCTGCTTCTTTAGGAATGACAGGATATTGCACAAATATGGTCAGAAGTGTCCTTGAGAGAAGGGGATTCAGTTTTGTATAAAAGGTTGGTCCGACTCCCCTGGGGCCTGAGGAGCGGGACCCAATAGGGAACATAGTAAATTCTTTAAAATATACCTTTTTCTTGAGAAATAGGATTCATCAAATTTGATCTGCAGTATCCTTGGGTAAAGGGGATCAAATTTTGTATAAACGGTTGGTCTGACCCTATGGAGCCTGATGGCCTGGGTGGGGCCCGATATGGAAAATATAGTAAATTCTTTACTTCTTCTTCTTTAGGAATGACAACACGTTGCCCATATTTGGTGTTAAACATTCTTTATAAATCTTTATAAATGATGCGACTGAAGCTGGGGCCCAATAAGGGAAATTTATTTTAAGTATTAAAAATTCCTTAATCTTGCATGATCGGATTTTATCTGAAGCATCCTTTGATGAAAGGGAATCAATTTTGTATAAATTGATGGTGGGAAACCCCTGGGGACGGGGGGGGGGGAGCCAAAATGGGAAATGTAGTTAATTCTTTAAAATCTTTCTATTTGTTTATAAATGATAGGATATTGTTAACAATCCTTTAATTTGGTGAAGGGGGGTTCAATTTTGTATCGGTGGAACTAAACTGCCATCCATTCCCTCCGATGGGGCCCAATATGGGTAATTTAGTAAATACCTTTAAATCCTTTCATCTAAAGAAATGAAAAGGTTTTGTCATGACTGCTTTTAAACAACTGTATGCAGGTGAGCAATACAGGCCCTCTGGACCTCTTGTTTTACTAGTACCACTGAGTACTTAAATTTAAGGCATATACATGTATGATGATAATAATTTTACATATCTTTTCAGACTTGAAGAATTTCAGGTCTTATTGTAGGAATAGGAATGATCATTTACAGGCTTCATCACTACAAATATATCATTTCCTGCTTATAATTTTTATACTTACCATACTTTAAGAAATTTGACATCCGTGGTCCATCCTTAAACAATTCTTGTTATTGCTATTTCTTGAGAAACACTGGATAGAACAATCTCAAATATCCTATGTGGTTCCCGTTGATCCCTAGTTGTGTACGGTACATTTTTGGACAGATCTGATAAACGATATGGCCGACAGGCAGCCATCTTAAGATTTGTAAGTAATAGTTGGGATGTCTTGTTTCTCACTCTGCGCTGAAATGGGGTCAATATATGGTTCAGATCATGTCAAATCTTGTCCACATCAATTTTATTAAAAGGAACCTTTCAGCCAAATATCATGCTTCTAGGGCTTTTGGTTAATCAGAAGAAGTCGTTTAAATGTTTTAACAGATTTGACCCCTGTGACCTTGAATATAGGTCAAGGTCATTTCTTTTCACAAACTTTGTTGGGCTACATCCAATGAACCTGTCAGCCAATTTTATTAGATGACTAGGAAAATTGTGAAACCAATCCTCCTTTGAAATGCTGTATATTATATATGCAACATTTATTTTTTTATATGTAACATTTATATCCGTGGTTTTTTTTTAAATTTTCAGTGAATAGTCCCGTTGGATATAAACATCTGTACAAGAGATTGTCTATTTATGATAAAAACAAGCGTAAGTATGAGGACATGACCGCACACATACTTGTACAAATCAATCATCTTAAACTTATTGTATAATATTTAACACTGCATGAAAATTCCAATTTAAAACTCTCTTAAATTCAGTTGATATTCAGCTATATGTACGGTATATGAATACCCAGGTAATAATATTTTGTTGTCAATTTCTGTATGATGTCACTCTCAACTTTAGAATTTAGACAATTATCCTTTGTTTGTCAATTTCTATATTTTTCTGTTTTCAGCTTTCAAGACCATCACAGAAAAAACGTTGGAGGAATAATTACCAGGCTTCTTCTCCTTAACATTAGTTCTTAACCATGGCGTGAATAGGATACTCCTGGAACTAGTGGAACGTTTGACATTCAGATTTATGCGAGAAATGTGAATTAGTGTGGAAGATATTAAAGAGCCTATTGTCATCTTTATTAATTTGTTTGCCTATTATCTTTCAAGTAATTGAGGAACACTTACATTGTAGAAGATAGAAAAATTCCTGGGTATGGATTATGTGGATATGTTTTGGTATCAATACAATGGTAATTTTCAGCTCACCTGGCCTGAAAGGTGAGTTTATGCCCTAGTGCAACATGCATCACCCACCTGTTGTCTGTCTGGCGTCACCTAAAAGCCTATAAAGGCCCGGGGGGGGGGGACATTTAGCATGAGGTGCTATAAAGTTTCCTCAATTAACTGATCTGTACCTTCAATCAAGGTCACACAGATCAAATATCAAAAAAAATTAAAATAAAATCTTCAGAATAACCTTAGGCCAAGAGTTCTGATATTTTACCAGTAAGTACTTTGCATAAAGTACTTCATATTGGTTTCCTTGAATAAATGGCCTTCACTTACTTTCAAGGTCACAGAGGTCAAATATGTAAAATCATTAAAAAATCTTTCTTCTAAAGAGACAAAAAAAACCTAGGTATCAATACTTTGCCAATAACTACTTGGCAAGAAGTACTGTACAAGATGCAGTAATTTTTAGTCCACCATCATCAAATGGTGGGCTTATCAAATGTCCGTGGTCCGTCCTTTAACAATTTTTGTTACGGTTATAACTTGAGAAGTACTGGATGGATCTTTCCCATATTTCATATGAAGGTTCCCCTTGATGTCTAGTTGTGCTGTATTGATTTTGGGACTGATCAGGGGGAAAAATCTGACAGGCGGCCATCTTGGAATTTGATGATGAAAATTGTTACAGTTATATCTTGAGAAGTATTAGATGGATCTTTCCCAAATTTCATGCAGGTTCCCCTTGGTTCTAAGTTGTGCTGTATTTATTTTTGATTTTGAGACTTATCAGAAAAACAAAATGGCTGTCTGGTGGTCATCTTTGATTTTTACAATGAAAATTTGTTACTGTTGAGAAAAGTACTGGATGGATCTCTCCAAAATTTAATATGTAGGTTCCCTTTTGAGCACGTGCCTAGTTGTGCTGTATGATATTTTGGTACCATTATATCTTGAGAAGTACTGGCCGTATCCTTTCCAAATTTCATAACTATGTTCTGTTTGGTCCCTAGTTGTGCATGGTTTAGTTTTTGGACTGCCCAGGGAAAAAATATGACCGGCAAATGGCCATCTTGTATGAAAGTATATTATGGTTATTTTTTTAAGAACTATAAGATTGATTTTGTAATTTGGAACTGATCATAAAAACAAACTCCTGACAAGGACCTTCTTTTTAACTATTATTAATTTTCAAGGGAAATTCATAGAACTAACTTAAGATTAAGTACATAAATTAGAGAGGAAAAGATCCATCTTTCTAAGAATGAATGAAAATATCATCAATGGTGGACACCAAAATCCCTCTGCGATTTCTTGTTAACTATTTTTGAAAATCACCTGGTGTCCTTGGTCTATGGTGTCCAGCCTAAAAAAATACCTGCTATAACAATTTCTTGAGAAACACTGGATGGATCATTCTCAAATTTCATTTTTGGTTCCCCTTGGTCTCTTTTTGTGCCTGGTCCATTTTCAGACAGATCTGATAAAAACCATGGCCGATAGGCAGCCATCTTGGATTTGTTGGTAATGGTTTCTTATCGCTATTCCTTGACAAATACTGGATGGATCATTCTTATTTTTTTCATTTTATTCCAGGGTCTGCCACCCCCTTGCAGGCTTTACTCCCGAGTCCTAACTTTTAAACAGTTGATATCCCCACCCCAAAACTGCATTATATAAGAAACATATTAAAAAAAACTAGTGTTATAATATTATAACGCCATACTTTCAGCATGAAAAGCGCTCAAATAAGATTACTGCGAAAATATGGACGTTTACAGTTTATAATTGCTAGGCATTACATGACAATAACAATCATGATTTTAGATTTTACCCCATCACGTCCTTGCAGTCTCAACTCCTGAGTCATAACTTTTAAACAGTTGAGGTCCCCATCCCAAAACTGCATTATATAAGGAACATATTAAAAAACTAGTGTAATAATATTTTAACACAATACTTTTAGCAGGAAAAGCGCTAAAGGCGAAAATATGTACATTCACAGTATATAATTGCTGGGCATTACAAGACAATAACAATCATGATTTTAGACTTTACCTCATCACGTCCTTGCAGACTTAACTCCGGAGTCATCACTTTTAAATGGTTACGGTCCCCACCCAAAACAATATAAATTACACAATTGATGGGCACAAAGTGACAGATCACAAACAGGATCTGACACGCCCTTGAAGACCTTATTCCTGAGTAATATCATTTAAACAGTTGAGATCCCCATCCCAAAACGATATACAATTGCTGGGCATACAGATACAATCACAATCATGATGTTATTACTGGTATCGAGGTATATGTCGCCCTTGGATACTTCTGATCATTCGTCATAACTTTTAAATGATCAAGATCCACAACCCCAAACTATATGCAATTTCTGAGCATAAATATGCGATCGCAGCACAGGGACATGCGAAGACTTTATATTGATATTGTTTGACTTACAGTGGCTGGGTGTTATTGCGATATACACCCCCAGCAACTGTAATATCAAGTTCTTTGGGTGTCCCTGTGATCACAATCATGATATTAGCATTGATGTCAGGGTCTGGCAATAGCCCTAAGGTCGTAGTTTCTAGTTGAACTTGAAAACAGTTGAGATTCCCACCCAATAAGTAACTTTGATTTTTACAGCTATACACATGTACTCAAGGATTGGTGTTTGGGCCTGTCCCTGTCCACAAGTATTTCACCATGATTACCTATAGATACCAATGTATCCAGGTGAGCGATACAAGCCCTCTGGGCCTCTTGTTGAGATATCCTTGGTCCTTAGTTGTGCACTGGTCATTTTCAGACAGAGCCGTTGGTAAGTAATAGTTGGTTTTCTATATTTCTATACAAGAAAAGGTTGGATAATTTTCAAATCTCATTTGTGGTTTCCCCTTAGATCCTTATTGTGCATGGTCCTTTTTGGTGAGATTCGGTGAACAATATGGTCGACTGGCGGCCATCTTCAATTTGTTTGTAATAGTTTATCGCTATTTATTGACAAGTACTGGATGGAGCATTCTCAGATTTCATTATTGGGTTCTCCTCGGGCTCTTGTTTTGCGTTGTCTGTTTTCGGACATATCTGATAAACAATATGGCCGAAAGGTGGCCATCTTGGACTTGTTAGTAGTAGTTTATTATCTCTATTTCTTGACAAGTACTGGATGGAGCATTCTCAGATTTCATATGCAAGTTTCCCTTGGTGCTTATCTGTGCATGGTCCTTTTTAATTATGACAGATCCGATAAACAATATGGCTGACAGCTGAAGGCCATCCAGGATTCTCAAGTTTCATATGCGAGTTCCAGTTGGTGCTTTGTTTTGCATGTGTTGTGTCGTGGGTCTGTTTACATTACGTAATTTGCATATCCACCGGAAATGCATGGGACCCCGTGCCGCTTGATTGGAGAATAACTGACCCCAACTCTCTTCCTTCGAGGACTTCACACTGTACGGATGGTTTATCTTTAGCTCTGCATTTGAACCGTGTGAGTTGTATCTACTACTGCCTGACCTGTCCAGCGTCTCAGGTGATACAGCTCCATTGACCACGTGCACGTACGTGGCTGCACAGAATTATATCTCTTCAGAAGGTAAGCTGTTGCTTGTATGTGGTGAACACATTACATGGTTCATTTTCAGACAGATCGAATAAACAATATGTATAAAAGGTGGTTATCTTTTATTTTATAAATAATGCTCATATCTTATCCTCCCGGTTTGTAGGACGGTTCCTTTGGCCCATGGTTGTTACATTACTTACATGTATCCCATTTTCGGACTGGATCTGGGAGGGAAATATTGCTGAAAAGCATCCATCTTCGAGTTTGATCGTGAAAGTATATTATATATTTTTTTTAAATACAAGATGGATTTTCTTAAATGCCATAGGTAGGTTCCTCTTGGTCCTTAGCATCGTCGGAAACCCACGGTACACTGCTCTGGCGTTTGTGTCCCGTGGGCTGAAACGGTAAGAAACTGCCGTTTTCGTACTAAAAATAATAGCCAATCATATCGCTTCTTTCATCCGTGGCCTCACATCCGGTCGGGGTATCCCGTAAGTAGCAAAACAAACCAATATGGCGACGGCATCACCTGCCAAGAAAACTTGTTGGTTGTGTTTAAACAAAATAAGGGACAACAAGTCATATCGTCTTAACAGAAAGATACACGTCTTTTTTCTTCAATAATGCGTCTATGGCTTTTTTCTGGAACTCTTTAAAGCTGGTGATGCCAAATCTCTCTTCTATACTGGAAGACGCCATATTGGAAAATGATATAGCCGAGTGCCTCTATAAAACGACCTTTATGATTGGTCGAAATCTCCGAATAGAATTCTATTCGGGTAAACGAGGTATTTCGATTGTTTTAGCCCACGGGACACAAACGCCAGAGCAGTGTACCGCGGGTTTCCGACGATAATAATAATAATAATAATATGCAACATTTATATAGCGCTCTATATAATTTGTAAAATTACTCTAAAGCGCTTCACAACATGTAGATAATAACTTGATACTTACACTGCATAAACAAAGAAGTTATTACAATCTAAGCTAACGTGATGATATAAAAAAATTGCATATAAATACGAACTACATCTACTGTAGATAAACAAATGTCAGTATATTCAAGATGTCTAAGTTGTCACTAATATGCAGACGTAAAAAGGTACGTCTTCAGAAGTTTCTTGAATTTGGCCAGAGTATTTGTTTTTCGGATAGCGGATGGTAATCTATTCCACAACGTGGCCGAAACTTTCCCAAAACACCGGTTTCCATAGGTCACAGTACGCACAACAATGATTCTGTCTTCGACCTCAGTGATCGTGACGGCTGATACAGGATAACTAGCTCCCGTATGTACTGGGGAGCTGTTCCATCCAGTGCCTTGTATGTGTATACCAAGATTTTGTATTGTGACCTGTATTGCACAGGTAGCCAGTGCAATGAATACAGAACAGGAGTGATGTGTTCTCGCTTTCTATAACTCGAGAAACGAGACGTGCTGCCGTGTTCTGGACCTTCTGTAGGCGACTTGTCAATTTGTCAGATATACCACAGAGTAGGGCATTTCCATAGTCCAGCCGTGAGGTAACAAGTGAATGAACCAAAATCTTGCATGCATCGGCAGTTATAAACTGCCGTATACAGCCGATGTTCCTGATCTGGTAGTAACAGGATTTGGCAATAGCATTCACTTGTTTCTCCATGTTCAGTGAACTATCAAAGTACACCTCTAGGTTTTTAACAGTTGGGACAGCCTCTACAGTACTTGTTCCGACCTTGAGCTGGAGAGCCGTTGATTGCTTACACTTTGGAGAAAAGACGATCAGTTCCGTCTTTTCCTAATTTAGCTTTAGCATGTTGGCATTCATCCAGCTTCTGATGTCTGTCAGACAAGCTTCCAGATTTTCTGATATGGTGTCCCAGCTGTCCTGTGGTCTGATGACCATGTAGATCTGTGTGTCATCAGCATAACAGTGATAACAAAGGTTATGTCGATGACAAATCTCACCGATTGGTTTTGAATACATGCAGTATTTACGGGGTCCTAACACCGACCCTTGAGGAACCCCGTAATCCAGCATGTTGTCACGTGAAACAGAAGATCCGATTGCAATACACTGCCGTCGATCACTTAGATAGGACTGTATCCAGCATAAGGCGTCGTCAGTCACTCCATACGAATACTCCAGACGTTTATGGAGTATGCTATGGTCAATGACGTCGAATGCAGCTGACAAGTCTAGCATGACGAGCACCGCTTTGCACTTGTGCTCGTCGATGGGTCCTTAGGTGATTTCGGAACTTTCATTTTGAAGAAAAAACAAAGTTGCAGACAAGTGACTATCTTTTAACTAATATCGTATTTTTAAGAGCAATTCTCTAATTTCATATAACTAAGATAAAATACATGTTCTTAGATGGAAGAGATAAATGCTGGAAAACATCTAACTGTTTAAGAACAAATGAAGGTCATTGATGGTGGGCGCCAAGATCCCTCTGGGATTTCGTTTGGTGAGGTAATTTCCTAATCTTTAGCCAAAATCAAAAGGGCAATCTAGATCTACATATGAGATTTGAGAAAGATCCATCAAGTACTTCTCAAGAAATAGTGATAACAATCTTTCAATGTCAAAATCCAAGACGGCTGCTTTTCAGCCATTTTTTTTTTTTTTGTATCTGTTCCAAAATCGAAAGGGCACCACTAGGCACCAAATGCAAGGGAAACCTACTTATAAAATTTGAGATAGTTCAATAAAGTATTTCTCAAGAAATATCGATACTAAGAAATTATTAACGACGACCGACGAACGGACCACGGACAAAGGAAATACAATGTACCAAATGGCTGACGGGCAGCCATCTTTGACAGTTTGTTATCGCTTTATCTTGAGAAGTACAGGATGAATATTTCTCAAATTGCATCGGGAGGTACATGTACATCTTGGTTCTTATTTTTGCTTTTTAGCTCAGCTAGTCTGAAGAACCAAGGTGAGCTTATAGTATGCCATACCCTACGCGTGGCGTTCGACGTCCATCCGTCCGTCATCAATTGACTTCTTTTTAACCACTGATCGGAATTAAATTTGGATTCAAATTGATACAAGTGACGGGACTGCCCCCAACCCAGGGGCCTGAGGGGCGGTGCCGAAATGGGTCCATTTGGCAATCTTCTCTGGAAGCCAGCAATGTATAACATTAATATTTCGACCTTGAAAGCTTAAATTTTCACCCTTTAGCCAATATGACCATAGGCGGATCCAGAGGGGGCGGAAGCTAAAATTTGCCAAGTTACCATTTTTTGCAAGATTTAAAACTAATAATTTATCATCAGATAGCATTGCAAAGCATATATTGGGTAGAAATATTTATAAAAAAAATCGGGACTACGCCCTAAATCAGACTTATACCGTTTATAATGTTTATATATTTATAATGTGCGTCTAACAATTATCTACCACCTCCCTCACCTCTTCCATGTTTCATTCTCCTCAGAATAAGCTTGCCTGATATCGATCACACGATGACATAATACGGGTGTTCAGAAACTTTTGCAAATTACAAAATATGTCTGTTTCTCAGAAACGCTAAATCGCAATTTGAGTGCATTTTCTGGTAACCTTCAAAAATATTCCCCTTTAACTTGAAAACACCGTTTCAATCTTAAAATCCACTTTTTGAAACAATTTTCATACTCTTCTTTGGGTACACTAATCAGAAACGGATGAACTGCAGATTCCAGCTCACTTCTTGACCTATATCTCCTATCAGATGTGTGTGTGTGTGTGTGTGTGTGTGTGTTTAATTTCGGAAAGAGACAAAAAAATCACAAGGGGCAAGGTCTGGGCTGAATGGAGGGTGTGGTAATACATTGACCTTTCCGACTTAAAAAAACTAGACTACAGTTGATGGTTTGTGGGCTGGGGCATTGTCATGTAACAATTGGACATGCCAGAGACCTGTTTTAGGACGATTATTTTCTCATTTGTGTTCGCAATTTTTCAGAACTACATTCTTATTGAAGCTTAAAGGCACATCCCTACCTTTTGGAACAGCAATTTGCATGATTGGTCCAAAATTTCTAAAGGATATTGCGTATAACACCTACTTTGCTCTCAGTGTTCGTTTGGCAATACTTGACCTTTTGGCATGTTTCAAAGCCGTATCCTATTGTCAACTTTCCTCTTTGATAAGGTTCACAAAAATACACCAATGTCTTATCACCTATTATGAGACCATTAAAAATTACCTTTTCTGATATTTTGGGTACTTCTTCAGCAGTTTCTAAGCCATTTGTACCCGTGTACGTTTCAGCTCGTCAGTGAGTATACAGTGACGTGCCAAAAGTCTTTCATTTTTTTTTTTTATTTTGCTATATATTATTTGTATTTCCAACTTTTTTAAATGAATTTTCCTGACTTCGTTTTTGGATGGATTTTGACAATTTTTTTGTCATTTTGTAAAGAAATATACAAGGTTTCCTCTTGTAATATTTATTTAATTTTCCGTTGTGTATTTATGGAGCTATACAGAATTATCTACACTGCTAATTCCCGTGTGACGCCATTTCTCTATATAACGTTACCAAAATGACGTCAAAATGGCGTCCCGAAAATTGGATGTTGTAAATAAATTATGATTTCTCTAGATCTAGTTATACAAAACGGAAAACAGTGAAAATATTATGAGATGAAACAGGAAACAATTCTCTATAAGTAAACAAAATTTCATTAAAAATGATCCGTAAACGAAGTCAGGAAAAATTCATTGAAAAAAATTGGAAATAAAAAGAATATAGGCCTATAGCAAAATAAAAAAAAAATTGAAAGACTTTTGTTCCGTCACTGTATGTGGGATCCAGCGAGCACTTATTTTCCTAACCCCGAGAATTTTCTTCAGAAATAAGTACAGAACAGATACTAAACCCACGCGTCTTTCTAAGTGATTTTCCGATTTTATTGATGTTCAATTCCTTGGTAACCACATAATAAGTCTTCTTGAGTAAGGGATATCTTTGACCGATTCATGCAACTAGATTCATGACCAGAATAAAATTTAGTAAACCATCTATAATCTGGAAAATGACATTCGTGTATTCCCATGCATTAACAGCACATATATATCTCATCATCAAAAAAAAACAAAAAAAAACACGAAGTTAATTATTGATATAAAAGCGAATACACAGAGTATGTAAATTATGGAATAACCTGTCAGAGGAATTACTGTAAATAGTTCTCTTAACACCAACACATTCAAGAATAGGATAACAACTAGCTGATAACAGATTATGGAAAGATCAAGAGTATTACAGTACATGTGCAGGGCAGCAGGATAGGGAGTGACAGAAATAATTATAAAACTATGATAGAGTTAGGAGGAATCATAATTCCTGTACTAGAAAACAATTTTAGGTAAGTTGAAATGCAATAATTTATTATGGGAAAACATCTCTGAGGGGATCCGGACATGCCATCGACCATCGACGACCCGGATCCGCCGGTCGATTCTAAAATCAGACACGATTTAAATCACGTGATCTGTTTTGACAGTCGCCATATTTAGACCAAGAGTCGGAGATGTAATGGAAAACTCCATCGGTATGTCAATATGAGGCAAGGACACGGGCCTAAATTTGTGGATACGCTATGCTTTGTGCCGTTTCTTGCAAGAAATGTCGGTTGAAATGGACAATTTGATGTAAACGGTGCATTTGCAATCAGTTTGTGTTTGACAGTTGGCGCGCCTCACCTCGTTAGAAATCTACTGTAATGTTTTGTTGACACGTCAGACAGATGTCAGAGGAGCTATCATCGAAAATATCCACAAAACAGAGATGGTCAGTGAGCCGAACAAGTACATGTCAGTTAAGGACATGTGACACAAGCATGTGCACATCTTTTCAGTGCAACTGATTCGTTTTTTTTTTTACTAAAACTGGTTTTGCTTAAAAAAAAAAAAAACATGTGGCTAAAATTAGTTCTAGTGATCCTGTATGTAATGGCCTTGTTCGTCCTTGCCCGTATTTTGGAGACCGTGACTTGGGTGGAGTCCGGTAACATTTCCCGTCGACTCTTGGATCCGATGACGATGTCGGTGCTGAAGTTGAAGGCCTTGCTTGAACAGAGGGGCATCAGTTATGAGGGTGCAGTGGAAAAACGAGAGCTGTCCGACCTGGTCGAATCGACTGGTCAGTTTCTAATATCGGACTAACTTTTATGTAGAAGTAAAACATAATTATCTAAGTATTTGTATCGCTCAATATGTAATGGTGTGATATTGAGAATCATCCTTGTTATCCAGGTGTTACACTCACCTACGTTTTTTTACACCGAAATATGTCATGGCTAAACTGAAGGTATGCCTGAGTAAAAAATCCTTACCAGTCGCGATCGCTAGTGTAACGGGAAAGGAAAAATGCATGGTCAGATCGGGGTTCGAACCCGGGACCTTCTGAAGTTCCGAACTCTAGACGGATGCTCAACCAATTAAATATAAGCTATCTGGTCCCCGACAAAGGAGCTGCAACCGACTTCAGTGGTTGTCAATTTTTACCGTTCTGTGACCACAAGATTCTTTTAATGTACATGCATGTACATCAAAGGGTCGAACCATCTTTTTGTCTCATCACCAAATGCAAGGTGGGGCACATGGAGCCTTCAGTTTTGTCATGACATATGCCAGGGGTGTAGAGGGGGTAGGTGAGCGTAACCCCCGGATTTCGGGGATGATTGTGAAGTTACATTATATCATCACAGACTTGGATAGCAATTCTAATTCTGTGTTATGATATTATGTCATATTATCTACATGTCGATATGTAATGTAGAGGAACTGGACTGTGTCCATTGTCTATGACCTGATAACTCAATTGGTAGGGGGGGGGTCCTCTATACTGTCACAAGCCTCTATACTTTGGAAGTTAGGTCCATATGGTTCAAATAAATGTATATGAATTAAATTCCCACCTACATATGTAGACTGAACATTTTCTCTTTCTGTAGTATCATAACTGCAAGCTTGTCAACTTTTTCTTCAAGCATTGTGAGAATGCTTAGAAAGGGGAAATACCCAACTGGATTGAAAAAAAAAAATCATGTCTTTAGGGCGATGATAATATAATATTAGAAAAATGGAGGAACGTAGGGGAACTGGACTGGATTGATAGTCAGCGACCAGATAGTTGAATTTATAGAATGTTCATCGTAGTGTCCGAAGTCTGCATCCCAGTCATGATCAGGGTGCTACATTATCTGTTTCACCTGTTACATGTAACGGAACAAACCACACTTGGCTCCATCCTCTGTCCACATTTCCCAGGTCTGACTAGTGTACTTTATATTTTCTGTTATTGGTGAATTGAAGGTTAAACACAACTCAGAATGACAATTACAGAAATGTAACAATGTATTTTCATTGAAACGAACATCCATTCACCAAAGATTGTAGTTTCAATCCTGAAATTTCATTACGAACATTTCCAACCTTTGAAGTAGAAGAGTTTGAATGTGTGTTCAGGGTACAGTGTTAACATACTTCTCTGTATTGTGTAGTAATGGGTTTTAAATCATTGAGTTTGTAGAAGATAGTAAACCCAGTGATGGTATTAGTTTATCTAGTGTGCGAAAGCATTTGATGAAGTTCCATAGACAATATGTCTATGGACATTTCAAATTCAATAGACCCATCAAAATTTCTCTAGACTGAATTTTCCAATCAGTGTCAATAAACTGCTTAATACAGAGTGATCTCCCCTCCTTTAACCGATGTTTGAACAAAAGTTGATTTGCGATGACAAATTCAGCCAAACAAATCATGAAATTAACAACACGCAAGAGAAATGCAATTAATATGATTTATTCAAACAGTTTTGATACTTTTTCGACATACATGAACAATTACCTTGATTAGACATCAGGTCTTTCATACTAGCATTTTGCATAGACCGGTATGTTTTCCTGTGGCCTCGGTCTATCGTTTCATTCGCACACTGTTTAGTATGTGTTTATTTTTCTTCTGTAATTTAATTGTCATCTTACGTCGTAGGTCCTGTCATGGAGGACACAGGCTGTGAGACAACCCTGGAGGAGAACACCAGCGTTACCAACTTTACAGGGGAAGCCCATTTCCTGGAACAGGTGGAAGACTCCAAGGATAGTGTCTGGCTGGTTGAAGTTCTCTCCAAGGGTCGTCAAATCAGCTCACTCTCGGATACCAGCTGGCTGGAGTTTCGGAAAAAGATGTCAAGATTTGGAGTGAATGTTGGAATGTTTGACTGTCAACTTGATAGGAAGTAAGGTTAACTTCCTGATCTAAACTTACAGTAACCCATGTACCCTTAAACTTACAGTAACCAATGTACCCTTAAACTTACAGTAACCCATATACCCTTACACTTACAATAACCCATGTACCCTTAAACTTCAGTAACCCATGTACCCTTAAACTTACAGTAACCCATGTACCCTTAAACTTACAGTAACCCATGTACCCTATAGGTACCCCTGGTTCTATGTAAGGTAACAAACAAAATTGATGTCATTATATCATTAAATCTCAAAATTCATTTCCATGCTGAAACTATTACCAATGGCAGAGCAAATACAAAGTTAGGATCGGGAATTATAATCTGACTTATACATGTCCAAATGATCAGGGTATATATCTTATAACTTATTGTCCATAGGTCACAATGATCAGGGTATATATCTTATTACTTATAGTCTATATGTCATATTGATAGGAGCATATATACCAAAGTATCTTACTCATTCCAAATGTCACATAGATCAGGGCACACACAATTGTGAAAGCAGATATTGCCATTACATAAATTACCGGATGGATACTTCATGTTTTTTCCAAATTATAACTTTGGTTAATTTCATTGTTTCACTTTTCACTATTTTCAGGTTTTGTTCCAAGAAAAATTGGCACAATTCTCACCTCATTCTTGGTCTTCCACAAGAGTTCAAAACTAAAGCTGTTGTGAAGTTATACAGCTATGAAGGCCAGTATCGTCAACAGAACATATTCAACTGGATAAAGGAAACAATGTCCAAAAAGGTCTTCCAGATCCACTCATACGAAGAACTGAAAAGAGAATGGCTGAAATTTAATCAAACGGAGTCTAGTGCAGAGATACGTATGGTGATGTTTTCTGATATCAAGAACCCACCACTGTTTTTCTCGGCAGTAAGCATTAAGTTTCCGGGGAGAGTGAAGTTTGGTATCATGAACAATAAATCACTGATTATGAAAGACATTTTGAAGGAGTTTGACTGGGGAATACCACCGAAATATATTGTCATCACTGCAGAAAAACTTTCAGTTTATGGCAATAAACCTACTGAAAATCCAACTTACAAATCCCTGGAAGTTTTTCTGAAAACACTTTACCCGAGTTTGAATGACATTTTTGTATTGAGTTTAGGACTCTGTAATTTCACAAGCCTATTTGAACCATTTCTTGTACAAGGATCAGTGTTAAAACGACTTTTCAAGTTCATTTGTTCTGTCTTGAAAAATAACACTGTTCTTTTGTTAGCTTGGATAATATTGTTAACGGTTTTCCAACTCAATACCATATCATTTGCGATAGAGTTTGGATTAAAATGTATTCGCATTCTTGGACTTTCGGAACTTGGTTCGTATATGCGACAGGATTATTGTTTCTATACCGCTCATAAATATTTTAGTGGATTTTCGTTTGTAATTTACGTTTCCATTGTGGGAATTTTAGCTTATAGATTTAAAGATCATGAAGCCGAAGAATTCAATCCAAATGAGTGGAATTTCGCCCAATTTCGAACTTTGGAGCATCTTTTTTTTCCAACAGCAAGTTTATTCTTGGCATCTCAGAGAAGGAGGTTTATTGATTATGAAGATGCAGCTGATGATACAGCCTTCCATGCCCCCATGATTTCGAAAGATTACATCCGCAATCTTCCTGTTTGGAACCATCGAGTCCTCCCCATTGTTAGCTTTATTAGGGGAGTTACTCAAGACATACTTTCGGATAGCAACTTACAGACGACGTCATCCCATGGTGATTCGAACAGCAGTCAGAACATAGTTGCCTCCCCTGACATAAACGGTCAGGAAAATAATCAAAGTGATAAGCAGAGTGATGGTGCTCGTTTTGGGGATTGTGCTGAAGAAATACCTGAATCAAAATCTGCCATGCAGATGAAGGAGAAAATGGAGAAGGTTGAAACGAATGATGAGAAATCCAAGCAAAGTTCTGATAGTACTTGTAACGCATTGTCGGACCAAGCTATGCACTTCAATACAAAGCATGTCTGTGATGTTGACATGAAGCAAAGCTGGAAGCTGTGTGGGGCTCCCGAGGGAATGTTGGTGGAGACCCGATGTGGCATCTGTCTTGATGAATACGAGATGGATGTGAAGCTGTGTGGACTGCCCTGTGGCCACTGCTTTCACCATGTCTGTATCGTAGCCTGGCTGGTGAAGGATACTGGAAATGATAACCACTTTTGTCCGTACTGTCGCTGGCCATCTTACAAACAAAAGCAGTCCGTTCATCTTCACCAAGAATAGTTTCAAAATTAAACATTTTAAACTCACCTGGCCCGAAGGGCCTGTGAGTTTATGCCATGGAGCGGCGTCCATTGTCCATCTGTCTTCCGTCAACATTTTCTTTAAATTCCAACTAGTCATTAAGTAATGCAATGATTTTAACCAAATTTGGTCAGAAACATCCTTCGGGAAGGGGAACATATTTTGCATAAATAATGACTGACCCTCAAGGGGCAATAGAGTAGAGCTGGGTACCACAAAATCAAAAGTACCACGGTATACCACGGTATTTAGGCAAATACTGCGGTACGTACCACGGTATACCACCTTGATTCTATGAATCAGCTAGCTAAAGGTCTCTGGCTGTTTTTGTTCTAAAGCAAATCAACAAGTGGCCTGTCATAAGTTTCTCTTTGTGTTATCCTCTAATATTTTTTGAGTGAAGCTATATGTCTGTCCTAGTTGATCAGCAAACTTATAGGAAATTATAACTAAACCATATAGGAATTTCAATTGATCTATGTAACAAATAGTTTATTGATAAGCTTAGTTAAATGAAAGTTCCCAAAAAACAGGTACAGGACAAATGTACCACGGTACATACCATGACAACTTTATACCACGGTATACCGGTAAAACTGCCCAGCCCTACAATAGAGGTGGGCCCAATAGGGGAAATAGAGGTAATTCCTTGAAGGAAGGCCTGGGGACAGATTTTGCATGATAAATGATGACTCTGACCCCCAAGGGGCCAAAGGGGCAGGGCCCAATAGGGGAAATAGAGGTAATTCCTTTAAATTGCTACTTGTCATAAAGTTATCAATGGATTTTGACCAAATATGGTCAGAAACATCCTTGGTGGAAGGGGAACAATTTTTGCATAAATGATGACTGACCCTCAAGGGGCCAGATAGATGGGGCCCAATAGGGGAAACAAAGGTAATTCCTTTAAATCTTCAGTGTGTTATAAAGTTATAAATGGATTTTGACCAAATATGGTCAGAAACATCCTTGGGGGAAGGGGAACAGATTTTGCATAAAAGGTGATGCTGACCCCTAAGGGGCCAGAGGGGTGGGGACCAATAGGGGAAATAGAGGTTAAGCCTTTTAAATTACTACTTGTCCTAAAGATAAAAATAATTTTGACCAAAGCACTGAATGGATCTTTTTGGAAAATATTTAACCATGAATACTTAGATACCAATGTATCAAGGTGAGCGATACAGGCCATTTGGGCCTCTTGTTTTAGACAAACTTTACCAATTTCAGCAAGTTTTGGAAGGGACTAATATTGCATAAAAATTTCTAAAATTTTACATAAATAATATTTTATATGAGATGTATTTATGAAAATTTTAAGTTAAAAAATAAAGCTTTAAGCCATAAAATAGTAGGGCTTGTGACATTATGTTATCCCAGCCCTACTGAAAATATATAATTGTATTGGGTTAGTGACTAAAGTGGGTAAATTTAACATGAATAAAACAAGTTCTGAGGCCATCTTTAGACATAAAAAGCTTTAAGAAAACTATTATCAAAGTGAGGAATTTTTAACATTAGTACAAAATATCGCCCTGTAACCCACTAAAGTAGTAGTAGTAGTATATTTAGGAAACTGATACTGCTATGTAATAGAGATCATTATTTAATTAAAATGCCTCTGCTAGGAGTCAAACTGGGGACCTCTGGCTATATTAGTCCAACGTGCAACTGATCAAGCTATAGAGATGACCTATCTAGCTGAGCAGTATAATGCAGCCACTCGTAATTAGCAGGGTTACATATACAGTGACATGCCAAAAATCTTGAATTTTTTTTTATTTTGCTTTATATTCTTTGTATAAATTTCCATTTTTTTTCAATTAATTTTCTTAACTTCGTTTATTGATGGATTTTAACAATTTTCGGTGATTTGGTTTAGAAATATCCAAGGTTTCATGTCATAGTATTTATTTTATTTTCTGCTGTGTATCTATGGAGCTTTACAAAATTATCTACACTGCTATTTTCCATGTGACGCCATTTCTCTATATAACACTACCAAAATGACGTCAAAATGGCTTCCCAAAAATTGAATGTTATAAATAAATTATGATTTCTCTGGAACGGAAAACAGTGAAAATATTAGGAGATGAAACAGGAAACAATTATCTATAAATACACAAAAAGGAGGGTTGTTCAAAACATCTGATTTTGTGTGGGCTCGTTGAAAATATGGGGGTCAAAGAGGGGGGAGTGTAAAATGAAAATTTTGTTTTTGAAGTTCTCACGGACTGAAAAATATAGAAAAACTTATAGTTAGTGAGTTTTTTACTTATTTTTGTTAACTTAAATCTTCAAGTCTGCTAGTTATTTAACAGAAACTACAAAAACTAGATGTTTTTCTGCATTTTCAGTGCGCGAGAACTTCAACAAATTTTGAATTTTTACACTCTGTCCACTTTGACCCCCAAATTTTCTATGAGCCCACACAAATTCAGATGTTTTAAACATATGAATACAATTGTACAATATGCAGTTGACATTAAAGTATCGTCTTGCAAACTATTAGCCTTATCACTGATAGGCCGTAGAAAGGCTCAAATTGGCACCTCTCCTTTCCTTAAAAATGATCCGTAAACAAAGTCAGGAAAATTCATTGAAAAAATTTGGAAATACAAAAAATAAAGAGCAAAATGAAAAAAATTGAAAGACTTCTGGCTCTTC
Organism: Mimachlamys varia; assembly: GCA_947623455.1. Taxonomy (NCBI): domain Eukaryota; kingdom Metazoa; phylum Mollusca; class Bivalvia; order Pectinida; family Pectinidae; genus Mimachlamys; species Mimachlamys varia. The sequence goes on from OX392536.1 coordinate 48,418,842, forward strand.
ACTTTATATGTAGATATTCCCCTCCAAGAAAGAACTTGTCGTGAGTTTCCAGGAGTTATAGCGATCATTTGCAGGTATCGCAGAGTATTATTTCCAAATATGGGTGCCTTTATGTCACAGTGAAAATACTCATTTAGGAGGAAATATGTGTAACTTCAGCTTGTCTTTAAATCATTGGTATTTACATTTCTTACCCAGATGGTTCCACTGGCATACTGTTAGCTCGGTCACTCCATGGTAACATTGTGTTTTCATCACCAGGTAGTGGTAGTTTTACCAACCTCCCTGTATACATCACAGTATATAACTTATAATGGCATTGTTTCAGTTACAACTTCAGTCATATACAAGCACAAGGTTTAATTAAGTACATGATTAATATTGTGTACTCTTCTGTTCATTCTATGTTTAATCAGTCCTACATATTCAGCATGAATTTTTGTTAAATTTTCTAATTCCAAAATCAGTACGATGTACATTGGAAATTATTGTCTTTTTAGGTCATCTGACCTGGCCTTCGTGCTTGTAGCATGCCGAGATGAAGAGCTACGAAATTTATTCAATGAATGACCTTTCGCAATGACGTCACAAGTGTCAAATATTATGTTGAAATCTTTAAACCATTTCTCAACAACCATCAGGCCCAGGGTACTACTATTTGGCTGGTAGCATATATGATGGGCTGTGAAATGTTTTCCTTGACCATCTTACAAGATCACTGGTATTAAATAAGTTAAAGATCTTCAAAAAGCTTCACAACAAGATCAAACAAATTATATATAGACCTATAGTCAGATGGCTCTTAAAACACATGGGTCTCTTGTTATTATATGGTGAGAATGATTGCCAATGAAAGTTTCTATTTCAAAGTATAATAATTTATTATATCAAAATCACTGTGATTCAGCCTAATTGTCAAAGGACTATCCTTGATATACTACTGTTATACCCAGGTATATATAGGTGTACATTTTGTAGTTCTGTTAAATGATCAATGCATGTTTCAGTAGAAGTTACGGTCCTATAACACACCTTGCTGTTCATGACAAATAAAGCTTGATCTGGCTTACTGTAAAAACTCGTGTAATCTACGCACCAGTGTAATTTACACACCCTAAAAATCACCCCAAAACTGCTGGGAAAAGGTCTGTATTACTATAATTTAAGCACCAAAAAAAATCAAAAAAATCGCCAGGTTGACGACCATTAATTTGTCTCGTTCTCATGTCATTTAATGATATTCTTTTTTCTCTTTTTGTATGTAAGTTTCTCCGCAATAGAAATGTGTGTTGTAAGACCTTTGCAATGTTTGCTAAAACATGCATTATTTTTATGTATCCATTTCAGTTGGCTCACCAGGCACCTGTTTTATGTTTTTCTGTTGCCTACATGTGTTTTACTTGATGAGGGCATCGCACTTGACTGAAAGCTGAAATTAGATGAAGTTCGGTTTGTAAATTCAGTACTCCCAAAGTACACTCATGGTAGAAATAATTCAATGTGCTTTTTAGTAAATTTGTCTTAATTTCTCGATTAGCTTAATCCAAATCTTGTAAAATTTCATTCAGACATTATGATTTTGTATCTGATTTACATGTTTAGAGTTTTATTGAGCTATTCTAGGTCACACATTACCTGTTGTTCAGAAATCCTCAGAATCTGGTGTCTTCCAGCCCTCCCGGTTAATTTATTTGTACCGTCTGTGTGTGAATAATTCAAATATAATTGAATATCTGTTTATTGTGAGCTATACAATGTCTTTAATTATTTCAGCATAGAAGTTTCTGATGTTCATAATAACTGTAACCAGATGTACTGTAACCAAATGTTGGGTGTACAAAATAATTACCTTGAAGAATTGTAATCCTTTTTATATCAGTTGTACACATGTCCCTATCAGTGTGAAGCTTGTTCAGATGTCCACTTGTTTGGGTTGTTGTTCCAGTAACTTCACACTTTATAACAAGGTATTACACTATATCTATCACTGGCTGTGAAACAATTAGGAAATATTTACGTACAAATGTATATGGTGTGTTTTTGTATCGGTGAGACATTTCAATGCATACCCAATATATATAGTTATATAAATATTGTAGATAATATACCTACATGTAAGGAATTGCAGTGGTTAAGGTGTATGCCATTCTGCTACCACTAGCCCTCCACTACTGGGTCACGATGACCAAATGGCTAAGGTGTCTGACATTCTGCTTCCACTAGACCTCTACTTCTGGGTCGCAGTGACCAAATCATCAAAGTGTCCGACATTCTATTACCACTAGCCCTTCACCACTTGGTCGCAGTGGCAAAGTTATCAAAGTGTCTGACATTCTACTACCACTAGCCCTTCACCACTGGGTCGCAGTGGCAAAGTTATCAAAGTGTCTGACATTCTACTACCACTAGCCCTTCACCACTGGGTCGCAGTGGCAAAGTTATCAAAGTGTCTGACATTCTACTACCACTAGCCCTTCACCACTTGGTCGCAGTGGGCAAGTCATTAAAGTGTCTGATATTCTACTACCACTAGCCTCACACCACATGTTTGTGAGTTTGAGGCCTACAAGGGCAATTGATAGGTAACAGTCTCACATCAGGTTATGCCATATTTATTTATATAGGGGACCACATATAGGGATTTTGTCATTAAATTCACTTTTTTCATGTACTACAGAATATTGTTATTAGTTAGGCTACTTCCAGGACAGGATGTCGGTCGTAACATTGGTTGGTTGTCTTCTTGCTTTGTCAAGATTTTTTTTTTTATTTCTGTTAGATTATATAAATGATGTTTAACTGTACCTGCTCTGTAGTATGTATGGTACATTGATTTCTCTACTTTGTATTTATTACCACAACTGGTCTGGATTTTGACAATGAAAATTTGTAACCATTTATCTTAAGAAGTACTGGATGGATCTTTCCCAAATTTCATATGCAGGTTCCCCTTGTTGCTTAGTTGTGCTGTATTGATTTTGGGACTGATCAGAAAAACAAAATGGCTGACAGGCGGCCATCTTGGATTTATGAATAATAGTTTGTTATCGCTCTGAATGGATCATTTTCAAATTTCATAGGTAAGTTCCCCTTGGTGCTTAGTTGTGCATGATCCATTCTTGGACAGATCTGATCAAAATATGGTTGACAGGCAGCCATTATTGATTTTGACAGTGATAGTTTGTGATCGCTATTTCTTGAGAAGTACAGGAGGGATCGATCCTTTCCAAATATCATAAGCATGTTCTGTTTGGTCCCTAGTTATGCATGGTCTAATTTTTGGACTGCTCCAGGGTAAAAATATGGCCGTCAGACGGCCATCTTGTATGTTGACTATGAAAGTATATTATGGCTGTTTTTTAAGACAGACAAGATGGATTTGGAAGTTGGGACTGATCATAAAAACAAAACTCCTGACAAGAGATGTTCTTTCAACTATCATTAATTTTCAAGGGAAATTCATAGAACTAAGATTAAGTACATTCATGAAAGTTGAAATAAGAAGGGAAAAGATGCATCTTTTTAAGAATGAATGAAAATTCATCGATGGTGGGTGCCAAGATGCCTCTGGAATCTCTTGTTCAATTATCCTAGGTAAAATTCAGCTTCATTTTCTGCTCCCAAAACAATGTTGATGTTTTAAAATGAATTATTACATCAAGACATTTTGGGACATGTTTATTCTAAAGAAAGTGTTTCTGAAATTCTTAATATACAATGTAGCAGGAAGTCACCGACATTTATATATTTAAGTGTTATACAACAGCCAGGAGTATACATTATACATGTAATGGTAAATGGGGGACAGAGAAAAGTGTGGTCATAAAAACTAAATTAACAGAATTGTTGTATTTCTCCATTTTTATTTTGGGGGGGGGGGGGGGGGAGAGATATATTGTATTTAGTGGTATCATATGTTTGGGTTGTAAAATTTTGAACCATTGAAGACAGTTGGTGCAACTTGAAGGTTTAATATCCGCATCACATAAAAGTTTTGCAATTAAATCTTATTTATCTAGGTCACTATGACCTTTACCTTTATGTCATTGTATTGGCTATTAAGGGTGACCTGTTTTTGTTCTGAAATTTGATTTCTGATTATGCAGTTATCTTTATTATATAATCTTTTTTTTTTCTTCTCTTATTTAAGATTTCCCTTGTTATAGTCTTTTATATAACAAAGTGTTAACTCGAATTAACTGTACCTCTTTATCACTGAATGGATCCATAGTGTTCCTGAATTTTACGACTAAATCACATCATGATTTATTTTGGTTTTCCATATACATTGAACATAATATATAAGCAGTGCTTGTTTTGTTTTCTTTTTGTTAGTTAATAAATGTGTCGCTTTTGACAATGTGTCTATTGTGTGTTTTTACAACCTGTACACCATCAGAATAGCTTTGCAGAGAAAGTTTCAACCTCTACACCATCAGAATAGCTTTGCAGAGAAAGTTTCAACCTCTCACCATCAGAATAGCTTTGCAGAGAAAGTTTCAACCTCTACACAATCAGAATAGCTTTGCAGAGAAAGTTTCAACCTCTCACCATCAGAATAGCTTTGCAGAGAAAGTTTCAACCTCTACACCATCAGAATAGCTTTGCAGAGAAAGTTTCAACCTCTCACCATCAGAATAGCTTTGCAGAGAAAGTTTCAACCTCTACACAATCAGAATAGCTTTGCAGAGAAAGTTTCAACCTCTCACCATCAGAATAGCTTTGCAGAGAAAGTTTTAACCTCTACACAATCAGAATAGATTTGCAGAGAAAGTTTCAACCTCTACACCATCAGAATAGCTTTGCAGAGAAAGTTTCAACCTCTCACCATCAGAATAGCTTTGCAGAGAAAGTTTTAACCTCTACACAATCAGAATAGATTTGCAGAGAAAGTTTCAACCTCTACACCATCAGAATAGCTTTGCAGAGAAAGTTTTAACCTCTACACAATCAGAATAGCTTTGCAGAGAAAGTTTCAACCTCTACACCATCAGAATAGCTTTGCAGAGAAAGTTTCTCACATGCAATAATAATTCCACACTTTGTATTCCTATGTGTCTGTTGTGAGTTTGTACAACCTCTACACCATCAGAAAAGCTTTGCAGAGAAAGTTTCAACCTCTCACCATCAGAATAGCTTTGCAGAGAAAGTTTTAACCTCTACACCATCAGAATAGCTTTGCAGAGAAAGTTTTAACCTCTACACAATCAGAATAGCTTTGCAGAGAAAGTTTCAACCTCTACACCATCAGAATAGCTTTGCAGAGAAAGTTTCTCACATGCAATAATAATTCCACACTTTGTATTCCTATGTGTCTGTTGTGAGTTTGTACAACCTCTACACCATCAGAAAAGCTTTGCAGAGAAAGTTTTAACCTCTACACAATCAGAATAGCTTTGCAGAGAAAGTTTCAACCTCTACACCATCAGAATAGCTTTGCAGAGAAAGTTTCAACCTCTACACCATCAGAATAGCTTTGCAGAGAAAGTTTCAACCTCTCACCATCAGAATAGCTTTGCAGAGAAAGTTTTAACCTCTACACAATCAGAATAGCTTTGCAGAGAAAGTTTCAACCTCTACACCATCAGAATAGCTTTGCAGAGAAAGTTTCAACCTCTACACCATCAGAATAGCTTTGCAGAGAAAGTTTCAACCTCTCACCATCAGAATAGCTTTGCAGAGAAAGTTTTAACCTCTCACCATCAGAATAGCTTTGCAGAGAAAGTTTTAACCTCTACACAATCAGAATAGCTTTGCAGAGAAAGTTTCAACCTCTACACCATCAGAATAGCTTTGCAGAGAAAGTTTCAACCTCTCACCATCAGAATAGCTTTGCAGAGAAAGTTTCAACCTCTACACCATCAGAATAGCTTTGCAGAGAAAGTTTTAACCTCTACATAATCAGAATAGCTTTGCAGAGAAAGTTTCAACCTCTACACCATCAGAATAGCTTTGCAGAGAAAGTTTCAACCTCTACACCATCAGAATAGCTTTGCAGAGAAAGTTTCAACCTCTCACCATCAGAATAGCTTTGCAGAGAAAGTTTCAACCTCTACACCATCAGAATAGCCTTGCAGAGAAAGTTTTAACCTCTACACAATCAGAATAGCTTTGCAGAGAAAGTTTCAACCTCTACACCATCAGAATAGCTTTGCAGAGAAAGTTTCAACCTCTCACCATCAGAATAGCTTTGCAGAGAAAGTTTCAACCTCTCACCATCAGAATAGCTTTGCAGAGAAAGTTTTAACCTCTACACAATCAGAATAGATTTGCAGAGAAAGTTTCAACCTCTACACCATCAGAATAGCTTTGCAGAGAAAGTTTCAACCTCTCACCATCAGAATAGCTTTGCAGAGAAAGTTTTAACCTCTACACAATCAGAATAGCTTTGCAGAGAAAGTTTCTCACATGCAATAATAATAATTCTACACTTTGTATTCCTATGTGTCTGTTGTGTGTACAACCTCTACACCATCAGAAAAGCTTTGAAGAGAAAGTTTCAACCTCTACACCATCAGAATAGCTTTGCAGAGAAAGTTTCAACCTCTACACCATCAGAATAGCTTTGCAGAGAAAGTTTCTCACATGCAATAATAATTCTACACTTTGTATTCCTATGTGTCTGTTGTGAGTTTGTACAACCTCTACACCACCAGAATAGATTTGCAGAGAAAGTTTCTCACATGCAATAATAATTCTACACTTTGTATTCCTATGTGTCTGTTGTGAGTTTGTACAACCTCTACACAATCAGAATAGCTTTGCAGAGAAAGTTTCAACCTCTACACCATCAGAAAAGCTTTGCAGAGAAAGTTTCTCACATGCAATAATAATTCTACACTTTGTATTCCGTGTCATAATGGGATAGAATAGACATTCAAGGCATATGAGAGTTGTCAACTGTGGAATTCGAGAAAAAAAATGTCCTTACAGACACATATTTTAGCCTATCGGCATGTATAAGTTAAAACAGCATTATCTGTCCCCATCATACATACACTTCTTGGATTCTTTTAATTCAGTGCTATTCAAATCAAAACAGTTGCATTGAGTTTCCAAATATACAGTCAAACCTCATTCACTCAAATTCAACAGGATATCTTGAGAAACTTTTGAATTAATATCCGACTTTAGGGAAATCTCATGATTGGGTTAAAGTTTGGTATAGTACTTATGATAGATACGAGGCTATCCGAGTTGTGAGTTCAATGTAAATGTTTTAATGACATAAAAAGTAAGAGTCCAGAGGGCCTGTATCTCTCACCTGGATACAGATGCGTCTAGGTCAAGACCGTTCCTTGTAGCATATCTTTAAATTTAAGAGTTTAGTTATGGAGTGGGGACCTCAACGGTTTCCAATGTCAACTAAGAAACTAGGTCCATAGGAGGGTGGCAAGACCCACAGGCCCATGCTTATACATGTATCACCATAGTGTTCATCTCTTTATGCCCAGCAATTGTATATATAATTTGGGGGTTGAAATCTCAAATCATTTGACAACAGTATATATATATATATAGTTTCGGGGTGGGTGTCTCATGAGTTTCAAAGTTAGGATTCAAGAGTTAAGACTTGCAAGGGCGTCGGATCAATTCTAATATCATGATTGTGTTAAATGTTTGTCCCTTTATGCCCAGTAATTGTATATATGGGGTGGAGATCTCAACCATTTCGAAGTTATGATCAAAGGGTAAAGTTTTTTTGCAAGGGTGAGGCAGACCCATAATACATGTATCATGATTGTGTTCATCTCTTCATGCCTAGCAATTGTATAAATTACCAATTATTGCCCTGCCATTTGTACAGTTTTGAATATCCAACCACCTAGATTAGGTATGCATACAACCTTAATATTCTTGATACCTTTATCTAGAGAAGTTGTTTTAATCAATGTATAGCCTAGAGCTCTTGGTGGGGGGAAGGGGGTAGGTACACTTTTGAATGCCTGCTACCAGTGAAATATATTTGTATCCAATTAAAACCAATACCAACACAGCTATTGGTATATAACCCTTTTTCCCCACCCCTCAGTCCCCTGGGGGGGGGGGGGGTCATTCCCTCAATTTGTACATTTTTGAATCTGTACTTCCCATGAATATTTCAAACTAAATATGAAGATATCCAGTGCTCGTGTCAGTGTACCTTGGGTAATAGACACAAACATATACACTTTAAAAAATCACTGACATGATAAAACAAAAACAAATGCTGGTATTTATTTTTTTTCAAAACAATACCTTTATTGTTAAATAAATCATCTTCCACAGAATTTCATGTCATAGAATCAATTCAAGGATTGTATAAGCTTTCGACGATAATAATTGATAATCACCTCCCACAGTTAAACATGTTACACAGAACAAATATATGACACTTAAAAATGTATTGAGCATCTATAACAGGGATGAAAAATGTACAATATCATACTTAACAAAACTTGGTCCCTCAAACGTAACACAATATCATATTGACATAAATATATATACTTGTGTTTGTTAAAACAGCACATCCTGATTTACATTGAAGACACCCTACAATACCAGAAATGTTCAATGAAAGACTAGTTTCCCTCCAGCTATCCTCTACTCTACAGACATATTGTCTAGGCTCATCAAATATCCAGTTACTCTATGTTGTTAAAATGGAGCTCAGTAAACTAAAATTACTAGTTTTACTTAGATAAACATGCTTGGTTCATGCTTAATGTGGATACTTCTATTTAAGTGTTTATTTCTTTGACAATCAAAGAAATCATGAGTAAAAATATGAACTTCAATGGACATGGTACACCCATCACATCATTACCATTTAGAGGAGTACTCAATCTGATTTCAGTACGTAGCATCACGCTTACCCAATGACGATTCATATATAACTAGTCCGAACGGTTCCAACTCGCTAAATATTGGGATGGCTGGCGGGTCTGTCCCAATATTTAGTGGGTAAGAACCCTCCAAATTAATATACAGCAAATTCAGTGAACAAAAGTCAAATAGAAATATTTATAAAAATTATATTCTGCAGACAAACTGTAGCATCACAAATGAAAAAAGGATCACAGTAACTCTGTACATTTTGTTGCCTGAAACCAAATGTCAGCATGCGACATTGCACTTTCCCAAGATTAAGAATGGTTAAATGTTGATGAAGCAATATTTAGGAATAAAGTGATGCTCTGGATCTGGATCTGGAAACACGAGCCAGTTATTACATCCAACCATGGATTGGCACATATGAATAGGAGGTAAGGGCTATCCTCTAACAGTAAATCCAGCGACAGAAGTACCCCTCTAACAGTAAACCCTGTGACAGAAATACCTCTCTAACAGTAAACCCTGTGACAGAAGTACCCCTCTAACAGTAAACCTTGTGACAGAAGTACCCCTCTAACAGTAAACCTTGTGACAGAAGTACCCCTCTTACAGTATACCCTGTGACAGAAGTACCTCTCTAACAGTAAACCTTTTGACAGAAGTACCTCTCTAACAGTGAACGCTGTGACAGAAGTACCTCTCTAACAGTAAACCTTGTGACAGAAATACCCCTCTAACAGTGAACCCTTTGACAGAAGTACCTCTCTAAACGTTAACCCTGTGACAGAAGTACCTCTCTAACAGTAAACCCTGTAACAGAAGTAACTCTCTAACAGTAAACCCAGTGACAGAAGTACCCCTCTATCAATAAACCCTGTCACAGAAGTACCCCTCTAACAGTGAATCCTGTGACAGAAATACCCCTCTAACAGTAAACCTTGTGACAGAAATACCCCTCTAACAGTGAACCCTGTGACAGAAGTACCTCTCTAACAGTAAACCTTGTGACAGAAGTACCCCTCTTACAGTAAACCTTGTGACAGAAGTACCTCTCTAACAGTGAACCCTGTGACAGAAGTACCCTTCTAACATTGAACCCTGTGACAGAAGTACCCCTCTAACAGTGAGCCCTGTGACAGAAGTACCTCTCTAACAGTGAACCCTGTGACAGAAGTACCTCTCTAACAGTGAACCCTGTGACAGAAGTACCCTTCTAACATTGAACCCTGTGACAGAAGTACCCCTCTAACAGTGAGCCCTGTGACAGAAGTACCCCTCTAACAGTAAACCCTGTGACAGAAGTACCCCTCTAACAGTGAACCCTGTGACAGAAGTACTCCTCTAACAGTAAACCCTGTGACAGAAGTACCTCTCTAACAGTAAACCCTGTGACAGAAGTACCCCTCTAATAGTAAACCCTGTGACAGAAGTACCCCTCTAACAGTGAACCCTGTGACAGAAGTACCTCTCTAACAGTGAACCCTGTGACAGAAGTACCCCTCTAACAGTGAACCCTGTGACAGATGTACCCCACTAACAGTGAACCCTGTGACAGATGTACCCCACTAACAGTAAACCTTGTGACAGAAGTACCCCACTAACAGTGGACCTTGTGACAGAAGTACCCCACTAACAGTGAACCCTGTGACAGAAGTACCTCTCTAACAGTGAACCCTGTGACAGAAGTACCCCTCTAATAGTGAACCCTGTGACAGATGTACCCCTCTAACAGTGAACCCTGTGACAGATGTACCCCACTAACAGTGAACCCTGTGACAGATGTACCCCACTAACAGTGAACCCTGTGACAGATGTACCCCACTAACAGTGAACCTTGTGACAGAAGTACCCCTCTAACAGTAAACCCTGTGACAGAAATACCCCTCTAACAGTGAACCCTGTGACAGAAGTACCCCTCTAACAGTGAACCCTGTGACAGAAGTACCCCTCTAACAGTAAACCCTGTGACAGAAGTACCCCTCTAACAGTGAACCCTGTGACAGAAGTACCCCTCTAACAGTAAATCCTGCGACAGAAGTACCTCTCTAACAGTGAACCCTGTGACAGAAGTACCCCTCTAACAGTAAATCCTGCGACAGAAGTACCTCTCTAACAGTGAACCCTGTGACAGAAGTACCCCTCTAACAGTAAACCCTGTGACAGAAGTACCCCTCTAACAGTGAACCCTGTGACTGAAGTACCCCTCTAACAGTAAATCCTGTGACAGAAGTACCTCTTTAACAGTAAATCCTGTGACAGAAGTACCCCTCTTACAGTGAACCCTGTGACAGAAGAACCTCTCTAACAGTGAACCCTGTGACAGAAGTACCCCTCTAATAGTAAACCCTGTGACAGAAGTACCCTTCTAACATTGAACCCTGTCACAGAAGTACCCCTCTAACAGTAAACCGTGTGACAGAAGTACCTCTCTAACAGTAAACCCTGTGACAGAAGTACCCCTCTAACAGTAAACCTTGTGACAGAAGTACCCCTCTAACAGTAAACCTTGTGACAGAAGTACCCCTCTTACAGTATACCCTGTGACAGAAGTACCTCTCTAACAGTAAACCTTGTGACAGAAGTACCTCTCTAACAGTGAACGCTGTGACAGAAGTACCTCTCTAACAGTAAACCTTGTGACAGAAATACCCCTCTAACAGTGAACCCTTTGACAGAAGTACCTCTCTAAACGTTAACCCTGTGACAGAAGTACCCCTCTAACAGTAAACCCTGTAACAGAAGTACCTCTCTAACAGTAAACCCTGTGACAGAAGTACCCCTCTAACAGTTAACCCTGTGACAGAAGTACCCCTTTAACAGTGAATCCTGTGACAGAAATACCCCTCTAACAGTAAACCTTGTGACAGAAATACCCCTCTAACAGTGAACCCTGTGACAGAAGTACCTCTCTAACAGTAAACCTTGTGACAGAAGTACCCCTCTTACAGTAAACCTTGTGACAGAAGTACCTCTCTAACAGTGAACCCTATGACAGAAGTACCTTTCTAACATTGAACCCTGTGACAGAAGTACCCCTCTAACAGTGAGCCCTGTGACAGAAGTACCTCTCTAACAGTGAACCCTGTGACAGAAGTACCTCTCTAACAGTGAACCCTGTGACAGAAGTACCCTTCTAACATTGAACCCTGTGACAGAAGTACCCCTCTAACAGTGAGCCCTGTGACAGAAGTACCCCTCTTACAGTAAACCCTGTGACAGAAGTACCCCTCTAACAGTGAACCCTGTGACAGAAGTACTCCTCTAACAGTAAACCCTGTGACAGAAGTACCTCTCTAACAGTAAACCCTGTGACAGAAGTACCCCTCTAATAGTAAACCCTGTGACAGAAGTACCTCTCTAACAGTGAACCCTGTGACAGAAGTACCTCTCTAACAGTGAACCCTGTGACAGAAGTAACCCTCTAACAGTGAACCCTGTGACAGATGTACCCCACTAACAGTGAACCCTGTGACAGATGTACCCCACTAACAGTGAACCTTGTGACAGAAGTACCCCACTAACAGTGGACCTTGTGACAGAAGTACCCCACTAACAGTGAACCCTGTGACAGAAGTACCTCTCTAACAGTGAACCCTGTGACAGAAGTACCCCTCTAACAGTGAACCCTGTGACAGATGTACCCCACTAACAGTGAACCCTGTGACAGATGTACCCCACTAACAGTGAACCCTGTAACAGATGTACCCCACTAACAGTGAACCCTGTGACAGATGTACCCCACTAACAGTGAACCCTGTGACATAAATACCCCTCTAACAGTGAACCCTGTGACAGAAGTACCCCTCTAACAGTAAATCCTGCGACAGAAGTACCTCTCTAACAGTGAACCCTGTGACAGAAGTACCCCTCTAACAGTAAATCCTGCGACAGAAGTACCCCTCTAACAGTGAACCCTGTGACAGAAGTACCCCTCTAACAGTAAAACCTGCGACAGAAGTACCCCTCTAACAGTGAACCCTGTGACAGAAGTACCCCTCTAACAGTAAATCCTGTGACAGAAGTACCCCTCTAACAGTAAATCCTGTGACAGAAGTACCCCTCTAACAGTAAATCCTGTGACAGAAGTACCCCTCTAACAGTGAACCCTGAAGCAGAGGTACCCCTCTAACAGTGAACCCTGTGACAGAAGTACCCCTCTAACAGTAAATCCTGTGACAGAAGTACCCCTCTAACAGTAAATCCTGTGACAGAAGTACCCCTCTAACAGTGAACCCTGTGACAGAAGTACCCCTCTAACAGTAAACCCTGTGACAGAAGTACCCCTCTAACAGTTAACCCTGTGACAGAAATACCCTTCTAACAGTAAACCTGTGACAAAAGTACCTCTCTAACAGTAAACCCTGTGACAGAAGTACCCCTCTAACAGTAAACCCTGTGACAGAAGTACCCCTCTAACATTGAACCCTGTGACAGAAGTACCCCTCTAACAGTAAACCCTGTGACAGAAGTACCCCTCTAACAGTAAACCCTGTGACAGAAGTACCCCTCTATCAGTGAACCCTATGACGAAGTACCCCTCTTACAGTAAACCATGTGACAGAAGTGATTTCACTCATCGTTTTGTTTCACTCATCAATCTCATTTTTATGCCTAACCTCTCTGACCTGCATAACACATACCTAAAACACATTGGTACCAAAGGGCTACCAGTGACACCTGACCATAAAAATCATGTTGCCCATTAACTCACTGTTAGTAGTAAATATAAATTTTTAAAATGTTTTTAAATTAATCACTGAAAAAAATGCTGTTTTCCTCAACACTGTGTTCTAAGGCTTCTACTGGAATGCCAATTGAATCAAAGTCAAAATGAGGTTGTTCTAGGGGAGGTAACTCAAAGTTGGGCGACTTGTCATCTTCAACAGCTCTACCAAATAAATCTTTGTTATCGGAGCCTCTATCTGGCCTGTCAGCAGTCAGAACTCGTTGAAGTAGGAACTCGTTATCCCCCTTACACTCGTCTAAGTCCTTTATGAGTATATGTACATGTTTTCGTAGCTCTGCATTTTGAAGAGTCAATTCGTCAATAATTGTTTTATCGTCTGTTGGAAATTTCTGTACTGTTTTGTGCTTTTCTGGTTGTTGCTGATTTGACTCATCCCCACGTTCCCGTTTTTCTCGATTGATGAGGTTTTCGAGCACAGAGTCAGTGTCAGACAGGGCCTGAGATGCAGCATCGACACTATTCACCGGGCCATCAAGGTTCACAAAATCTGTCTGGGTTCCTTGACTTTGGGTTAAATCTTTCTTGTTAGATTTCTTTGCCTGTTTACAAAAAGATTTGGTCAATATACAGTTGTATTAATTCAATATCTAAATCACAACTATCAATATGAACTAGAACTGTCATCCAAAGGTTTAACCAAGATACCCCTGAATGTTCCCATGCAGTGATATGAATGTTTTACTATCAAATTTGGTTGAAATCAGCTGATATCTAAATTTTGATGAATCTGAGGCCACCATTTGCTAAAGCATGGTTGTCATGGCAGCAAAATCTACCAGTATACAGCTGTGATGCTTGGCATACACTAATACCCCTTTATACCAAATTCGGTCAAAATGGACAATATCTAAATTTTGACAAATCACAGCTAGGCCACCATTTGCCTCAGCATAGTTAATTGTCATAGCAACAAACATAAACAGTGATGTTTGACATGCCTTAACACCACTATATACCAAATTCGGTCAAAATCAGACCATATCTAAATTTTGACTAAGTCTTTCCCAAATATCTTATCAAAATGTTAATTCAGACAAGTCTTTCCCCATATAACAATCTAAAACAACTAATTGTCGAGATTATCTCCTTAATCATTCACTTTTGATCAAGCTGAAAGTATAGATTGTAAAAACAACTGAATCATTAAACAGAAAAGAATGCTGCCCCAATAGTTTCTAGATATTGGATTATCTGGGACGGACCAATAATATCTGACTAGGGAGTACAAACTCCATGACCTGCTGGACCAGGGGCCAGCTAGATCTACATACCTGGAGGGCCTGTAACTTGCTGAGGCGTTCCTCAAGTAGATCTTGCTGACGGAGATGGAATTGATGTTGGAGCGATATGGAATCTTTCGCCTTCATACAAGTGGTTAACTGCATTGCTTGTAGAAGATGTTCTACAACATGAATTCAAAACGTTTTAAGGCACATCTCTTGACAAGGAACAAGTAGGTTGATTTATACAGTTTCTGGTAGTACATAGGCACATCTCTTGACAAGGAACAAGTAGGTTGATTTATACAGTTTCTGGTAGTACATAGGCACATCTCTTGACAAGGAACAAGTAGGTTGATTTATACAGTTTCTGGTAGTACATAGGCACATCTCTTGACAAGGAACAAGTAGGTTGATTTATACAGTTTCTGGTAGTACATAGGCACATCTCTTGACAAGGAACAAGTAGGTTGATTTATACAGTTTCTGGTAGTACATAGGCACATCTCTTGACAAGGAACAAGTAGGTTGATTTATACAGTTTCTGGTAGTACATAGGCACATCTCTTGACAAGGAACAAGTAGGTTGATTTATACAGTTTCTGGTAGTACATATCAGGCATTACACTAACACTAAGCATTACACTCTATGATGTGAGACAATTTTGCTATTAACTGATTTTCAAAATTCATCGATTCAAGCTGTTTATCAAGTGAGATATTAATGTTGACAATACTGCTTAAACATATCTGTTTGAATGGTCAATTATGTGAATATTGTTTTGGCAACATAATTAATATATGAAACAAATCTTGCAAGAGCATGGACATTTTTTTTTTTCCCCGTTGCCACTTATTTTAAATATTTTGAAATGAAACTATAGAAATGACCCATATATACATTTAGACATGAACTCATGTATGCTAGGGTAAATAAAACACAGACAACATCAGTGATAGGTTTACCTGCCGCCCTCCTGTGACAAAAGATGGCCTCCTCTGGTTTCCCTGACTTCAGCAACATGTCTGCTTTTCTTCCTTGCTGGTGTGCCTATTGTTGTGAAAAAGTAATAAGAAAATAATAAGCAAGATTGTAAGACCTATGTATGCAAGTCTTGAGTCATCATTACTTCTGGGGCTGGACCAGAGTTGTATGTATTTTATATGTATAGGAGAAAACCCATTTTTATATGGTAGTGTAGGTTCTAGGCTTCAAAAAAAATTTCAGTTCTCCCTCGAAATCCTTATAGATATTTTCCTAGCATGCCCCAAATATTTCCTGTTCGGCGAGAAACCATACTGGTCATATCTCGGCCATTTCTTGAGAGATTTTTGCAATTTTTTTTTCAAATAGTGGTATTTTGGGTTTGGAACACCATAAAACCATAAAAAATGATATGATATTGTAACTCTTTCTAGTGATCTAAATGTCAATCGAAGGATTCAAAAGTTAGGTTGATTTAAGTTGTGAATTTTAATTATTTAGGGCATGACATAACATGAAACCTTGTCAAACTCCAGTCAACTTTGTGTAAGATTTTCCTAAAAGTTCTTTCTCTTGGACAAATTCACATAAAACTAGAAAAAAATAGAATCAGGCACCCGCTACAATACCTGAGTTTAAAAGAAAAGTAGTGTGGATTGTTGAGTACACGTAAAACACAATTCAACACCGTAGTAAAATTCCAAGGTATATAATCCGCAGCAACAACATTCAAATGACATCTTTACAGGTTACATAGTATCACACTCTCTCCCTACGACAATACTAATCCAGCAAAACAACACCTAGGAGCCTTTTCATAAACTTTGCAGTTGAACTCTAGCTTCTCTCGGCATTTCGCATGTGAACTAATAACTTCTCTTCAAACTTAACAGTTGAACTCCCCTCTGAAACCTCCAATGAGGGAGATCTCCCCCTTTCCATATTTCCAATGAGGGAGAAAGTGCATGAAATGTGACTGAAAGTGCATTACTTAATTTGTCTTTTCTTTATTATATGTGAAAATAACTTCACAAAGTATTCACTTGATCCAGACACCTGTTATGGTCATTATACACACCCTGCAGTAATTAACAAGGATAACATTTGACCACAGGATGTAGATTTTGAGTTTATGTGAGTTTGGACTTAAATGAGGGAGATTGGTAAATTTTGGTCAAAATGAGGGAGTCTCTCTCCTTATGAGGAAGGGTTGACAGGTATGTAAAGGGAAATTCACTACAGCTCACGCTTGTAAGGCAACCTAATCAATGCACATCTTTACACAATCCCCCCCCCCCTTTTTCTAAATCTCCAACCTAGTTTCTTTGACCCCCTGCCAAGGCTTCTCCTCCAGGAAAAAGTGATAAAGATAGTGCCATCGCTGCGGCTTGAACCCACGACCCTTGGATCTCCAGTCTGATGCTCTACAGACTGAGCTAAAGAGAAATTTCCTACAGCTCTTGTTTGTAAGGCAACCTAAGCAATGCACATCTTTTGCGATTGCATAAAATATAGAAAAAATACTACACATTATTCACCAATTTATTTCACCACAGCGCCTGCCACTTTGTTTGGTGTTTGATTTTTCAAGTTGCCTTATTTTTTGTCAAAAATTAGTTTCACTTTTCATCGATCAGCAAAATAGCGGATCCACCTGCAGAGGTCAATATAGGCCTTTTTTAATATCGTTTATGGGTAGTTTCCCCTCAGAATTTTTTCCCTTTTTTCCCCTCTGAATTGTGTTAAATTTACTGGATTTAATAATGTATTTTCTTTCATTTTTTATGTCAATATCTACCCAAATCCTCCATATTTGTTTTTTCTGATTATCTTTTGCTGTTTTCAGTTGAAAAATGTGCTGTAAAGATTTAATAGTGTATCTTTCTGATGATTAAAAATTCCCCTTTGAGGAGTTTCTTCCCCCTAAAGTAAAAAAGGGTAGTTTCCCCTTTTAATCCTAGAATAACCCCTGACCCACCAGCAACATCATACAAGGTTACGTGCCAAAAGTCTTTTGAATTTTTTTTATTTTGCTATATATTCTTTTTTCCCTGCTTTTTTCAATGAATTTTCCTGATTTCGTTTATGGATGGATTTTGACAATTTCTTGTCATTTGGTTTAAAAAATATCCAAGGTTTCCTCTCATAATATTTATTTAATTTTCCATTGTGTAATTTTGGAGCTATACAGAATTGTCTACACTGCTAATTTCCATGTGGCGCCATTTCTCTATATAACGCTACAAATATGACATCAAAATGGCGTCCCGAAAGTGGATGTTGTAAATAAATCATGACATATCTAGTAATACATAACAGAAAAAAAAAGAAAAATATAATGAGATGAAACAGGAAACAATTCTCTATAATTCAATCAGTACACAAAACTTCATTTTTCTTCTATTTCTTAGTGGATAATACCCTTCCTTCAAATTGAAGATTATGTGGCATGCGCTGTTAAGAAAAACAATTTTTAAAATAATTTACATTGTATCATTTTTTTTTCAAATTTTTGTTGTTTTTTTTTTTCTACATGTAGATCTAGATCTATATGATAAAACTAGTCTATTTACATATTGAGTGAAAGTGATCCATAAACAAAGTCGGGAAAATTCATTGAAAAAGGTTGGAAATACAAAGGATATATAGCAAAATAAAAAAAATTGAAAGACTTTTGGCACGTCGACGTCACTGTATTTAGCGGATCAGACGTCAGAACCCTCCAGACAAGGCCTACTCGACACTGACAGCTGTCAGTTATATATAATTACAATAAGACTATTATAACGGAACCAAATATCTGCTGGATGTCCTGTGTCGGAATTCTGAAACGGAAATAACCCTTTTGGATTGTAGAACTATCGTAACATTTGTATCTGTTTGAAGTATTGTTGAAATATTTACTGAGTTCAGGGATGAATCCATTGATATCTTTTTTCTTCACCGGAAAAACAATATAGGTGTCTAATGCTATACATGGTCGTGATTTCTAGTTCCGGAACTCACTTCCGGTTTCATTTTCATTTTGATGTGGCAGAAGTGACATGGCTGCAGAAGATATCCACGTGCGACTGTGTTTACAGGAAATCGTGAGATTAGATCTTCAAATCAAAGCACTTATCCAGGTAATTAAAGTTCATGTAATATTTACATGCACGGACTCTGTGGGGGAAATAATATCAACAGGATGTGCATCTGTTACAAGTGTTAAGATTTGCAATGTTTTTTACTTCTTTTTGACTGGGGTTTATGCTTTGTGACTTTTGATTTTGGAATTTAAAAATGACTTTTGCAATGATTGTAGGAAAACACAAGTGAAAATGTAAGGTCAGAAGCCAAAATCCATCAAAAACAATATAATATCACAGATAGTAGAAAATGCATTGTTATACCTTAAGGTATGGCAAGGAAGATTATTTCATGTTTTACATAATGATATTACTCAAGATTAAACAAGAAATTTTATTTATAGTCATGTGAAAGGAGCGAATTGATGTGGCTTATACATGGTATTATAAGTCTCTGTCACTCAGCTGACAGAATTGACGGCATGCATGCTACAGGGCTGATCTATAGTTGTTATGTAGCTGTAGATATGCCACACTGACCTGGGTTCGATTTCTGGTATTGAAATAGAAACACAGTTCTGAAGAGTTTTTTATTATGACAACAGTATTAATGCATCTATCACATTCCTTTCTATAATACTAGATCGGTTCTCTAAGACATTAATTTATACATACAATGTAAACGTAACATACTGGTTCCTGTAACAAGTGGTTCTGGCCGTGGCCCTCTCTGTTGGGACGGACAGTATAAGCAGGGTTGTTGTGTTGCTCTTGGGTGAACAAATAAATGTATATAAATAGGGAAATTAGGTTTTTAATTGTAAATAAGATTAGGTCACCTTCATTCTTAGCTGTAGAGTGAATTTCCCTTTAACTTGTTTATTTAGTACATTTGTATATTAATGAACTTGGAAACTACTTGGAGATATTCCCTGTAGTAAGCACACCATACTTCCATCCCAGGTAAAATGTTTCAAAAGAAGAGTTAAATCTGCAAATTAAGTGTGACATACCTGGTAATGTGCCCTAAACTTTACAAAAGAAATGTTTATAAACCTTATATATTATATAATAATTTTGATTTACCTCTGTATAAATATTAAGCATGTGTAATGTATTAATTTCTCTATATGAACACAGGACTCTCACTGGAGTAATTCGGGTGGCACCAGCAATCAACTACCCATATGACATCCATTCCCCACTTTTTAGCTCACCTGGCCCGAAGGGCCAAGTGAGCTTATGTGATGGTGCAGCGTCTGTCGTCCGTCCGTCCGTCCGTCCTGCGTCCGTCAACTTTTTCCTTTAAACGACTTCTTCTAAAATACTGAAAGGCCCAGTAACATGAAATTTGGCTGGTAGATTTCTTGGAAGGAGCTGAACAAAGTTTGCGAAAAAAAATCACTTTGACCTAATTTCAAGGTCACAGGGGTCAAAAATGTTGAAACCTTCAAACAACTTCTTCTAAAATACCGTCAAGTATAGAGACTTCATATTTTACCAGTAGCTTCCTTGGATGAAGCCAAATATAGTTTGCGAAAAGAAATGACCTTGACCAATATTCAAGGTCACAGTGAGGTTAACTCTATTTTAACTTTTAAACGACTTCTTCTGAAATACAAAAAGCCCTAGAAACATGGCATTTGGCTGAAAGGTTCCTTGGATGAAGTCCAACAAAGTTTGCGAAAAATAATGACCTTGACCTATATTCAAGGTCACAAGGGTCAAATCTGTTAAAACCTTCAAACGACTTCTTCTGAAATACCAAAAACCCTAGAAGCATGACATTTAGCTGAAATGTTTCTTGGATGAAGCTCGACAAAGTTTGCGAAAAAAAATGACCTTGACTTATATTCAAGGTCACAGGGGTCAAATCTGTTAAAACCTTCAAACGACTTCTTCTGAAATACCAATAGCCATAGAAGCATGATATTTGGCTGAAAGGTTCCTTGCATGAAGCCCAACAAAGTTTGCGAAAAGAAATGACCTTGACCTATATTCAAGGTCACAGGAGTCAAATCTGTTGAAACCTTCGAACGACTTCTTCTGCGATACCAAAAGCCCTAGAAGCATGAATATGGCTGAAATGTTCCTTGGATGAAGCCCGACAAAGTTTGCGAAAAGAAATGACCTTGACCTATATTCAAGGTCACAGGGGTCAAATCTGTTGAAACCTTCAAACGACTTCTTCTGCGATACCAAAAGCCCTAGAAGCATGAATATGGCTGAAATGTTCCTTGCATGAAGCCCGACAAAGTTTGCGAAAAGAAATGACCTTGACCTATATTCAAGGTCACAGGAGTCAAATCTGTTGAAACCTTCAAACGACTTCTTCTGCGATACCAAAAGCCCTAGAAGCATGAATATGGCTGAAATGTTCCTTGGATGAAGCCCGACAAAGTTTGTGAAAAGAAATGACCTTGACCTATATTCAAGGTCACATGAGTCTAATCTGTTAAAACTTTCAAAAGACTTCTTCTGAAATACCTAAAGCCCTAGAAGCATGATATTTGGCTGGAAGGTTCCTTGGATGAAGCCCGACAAAGTTTGTGAAAAGAAATGACCTTGACCTATATTCAAGGTCACATGAGTCTAATCTGTTAAAACTTTCAAAAGACTTCTTCTGAAATACCTAAAGCCCTAGAAGCATGATATTTGGCTGGAAGGTTCCTTGGATGAAGCTTGACAAAGTTTGCGAAAAGAAATGACCTTGACCTATATTCAAGGTCACAGGGGTCAAATCTGTTAAAACATTCAAACGACTTCTTCTGAAGTACCAAAAGCCCTAAAAGCATGACATTTGGCTGAAAGGTTTCTTGGATGAAGCCCAACAAAGTTTGCGAAAAAAAATGACCTTGATCTTTATTGGCCTAGAGACATGATATTTGGCTGGTAGCGTCCTTGGATGAAGCCAAACAAAATTTGAAAATGAAAATGATGTTGTCTTATAAAGTCACAGGGGTAAAATATGTTTAAATATTAAGATGTTCTTCTAAATGTCTTACATTAAAAGATTTTAGGGGACTTTAGGGTTACACTATAATATAAGTCAGAGATTGATACCAGGTGAGCGATGCAGGCCCATTGGGCCTCTTGTTTTTAAGACATGGTTCATCCCAGAAAATAGACAACAGTTAGTCAAGTAGATAGCAGTGCTTAAGTCAATCAGCACAAATGGTTGTAGTGCAACATTTATTTCTCCTACAAATTTTTGTTACCATGATAACATATTATTATTATGGCGGGTGCTAGCAAATGATGGCGGTATAACAAGATTTTACTATAGTATATTATAAAACCAGTGTTGGATTGAGATCCTGATGTGTAATTTCTATATTACAGGACATTAGGGAGTGTACTGACAAATGATGGCAGTATAACAAGGTGTTACTGTAGTATATTATAAAACCAGTGTTGGTGTGAGATCCTGATGTGTAATTTCTATATTACAGGACATTAGGGAGTGTACTGACAAATGATGGCAGTATAACAAGGTGTCACTGTAGTATATTATAAAACTAGTGTTGGTTTGAGATCCTGATGTGTAATTTCTATATTACAGGACATTAGGGAGTGTGCTGACAAATGATGACAGTATAACAAGGTGTCACTGTAGTATATTATAAAACTAGTGTTGGTTTGAGATCCTGATGTATAATTTCTATATAAAAGGACATTAGGGAGTGTGCTGACAAATGATGACAGTATAACAAGGTGTTACTGTAGTATATTATAAAACCAGTGTTGGTGTGAGATCCTGATGTATAATTTCTATATTACAGGACATTAGGGAGTGTACTGACAAATGATGGCAGTATAACAAGGTGTCACTGTAGTATATTATAAAACTAGTGTCGGTGTGAGACCCTGATGTGTAATATCTATATTACAGGACATTAGGGAGTGTGCTGACAAATGATGACAGTATAACAAGGTGTTACTGTAGTATATTATAAAACTAGTGTTGGTGTGAGATCCTGATGTGTAATTTCTATATTACAGGACATTAGGGAGTGTGCTGACAAATGATGACAGTATAACAAGGTGTTACTGTAGTATATTATAAAACTAGTGTTGGTGTGAGATCCTGATGTGTAATTTCTATATTACAGGACATTAGGGAGTGTGCTGACACCAAAGAGGTGCTTGAAGACATCAATGTCGAAGCCAGAGGAAAAGTTAACAAGCTCAGGAAAAAGATTGAGGTCATATTGTTTTTGTTTTTATTTCTTTTATTTCACTCTATTAATAAAAATTGTATAATTATCTTAACATTTTTATTATACCAACGCATGCATGAGAGAACTTATATAGGCCTAGCCTATTGTTTGATTCCATTCATTGTACCATCAAAGTGAAAAAAAAATGTTAAAATGAATTGAAAGAAATGAAATTCATTGAAATAGATATACCATTATTTGTTCGTGTCACTGAGATAGAACTACTACTGTTTCTTGAAACTTGAAAATTTTTGTATATCAAACATCACTGGAACTTGGACTGTAACTAAAACTTGTATAAGAAGTGTCCACAATATCATGTTCCTGTTTCGTCACCTTTTGATGGATTTTTGATGAAAATCATATATTGATGTCCGCGCCGTTCCGTAAACTTCACTCTGCTGCTTTTAGATCTGAGGAAATCCCATAGGGGGTCACGTCCCGATTACCTTTTGCATTAGCCAATCAAATTTACTACTTTCAGAATCTGGAAGGCGAATTTTTGAGGCGACAAAGCTTGCATTTGTCCTTTTAGTCATTTCGTCACCAAAAAGTTAATTTGTAATAATGTGACGAAATGACTTCTGCAAGATGACAGGTCATTGGAAAATTATTTTAGTATTAAGTAAAGAGGCGACAAAGGTCATCTGAACATGACCTCTTATAGGATGTTGTCAGATCTTTGTAAAACGGAGTAAGAACAAGGATCTGTATTTTAATCAGATTGGTCACTTCAGCACCCACATGTATGTTATGTTTACAGTTACTTTATATTTTCTGCAGGAGTTAGAGACTCTAGGCTTTGAACAAGACAAAGAAGAAGACAGACAAATAATACAAAAGGATGTTGAGAATCAGAAACAGAGACTGGCTAGGTATGTGTTCTGGTTCTCTCCCCTTAACAGTTCTTCTGAACACTTAGTGCTGTACATAGCCATCCGAGGCCACTCCGGCCGAGTCCTTCCCTGGCCTCTTACTGCAAAAGTTTACATTGTTTACCTCCAAAAACTGGACTCCCATCTCCCTATAATATTCTTAAGTACTGTTAAACAATCTATACAATATCAACTACTTTTAAGTAGATACCGCCAATTGTACCCTTCTCCTCGGTTCCCATTACTATAAAGTTTACTACCTTTCTTAAGCCACGCCCCTTGTGCCTATCATTAAAAGGCATACTGTGCGACTACATTCGGCCTGATCACTTCCCCCCCCCCACCTCCCCTCCACAATCTACCTTTGTACTGTTACTTATCATAGTTACTGGACAACAATCTAACTAGAAGACTGCCCACTGCCTTTCAGCCACACCCTTGTAATCAATTATTGTCCGTATGTCATGCTACAAAAAGTCAGAGCATTACATCTTAATTGCTTTAAGGTCGATATGATGTACACCTTAATGTTCATTGCAGTACTGTCAGCAGCTTAAGAAAGACCAACGTTTCTGTACAGCTGAGAATTGACAAAAATGAAAAGGAAATGTTATTGACAGGAGGGACAACAACCAGGAAACGGTAAGTAACAAAGAAACAGGTATATATACGTGTACTATCAGTAAACAGACAACATCAAGTAACCATAGGTTCAGCCAGGTAAAGGTAGGCAACATCAAGTAACCATAGGTACAGCCAGATAAAGGTAGGCACTATCAAGTAACCATAGATACAGACAGGTAAAGGTTGGCAACATCAAGTAACCATAGGTACAGCCAGGTAAAGGTAGGCAACATCAAGTAACCATAGGTACTGCCAGGTAAAGGTAGGCAACATCAAGTAACCATAGGTACAGACAGGTAAAGGTAGGCAACATCAAGTAACCATAGGTACAGCCAGGTAAAGGTAGGCAACATCAAGTAACCATAGGTACAGCCAGGTAAAGATTGGCAACATCAAGTAATCATAGGTACAGCCAGGTAAAGGTAGGCAACATCAAGTAACCATAGGTACAGCCAGGTAAAGGTAGGCAACATCAAGTAACCATAGGTACAGCCAGGTAAAGGTAGGCACTATCAAGTAACCATAGTTACAGCCAGGTAAAGGTAGGCAACATCAAGTAACCATAGGTACAGCCAGGTAAAGATTGGCAACATCAAGTAATCATAGGTACAGCCAGGTAAAGGTAGGCAACATCAAGTAACCATAGGTACAGCCAGGTAAAGGTAGGCAACATCAAGTAACCATAGGTACAGCCAGGTAAAGATTGGCAATATCAAGTAACCATAGGTACAGCCAGGTAAAGATTGGCAACATCAAGTAATCATAGGTACAGCCAGGTAAAGGTAGGCAACATCAAGTAACCATAGGTACGGCCAGGTAAAGGTAGGCAACATCAAGTAACCATAGGTACATCCAGGAAACAGAAAGTACAGAAAGAAAACAATAGATACAGCCAGGTAAAGGTAGGCAACATCAAGTAACCATAGGTACAGCCAGGTAAAGATTGGCAACATCAAGTAATCATAGGTATAGCCAGGTAAAGGTAGGCAACATCAAGTAACCATAGGTACAGACAGGTAAAGGTAGGCAACATCAAGTAACCATAGGTACAGCCAGGTAAAGGTAGGCACTATCAAGTAACCATAGATACAGACAGGTAAAGGTTGGCAACATCAAGTAACCATAGGTACAGCCAGGTAAAGGTAGGCAACATCAAGTAACCATAGGTACAGCCAGGTAAAGGTAGGCAACATCAAGTAACCATAGGTACAGCCAGGTAAAGGTAGGCAACATCAAGTAACCATAGGTACAGCCAGGTAAAGATTGGCAACATCAAGTAATCATAGGTACAGCCAGGTAAAGGTAGGCAACATCAAGTAACCATAGGTACAGCCAGTTAAAGGTAGGCAACATCAAGTAACCATAGGTACATCCAGGAAACAGAAAGTACAGTAAGAAAACAATAGATACAGCCAGAAAAAGGTAGGCTACATCAATATTCATATACAGTCAGGAAACAAAGGGTATAGTCAAAGAATGGTAAATACGTGTAGGAAACTTGCAATAGGTACAGTAAGAAAACAAAAGTCCAGTGAGAAAATGGTAAGTACAACCAGAAAACATCAGATCAAGAAAGAACCTGTTATTATCACCAGGAAATGGTAGCATCAGGAAACAACAGCTTGTTAAGGTTTTCAGGAAGTGGTTTATACCATAGTCAGGTAATGGTAGGTTCAGTAATATCAGTATGGCCATCGGTAGTCATTTAGGTCATTTATAAGTGTAAAGATTTATCAAAGGTATTTTATAAAGTGTAAAGGTTTATCAGAGGTCAATTATAAAGTGTAAAGGTTTATCAGAGGTCATTTATAAAGTGTAAAGGTTTATCAGAGGTCATTTATAAAGTGTAAAACTTTACCAGAGGTCATGTATAAAGTGTAAAGATTTATCAAAGGTATTTTATAAAGTGTAAAGGTTTATCAGAGGTCATTTATAAAGTGTAAAACTTTACCAGAGGTCATGTATAAAGTGTAAAGATTTATCAAAGGTATTTTATAAAGTGTAAAGGTTTATCAGAGGTCATTTATAAAGTGTAAAACTTTACCAGAGGTCATGTATAAAGTGTAAAGATTTATCAAAGGTATTTTATAAAGTGTAAAGGTTTATCAGAGGTCATTTATAAAGTGTAAAGGTTTATCAGAGTTTATTTATCAAGTGTAAAACTTTACAAGAGGTCTATTATAAAGTGTACAGGTTTATCAGAGGTCTTTTATAAAGTGTAAAGGTTTTTCAGGGGTCATTTATAAAGTGTAAACGTTTACCAGAGGTCATTTATAAAGTGTAAAGATTGATCAAAAATAGTTTATAAAGTGTAAAGGTTTATCAGAGGTCATTTATAAAGTGTAAAGGTTTATCAGAGTTTATTTATCAAGTGTAAAACTTTACCAGAGGTCTCTTATAAAGTGTACAGGTTTATCAGAGGTCTTTTATAAAGTGTAAAAGTTTACCATGTTGGCTTTTTATATCCTTTGTTACTTTCATCAACATATGATAAAATAAGATTTTTCTTTAAGGACTGTGAATTCTAAGGAGATACTGGCCAAGAAAGGCAGTGATATCAACGAGAGTCTGATGAGTATAAACAGAACAATGGCTGCTCAGGTACAGAAGAGTGAGCTTACCAAGACTACACTGAGTAAGTCTGGATCAGCTAAATTAACACAGCTTACTTATATAGCTTAGTGAGCTCACCAAGACTACACTGAGTAAGTCTGAATTAGCTAGATAAACACAGCTTACCTATATAGCTTAGTGAGCTTACCAAATACATTGAGTAAGTCTGAATTAGCTAGATAAACACAGCTTACTTATATAGCTTAGTGAGCTTACCAAATACACTGAGTAAGTCTGAATTAGCTAGATAAACACAGCTTACTTATATTGCTTAGTGAGCTTACCAAATACACTGAGTAAGTCTGAATTAGCTAGATAAACACAGCTTACTTATATAGCTTAGTGAGTTTACCAAGACTACACTGAGTAAGTCTGAATTAGCTAGATAAATACAGCTTACTTATATTGCTTAGTGAACTTACCAAATACACTGAGTAAGTCTGAATTAGCTAGATAAACACAGCTTACTTATATAGCTTAGTGAGCTTACCAAATACACTGAGTAAGTCTGAATTAGCTAGATAAACACAGCTTACTTATATAGCTTAGTGAGCTTACCAAATACACTGAGTAAGTCTGAATTAGCTAGATAAACACAGCTTACTTATATAGCTTAGTGAGTTTACCAAGACTACACTGAGTAAGTCTGAATTAGCTAGATAAACACAGCTTACTTATATTGCTTAGTGAGCTTACCAAATACACTGAGTAAGTCTGAATTAGCTAGATAAACACAGCTTACTTATATAGCTTAGTGAGTTTACCAAGACTACACTGAGTAAGTCTGAATTAGCTAGATAAACACAGCTTACTTATATTGCTTAGTGAACTTACCAAATACACTGAGTAAGTCTGAATTAGCTAGATAAACACAGCTTACTTATATAGCTTAGTGAGCTTACCAAATACACTGAGTAAGTCTGAATTAGCTAGATAAACACAGCTTACTTATATAGCTTAGTGAGCTTACCAAATACACTGAGTAAGTCTGAATTAGCTAGATAAACACAGCTTACTTATATAGCTTAGTGAGTTTACCAAGACTACACTGAGTAAGTCTGAATTAGCTAGATAAACACAGCTTACTTATATTGCTTAGTGAGCTTACCAAATACACTGAGTAAGTCTGAATTAGCTAGATAAACACAGCTTACTTATATTGCTTAGTGAGCTTACCAAATACATTGAGTAAGTCTGAAACAGCTTAATTAACACAGCGTACTAATACAGCTTAATGAGCTTACCAAGACTATACTGCGTAAGTCTGAAACAGCTTAATTAACACAGCTTACTGATATAGATTAGTGAGCTTACCAACTACATTGAGTAAGTCTGAACACCTAATTAACACAGCTTACTAATACAGCTTAGTTGGCTTACCAACTATACTGAGTAAGTATGAATCAGCTTAATTAGGGCCCCGTATCCAAGATACAGGTGTCCTATAGGCTTTTCTCAAACGTGTTGTTATCTCCCTTGTTTGCCATATCATGACTACATTGGGAAGTGTTTTTGAAACAAATTTATGCCACATAATTATAACGTCATAATGGGAAGTATGTCATCCGAATGTCACATGGCGCAAAATCATCACAAAAACACTTCCCGGATGCCCATCTTGTATCCACCATTGTGGCCTATCAAGGGGAATAAAAACACTCTTGGGAAAGGCCTATGGTAATCATTTTGTCCATCTATCTGTCCACAAAGTGACCTCTTGGCTGATAACTCGAGATGTCCAGCTTACAAAAATACCTACTGAGATAAAAAAAAAAGCAAGGTCAAAGGTAAAGGTCATAAGGCTCATAGGTCAAGGTCACATTTTGTACTTTGTCACTGTTTAACATTTTAACATTATGTAGCAAAGTTGGTCAGAATTAAACAAGGAGTTAACGGACCAAAATTCAAGGCCACCGGATCAAAGGTCAAGGTCAAATTTTGTATCGTTTCACTGATTAACATTTTGTTATCACATTATGAAGCAAAGCTAGTCAGAATTGAATAAGGAGTCAACTGAGCTAAATTCAAGGTCACCAGGTCAAAGTCCAAGGTCAAATTTTGTATCTTTCCAGTGATGAAGTTTTTGTTATGACATTATGAAGCAAAGTTGGTTGGTAATAAACGAAGGGTCACTTGACCAAATTTTAAGGTCACCAGGTCAAAGTTCTAGGTCAAATTTGCAGTTTTCACTTAAGAAAATTGTTTTATGACATGTAGCAAAGTTGGTTGGAATTAAACAAGAGACAACTGACAAAATGTCAAGGTCACTGAGTCATAGGTCAAGGTCAAGTGTATTTTTTTTTACTCATGAACTTTTTTGCCACGACATTATGAAGTAAACTTAGTTGGAATTAAAGAGTCAACTGACTGCATTTCAAGGTCACCAGGTCAAAGGTCAAGGTCAAATTTTGCATTTTCTTCACTGATGAATATTTGTTATGATATTATGAAGCAAAGTTGGTTGGAATTCAACAAGGAGTCAACTTTGACAGGTTTGACCATTGGGTCCAAATCTCAAGGATTGATGATAATGGGGGATAACTAGCTTTAGAAATACAGTCTATTTCATAGGAGAGATGAAAGGGGGGATACATAGCTAGTTAATACAGCCTTTTTCATAAAAGTGTAAAATTATAGTCATAATTGGTCTTTAATTAATTAATTGACTTACTGTATTCTGTATTTTAATTAAGTAATTAGTTGCGCACACCTCTGTTCAACAAACGACCCAACATCAATTCTAAATTTCTTGTTATTTATCAACTTATAATTAATCCTTTATATTTTTTAATCTTGGATCGTCAACATCCTCTTCATGTAAGGTCAGATGTCAGTTTCTGGTAATTAATGTCAAACAAGTAAAAAATATTGAAATCGAAGGTGTACGGTAAATCAGTCCCACAGAGTCACCGGGGTAATATTCTAGTTGTACGGTAAATCAGTCCCACAGAGTCACCAGGGTAATATTCTAGTTGTACGGTAAATCAGTCCCACAGAGTCACCCGGGTAATATTCTAGATGTACGGTAAATCAGTCCCACAGAGTCACCAGTGTAATATTCTAGTTGTACGGTAAATCAGTCCCACAGAGTCACCGGGGTAATATTCTAGTTGTACGGTAAATCAGTCCCACAGATTCACCGGGGTAATATTCTAGTTGTACGGTAAATCAGTCCCACAGAGTCACCGGGGTAATATTCTAGATGTACGGTAAATCAGTCCCACAGAGTCACCGGGGTAATATTCTAGTTGTACGGTAAAACAGTCCCACAGAGTCACCGGGGTAATATTCTAGTTGTACGGTAAATCAGTCCCACAGAGTCACCGGGGTAATATTCTAGTTGAACGGTAAATCAGTCCCACAGAGTCACCGGGGTAATATTCTAGTTGTACGGTAAATCAGTCCCACAGAGTCACCGGGGTAATATTCTAGATGTACGGTAAATCAGTCCCACAGAGTCACCGGGGTAATATTCTAGTTGTACTGTAAATCAGTCCCCCAGAGTCACCAGGGTAATATTCTAGTTGTACGGTAAATCAGTCCCACAGAGTCACCAGGGTAATATTCTAGTTGTACAGTAAATCAGTCCCACAGAGTCACCGGGGTAATATTTTAGTTGTACGGTAAATCAGTCCCACAGTGTCACCGGGGTAATATTCTAGATGTACGGTAAATCAATCCCACAGAGTCACCAGGGTAATATTCTAGTTGTACGGTAAATCAGTCCCACAGAGTCACCGGGGTAATATTCTAGTTGTACGGTAAATCAGTCCCCCAGAGTCACCAGGGTAATATTCTAGTTGTACGGTAAATCAGTCCCACAGAGTCACCGGGGTAATATTCTAGTTGTACGGTAAATCAGTTCCCCAGAGTCACCGGGGTAATATTCTAGTTGTACGGTAAATCAGTCCCCCAGAGTCACCCGGGTAATATTCTAGTTGTACGGTAAATCAGTCCCACAGAGTCACCGGGGTAATATTCTAGTTGTACGGTAAATCAGTCCCCCAGAGTCACCGGGGTAATATTCTAGTTGTACGGTAACCGGGGTACCGGGGTAATATTCTAGTTGTACGGTAAATCAGTCCCACAGAGTCACCGGGGTAATATTCTAGTTGTACGGTAAATCAGTCCCACAGAGTCACCGGGGTAATATTCTAGATGTACGGTAAATCAGTCCCACAGAGTCACCGGGGTAATATTCTAGTTGTACGGTAAAACAGTCCCACAGAGTCACCGGGGTAATATTCTAGTTGTACGGTAAATCAGTCCCACAGAGTCACCGGGGTAATATTCTAGTTGAACGGTAAATCAGTCCCACAGAGTCACCGGGGTAATATTCTAGTTGTACGGTAAATCAGTCCCACAGAGTCACCGGGGTAATATTCTAGATGTACGGTAAATCAGTCCCACAGAGTCACCGGGGTAATATTCTAGTTGTACTGTAAATCAGTCCCCCAGAGTCACCAGGGTAATATTCTAGTTGTACGGTAAATCAGTCCCACAGAGTCACCGGGGTAATATTCTAGTTGTACAGTAAATCAGTCCCACAGAGTCACCGGGGTAATATTTTAGTTGTACGGTAAATCAGTCCCACAGAGTCACCGGGGTAATATTCTAGATGTACGGTAAATCAGTCCCACAGAGTCACCAGGGTAATATTCTAGTTGTACGGTAAATCAGTCCCACAGAGTCACCGGGGTAATATTCTAGTTGTACGGTAAATCAGTCCCACAGAGTCACCGGGGTAATATTCTAGTTGTACGGTAAATCAGTCCCACAGAGTCACCGGGGTAATATTCTAGATGTACGGTAAATCAGTCCCACAGAGTCACCGGGGTAATATTCTAGATGTACGGTAAATCAGTCCCACAGAGTCACCGGGGTAATATTCTAGTTGTACGGTAAAACAGTCCCACAGAGTCACCGGGGTAATATTCTAGTTGTACGGTAAATCAGTCCCACAGAGTCACCGGGGTAATATTCTAGTTGAACGGTAAATCAGTCCCACAGAGTCACCGGGGTAATATTCTAGTTGTACGGTAAATCAGTCCCACAGAGTCACCGGGGTAATATTCTAGATGTACGGTAAATCAGTCCCACAGAGTCACCGGGGTAATATTCTAGTTGTACTGTAAATCAGTCCCCCAGAGTCACCAGGGTAATATTCTAGTTGTACGGTAAATCAGTCCCACAGAGTCACCGGGGTAATATTCTAGTTGTACAGTAAATCAGTCCCACAGAGTCACCGGGGTAATATTTTAGTTGTACGGTAAATCAGTCCCACAGAGTCACCGGGGTAATATTCTAGATGTACGGTAAATCAATCCCACAGAGTCACCAGGGTAATATTCTAGTTGTACGGTAAATCAGTCCCACAGAGTCACCGGGGTAATATTCTAGTTGTACGGTAAATCAGTCCCCCAGAGTCACCAGGGTAATATTCTAGTTGTACGGTAAATCAGTCCCACAGAGTCACCAGGGTAATATTCTAGTTGTACGGTAAATCAGTTCCCCAGAGTCACCGGGGTAATATTCTAGTTGTACGGTAAATCAGTCCCCCAGAGTCACCCGGGTAATATTCTAGTTGTACGGTAAATCAGTCCCACAGAGTCACCGGGGTAATATTCTAGTTGTACGGTAAATCAGTCCCCCAGAGTCACCCGGGTAATATTCTAGTTGTACGGTAACCGGGGTACCGGGGTAATATTCTAGTTGTACGGTAAATCAGTCCCACAGAGTCACCGGGGTAATATTCTAGTTGTACGGTAAATCAGTCCCACAGAGTCACCGGGGTAATATTCTAGATGTACGGTAAATCAGTCCCACAGAGTCACCGGGGTAATATTCTAGTTGTACTGTAAATCAGTCCCCCAGAGTCACCAGGGTAATATTCTAGTTGTACGGTAAATCAGTCCCACAGAGTCACCGGGGTAATATTCTAGTTGTACAGTAAATCAGTCCCACAGAGTCACCGGGGTAATATTTTAGTTGTACGGTAAATCAGTCCCACAGAGTCACCGGGGTAATATTCTAGATGTACGGTAAATCAATCCCACAGAGTCACCAGGGTAATATTCTAGTTGTACGGTAAATCAGTCCCACAGAGTCACCGGGGTAATATTCTAGTTGTACGGTAAATCAGTCCCCCAGAGTCACCAGGGTAATATTCTAGTTGTACGGTAAATCAGTCCCACAGAGTCACCAGGGTAATATTCTAGTTGTACGGTAAATCAGTTCCCCAGAGTCACCGGGGTAATATTCTAGTTGTACGGTAAATCAGTCCCCCAGAGTCACCCGGGTAATATTCTAGTTGTACGGTAAATCAGTCCCACAGAGTCACCGGGGTAATATTCTAGTTGTACGGTAAATCAGTCCCCCAGAGTCACCGGGGTAATATTCTAGTTGTACGGTAACCGGGGTACCGGGGTAATATTCTAGTTGTACGGTAAATCAGTCCCACAGAGTCACCGGGGTAATATTCTAGTTGTACGGTAAATCAGTCCCACAGAGTCACCGGGGTAATATTCTAGTTGTACGGTAAATCAGTCCCACAGAGTCACCGGGGTAATATTCTAGTTGTATGGTAAATCAGTCCCACAGAGTCACCGGGGTAATATTCTAGATGTACGGTAAATCAGTCCCACAGAGTCACCGGGGTAATATTCTAGTTGTACGGTAAATCAGTCCCACAGAGTCACCGGGGTAATATTCTAGATGTACGGTAAATCAGTCCCACAGAGTCACCAGGGTAATATTCTAGTTGTACTGTAAATCAGTCCCCCAGAGTCACCAGAGTAATATTCTAGTTGTACGGTAAATCAGTCCCACAGAGTCACCGGGGTAATATTCTAGTTGTACAGTAAATCAGTCCCCCAGAGTCACCGGGGTAATATTCTAGATGTACGGTAAATCAATCCCACAGAGTCACCAGGGTAATATTCTAGTTGTACGGTAAATCAGTCCCACAGAGTCACCGGGGTAATATTCTAGTTGTACGGTAAATCAGTCCCCCAGAGTCACCAGGGTAATATTCTAGTTGTACGGTAAATCAGTCCCACAGAGTCACCGGGGTAATATTCTAGTTGTACGGTAAATCAGTCCCACAGAGTCACCAGGGTAATATTCTAGTTGTACGGTAAATCAGTCCCCCAGAGTCACCGGGGTAATATTCTAGTTGTACGGTAAATCAGTCCCACAGAGTCACCGGGGTAATATTCTAGTTGTACGGTAAATCAGTCCCACAGAGTCACCGGGGTAATATTCTAGTTGTACGGTAAATCAGTCCCACAGAGTCACCGGGGTAATATTCTAGTTGTACGGTAAATCAGTCCCACAGAGTCACCAGGGTAATATTCTAGATGTACAGTAAATCACTACTAAGTGGTTTGATTCTGATGTGTTTCAGTCCAGTCCTCCTCCACACTACACGGCACTCACGAGGAGATGAAGAGCATGGGTGGACATTTGGTCAGTTCCCGCAAGCTCATTACGAAATACGGGCGACGACAACTCACCGATAGACTGCTCATATTTCTGGCTGTTGTGTTCTTTTTTGCTACAGTATTATACATAGTGAAGAAAAGGATATGGTAGCAAATTGGGTAGATATAAATTTTACTTTGTCAAATTTTTGTTGTTGAAATAAAAATGTTATTTATATCATCTTGTTTTTGTTTTTTTTACATGGTTATTTAACTTTACCAATTTCATCTCACGGATAATTTCGCCTTATTTTCCAAGACTAGATGGATGATGGCTTTAAGAAATATAGATATTTCATGATGATGTTGTTAATTGAAATTGAAAAGTGTATTCTCTGAAATCATAATGATCTACAATCACTTGGAAAATTTAGCAATATCTGACCGAAGGTTTGAGTAAAACCATGTATTTTTGTCTGAGACTTGCTGGCTTTATGGTAATTCTCTTCTATATTATCCAATAGGATAAATAACAGAAATACAAAAACTGTATTTCCCAGCGACATAGGCACTGACTTATGTTTATTAAAAGTATCATCATGATTTAGCATACGTAATTACAGAATAATGTACATCTCACACACAATCATACAATTTGTAGTAGATTCATTTGAACAAAAAAAATGTTATAAAAAAAATGTACGTGTGCTCGCTGTTACCTGTGTCGCCTGAATGACACTTATAGGTAACATCTCAACCAATTTGCACATGCAAATACCAGTATCACAATGTATCTCGTACCTAAGAGAAAATAATTACATCCTAATTCCTACCGTCAACCAGTTGAAATTATATCTATATATATTCAGTGAAACCTCGTTATCTTTAACTGTACAACACAATCACCTCGTTTGATTAGAAGACACATTGTATTTCATTCAATCCTGACAAAACTTTCATCGAACATTCAAACTCACTCTGATAATTACAGACAGGTTGTCTCCCCTGATAGGTTGTGTCTCTGATAATTACATATTCAAGGGGTGTAGAGGGCGTAGGTTATCATTACCCCTAGATATCGAACATGTTGAATACTCTGAGAATTACAGACAGGTTGTCTCCCCTGATAGGTTGTGTCTCTTAGAATTACAGACAGGTTGTCTCCCCTGGTATGTTGTGTCACTGATGTATCTGGTCTCTACAGACAGGTTGTCTCCCCTGATAGGTTGTGTCACTGATGTATCTGGTCTCTACAGACAGGTTGTCTCCCCTGATAGGTTGTGTCACTGATGTATCTGGTCTCTACAGACAGGTTGTCTCCCCTGATAGGTTGTGTCACTGATGTATCTGGTCTCTACAGACAGGTTGTCTCCCCTGGTATGTTGTGTCACTGATGTATCTGGTCTCTACAGACAGGTTGTCTCCCCTGATAGGTTGTGTCACTGATGTATCTGGTCTCTACAGACAGGTTGTCTCCCCTGATAGGTTGTGTCTCTGATGTATCTGGTCTCTACAGACAGGTTGTCTCCCCTGATAGGTTGTGTCACTGATGTATCTGGTCTCTACAGACAGGTTGTCTCCCCTGATAGGTTGTGTCTCTGATGTATCTGGTCTCTACAGACAGGTTGTCTCCCCTGATAGGTTGTGTCTCTGATGTATCTGGTCTCTACAGACAGGTTGTCTCCCCTGATAGGTTGTGTCACTGATGTATCTGGTCTCTACAGACAGGTTGTCTCCCCTGATAGGTTGTGTCACTGATGTATCTGGTCTCTACAGACAGGTTGTCTCCCCTGATAGGTTGTGTCACTGATGTATCTGGTCTCTACAGACAGGTTGTCTCCCCTGATAGGTTGTGTCACTGATGTATCTGGTCTCTACAGACAGGTTGTCTCCCCTGATAGGTTGTGTCACTGATGTATCTGGTCTCTACAGACAGGTTGTCTCCCCTGATAGGTTGTGTCTCTGATGTATCTGGTCTCTACAGACAGGTTGTCTCCCCTGATAGGTTGTGTCATTGATGTATCTGGTCTCTACAGACAGGTTGTCTCCCCTGACAGATTGTGTCTCTGATGTATCTGGTCTCTACATACAGGTTGTCTCCCCTGATAGGTTGTGTCACTGATGTATCTGGTCTCTACAGACAGGTTGTCTCCCCTGATAGGTTGTGTCTCTTAGAATTACAGACAGGTTGTCTCCCCTGATAGGTTGTGTCTCTTAGAATTACAGACAGGTTGTCTCCCCTGATAGGTTGTGTCTCTTAGAATTACAGACAGGTTGTCTCCCCTGATAGGTTGTGTCTCTTAGAATTACAGACAGGTTGTCTCCCCTGATAGGTTGTGTCACTGATGTATCTGGTCTCTACAGACAGGTTGTCTCCCCTGGTATGTGGTGTCACTGATGTATCTGGTCTCTACAGACAGGTTGTCTCCCCTCATAAGTTGTGTCACTGATGTATCTGGTCTCTACAGACAGGTTGTCTCCCCTGGTATGTTGTGTCACTGATGTATCTGGTCTCTACAGACAGGTTGTCTCCCCTGATAGGTTGTGTCACTGATGTTTCTGGTCTCTACAGACAGGTTGTCTCCCCTGGTATGTTGTGTCTCTGATGTATCTGGTCTCTACAGACAGGTTGTCTCCCCTGATAGGTTGTGTCACTGATGTACATGTA
The DNA here is from genome assembly GCA_947623455.1 of Mimachlamys varia. Classification (NCBI taxonomy): domain Eukaryota; kingdom Metazoa; phylum Mollusca; class Bivalvia; order Pectinida; family Pectinidae; genus Mimachlamys; species Mimachlamys varia. The sequence continues at coordinate 48,456,097 of OX392536.1, forward strand.
TCTGGTCTCTACAGACAGGTTGTCTCCCCTGGTATGTTGTGTCTCTGATGTATCTGGTCTCTACAGACAGGTTGTCTCCCCTGGTATGTTGTGTCTCTGACGTATCTGGTCTCTACAGACAGGTTGTCTCCCCTGGTATGTTTTGTCACTGATAATTACAGACAGGTTGTCTCCCCTGATAGGTTGTGTCACTGATGTATCTGGTCTCTACAGACAGGTTGTCTCCCCTGATAGGTTGTGTCTCTGATGTATCTGGTCTCTACAGACAGGTTGTCTCCCCTGATAGGTTGTGTCATTGATGTATCTGGTCTCTACAGACAGGTTGTCTCCCCTGACAGATTGTGTCTCTGATGTATCTGGTCTCTACAGACAGGTTGTCTCCCCTGATAGGTTGTGTCACTGATGTATCTGGTCTCTACAGACAGGTTGTCTCCCCTGATAGGTTGTGTCTCTTAGAATTACAGACAGGTTGTCTCCCCTGATAGGTTGTGTCTCTTAGAATTACAGACAGGTTGTCTCCCCTGATAGGTTGTGTCTCTTAGAATTACAGACAGGTTGTCTCCCCTGATAGGTTGTGTCTCTTAGAATTACAGACAGGTTGTCTCCCCTGATAGGTTGTGTCACTGATGTATCTGGTCTCTACAGACAGGTTGTCTCCCCTGGTATGTGGTGTCACTGATGTATCTGGTCTCTACAGACAGGTTGTCTCCCCTCATAAGTTGTGTCACTGATGTATCTGGTCTCTACAGACAGGTTGTCTCCCCTGGTATGTTGTGTCACTGATGTATCTGGTCTAAACAGACAGGTTGTCTCCCCTGATAGGTTGTGTCACTGATGTATCTGGTCTCTACAGACAGGTTGTCTCCCCTGGTATGTTGTGTCTCTGATGTATCTGGTCTCTACAGACAGGTTGTCTCCCCTGATAGGTTGTGTCACTGATGTATCTGGTCTCTACAGACAGGTTGTCTCCCCTGATAGGTTGTGTCACTGATGTACATGTATCTGGTCTCTACAGACAGGTTGTCTCCCCTGGTATGTTGTGTCTCTGATGTATCTGGTCTCTACAGACAGGTTGTCTCCCCTGGTATGTTGTGTCTCTGACGTATCTGGTCTCTACAGACAGGTTGTCTCCCCTGGTATGTTTTGTCACTGATAATTACAGACAGGTTGTCTCCCCTGATAGGTTGTGTCACTGATGTATCTGGTCTCTACAGACAGGTTGTCTCCCCTGGTATGTTGTGTCACTGATGTATCTGGTCTCTACAGACAGGTTGTCTCCCCTGATAGGTTGTGTCACTGATGTATCTGGTCTCTACAGACAGGTTGTCTCCCCTGATAGGTTGTGTCACTGATGTATCTGGTCTCTACAGACAGGTTGTCTCCCCTGATAGGTTGTGTCACTGATGTATCTGGTCTCTACAGACAGGTTGTCTCCCCTGGTAGGTTGTGTCACTGATGTATCTGGTCTCTACAGACAGGTTGTCTCCCCTGATAGGTGTCACTGATGTATCTGGTCTCTACAGACAGGTTGTCTCCCCTGGTAGGTTGTGTCTCTGATGTATCTGGTCTCTACAGACAGGTTGTCTCCCCTGATAGGTTGTGTCACTGATGTATCTGGTCTCTACAGACAGGTTGTCTCCCCTGATAGGTTGTGTCACTGATGTATCTGGTCTCTACAAACAGGTTGTCTCCCCTGACAGATTGTGTCACTGATGTATCTGGTCTCTACAAACAGGTTGTCTCCCCTGATAGGTTGTGTCTGATGATTACATTTATCACTGTAACCCTTGTTTGTATGATTTATACCTGTATTTTCAAGCAACAAAATAATAATAATACCAGTTTAGCTGTCTCCAATATTTACATTTTAGCTCATGTTTCTGATATATACTTATACTGACATTATGCATCACAATTTATTCTTTTGAAGTGCTTTTCTTCATAAAAGGTCGCCCTTATATAGACTCTATGATAATTTTGGTACTCCAATAGATTCTATACATATTGACTTTATGTTTGCGATGGCAGGGCTCTTATAGATGCATGCAATAGTTTCCATCTCAATAATGTTATCTAGTTTAATCTATCTGATGATTTTAAACTTACAGAGAAAGGGGCATAACTCTGTTAAAAGGGGTTGAAGTCAACATTAAAGTGCCAGCTAGTGCACAACTTAAGTACTGGTTTAATTTAAGTGAAGTTTCAATAAAATCTGGTAATATATGTTTGCATTAATTAAAATGATATGAAATAAAAAAAAAATGAAAATGCAAACTAGAGCACAATTAAATAATATTCTGATAATTCAGGTAAAGTTTCAGTATAATTTGCCTATTTGCCTGTTAAAGTTAAGATAGTGTTTTCCGGGCATTAGCATAAAGTGTCATAACTCTGTTAAAAATAGGGTTGAAATCTGAAATTAAGATACTGGTGCACAATGATAAATTATATTTATTCAAGTTAAGTAAAACCTGCCAAGTAATTAAAAAGGAGATCTATCTTATAAATTACCAAAAGGCCCTGGGTGCTGATATTTGGCCAGTAGGTACCTTGGACGGAGTGCTACAAAGTTTACAAATATCAATGACCTTGACTTGCTTTCAAGGCCACATGGGTTAAATATGTTAAAATCTTCAAACTATCTTCTTCTCGATAACCAAAGGCACAGGGTAATGATATTGGTCAATACATGTAGGTACCTTGGATAGAGTGCTACAAAATTTCCTCATATCATTGACATTGACCTAATTTCAAGGTCACAGGGGTCAAATATGTAAAACCATTTAAAGCAATAACAAAATATCCAGTATAATATTTGCCTGTTAGGTCCCTGGGATAGAATGCTACAAGGATCCTTGTATCATTGACCTGGACCTACATTTAAGGTCACATGAGTCAATATGTAAAAATATTTAACAGTCTTTTCTCACTAACCGAAAGGTCTAGGACTATCGTATTCGGCCAGTAGACCCAGGGCTGAATGCTACAAAGTTTCCCCATATGAATGACCTTGACCTATATTCAAGGTCAGAGGGATCAAATGTCTTAAGATCGTTCAAGAATCTTCTCAATAACTGAAAGGCCTTGGGTACAGATATTTGGCCAGTAGAATGCCTTGATGCAGGGCTACCAAATGTGTTCAATTGAATGACCTTGACCTAATTTCAAGATCACAGGGGTCAAATGTGTTAAAATTTGTTAAGGGCCCAGAAGTAATAAAAAAATATTGTTAAAGTTATTTTCTTGGGTTAATTTTTATGTATTTTTGAAATTATGAATAATCTAATTTATATTTCATTTTGATGTAAAGAAAAAATCACATTCATTTCCATCAATATTTATTGATAGCACAGATTGAAAAAAAAAACATAAGTTTAATACTATGTTGTTATAACCAACTTATGATTAAATGTTATTTATTATTAGGTTCGCTTCAGAGTTTTTCCAATAACTAACTTGTTAATAGGTTCGCTTCAGAGTTTTTACCTACCCAATACAGTTATATTTTACTCGACGTTGATAGGTGCTTAACCAGTTTGCCTTTGAAATCAAACGCACGATTGAGGTAGAAACAATCATCAACAACGATGGCATCCGCACAGGAAAATGAGCCGCTTCTCATTTCCAGTGAAGAAGCTATGGAAAATATTCGCCGGCGAGTTCAACACAAGATTGCTGGGAAATACCTTGAAGTTTTGGACCCAGGTAAATTTATTTCAGACTCAGTTTGATTGACATAAATATGTAGTTGGAAGTTAGTGGGATGTGTCGTGTCATGCTGTCGCTTGTGACAGAGATGTTGTTGGTTTGGTTGGTTTGTCGTGATTTCTGGGGTTATTTTTAGAAAGGATTATCTCGTACTCAGTCTCTGTAGCACTATCTAATCATTTATATAGATTTACTGATTATATACACAGGTAGTTTGGTATCACGTACATGTCTACATTTCATCACTGACAACTGTCAGCAGAGATGTGTACTGTACACTGTAGGTCTATTTTTCACAGTTGCTTGAGCTTCTTTCAGTAAATAATCAATGTAATAACTGTATACACAGTATATATATATATATAAGGAGCCTCCGAATACAGAATGTTATGACCATTATATTCTATAATGGGCGGCTCAAGCACTTTATGTTTACCTGGAACATATATTATTTACTGACAGCTGATCAGACAATAGGATTAATAAATTTCGAGTTAATGGTATATTTATTTAAGTTCAGGCTACATTACACAACTAACACAACTAAATGATTTACTATATGTTATAACTAAGCTTTTAAGCTAATAACTTTAATATTTGAAGTTCAACACTTGTGACAACTGCCTAAATTCACAGATACATACATGACAAAGGCTTCAAATGTCATTTTATGATGAGTTTACTGGCATTTTAGCTCGCTACAGGTGTTTGCTTCGGACAACCAGAAATTTACATGTCAAACCAGTGAAATGGGATAGGAACACCTGATTTTTGACCCCATATCAATCCACCATCACATATTAAAATCTACTAAAAGTATCCCATTTTTCCCATTTTTCGTTTATGAGAGCTTTTAAGTACCAAAAGTAAGCTGAACTTATCAGTTGTTCACTTTAGTCTACCTGATATGTAATTTCCCGCCATCTTGTCATTAGCTGGTGTGCACTTCCGGTGTAAACAAACGATTTTTTCCCCAGTCCATTTTTTACCCCATCATGTCATCTACTAACATTTGCTTACATTTGTGCGTGTTACCATCCTGTGCTCTAGGGTTGCACTAGAGACGAAGATATAGCTTTCATCTGTATGTAATATCTTGTCTTGTTTATTGTGTTCACCGGCCCCATCCTTCACCAGACATCGGTAAGTGAACACCAGTAACATCGTAAATATGGCAACCCTATGCAAAGTTATTTTTCTTGTTATCACAATATGTGCCCAGTTTGGAACAAAACCACCCCAGGTTCCAATGTATGAACCAAACCCAGTATCGGTATCTACTGTGAACAAAGAACATCTTATTGTCACTAGATCATTCATACAAACGGCCATAGCCCACAGCCCCTCCATGGAGAACGCACTCCACGATCATGACCATTCTAATATGCTTGTGCTAATATGTTACTGGATTAACACGTGTCAGTCGAGTCTAACAACCAATGTTGATGTATCCTACATTGTCATACGGCAAATGTTGTTCTCATTTGTTAAGAAAAAGTTCTTTATCTACAACCAAGATTGTAAACCTAAAAAGGTGTTGATATATATGTTGGTCTTAGTCATCTTAAGAGCCAATGATGTAGAAAATAATCCAGGGCCCAGTAATGACAGTACTAAATATCTTTGTGGTACCTGCGATAAGACCGTAACATGGGAACACAAGGGTATTGTTTGTGAATCGTGCGATCAATGGTTTCACATTGACTGTCAGAACATCAACAGCCATTCTTATGAGGAATTAAATGATAGCATGGTTAGTTGGCACTGTATCATCTGTAATAATCCAAATTATTCTACGCTGTTATTCGATCTCCATAGCGTGTGCACTCCTAACCCTTTTGACAGCCTACCTGATGAACTAGCCTCCATAAAGAGTTTTGATAGTCATATGAGCCCTAAGACCTCTTCTAATGTATTTAATCCTGGACACTCATCTACTCCAGTTAGAAAGGCTGCTTTTTCTAAAAAATCATCCTGCAAGCCATTACGTATAATGAATGTCAACTTTCAGTCCATCCGTACTAAGCAACATCTAGTACACCAAGTCATCGACAGTACCAAGCCTGACATCATACTTGGCACTGAGACATGGCTGAAACCAGATATTAAGAACTCTGAAATTTTTCCAGATGGATTCAGCATTTACAGGAAGGACAGAGTTGGTAAAATTGGTGGTGGGGTGCTTATAGCAATCAAAAATGACTTTATTTCATCAGAAGTCCATGACCTTTCCCCATCTGATGATACTGAAATAGTTTGGGCGAAAGTTGAAATGACTGGATGTAAAACCTTGTATCTATGTTCTTTTTATAACCCTAAAACATCTGATGAATCTAATTTGGCAAACTTCGATATATCTGTAAAAAAGGCTAGTACTATTCATAATGCCAGTTTACTCATTGGGGGTGACTTCAATCTCCCAGGTTGGGATTGGGAGCATAAAATTCTTAAACCCAATACCCTTCACTCTAACATCCACTATAACTTTGGCAACTCACTTGATGATGCAGGTCTTACCCAACTTGTTGAAAAACCAACTAGAAACAATAACATCTTGGATCTTGTCATTACCAACCACCCTAACTTAGTCCCCCGTATTGATGTGATGCCTGGCATCTCCGACCACGACATTGTGTTTGTCGAATTCCTGGCCTCTACTGCAAGGCATAAACAGATTCCAAGGCAAATTCCACTTTACAAAAAGGCTAATTGGGATTCTATGAAGAATGAGCTACGTAATTTCCATGATAAACTCCAATCTTCTAGCAACAAACATATTCTTGACACTAATACCATCTGGTGTGATTTCAAGTCGCTTCTGATCTCTCTTGTAAAAACACATATCCCACATAAATTATCAAAACCAAAAGAAAGTCAGCCCTGGATATCACATGAAATTAAACATCTGATCAGTAAACGTAATAGACTGTACAAAAAATCAAAAAAATCAGGTGACCCAAACACAACAAAGAAATATAAAGAGTTAAAACACTTAATTCAAAAAAAGATTCGTCAAGAGTACTGGACATACATCCAAGACATAGTCACTCCAAAAGAAACCTCGATCACTGGAACTTTCAAATGTATGAAAAAATTTTGGGCTTACATTAAACACAAAAAAACAGACTACTCCGGAATCCCCCACTTGAAGCAGGAGGGAAAGCTCATTTCAGACTCGTATTCTAAGGCCAATCTGCTTAACAAGCAGTTTGAATCTGTATTCTCCTCTTCTAAAACCATTTCCTCTGATGTTTTTGTCAACGAAAATTACATGGACTCTAATCAGACATTTCCTACTATGGACACGCCTATTATTTCATCAGATGGCATTCTAAAATTATTGAAAAATCTTAATTGTTCCAAAGCACCAGGCCCAGATGACTTGAGTCCAATGGTCTTGAAGGAATTATCCAGTGAAATAGCACCAATCTTGAGTATCATTTTCAATTTTTCTCTAGATTCTGGCATTGTACCTCAAGATTGGAAGACAGCCCATATTGTTCCCATCTTTAAAAAGGGCCAAAAATATGATCCGGTAAATTACAGGCCAATATCGTTAACTTGTATTTGTTGTAAGCTGATGGAGCATGTCATAGTATCAAACATAATGTCTCATTCTGATCGACACAATATTTTGTACCCTCTTCAGCATGGTTTTCGGAAATCTAGGTCCTGTGAAACACAACTCTTGGAATTTTTTGATGATATTACTAAAACTTTAGATGATTCTAAACAAACAGATATTTTGGTCATGGACTTTTCTAAAGCGTTCGACAAGGTCAGTCACTCTTTACTTGTCAACAAACTAATTCACTATGGTATTGATGAGAAAACAACATCTTGGATCTCCAATTTTCTTAATAATAGAACCCAATCAGTACTTGTGGAAGGCGTCAAATCTGAATATGTTCATGTTCTATCCGGTGTTCCCCAGGGATCTGTTCTAGGCCCAAGTCTGTTTTTATTTTATATTAACGACATGCCATTTGGCCTTAAGTCCAAGGTCAGACTGTTTGCGGATGATACCATCGTGTATCTGACAATTACGTCAGAAACAGATGCCAGGACCCTGCAGTCTGATCTGGACAAACTGGCCTCTTGGGAGCAGAAATGGCACATGGCTTTTCATCCTAGTAAGTGTTATGCTTTAACAGTCTCTAAGAAAAAATCTCCCATTTATTTTGATTATTCACTTCATGGCCAAATTCTAAAACATGTAAATTCTGTTAAATACCTAGGAGTAACCCTCAGATCAGACTTGAAATGGGATACTCATGTAGATCAGATTTGTAATAAGGCAAATTCTACTCTAGGATTTCTCAGAAGAAACCTGAAAATTAGCTCTACATCATTTAAAGAACAGGCTTATAAATCCTTGGTCAGACCTTCTTTAGAATATGCCTGTTCAGTTTGGGATCCATTCACTAAAAATAATATAAACAAAATTGAAATGGTTCAGAGAAGGGGGGCTCGTTATGTGTCAAACCGTTTTCGTAACACCTCTAGTGTGACAGATATGATAGATACTCTTGGTTGGCACAGCCTTTCAGACCGTAGGAAAGATGCACGCCTGAAAATGTTCTATAAGATTCATCACGGCACTGTAGCCATACCAACGTCTGACAGACTGCAACGAGCCTCCAGAATTTCTAGAAATTCACACCAGTATCAATATCAGCAGATTTATTCAAAAACATTGGCTAGGCAACAATCTTTTTTCCCACGCACTGTTGTAGACTGGAACAATTTACCATCACACGTCGTTAGTGCTCCCACTTTCAACTCTTTCAAGACCTCTCTTTCTCAACTTTCTTCTAAAACAACCAATGATGAGTAATTTAGAACAGCTGACAGACTTTACATAATAATTTCTTTTCTTCTCTCCTGCTGTTTACTCCTAACAGGCTTTGTAGGAAGGGGATTCCCAATCACTTTGCTGTTAGGAGTCACTCTCTCTCTTTCTTTTCTTGCATCATTTGCAAACATATATATACATTGTATATCTAAGTAAATACTAAATAACTGAATTATTATGTAATATGTAAGTCTGTCACTGAGCATAGCACAAACCCAATCCCGTTACAAGATCTTCAACTAGTTGAAGGTGGTAACTATATGGTAGAAGTAGAAGTATATATTTTTGTAAAGTTAAATAACTTTAAATTATGGGCGGATTGGTCGAGTGGTTAACACTCCGGCCTTCCATGCAGGTGGCCGGGGTTCAATCCCTGTAATCGTCATACGCATGGAATATTCAAAGAAAGTGTTTTTCTCCTGCCCACACAACTCCAACAACCCAGGTGGAGTATAAAATGGTCTGGGTGGGTGTTGCAGTATCTGTGATGTAGCATTCAAATGAGGTGGCACTATAAAAGATGCCGTTGGAAACACGGTCCCACTACAAACAGAACACAATTCATCTCCATCTGGTATAGGACAAGTAGTTAGTGCCTGATAAGGCAGCTCCTGCGAATTCCTCAGAATTGTATATGATAGAACTGTATGGTTAATTGTATTGCTTGTATAAGAATTGTATTTTTATGTAATGTAAAGCGCTTTAGAGTGGCTTATGTTAGCTAGATAGGGCGCTATATCAAATATTGTATATTATTATTATTATTAGATTTTATTCAATGCAGAATAGGTCAACAATTACCTATCTAAATTACTCAGAATCACTATACTTAGCCGGAACAAATTTTCATAAGGGACTACAAACGTATGAAACACTTTGTGAAAGGCTGATTTAGTTGTGTGAGTCCTTTAAAGGGCCTTAAACCTTTAAGATGTTGAATTAAAATTACTATTTGAAAGTATATACATTTCCGAGTAAAATGGTGAAATTTGGTTGAAATTGAATAAAAACTTATGAAGAAAACCCATGTTATTGCACCTAATGTACATTTGCTATTCAGAGCCAGCACCAGAAATTTCTCATTTCTCATTAAACATACTTAGAATTCACACACTCAACTCCAAAATTCTACAGAAAACATGAGTCATAAAAGGTTATCAGGTATCCACCTTAACTGTTTATCTATCAATTACACCAGCTTACATTTAGCACTTCGATTCTAGCTCCCTAGGGTGCCTTGGGAGAACATGGGGGGGTAGGGGAGAAATAATATAATAATAATATACAATATTTGATATAGCGCCCTATCTAGCTAACATAAGCCACTCTAAAGCGCTTTACAGTACATAGATATACAATTCTCATACAATCAATACAATTAACACATACAATTCTATCATATAAAATTCTGAGGAGTTCGCAGGAGCTGCCGTATCGGGCGCTAACTACTTGTCCTATACCAACTGGCTAATATCTCCATATGTGTGTGTATGTATGCGTGTGTGCTGGAGATGAATTGTGTTTGTTTGTAGTGGGACCGTGTTTCCAACGGCATCTTTTATAGTGCCACCACACTTGAATGCTACATCACAGATACTGCAACATCCACCCCAGACCATTTTATACTCCACCTGGGTTGTTGGAGTTGTGTGGGCAGGAGAAAAACACTTTCTCTGAATGTTCCATGCGTATGACGATTACGGGGATCGAACCCCGGCCGTCTGCATGGAAGGCCGGAGTGTTAACCACTCGACCAATCCACCCATAAATGCCATAAACAGCTTATTGTATGAGTAAAAAAGTACATTAAATAAATAAACAAGATGTTGAACAAGGTATATATTGTGACAGGAATAAAGTAATATCTACAATTTACTGAAAATATGGAATATAAGTTGGATTTAGCCCTGAAAACCAGTAAGTGACACCTACACATATATAAACTCAAATGCGCTTATTAATACTAGTTATTGCTTTCTTCTGGCTATAAAACAAATATACATTTGTAATTTGTATGAAGAAAGAAGCCTGAGAATGACTGGGCAGAGTTGGAGCTGGGGGGGATGCTGGTTGTGGAAGATGTCAGTACACTAGATCTTTGTTCTATCAAGACTCGGATGCTAAAACCTGGTACACATATCAGTAAAGTACAAATAACACACACACACAGATCAATTATCACGGTTAATTGAACCAAACTTATTTGAAAAACGTGAGTATGAGGGTCAATCCAACAATACAGGCTTCATCACAGGGCCATGTGAAGTCAGATTTTAGATAATTTTGAAGTTTTTTGTCAAATTAAATATATTTACAAACTAAAAAATTGTGCCAACACTCAATGACAGTGGCTGTCTTTGAAAAAAATATTCGGAAGCACAGGAAATGTTCCATAGGTCAAGTTCATTGAGCACATGGCTAGTTAAACTATTTCCCTACAGTTACTAATATTAGGAGCTTGAAATCCTATTTGTACATAGGTACTAACCAGGTCTATCTGGATAGATTTGATTTAGTAACCAATACCAATTAATGAGGAATTGTAAACTAATACGAGTGATATCTATACTCCTGTAACATGAGAGGCAGTTGGTCGACCTTTTTATTATCAAATATGATTTTGCCATTTATACAGCGCCTGTCAAAAAGTATCTAGCCTGTTAAACCTCTACCATTGTTTGAGTAGTAATATCTATACACCTTGCAGGGGTTGCGTTGGAGCCGTCTCTATATTTTTTTCAAGCATAGAAACTGAAAAGGACCCCACTGATTTCCAGGATTCCCATTTAAACTATGTAGACGGACCCTATTTATTCAGGAAAGAACCTCATTTATAAAAACCCAGCACAAACCTTGCCTTGTTTATATTATAGATTAGGTGTTATATAGACAGGGCTATAATGCCTTTGGATTGTATAATAATAAAAAAAATCTTTCTATTTCATTCCTTAATCTACATTTGTTTGTACCGGTATTTTTATTAACAGATATGTTCTTGAACAGTTAGCTGTACATGTGGGATTTGTTGTCTGCGAACTTTAGAGTGACTTCTATACGTAACAGTACCGGGTACCTATATAAGGCAATATATCAAATGCTGTTTTTTTTATTTTGCTCTAATGGCATATAGGGGGTTGATGTGCTTCTTTTTCATCCCATAATTGAAGTTGTTGTTATTTTTCACCATTTCTTGGTCAAAAATAGAAAATGCTCCAGTAACATTATGAAAAAAAAAATAAAAAAATTAAGGCTACATTTTTCCACTTTGTTGAAAATGTTTTCATTAAATTAAACATTGTAAATTGTACAGCTATTGCTACAGCTAAAATGGTGACACACTTTACAATTTAAGTGATCAACCTAGCATTTTTGCCTTTCATGAAGTGCACATTTAAAAAATGGCCACCAAATTGGACATTTAAAAAATATTTTGTGTTTCCCATTTAGTTTCTGCAGCAGTACATACTAGTAATTCAAACGTATCTATACTATTTTTAAACGTAACAAGTCTTAATGAAGAATGTTTTTTTTCTTCAAAATTTCAAATGTAGTTAAACTCTAATCAGCTAAAATAAACAAATTATAATCAGATAGCATTTATCATTGAATAAATATTATATAATATACCGGTATGTCCTCGTCTAATACACATTCATGTATATATATGGCTTGGTTGTGCTCCTGTTTAGGGTGAATATCTGGTAGATATTGATAATATATTGTGATCCCACCTGTGGTTTAATATTCAGCTCCTATTCAGTTATAATGATATTTCTATGGGAAACAAGGGAATGGGATGGTATTGACCACCTCTACCTATATAAGCCTATTATAATATGATAATGCTTATATAGGTAGATTATAACCTGACAATGTATTTATATTTCCCTGTCATTGCCAGTAAGTGTGTCACACAATTAAGTCCTCCTATCCAACAGAAACAACAGCTAACGGTTCATCATTGTTTTAATCATGGTTAAAAATTTGTTCATTTGAAAAGAAAGTATGTATCAATGATTATATATATAGCCTAATGGTTGATTTAAACAAGGCAAATTATTATATGGGTATTTTGATTTTCAAGTAATTACAATACTTTTCACATCTCTCAACTTCTCCTGATATCGTTGATGATATTCCCAGTGTAGGGTAAGATTATCAGACTCTTTATAAGTGCCCCTCCTCTTTTCTGCAGAGGTTTTGAAATTATATAGGTGCCACTTCTAATTGTGTCTAAATTTTCTACATACCTGTAACTGTACAGTAAACCTCTGGTTTGTTCGAAAAATATTGAATCCATTTGAAGTTTTGAACAGGCTGAGAGGTTTACCGGTCCATACTTACATTTGATTTATAGCGGAGATTTTCAGTTTAAGAAAATTGGCTTCAAAATTTCTTTTTACACAGAAAAGTAGTGTAATAATATGACTAGGAATATGGATATGTTGTCTGGTCACAGTACCTCATACTTATTGACTTTTTATAAACGACATTTTCGTCCAGATCCTACGATTTGTTGTCGTAATAAGTGCCCCCTTTGTAACCATACAGTGCACCCTGGGTGCTAATTATGCCAAATAAGGAAAGTCATTTACTGGTGCTGAGTAGCCTGTCAGAAATTAGTTTGTTACAAACAGCAATAAATATGAGCTAAGTTACCTGTCAGGAATGTGTTTGCTACAGACAGCAATAAATATATGCTGACTTACCTATCAGAAATTAGTTTGTTACAGACAGCAATAAATATATGCTGACTTACCTATCAGAAATTAGTTTGTTACAGACAGCAATAAATATATGCTGACTTACCTATCAGAAATTAGTTTGTTACAGACAGCAATAAATATATGCTGACTTACCTATCAGAAATTAGTTTGTTACAGACAGCAATAAATATATGCTGACTTACCTATCAGAAATTAGTTTGTTAAGGGCAGCAATAAATATGAGCTAAGTTATAATTACCTCTCAGAAATAAGTTTGTTGCAGAGAGCAATATATTTTCTTTTTATGGGTAAAGCATTAACATAACAGGTTTTGAATAGATAATTTAAATTGCTTTAACCAATGGGCGGGAAAATGTCAGAGTTACTTGTCAGAAATAAGTTTGTTATAGACAGCAATACATTTTTCTTTTATGGGAAAAACATTAAAAAAGGAGGTTTTAAATAGATAATTTAAAGTGCTTTAATCCATGGGAAAAATTCTTCAGAGTTATCTGTCTGAAATTAGTTTATCAACTGAAAAAACTCTGTAGAGATTATCTCCCTTTGTACTTCTAATACACATAATTAGAAAAACATGTTGAACAAACCTAACTTTGACCCACATGGAAACTTCCTCAAACAAACTGGTCAGATAAAGTTACAAGTACTGTTTACATGTAGAGGAATACTTGATGAAAAAGAATTCCATCTTATTAAATGAACAGTTTCAAAACTTCTGCATTAAAATATGTTTTTCCACTTGGCAGATGCATTGATACCCGACAGTGAAAAAGAGGTTCCAGACCACTCAAAGCTCAGCACCCACTTTGATGAGGAGACAAGACAAGAGTTTGAGGAAAGGTTTGGGAAATACAGGAAAAAGAATGGGTCCAAGTACAACTTACAGAATGTGTTATGGTTTGTTGGAGCCATAGCTATTTTCTACTACACCGACTTCTACATTGCTTGTAGATATGACCCAAGAGTCAACAGGTAGGTCAAGCCCTACATGTTGGGTGTGTGAACGTTAAACTTACCAGTTGATCCTATAGCCCCATATTTTGTCATAGAGATATAATGTCATCAATTCTGGATGGTTTGACATCAGTGTTCTATATCACACAGGACTAACACAATGGATCAAATCATTATCTTCTAGAGGCTCAACTGACTTATCAATACCTTGATTCCCCCGCTTTCACAGAAACAGGGGATATTAAATTGGGTTTGTCCGTCTGTCTGTCCATCTGTCACACTTCGTTTCTGTGCAATAACGGCTAGAAATATTATCTGATTTTCTTGAAACTTGGTTGCAAGGTAAAATGCCCAAAGAGCTCAACCAAGTTCGATAGCCACTTTTGGTGGACATTATTTGGCAGAGTTATGGCCCTTTGATTAACAAAAAAATGTCATTTTCTTTCATTTCCCTGCCATCATGGCTAGAATATTATCTGATTTTCTTTAAACTTGGTTGCCTAAAGGAATCAAGAAGGAAACCGTCCTAAACAGACATTTTGTTCTTGCAGAAATTGGTTCAATATTGGTGCTATCCTGATTGTGATAAACGTGTGCATAGCGATGTTCTTCATTGTCTGGCTGTCTGCGATAAAGAAGATTGATGTGGACGACTGGGAGAAACTCTATCCAACTCTCATTCCTATAGCAACAGGGGCATTTATCATGGGCGGCATGTGGTAAGTATTTCATCCTTCTTATTACCATAGCAACAGGGATATTTATCACAGGTGGCATGAGGCGATTTCATTACATAGAAACAAGTTTGTTTAAAATGGATGGCATGTAATATCTTTGTAAAACCTCACATTCTCATAGTAACAGGTGCATTTATATTAGGTGGCATGTAATACTTAAGTAACAGGTAATATAGTAATGGGTGGCATGTAATACTTAAGTAACAGGTAATATAGTAATGGGTGGCATGTAATATTTTAGTAACAGGTAATATAGTAATGGGTGGCATGTAACACTTTAGTAATAAGTAATATAGTAATGGGTGGTATATAATACTTTAGTAACAGGTAATATAGTAATGGGTGGCATGTAACACTTTAGTAATAAGTAATATAGTAATGGGTGGTATATAATACTTTAGTAACAGGTAATATAGTAATGGGCGGCATGTAATATTTTAGTAATAAGTAATATAGTAATAGGTGGTATGTAATATTTTAGTAATAGGTAATATAGTAATGTGTGGCATGTAACACTTTAGTAATAAGTAATATAGTAATGGGTGGTATATAATACTTTAGTAACAGGTAATATAGTAATGGGTGGCATGCAATATTTTAGTAACAGGTAATATAGTAATAAGTGGCATGTAATACTTTAGTAGTAGGATATATAGTAATGGGTGGCATGTAATACTTAAGTAACAGGTAATATAGTAATGGGTGGCAGCATGTAATACTTTCGTAGCAGGTAATATAGTAATGGGTGGCACGTAATACTTTAGTAATAGGTAATATAGTAATGGGTGGCATGTAACACTTTAGTAACAGGTAATATAGTAATGGGTGGCATGTAATACTTTAGTAGCAGGTAATATAGTAATGGGTGGCATGTAATACTTTAGTAACAGGTAATATAGTAATGGGTGGCATGTAATACTTTAGTAGCAGGTAATATAGTAATGGGTGGCATGTAACACTTTAGTAATAGGTAATATAGTAATGGGTGGCATGTAATACTTTATTTATAGGTAATATAGTAATGGGTGGCATGCAATATTTTAGTAATATGGTAATGGGTGACATGTAACACTTTAGTAAAAGGTAATATAGTAATGGGTGGCATGTAACACTTTAGTAAAAGGTAATATAGTAATGGGTGGCATGTAATACTTTAGTAATATAGTAATGGGTGGCATGTAATACTTTAGTAATATAGTAATGGGTGGCATGTAATACTTTATTTATAGGTAATATAGTAATGGGTGGCATGTAATACTGATGCAACATGTGCAATGATAATTGATGAAATGCATGTCATATTTCAAGAATAGGTGCATTGATAATAGTGGACAGTGATACTTTGGTAATAGGTGCAATAATTACAATAATTATGGGTGGGATGTAATGCTATATTTAATAATTCAGTAACAGGTGCAATGGTAATCATCTCATTTTCATAGCATAATTAGTAGCATTAAATACCAAACCCACTGTCATTACTGTAGCAACAATGGACTTATTTCTATCTTAGATAAGGAAAAAGAGCACACTTAATTATCTAAATTATGAAAGGTACTTCAGAGATTTGGTAAACTAATGCCAGTGTATTGGTATGGGAAACATACCATGTGTGAGGCAGGTTTTTATAGCAGTTTGATTATCATCAGATTGACAGTCATGCATTATTATTATGTTGCGTGTATAAGTGTAACACGATATATTGTCTGTTACAGCGTGAGGGTGGGTCTGTATATAAGTGTAACACGATATATTGTCTGTTTCAGCGTGACGGTGGGTCTGTGTATAAGTGTAACACGATATATTGTCTGTTTCAGCGTGACGGTGGGTCTGTGTATAAGTGTAACACGATATATTGTCTGTTTCAGCGTGACGGTGGGTCTGTGTATAAGTGTAACAGGATATATTGTCTGTTTCAGCGTGACGGTGGGTCTGTGTATAAGTGTAACACGATATATTGTCGGTTTCAGTGTGACGGTGTAATACTTTAACACGATATATTGTCTGTTACAGCGTGACGGTGGGTCTGTGTATAAGTGTAACACGATATATTGTCTGTTTCAGCGTGACGGTGGGTGTGTGTATAAGTGTAACAGGATATATTGTCTGTTACAGCGTGACGGTGGGTGTGTGTATAAGTGTAACACGATATATTGTCTGTTTCAGCGTGACGGTGGGTCTGTGTATAAGTGTAACACGATATATTGTCTGTTTCAGTGTGACGGTGTAATACTTTAACACGATATATTGTCTGTTACAGCGTGACGGTGGGTCTGTGTATAAGTGTAACACGATATATTGTCTGTTTCAGCGTGGCGGTGTAATACTTTAACACGATATATTGTCTGTTACAGCGTGACGGTGGGTCTGTGTATAAGTGTAACACGATATATTGTCTGTTTCAGCGTGGCGGTGTAATACTTTAACACGATATATTGTCTGTTACAGCGTGACGGTGGGTCTGTGTATAAGTGTAACACGATATATTGTCTGTTTCAGCGTGACGTTGGGTCTGTGTATAAGTGTAACACGATATATTGTCTGTTTCAGTGTGACGATGGGTCTGTGTATAAGTGTAACAGGATATATTGTCTGTTTCAGCGTGACGGTGGGTCTGTGTATAAGTGTAACAGGATATATTGTCTGTTTCAGCGTGACGGTGGGTCTGTGTATAAGTGTAACACGATATATTGTCTGTTTCAGCGTGACGGTGGGTCTGTGTATAAGTGTAACACGATATATTGTCTGTTACAGCGTGACGGTGGGTCTGTGTATAAGTGTAACACGATATATTGTCTATTTCAGCGTGACGGTGGGTCTGTGTATAAGTGTAACACGATATATTGTCTGTTTCAGCGTGACGGTGGGTCTGTGTATAAGCGTAACACGATATATTGTCTGTTTCAGCGTGACGGTGTAATACTTTAACACGATATATTGTCTGTTTCTGTGTGACGGTGTAATACTTTAACACGATATATTGTCTGTTTCAGCGTGACGGTGTAATACTTTAACACGATATATTGTCTGTTTCAGCGTGACGGTGTAATACTTTACCACGATATATTGTCTGTTTCAGCGTGACGGTGTAATACTTTAACACGATATATTGTCTGTTTCAGCGTGACGGTGTAATACTTTAACATGATATATTGTCTGTTTCAGCATGACGGTGTAATACTTTAACACGATATATTGTCGGTTTCAGCGTGACGGTGTAATACTTTACCATGATATATTGTCTGTTTCAGCGTGACGGTGTAATACTTTAACACGATATATTGTCTGTTTCAGCGTGACGGTGTAATACTTTAACACGATATGTTGTCTGTTTCAGCGTGACGGTGTAATACTTTACCACGATATATTGTCTGTTTCAGCGTGACGGTGTAATACTTTAACACGATATATTGTCTGTTTCAGCGTGACAGTGTAATACTTTAACACGATATATTGTCTGTTTCAGCGTGACGGTGGGTCTGTGTATAAGTGTAACAGGATATATTGTCTGTTTCAGCGTGACGGTGGGTCTGTGTATAAGTGTAACACGATATATTGTCTGTTTCAGTGTGACGGTGTAATACTTTAACACGATATATTGTCTGTTTCAGCGTGACGGTGGGTCTGTGTATAAGTGTAACACGATATATTGTCTGTTTCAGCGTGACGGTGGGTGTGTGTATAAGTGTAACAGGATATATTGTCTGTTACAGCTTGACGGTGGGTCTGTGTATAAGTGTAACAGGATATATTGTCTGTTTCAGCGTGACGGTGGGTCTGTGTATAAGTGTAACACGATATATTGTCTGTTTCAGTGTGACGGTGTAATACTTTAACACGATATATTGTCTGTTACAGCGTGACGGTGGGTCTGTGTATAAGTGTAACACGATATATTGTCTGTTTCAGCGTGGCGGTGTAATACTTTAACACGATATATTGTCTGTTACAGCGTGACGGTGGGTCTGTGTATAAGTGTAACACGATATATTGTCTGTTTCAGCGTGGCGGTGTAATACTTTAACACGATATATTGTCTGTTACAGCGTGACGGTGGGTCTGTGTATAAGTGTAACACGATATATTGTCTGTTTCAGCGTGACGTTGGGTCTGTGTATAAGTGTAACACGATATATTGTCTGTTTCAGCGTGACGATGGGTCTGTGTATAAGTGTAACAGGATATATTGTCTGTTTCAGCGTGACGGTGGGTCTGTGTATAAGTGTAACAGGATATATTGTCTGTTTCAGCGTGACGGTGGGTCTGTGTATAAGTGTAACACGATATATTGTCTGTTTCAGCGTGACGGTGGGTCTGTGTATAAGTGTAACACGATATATTGTCTGTTACAGCGTGACGGTGGGTCTGTGTATAAGTGTAACACGATATATTGTCTATTTCAGCGTGACGGTGGGTGTGTGTATAAGTGTAACAGGATATATTGTCTGTTTCAGCGTGACGGTGGGTCTGTGTATAAGCGTAACACGATATATTGTCGGTTTCAGCGTGACGGTGTAATACTTTACCACGATATATTGTCTGTTTCAGCGTGACGGTGTAATACTTTACCACGATATATTGTCTGTTTCAGCGTGACGGTGTAATACTTTACCACGATATATTGTCTGTTTCAGCGTGACGGTGTAATACTTTAACATGATATATTGTCTGTTTCAGCATGACGGTGTAATACTTTAACACGATATATTGTCGGTTTCAGCGTGACGGTGTAATACTTTACCACGATATATTGTCTGTTTCAGCGTGACGGTGTAATACTTTAACACGATATATTGTCTGTTTCAGCGTGACGGTGTAATACTTTAACACGATATGTTGTCTGTTTCAGCGTGACGGTGTAATACTTTACCACGATATATTGTCTGTTTCAGCGTGACGGTGTAATACTTTAACACGATATATTGTCTGTTTCAGCGTGACGGTGTAATACTTTAACACGATATATTGTCTGTTTCAGCGTGACGGTGGGTCTGTGTATAAGTGTAACAGGATATATTGTCTGTTTCAGCGTGACGGTGGGTCTGTGTATAAGTGTAACACGATATATTGTCTGTTTCAGTGTGACGGTGTAATACTTTAACACGATATATTGTCTGTTTCAGCGTGACGGTGGGTCTGTGTATAAGTGTAACACGATATATTGTCTGTTTCAGCGTGACGGTGGGTGTGTGTATAAGTGTAACAGGATATATTGTCTGTTACAGCGTGACGGTGGGTCTGTGTATAAGTGTAACAGGATATATTGTCTGTTTCAGCGTGACAGTGGGTCTGTGTATAAGTGTAACACGATATATTGTCTGTTTCAGTGTGACGGTGTAATACTTTAACACGATATATTGTCTGTTACAGCGTGACGGTGGGTCTGTGTATAAGTGTAACACGATATATTGTCTGTTTCAGCGTGGCGGTGTAATACTTTAACACGATATATTGTCTGTTACAGCGTGACGGTGGGTCTGTGTATAAGTGTAACACGATATATTGTCTGTTTCAGCGTGGCGGTGTAATACTTTAACACGATATATTGTCTGTTACAGCGTGACGGTGGGTCTGTGTATAAGTGTAACACGATATATTGTCTGTTTCAGCGTGACGTTGGGTCTGTGTATAAGTGTAACACGATATATTGTCTGTTTCAGCGTGACGATGGGTCTGTGTATGAGTGTAACAGGATATATTGTCTGTTTCAGCGTGACGGTGGGTCTGTGTATAAGTGTAACAGGATATATTGTCTGTTTCAGCGTGACGGTGGGTCTGTGTATAAGTGTAACACGATATATTGTCTGTTTCAGCGTGACGGTGGGTCTGTGTATAAGTGTAACACGATATATTGTCTGTTACAGCGTGACGGTGGGTCTGTGTATAAGTGTAACACGATATATTGTCTATTTCAGCGTGACGGTGGGTGTGTGTATAAGTGTAACAGGATATATTGTCTGTTTCAGCGTGACGGTGGGTCTGTGTATAAGCGTAACACGATATATTGTCGGTTTCAGCGTGACGGTGTAATACTTTACCACGATATATTGTCGGTTTCAGCGTGACGGTGTAATACTTTAACACGATATATTGTCTGTTTCAGCGTGACGGTGTAATACTTTAACACGATATGTTGTCTGTTTCAGCGTGACGGTGTAATACTTTACCACGATATATTGTCTGTTTCAGCGTGACGGTGTAATACTTTACCACGATATATTGTCTGTTTCAGCGTGACGGTGTAATACTTTAACACGATATATTGTCTGTTTCAGCGTGACGGTGTAATACTTTACCACGATATATTGTCTGTTTCAGCGTGACGGTGTAATACTTTAACACGATATATTGTCTGTTTCAGCGTGACGGTGTAATACTTTACCACGATATATTGTCTGTTTCAGCGTGACGGTGTAATACTTTACCACGATATATTGTCTGTTTCAGCGTGACGGTGTAATACTTTAACATGATATATTGTCTGTTTCAGCGTGACGGTGTAATACTTTAACACGATATATTGTCTGTTTCAGCGTGACGGTGGGTCTGTGGCCGGTCTGGAGTTTCTTCACACCTCTAATCCTGTTCACGCTGTTTATGGGCTTTGTTGTGTTTATAGCGATGATTCCGTGACGATAATTCCGTGACGACATACAGATAGGACCAGCGTTAGCCTACCAGGGACGGTTATGTACAATCAGCATTGTTGTAAAAGAACTTTCTTTCACACAATGAATCTTACACAACAAAAATTTGTCAGGGAAAATGTTACACTTCAGTTTTTCCATGCAAGGAACATTATTCAACAAATAGAAAACAATAATCTGCAATGTGATAAAATTACCCACAGGATGTTTTAGGTCACCTTACCTTTGCTCAAGTGATCTACTTCAATCCCTTCTGTTGTTGTGTGTAAACTATTTATATTTTCCACTTTTTCTCCTGAACCAGTGGATGAGGAAACAGACTTATGAAGTTGAGAATCCTGCCCCAACCTCAGGGGGAAGGATTGGGTCCCAAAGGGAAAACTATTCAATACATGTATATGTGTTTCAAAAATCTTCTTCTCCAGGATCAGAGGTGCTATAGTCTTTCTTGCATAGATGGAAAGTCCTTCAGGGTTTTTGTCTTATTGGAAAATCCAGTTCCATCTGTTCCACTTTGGGGAGGGAGTAAAACTTTACTATGGTTTATATAGAGAAACAACAATTAAGGGTTTATTTTTGTCCAATTTCCTAAGGAAATTATTCCAACTCAGTGAGAGTCTTCATGGAGGAAGATAGTGTTCAAATGTAAAATTGGGATTTCTGTCCTTAACTCTAGGGACAAGAGTGTGGCCCAAAAGGTAAACTTATCTAATATTTCAACTATCTTCTCCAGACTCGGACATACTGCAGTTTATTTTATAGATGGAAAGATCATCAGGGGCTTTGTTTAATTTGTAATTTTCAGGCCCCCGGGCCATCCTTTTTCCTTTGGGGAGGGCGTAAAGTTAATTTAGTCTTGAGATGTTAACACTATTGGGTATATTTTGTCCGTTTTCAGTCAGTAATTATTCCTAATTGATATCATTCATCCATGGAGGAAGATGGTATCAAACTGTAAAATTGGGATTTCTTTCCAAACCCAAGGGGCCAGGTTGGGGCCCCTAAGGGAAAATTTACCAATATTTTAACAAGATATTCTCTCAGATGTACCACAGTCAATTTCTGTGCATGCGTGAAGATCATTGGAGGCTTGATTTCCGTACCAGGCCATTCATTCTCCTTGGGAGGGGGTCAAGTTTACTACATATATAGTTTCTATATAGAAATATAAATAACACTTTTGGGTATACTTTGTCCATCATTAGGAGGAATATAATCCTAATAGGCGACGATCATCCTCGATCGTAAAATAATTCATAATTGAATAGTTTTGAAAATGTTTATCCTTTATAGATACCAACAAGTATTTTAACATCTCAATGAAATTGCTTAACTACTTAGCAGGGGTAGAATTTTACTATTTTAAAAACTCGCATTTTATGGCGTGTGGGTTAATTTTATCTCGTCAAATTAGAAACTTACAAGCAATTTTGAAGTGAATAATGAAAGCAAAATGATGCATTTTGAATCAATCTAATTTACAATTTAGATAAGAAAATTGACTGAAGAAATTGCGTTTAAGTTTAAAATGTAAAATATAACAGCTGTATTGTGATCAAATAACCTTTTTTAGACATTGCATTATTTGTGCAAGTGTTTGTGATTTGTTTTATACTTTCAACGATGTTTTCTGACATGTGTACAGATTGGAATAATAATATACACCTTTCAACTGGCATTATACCCACTCGCCAAAAAATGCAAGTACAATAATTTTCTACTCGCATTTTAAGAAATCAACTCATATTTTGCTAGTGCACGTGTGTTAAATTAAAACCCTGACTTCAGTGATGGCTAAGGCCCTTAAATACGCCTCTTGTTTACATAGAGAACATATCCCTTTTTTTTTTAATATTTTGTTAAAAGAGGTTTGTGATTTTAGAAACTGAACATGTCGTTTTAGAAACTTAAGATGGCATTTTCTTATAACAAATTTCAAATGCTAAAGTTTGAAATAAGTATGTTATGTGCTAGATACTAGATGATTTTATTGTATATAGTAGTATGGTATTCACAGCCAAGAACTTTGTATTATTTTGATGACTGTGATACAGAGTCTGTAAGATCCTTGATGAGATTGTGGAGTTGAATGTCATAATTTGTACTATTATTTTTAAGATTCAATTGTTACCTTACCACAAAGTTTTTTATCAATATTGATACCAGTTGAGGTCACTCCCTGACTTCCTCGAAGGCTTATTTGTAGAGTTTACTGGTTCCACAGTTTTGTTTAAAATAGTTTACTGGTTAGTACATGTAGGTTCACCGATCCAGTCTCTAATTATAATTCCATGAAGGACTGATCACAGATCTATATTAACAATGGTACATCGACGTATTGAGTCATTCTCAAGTTCTAGGTCAATATGGTGACCTGCAGTATATACCTATTGAGAAATTGACGTATGCCTTCTTAATTCAAACTAGGGCCTTCAAAATCCCTTGAGATCAAATTAATTATATATAGTTGAATATTTATTAATATTTTTTTATTCATTCAAACATAATTTATTGATCAATATCAATTAAGGGATTGGCACAAGTTCTCAAAATTAAACGTTTTTATTACATTCCATGTTTTACAATGCACTTTACTTTATTGCAATACTTTAAGTGTATCATAAAACGAGACCATAGTCCCTGTTTATACAAGTATGTACCCATGAAATGTACCTAATCATATTTACATTTGTGAAATTTCAAGGATGCTATAATGTAAATATATTTTTGCCTGATTAGGTTATTAATGTCACTAGGACAATCCAGGGTTTTGTTAAAATGCAATTAATATTACTTTGTGTTCATCATTGTAATCAAATCGCATTCATTATCTGTACAAGGTAATTAAGCCGTGCTATTCCCTAACAATAGATTCATCAGATCCACACTCACATGATCAAAAGCTATTAGAATTTTTCTTTGTAATTTCCCATTTATTTAACTTATTATAGATATAGGCACACATATTCTCATTATTTATTTTTTATTACGATGTTTTGCATAAATAATTGTAAAATATCTCCATCATTTTAGGAGTTTGTTGTTAAAACACTGTAGGCCTGATAGAGAAATGTTAACACATTACTTTTTATACAGTTACCAATTTTTAGTTTAAAAAACACAATCTTTCTTGAATCAAGTTCTTTACGACCCAGTAGACTACACTTGATGAGTGACCTACTGGATTAAAATCATCAGTGGTCAGCGAATTGATGTTTGGTTACGACCCAGTACACTACACTTGAGGAGTGACGTACTGGATTATAACCCTCGGTAGTCAGTGAATTGATGTTTGGTTACGACCCAGTACACTACACTTGAGGAGTGACCTACTGGATTATAACCCTCGGTAGTCAGTGAATTGATGTATGGTTACGACCCAGTAGACTACACTTGAGGAGTGACCTACTGGATTATAACCCTCGGTGGTCAGTGAATTGATGTTTGGTTACGACCCAGTACACTACACTTGAGGAGTGACGTACTGGATTATAACCCTCGGTAGTCAGTGAATTGATGTTTGGTTACGACCCAGTGGACTACACTTGAGGAGTGACGTACTGGATTATAACCCTCGGTAGTCAGTGAATTGATGTTTGGTTACGACCCAGTAGACTACACTAGAGGAGTGACGTACTGGATTATAACCCTCGGTAGTCAGCGAATTGATGTATGGTTACGACCCAGTACACTACACTTGAGGAGTGATGTACTGGATTATAACCCTCGGTAGTCAGTGAATTGATGTATGGTTACGACCCAGTACACTACACTTGATGTGTGACCTACTGGATTATAACCCTCGGTAGTCAGTGAATTGATGTTTGGTTACGACCCAGTACACTACACTTGATGTGTGACCTACTGGATTATAACCCTCGGTAGTCAGTGAATTGATGTTTGGTTACGACCCAGTACACTACACTTGAGGAGTGACCTACTAGATTATAACCCTCGGTAGTCAGTGAATTGATGTTTGGTTACGACCCAGTAGACTACACTAGAGGAGTGACGTACTGGATTATAACCCTCGGTGGTCAGCGAATTGATGTATGGTTACGACCCAGTACACTACACTTGAGGAGTGACGTACTGGATTATAACCGTCGGTAGTCAGTGAATTGATGTATGGTTACGACCCAGTACACTACACTTGAGGAGTGACCTACTAGATTATAACCCTCGGTAGTCAGTGAATTGATGTATGGTTACGACCCAGTACACTACACTTGAGGAGTGACCTACTGGATTATAACCCTCGGTGGTCAGCGAATTGATGTATGGTTACGACCCAGTGGACTACACTTGAGGAGTGACGTACTGGGTTATAACCCTCGGTGGTCAGTGAATTGATGTATGGTTACGACCCAGTACACTACACTTGAGGAGTGACCTACTAGATTATAACCCTCGGTAGTCAGTGAATTGATGTTTGGTTACGACCCAGTACACTACACTTGAGGAGTGACCTACTAGATTATAACCCTCGGTAGTCAGTGAATTGATGTTTGGTTACGACCCAGTACACTACACTTGAGGAGTGACCTACTAGATTATAACCCTCGGTAGTCAGTGAATTGATGTTTGGTTACGACCCAGTCCACTACACTTGAGGAGTGACCTACTAGATTATAACCCTCGGTAGTCAGTGAATTGATGTTTGGTTACGACCCAGTACACTACACTTGAGGAGTGACCTACTGGATTATAACCCTCGGTAGTCAGTGAATTGATGTATGGTTACGACCCAGTCCACTACACTTGAGGAGTGACCTACTAGATTATAACCCTCGGTAGTCAGTGAATTGATGTATGGTTACGACCCAGTCCACTACACTTGAGGAGTGACCTACTGGGTTATAACCCTCGGTGGTCAGCGAATTGATGTACGGTTACGACCCAGTCCACTACACTTGAGGAGTGACGTACTGGATTATAACCCTCGGTAGTCAGTGAATTGATGTATGGTTACGACCCAGTAGACTACACTTGAGGAGTGGCGTACTGGATTATAACCCTCGGTAGTCAGTGAATTGATGTATGGTTACGACCCAGTAGACTACACTTGAGGAGTGACCTACTGGGTTATAACCCTCGGTGGTCAGCGAATTGATGTATGGTTACGACCCAGTACACTACACTTGAGGAGTGACCTACTGGATTATAACCCTCGGTGGTCAGCGAATTGATGTATGGTTACGACCCAGTAGACTACACTAGAGGAGTGACCTACTGGATTATAACCCTCGGTGGTCAGTGAATTGATGTTTGGTTACGACCCAGTAGACTACACTAGAGGAGTGACGTACTGGATTATAACCCTCGGTAGTCAGTGAATTGATGTTTGGTTACGACCCAGTAGACTACACTTGAGGAGTGACCTACTGGATTATAACCCTCGGTGGTCAGCGAATTGATGTATGGTTACGACCCAGTAGACTACACTAGAGGAGTGACCTACTGGATTATAACCCTCGGTAGTCAGTGAATTGATGTTTGGTTACGACCCAGTAGACTACACTTGAGGAGTGACCTACTGGATTATAACCCTCGATGGTCAGCGAATTGATGTTTGGTTACGACCCAGTAGACTACACTAGAGGAGTGACCTACTGGATTATAACCCTCGGTAGTCAGTGAATTGATGTTTGGTTACGACCCAGTAGACTACACTTGAGGAGTGACCTACTGGATTATAACCCTCGGTGGTCAGCGAATTGATGTATGGTTACGACCCAGTAGACTACACTAGAGGAGTGACCTACTGGATTATAACCCTCGGTAGTCAGTGAATTGATGTTTGGTTACGACCCAGTAGACTACACTTGAGGAGTGACCTACTGGATTATAACCCTCGATGGTCAGCGAATTGATGTTTGGTTACGACCCAGTAGACTACACTAGAGGAGTGACCTACTGGATTATAACCCTCGGTAGTCAGTGAATTGATGTTTGGTTACGACCCAGTAGACTACACTTGAGGAGTGACCTACTGGATTATAACCCTCGGTGGTCAGCGAATTGATGTATGGTTACAACCCAGTAGACTACACTAGAGGAGTGACCTACTGGATTATAACCCTCGGTAATCAGCGAATTGATGTATGGTAGCTAGGTGCAAAAAGTGTGAATGAAGTAAAAGTTTGAAAAATTGAATTCAATGAAGAATATATTAGAAGATATTTAGGGAATACCTTGAAATTTAACCTTAGGCTAGTGAAAGCAATCTGCTAGACAGTAACCTATTTCAACACATTAACATTAAGTGTAAGTGTATTAAGTGTTTTATGGAGTTGTGCCAGTCTGTAGAGTTTTCTGACGGGGTTGTGATATATACAATGTATAGATTATAGTGAAGTCCATCATGTTTCAATATTGTAGAATTTTAATGTAATTCCTGACATTGTTCTATCACCTTTACTTGGGACATTTTAATATCGGCAGTAACTTACAGAGTTTGTAAGTGAAAATATTGTAATGACCGACCTATCATCTAGAAGAAATGGAATAACTACAAACTATTCCGTATCATTCCATTGAATAAATTGTGGCTCAAGACTCAACACCTGAACAAGATTTGAATATTCATTTCTTTGTTTTAACATTTAAATATTCTGGAACTATGAAAAGTATTTTACTTTAAATGATTTAAGAAAAGATTATTTATACATTAATCTGAAATCATCTAAGTCATTATTTAGGTAATGAGGTACATTGTAGTCCTCTGTCCCTGGTAGTCCGGCAACCTTTCATGTCAACAACTGCTGTAATGAAGATCAGGTTAAATGAAATACATGTGACAGTATTACAGGGTGACCTCAGTAAACGATGTACATGTAGTTCAGTCGAGTTATCTCAGGAGGTAAATAGTATATGACTCGGTTATTTTTGAAAGTTGACACTCAAAACTTTGATGCTGTTACTCCTACTGGAAACTTACTTTTGCATTAACACATTAAGACAAATATATAATAAAACAGTTATCGACCTTTTTTTAGGTGAACCTGGCCGAGGGAAATATCACTTTCGAAGGTTGATAAATCCTCGTATTCACCTAAAAGAAGGTCAATAATTGTATAATATTTTTCTTCTCAATGTCTTAAACAAAAATGTTTTGTATGTGTGCATTCAAGTGTGTTAATGTGCTTTAAAAAAATGTTCTTTTGAGTAAAGAATTTTGTGATATATAACTTTTAAAGGCCCAGTATTCGTAACTTTTGGCAAAACTTAAAACAAAAATCAAGCCTAATAACTTATTATAATTATAGATTTAGTTAAGATTAACTGATATCAGCAATATCCAAGATGAATTCTTACGCGGTCACCAGTACAGCAGCAGTTAAAACTTGGTATTTGTAAACATGCGTCCATTTTGAACTGTCTTCTAACTTTGGCTTGTTGTTGAAGTGGGCCACACCTGAATTCTTTTCAGTTCTCTGGATTTTTCTGTCAGGAGTTTCTTGTTAGTCACCTCTCAGGTTTACTTTGTTTTAGGCTTATTAGCGCATGGTTATCAACTGGATTTTTTTTTTCAGAATCACGAAAAATTTCCTGAAGTTACATATAATGGGCCTTTAACAAAGCCACTTGTGGCAAAAAATGTCCCAGGGAATCCAAACATCCAAAGATTTAATTTGATTTACTTGAAAAATAATCAAATAAGTTATAATTAAAGTTTATATATCCAGTAGATAATTTCCTTGATAGATTTACTAGAAATGACATTTTAGTAGAGATTTCTTAATCAGAGATGACATTGCAAGAAAATTGGTTATGTATTACTACAGTGGATGTATGATAGAGAGATAACATTTCTTAGTTAGCTGTGACAGTGAAGTACTAGAGAGGGTGAGTTATGTCAAGCCTTTTTTAATGTATTTTGTTTTAATACTTGATAAGATGTATTAGTGGTGAAGGAAACAGACAGTATTCCGACTAACAAACATCACATGTACACTAAGTATCCCAGGCTGTAGAGTGATAGTACTTCAGTATGTTGTGACATTATAATGGTGATTTTTATGACAGATATATGACTATCCATTAATTGTGCATCTTTTATATATTTTCAAAATAATTTTTTAAAAAGTTGATAAAAATACTCTTCTTTTGAGATGTTGATCTATATTAAATATAGCGACGATGTAAATATATATATATATGTGAGTTTCCTGATGATGCATCAATATCAGGAGCAGTGGAAGTGTTACTTCGTATACAGTTAGTTCTGTGATGGTACGAGTTTCATTTGATCCTCAAATATTGTAGCATTATTGATGAGTTTATGAATTCTAGTAAGGAATTTAGGCTAACAAGTTTTGTGAATGAATTATTTTTGTTCAATTCAAAAGTATAAGTAAACATTCCCTTCTGATAGCAAACAGGAAATTATTTTTAGGTTTAGACCTACTTTGAAATTAATCAGTACAATGTGTTTTGATAATAAGTGGGAATGTATAAATAATATTTTCTTTTCAATACTAGGTACTTCAGGCCATCTCAAAAAATGCTTACCATCATAGACAGAAAAGTGTGTATAGTAAAGTAATGTACTATTTTAAAACAGACCATTGTGTAACAATAGGAACAGATTTTATATTTATTAACTTGTTCACCCCTGACATTTCACAATGAACTGATCCAACAGTTGTATTGGATGAGTTCAATTGTGTGTTCAGGGTGGATGTAATCAATGCAATTTTTCCTGTATCAAGGTACAAGGTACAGTGTGAGCAGTGGAAACTTGTCGTAATATTGCCAGTTATTTATTCTTGTCTGTGTTTGTCAGTTTTTGCAGTTTCTAACTTCTCTCCGAAGGCTTGAGAAAAAAACTGATATGTTTATAGTACTCTATATTATTTATTGTTATAGATATATATCACACATTGGTGGGGAGTTTTGCACAAAATGTAACCTAAGTGATTGTTAATTTTAATATTAGGTGTGTTGTATATATTATATAATTATACTATGGTAATAGCTAGAGAATAACTATGGGGTGAAGGGGGGCGGCGGGGGTTGGGGGAAGGGGGGGGGGCTATTTGGAATCATATCAAGACACGCACAGTCAAGCACAGATAATTACATTATATAAAAGACCATACCGTGATGATAAATGTAAAGCACCTGTTAATTTTAACCTTATATATACTCACCACTGCAGCACTGTAAAGTGGCCCGGCATTTGGTTCTAGATGACTTCACCTGTATAGAGGTCAATCACAGAATTTATTATCCGTGGTGTGAGGGTCATTACCACTTGTCTGTCGTTCAGGCACTGTCTTAAGATAGGCCAGACTCTTGGTCTTTTACCCGATAGTTCAACAGAAACAACCTTGAAGTGCCTTTTAAATTTAAAAAAATTTAACATACAGTTGAACCACGTTATCTCAAAGTCAACGGGACCGTGGCAAAACTATTCAAGTTACGCAAGTTTGAATGCTAGTGTAAAGCTCAGTCAGAGGCAACGGAATACTTCAAATTAAACGGGGTCTTCAAGTTATACGAGTTTGAGAAAACGAGGTTCAACTGTATAATTTTAATATCATGAGACTTTATTGTTTATGTGTAAAAGTTTTGACGTGTAAGTACTGGAATGTTATGTGTTCAGTACATAAAACAAGGTGCCACATATGATCACTACAGTGAATTGCTAGATTGGACTGAAGAGTTGGGTAAACTGTTGAAGTGTACAGTATGTCTGCCATACACATGTAGGTCATTTGGAAGGTTTTAATTATTGGAGAGGAAAGCCTGAGCTTCATGCAGTGTTCACAGAAACAGTTAACATATTATAATAATACCAAAGAGCTGAACAAGGTTTTATGTGATTGTTTATGTTCCATAAGGCAGAGTTATGAAGTGTCACAGTGATGTTCCTATTGTAGTATGATAGGATTTAATTGGCTTGCTGCTATGGCACATGTCATTAGATTTTTTTCATAAAGCCCCTCTCTATCTCTATTTACATTTATTTGTATATTTATTTCACTTCTGTTGATAGGTAGTGTTTTAAGTACAACTTAAGGTCATGTAAGAATCTCACTTGTCGCCAGTAAGTGTCCAAGTTTTTAACAGACTCAAAATATGTTGGCCAGTCAGTGATTTTGTCTGTCAGAGTTAGCTCCCTTGGAGTGTATACAATTTCTGTGAATTACAAAAATTGAAGAAGTTTTAGAAACTTATTGATCCTTTATACTGGACATTTTGGGAGATAAAACTCTCACTGTAAAGTGAAATCGAAGTATGTTTTTTTTTCTTCCAAAATGCTACTAACTGATTAATTCCAAAGAGATGATATCCACCTTACAAAATTTAATGCCATCTAATTTACAATAGGCAAGATATAATGGTGAATTCTTATAATTAATATACATCTTAGATGACCTCCCACTAGGTGTAGTAAGTGAACATAAGGCACTGCATGTTTTGTACTAGAAGCCATAATATATGTTAAACATGTTGTAACAATGCAAAATCATAAATTTTGTACGAAACTGTCACATGTAATTAACCTCCGCTGAGATTCCCAATGGGTCCTATGAACCCCACTGGGAGATTTGGAGTTTAGCAAGTATGTAGTCTGTAGCAATATTTTTAGTCAACAGAAAATTAGATATAAGGAATCTATTACAACTATAAATAGAGAGTAAATATTTTCAGGATACTATTTTCATAGGTATTTTTAGCAGTGATTTATATTGAACGTAGATGTATAATGTCGGTGTGGTTTTGTCTTGGTGTTGAGTTAGGACTACATGATTGTACTACATATAACTTGCATTCCAGTCTCAGGATGTCTGTGATATACTTTACTAACAAAAGGTGTTTATTTGCTATTTCCCCCGTTATTGCCATTCTCCCAGACATGTACATATTTTGTATTAAGTTCTGTGTTATGTACTTTGCTATAAAAAATAAAACAATATTCTTGTTAATCGTTAAGTCTTTGTTGATTTTATACCTTAGTAAGGAATGTAATAAACCCTGTCTTCGTGAGAGCAAAGACATTAGGTTTGATTGTTTTTATGTCCTATTAACAGCCAGGGTCATTTAAGGATGGCTCCTGGTGTATGCCGTGTGTATGTGTGTTGAGGGCGTGTGTATTTGGGAGGCTTCCGTATATTTGGGTCCACCTCCTTGCAATAGTCTGGATTTTTTACCACTTTAAAGTGCAACCACACTGAAGTATACTGCTGAAGGCCCCCAGTAAAACAACCCAACTGGTCAAATTATACTGACAACAGGTGAACCAGTTGGCAATGGATTCTGTCTCTGGCTGGGACAAGCCATGGTCCTTGTAATAAGTGGTAGTTGTTAATCTCTGTATACTGTTCAGCATTAGAGTATATATATATTATGTAACATCTGGTTCAGCCATGGTTAGTATAGTGTACGTGTGACCGGGCGGTATATTTGTCGTTTTAGAAACTGGTTCCTTTGGCAAGGTTGTTTCAGTGGGATTGCACTATAAAGTTGGTATTTCAGCGAGATTGCACTATAAAGTCGGCATCAGACCCACGTTGTTAGAGTTGTGGCATCTACTGGTTTCCCTGTTGTCAGTACATATATGTAGTAGTATAACATGATTTGGTGGAATCAGTCTCACATCTAGTGCAGTGTAGATTTTAATTTGCTCTAAGAGTTATAACTGGGATGGTAAAAATGGCAAGTGATCTATGCCTGGGCACAGCATCTGTCATCTGGCATCCAGATTTCTTTAAACAACTTCTCAATTACCAAAAGACTAGGGTACCGTCATTGGGCCTGTAGCATGCTGGGATGAAGGACTACCAGGTTTGAGTGAATTGCCTTGACCCACTTTCAAGGTCACAGGGGTCAGATGTCTTAAATTCATTTAACTTTTCCATAAATAAAAGGCCATTCGTACCTATATTGGGTCAGTAGCGTACTGGGATGAAGGGCTAACATGCCTGTTCAAATTAATGACCTTGGCCCACATCCAAGGTCACCCGGGTCATATCTTCTAACAACTCAATAGTAAAAGGTCTTGGCTCAGATTTTGGGCCTGTAGCATGCTGGGATGAAGGGCTACCAAGTTTGTTCAAGTGAATTACCTTCACCAACTCTTAAGGTCACATGGGTCAGATGTCTTAAATCGTCAAACAACTTTTCCATAAATAAAAGGCTATGGTACTTACATTGGATCAATGCGTACTGGGATGCTAAGCTTGTTCATATTAACCTTGACCTACATTCAAGGTAATAGGGGTCATTTCTGTTTCAAATCTTCATCAACTCAATAGTAAAAGGTACAGGCTCAGATATTGGCTTCTTATGCTGGGGTGGAGTTCTACAAATTTTGTTCAAATAGCAATTACCCACTTTCAGTATCGCAGGAGTGAAATATTTCTAAAATCTTTGAACAATTTCTTATCAATAACAAAAATGCAAAGGTTTCTGATCTTGGAACTGTATCATGCTTGGATGAAGGTATATCAAGTTTGTTCAAATGAATGACCTTGGCCCACTTTAAGGTCACAAGGTCAAATCTTGAAATAACATCTTCTCAATAACCAAAAGGCCCAGGCATGTAGAATGCTGATACAAAGTTTGTTCAATTGCATGATTTTGACCAACTTTCAAGGTCACAGAGGTCAAATATGTGAAGGAACTTGATCTCCTTTCCAATGAACAATAAGCCATGGGTTGTATTTGTGTTGTAGCATGTGTCATACTGGCTTTTCAAGTTTACAGAAGTTGAGCGCTTCAGGTCCATTGGGCCTCTATTTGGTTTTTGACATGGAAATACTTCATCTATGATCCCTAACTTGCTGTTCTTATGCATCTTTGGAAGGTGGTATTGAGTACGAAGTACCCAGATATATACCAATTATGGATTTTGTCATTTTTGCTGATGTTGTCTTATGCAGAATTTCCTTTCTATTTTGCCTTAGGAGGCTTGTGTATGCCACACTGAAAAGTGCTTTGTGCCAAAGTATTTATAATCCATCTTCGGCATATTTTGTCCTTCCATTGTATCCATCGTGCTGCCTCACTCACAGAAATCAATATTAAGTTGATATAGACACTACATGGCATACGAAAGGGAAACAGTACCGATTTTTTTTTTTTTTTTGTATCAAACTGTCCTTGCTAAAATCTCTTGTATAGTGTTAATTTTACAAGACATTATTATTTTGTAAAGAAGCCAGTTATCGGTTAAATGTTATTTAATCAAATTCATTAATTAAGAAGCAGGTGGTTCAATTGTGTTGATACGTAAACAAATCCTTTGAGATTTAGGAGCCACTGAAGTCTCATGTAGGACACCCTTGACTGAAGGGGTGCGGGTTCGAGTCACGGCACCGTGTTGTATCTTTATCTTTGAGGAAGATACTTGACTTTGCTTATATTACAGTCCTCTCAGCTGTATCAGTATGTGGTTGGGCAGTCTGATTTGTAGAATGCTAGCTGTGAGTGCTGAAATGGCAGCACCAGTTGTATGCTCCACCGGTAGTTTCAAGCTGCTTGAATAAGCCCTATAACCTCAAATATTGATTAATATTGACTTTGTTGTGATAAAAACTCAAATTATTAGTATTTTCATGTTTATGTATTGATATGTCAATATATGCTTCGAGATTACCCCCTCATGGCCAAGTCAGATAGGGGATAAAGCGTTCTGTACATGTGTGCATACGTATTAGCTACTTCATTTTTCAATGGATTTTCTGTGAAACTTATATAACATCTGGATCGAGTTCATGCCTCAGGTTGCCAAGGTCAAAATCAAGGTCACCACTACTACTTAAAGAAAATTTTTCATCAGATTTAAACTAAACTTCATATATAGGTTAGATACATGACAATTACTCAAACAAGTTTCTGTCTCACGGGTCAATGTCGACCAATTCCCACTTTGTGTCCAAGTTTATGTGTTAGGTCTCCAAGCTGTATTATTGCAGCTATAAAATTACGTCATGGCATGCGAGGGAATTTGTATCGCTTGCAATGTCTCGTCGCTCATGCAATCAATTTCTTTGCATTAACATTTGCAGTTGTGTTGCATGGATGTTAAAAATCCAAGCTCACACGATCATCAGATAATCACTTAACCAGCAGAAATGGACTATTAAAATGTCCTACAGAATTTCATTATTTCACCTTACCTAGGATGTTAAATTGTAACAAAGTTTCTACAGGCCTTTCCCGAAAGTGTTATTATTTCCCTTGATTGGCCACAATGGTGGATACAAAATGGACTTCAGGGAAGTGCTTTTGTGATGATTTTGCGCCATGTGACAATCAGATGACGTCACTTTTACTATGACATCATAATTACATGGCGCCATGTAAAAACACTTCTGTTACATTTACACACTAGATTTCTGGTCTTAAAATTTCTGGTGTTTTAATGTATTTGATTGCAGACCATATTTTCTTTGTAAATACATATCATTTTATATGAAGGTACTCAAAGAAGTCTAATGTCTAATTTGCTGCATTAGGAACATCAATAAACTTATTTTTGTCCGTCTTGTGTCAATGTTTGTAAAACCTTTGTCAGAGTTCCTGTTGATTTTGTTCCAACACAAATTGTTGTGAACTTGCTGTGAAATGATACTGATTTAATGCTGAAAGTCATAATAATTGACTTATACTGGTGTCCTTTTATGTTCATCCATTTATACTTGTTCGAACCTTCTTGTGATGTCAATGACAATGTTAAATACGAGATATTTATTGTTTGCCTTGCTTTTCAGAGCTGTTACGTTGTATGATGTAGATTACAAGGGAGATAACTCTTGGACAACCATTCTGATTGACAGAACATTAGTTAGAGCCAGGGGAAGAATTAATTAATTTAATGATTTAAACATTAGTAAAGAAAACCATTAAATGATTAGAAGATTAAAGATAATCATGAAATTCATTTAGTAAATAATTAGTACAAGAAATACTACTGAAAGTCTTTATTTGCTGAAGAATTTCTTACACAAAATGTTAAGTGTTAGAAAGATGTTTTTTTTTTAAAAATCCAAAAAAATTAGTATCTCAAATATCAAGGCAGCAAAACCATGTGACCAATCCACAAAATGTAACTGATAACACAATTAATGACTGGTGCGATACATTTTTTTGTGTGTATTTTATCAAAATTAAATACAAAACTACACTAGCTGAAATAAGCCTTCAACAACACCAGATATGCTTTGTGATTATAAAAGAATGACTTAGCTTTATTAAAAACATAGAAACATCAGGACACTTTGTAACTCTGCATTCAACAAAAAAATAAATTTTAAAACTTCCCATATACAAACACAACATTCATGAGAAATTGGTCAGGAATACAGATGCATGCAATACCCTCATAATATATATATAGATATATATTATATTGAATTTAAAAAATAGTGTAGGTGAACTGACACCAGCTGATGATACAAAAGGTATGACTAAACCACAGGATTCTATGGAAGGCTATATCATTGTGCAAATAAAGGTAAAAAAATAACAACAACCACCAGCATTTACAGTATGCGGCAATTTTTATACAATATTTGAACTTAATAAAAGAATTTTATGCAAATTGTTTTACCAATAATACTGCATGTCATTTGCTAATGAAGCTATGATAGACACATTCTTGTGTGTAAACTGAAGTATTAAAAATAGTATAGTTATTGCAAAAGATAAACAACTTCTTGTACTGATTTAATTAATAAATAATTATCACTTAAATGATGTAATGATAAAAAAATCTAAATTAAAAAAATTCTGTGCTCTAAAATAACAAAAGCTGTATAAATTAAAAATAAATATATATTCACTCTTATAGTTTCCTTTAACTATCTAACTAAGCACAAACAAAGAAAAATAAGGCGACGGCAAGTGTACTGCTATAGGTAACTATATATAACATGATACAAAACAAATCAATAACGGAAATAAAGTGTAACTGTAGATATTGCACTTGTGGATAACATCCCCTCTAGTGCGAGCACTGTTGGGGACAGGAAGAGCAGAAACCACACGAGACCTTTCCGACCACGACCCTCACTCTCCGATACCACCCCTCTCAACCCTCTCTGGTGACCTTGTTTTACAAAGTTTTCACCTTGACCCTCCTCGCCTTCAGGCCCCGGTATTCTGCTCTCCATCTGACTAACAATGGAGTACCATTACTGACATCCATTCGGCTAAATGTTACTTGTTTACTGATGTAGATACATATAGCTGGCAAAGATTTCAATGACAAACTTGGGATATAAAATGCAGTTTGCCTCTTTGCAGCATGACTAAATTCTGGCAAGTATTTCTTTGGCAATGTTGCACATAATCCAAAATTTATATAAAACATTGTACACTGTTTGGCAAATCATGGGTGATTAAAATAGAAGTTAAAAACCTTTTTCTCTGTGCAGGACCTAAGGCCATACACAAGTTAGCATATGTACACTCTAGAGATTGTTAGGATAGCCTAGTAGAAAGTTCGTCTTATAGGCTAGTACAGTACTTCTGTGAGGCCAACAGACCTTCTAAGATAGCATGAATTACCAGGTACATCTGTGAGGCCTGCAGAACTTATAAGTTAGAGTAAAGTACATGGTTGTGGCCCAAGGACCTTCATAGGCTCACATACAGCAAATCTAAAGGAAACCCAGTGATCTCCATAAGCCAGCTGACATCCTTTCTCTAAAAGGCTGATTAATTCAACAGATTAGGATACTGTACTTCTCTGCAAAACTCTGGGACCCTGATATTCTGGCATACAGTACTTTGCAGTGAAGCCCATAGACCTCTTACAGGCTATCATACAGTACGTCTGAAGAAGGCATAGAGAAATTCTATATACATTATTTCATTGAGAAGCCTTGCTACTTTCCATAAGCTAGCATACAGTACATCACTAGCAGACCCAATGAAACTGCATATAAAATGTTCGCTGGAGGGCCAAATGACCTTTGACTAACTCTCAGTACTTCTGCAGGCCATCCAGGAAAACTTCACAGACTAGCATACGGCATGATGTCTAGCTTACAGACAAATCATTAACATATGTACTGTTAATACTCTCCCCATCAGGTTAAAAACAAAAAATAGTGGTATTTTACAATTTTGCATGTTGCTAAAATTTATAAATATAAAAGTATAAAGGTCTGACTTCGATCATTTCAGCCGCTAACGGATGCAGTAAGTAGAGATATCAAAACCTAGCATGCAAGGCAATATTTTTGGGGTTATTTTAAAAACATGTTTGTGCATACATGAATATCAGTGAAAAATAAAATCCTCTAATCATTTGTTTAAAAAAATTCTACCCTAGACAAACATCTAGGCTTGAATATCACCTCTCTACCATCGCAAGTCACAATGAATCGCCTGAAAGTGGCAAGGGAACACGCACAACACACAGAGTCCTACACCGACAAACTCATCGCCACTTGTAGATAACAAAAACAAAAGAAATCAGAAGATAAAAGAAATTAAAATATAATTTCTTGTAACTTCCCACTGGTGAACTTGCTCTAGCTGTGAAGGACTGATTTGGACTCCTCTGCTATTTGAGTACTGGAATTGTTGTAGACTATATACTACATGGTACCGCAAGTTCACGTTAAATTCAAACCATGTAAAAAGTATGAAAAAATAAATCTAATTAATAAATAAAACATTAATCAACTCATATCAAAACAGAAAATACAAATTTAGTTTACAAGTAGTGCCCTACATTACAGGATATATATAAACAGCTAGCAGTACCATTCTGAAAAATCCTCACTACTTCTAACACAAATACAAACACAAAACTGTCAACACCTCCTTGCTGGATTAATGTTTTTATAAATGTCGGAAGACAAAAGTTTATTTCAAATACTTTGTAAAAACACTGATTCTGTGCAGCTCCATCCTGCAGGAACATCTTTACTTGAAAATCAGAAATTCAACTCCAGTTTTAGTTATTATAATCTTTTGTTTAAACTATTTCAATCTACACTTGTATTTAGAAGTAGACAAGCAAGAATATAAACTCAATCACATTATACACTAAACACAAATCTAACAGCAAGAACGATGTCAGTTCGGTTTTCTGTCGAAGGCCGTCTTATTATGGCCAGT
This sequence comes from Mimachlamys varia, assembly GCA_947623455.1. NCBI lineage: Eukaryota > Metazoa > Mollusca > Bivalvia > Pectinida > Pectinidae > Mimachlamys > Mimachlamys varia. Next base: position 48,495,812 of record OX392536.1, read on the forward strand.
ATTACTTGGAATACCTATATACATCTGTACCTGTTGGCTTTTAGTAGAACTCATGCTGGCTAGCTAAGCTTGAGATTGACCCGGTAATACCTGGTACTCTGTTAGGTACAGATCTCCAGAAGATTCACAGACATGATCTGAAAGTACCGACCTACGAAAGGCAAAACGTGTGAGGTATAATACTTTAACACTCCACCTGTATTTTTCCAATATGAGGTAGTACAACCCTCAGCTTAACTGTTTCTATAAATATTGAATGGATTGCTTTCTGATGGAAAGCAAAACTGATTATTGTCAGTGAGAACCAAATTAGAAATTCATTTGAAAATGTCAGTAGAGTTCACAACAGGAAATGAATTTCTAATGGAACTATTCAGAACTAGCATTCGCTATCACATAATGTCCATGCACCACACTGTTTATTAAAAATAACTGAGAAAACTTTGTATAAATAAGGCAAAAAAAGGCTTTTTTAAGAAACGAAAGTAATATAAAAACAGATACATACGATACATATACATAATTTACTACATCCGGTGATATCAATAAATAACCAAATAAAGGCAAAGTCATTACCTAGTCATTCAATAACAAAAGGCACCAGTATCTACTAATGAGCCTAGGTGTTGCACATAGATAATTAAAACGATCACTGTATCTTTAGTAAATTAGCTGTCACTGACTGTATGGACCGTGATACCTGCAGTACTAGGAGGTGTAATTAGCGATGGTTCTGCTAAAAGCCAACTCGTCCACCTGCTATTTCTCTGTAACTGATCTGTACCGATCAGAACTACATGTAATCATTAATCACAGACATGCTACATCCCTTCAGTAAGGTACTTATAACAGCCAACCCTGGCTCTCTGGACATCTTACATGCAAAAATGTTTATGCAAAATACTATTAAATTACTACAGTACTGATTTTCCAGATTACTTTAGTTTTTCAAATAAAGCTACTGCAAAGACTTTTTTTTAAAACAAACACTGAATATCAAATAAAGAACAAAAATTAACAAAAATAAGGTAGTCATTTTTAGGTGTTAAAATATATTATAATTGAAATGTTAGTATCTTTATTTTTACATTATAATTTTGTTTGGTATAATCATTCTGGAATGCAAGGTGGGGGAATTCTACATATTAACAACAGTCACTAAATAATTCACATTTAAATATTGTTTTATATATTTTGTATAACAAATTTTCTTCAATAGAGCTACGAATATCAAGTAGTGCTTGAATTTTTTTTCTTCCTTTTTACAAACAGATTTGAAAAGAAAAAGAACCATTCCCTTAATTTCCCCATTTCGTAGACAAACGCAGGTTAATTGTCCAACTAAAGAAACACCTGACCGGAGTATGAGGGCAGTTGTAGACAGCATTTCCCTACAGATCTACACAACGTAAACCGGCAGTGGAGAATCACAGAAATACAACATTGCTTGTATCAACAAAGATAACAGACAGATGGTTAATCAAGTCAAAAGTACAAAATACAATAACATATCAACAAAGAAATTAAAAAATATAAATTAAGCTTTCCCTTTTTTTTTTACAAAACAATAGCACCTTAAACAAAAATAAGTCTACCTTTTTTTTTAATTATTTTGCATCCACTATTTACAAATTTTATGAAGTGTAATACAAAAACTGGAATATTACAAAGTGGAAATAGAAAGATACATGCTTCATAACACTTGTAACAATGAAATATGTGTACAATTTTGCTATTTTCGCTAATATACAATATTGGACAACATTAAGTTTGATTTTTAAAATGATTTCCCTTATGCAATAGTAACAAAAATATGATTCACTCTTTATTTACTGAAATTATATTTGGCAGATTACTGATGAAATAATTATTTGTTTACATATAAAAAATGTTGAGAATAAAAATAAAAAGGCTTTCTTCTTTTATCATAATTGATAACATCGTAATTACAGACAGGTATCGCATTTCAAACTGGAAGTGACATAACGACATTATCCGTAGATATTTATAATAACATTTTACAAGTAATGAACCCAATTCCATCCATTGGACAGATTATACAATACACAGACATCTATACCACACCAAACTAAAGTGTTTGGTATTCTTCTATGATCAGACGTGACAGGGATAGCCTCTATACACATAAAAAAGCTGTAAATGATCACTGAAGGATAAATTTGTATGTAAGCATGCAGAAAATGTATGATATGTGAAAATATCTGGAATACACCATAATAAAACTCTGAATGTTTATAAATAGGTTATAATATACCGGTATGTGGAACTGGACTAAGGGGGATAACTCATAAAAGGTGTAACAAACTAATCTATTTTATATTTGAGCAAATGAAAACTATGAATTCTTATTCACTACAAATGAAGTTATCTCCTGTTTTCCACAACCAAATTAGCTTTTTACAGGACATTTACAATTCCTTTCACACTTTACACATAAAGAGAACTAAAAATAGTCACTTTCTGTTGGTATTTAAATATTTTAATAAATTACACTCACACATTTTAATAATAAAAAGATCAAAATATATAAACAATCTAGCACTATATTTTAATCATAAAAATCAAATGCTGGATTTTCATTTCTTCTGTTACCAAAGATGTGTTATTTTTCTATTTTGCTTCGGTATGTGAATATTTACAATTCAGGCAACATCATAATGTCTGAAGTTTTGATTAAATAAGTTAAGCTAGTTATGTACATTGAATTTTTCCCTATTATGACCCTAGATCAAATCATAAACAAACATAACGAAAGTTTTAATTTAAATCAAATAATTGATATCAGATGAATTTAAGTTTCGAGGACTTGAGTTATAAATGACAGAAGAAATTATCCAAATCAAACTCGCATCAAAGGATCAGCAATTTTATAAATCAGAATTCTTCAAAGTTTCTGTGAGAAACCTGAATGACCTATGTGACGGAATGAGGTATTTTAAAGTTAGGACATCAATGACAAACCTTGATCTATCACAAATATAAAACAGGTTATAAATCCACAGAGAATTTGGCAGCTCTCTCACTTGATCAAGTGTATTCATGTGTTATAAACCTTCTCACATTTTGTTATAAAAAAATTGAATATGAAGTGGAGAAAAAAATATCAAAGATTGTTTCACTTTGCAGTAACTTCACACACAAACACACTGGCCTGCTAAATAATGAACATGAACCATACAAACTGGACAAAATCACAGTAGAAATCTGTTGAACATGACAAAAGATGTGTAAAACAGTAATTAGGAAACTAATTAACATATAACTTTGCATGCAATAACTTTTTAAAATCTTAAATTTGCACAAAAGTATAAAAATGCCTATATAAACCTTTAAATACAAAATTTAAAATGCTGAAATCTATCAAGAACATGTTCCATCATAAGAAAATTCCCTGCAACATTTCTACATAGTCACAATTTCTATGTAGTACAGTACAATCCAGTAAAAAAACATCAAAATGACCAGAAAAAGTATGCCCACTGCAAAAGTGAATCACTTTATTATGACTAGATAGTACTCATTACCTTTTCTTTGGAAACCCTCTTGTATGTGTCACATACCTATACTGTCCCAACTGTCGGGTTAGAAGCCTCTTTATACAGGACAGGCTAATTCGTCTTACAAACCCCTCTATTGATGACATGCTGGATATACACACCCAATAATACAATCATTATCAATGGGCATGTTTCCTCCCAATTACAGGGGAGGTTATATTCATCCTGTACCGTATTAGGTAGGCGAACCGATTTTTAATATATGGGCGATCAATTCCATTTTATTTTGTACATACTCCTAGAAGGAATTAGTCTAATACCACAATTGTGGGTATCTATATTTATAAATGAAAGTGTACTCTCAAAATGAGTAGTCTAACCCCTCAAGGTTAGCCAAGGCCAACCATCCTAACTCTTCATGGTTAGCAAAGCCAACCCTCCTAACCCCATGGTTAGCAAAGCCAACTATCCTTACCCCTCAAGGATAGCAAACCAAACCATCCGAACTCTTCAAGGTTAGCAAAGCTAACCATCCTAACCCCTCATGGCTAGCAAACCCAACCATCCTAACCCCTCAAGGTTAGCAAACCCAACCATCCTAACTCTTCAAGGTTAGCAAAGCTAACCATCCTAACCCCTCAAGGTTAGCAAACCCAACCATCCTAACCCCTCAAGGTTAGCAAACCCAACCATCCTAACTCTTCAAGGTTAGCAAAGCTAGCAATCTTAACTCCTCAAGGTTAGCAAACCCAACCATCCTAACCCATCAAGGTCAGCAATACCAACCATCCTAACCCCTCATGGCTAGCAAACCCAACCATCCTAACTCTTCAAGGTTAGCAAAGCTACCCATTCTAACTCCTAACCCCTCATGGCTAGCAAACCCAACCATCCTAACTCTTCAAGGTTAGCAAAGCTACCCATTCTAACTCCTAACCCCTCATGGCTAGCAAAGCTAACCATCCTACTGCTTAACAGGGGCCATGATTTTCTGACAGTCTCCAGGCCTAGAACAAACCTTGCTCTCTAAGCAGATGGCCGAGCCCAGGTGAGTCTGGACTGGCTGTGTGAGACAAGTTGTCATTAATAAGTATAGTGCTAACAACATCAGTGTGGACGGGTTGTCCACAAAAACATACAAAATTTTAACCACAGCATACCTTTCTAATAGCAAATCAGTTGAAACTGACAGTTTTTCAACCACCTGCAAAAGTATGTTTATAGATGTATTTTACTCTCTGCAAAGTGGCAAAATATAATTTTCAAATAAAAATATATTCTATTAAATAAGCTACATTTGAATAAATATGATACAAGGCAAATAAAAAAAGAGTTTGAAATCCCATAAACCATGGTTAAAGATTGAGAGAACCTTGCGACCCGATGATAAGAGCAAATTCTACAACATACTTGATGATGTGATGTTGTCATGAACACAAGCTGAACAGCTTTTGGCAATACTGCTGTTCTGTACATAACCAGACAACACACAGTAAGAGCACTAGACATCTATAATCATACCTCTGCTAGGAGTCAGGGCAAAGCTTATCACCCCTTGATCATGACTACAAGTCAACACTCGTGGTCCTGTCAATTTGCCAGAGACAATCACAGTTTTGCAAGGAGACTGCATAAATATCAAATAACTATGTCCACATAATGTTGTGGCAGTGCAGCACTGACGAAATCACAATACAATATTTGTAATAAATATATTAACTCTAAATTCTGACTAAAATAAAAAATATGGATAACAGAATATCTACAGATAAATATATAAATGTTGTTGTATCAAATGATCTCATAAATACTTCACATTTCAAAATCTAATCTGTTTCATCCCCTTTCCTCTAATTTTAAAAATTAGCTTCACCACTTGGAACATCCTCAATGAGGCATCTCTTCATTCTTTCCTAAAACATCCTGATCAGGGCCTAACACCATCGAAACGGTACAGCTCTGGGTCGATCTGCGCCTTCTTTCACTAGTGGCTTGTGAAATTCCCTTCCCGGCCGAGAGTGGATCTGGGCCCAACAATGCTCACAGTAGTACTGTAAGCAAGTGACGTTTGCACAGAAAAACGGTGCAAACTTTCCTCCGCATCTGGCACCTTGGCACTCATCACACATTTGGTCGTCCAGCACGTACGGTTTCACTTCCACCTGTAATGAGAAGATAATTGTAAAGAGTGGCAAACTTTGAATGCAAACACCATTATTGATTCACTGTCTCCTGAAGGATTAGAAAATTAAATAATTATTCTTGCGGTATATATTTTTGACAAACATGTTTATCTAATTATTTATGCTGTACTGTAAAACTAGGAACCAAGATTCACTATTAGAACTGCTGATGGCTGCCACAAGTTCTCACAGAAAAAATCAGAGACATTTAAAAAGAATTTAACCTATAAACATTTTCTTTCTTCATTCATGATACATTCATAAAAGAACAGAGAATCCCAGATTCCTAACACCAAAAATATGTCAAACTGACAAAAAAGCCACTTTGTTCTCCCGGCTAATGTATGTACATTATCATCAACACTAAATAATAAATCTAATGTTGTTACTTCTACTCTTTCATTAAAATAAGTGAAATTCATTTATTGAGAGAAAAACTAATAAATACAGTAAACCTTCAGTCAGTTCAAATAGGTGGATAATTCCAACACAACTTTTAAGCAATAAAAATAATAACTTTCTGACTATTGATAGTTCGAACCTTGCTTATACAGGTTTCAGATAGTTCGAACACACGATTTGAGTGCTGTGTGTAATTATTGATCGAGGTTGGCTGTCGAACAGTGATGCAATATATATTACCTCATAATACTTGTGTAAACTGATCTATTTTCACATCATCAATTTTAAACAGTATAACGGGTATTACTCATGATGTGTGACATTGTTGTCATCCATTTCAAACAATTTGTGCCCCATTTTACCAAAGTTTCTTTCCTGTTAACATCAACATATGCACACGCCAGTCAAACATCTTTTTGGAATGCGAAATGTTACTGTCATTTAGTTGACAGGTACATGCTATGTTAAAATTTGATTATGCAATTGTTACCTGGTCACCAATCCCCGATTTATAACTTAATAGATATATTAACTTTACAACTGCATAATCGACAAGGTGTTGAATCGAAGTATTAATCCGTAAGTTTAGTTTCAATCCACCATACGCAATCTGATAAATTACATAACGTTTGCCAATACTTTTCTCTGCTTTGTGAAGTAACTTGATAATTCAGCCTAATATGTAAGCGAGCATTAGGCCTACTTATGTGTTTATCGTTACCGTATTCATCTCTAGATTTGCAAAAATATATCATAATAGGTCGTTGTTGCTGAGGAACAACAATTTGACTGTTTGCCATGATTTTTTTGCCAATGTCAAAGTTTTCGGATGTTAACTCAGATAGATTAAATTACTCTTTATTCGGCTTTAATTTTGTATAATTGGAACAGGATTGACAATATTTATTTACTTTTTTACGAACTGACCGAAGGTTTACTTAACACATTCTTCTATTGAAGTGTTAGCATACAAAATATTTGTACTATTTGGTGTAATGTATACTGTTAGAGTGTGGGGTTGGTGTAAAACTCTTGTTGTAGAAACTACACGTATATACCCTTTTGTCTATCTCTCCATGCTGAAGCTGGACAAATCTTGCACTGATAGCAGCAATATAGCTCTGTTGATTGGAAAACGCCACTCGCCCCGCCCCCTTTGGATACTTCAGTTCTGGATCAGTGTCGATCCCTGCATAGCATACTCCACCATATAACCGGTCCATGATCATGGCCAGCTCCACTGAAATTAAGAAATCAGCATTGTATACATGTAAATGGAAGTAAAGTTAGGTTAACTCCCCATAGTTCTACTACAAGTCAAAATAACCCTTGAAATGGCTTTATCATACCAGTGTTCGCACAAGTATTTTATAAATAGGGTCCTTTCCTAATTAAATGGGGTCCTTTTGCATAGTTTAAATAGGAATCCTGAAAATAAGTTGGATCCTTTTCAGTTCTATGCTTGAAAAAGATATATGAATGGCTTCAACACAAACCCTGATACATATATCAAAACATACAGAATTGTATCCATCTCACATCAAAAATAGCATCATACCAGAAAGAAGATTTTTACATCAGTCAGAAAAGTTCAGTAGAGCTTGATTGTACCTGATATGCACACTTGAAATAAATTTGTCCTGTGAATGATACCATTTAGTACTGACATCATAATGCAGCCTTTCTAAGTTCTGTACAGGCTATACTGTACTTATATCACTGAGGACTACCAGGTGACCATTCTTGAACAATGAATAAATGACTTTTTTATCGGGAATACCTGTCTGAGATCTTGATAACTGTAACACAATAGCACAACTCTTCCAAAATGCCTTTTTGCTAATCTATAAAAAGCATATCACAGTCACATATTTACTAGGGTGCAGTTAAAATAATATTAAACCAACTTGAATTGAAGATGTGCATAACTTGGTCATAACTGAACAATGTTTTTGCCAGTAAACACTGAAATCTATCAAATTTCTAAGAGTGTCGTCTAATTGTGGAATACCTGCTCTCAGTGGTCTAGGTACCCCTCCCACAAAAATAGTTTTCCTAGGGTCAAGTGGCTGGGACCCATCCATCACAAAGTCAGAATCACTTAAGTTCCATGGCCGGATCTGAACCTGCAACATAAATATCACAATGGCATGGTTATCATATATATAAAGTGTCAGCTCACAATCCACAAAATCTCCTACAACCAAAATCATTTTTTTTAATCTAACATTGAGCGATGGAATTGTATCTCATCTTAAAGTGATAGAACCACAATAAATATGAAAAGAATGCAAAGGGGAAAATGTGAAATCTAAAAGATAAGTATCTAATGATTCTAGTCAGTTTGGAATTTTCATGTTAGCTCATATCCTCCTAAATTATAGTGGTGTGTGTGTGTGTTTTGATGATATGGGGAAGAAAGAAGGATAATAAAAGGTAAAATATTTTCTATAAAGGAAACGGGAGTACACACTCACAGAGAAATGTACAGTAAGAATTAAGTCCTGCATTAAAATTGACGAAGAAATAGATTTTTTGCATTTTAAAACTTATGTAGTGGCCTTCCAACCTATGAAAATGATTCTGAAATGTGGAGCGAGTCGCCTACTTACAGGTTTATCCTTCATTGTAGGGCTGGAAACACACCAGTACAACTTGTCATCATCGACAATACAGGACTCTATCAGAGCTTGGACCGACATCTCGTCTTGGAACAGTAAGAAACAGTAACCTACAAATACACAACAGGAAGCAATATTAAATATTTATCACTAACAGAGTTAACTGAACAAACTTGGGAAGTCCCAGAGCAAGTTAAAACTTGAAGGTCTTTCATGTATAATTATATATTCTTGACTTAATGAACATACAGTACACAAGAGGCTATTTAAATTTTCTTTTAAATATAAAATTTCACCTTGTGTTTAAAACAGGAAGGCTGGAAGCTCGCTTGTTTCAACAAGTTGGATAGCAAACAAGTCAGACAAACTACCATAAGGTCAGTCTTCAGAAGAAGTTACACATATTGTTATGAAATAGGTTCTATACAATCTTTGTATTTAAACTAGAAATGTCTGCAAGATATAAATGCCCCCGCCCCCATATGAAATCAGTTCTTCATGCTTATTATGTATGCGAAGTTTGATAAAAATCAGATCAGTAGTTATTTAAATAAGCTGGTTACATTACCACATTACCATGGGAGGTGACGAGACGAGATGGGATGGGATGGGACGGGACAGGACAGGACATGACAGGACAGGACGGACGGGACGGGACGGACATGGGTAACACTATAAGTGGTGTTGCCCGCTATGACGGCACAACACATATATGACATCATAGCTGTAGAGGTATAACAAAACAGTTGTCGACTAGGATTTAGGCAACAGATGATCTGTTGGACCCTCATACAAACTGTCGAAGGCCGAGGGCAACAGTTTGTCTTGGGGTCCAACAGATCATCTGTTGCCCTCAACCCCAGTCAACAACTGTATATTATGTGCCTTAGAGTAGGCCAAAGACATTAATTTGAACTGCTGATTTTTATCCCCCCACACAACCTACAGGTCAATTATCAATATACTGCCTTATATATTTGATACCAGATGCTGCACTGTACATAAATCAGAAGCACTTTGTCCCAGGTGAGTTTACAGCAGTACTAATTACTGACATATTGAATAGCTGGTCAGTATGGTGACACTGAACAAACAGGGTAAGATTTCACATAATTTTATTGATGCATTGTTCCAACATCTGTTTCATATTGAATATCAACAAGCACACAGCACAATTCTCCTATGTCCTTCACGCCTGACCTTGACCTAGCAGTACAGATGTAATATGAAGTGACTCCATCACAGTATATTGATCTACCAAATTGCAGTGTTTAGCTGTATATTGTAGGCCTGATCCTTGGGCCTAGAATCAATGCCTGCTTCCTCTGTCCACGCTCAAGCTTTGTTCAAATTTGAAGTGAATCGTCAACACAAACACAAGTTATTGATCACATCCTAACAGCTGGCCAGTGATCACCTCAGTGCTTGGGAGGGGCTCAGGAATTCTACAATGCATGTAACATGTAGAGAAATACAGGCCGTGTTGCTGGGGAAAACACAGGATTATAGCCATATGTAAAACGTACAAATACATCAAAACACTCAACCAATCACGAGTGTTACAAGATGTACATGTATGCAAATTTATGCTGTATCACAGTAAATTCATCTAGGAATAATAAGCCACACATATTCAACATATGTAAATAAAAGTTACTTTATCTGTTCATATAAGGTGGATCAGATAACATCAATATTTTCTGACATTGATATCTGTTTTAATGTACAAGTATTAATAATTATTTACTATACTGCTGGAATAAGACTGGTTTTACTGAATATCTCTTCTTTTATTTTCACAACAGATGTAGTCACCTTACTGTCTACTTACTGTCCAGATTAGGTTTTACTGTATATGTAAAATTGTGTATACTCTCAGCTTTTACTGTATATGTACAGTCACCCATACTGTCTGGATTAGACAGGTTTTACTGTACATGTACAGTCACCCATACAATCTAGATTAGACAGATTTTACTGTACTTGTACAGTCACCTATACTGTCTGGATTAGACAGGTTTTACTGTATATGTACAGCCACCCATACTGTATGGATTAGACTGGTTTTACTCTGTTCATGTATAGCCACCTATACAGTCTGGATTAGACAGATTTTACTGTACATGTACAGCCACCTATACAGTCTGGATTAGACAGGTTTTACTGTACATGTACAGCCACCTATACAGTCTGGATTAGACAGGTTTTACTGTACATGTACAGTCACCCATACAATCTAGATTAGACAGATTTTACTGTACTTGTACAGTCACCTATACTGTCTGGATTAGACAGGTTTTACTGTATATGTACAGCCACCCATACTGTATGGATTAGACTGGTTTTACTCTGTTCATGTATAGCCACCTATACAGTCTGGATTAGACAGATTTTACTGTACATGTACAGCCACCTATACAGTCTGGATTAGACAGGTTTTACTGTACATGTACAGCCACCTATACAGTCTGGATTAGACAGGTTTTACTGTACATGTACAGCCACCTATACTGTCCAGATAAGACAGGTTTTACTGTACATGTACAGCCACCCATACTGTCGGGATTAGACAGGTTTAACTGTACATGTACAGCCACCCATACGGTCTGGATTAGACAGGTTTTACTGTACATGTACAGCCACCCATACGGTCTGGATTAGACAGGTTTTACTGTACATGTACAGCCACCCATACGGTCTGGATTAGACAGGTTTTACTGTACATGTACAGCCACCCATACGGTCTGGATTAGACAGGTTTTACTGTACATGTACAGCCACCTATACTGTCTGGATTAGACAGGTTTTACTGTACATGTACAGCCACCTATACTGTCTGGATAAGACAGGTTTTACTGTACATGTACAGTCACCCATACCGTCTGGATTAGACAGGTTTTACTGTACATGTACAGTCACCTATACTATCTGGGTTAGACAGGTGTTACTGTACATGTACATTCACCCATACAGTCTGGATTAGACAGGTTTTACTGTACATATACAGCCACCCATACCGTCTGGATTAGACAGGTTTTACTGTACATGTACAGGCACCCATACTGTCTGGATTAGACAGGTTTTACTGTACATGTACATGAATTAGACTGGTTTTAACTGTACACCTAGTTACCCTCCTGTCATGAATAAACTGATTTTATTTTCTCACTTAACTGTCTTGTGGCATACTTGGTTTTACTGTATATAGACATACAGAAATCCATGTTCAAGTGACAAACAGTTTACTTAGTCTATATCACGTATAAAGGTGCCTACAGTTCTATCTCCCTAAAACTAGAACTGACATTTATCTATTTCTAGGCACCATAAATAATTAAATCTAGTTCCTGATTTGGGAGCATCCTCAATATGACGAGTAAGTTCATTAATAAGGGAGTAATTGATTGAAAATCTCTGGCTAGCTATAGAGCATAGAGATCAGCTATGTGAGGTAGATTGAGCCTGAGGCTACACTGAAATTATTAATTAACACTGATGTATTACAGTCAAACAAGTAAAATGATCATGTACATCATACAATGAAACAAGTCACATGTGGAGGGTTCATATCTCCGTGAATCACATGTGCCCTATCACTGTTATCAGGTATGCAGCACTACATCACTGTAATTGTCAGACCCATCCCCATTGATGGGGCTAACTATACACACTTGATAATCAAGCCAAAAAACACTTCAACTGCCAAATTCTTACTATCTCAAGTAATTATACCTGAATATGAACAGACCCTAAAAATAAACTCTCCTCAAGTTACACGATACTACCTATATATTATATTGCGTGGTCTACCGTTGATTGACTGTTATATAATTAGGCTAATATAGACACTTTCATGATGCAAGAACTGGGTGCAATGACAGGAAATTCTCCTTCCCTAAAGGTTTCACTACGCAATACATCTGTAATTGCTATGGAATTAAGAATCTGATTCTGACTTGGCTCAGCAAGGGGAAGTGCTCCTCCATTACGATAGTGAGAGTATGGATTAGCAATGCTATAAATAGACCTGAAGCAAGCACAAGAATGTTGGATGCTCAAAATCTATTTTTACATCAAACACCAGATGAGTTTTACATAGGGAAACAGATGTTATCATAGAGGGGATAAAGGCAACTCTGGCCTGTAATCAAGGCCAGTATTGTCCACGCCATTAGGGCATTACAAACACATAATACAGCCATCAAAAGTCACCATAGGCTATTCTCATCAATACGCCAATATACAGGATAATAGCAGCCAATGTGCTGCAGGTCCTTCAAGGCACATTCCAGTCAGAATTCTCCACTAGTCCATCACTTCATCACAGGCCAATGTTATACACCAGCTCCAGGTACATTATAATTACTGCATCATATCCATTCATAACACTTATCCTCCATCAAATAGCTCCTTTGGGAAATTAAAATGATCACTTATCCCATACCATTATACCTGTTCTTGACACGTTTGATATAATTTGTATCGATGGATAACAATAAATCCACTCAGTGTCTCTCTATAAATGTTTTGCAGAATTCTAAAATCAATAATGAATCAGGCATATAGGCAATATATTTACATTATGGTAATTTGAAATGCAAAATGTGTCAGTTTTAAATTCACAGCTACACAACAGCTGTGGATTTTGATACAGATTTTAAAATTTAGTACTTTTCATTTACACTTTATTTCTAAATAATAAATATAAAATTGTAAATACATCACTTGTAAACAAAAAAGAGAAAAGGATTCTTCAGAAGGAAACTTGTACAAATATCAAGAATGAATTCTTCATCACATGAGAGCATGATAATGCATGACATCTACTATATAATAGCCATCTGTCAATCCAGTTGTTCGCCTAACTGAAGTGTATCTAATTTTCACAGGCTAAAACCTGACGTTTTAAGCCTTGATGGGCTTATTAAAAAGTCACCAAGGTTATCAATTTCCCATATAATACATTTTAAATAAGTTTCGTAGAAATAATCAATGAGAAAACTGGGTTAACAAGATATCCGAGGGAATCTCAACAATCACTGTGTAGGATATGGGTGAAACAAGGGAAAGAGTATGATATGATATTCAGCTTTTATGCTGTTTTTATGATGGTTCAGTGTGATCTAATTCTGAAAAGGAGGTCACAATGACCTTGGGCTAATTGGTTTCTTTTTGATATTCGTACTTTACCCAGAATAAAAACAAACACTCGTTCAGCAATATATTGTTCTGTTGGTATGTAATAAGCTTATGGCACTGTTTAAGTTGGTATGTCATGAATTTTTTTCTGTGAATTTCCATTGCATAAATGATAAAAAATTTTAACAATGCCATCCAGGTTCATCTGAAAAACGGACAAATAAAAAATTCATGTCTGACACATTCACAGGGACAGTGAACTTTACATATGATTGACACTCATTCATCAGTACATGATACATATAAAGGTGGTAAAATAATAACTCTTTGTTTCTGTCTTTCCTATATACATTTACCTACAGCAATATTTTCTAGCTACCTGATTAAGTATGCAGTTTTCAAGTTTTAAAAAATACTTTTCATAAGATTTTACAGTTGTTCGCTATGAAAACTAAAATATGTTTTAACTGCCTATCTACCTTTTTTGAAGTCTGAAACAGGAAGTAATACACATGATTTTGCAATATTGACCAAGTAAACTATCGGGGAGCGACATCTATGCTCCGGTGACATTGTTACAAGAGATGTAGAAGAAAACCTGTTACTTTCAGGGACCCTACATGATACGTACATCTTTAGTTACAGTCAGCATACATTCTCAGCATATTAAATACTTCCTCCGACTCTCTGTAAAGCAGGGAACTGACCAAACAGACAATACCTCAAACTGAAGTGGGAGTGAGCATTTCTATTTTACATCCCATGAAATTCAAGCATGCTTATTCACAATCTACAGCTGAAGTATATGTGCCCATGAATTTTAATGAAATTCTCTTTCAACTGTGAAGTAGATATGGACTATAATAGTAATGATAAGCCCAGAAGGTCAATAATCCATGAATGATAGATGAATGATGAAATGTTGGGCTTTCAGTACTTCAGCCTTGGCCAGGCTTTAAGTGTGTATTACCTATATGCCTTTTCTCCTGTTAAATCTGTATGTAATGCGGGAATCATGGAACATATATGTAAGATAATAAGCCCCAGAGATGTTAGCTAACATTTAAAGCTAAACTGTCAGAGAGGAAAAATCAAGGTGAAGAATTTTCTCTAATCAATTTGATTTTTCAACAAAATTTACTCAAATGAAATGAAACTGCTGGAGGCTTGGTACAAGAACATGACCTTGACTTTATGAGACGCCTATGTTTCACACTTGTGAATAGAGATAATGTGCTGATGTCACCTGAATAAATCTGATACGTCATAAAAATGTTAACAAAAACAGGACAAAATATTTATTCATACAAACTCCACATCCTTTGTTTAGTACATATTCAAGAAACAATGTAAAAATTATATTTGTATCCCTGCATATATGGCAGATATCCAACTATGCTCATATTTCGTATGAGATACCATAGGGCTGGAATGCCATATACACACCCAGAGGAGACTGTGATAGGGAGATGAAATTGACTCTCCCTTCCAATAGTATGATAGATCGGGTTCTACCTGGTAATTAACTGAGGGATAACATCCTGTATTATGACAAAGGTACACATGTACATGACCAAGATTATGTACTAAGGGCCAAGCCAGGCTGCTTGTCTTGCTGGATTTATAGGGTGCTGAAGCCACAGGATCTCCCTGTACAGTCTCTAGATCTCCCCAGTGAATAGCAACCAATCAATAGGGCCTCAATCAATATAGCTAGCACACAGAGGTAACAGCCACCAGGCTCCTATATCACCAGATGCTACCAATCATATACCCTTCCAAAGCTGGTGTCAGTGGTCAAATAGCACACAGCAATTAATACAACCACATTCTTTAACCAAGCATTATATTACAGTAATTATCTGCAATCGTTAATTGAGCAATTTTTTATCAAGCGAAAAAGATTGACAGATATTTTTTAATTACTTTATTTGAAAGAGGCTTTAATGAATAAATCAATTTCCAAGTTCTTCAATTATTGAACTGTACTGTATTATAAAGGGCATACTCAGTATAATACATCTGAACCAACCAGAGAGTGTATCAATAATGCAATGTACTGCCAATTTTGGCTAGTATATCTGGTTCAGTATACAGCTTTGTCCCGTCTAATGTTGTAATTGCATAGAGAAACCAAATTCAATATAGTTTGTTTTTTTCAATTTCTTGTAAGAACAATCCATACTTTAAACCAAAAAACTAACTTTTCAAATGTTTACATAATTATTACATCATGTAAAACATTTTTTTCCACTAAGGGTTTTAATTTGTTTAGCTTTTCTGAATGTTTTTATACTTTTGAGAAGGTACAAAAGAATCAAACAAAATATTGTACCCTGTTTACTGAAGGTCTGGCTGTCTACTTCTTTATTGTTTTGAAAAATAATGTGACCTTGAAAGCTGGACAATCTCATTCATTGGAATAAATTAGTGACCTCTCCTGTCGACCAAATGTGCTGATGAAAACCGAATTTATAGCCATGAATATTTCAGGTAATCAATGTGCACAGCAATCATCTTGAATCCAGAAATAAAAGTCAATACACTGGTTGTATACCTCGACTAAGTATGAACAACCTCATCCCAATACAGTAAGCAAGGTCAAAACCAATGGCAGCCATAACAAGCCATGTCAGATGATGCATGTTCTTAAGAAGTGTAATAAGAAACACTGTAGTAGTTTCAGGAATCTACTTACATTTAAACATAAATGTAAAAGTAAAGGAATTGCAAAATTGAATCCTTTATTTCCAAAAGCAATTTGTGAAAGGAAGGCCTTGGACACATAATGTGTCTTTTAGTTCAAAACTAGAAAGAAATCACTCTACTCCACTGCATTACATATGGTGTACATCCTACATCTACCACCTTGCATTTTTCACAGTTATTCTTTTAACATCTCCTCTAATGACATCAATGCTTTAAATGCTTAGAGGAATGAGGTGAGCATTGAAGGAGCATGGGTTTTAAAATGTAAGGGATCCAGAAGTATTCTCAATCATCATACTTTCATACAACAAACCAGTTTAAGAGCTTCTGTTACCGTAACTTACACCTAGAATAGAAATAGTTTCTAATGATTTTAGAAAGTTCTTTTTCTATTTTTTTTTTCCTTTTGGTATCATTTCAAAGGTTTTCTTCATCCTGTGACATTTAAAACATAAATTTATGGGACTCATCCCTATATATGGCCTCAAATGTTAGGGCATCGATATTAAATTCTGTACAACCAACCAACCTTCTCTGGGAGTTGGCTTTAATGGACAAATCCTATGAGCACGTCAAAAGTTGACACAATGGATGCGTGTCAGTTCTGATATATTTATCTAGTTGACAAAGACAAACCAATAGGGTCTGAACAACTGTAACACTGTGCACCAACCTTTTGGAGGAAAATATGACTTGCTCTCTGCCTTATGGGGCCAGTCAACAACCAGGGCACCAAATCTTCTAAAAGCTGCAGTAATTTCCTCTGGAAAAAAAAAACAGTGTAACAGTAAGTACCCTGGTAATTTGCAAATCAGTTCAATCAATAACCACCGTCTTGTAAAAGTTTACAACCTATTCATGTCATTCTAATAACATTCACAACCAACTGTACACACCCAAACCATTTTGAAAGTATTTGAACTTGTGAAATGAAATTTTTGAAGATTTTGCTCATGACATCATTGCAGGATGCAAATTTGACAACCATCCTTTACTGTTATCCGTCCTTACCAACTTTTCGTCAGAATGGCTAAACAAATGTGCAGTGTTTACATTTCGTGTTTTAATAGCACCTATCAAAATCTGCCCAGTACATCCTTTACCAAGCTGGATACATTAGTACTGTAGGATTTAGAGTTTAGGTATGTCAAATTTGATGACAACCGACATTTTCAATTTTAAAGGAAATTTATGAAATGTGCACAAACCATAAACAGTTATTAAAAGTTTTCATGTGGAAGTTGGAACAAAAGCTTGAAAAGTTCCACATAGATGGAAGTGGGTGTCCTTAATTCAGTAATAACACTTCATCAAAATTCTACAGCACTGATGTTTTGGCACGCAGCACGTTTCCAAACTGCTGTATCAATGGATATCTTCCAGGCATAATGTGCCAGACCTTACTCATTCATGAATATTGACATTACCATGAAATACAAATACGGCTTGCTACATATAACAGTTGTCTTTTTTCATGCCAATCCGATACATCAGAAGTCTGCCTTTAGAGGTTAGGTTATAAACCTATCAGTTTTACTCTATCGGAATGAAATACAGCTAGTAGCAGTGTACACAATGCTGTATAATATATATATATAGGTTTGTCCTTCATGTTCAACTTGCATTAATTTATAGATACATGTCACGATAACAGTTTTTGACATTTTGGTGTGGAGTCTCTGATCATGACTGCATTACAACGTGGTGTGTTTTTATTCTGTTTATTGATTGCACTGGAGAACGTATATTTACCACAAAACCTTCGTGTTAAAAGTTATCAGCATTAAATATAATCACTCCTAGAAGTCAGTCCAATAAACAATGAAATTATATATCTAAACATAAAATTGAAGATTATCAACATTATATCAACATAAATTGTATAGCCTGTAGCTATATATGACATAATTGATGGATCAGTTTATTCCTTAACATCGCCTTTTCCACGTAATTGTGTTATGTTTAATGTATACATTAGTTCAATCTTTTATCTGACTTACGGATCCACACTCCATATTTAAGTGTAATTTATTATTTACGAAATGTCTTGACATGTTTTTAGGCTAGACCCTTCATTGCTGACATAGAGGTGTGTATCGAACAAACCTTAACCGGTATATAAGCTGTATGATCAGTCTCTGAATCTTTGTAACTTTATTCAGTCCAATATCCACTGCTATATTGCAGTGCCTGCCAATTTAATTATATATAACTATTGTGTTAAATATGTACCGAGCTGCTGAAAAAAATTAAAAATAAATTTGAATCAACATGTGGTTTTCTAGGAATCAATTTACCTTCATCAATATCAGGTGGCAGACCCCCAACGAAGACTTTTCTTGAGAACCTCTCAATACGTTCCCCCTGAGAGCCGGGGGAGCCCTGCGAACCCCCATGAAATGACCCTCCAGACTGGTCCAGGCCATCCTCATCTAGTCCCTCTCCAAAACCAAATGTAGGTTTACCTGGAAAAAAGATTGTTTCATTTCTTTAAACTATGTTTATTCATGGTTTTCATTAGGGCTGGGCGGTTTAACCGGTATAACGGTATACCGTGGTATAAAGTTGTGATGGTACGTACCGTGGTACATTAGTCCTGTACCGGTTTTTTGGGGACTATAATTTAACTCATCAATTAAATATTTGTTACATACATGTAGATCAATTGGAATTCCAATATGGTTTAATTATAATTTCCTATAAGTTTGTTGATCAACTAGCCATGACAGACATAGCTTCACTCAAACAATATTAGAGGATAAATCAAAAAGAAACTTATGATAGGCCTGTTGCTGATTGGCTTCAAAAACAGCCAGATACCTTTAGCTAGATCAAACATTCAATCAAGGTGGTATACCGTGGTACGTACCGCGGTATTTGCCTAAATACCTTGGTATACCGTGGTACTTTTGATTTTGTGGTACCCAGCTCTAGTTTTCACATTTTATATTCAGGATATATTACATTACTTTACATTATAATTTTACAGATATCCAGTGTACATAGATAACAGCCAACAAAAACATTTTTCAAACTGTTATCAATTGATATCTGTATGGCAGCCGTGATAGGTATGTACACCATAGTAATCTTTTTGTTTTTATTACCTAGGGCTGATGCTATTGAAACTTTGAAATATATTGTAAGCACATCAAATGACAACTGTATGCATAGCTTACAAAACAGTATATTTCTATACCTTTTTAAAGTTAAAATCATTGGCGTGATGAGTTAATAGCATTTAAAAATACTAGAAATGATTAAATAAAGGTTCCTACTTCCAAATATGTATCATAAATAAATTAAAGAAAAAATTTAATCAATTTGAAATTCTTCCACTTCCATACAATAATCGCAAAACGTTGGTTCAAAATGAAAATAGGAGAAAAGTACAGAGTAGCCAGCTGTACACCAAAGGATCAATATATACACATTTAGATCTGCATTTTGTACTTTATTTAATACTGACAGTGGATTGTGAACCAATTACATCCAACAATCAATAAGCTATATCTCATCAGTGATCATAGAGGCTGGAAAAACTGCCAATTCTAAAATTAGATTGTACAGTTCAGCCGAAGCTCAACTTTCATATTGATACAATCCTGAATGGCAGCTAATTTATTGATGACGTAGAGAAGGAGGTGGGCAGCCTATCTAAAAAGACCCGGCCATGATTTACAGTGGGCCGTCATATTACATGTACACGTTACAAACCTTTGAGGGCTTCATTTGGATCTCCGGTAGACCTCATGATATCTAAAAGCTGGGTTTCAAATGAGGAGAATCTCATGCTATCATATGAACCACTCCGATCCTGAAAAAAATACCAGTCATAAATATAAGTAAAATCAATAGATGAGAGGACACTGGGGATTTCTCTGATAATACCAGAACCCCGGAATCATGAAGGGAAAGTCATTTCAAGGAGAGTTCAAGAAAATAATAGCTGTAATTCTGCAGCTCCACAAGCTCAGCATGCAGATCAATAAACATTACCATCCATCTCTTTATTTTGGTTAAGTTTTTTTTTGACAATATTAAAACATTTTGAATGAGAATTCTGCTGAACAGAGAATTTCAAATCTGATTCTATTCTGTGCCTTGGGAGTGGCAATGTGTACAATGAAAGATCCCAAGAACCCTTAGTGAACCCTTCAACAGGAGAACCATTGTACAGTACTCCATTGTACAGTATTCTACATGTACTACAGCTATTTCTCTGTGTGTGTAAATATATAGTCACAAACAGTATAATCAATCTGATTATAATTACTTAAAATACATTTGAAAATGAGTTCAAGAATTAGATATCAGCAAGTGTTTTGTTCTTCTCTTGCTCAGTTCTACTGGAGAATACAGGCTGTTACTCCTAGCTATTGAGTTGAGTGGGATCATAGTACACAATTCTTAATTAACACTAACAGGGTTTTTTTTACCAACACTTCTGCGGTTTCTGGAGAAGGTGGTGTTGATGTTATCAGCAACTTATGCACAGCCCATTTGAAAATGGCATCATAACAACAATGTCATTCCTATACAACCTCAATAAATGTAAACATTGACAAATGCCAAACTAGAGGTGCCCTCTTCCCCAAATAATTGGTTGAAAACTGTGGGAGGAGATCTCCAGACAAGATTTAGATTGTGAAATATGTAACTCTTCTAAATATCTAATTATAGTTGAAGTTAACCCATTTTCAGAAACACAGTTTCATGTAGTGAATAATACATACTAATCACTTTGAAAGAGATCAGTTGAAAACTGGGAGATCTATAGAGAAAAAGAGCACCCATTATAATACAGGGAAGTTTTCTATGATTGTAACATCATAACAAATTTGCTAAGTACTGTATATAGCGAAAACCTTAGATATTGAATTTTATTAAAAAAAAATCAATTATCAAATTTAAAAAAAATTTAATTGAAAAAATTTGAACTGAAGTATCAAAGCTTTAAGTTGATACAGCAAATTAATCCAATTATTTATTCCATCTAAAATATCCTTTATAAAATATAAATGATTTACAATTACAATGCTTATTATAAATATTCCTACAGAAAATGACTGTATATATAATATATGACTACTATATATAAATCTGCAGGTAGAACATGTGCACCTGATCAAGCTCTAAGCTATATATATATACACAGTATATATGGCCCACTGTACATTAGAATATTGTGGCTTGTTATATAGGTCATGTTTTCATACAGTTGTATTCAGCTATCTGTTATGTAATTATACACAGTAAGCATTGTACATGTAGATGTATAGGTCATATATTCTGATGTTATCAGCCATATACAGTGGACTTTACAGTACTCTGTCAAATGGTACACATTTTGTGTGTATGTAATACTAACAGCGAAGTTTATTTTATTTTCTCGGTTAAATTCTACAATAAATATCCAAATAGACTTTCAGGTGTTCACAGTAAACAGAAAACTTTACTTTTCACGCCCCTCTGAACATGTACTGATGCAGATCAACAATGAACTTTTTGTACAAAACTCCTCGTTAAACTTGTTCCCTAACCCATTCTTTTTGGTACATGTATAATTACAGATTAAAACACCTAACACTAAATCCTTGATCTACTCCTAAATATGGGAACATAGAGCTCTATAGGTCTGTAAACCTAACAGGCTGTTATTATTTCAGCTTGTATACTTTTTATCATCATAAGTCAGGGATTTTTTTACCCCTTTTAAAGTGCCGACTTTAGGTATTTTTCCTTGTGAATTTTTCCCATTCTTACCCTAATCTTTCCCAATTTGTATTGTATGTAATAAAGTTCAATAACGAATACAAGGTTTACCTTAAATTGTCTGTGTCTGAGAAATAATAGAAATATTTCTGATTCATTCCTGTTGACTTCAATTTTAATTTGTTTATCAGATAGATTTGTTCTTCGTAAAATTCCCAATTTTGACTTTATGCGCAGCAAATTTCCCAATGAAAAAAGGCATGGGCACTTTGGAGGAAAATGTAAATAAAAAAAACTGAAAGTGAACGAATGGTAAGACTAGTCTTTTACTTGTGTTTATTCTCCAATCCCTGTCAGATTACTACAAACACAAACAGTGCCACTATAAAAGTAAACTTTCCTCTACATGGTGTGTCTTACTCGGTCATTTAACAGTGTTATAATCTGTATACGTTCCATTTAATTTCAGCGGGTACCCATACAATACACAGGTAATTTATTCCCAGTCAATACAATGGATGATTATTATACGCTTTCCGATAACACAAATTGATATTGGGACTTTAATAAGCAGGCGCACAAAGAGGTGGTTATGCCTTTCACTTCCAGTCCTGTGTAGATAAGAAACCCTAGTATACAAGGAATTCCTGTTTTCGATATATTTCTAGTTCACCAATCCTCCAAAACAGCATACTTGTTTCTGTGCCAACACAAAATTTCATCCCACAGTGCACAAATAAAAGGAAACACTTGAATCCGGAGCTGCTTGTAAGATGCATTAAATTACATCTTCACTATGTATACTTCCCATCTTCTATTTTACAAGTAACATATGTTGAAACCTGTTGCCAACTTTTGTAAGGGTGTTATAACAAGTCATCAGTACTACTTGTATGTATACAGACTAAATACCTTTCACTTGATTAAAGTTTATGATAAACAGACATGATCCTACTATTATTTTACTTCAACATAGTGAAATATAAACTTGTTTTACATTCACGATTCATTATCTGTAGAGACAGTAACCTAGATAATATAGCGGTATGTTTGCTTAGTTAGTACACATGTACTTAGTCCGCATCTTGTTCAGCTTATTCTACCACTTCATTACTGGACCATTTATATTATTATACAGTCCTCAGAGTTTGAGCTGCATATTTTATAAATGGGGTTCTTTTCTAAATAAATTGGGTCTTTCAGCATAGTTTAAATAGGAATCCTGAAAATTAGTGGGGCCATAATATAATCCTTTTCAGTTTCTATGCTTGAAAAAGATATACTGTGTATATAGGGACGACTTTAACGCAAACACTGGTCTTTAAACTCTTTTTTGGCTTACACCAGATGACAGTCATTCATTTCTCTAAAATATGAAAGTACTTGTCATAATGTAGATTGTTTATCATTTCATACATGACTATGATAACTACGTAGAAGCTGATTATGATCATGTGACACTACAGTGATGCAATACCGAGTACGTCAGTCGTCTAACTACCTAGAAAACTCTACATCATTTTCTGGAAGTGATAATCCCTGTTTCACTGAAGTACCCATGCCACAATGCCATCCATTGGTCTAAATTTATTATGTTCTACAAAGTTAGACATGTGGTGCCCCAATGATCTGCATGTGTTTTTGATATCCCCATATGAAATTGGGGGGGGGGGGGGGGGGGGATTACCTATAACAACATTACAATAACAATATATCCAAGCCATAAACACTTAATCTATCTAGAAAAGCAACATATACATATATGTAGATACTTCCCCTTAAAGATTAAACAAACAAATTGCATTTCTTTCAAGCAAATTAATTTAAAATTTCATTTGTTTCAGCAAATTAATTCAAACTTGTGACTACATTTTTGTATACAATATTACAAACTAACAGTTAATGGAGCTCTTCACCGACACATCTATGACCTACGCACAGCCTCTCTTTGGATCAATACACCATGGCCGCACCTAGATTCCATTGACGTTTTCACGAAAGTATTTTAAAGCCTTTTCCTATATTTATAACGTATAGATATGAATTATTTCATTCATACTACTGTAATAAATAAAATTATAAATCAGTTCAAAAAAACTCAATTTCAAGTAAATATGAATGTTTTTGCACTTTTACTAGTTTTAGCGATCGGGTTTATCTGAACTCTGAAAGCGAAGGTTAAGAATTGAACTAGATCTTTCCAAGTCCAGCCAGTCCTCCACACTTGGCAGATAAAATATCCATATTCAGATAAAATTCAATGCTTTAACTAGCTATTGACAATACTTAAAGTATCGCTTATAATTTAATTATCAATCATCACTTTTTGAGTAT
The DNA here is from genome assembly GCA_947623455.1 of Mimachlamys varia. Taxonomy (NCBI): domain Eukaryota; kingdom Metazoa; phylum Mollusca; class Bivalvia; order Pectinida; family Pectinidae; genus Mimachlamys; species Mimachlamys varia. The sequence goes on from OX392536.1 coordinate 48,520,433, forward strand.
TTCTAGAACCAATTTAAATGTGGTGGATACCTTAATAAGCAGAAATGTTGTTTGAATTTTCTTACGACAATATATATACATGTAGTACAATTTATGAGTAAAATCGATTATCGGTTTTCAGGTTTACCCTTATATTACAATAACACTTGAAAATGTCACATAGTAGTCAAACAGTAATTGATCTGTAGAAAATCATGATTTAATTAACACAGTCACAAAGGTAAAATGAACTATACTTAATAATTAAACTGGTTATTGGAACAAATAACTTTACTCCAATTGAGCTTAATAACAGAAATGTCTATAATCTACAAATTGTATGTAGAACATAAACCCCCCAAAACTTGCATCTGTGTTGTACTATTGATCCAAACTTACGTGTACAGCCACAGACACCAAACAGCTAGCTGACCATTCAGACGTACCCATTTAAAACATTCAACTCTGTTTTAGTGTTATCCATCTTTTATGAGGTTTCCAATGGGAATTTACTTATTCAACATAATTTCTGTTTATGGACATTGATTGTATTGCCCCTGTGTATTTTTGCAGTGTTCTTCGTATTTTTCGTACATGACTACTTGTGATGCTAAAGTGTATCTATAACTTACACATTGTCTACATGAATATATGCAGTCGTATACAATAAACTTGCATTGATTATGAGGAAGTTGCATGTACAGTAACATATAACAATATATCAGAGAGCTGCTTTAATATTAATTAAAACGGTCAACAGTATGCAAAACTTGTGCACTCATGGGAAAATATTTTTGATAAAAGTACATTGTACTTTACAAATGTTTCCATATAATATATTGAGTCTCCTTGGCTTAACATGTTCTCTACTACTCTATCCCAGGTCTTTTCAGTATTGCAGAAGAAGTTCTTAAAGATACTGTACATATAATGAACATTTCTTTTAGGGCTGGGCGGTTTTACCGATATACCGGTATACCGTGGTATAAAGTTGTCATGGTATGTACCGTGGTACATTTGTCCTGTGCCGGTTTTTTGGGAACTTTCATTTAACTCAAGCTTATCAGCTTATCAATGAACTATTTGTTACATAAATCAATTGGAATCCCAATATGGTTTAGTTATAATTTCCTATAAGTTTGCTGATTAACAAGGACAGACATAGCTTCACTCAAACAATATTAGAGGATAATAAAAAGAGAAACTTATGACAGGCCACTTGTTGATTTGCTTCAGAACAAAAACAGCCAGAGACCTTCAGCTAGCTGATTCATAGAATCAAGGTGGTATACCGTTGTACGTACCGCAGTATTTGCCTAAATACCGTGGTATACTGTGGTACTTTAGATTTTGTGGTACCCACTCTAATTTCTTTACTGTAAGTGTACTGATTTTGGTACACTTCAATGTTAGCGCAATCAATGATTGACTAGATGTACTTATAGTTATAACACTTGCTATAGAAAGCAATGTATTGAACTGTTCAGTATTACATACACCTCCAATCAGAATTTAGCGGATTGTTTTAAGCATGAAAATCGCTGAAATATTATTACACCTAAAATATTTACACTTGCTGAATAAATTTACATATTAGATTTACATGCATTTTTTAAAATATTTTTTAGACTTTTTATACCCCAGTGATTTTTAAAGTAGGACAAGATAATTTATTCCAGGAAAGTTTTAATCAATTTCTCCCAAGTAGCTATTGATCAAGTATAAAAAAAAACATGTAATTTCAGTCTTTCCCAAGTTCTGTTTTTTTTCTGAAAAAATTGTTTAAATCTGTTTTATTTAAGTTATTTATTTGTGGAAAACTATGTCAAAATGATCAGTGGCCATATCTTATTTCCAAGATGGATCGAAATTAATTTATTTGTCAAAATATTCATCTCATAGAATTTGTTTTATATTAACTGATCAGCATATTTTTAAAACCAAATTTGAAAAACAGAATCTGATAACAGTCTAGTATAAGTTATATAAATGATTTAACTTCATCTTGTGCATGTACATCGTGTACCTTACAGGTACAACTTAATATTTTTTGTTCAACCAACTTGCCTTTTGTTCAAAATCCTATTGAGGTGTACATGTATAAATGTTATCTATGACAGTAGTGATATATATCTTTCCTACATAAAGTTAATTTAAATATTGAAAGGTTTTCAAACCTGCTTTAATTGTGCAATGTCAGACATGTTGCAAAACCATGCAGCCACAAAATTTCATAATAAGGTAGTCCAGATGATATAAGCAGGTATACCATACATCAAATGGAGATAAAGTATGTACAAAGTAAGCACACACTTGTCTATTATTCTGATCTTTAGTAAAACTAAATGCTTTCAAGATTCTAAGTGCATCAATCATATCGCCACTTTGGGACTAATGGGATACCATTGTATCATTATTTCTGACATCTGGATAAAATCTACAAGATAGTAATGAATATGAACGTGAACAAGTTTCAACTCGAGTACATTTGAGGCATTACTAGTCTACACTATACTATAAGTAGACAAAGAATGTGGCAGAGGTGTTTGCCCCTTATAATTGATAGATAAAAAACCTGTGAAAATTGACCAAGGCAATCATACCTGTTTTACCAAGTATTTTCATGTAAAATAAAACCTGCATCTATGTATTTATTTCCACTAGTGCTAGAAAATGTACTTGGATATATCCGATATACGGTATATCGTATCTATCCGGTTCACAGTTTGGTTTGTGCCTCCTAATAGGGTAGAGTTATCCGATTTATTCTGGTCAGCATTTGAAATATCCGACAACCGTGGTCAGTGTCCTGTCCAAACCCTCTGTTTATGTTCAAATATATGTATCCAAAAAATTTCTATTTTGACTAGATTCCAAAATTAATTAAAGGCCCAATCTACGTAACTTTCAGCAAAACTTGAAGCGAAAATATTTATGAATAGACTTAGTTAATTAACTTATATCAGTTATATCCAAGATGAATTCTTACTCGGAATTACAAGTACAGCAGCATTTGAAACTCAGTATTTGTAAACATGCATCCATTTTGAACTGTCTTCCAACTGCGGCTTGTTGTTGAAGTGGGCCCCACCTGAATTATATTCAATTCTTTGGATTTTTCTGTCAAAAGTTTCTGTTAGTTATTGCTCAGGTTTACTTCGTTTTAGGCTTATTTTTACATGGTTATCAACTGGATTTCCTCAGAATTCCTCAGAATCACGAAAAAAAGTTACGTATATTGGGCCTTTAATTCAAAAATTAATTCCTAGATTCTCATTCGTTTTTGGTCAAATTGGTCTTTTTTTTGGGGGGGGGGGGGGGGGGGGGGGGTATTTTTATCTGACTGTCGCAAATGACATGAAATTATCAACTCTGACTTACGATACTCATATATTTTCATCAATATTGTGTCAGTATTTTTACTGATAAACTATAAATAAATTTAAAAGGCAAACACTAATTTTGTTTATTGTACGGTAAGCTACGTCACATATTCTTGTCGAAGCATGAGAGTGTCATGTTCCTAAATTTCATAAATACATGAAACATGAATACATTGTTATGAGAAGTGTTTGAAAAGAAATTACATCTTTCTTTACATGCGTTATACTTGCTCAACTATCCGTAGACCTAGAGTACAGTGCTAGACTACTAGTTGACCTAGGCCTTCTCACCGGTAATCATCATTTTGACCTAAACACAGCAGATATTAAAACTGTGTCACTATTTGCAACATTAGAAGGCCGAGTTGCATCGCTTCGTAGGTACTTCACTATACAGCATGCATGTGTTCGTTCGCACACTCCCACACACATAAACAAAATCAATAAGCCGTCTGGCAGCTTAAAAACAATTTGCAACAGTTCATTACTGTCCTACCATAATTTTTTAAAGGCATGTTTTGAAAGAATTTTTTGTTGGCCTTCACATCCCTATTTTAAAGGATGCATAAATGATTTTGATGCAAACAATACGTGTATATGTATTGTGCGTATTCAACTGCATTTCGGAGGCTGCAGTATACGTGTTCATGTAATTAGCTATAGCCTCCCTGCGAACGAGCCAAACTGATGTTAACTTTATAGTGCTACCACAATGAAGTTACTGCTGAAAGTCCCCGAGAAGCAGATGTGCAACATGCACGTACCTGGCTCCAACTTCGCAAGCCAAGGGTGAAGGAGAGAAGCGTATTGTACACCCTTGACGGCTTATTGATTTTGTTTATGTGTGTGGGAGTGTGCGAACGAACACATGCATGCTGTATAGTGAAGTACCTAAGAAGCGATGCAACTCGGCCTTCTAATGTTGCAAATAGTGACACAGTTTGTTGAATCGTACACAAATAGTACGAGCTATTTGATTGGTCAGGAATTACGTAAAATAAGGGACACAACTGCAATAGTCCACTAGATGGCGCAGTGCGGGAACTTCGAATTTGCCGTGAGATCCGCCAAGGGTGGAAAGAAGAGTAGCGTATTGTACACCCTTGGCTTGCGAAGTTGACCTGGCTCATACATGTAATATTATGAATGGGAATGGCTACAAATTTAACAAGGGCTGGGATGATACAGTGATACCTCGATCCGATGAGTATTGCGAATCCTAACTATGATCTGATACTTAACGCGATATATACCTGTAGGGAAAACATTCTCAAACAGCCCGACATTATTTTTCAGTAAAAACAAAATACTTGTATGTTTAATTTTGTCATCATTTTCATACACTAGTAGGTTGAACATTTTCCATACAACTGATGTTGTTCCAGGTGGCAATTTCAAAGTAACCCACTCCGTCGTGATGCTTGGTTTAATTTGTTGTAAATGAATATTTGTAAAATGTTTTCTGATTGGACTACTGCAACCTGCTGGTGCGAATGCACACAACTCCTTTCACTTTCAATATAGCCCTGTTTGACCGAAAAGCAATAATAATTTTATTTTTGAATATTTGGATTGGTGTTTTGCGAAAGTTTATGCATTTCGGTTAAACAAATAAAGACAAGAACAAGATACCGGTAGAGTAGATGAAATTATCGTGATCCACCTGTGTATATAGTCCCACCCCTAAGAGGAACCCAAATTTCTATGGTAGCTCTAGATCTAGCTAGCTATTATATGCATCACTGTGGTTCACTAAAACCACTAAATTAAACTTTATATACATTTTAAAACAATTATCAACTTTCACTCTTGATGACACAGAATCCAGGTGGAGGGGGGGGGGGGGGGGGTACATTTAAGGCTGGAATAACCGACTCAGATTATGCAATCCTTAACCGGATAACCGGCCTTTGGTGTTGAATTCTGCTGATTATTAATTTCATTCAGGTATACATGATGTACTAACAAAAAAATACATACCGGTACAAAACTTACAGAAATATGTCACAATGTGTAACAGTACTAACAGATGTACTGACTATCTTAACGTACTTCTAATGCGCATCCTACCTGCGCATTTAGTCATTTTACCATTTCAGGTACGCGACTGTCAGGGCAAATCTTGCACACCTGAATGCTTGGAGAGAGAGAGAGAGAGAAACCGAGGTGTATTAAACTCAACTGAAAAGTTAAACAATGTTGGGGTTGTACATAATGATTGGTGCTGCTACAATGTACGTAAAAAGTAACAGAATCAGTAAGTAATTTTCTCTTCAAAAGTACATGTACACTAGTGCTGGGAATCGCCATGATATTGAAGATCGATTATCGGGCTGTCAAGATCGATCGATAATCGATTATCGGTTTGAATATGTAATTTTTAATTAGGGCCGACCACGTGTTAAATACATTCCGGAAAGTCCGGATTCCGTCATATATTAGCAAATTAGTATAGCCTTGTACAAAACATTGCACCGACCACGATTACGTAAGGTAGCTACAACGCTTGAATGCCGGCGTGGTTCAAGCGAGACATTACAAACACAAGCGAAATGGATGTTTTATTTTGGTTTATTGAAGATACAACAGTACGTATCTAAATAATTTCAGCCATTCAAAATAGAAACATATGAAACGATCTATTTATAGCCAAATTTCACAATCGATCTTTTAAGTGCAAAATCGATTATCGAATCGATCTTGGGTCCAACTCGATTTAATCAATGTTTCCGGTTATCGGTACACCACTAATGTACACTTATATAACTGTAATATGGTCATTGAGATATTGCGTGTATATAAATATGAAGATTGGAATGGGAGTCGAGAGAAGAGGGGGTTGGGGAGCTTCTGCCATACAGGACACTGATGGCGGTTATAAATCGGATATATATTTTCAAATGCTAACCGAATCAGGAGATGGTTTGTAGAATAACACTATCAGGAGATGGTTTGTAGAATAACACTATCAGGAGATGGTTTGTAGAATAACACTATCAGGAGATGGTTTGTAGAATAACACTATCAGGAGATGGTACAAACCGAACCATAAACCGGTTAAATATTCTAGCAGTAGTACATTTCAGGGCAGACAATTTTGCATTCATAGTGACACCGAAAGTACTTCCTGGAATAAAAACTGATATATGGTTCACTATACTACCAGGGGGAATATATCTGATCATGTGCATTCAAGCAATCCAACACATTTAGTTAAGTTCCATGTTTTGATATGGATCAGTGCTACCATAGTGTATCTCGCCATCCTTTATTTCTATTGATCATGTTGATTAACTTGCATCTGTCACATAATCAATTTAACCTACAACAGCTTGTATAGGTGGCAAACACACCACTGCATTGGGAATCCCTCTGTGTTGCATTTGTGGACCAATATGAATTATTGATTTCATGGTGATGAGAGAGAGTGGTCATTGTTGTGAAGCTGGCCTCTACCGGACAATGACCTTTGTTCCGTCCCCAAATGAAAATCTAACTCAATAATGACATAGATGACATGATTACACATATCATGTATGAATGTAACAAATACTAATTAAATAACATATATTGATTCCATTGCCATCAGGGCTCGATACCAATATTTATATCACCAAACTGGATCAATACGCAAGTTATTAAATTCGCTGTGTGTTTATATTTATTATCACTCGACTTACAAAACAGCACACGCTAAACATGATTTATAAAACAAATAGCTGTATGTGTAAATGGAAACCAACAACTTCAATAAGAATCCTCCACCATTATGCACTTGTAGTATACTAGTGTATGTAGTAAAGTAGCCATGCATATCTATTGATGCTGTTGGACCTATAACCAGCATGATGGCATGCTTGGAATGTTCACAGGGTTACCACTGCATCACTGCATGTGGAACAAATTTACACAGCTGCATAATAAATATGTGTAATTAACGTTACTGTCAAATTTACAGGTCCATAAATTTCAACATCCGCTTACTTACCTGGTAGGTTAGTACTGCATCTCTTTGAGAGTCATCAAGGCTATGCAAGTCAAGGTTAGGTTTAAGCAGGGCAGTCTGGTGCATCTGTCCTGGGAAAGATGTACTTCGACGAAACTTGGACGGTGATATCATTGGTGTCGACTGACCGACACGATGGTACTGGTTGTTAATACTGGGTTTCTTTAGAACTGGATTCATACTGGGCATAGATCTTCTTTGCTGGGGTACATTTGCCCATCCCGTATTGAAAGATTGTGTTTGTTGTGACCATGATGCTGGTTGGGGGGCGTTACTCCAGTTGGGATATGATTTAGAATTGTTATTCATCATCATGCCCTGTCGTTGTGGAAAGTTATGATGTGCTGTTATCGCCCTCCGTGGGGGTGGCTGTTGCTGAGGAGGAACGTTCATCCCCATATGGGATGCCAGTGCAGCATTAAACATATTATTTGCAGTAGGTGGAAACTGTTGGAATGCAACAGTACCATTAACTGAGGGAAACCCTTGTATGAAACTGTCATCTGTTGCTGCGTTTGACCAAAATGCCGGAGCGGCAGACGACATTGAGATGACAGCTGTTGTCGTACCGTTAGTGACCTCGCCAGCATTCATGGAACTTGTACTCACATTTCCGAGCAAATCAGGCCGTCTATCATCCAATTGCGCATTAGTGTCAATTTTTCCGTTCTTAGTAAAGTTCTCGCCATTTTGATCAGTTCCATTTTCAGAATTCACTTGAAGTTGCTGCGTCTGTTTACTGGTCGATTTTTCGAGTAAAATGTCATCTTGCATGGTACGAGTTGGCGATGAATCGGATGTAAATAAACCTTTGCTCGGTAAAATATGCTTGTTATTTAAAGACGTTAAACCTCCAATATTGGCGGATACAGCTACTCCGTAATCCCCCATCAGAGAGAAATGGTTCCAGCTGAAATATTGGGGGAGTTTCACCGTGTTCTCTTGATCGCCTGCGCCACGTCTGCTATCGATGTTACTGCACTGCACAACTGCGTTTACTTTCCCAGTGCTCCATTTCCGTTATGGCGAAGAAGTTTCGAGATCACCATATGCAAATTACCTCCACTGAGAATACCTTTTCATTTAATATTTTCAATTAAAAAATTGAATGAAAAAATGCGGGGTATTTTATTTTCAATAAATATGTACTTTTTCTACCAACATGGGGTGTTTATTATTTAGTTTTAATATTTTTTCGTGTCTTGGGGATCTCGAAACTACTTCTTTCTCTATACAGTTGTAGGGCCGAAAAGGGGCGGAGCCAGTTATCCATGCGGTGAAACGTCAAAGTCTCATTTGTTGCTGATAGATTGATCGTATGAGATCGATCAGATGCTCACGTGTGATTAATAGTCGTATAATACACACCCGTTATGTGCTGAACACGTGGATGCGATTGGGAAACAGTTTTGGACATGCATAATATATTCGGAATAGTTAATAAATACGAACATGTGTGTATGACAGAAACGCGGGAATATTTATGATTTATCAAAATATCGACTATACAGTAGACCTTATATTATGCGATCGTTCCTGTAAACGTCAGAGAATATTAAAACTGTTAAAATCTTTTAAAATAATGACGTCATAGATTTAAGAAAATGTTCATTTATTGTACTACTTTTTTTATATGATGCAAGAAATTACATTTATTGAATCATTGATAATTTACATAGACCTACAGTATTTAAAGCATTTGTTGTGTACGGAAATAATATAACTTGTTAGGCCTATTTATATCAGAGACGTATAAAGCCAGAGCTTTAAATACGTCTCTGTTTATATTGATCACTACTAAGATCAAAAGTATCATATCAAAAATTCACTTCGAATTATTCTTGATTCAACTAACCAGAGACGTATGTACCTGAACTAACAAACTGTTTATTTCGGTTCTTTGAATTGCCGTTCACGTATATATAGACTATACGTTTTTCCATTTTTTTTTTTGTCATGTGAATTAAGTTGCCCAGATCGCCAGTAGGCCTACAACATAGATTTAGCATACCTAAACCTAATAATGTCTAAGATAAAACTTCGGTGTTGTGGAATATAGGCATAATGTACTTCCGTGTTCATCGCTGAATACAAACCGTCGAAGGCCCTGAAATGGGACTATTTCATATATTTATTTCATTCTTAATCAAGTTCATGATATGTGTAGGTCGTGTATTTACCCGAAAGTGTAAGCTCTTGTTAGTCTATAAAGCGTTTTTGTTGTGATATCGGATGTAATTTGCTTTGTCTGAAAGAAACGAAATAAAGTTTACATTAAATCCTAGAGACCTATCTTTTAGCACCCTACACAGATTTTTATCATTTATAAACTCAATTCTAATAAAAAAAGCATTTATGAAAAGCCTAATTAAAAATAGAACACTATTGAAGTTATACGAACGATTGAACTATTTTTGTGATTATTCATTGGAGAAACCAGTATTCTATTCTATATAAATTTATTGATCAAACATCAACCTTGTGGCTGTGATAGGGGAATCTGTACTAGTGGAATTAGCGACATAGACAGCATAATCAATTAGGATAAATTACTGAAGTTCTTTTTTTTATTCTTTTTCTCTTTTTTTCGTTTGTATTACTGATAATTGTAGTCAATATTCAGTGTGTAGGGCGGACTCGTTGTAAATAATGATTATATCGTTATCGGTATATCACCTTCTCTCTGTTATTTCATGCAAATGTGCAACAGGTTATCTACAGAGTATTTCATTTCACGCGTTATCTACAGTCCGCCGCTGTACCCAGCACACACACAATTGACCTTAGGGGGACCGCGAGCTTGATTTGATAGTTAAATAGGCATACATCATACAGATATATTGACTTGCCGTATTTCAGTACCGCTCTGATACCTACAGGTAATTAAAACTAATTATATGAACACTATAACCAATGAATGACGTTGAAATATCAGTGAAGTTGAAGTATTTCACGTTACCCATCTTACACTATATTATAATAAAACGGACCACTATGACTTGGTACTGTCGGTATATATATAGGCCTTTATAAACATTATATATATACCTAATGTTGCCGAGATATCAATTTTTATTCTGATATGAAATACTGTCAATATCATTCCCATCGGTCTGACACATATATTGTTATTGCAATAAATTGCTTTTACCAATTAACTTTTACGGGAAAAATCAAACTGAAATCCTATATAGATATGACCTGCAAACGGAACGAACAAGAAATTGAATTCTTAATGGAAAATGGCGTAACGGCACGACGTCACTCCATTAAAGTCGTGTGTGTACTACATGAACCCATTGTTACGTCATTCATAATAATGGCAACATTGTTATAAGTTCTTACACTTAGTAGCTTTTTTATGCTCCAAAAATAGCACCATTTCTACTAAATATAGCAATCTTATTTTACTAGCAAGTCGCAAAGTTTCCTTAAAGTGTATACGCGCTTTTGTTGTCCATAGTTTTAGTGTCAAATCTCAACATTACGAACATGACGCCCGGGTTACTAGGTTTTTTTTTTTTTCTAGCAATAGAATATATTATGGGGAACACATTCTAGATTTTAACAGCAATGATATTCCAATTCATCATCGCATTGAAATTACAGGTGGAGTTGATGAGAAAATACGATTGGAAAGTTGAAAACGTAATTAATATATACTTTACTTATGAACAGACACGTATTTTGTTATTTTGGGAACTTCGTTTGACCCCGAAAAATGCATTCAAGAATAAGATAACTTTGTTAATTTAGTTGCCACGGAACTTTATAGATCTATCCGTGTCAATCTCTAAATCCTTACTCTCACCCACCTATAGATCTATCCGTGTCAATCTCTAAATCCTTACTCTCACCCACCTATAGATCTATCCGTCTCAATCTCTAAATCTTTACTCTCACCCACCTATAGCTCTATCCGTCTCAATCTCTAAATCCTTACTCTCACCCACCTATAGATCTATCCGTCTCAATCTCTAAATCCTTACTCTCACCCACCTATAGCACATCCGTCTCAATCTCTGAATCCTTACTTTCACCCACCTATAGCTGTATCCGTCTCAATCTCTGAATCCTTACTTTCACCCACCTATAGATCTATCCGTCTCAATCTCTAAATTCTTACTCTCACCCACCTATAGCTCTATCCGTGTCAATCTCTAAATCCTTACTCTCACCCACCTATAGATCTATCCGTGTCAATCTCTAAATCCTTACTCTCACCCACCTATAGCTCTATCCGTGTCAATCTCTAAATCCTTACTCTCACCCACCTATAGCTGTATCCGTCTCAATTTCTAAATTCTTACTCTCACCCACCTATAGCTCTATCCGTGTCAATCTCTAAATCCTTACTCTCACCCACCTATAGATCTATCCGTCTCAATTTCTAAATCCTTACTCTCACCCACCTATAGATCTATCCGTCTCAATCTCTAAATCCTTACTCTCACCCACCTATAGCTGTATCCGTCTCAATCTCTAAATCCTTACTCTCACCCACCTATAGATCTATCCGTGTCAATTTCTAAATCCTTACTCTCACCCACCTATAGATCACGGAGCGACAGTGGATCAGCATTTCATATGATTACCTATTCCCATGTGTTAGCGTTTGTCTGTGCTCAAAATTTAGCAATGATATATAAAAGATTAATTCGCCATATTGTTTCTTAATTTTACTGTTTAAATATAGTTTACTATATTCATAAATGCTATGCATTTATTCGGGGACGTATATATGTGAGAGCAGAGACGTATTTATATAAACGTCTCTGGTGAGAGGGTCTCACATATGTACGTCCCTGATTTATCATACAGAAAAGTACTTTTCTACAATGTTGTGTTATCTATATGTGTTAAGGTTTAGATTGATAAATATATTTTATTTCTCCAGCTTTGTTTCTTCAATAATTCGATAATGTCATTACTTGTACAAGATGTCAGAACAAAGGTTTACTTGTGTCGGTCAAATTTCATCATTCACTCTCTGAATATCCTTAACAATCAGTATTGCTTTTCATGACAGAAGGTCAAAGCTCAAGGTCACTATTATTATAAAAAATAAATATAAGTAATGACTGACACAATTTTTTCATTCGATAGATTGAGTTGTTCTTAACGAACTTTATTATCAATTCTAGTTTATCTAAAAAAAAAATGAAAAATGCCTGACTTAAATAAATTTATATATATTTTTTATTATTGGAATGAAAGAGAATGAAAGAATAAATGATTTGAAGTTTGAGAGAAGAAATGCAAGAGGAAGAGTGAATGAAGGGAAAGAGGCCTCCTGTGTGGGGTTACATGTTGTAAGAGGGATGATCCCAGGGCACCCCAACCCTGGCATCCTTCCAAAAAAAAAAGCTGGGGAATTAAAACATTTTTTCTGTAAAAAAAAAGAAAAGTACTTTTCAAATTTTTCATATATCAAGGTTTTAAATCAAACGTTTTATCCTGATTTAATTTTATCCCGAGTAACAAGGGCGGTTAAAAACTTCATGTTACATTATTGTTCCTTTTCGATCAATGTATGTACTATGTGTCTATATATTATTTGCATTTGAAATTACAGGCAATATGAAAACAAGCTGTTCTTTTTAAATAACATCCACCTAACTATTTTCTTCGCTCTATCTTACCTGGGGTTAACAGTACACTGTGCTGTCATCATAAGTATATATACACGGTAAGTCTATGATATGACCTGACTTGGGACGTTTGTTAGCTGGCAAACTCTGTCCATTCTACTCATTATCAAATCTTTTCTTCGTTTGCTGGATAACCTACCTTATGTTTACTTACTAGTCGATGGACTGTGGTAATGCCCCCCCCCCCACCACCCCACCCCACCCCCCCCCCCCCCCCCCCCGACCAGGACCCCTGTGGTTATAGCTAGGACAGGTGTTGTGTGGACAGTGAAATAACTTCCCAGCTCCGTTCAAAAACTTCCACTCACAAAATAATAATTAAAAGAAATGGTCAGATATCAGCCGGAATATTGTTATTCAATTCTTACATTTTACTCTATTGTAATAATACATATAAACAGATCCAAATGTATGTGAATTTTGCCAGGGACGTATATGTCTCACATATACGTCCCTGATTTTGCTAACCTGGATTATTTTTGGGGAACAAACCAGACTGCCACAGTCCACACAACTAACACCTCTGTGACGGGTGCCTGTGTGTACGTCCGTGTCAATTACTAGGCCTGTTATCACATTGTTTATTGTGATATACAAATCAGTAGTTTGTTTATAATCGACCTGGACAGGTGTATCAAACCTGTAATATATATCATCTGTGTGTGTTACACCTGCTTTCTGTTGTTACGTGACAGTAAACGGCCATATTTGGAGTTACAGGTGATACATAATATCAGAGACGTATATATATATCAATATATACGTATCTGATTAATTAAAAATCCATAGTGACCTTGTGATGGTTATATATTTAAAAATAAATCAACAATCACGTATAAACGTCTCTGATTATTATAAAGATGATATAGCCGTATACATTAATATCAAACTTTTCATACTGCTTCACGAGAAGCATAACATAGTGCAAAAAACCTTGAAATCTTCCCGAAGGGCAACACGATTTCCCAAAAAATATATAGAATATAAAAATACCGATCTCTAAATCACAGGCTATATTTGGATAGCCTACAATGATAGACAATTCATACGTTAGAGCCACAGACTTATAAATCTAATTCCGTGGTAAGAACCGGTGGAAATGGGTGTTTATGGAGATTATTCCCAGAGTTATTCACAAAAATACCCAGAATTTGATAAAAAGTGTTGTAAAACACAACATCTTCGGTAGATTACCACGCTGTTCCAACAGATATTACATAGTGTGTCGACCCACTGACTCAGCATTTAAAAAAAACCTAGAATTTATATTTATATATGCTATATATGGCGATTCAGTTGTGTTGCCATGACAATGCGTTCAATATTATATAGTTAAAGTATACTAAGTCTATGGAAGCTATTATTTTATTTCTGCATTTCTCACCGCTTCATATGACTGCATATTTTCAGGTTTTATTTCCCAAAAACTCAGAGACACATTGGGAAATAAAACCTGAAAATATGCAGTCATACGGTAAAAAAGTAAATTTTCGTCAGGATGAACAGCTACACGTGGAGATATGAACTATCAGGTATATCACAGTAAGACACAGAAATACACACATAACGAATGGATAAAGCCCTGGCCCACATAATGTATACTCCCGATATATATTATCACGTTTTAAATTAATTTTCCATCAGGTTTCTATGGTAACTGGTTAGTTCTATGTGTCAAAATGAAGAGTAACACTACCTAAACCATATATAGCATGTATGTAATATATACGTCTCTACCTAAACCATATATAGCACGTATGTAAAATATACGTCTCTACCTAAACCAGAGACATATATAGCATATATTTAATATATACGTCTCTACCCGAACCATATATAGCATGTATGTAATATATATATGTCTCTACCTAAACCAGAGACATATATAGCATGTATGTGATATATACGTCTCTACCTAAACCAGAGACATATATAACATGTATGTAATATATACGTCTCTACCTAAACCAGAGACATATATAGCATGAATGTACTATATACGTCTCTACCTAAACCAGAGACATATATAGCATGTTTGTTATATACACCACACCCAAGTGTAATATTATTCTAAACACTCTAGTATAGGTCCAAAACTAGCTGTAACAAATTCTCAGGTACCTGTGGTAACACACACACACATGCTACACCTTTAAAGTACTAGCACGGAATTAGATTAAGTCTATCTAAGTCCGTGGTACTAATGTGGACGACGGACTCCATTTTATTGGCCAGTAGTGGATCTCTAGTGTAATGTTGGAAACATACCTCTGCTGTTCTATTGCAGTGAAAACTTATTTTTGATATTCTAATAATTACATTTATATGGTTCAGCTGGAAATAGGTACCATTGAATCGAGTTTGCTGTACATGTAGTTTCAACTAAATTGAACCTGGGTAGAAATAAATTATATATATATATTAATGTTAGCGTTACATGGACACCTTTACTATCGCGTATACTATGTATGTACATCATTTACAAGAGAATCGCTCCATGCCCAGTGTGTTGTAATCAGTATATATATGGGCCCTGATGTTACAATGGCTGATCAGAAATCAATAATAATAATACATATTTCACTAAATATCGATAAGGAGTTCCATTTTTGTATAAACAAAGTATCCGTTTTCATTTCATTATTACAATAGGATAAGAACTGTACTAATCAAATTAGTATACGTCACCATGACGACTATTTTACCCTGTCTGGTGATATTTCCTCCCAAAGGAAACCATTGTTACTAAGGTACAGTTGATGTTTTATGAACTGACAAAATAAATAAAATCATTAGTTAAATTGGTTTTACAGGAAGGTCATATAAAGAGTAAACCTTCCCTCGCGCGGAAACTGTAATGTAAAGAGGAATTATGTGAACTCTGTGCTGTTACGGCTAAATCACTAGTAACGAAAATAAAATTCCCGGAAATCATACAACTTCCGGGAAAAGGGTGTAAGTTACTAGGTGCGCGTGTGAGTCCAATAACGTTTGTTGTATCACGCATAGTAAGTAATTTATTTACTTACGTACGTCTGAACTAATTCTTTAATACATGCATCAATACAGATTTACATTTTGCTTACATAATTACAACTATTAATATTAAAGTATACATAAGTATTATCTATAGACAACAATGAAATAAGACACAGAACGGAAGAAATATTTTCAGAAATGTGCACAACTTTACCAAACCAAGCAAGATATTTTAAGATTAAATTGTTATTTCAACTATGTACTTTTGTGAATTATTGTAATGGCAGGTAAAATGTATATTGGGAGAAGGCGTTGATAAGTTGCAATAACTTGTGCCTGCCTAATCCACTGAAAACATTTGAATACATATGTTTAAACTAACGAAAGATGACGGGGGAAAAAGGCTGAACAGCTAAGGAATGATATTGTCCTGTGGTATATCCGGTAAGACGATAGTGCGGTAATGGTTTGACACTCTTAACCGTTTTACTTTTATTATTATGGTATTCAACCTCAATTTGACAAAAAATAAACATTTGAAGGAAATAATGTGAAAAAAAAAATTTTTACAAGTGTGTCGAGTACACTACGATAGAATCCTATTATATAAAGTACCTGCACGTGTCAAATACGGCATATCTGAAAATCCATAAATTATTCGTAATACTGTTACTGGATTATTTATATCAATCAGATATTTGAGTGGAGCGTACTCGTCTAAGTAATACAATATGTATATGTTACATTGACGAATGACGCATAAGCATTGTGTGACGTGATCACACGCGGGGCACTGTTACGTGAGATTTTGATGTAAGGGAGAAAAGTCGATTTTGGGTGACCCTTTAAAGTTTGTGAACTTTTACGTTGTGAATGCAATTGACATATATCAAACAATGATTTGTAAACTTTAAAAACATCTTCCATATTTGTACAAAGTCAACATTTGCGCACATGTAAAACATTTACGCACCGTAGTCAACATTTACGCGCAGTCAACATTTACGTGCAAAGTCAACATTTACGCACAGTCAACATTTACGTGCAAAGTCAACATTTACGCACAGTCAACATTTTTGCACAAAGTCAACATTTACGCGCAGTCAACATTTACGTTCAAAGTCAACATTTACGCGCGGTCAACATTTTCGCACAAAGTCAACATTTACGCGCAAAGTCAACATTTACGCACATGATCAACATTTACGCGCGAAGCCAATATTTACGCACATGGTCAGCATTAACGAACATGGTCAAAATTTACGCGTAAAGTCAACATTTAGGCGAAAAAATCAACATCAACGTACAACTTGATCAATATCTATGAACAAGGTCAACATACAAATACAATTTCAATGGTGTAAAAAGTCGAAGTACACAGATATATTTTCATTCTGATGAACATACCAACTGAAAACAACAAACACTAGACTATGAATACATCCATTCACGTGAATTACTTATGACGTAATATTGTAGTCTTGTTCGCTTCGGATAACATGGAAAACTCCCCCG
Source organism: Mimachlamys varia (assembly GCA_947623455.1). Classification (NCBI taxonomy): domain Eukaryota; kingdom Metazoa; phylum Mollusca; class Bivalvia; order Pectinida; family Pectinidae; genus Mimachlamys; species Mimachlamys varia. The sequence goes on from OX392536.1 coordinate 48,537,946, forward strand.
CATCAAACGCTCAAATGACTACGGTAAATTATTGGTGGCTGTTCCGCCTTTTTCGGCGCAATGACAAACGCAGTTAATTAACCAGTTGTTCAATAAATAAGAAAATGAATTAAACAATTGTTCAATAGTAAAAATGAAAATATATAGATTGAACGGCGTTGTTGGAAAACTCCCCCGCATCAAACGCTCAAATGACTACGGTAAATTATTGGTGGCTTTTCCGCCTTTTTCGGCGCAATGACAAACGCAGTTAATTAACCAGTTGTTCAATAAATAAGAAAATGAATTAAACAATTGTTCAATAGTAAAAATGAAAATATATAGATTGAACGGCGTTGTTTTAACTTTCATGCCGGTATGAATGCCAATTGGTTACATCCATATTGACCATGAAGCCCTAGCTGGCTTCATGTAATATGGATGTAACCGCTTTTCATTCATACCGGCATGAACATTTAAAAACGCAGTTCAATCCCTATATGATATCACTATTTGCAGAGCCGGCACTTACCTACAAGATCTCCAAAATCAACAAACCGACGTACAAGATAACTTTTATGATTTTTTTAAATGCATATATCCTGTTTAAGTGGTTTTATGTACCCCTTTCGTGTAGTTTAAACTTTATGACTATCATTTAAAGTCAAATGCATGTCTTCAACTTGAATGAAAACGAGAAAGTAGACAGTTGGAACATAAAAGAAGCTGTGAAATCTCGGAATGTGTAATGTGTTTTCTGAAACGGCGCTGCCAACACAATGACTATGTTATGTACTGTTAAACTCGAATACTAACTTATTTACAATGTTCACGACACCGGATATTGGTAACAGACAAGCGACCTTGGGGTCAGACCCTATTATGGATATAAGCTTTTCAAGATTGTCCTAACTTGTAAGATTTTAATGTGTTTGAGACTTGTCAAATCAACACCTATTTAACTTTAAGACCTCATGAACGTAAACGTATCACTTGTCATGGAAGAAACTGTTATCATGAATGGTTAATATTAGTCGCGAAAATTGTACTTGACCACATGCTTTGCCCTATATGTCACGGGGCCGATTAAAACTTAGAGTGTTTGACCTATACATTTAACATCTGTGATTTGACCGTTTTGAATGATATATCGTCTGCATAATTTGATGATTTTCTGTTATTGTACGGCGTTATTTATTAGTTCTGTACGTCAACTTGACAAGGACAACTATTCTTTGTTGTTTTACTGTTATTGTACGGCGTTATTTATTAGTTCTGTACGTCAACTTGACAAGGACAACTGTTCTTTGTTGTGTTTCTGTTATTGTACGGCGTTATTTATTAGTTCTGTACGTCAACTTGACAAGGACAACTATTCTTTGTTGTTTTACTGTTATTGTACGGGGTTATTTATTAGTTCTGTATGTCAACTTGACAAGGACAACTATTCTTTGTTGTTTTACTGTTATTGTACGGGGTTATTTATTAGTTCTGTATGTCAACTTGACAAGGACAACTATTCTTTGTTGTTTTTCTGTTATTGTACGGCGTTATTTATTAGTTCTGTACGTCAACTTGACAAGGACAACTGTTCTTTGTTGTTTTACTGTTATTGTACGGCGTTATTTATTAGTTCTGTACGACAACTTGACAAGGACAGCTGTTCTTTGTTGTTTTACTGTTATTGTACGGCGTTATTTATTAGTTCTGTACGTCAACTTGACAAGGACAACTATTCTTTGTTGTTTTACTGTTATTGTACGGCGTTATTTATTAGTTCTGTACGTCAACTTGACAAGGACAACTATTCTTTGTTGTGTTTCTGATATTGTACGGCGTTATTTATTAGTTCTGTACGTCAACTTGACAAGGACAACTATTCTTTGTTGTTTTACTGTCATTGTACGGCGTTATTTATTAGTTCTGTACGTCAACTTGACAAGGACAACTGTTCTTTGTTGTGTTACTGTTATTGTACGGCGTTATTTATTAGTTCTGTACGTCAACTTGACAAGGACAACTGTTCTTTGTTGTTTTACTGTTATTGTACGGCGTTATGTATTAGTTCTATACGTCAACTTGACAAGGACAACTGTTCTTTGTTGTTTTACTGTTATTGTACGGCGTTATTTATTAGTTCTGTACGTCAACTTGACAAGGACAACTGTTCTTTGTTGTTTTACTGTTATTGTACGGCGTTATTTATTAGTTCTGTACGTCAACTTGACAAGGACAACTGTTCTTTGTTGTTTTACTGTTATTGTACGGCGTTATTTATTAGTTCTGTACGTCAGCTTGACAAGGACAACTATTCTTTGTTGTGTTACTGTTATTGTACGGCGTTATTTATTAGTTCTGTACGTCAACTTGACAAGGACAACTGTTCTTTGTTGTTTTACTGTTATTGTACGGGGCTATTTATTAGTTCTGTACGTCAACTTGACAAGGACAACTATTCTTTGTTGTTTTACTGTTATTGTACGGGGCTATTTATTAGTTCTGTACGTCAACTTGACAAGGACAACTGTTCTTTGTTGTTTTACTGTTATTGTACGGCGTTATTTATTAGTTCTGTACGTCAACTTGACAAGGACAACTGTTCTTTGTTGTGTTTCTGTTATTGTACGGCGTTATTTATTAGTTCTGTACGTCAACTTGACAAGGACAACTGTTCTTTGTTGTTTTACTGTTATTGTACGGCGTTATTTATTAGTTCTGGACGTCAACTTGACAAGGACAACTGTTTTTTGTTGTTTTTCTGTTATTGTACGGCGTTATTCATCATTTCTGTACGTCAACTTGACAAGGACACCTGTTCTTTGTTGTGTTTCTGTTATTGTACGGCGTTATTTATTAGTTCTGTACGTCAGCTTGACAAGGACAACTGTTCTTTGTTGTTTTACTGTTATTGTACGGCGTTATTTATTAGTTCTGTACGTCAACTTGACAAGGACAACTGTTCTTTGTTGTTTTACTGTTATTGTACGGCGTTATTTATTAGTTATGTACGTCAACTTGACAAGGACAACTGTTCTTTGTTGTGTTTATGTTATTGTACGGCCTTATTTATTAGTTCTGTACGTCAACTTGACAAGGACAACTATTCTTTGTTGTTTTTCAGTCATGGTACGGCGTTATTTAGTAGTTCTGTACGTCAACTTGACAAGGACAGCTGTTCTTTGATGACAGATATATATTAAAACATTACAGACAATAACATTTACAAAAAAGCATGACATAATAGATGCTACTCGTCTACCGACGATACCTAGGTCAGCGTTTCACCAATAATAACATTGTACTTTAAGTGTTGATAAGATAATGCCACAAATGTCGGGTTCCTTAGATTCGGACACACACTGCGTTTCCTTAACCGCCGGTTTATCTTCGAATCACTTGTTGACCTGTGTTCACATACCCGAAGTTTCAGATTTTATTTTCTATTTTTGATAGATTTGACAACTATAACTGTAAAAGTGATTCAAGGTCACATTTGGTGTGCATGTCAGAGATTTGTGAAACAAAATATCCATCTTTCGACACTATCAATCATTTTTCCGTCCAAAAAATAGACATGTGATTTTTGATGCGAGATTTTCTCACAATGAGAGTTTTCCAATCTTTCAGTGGAGTGCATTTTTATCGAAAACTGATATATATATCCCGCAAAAGTGTAGATTCAAGACAAATTCTCAGGCCCCTGTGTTCTCCATTGCAGAAACCGATTTTACAGAAAAAAAATTACGCGTGTCACGTTTGTGTTTCTGAGAATATGTATACTGATCTTGATGGTTTCTGTGGTTTAAACAGACACATATTTTGTAAGGAGTTTACCTGACAAAAGAATATGTATACTGATCTTGATGGTTTCTGTGGTTTAAACAGACACATATCTTGTAAAGGGTTTACCTGACAAAAGAATATGTATACTGATCTTGATGGTTTCTGTGGTTTAAACAGACACATATCTGGTAAGGGGTTACCCTGACAAAAGAATATGTATACTGATCTTGATGGTTTCTGTGGTTTAAACAGACACATATCTGGTAAGGGGTTTACCTGACAAAAGAATATATATACTAATCTTGATGGTTTCTGTGGTTTAAACAGACACATATTTTGTAAGGGGTTCACCTGAAAAGCCTCAATAATATCAGAATCTTACAAAATCGTGAAAAAAGTTGCCTTGGTGTCGGGTTTACCCTCCAGAAAATGCCGCTTCGCTGTGCCTGGTACCAATATCCGGTATCGTGAACACCCAATGGTTTATTCCGCGTCAAGATAGTAAATTTCCTAAAAAGTTACACGTCCTATGTAATGTTTCATTGATTGCGTGGGGAGTTTGTTGGGAGCTGAAGTAGCTTCTGTGATGGGTTTTATCGATATTTGACATTTTCTTTTGTTTTCGTGTAAAAGTCGTTACCTACATCACATTTACGCGCTGTGAGGTTTTGTTAAAGACAAAACAACAACACAGACATTAATCGAGGCCATTGAAAGCAAAATAACATGCTGATTTGTTCCGATATTTGATTTCTATGAAATTTGGAATCGGTAATTGATCTCTGAGATATGAAATCAGTAGTTGATCTTTGAAATTTGGTGAAATTTGGTATTTGTAATTTAAAACCTGAAATGGTATCAGATTAGTTATATAGGGAAGGGGGGGTGATAGGAGACGACTCTGTGGGGTGGGGGTGGGGGCATTGTGACGTCATGCTGGATTGTTGATATTGTGTGTTATTAACGTCATCGTGGGTTGAGTGCGGGATCAGCGGACTGTCGCAGGAAAAATAAAATCAAAATGAACTCACTGATAAGTTTATGTATGCTACAGCCATTTCAAAACGCGACAGCATATTTAAATCCACCCACCAATCAGAAAACGTATACTACCGCCATGTATGCTTTAACTCGACAGCGTCATCAAAATCAAACCACCATTCACATAACGTATAGTACAGTCATGCTAAAACGGCAGCGTCATCAAAATCTACCAGCAAGCAAAAACAAATATCACATTTACATTGTTAACAAAAAGACGATAACGTCATCAAAATATATTTACCCTTATAGTTATATGGCATTGCCACTTCAAAATCCTACTGAATTAAGTTGGCATTCATGTAGGCTATGAATGTCATGGACCTATTGATGTCGTCCTCATTATTATGACGTCACAATTGATACGTTGTATGTCTCAAAACTCACTATGTCAACAATCAATTATGACTTAAAAATACTCCCCCCCCCCCCGATATAATCACATTATATCATAATACATGTACAGTACCCAGGTCCCCAGTACAATAGACAGTATAATTCGGTGACGATGGTTAATCAACCTTATGAAATGAATGACACATTTCAAAATGAGAACACGCTAGTGACTACTAGAGTCTATATGATTTTGCTGTCAGGAAGTATTTTCCCGATAATGTTAAGCGATGTGTATCACATCACAGTTGCTTGAGTTTCTGTCAGTAAATAATAAATATATATGTGTGAAATGAGCCTCCCATTACAGTATTACATACTGCAATGGGCCGCGGCTCCATATATATAAACATTTTTTTTATATACTGACAGAAACTCAAGCAACTGTGATCACACATACTCCAAACAATGATATATTGATCACGAACATACCACGGCCTCCCAAATACATTCAACACCCCCCCCCCCCCCCCCCCCCCCCCCCCACATGGCACACACCGGGAGGACGGACGTAAATTAACCAACCAAAGCAAAGATATATTGATCATACCAAAATGCGGGAACCGATCTTTATCACAAATGCTATGCAAGTCGTGCCAATAATGATGGATAAGACAAATAAAATAATCGAAAACTCAACGAATTCTCAACTAAAAGACATGGAAAAAAGTCTCGGCGAGACAAAAATGTGGAAACTGGGCCTTCAAAAAGTGGGTTTCCGACGATATACTAGCAATTAAATACCAGAAAAATATTCCATGTTATCAAGGACTTACCAGGTAGATAGCAATCTAATTCCGTGCTGATATATTGGCAAAATGGTTTTCTTTCACTGATTGATAAATAGAGGCTATTCAATGGTTTCCCATTAAATATCAAATATATTTCACGAGTGTGGCAGATTTTTTTATATTTTCACGAGTGCGTAGCACGAGTGAAAATATTTTTAAAATCTGCCATACGAGTGAAATATATTTTATATTTATTGCGAAACCATTGAATTTTCTTTTTATTACATTTTTGAAATTTCAAAAAGTCTTATTTTATTTTTAAAAATTGCGGTTACAACTGATCGGGACGTAGTGCCTAAGGGTTATAGAATATTAATACGCCACAGGATGAAGTTCGAAATAGTAAAAATACAAAAACATGTAAATAAAATCAATTAGTTATTCATTAATTTCCATAATACTATAAAGGTTTTTAAAAAAAGTACACAAATAGTGCGCAATGATATCGGACAGAAACTTATATCATCACTAGTTTTATCAAGTTGATATTTTCTGATATTTCACTGGTAAAAATGTAATGAATAACAATACGAAATATGGCTTGAGCGTTAGAAAGGTGGACGTTTACTGTAGTCCTAAAAATAGCCACAACGATAGACTTTGTTTTTATATCAAGATCACTGAACCAGATTTTTCAAACTTTTACTTGTACTCCGAACGACATATGGACAATCAAACACGTGGTTCTGACTATGAAGAATGGTTGTTATCACAGGGACCTGAGAATTTGTTACAGCTAGTTTTGGATCTAAACTAGGGTTCTAGCCCATTTTGCATTCATTCGGAGACATATACATGATTTGTTTAATTTGAAACTCATGCAGTACCATTTCCCCAGTCTAGGCCGGATTGGGCTTGGTAATGATATACGGTCTGGGGGTTACATATTAGAGAAGTATAACTATCAAAATAAATTTGTTTCTTCTAAATATTGTAATCTTACTTACATTAAAGTTTTCTTCTAAAAGTTTTTTTGCAGTTCTGGTAAAATAGCCGTGTGAGTAAATATTATATATTATACACTCCAACCGTTCTACGTTTTGGGTGGTCGGGTGGTGCAGTGGATAGCGCACTTATCTTTCACCCGGCAGCCGTGGTTCAATTCCCCGAAAAAATTACCTTGAAAAGGTATGGGGTCACCTGCCCGACCACGTGGGTTTTCTCCGGATACACCGGGTTACCCCGCAAAAAGACCCCCACGCGTGCAAATATCCGGGCTAACAAGAGTGTTTAATATAAGTTGGATAACTTGTTTCGTAATTGTTGTAAACTAAATAAGTTATATCAAACGTGTTACTGAAGTACAGGAAATGATTTATTAACCATACAGACACAGTGAAACAGGGCTCCCAAAGCTCGGAATTCCATGGAAACCAGGATCAAGTGTGTTGTACATATAGACATTATATTTACTTACGTAGAGTTTCAAGGTGTGTTAATTAAGGTACAGCTGTGTCACCTGGAACCTCATCATTATGATTTCCGTTAATTGTTAAAAACACCGTTTATATCGAATGTCCTAATCGAACCATGGTCCATGTCTAAAACATGTGTTAAAATTTTAAAACATTTACCGTATAAGCAAACATGACATCATGCAAGTTTATCAGTATGGAATTAATGTCATTTTATTGCACGTGTATAACATTTTATATGATATACGTGTTGTGCGGAGACATATACATTGTAATTCGATTAATATGTATATTCATACCATTTTATCATTCAGCCAATTTTGATAGCACTATTTTTTTCAGTATCATTGCTATTAAAATGGATTGTAAACTTTATTTATTTATCAACAATTATGAAATAAGCTAAATTTTAACCAATCGTGTAGGTCCGGATGCTATTTGCCTTTATTCTCTTCCAATTTCCGATCGTATGCATCAGCATCAGTAGCGTTTTTATCAGCTTTTATGGTTTAAGCAGAGACGTATATATAACACAAGTGTTATATATGTATCTCTCTGGTTAAAGGGAGAAGACGAATCATAAGTTGTGTAATTTATGTCTGATCCCATTTGTATATTTGCAAAAAAAAAAAATCTTTCTACTAACCACGGAATTAGAAAAGTGTACGACTATCAAATAAACTCTATCAGTTGCGTAAATTTTTTCTGATACCATTTGTATATTTCCAAAAAAAATTGTTAAATAAAAAAAAAACATATTCTTTCTGCTAAACGTGGAATACTAAAAAACTGTAAGACTATTAAAAAACTATTATGTAGATTATATTCAATTAATTTATCGCTTATTGTTTTTGAGTATGAATTTAGATAGCAATATAATTCCGTGATAAACGCTTTCATTTTTGTAACTTACTTAGATTTTAATTGTACTTGATAAAAGACAAGAACTAACTTCTCCCTCGTCAGGCCATAACGATAATAATACACACCCCTAACCCACAACGAGGCACACTTCCGGTTTATGTCGGAAAGATAATTTTCAAGAATATGTGAATTATTTCAGTTCGATACGGATATATCTACCATAAAGACTATTTTTCAGGGTCGATATAGCTACCGGATACAGTTTTATATATATCGATGTGATTGTCGACGCCAGGTGCAGCTGGAGAAATAACAACATTGAAGAAGATCCTCAACTTGTCAAATGACATTTTAGGCACACGAGTTGACGTCCCCCAAAATGAACACTTATCTCTGGATGATTCGATGCATAGCTGATTGACATATAACATATATATACACGTACCGAGTCTCTGTATGTTTTAAAAATGAAATAATTGTTTCTGAGAATTCGGACAACATTGCTACTGTTGACATTTGACCGAGAATGGTGGAGGAGGATAGGTAATGACGAAATACGTTAGGCTGCCGACTGATTGGGTCGACATAATCAAAGCCTTTTAAATCATTCCCGTGTATTATGATGTTAACGTTTGTCATTTCAGCTAATTTGTTGATAATGATAGAAAAAAATATAAGAAGTAGTTAATATAATCAATTTTTATCAACGTTCTGAATTTTGTACTTTCACTTTCAAATGATTTTTAAGGAGTGAGTCATAATCACAGGGTGGTTCTTCTGTCTATACACACATATAATAATATATGAGTATCTGGGGACATGGAAGAAATTTCTTCAACGTAACATTCATCAAATTTTGTAAGATTATTGCATGGTTACCATCAATTTCTATATGCTGAAAAGTCATTAAATTACTCCAATACAAGTTACACCTTACAAGAAGATTTATTTTGTAACAGGAGGGAGACGGGCCCAGTTTATGTTGACAAACTACACCCGACTCTCCCTGTCAGAAGCAACCTAGGTTCGAATGGGCACTCCCGCTTGTATGTTTGTTGAAGAAAGAGAATCAAGAGAAAATGAAACTTAATAGATTTATTACAGAAATAACATTAATATTTGCAACATATAAATGAACAACATAAACAAAACCAGGCCTAGCTGCTACACATACCTTTTCTATTCTATAAAATCCCCCGTCCTCCCATTACCACCCCATCTAAGTTTCTATCTAACTGGCAGCACTCAGGAACTCAATCCAACGGTCTGCCCCGAAATAAAAGTAACACTGAAACTTATACCCAGACATGAGAACACGGACCAGTCAAAACAGATAACTCCACAAACACCGAATATTACAAAAAGTAAAGAAACACTGACAAATAAACCAACACGAGAACCAGCGGCACCGACAGAACACGTGCATAGACTGTAACAAACAAAGGTCAGGTGACACTTGGGCACTGAGTACAGACAAACCCGAATACAGACACAACATATAGACAAAAACATGAAAACATTGTCAACTTTACATGTAAACATACAACATATAATCACGTCCCCTGCTACAGTAGTATATATTAATTTAATAATTTTATATAAAAGAAATCAGTTTGATAAATGTTTTGAAACTGGACTGGGTCAATTTCTGGCAGCCAGGAAGTTCATTTAGTTAGAGTCAGTGGCCACCTGGAGATTGAAGGTCCTGGTTTAGAAATCCAAGTTTGTCTTGTTACAATGGTACCTTTAACCAATCTTTGTAACAGATATTGAACTTGTTTTCTAAATAACAGTGGATTATTTGCAAAAATATCCGTAGAAGTTTTATCTGTGTAATGGAAATTGACTGGGTCAGTCGATAATCAGTCACTTACATCCTACAGGAAGCTCTATTGTTTAGAGTCTGAGTGATGTCTATACTTCAAAGGTCTAAGGTGGATTCCAAGTCTGGTCATGTATTTTCCCCTCTCCAGTTCATATCAGTTCAATACCACTTTTCATGTTTATATATATCACATTTAACAACACAAAAATTCCAGTTTGTAGGTTGAATGTTTCAATCCTGATCTTCCAGCACAATGCATGTAACAATACATCATTGCATGTAGATCTGTTGTAACTTAAAGCCGCTTAAACCATGCAGGTATTTGGGTGTGAATGAACAACCCTGCTTGACCGTATTATTTTGTAATCAAGTGATTTATTGAAGATAAATCAATACTATCAACGATACAAAACAGGAGACTCTTCCTGTCACTGAACCAGTGAAGAGGAAAAAAGCATGGCCAGACAGAGGTTTTCAACTTGGGATCTCCTGGACCCTTGATGGACGCTCAACCAATTCAGCTATTTGGCTGTCGACGATCCACCCAGTCCAGTTCCGATACATTCCTCCCTCCTTTCAAATCGCACTGCATCTGTGGTTTGTGGTTTTTCTGCCATGTGTCCATCCTTAAACAATATTTCTTAAGAAGTGCATCATGGATCTTTCTCAAATTCATATGTGGGTTCTCCTTGGTCCATAGTTGGCCACAGGTGGCCATATTAGATTTGTCAGTAATAGATATCGCCATTTCTTGACAAGTACTAATAGATAATTCTCAAATTTCAGTTGTAGGTTCCCCTTGGTCCATAGTTGTGTTTGGTCCATTTTCGGACAGATCTGAAAAGCAATATGGTGGACAGGTGGCTATCTTGGAATCATTAATTGTTTGTGATAGCTATTTCTTGCCAAGTACTAGATGGATCCTTCTCTTATTTAATATGTAGGTCCCATTGTCCTGTATTGTTGATTGGCCATTTTCAGATTCATCAAAAAACAGTATGGCCAAATGACAGGTGGCCATCTTTGATTTTGAAAGTTTGTGATAGCTGTTTCTTGAGAACTACATGATGGATCTTTTCTGAATGTAAATGTTCCAGCTGTGTCCTTGTTAAGTTGTGCTTTATTGATTTTGTGACTGGTCAGGAAAACAAAGGCTGACAGGCAGCCATCTTTGATTTTGACTACCGGTATGAATGTCTGTTATCATGATTTCTTAAGAAATGCAGGATGGATCTTTCTCAAATTTCAAAAATAGGTTCCTCTTGGTCCTAATAGTTTTGCTGACAGGTAACTATCTTTGATTTGACAGTTAAAGACTATTATTCAAATGTCATGTAATTTAGATTTGATACATCTAAAAGGAAAGAAGAAAAATGAAGGGAAAAGATCCAACTTTGATGAAGAACAAATAAAAATCATCAATGGTTGGAGCAAAGATCCCTCTGGAATTTCTTGTTCTTCAGCTTCACCCCTGAAGATACAACTACCTGGTATTTACAATCCAAGTTTGGGCAGCCCCCCTGCCAAGTTACACCAAATACTTAAAACAATTAGGGGTTGGTCACAGGTACCACATACTGTAATAGGATAAAAACCGAGTCCTTTTGGACACTCAGCCAATGAAGCTTTCTAATCCCCAATGGTCGACCAGTCCAGTTCTGCTACATTGAAGCACTTACACATTTCTAATTAAAGTTGTAAATAATTTATACAGTTATATTTGAAATTTTTTAAACTAATTGTTAGTTATCTATAAAAGTTTATTTCATGGGCAGTCAGTCTACAGTGTACTGTTTAACCGTGACATGTATTTCCATATTTTGTGAGTAAAACAGATTTTTTTATGAAATTTGAGGACATATTTTGCTTTTCGTTCCAGAAAATCCTGTTGGGTGTGTTTTGCTACAGAAGAAGATGACAGAGATGCGAAATGGGTGCAGCCTTGTCGTTGTCGAGGAACAACAAAGTGGGTGCATCAGAACTGTCTACAACGATGGATAGATGAGAAACAGAAAGGCAACAGTACTGCCAAGGTGGCCTGTCCACAGTGTAACACAGAATATGTCATTATATTCCCTAAGTTAGGTAAGAGCCGGTACAAGGTGGCCTGTCCACAGTGTAACACAGAATATGTCATTATATTCCCTAAGTTAGGTAAGAGCCGGTACAAGGTGGCCTGTCCTCAGTGTAACACAGAATATGTCATTATATTCCCTAAGTTAGGTAAGAGCCGGTACAAGGTGGCTTGTCCGCAGTGTAACACAGAATATGTCATTATATTCCCTAAGTTAGGTAAGAGCCGGTACAAGGTGGCCTGTCCTCAGTGTAACACAGAATATGTCATTATATTCCCTAAGTTAGGTAAGAGCCGGTACAAGGTGGCCTGTCCACAGTGTAACACAGAATATGTCATTATATTCCCTAAGTTAGGTAAGAGCTGGTACAAGGTGGCCTGTCCACAGTGTAACACAGAATATGTCATTATATTCCCTAAGTTAGGTAAGAGCCGGTACAAGGTGGCCTGTCCGCAGTGTAACACAGAATATGTCATTATATTCCCTAAGTTAGGTAAGAGCCGGTACAAGGTGGCCTGTCCACAGTGTAACACAGAATATGTCATTATATTCCCTAAGTTAGGTAAGAGCCGGTACAAGGTGGCTTGTCCGCAATGTAACACAGAATATGTCATTATATTCCCTAAGTTAGGTAAGAGCTGGTACAAGGTGGCCTGTCCACAGTGTAACACAGAATATGTCATTATATTCCCTAAGTAAGGTAAGAGCCGGTACAAGGTGGCCTGTCCACAGTGTAACACAGAATATGTCATTATCTTCCCTAGGTTAGGTAAGAGCTGGTATAAGTGAGAAGAACTAACAATTGGTCAAAGATCTAAATCTTGGATGGGAGTAGAGATTTTGTTTATATTTACCTGAAAGTATACACAAGTGACATCTTACCGGAAGACAACATTGTCTGCAGCATATATGAGGCATACAAGTTAAATATCAGGGATAACTTTGACTCTTAAAATCTATGGGAGAATTTGAGGGATTTTATGGGATCAGCAAAATAAAAAAAATTCAATGAGGTTTCCAGGAAAAATATGAGTAAAAATCCCCAAATATCACCCCAATGTGATCCCTGAAATATAAATAACTTTAATCTATGCAATACACAATTGTAGATTATCAATAATTACAGGATTCAAAACAAAGACCTTATGCAAATTTTACTGCATGGTGCCAAAGCTGTCTATTTTACCAGATCTCAGCTATTGTCCTGCCCTGTGTCCTCTCTGTCTATTTAACAGGTCTCGGCTATTGGCCTATGTCCTAGCTGTCTATTTTACCAGGTCCCGGCTATTGTCCTGCCCTGTGTCCTAGCTGTCTATTTTACCAAGTCTCGCCTGTTGTCCTGCGCTGTGTCCTAGCTGTGTATTTCACCAGGTCTCGGCTAATGTCCTGCCCTGTGTCCTAGCTGTGTATTTCACCAGGTCTCGGCTATTGTCCTGCCCTGTGTCCTAGCTGTCTATTTTACCAGGTCTCGGCTATTGTCCTGTTCTGTGCCCTAGCTGTCTATTTAACAGGTCTCGGCTATTGTCCTGCCCTGTGTCCTAGCTGTCTATTTTACCAGGTCCCGGCTATTGTCTTGCCCTGTGTCCTAGCTGTCTATTTTACCAGGTCCCGGCTATTGTCTTGCCCTGTGTCCTAGCTGTCTATTTTACCAGGTCTCGGCTATTTTCCTGTCCTGTGTCCTAGCTGTCTATTTTACCAGGTCTCGGCTTGTCCTGCCCTGTGCCAAAGCTGTCTATTTTACCAGGTCTTGGCGCTATTGTCCTGTCCTGTGTCCTAGCTGCCTATTTTACCAGGTCTCCGCTATTGTCCTGCCCTGTGTCCTAGCTGTCTATTTTACCAGGTCTCAGCCATTGTCCTGCCCTGTGTTCTAGCTGTCTATTGTGCCAGGTCTCGGCTATAGTTCTGCCCTGTGTCCTAGCTGTCTATTTTACCAGGTCTCGGCTTGTCCTGCCCTGTGCCAAAGCTGTCTATTTTACCAGGTCTCGGCGCTATTGTCCTGTCCTGTGTCCTAGCTGTCTATTTTACCAGGTCTCGGCTATAGTCCTGCCCTGTGTCCTAGCTGTCTATTTTACCAGGTCTCGGCTATAGTCCTGCCCTGTGTCCTAGCTGTCTATTATACCAGGTCCTGGCTATTGTCCTGCCCTGTGTCCTAGCTGTCTATTTTACCAGGTCTCGGCTATTGTCCTGCCTTGTGTCCTAGCTGTCTATTTTACCAGGTCCCTGCTATTGTTCTGCCCAGGGTCCTAGCTGTCTATTTTACCAGGTCTCGGCGCTATTGTCCTGCCCTGTGTCCTAGCTGCATATTTTACCAGGTCTCCGCTATTGTCCTGCCCTGTGTCCTAGCTGTCTATTTTACCAGGTCTCAGCCATTGTCCTGCCCTAGGTCCTAGCTGTCTATTTTACCAGGTCTCGGCTATTGTCCTGCCCTGTGTCCTAGCTGTCTATTTTACCAATAATAGACCCACTCAATTTCCGTCCAGTCAATTTTCTTAATAAAATATATTTTTACCCAGTGTTAATTCTACCCATCACATTGATATACTGTGTTTATTAATCCGTTAACTTATGTTTACAATAGAGATGAATGACCTCTCATTAAGGAGGGTGGAAGTTGAACTGCAGAGAACAGTTCTCTGTGTTCAGTATTGGATTGTGAAAGTTTGTAAAATATCTTTTTATACAGTTAATTCATGCCCTTTCAGTCAATAGTTGAAACTGTTCTCCCCCAGAGATGTAGCTCCCAACCCTGAGGGAAATTGGTTTGAAAGGACATGGTTTTGTTACCTTTGATTATCTGTAGAAGGTCTAGAGTTTTGTACTGAGTTTATCACTCAATTTTGAAGTCCATCATTGTAAATCTTTTTGCCTCAAAAAAGTTTTGTTGAATTTAAAATGTTCTTCATGTTACATAAATATGTAGAAACAGCTATATTCACATTCTGATAGCTTGTCAGGAAATGCCCTCTGCATGTAAAACAAAATGCTTTAATCAAGATCAAATAAATGCTTTGGTGCATTTGTTTTTAAAGAGGTTTGTATTTGTTTATGACGTTTCCAGGGAAATAGTTAAACTAATACATAGCTGCCTATGAAATGCATTAGATTAACCAGGAAAATAGTCAGACTTGTTGAATATCTTTTGATGTGGAGGGTCGGGTAACAATTAAAGTTACGATTTGTTTTACAGGTCCGATGGTCTACATCATGGATGTTGCTGACAAAGTGATCTACAAAATGTGTCCGTTTGTAGCGGGCGGTATTTTTATTGGCTCAGTGTACTGGACGGCAGTGACGTACGGTGCTGTGACGGTGATGCAGGTAGGTCTGGAACTTCTTATCTGTAACACTAGTCCTGTTTAGTGATAGTACATACCATGTTTTCTGTTTGATCAGCAGAGGAGATCTCATCCTCAATGGAATGGAATGTGGGGATGGGTTGAACCTGAAAACCTGACAGTGTTTCTGTGTCTCAAACTGATATTAAAAAAAAACCTCAAATTTATGCCCGACCATTTAACAACCCCATTAACGAAGTTGAGGGGGCTAACAGTATGCTATACCCTGGAGTCGCTGTTGGTGTCATCCATATTAGGTTAGGAAGAATGGTGGAGGTGTGGTTGTGAGGTAACTACAAACCCAACATCAACCGAACTTACATGTCTGATGTATCTGAGGATATATAGCACACGCTATCTTTCGGACGCAGGATTTGATCTACATTTTCCGCTCCAATGACCATGATTTAGGACTGAGTTCTAATAATAAGTCCTACATCAACCAAACGTACATGGCTGATGTATCTTAGGATGCATGGACCATTCAGCTGTGTGTGCACAGGTCTTAATCCGACTGATATTCTTGGGTTTGAGGGGTTGAGGCTAGCTTATAATCTTCGATTAACTTTTTAAGCCGCACTCGGCTTACAGTTTTTGTCAGGGGTGTGGACGGAAATTCCGGTGTACCAACTTCCAGTGTACCTGTGCACACACATGCTCTAGATCTGTATCTGTTACGTCACAATTAATTATGCTCTGTAGTGAAGTATTGTAAACAGAAAGTAAGAAGCTATGCAACTCAGTCTTGTATGAAATGTTCTGTTGTACTTTTCCCACACAGAGTCAAACAAATGCATATTTCTGGTTTTAAAGTTTGTTGTACAGTTGTTATGACTGCCATCTTGGAAAGCGTGCATGCTCTGTATCTGTTACATCATAATTAACCATGCTCTGTAGTGAAGTATCGTAAACAGAAAGTAAGAATCTATGGACTTCTTATATGAAGTGTTCTGTTGTACTTTCCCCACATAAACAAACCCATATTACTGGTTTTAAACGTCCAGTATGTCTTGTACACAGTCCGGTTGTCAGGAGTCCGCTTTCGTGTTCTACACGAATCATTGTGGTTAGTAGAATATTTGATTCGAGTAGTTATACCCCCCCGCAACGAAGTTAGGGGGGGTATACTGGAATCAGCTTGTCTGTCCGTCTGTCTGTCCGTCTGTCTGTCCGTCTGTCTGTCCGTCCGTCTGTCTGTCTGTCTGTCCGTCTGTCCGTAGAAAAATGTTGTCCGGACAACTCCTCCTAAACTACTGGATCAATTTCAATAAAACTTGGCAGTATTGTTGGGGACCATGTGTAGATGTGCATGCAGGGTTTCGTTTGTCAAAATTTTGGTTGCCATAGTAACCAGGTCACTATACACAGGTTTCCATAATAAAATGTTGTCCGGACAACTCCTCCTAAACTACTGGATCGATTTCAATAAAACTTGGCAGTGGCAGTATTGTTGGGGACCATGTGTAGATGTGCATGCAGAGTTTTGTTTGTCAAAATTTTGGTTGCCATGGTAACCAGGTCACTATACACAGGTTTCCATTATAGTGTGTTGTCCGGACAACTCCTCCTAAACTACTGGATCAATTTCAGGGAAACTTGGCAGTATTGTTGGGGACCATGTATAGATTTGCATACAGGGTGTCGTTTGTCAAAATTTTGGTTGCCATGGTAACCAGGTCACTATACACAGGTTTCCATAATAAAATGTTGTCCGGACAACTCCTCCTAAACTACTGGATCGATTTCAATAAAACTTGGCAGTATTGTTGGGGACCATGTGTAGATGTGCATGCAGAGTTTCGTTTGTCAAAATTTTGGTTGCCATGGTAACCAGGTCACTATACACAGGTTTCCGTAATAACGTGTTGTCCGGTCAACTTCCTATAAACCACTGGATCGAGTTTAATGAAACTTGGCAGTATTGTTGGGGACCATGTGTAGATGTGCATGCAGAGTTTTGTTTGTCAAAATTTTGGTTGCCATGGTAACCAGGTCACTATACACAGGTTTCCATTATAGTGTGTTGTCCGGACAACTCCTCCTAAACTACTGGATCAATTTCAGTGAAACTTGGCAGTATTGTTGGGGACCATGTATAGATTTGCATACAGGGTGTCGTTTGTCAAAATTTTGGTTGCCATGGTAATGAGGTGACTATACACAGGTTTCCGTAATAACATGATGTCTGGACAACTTCTTCTTAACTACTGGGTCATTTTCAATGAAACTTCGCAGTAAGTAATGTTGAGGATTACTATACACAGGTTAAAATTTGTCCGTTCGGCTTTTAAAATTCTGCTGACTGTTGACATTATATAATGCATGTTATATACAACTTGTACTACATCATGTTTTTTTCAAAAACATGTCAGACACCTCTAATAAGAGGTAGCGGGGGGGTATTAGTCAGCCATCGGCTTACAGTTCTAGTTGACTTTGCGACCTGAAAGCGTTTTTATGATGCAGATATATTATGGGAATTCCCATTTGTTTTGGTTCACTTTGGCAAGTAAAGTGATATTTCAGTTTATAAATCTCAGTTCGCTGATCAATGAAATCATGACAGATATAAAACATTGGAAAATGCAAGTAGCATACCACACACATAGAGGATACATGTTGCAAATGGTGACACAATTTACCTGCTGTGCTCAGCTCAAAATGACTATTACCGGTCAACTGTACTCAAGATCTAACTGATACTGATAGTTAACAAGGATTTGCTTTTTTATCACACTTCTGGTAATAATGTATTATGTTTCATGTATGCAATTACAAAATTAAGTCAATTGAGAAACATGGCACAGCCGTCCTTCAACAAGAAGTCACAGTTTGTGAAGAAACTGATAAATCTTTCTTTCATTGACAATTATCTTTATGCGATGAACAGTTTTGATGACATAATAATTAAAACATAATCTTACATAATAATAATAATTAGCTCATGTTTGGACCAATTTCTAAATGAAATATATTTTCTGAAGGCAAATGTTATTTTAAGAAGGAAAATCAAGGTCTCAGTTGTGTCATTTAACAGGAAAGTACCTTAAAACGGCATTTCCCGCTAAATTTGGTGCTCGTCTGCTCAATTTCGTCGCCGCCATTCGAGTAATTATAGGAATATCAACATGGTACGACATGAAACACTATCTATAATTTGTTTAACCTTAACAGTTTAGATTATCAAACAATAACATATTTATTTAATATCAAGATTTATTGCTTAGCACATCAGTACCATAGTTATATTTTTATTATCGTTTTCTATGGTAAAAAAACATTTCTTATGTTTTCTTGCGAATCGGCACGGAACCGGGAGCAGGATAGTGGTCACATGATTCGAAAAAAAAATCACGTGATTGCTCGTATAAAAATAGAACCGGAAGCGCAAATGTCAGGTAGCCGTGTTAAACAAATATTGGCTGATGTTCTTCATTCACGAACACTGTAAGATTATGTTCGGTAAAGCTTGTAATAATAATAATAATAATAATAATAATAAACTTTATTTTCCGAGGATAAAAGACCTGTTTAGCAAAGCTAATCTTCCACAGGGTCCTCTGTTAGTAAAAATGTTAGTTAAAACAATGCTATATCACAGTCAATAAATTAATGTATTAAGTATGCAGTAAGATATTAGCTCAAGATGCAGTAAAAAGTAACATGGTAAGCTAAAAAGTCATAAATAGACTATTAACACAAAAAAGTAACACTTACATATAATAAAATTATCACAGAAGCAAAGACATACAATTCCATGCTTAACCATAAGGTATTCAGTAAATGACAGAATGTCTAATATACATATATGCTAATGTAGCAAAGTGTAAAAATTGACAGAATACATGCTAATATAGCACAAATAAAACAATAAATTATGTACCTGAAAAATCTTCGTTAAAAATAAAAGATTTAAGCTGTTCTGAACTTGCTTCCCATCAAGTTTTGTTTAAAAGTTTATGACATACCGACATAATTCTAGTTTTGACATATTTTTGTCAAATTTTCTATATGTATAGAGGTCAAGGATAAGAATACTTTTAACATCGTTGTGTTTCATGGCTGAAAGGTCAAGGCCAATATCAGGATTGCTGTATATAGAATATGAAAACGACACTGGGGATGCTTATGTCTTTCACACATCTCCTATAGTTCTATTTATTGTTTTATACTAGACTTTTAATTTGATGGGTAACTCAAATTTATGTTTGACCTAGAGACAGATGTAAAACGTCAATACTTTTTGTCCAACAGTGTAAAATATCCGAGAAGTGTGTTTTTATTTCAATGCAAATGGTGAGGAGATTGGTGTTTAGTGTGGAGACCTAAACCCTGTGCACCAGTTATATAACATCAACAGCTTTCTGGTTTAATGAGGAGGACAAAGTTGATTATAATTATAAACAAAGCTGACTAATAATACAAAAATGTAATGTACTATTCTTTTATATGTCAATGATACATTTTTTTAACAGTTTTTTATAGACCATACAAAAACAATACCTGTTTCATAAGTTTCATCACCAAGTTCCCTATGTATGGACCATGATATCATAGACAGACCTAGTTCTGTATGTATGGACCGTGATATCACAGACAGACCTAGTTCTGTATGTATGGACCATGATATCACAGACAGACCTAGTTCTATATGTATGGACCATGATATCACAGACAGACCTAGTTCTGTATGTATGGACCATGATATCACAATCAGACCTAGTTCTGTATGTATGAACCATGATATCACAATCAGACCAAGTTCTGTATGTATGGACCAAGATATCACAGACAGACCTAGTTCTGTATGTATGGGCCATGATATCACAGACAGGCGTAGTTCTGTATGTATGGACCATGATATCACAGACAGACCTAGTTCTGTATGTATGGACCATGATATCACAATCAGACCTAGTTCTGTATGTATGAACCATGATATCACAATCAGACCAAGTTCTGTATGTATGGACCAAGATATCACAGACAGACCTAGTTCTGTATGTATGGGCCATGATATCACAGACAGGCGTAGTTCTGTATGTATGGACCATGATATCACAGACAGGCCTAGTTCTGTATGTATGGGCCATGATATCACAGACAGACCTAGTTCTTTATGTATGGACCATGATATCACAGACAGACCTAGTTCTGTATGTATGGACCATGATATCACAGACAGACCTAGTTCTGTATGTATGGACCATGATATCACAGACAGACCTAGTTCTGTATGTATGGACCATGATATCAGACAGACCTAGTTCTGTATGTATGGACCATGATATCAGACAGACCTAGTTCTGTATGTATGGACCATGATATCAGACAGACCTAGTTCTGTATGTATGGACCGTGATATCACAGACAGACCTAGTTCTGTATGTATGGACCATGATGTCACAGACAGACCTAGTTCTATGTGTATGGACCATGATGTCAGACAGACCTAGTTCTGTATGTATAGGCCATGATGTCACAGACAGACCTAGTTCTGTATGTATGGACCATGATATCACAGACAGACCTAGTTCTGTATGTAATGGCCATGATGTCACCGACAGACCTAGTTCTGTATGTATGGACTGTGATATCACAGACAGACCTAGTTCTGTATGTATGGACCATGATGTCAGACAGACCTAGTTCTGTATGTATGGACCATGATGTCACAGACAGACCTAGTTCTGTATGTAATGGCCATGATATCACAGACAGACCTAGTTCTGTATGTATGGACCATGATATCACAGACAGACCTAGTTCTGTATGTATGGACCATGATGTCAGACAGACCTAGTTCTGTATGTATGGACCATGATGTCAGACAGACCTAGTTCTGTATGTATAAGCCATGATATCGCAGACAGGCCTAGTTCTGTATGTATAGGCCATGATATCACAGACAGACCTAGTTCGGTATGTATGGACCATGATATCACAGACAGACCTAGTTCTGTATGTATGGACCATGATGTCACAGACAGACCTAGTTCTGTATGTATGGACCATGATGTCAGACAGACCTAGTTCTGTATGTATGGACCATGATATCACAGACAGACCTAGTTCTGTATGTATGGAGCATGATATCACAGACCTAGTTCTGTATGTATGGACCATGATGTCACAGACAGACCTAGTTCTGTATGTATGGACCATGATATCACAGACGGACCTAGTTCTGTATGTATGGACCATGATATCACAGACGGACCTAGTTCTATATGTATGGACCATGATATCACAGACAGACCTAGTTCTGTATGTATGGACCTTGATATCACAGACAGACCTAGTTCTGTATGTATGAACCATGATATCACAGACAGACCTAGTTCTGTATGTATGAACCATGATATCACAGTCAGACCTAGTTCTGTATGTATTGACCATGATATCACAGACGGACCTAGTTCTGTATGTATGGACCATGATATCACAGACAGACCTAGTTCTGTATGTAATGGCCATGATGTCACCGACAGACCTAGTTCTGTATGTATAGACCATGATATCAGACAGACCTAGTTCTGTATGTATGGACCATGATATCAGACAGACCTAGTTCTGTATGTATGGACCATGATATCAGACAGACCTAGTTCTGTATGTATGGACTGTGATATCACAGACAGACCTAGTTCTGTATGTATGGCCATGATGTCACAGACAGACCTAGTTCTGTATGTATGGACCGTGATATCACAGACAGACCTAGTTCTGTATGTATGGACCATGATGTCACAGACAGACCTAGTTCTATGTGTATGGACCATGATGTCAGACAGACCTAGTTCTGTATGTATAGGCCATGATATCACAGACAGACCTAGTTCTGTATGTATGGACCATGATATCACAGACAGACCTAGTTCTGTATGTAATGGCCATGATGTCACCGACAGACCTAGTTCTGTATGTATGGACCGTGATATCACAGACAGACCTAGTTCTGTATGTATGGACCATGATGTCAGACAGACCTAGTTCTGTATGTATGGACCATGATGTCACAGACAGACCTAGTTCTGTATGTAATGGCCATGATATCACAGACAGACCTAGTTCTGTATGTATGGACCATGATATCACAGACAGACCTAGTTCTGTATGTATGGACTGTGATATCACAGATAGACCTAGTTCTGTATGTATGGACCATGATATCAGACAGACCTAGTTCTGTATGTATGGACCATGATATCACAGACAGACCTAGTTCTGTATGTATGGACCATGATATCAGACAGACCTAGTTCTGTATGTATGGACCATGATATCACAGACAGACCTAGTTCTGTATGTAATGGCCATGATTTCACCGACAGACCTAGTTCTGTATGTATGGACCGTGATATCACAGACAGACCTAGTTCTGTATGTATGGACCATGATGTCAGACAGACCTAGTTCTGTATGTATGGACCATGATGTCACAGACAGACCTAGTTCTGTATGTAATGGCCATGATATCACAGACAGACCTAGTTCTGTATGTATGGACCATGATATCACAGACAGACCTAGTTCTGTATGTATGGACTGTGATATCACAGACAGACCTAGTTCTGTATGTATGGACCATGATATCAGACAGACCTAGTTCTGTATGTATGGACCATGATATCACAGACAGACCTAGTTCTGTATGTATGGACCATGATATCAGACAGACCTAGTTCTGTATGTATGGACCATGATATCAGACAGACCTAGTTCTGTATGTATGGACCATGATATCACAGACAGACCTAGTTCTGTATGTATGGACCATGATATCACAGACAGACCTAGTTCTGTATGTATGGACTGTGATATCACAGACAGACCTAGTTCTATATGTATGGACCATGATGTCAGACAGACCTAGTTCTATATGTATGGACCATGATGTCAGACAGACCTAGTTCTGTATGTATGGACCATGATGTCAGACAGACCTAGTTCTATATGTATGGACCATGATGTCAGACAGACCTAGTTCTATATGTATGGACCATGATGTCAGACAGACCTAGTTCTGTATGTATGGACCATGATGTCAGACAGACCTAGTTCTGTATGTATGGACCATGATGTCAGACAGACCTAGTTCTGTATGTATAGGCCATGATATCACAGACAGACCTAGTTCTGTATGTATGGACCATGATGTCAGACAGACCTAGTTCTGTATGTATGGACCATGATGTCAGACAGACCTAGTTCTGTATGTATAGGCCATGATATCACAGACAGACCTAGTTCTGTATGTATGGACCCTGATGTCAGACAGACCTAGTTCTGTATGTATGGACCATGATGTCAGACAGACCTAGTTCTGTATGTATGGACCATGATGTCAGACAGACCTAGTTCTGTATGTATAGGCCATGATATCGCAGACAGGCCTAGTTCTGTATGTATAGGCCATGATATCACAGACAGACCTAGTTCTGTATGTATGGACCATGATATCAGACAGACCTAGTTCTGTATGTATGGACCATGATATCACAGACAGACCTAGTTCTGTATGTATGGACCATGATATCACAGTCAGACCTAGTTCTGTATGTA
This sequence comes from Mimachlamys varia, assembly GCA_947623455.1. Taxonomy (NCBI): domain Eukaryota; kingdom Metazoa; phylum Mollusca; class Bivalvia; order Pectinida; family Pectinidae; genus Mimachlamys; species Mimachlamys varia. The sequence goes on from OX392536.1 coordinate 48,562,012, forward strand.
TGGACCATGATGTCACAGACAGACCTAGTTCTGTATGTATGGACCATGATGTCACAGACAGACCTAGTTCTGTATGTATAGGCCATGATATCACAGACAGACCTAGTTCTGTATGTATGGACCATGATGTCAGACAGACCTAGTTCTGTATGTATGGACCATGATATCACAGTCAGACCTAGTTCTGTATGTATGGACCATGATGTCACAGACAGACCTAGTTCTGTATGTATAGGCCATGATATCACAGACAGACCTAGTTCTGTATGTATGGACCATGATGTCAGACAGACCTAGTTCTGTATGTATGGACCATGATATCACAGACAGACCTAGTTCTGTATGTATAGGCCATGATATCACAGACAGACCTAGTTCTGTATGTATGGACCATGATGTCAGACAGACCTAGTTCTGTATGTATGGACCATGATATCACAGACAGACCTAGTTCTGTATGTATGGAGCATGATATCACAGACCTAGTTCTGTATGTATGGACCATGATGTCACAGACAGACCTAGTTCTGTATGTATGGACCATGATATCACAGACGGACCTAGTTCTGTATGTATGGACCATGATATCACAGACAGACCTAGTTCTGTATGTATGGACCATGATATCACAGACGGACCTAGTTCTGTATGTATGGACCATGATATCACAGACGGACCTAGTTCTGTATGTATGGACCATGATATCACAGACAGACCTAGTTCTGTATGTATGGACCATGATGTCACAGACAGACCTAGTTCTGTATGTATGGACCTTGATATCACAGACAGACCTAGTTCTGTATGTATGAACCATGATATCACAGACAGACCTAGTTCTGTATGTATGAACCATGATATCACAGACAGACCTAGTTCTGTATGTATGAACCATGATATCACAGACAGACCTAGTTCTGTATGTATGAACCATGATATCACAGTCAGACCTAGTTCTGTATGTATGGACCATGATATCACAGACGGACCTAGTTCTGTATGTATGGACCATGATATCACAGACAGACCTAGTTCTGTATGTATGGACCATGATGTCACAGACAGACCTAGTTCTGTATGTATGGACCTTGATATCACAGACAGACCTAGTTCTGTATGTATGAACCATGATATCACAGACAGACCTAGTTCTGTATGTATGAACCATGATATCACAGTCAGACCTAGTTCTGTATGTATGGACCATGATATCACAGACGGACCTAGTTCTGTATGTATGGACCATGATATCACAGTCAGACCTAGTTCTGTATGTATGGACCATGATATCACAGACAGACCTAGTTCTGTATGTATGGACGATGATGTCACAGACAGACCTAGTTCTGTATGTATGGACCATGATATTACAGACCTAGTTCTGTATGTATGGACCATGATATCACAGACAGACCTAGTTCTGTATGTATGGACCTTGATATCAGACAGACCTAGTTCTGTATGTATGGACCATGATATCACAGACACACCTAGTTCTGTATGTATGGACCTTGATATCACAATCAGATCTAGGTGCTGCGTTACCATGACTTGACAACTGTTCACAGATAGGTATCTATGGGAACCTATTGACTATTCCATCACTATCACTTGTACAATCTGTGTTCGTTTGTTTAGTCCCATCCTATTATTGTCACAGACAGTTACATAATGTTTGCTAATCTCCCGTACCAGCAATCTGTGTTCCTGCCATTTCAATATCATTACAACACTTGACAGTCCCATCTTGCTACTTACAGCACGCCAATGGATCATGTTCACGATCATAAATGGGAAAGTTTTCTATTATTTATTCTCAGTAGAAGTCTCACAAAGTTTGTCACATTTTATTCTGTTTTACTTTTTAGCTCACCTGGCCCGAAGGGCCAAGTGAGCTTATGTGATGGTGCAGCGTCCGTCGTCCGTCGTCCGTCGTCCGTCGTCCGTTCTGCGTCCGTCAACTTTTTTCTTTAAACGACTTCTTCTAAAATACTGAAAGGCCCAGTGACATGAAATTTGGCTGGTAGATTTCTTGGAAGGAGCTGAACAAAGTTTGCGAAAAAAAATCACTTTGACCTAATTTCAAGGTCACAGGGGTCAAAAATGTTGAAACATACAAACAACTTCTTCTAAAATACCGTCAGGCATAGAGACTTCATATTTGACCAGTAGCTTCCTTGGATGAAGCCAAATAAAGTTTGCGAAAAGAAATGACCTTGACCAATATTCAAGGTCACAGTGAGGTTAAATCTATTTTAACCTTTAAACGACTTCTTCTGAAATACAAAAAGCCCTAGAAGAATGATATTTGGCTAAAAGGTTCCTTGGATGAAGCCCGACAAAGTTTGTGAAAAGAAATGACCTTGACCTATATTCAAGGTCACAGGGGTCAAATCTGTTAAAACCTTTAAACGACTTCTTCTGAAATACAAAAAGCCCTAGAAGCATGATATTTAGCTGAAAGGTTCCTTGGATGAAGCCCGACAAAGTCTGTGAGAAGAAATGACCTTGACTTATATTCAAGGTCACAGGGGTCAAATCTGTTAAAACATTTAAACGACTTCTTCTGAAATACCAAAAGCCCTAGAAAAATGATATTTGGCTGAAAGGTTCTTTGGATGAAGCCCGACAAAGTTTGCGAAAAGAAATGACCTTGACGTATATTCAAGGTCACAGGGGTCAAATCTGTTAAAACCTTCAAACGACTTCTTCTGAAATACCAAAAGCCCTAGAAAAATGATATTTGGCTGAAAGGTTCCTTGGATGAAGCCCGACAAAGTTTGTGAAAAGAAATGACCTTGACCTATATTCAAGGTCACAGGGGTCAAATCTGTTAAAACCTTTAAACGACTTCTTCTGAAATACCAAAAGCCCTAGAAGCATGATATTTGGCTGAAAGGTTCCTTGGATGAAGCCCGACAAAGTTTGCGAAAAGAAATGACCTTGACTTATATTCAAGGTCACAGGGGTCAAATTTGTTAAAACATTTAAACGACTTCTTCTGAAATACCAAAAACCCTAGAAGCATGACATTTGGCTGAAATGTTTCTTGGATAAAGCCTGACAAAGTTTGCGAAAAGAAATGACCTCGACCTGTATTCAAGGTCACAGGGGTCAAATCTGTTAAAACCTTTAAACGACTTCTTCTGAAATACCAAAAACCCTAGAAGCACGATATTTGGCTGAAAGGTTCCTTGGATGAAGCCTGACAAAGTTTGTGAAAAGAAATGACCTCGACCTATATTCAAGGTCACAGGGGTCAAATCTGTTAAAACCTTTAAACAACTTCTTTTGAAATACCAAAAGCCCTAGAAGCATGATATTTGGCTGAAAGGTTCCTTGGATGATGCCCGACAAAGTCTACGAAAAGAAATGACCTTGACTTATATTCAAGGTCACAGGAGTCAAATCTGTTGAAACCTTCAAACGAATTCTTCTGAAATACCAAAAGCCCTAGAAGCATGATATTTGGCTGAAAGGTTCCTTGGATGAAGCCCGACAAAGTTTGTGAAAAGAAATGACCTTGACCTATATTCAAGGTCACAGGGGTCAAATCTGTTAAAACATTCAAACGACTTCTTCTTAAGTACCAAAAGACCTAGAAGCATGACATTTGGCTGAAAGGTTTCTTGGATGAAGCCTGACAAAGTTTGCGAAAAGAAATGACCTTGATCTTTATTTGCCTAGAGACATGATATTTGGCTGGTAGCGTCCTGGGATGAAGCCAAACAAAATTTGAAAATGAAAATGATGTTGTCTTATAAGGTCACAGAGGTAAAATATGTTTAAATCTTAAGATGTTCTCTTAAATGTCTTACATTAAAAGATTTTAAGGGACTTTAGGGTTACACTATAATATAAGTCAGAGATTGATACCAGGTGAGCGATGCAGGCCCATTGGGCCTCTTGTTAGGTCACCTAAGCTTTTCTCAAGTGACCTGTTCCAATCGCGTTTCGTCAGTTGTTGTTGGTTGTGCGTCATTCCTCGTTTATCCTCCATCGTCCATTGTTCATTGTGTGGCGTGCATAAACTTTTTACATTTTTTACTTTTCCTCAAGAACAAGGGGATGGAATCTTTTCAAACTTAGCCAAAGTAATCCTTGGTAGATGAGGATGCAAAAGTGTAAAATTGGGATTCCTGCCAAAACCCCAGGGGCCAGGGCAGGGCCCCAAAATGAATTTAATCAATGTTTCACAAATGCTTTTTTCACCAGACTCAGAGGTACTACAGTATATTTTTATGCGTGGGAGGAAATATTATCTGGGCCTTCGTTAAATTAGAATTTAATTAAATCAATTACATGGATTCCCTCTTTGGTTAGGGGGTAAATCTGACTATAGTTTATATAGGGAAATAACCCTTTTTAGTATATTTTGTCCATTTTCAGATTATTTTCAAATTATTCCTACTTGCTGAGAATCATCCTCAATAATAAAATAATTGATATTCCATACTGTCATATTATATAACACATTGCGAGTACTAGAGGGATATTTCTTGTTTGTAAGTGATATTGTCATATTGGGACTGTTAGGTGGTCATATTAAATGTTGGCGATTTCTCCATGATTGGACGTTGTAAAACCTTCAATAAACGCAATGACGTGTAATTCTGCAATGTTTGTGCAGCATTTGTAATTCTAACTTCTGATTGGTTGAAGTTGCTAGGCAACGCTATAATGTATTACTATTATGGTACTCAACAATGAGGTCGAAGAGTTTTCATCTCATCAACAAGTTTTCTGAAATGTCTAATAGCAAACTTCATCAATTTTTTTTTATTCGGAGTAACAACCTCATTATCATGAAATACAACATCAGCCATGATTTGATGTGTAACGGCTGATTTCATTGGGTTTTAATTAACTTCTGCAATAGGCTGCGGAGACCATAACTTATTTATACTGCAATGTATTGCATGAAGCTGGAACATTCCTCTTTCAGTAAAATGCAAAAATTCTCTCAAGGTCTGGAATCAATGGGAAACATCCAGAACCTCAATTCAACAGATGTAATTAGGTGGACCTAAAATGTGCCACGAACCAAGAAATAATTTCAAATTAAAGAGATTTTTCTATCATTCAATTTAATGTTTTAATTGTATGAGTTTTAACTATGGTAATATAAATTTTATTTAAACCAAAATTAGGCTGTTAAAGTCACATTATTAAAACATCACATCTTGCTTTGTCAAATAGTGTAAATATATGTAATGGTGTGTAAATGTAAAAACCGAAGGACACACAAATGTTTATGTTACATTGAAATAGACTTGATAAACATCGTTTGACAATCCACATTGCTTATGTCAAGAGTTAGCACTAGAAAAAGACTTAAGTTAAGAACCCCTTTTTGGTTGGAAATTTGTAATACTTGTTAAATTGGGCCCATTGTCAACTCTGCATTCTCCAACCCCCGATCTCCTTCCAGCACAACCAACCTGCCAAATGTATTTTGTGTTTTAGTTGCAGATTATTATCAATAATAGCACTGATACCAGCTTCTGCCTCATCCATTAATAACACACAAGCCAAAAGTGCATATTAATTTGATGCATACACAAAGGAGAAAAAAATGATGAAGAAATTTGAAAGGCACATGACATTCATAAAATCTATTATAAGGCAAATTTTCGAGTGCTTCAGAATATAAAAACTGGGATTTTAAAAAATTTTCCATAGTATCTGTTTAGCTTCAAATTTACGTCGCTGTGATAATGGCACAAGGATATCCATCTCCGAAGCACTTCAATGTGTTCCCTGTACAGAAACCGCACAGAAAATTCATGCTTCATAATGCATTACTGTCATGGCAGCATTCTCCTGCATTACTCCGGCACAGAATCTCAGACAATGAGACATTGTTGGCTTCTTAACGAGATCGGAAAATCCATAGCATCTGGAACTATGACAAAACTCATACTTTAACCCCGATTACAAGTCGGCAGTTTTCCTGGATTCACTAATTATTGATTTTCAATGTTGTTTTTATCATGTCAACCTAACATGGACATGAAGTATTGATGAAGTCCTAAGTAATAAAATTAGTCGACATTAGGTGTGGTCTTATTAACACAATAATAATCTTCACCAACAGGTTTGTACTGTGCTGCTATTGTTGGCATCAGCCCTGTAACCAAACATTGGAACTTCTTGTAGACTTGTGGAAAAAATGGAATTTTTAATGTGTAAGGTACTAAATATCGGAACCTCTTATAAATTTGGAAGTCCATTGAGAAAAATATAGTACATCAGATACTTTTTTGATGTCTATCATGTTATTATTCAATAGTTCCAAAGTTTTGACTAGTGGTCGTCAGAAACACAAATCCAGCTGAAGAATTCAAGCATCTCAAAAATACAAGTGATGGAAGTTAATAACAATGATTGTCGCTATCTAAGGAAATCTATGTCCCTATCTCTCACATTAATTTGTTAAAAAGGTAATTTTTTATCAAACAATCTCTAGTTATACAATTACAGAGAAACCATTTACCCAAGTACTACCTGGTATTCTCAGCAGCAGACAGTTTGTAACACGGTTTGTTTATATTGAAGTGTAAGTAGAAAAAAAAAGAAGAAGAAAAAAAGGAAAAATAAGAAATGTATCCAACAGTGAAAGTATTGCGAGATTAAAATTTTGAAAAAAATGTCAAAAAGATGATTAGCTTCCTTAAATTGATGAACTCAGCAGTCTTGGAACGTGATTGTTTATGATCACACATGTCAACGTCTTTTAAATTTATAAAGGTATCAACAAAGAAAGCACATGCTCAGGTAATAGAGCTAGGAATAGTTGCTGTGTCCACCATTTTGTCTGGTATAAGGTTGAGGCTTCACTACCTCTGGTCTGATATCAGAATGTCTTAACCGGTATAGAAACATCAATTTGTAACTAAGGTGGTACTACCAGGTACTTCTACCTTTTAATAACAACCTGAATGACCTCAATGATCCCTGCTGTTCTGATGGACTGTATACTCCTACCCTTTATTAGCCCTAATGACTGTTGCTGCTAGCCGTTAAGATTCCAGTAATTAATTGGCCTACATATTGGTACCTTTTCAGGACAGAGAGCAGAAATTCCAAATAATTGGCTTTGTTTAGCCCAGTTCTCACCTGATAAGGTGAACTTAGATAGATGGTATAGCAGTTATACCTTGCTGAGGACAAACTTAGGTAGATGGTACAGTGGTACAGTTACCCCTTGCTGTGGACATTGAAAGTCCACCCGGTGATGATTCAAGGTAAATGGCAGATTTCATAACCTGATAAGGTGAACTTAGATAGATGGTATAGCAGTTATCCCTTGCTGTGGACATTGAAAGTCCACCCGGTGATGATTCCAGGTAAATGACAGATTTCATAACCTTAAGACTATAATGTACCAATGCTAGTACGTCTAAATGATATACAAAAATCATATTTTTGGAAACATTAGTACATGATCTTACAATCTGGTTCGGCTACCATAATCATAGGCTAATGACCCCTTCCCAGTAGGACGGAACCTAAAGGGTGGGGGGGGGGGGACACTGCTGAATGTGATGTGACAGTAACATGTTTGTTCTTATTGTTTTTCGTAAGATAATATTTTGATAAAAGTTAACGTGAAATTATGATGTATTAATTGAAAGAATTTTAAAGGTTTATCATTTAAAAGAATGTATTCTATAAAAGCAGACCTTTTTGGGATGTGGAAATATTTGAGGTTAATTGGCAAGCACCTTTCTGATCTAGATCATGGCTGATATCAAATGGTATTCCTATCTAGTTGGAAAGCATGTTATGGTCTCACTGAAGATCTATGATGTATATAAACTCATGTTGGAAGCGTTTTGATAAAGGAGTTCCCACAAACCCCTAGATGACAGATTTTCACCCCAAAACCTGTTGGTTAATTGGACCATAAGTTTTCCTCAGTTGTCCTTTGGAACTTTGGGATACAGAATCTTGAATATGTAATTAATATAAACTCACAAATCTTAACTTCAGATCTTAATCTCCAAGTACCGGACCAATGCAACCTGTCGATATGTTAAAGACAACAAGGGCTTTTGAAGGCGCGAGTCCTTTTAAGGATAATTTTATACCCCATGTTTTTTCCGCTGGTTATTAGCTCACCTGGTCCGAAGGACCGAGGTGAGCTTATGCCATACCTTGGCGTCCGTCGTCCGTCCGTCGTCCGTCAACAATTTCTTTAAACGACTTTTCCTCCATAACCACTGATAGGAAATCAACCTAATTTGGCAGGAAGCATCCTTGGGTGCCCAGGATTCAAAATTGTACTAATGGTGGGACTGACCCCCTAGGGGGCTGAGGGGCGGGGCCAAAAGGGGCTATTTAGCTATATCGGTTTAAGCGACTTCTTCTCCATAACCACTGATTGGAAATCAGCCTTATTTGACAGAAAGTATCCCTGGGTGCTCAGGATTCAAAATTGTACTCATGGTGGGACTGACCCCCTAGGGGGCTTAGGGGTGGGGGCCATAAAAAAATATTTAGCTATATTGATATTAGCGACTTCTTCTTCATAACCACTGATTGGTAATCAACCTTATTTGGCAGGAAGCATCCTTAGGTGCGCAGGATTCAAAATTGTACTCATGGTGGGACTGATCCCCTAGGGGGCTGAGGGGTGGGGCCAAAAAGGGTTATTTGGCTATATTGGTTTAGTCGACTTCTTCTCAATAACCACTGATTGGAAATGAGCCTTATTTGGCAGGAAGCATCCCTAGGTGCTCAGGATTCAAAATTGTACTCATGGTGGAATGACCCCCTAGGGGGCTGAGGGGCGGGGCCAAAAACCGTTATTTAGCTATATTGGTTTAAGCGACTTCTCCATAACCACTGATTGGAAATCAACCTTATTTGGTAGGAACCATCCCTAGGTGCTCAGGATTCAAAATTGTACTCATGGTGGGACTGACCCCTAGGGGGCTGAGGGGCGAGCCAAAAAGAAAATATTTTATCATGATTACCTAGATACCAATGTATCCAGGTGAGCAATACAGGCCCTCTGGGCCTCTTGTACACATGTTAATGATGGGGAATGATATCAACAAGTATCACGACGTGGTTACCTAACATACTGTAGCTGACTATAGAACCATGTAGAGAGTGCAAGACGTTTAAATTAGGCTTTTGCTGTGAGCATGGAGAGAAAAACATTCACAAAATGTAATCAAAGCAATAGAATGGAGTAAAATTCAATAATGCTAGCATGGGTTGTAACCTGCCCTCTGCAGTGTAATTAATATCAGAAATCGGGGGACAATATGCCCCCTTAATAGTGCTGTTATTATTAGCCACTATCGAGACGGGTCTGCGCTGGTTGATTACCCGGAGGATCTCGCAGGCGGGGTCGTTAACACAAATGCACAAACAGAAATCAATGAAGAATTAGTGTAATAGATTTAACTAACAACATCATATATAGACCGGAGTTGACTGGTGGTAGTGATCATGGTAGTGGTAAGGGTTGTGGTAGAGATGGTGGTAAATTGGGGTGTAGACGGGAGATGCCTCCCTATGCTATATAAGCATGTGGTAAAAGAATCTTAAAAATTTGGGAAGTGTTTAGGTATGCTGATTGCATGATTTTGTGTACACTGCAAAACTTCTTGCCAACAAGTGTTCAGTTTGTTTAAATCTATACAGTGATTCATCAAATATTTAATTTCATTCAAAATGCTTTGATCCATTTTACAAATATAATCTAACTATGTTCCCATAGGCTGAATGTATTAAAACTGTATAAATAATGATACATAACTAATATATTTTATGTAATTATATTCCTCCATTTCCATACAACAGAAATCTAGAATGTGGTTATGTTACTGGGTTAAGCAGTTTACCAATGTCGACCTGCTATAAATGTTTAGTCAACTTAACAATCTGCTTTAAACAACAATCCAGATATTTTCAAAAAGATTGCTATTGAAAAAAAAGCTCATGAACAATGATTAAAAGCCATCATTTAATGAAGGCAAATACAAAATTATTTTATTAATTTTTCTATCGTTTAGTTCAGTTCACTTTTAAAATTTTTGCTGGAATGAAAGGCAGTCAGGCATGCAGGATGTATTCCTGGAAATCAAGGCTGATGGTAAGGGTTGTATTTGGTGACAATACTTTCTATCTATTGACGTTTGACATTTGATAATCGTGACGATTTCTTGTCGACTCGGCAGTAGATGATAAGAGTACCAGTGAGAAACCTGCATCAAGGACGTTGTTTAATACCATGATGTCTCTAACATGTACTTAACCTCATTCCCGATCTCGGTGAACAGAACAAATCTTCTAGGGCCTTCATAGTGCTTCGTGTCATCGTGCTTCATGTCATTGTGCTGTGATGGAGGGAACAGTTTTGTTGGTATACGGGTTGAGAACTCTCCCAACAAACTCATTCATCCCTGAAGACACATTTAAACTCTTCTAATTCAAATGTTGGAATAATTACATATGAAACTTCTGGGGTAAATGAGATAATTTCAGATCGTCTTTGCGGTGCCCTATCATCATAGGTGTAAAGTCGATGTACTGTATTGTTATGGCTTCATCTGTGATCGTAACCTGATGAATTATTTCATATCAGCTAGAAACTTAGGTTCCTTCCCCTACCTATGATGAAATCCTATCATTACTATTGATTTTTTGTAATACAACAAATAAACTTTCATTATACCTGCCCCGCAACGAAGTTAGGGGGGGTACGCTGGAATCAGCCTGTCTATCTGTCTGTCTGTCCGTCCGTCTGCTGTCCGTGGAAAAATTAAAAAAAAAAGTTATTAAGTAGTGTTATATAACGAAAAAAATCGGACTTTGTCAAATGTTCGACACATTGAGAAATTTGAATCATCAAAGTTTAATTAATCGAGGTTTGACTGTAAGTAGACTTTGACATTTTCATATGCATGCAAAATTCATTGTATTTGTAAAAATTCTAAAAAAAGTGTCAGCACTACAAAACTGTATTTTGCAAACAACATGGAGCGGAAAAGGGGGGGGGGAGGTATTAGTCAGCTATCGGCTTACAGTTCTAGTTTCAACTGCTACTTTTTCTTGATCATGAAAAAAGTAATAGTTTTCTTCGATGCCAACGCTTATAAGAAATCAAAAACATGAATATATCAACTTCACTTTAAAAAAAACATGTTTACTAACAGAAACCATTATTGGCTGTTGTCTGTGACAGATTGTACAGACGTATCTTATCAAAATCGATTTGTATCCCCAGTGGGAGTGTGCGACTTATCACAAATTGAAAGTAAAACAAGAGTTGAAAATGAAGAGAGTATCGATTAAACATCCACAGAACATCTGAGACAGCCAATACATTTGAAAAAACTGCAAGTGCAACAGTTTGGTAGACTCTAGGTGCTGTGTGTGTACTGTCTGGACCAGTAAAACAAGGACAACCAAGTCCTGATCAACATTCAGACAGAATCTATCACCATTTACTCCATCATACTGCACACCCAGACAGTCTACTGAACATCGGGCACCTAGAGCTCAAACAAGATAATGGCAAACACATCATACAAATTAAATAGAAAGAGAAAGTAGGAAATAGATAAGGGTCAGTAGTTTATGGTCCTTATACAAACAGTGTGTCCTTAACAAGATAATAGCACCCCCAGGTAATTTAAGTACAAAGAGAAAGTAGAGAGGAATCGTAACTGTCTTTGGTTTATGTGTGCCTTTGATACCTATGGCAATATAAACCTAATTCTACTAATTAGTTTGGAGAATATTGTGTGAAGAAGTCAATAAGTAACTGTCAGTGATGGAGAGAACTCCCTAGGAGAAACGCCGGTATATGCTTTCTGTCACCTTGTGTCACCTCAACAATCAGTTTTTATGTCCGAACACAGCATCGACTCTTCCTTTGTCCTTCTGTTCCTTTGTTCCAGTGACTGTCCCTGTGTCCTACTGTCTGGTGACTGTCCCTGTGTCCTACTGTCTGGTGACTGTCCCTGTGTCCTACTGTCTGGTGACTGTCCCTGTGTCCTATTGTTTGATGGGTGTCCCTGTGTCCTATTGTCTGGTGGGTGTCCCTGTGTCCCATTGTCTGGTGGGTGTCCCTGTGTCCCATGGTCTGGTGGGTGTCCCTGTATCCTATTGTCTGGTGGGTGTCCCTGTGTTCTATTGTCTGGTGGGTGTCCCTGTGTTCTATTGTCTGGTGGGTGTCCCTGTATCCCATAGTGTGGTGAGTGTCCCTGTGTCTTATTGTCTGGTCAGTGTCCCTGTGTCCTATTGTCTGGTGAGTGTCCCTATATCCTATTGTCTGGTGGGTGTCCCTGTGTCCCATTGTCTGGTGGGTGTCCCTGTGTTCTATTGTCTGGTGGGTGTCCCTGTATCCCATAGTGTGGTGAGTGTCCCTGTGTCTTATTGTCTGGTGAGTGTCCCTGTGTCCTATTGTCTGGTAACTGTCCCTGTATCCTATTGTCTGGTGGGTGTCCCTGTGTTCTATTGTCTGGTGGGTGTCCCTGTGTTCTATTGTCTGGTGGGTGTCCCTGTATCCCATAGTATGGTGAGTGTCCCTGTGTCTTATTGTCTGGTGAGTGTCCCTGTGTCCTATTGTCTGGTGAGTGTCCCTATATCCTATTGTCTGGTGTGTGTCCCTGTGTCCCATTGTCTGGTGGGTGTCCCTGTGTTCTATTGTCTGGTGGGTGTCCCTGTATCCCATGGTGTGGTGAGTGTCCCTGTGTCTTATTGTCTGGTGAGTGTCCCTGTGTCCTATTGTCTGGTAACTGTCCCTGTATCCTATTGTCTGGTGGGTGTCCCTGTGTTCTATTGTCTGGTGGGTGTCCCTGTATCCCATAGTGTGGTGAGTGTCCCTGTGTCTTATTGTCTGGTGGGTGTCCCTGTGTCCTATTGTCTGGTTGATGTCCCTGTGTCCTATTGTCTAGTGAGTGTCCATTTGTCCTATTGTCTGGTGGGTGTCCCTGTGTCCTATTGTCTGGTGGGTGTCCCTGTGTTCTATTGTCTGGTGGGTGTCCCTGTGTCCTATTGTCTGGTGGATGTCCCTGTGTTCTATTGTCTGGTGGGTGTCCCTGTATCCCATAGTGTGGTGAGTGTCCCTGTGTCTTATTGTCTGGTGAGTGTCCCTGTGTCCTATTGTCTGGTAACTGTCCCTGTATCCTATTGTCTGGTGGGTGTCCCTGTGTTCTATTGTCTGGGGGGTGTCCCTGTGTTCTATTGTCTGGTGGGTGTCCCTGTATCCCATAGTGTGGTGAGTGTCCCTGTGTCTTATTGTCTGGTGGGTGTCCCTGTGTCCTATTGTCTGGTGGGTGTCCCTGTGTCCTATTGTCTAGTGAGTGTCCATGTGTCCTATTGTCTGGTGGGTGTCCCTGTGTCCTATTGTCTGGTGGGTGTCCCTGTGTTCTATTGTCTGGTGGGTGTCCCTGTGTCCTATTGTCTGGTGAGTGTCCCTGTGTCCTATTGTCTGGTGGGTGTCCCTGTGTTCTATTGTCTGGTGGGTGTCCCTGTATCCTATTGTCTGGTGAGTGTCCCTGTGTCCTATTGTCTGGTGGGTGTCCCTGTGTTCTATTGTCTGATGGGTGTCCCTGTGTCCTATTGTCTGGTGGGTGTCCCTGTGTCCTATTGTCTGGTGGGTGTCCCTGTGTCCTATTGTCTGGTGAGTGTCCCTGTGTCCATTTGTCTGGTTGGTGTCCCTGTATCCTATTGTCTGATGTGTGTCCCTGTGTCCTATTGTCTGGTGGGTGTCCCTGTGTTCTATTGTCTGATGGGTGTCCTGTGTCCTATGGTCTGGTGGGTGGCCACGTGTGTCCTACTGTCCGGTAACTGTCCCTGTGTCCTATTGTCTGGTGGGTGTCCATGTGTCCTAGTGTCTGGTGGGGGTCCATGTGTGTCCTACTGTCTGGTAACTGTCCCTGTGTCCTATTGTCTGGTGAGTGTCCCTGTGTCCTATTGTCTGGTGAGTGTCCCTGTGTCCTATTGTCTGGTGAGTGTTTCTGTGTCCTATTGTCTGGTGAGTGTTCCTTTGTCCTATTGTCTGGTGGGTGTCCATGTGTCCTATTGTCTGGTGACTGTCCCTGTGTCCTATTGTCTGGTGAGTGTCCCTGTGTCCTATTGTCTGGTGAGTGTTTCTGTGTCTTATTGTCTGGTGAGTGTCCCTGTGTCCCATGGTCTGGTGGGTGTCCCTGTGTCCTATTGTCTGGTGACTGTCCCTGTGTCCTATTGTCTGGTGGGGGTCCATGTGTGTCCTACTGTCCGGTAACTGTCCCTGTGTCCTATTGTCTGGTGAGTGTCCCTGTGTCCTATTGTCTGGTGAGTGTCCCTGTGTCCTATTGTCTGGTGAGTGTTTCTGTGTCCTATTGTCTGGTGAGTGTTCCTTTGTCCTATTGTCTGGTGGGTGTCCATGTGTCCTATTGTCTGGTGACTGTCCCTGTGTCCTATTGTCTGGTGAGTGTCCCTGTGTCCTATTGTCTGGTGAGTGTTTCTGTGTCTTATTGTCTGGTGAGTGTCCCTGTGTCCCATGGTCTGGTGGGTGTCCCTGTGTCCTATTGTCTGGTGACTGTCCCTGTGTCCAATTGTCTGGTGGGTGTCCCTGTGTCCTATTGTCTGGTGGGTGTTCCTGTGTCCTATTGTCTGGTGAGTATCGCTGTGTCCTATTATTTGCTAAAAGAAAATATATGCCTTTAGCTACTGTTGCTAATGAATTTGTGCTGAATAAACAATTTTCATAAATACTAATATCAAGGCTGGTATGTACAGAACCAGGCCAGCTGGTCACATCAAGGCTGGTATGTACAGCACCAGGCCAGCTGGTTATATCAAGGCTGGTATGTACAGCACCGGGCCAGCTGGTCATATCAAGGCTGGTATGTACAGCACCAGGCCAGCTGGTCATATCAAGGCTGGTATGTACAGCTGGTCATATCAAGGCTGGTATGTACAGCGCCAGGCCAGCTGGTCATATCAAGGCTGGTATGTACAGCACCAGGCCAGCTGGTTATATCAAGGCTGGTATGTACAGCACCAGGCCAGCTGGTCATATCAAGGCTGGTATGTACAGCTGGTCATATCAAGGCTGGTATGTACAGCACCAGGCCAGCTGGTCATATCAAGGCTGGTATGCACAGCACTAGGCCAGCTGGTTATATCAAGGCTGGTATGTACAGCACCAGGCCAGCTGGTCATATCAAGGCTTGTATGTAAAATACTAAAAACACTAACCCATGTCACATCATACCAGAGCCACACTAGAAAGGTTGTCTTGGGGAACTAGGTTGGGC